>OX637641.1:12449066-13712183 GCA_951802225.1 Euspilapteryx auroguttella | reverse complement strand
ATTCTTGTCTTTTTACACCTCAAATCCGAAAAATAATAATCCTGTAATTCAGTTGTTTTAATATATTTATCTTTTATAATTTGTTTTATTATTTGGCCATACAGGGCTAGTGGGTTAGCTCGAACTTTTACTAGCTTGTACTCTTGAAGTAAATATTGCAACATTGTACTTATCCATTGTCCACACGATGTCTATTTCTGGAATAAAATATTACACATTAATTAAAAATTATTAATTTATATGGCTAATGACAGCATTATTAGAAAGATGAAAGAAAATTTAACTTTTAGCTTGTTTTGAATGATTTTAACTAGGTACAATTTTGTGAGTTGACTATGTCTTACCTTTGCGTCTTCGCTCCAATTTCCTCCTTGTCACAGCTCCTGGCTTAAGATGCAAAGCGACCGCTTAGTAAATCTAGCTCCAATCATGTTATTTTATCGTAAATTAACTCTTTTTTGAGTAAATTAAATTAACCTATCTGTTTGTTTTGTTTCCACGAATTTTTTACACATCCTGCCTGACATGTGGCACCACAGACCAACTACACTTTTTTCAAATAACGTACAACGTTTCGATATTATACACCAACAAATTGTAGTGCAACATCTTTTTCATACAATTTAAAGATCAAACTCTCAGAATAAAGACAAGCATAGAAACCGGGCTAAAATAAAAAGTTATTTTCATATTGTTACGCTCCTTACTAAACGGCAAAAAGACTATTAGTTAGAGAGAGATAAAATATAAGAATTCTTTGCAAGTTTTCTTCTTGTGGTATCAAAGTGGTTTATTGATGACACTGGTTTATTAGTACCGTACAAAATTAAAAACCAATAATTTGGTACATATTTGGTGGTTTGTTTATGGTTTGTTTTATTTTGACGTATAATATGACATTGTAAACATCGGTAGCAGCTCCAAAAGTTTTATGATTATTTTTTATGAAAAAGGTGTGATAAATTGGTTTTGTGATTGTGAATGTTTAACTTAATGTATAACAATCTCTTGTGTAGTGACGGGATGTGAATCAAATGCGTCAAGGAATCAAAATCTTGATGTTTCGGTCACCTACCATTCGGTAAATAATTTTGTTTCATTGTAGACTTCTGGGCACTATTTTGACTAATAAATTACCTATCAAGAACATCAATTTTACACGCTGTTTGTCGAACTCGTACCGAAATTTATTGAATTATTACGGTAAAACACCTTCTGTAAAGGTTATGATAGTGTTGTGCCAAAATATGTTTAGACAAAAGTTATCGAACCTAAATCATCCGTTCTAACTTAAGGACAAATAAAAATCAGACATAATAATATGCTAATTGTTGTCTTTTTTTTTTTTCAGTTTTCAAGTAAATTATATACTAAAAACAAAATGACTGGATGCTATAAAGAGACAAGATTTTAAACATTCACAACATACTGTTTTATCAACAAAGAAGATTTAAGATGGTGAAGATTATAACCTGAAACTGTAACAACAGTTTTGCTGCTGCAATTTGAATAAGTTGGTTGGTGGTAATCATAAAATATTGCCCTTTCAATTGCTTATTTTATATCAAATTAATTAAATGTTATTCGTTATCAACTTAATGTTAAAGGAAATAGGACAGCGGCATTCAGTGGACAATTCATATTTCATATCTAAGAAAGAAATGCAACCAGAAAATACCATCATCTCAGCTAAAAACGTCTACTGCTGGATATAGGCCTTAAAGAAAATATCGTGACATACAATTTGCCCATTCTGGATAAAACAGGTTTAAGTTTATCTATGTTTTTTTTCTGCAGATCCTCATAATTGTATATGAAAATTTCAAGTTTAAGTTGCGGGATGTCATCGTTTAAGTTAATATTCTCTAAGATACCTGTTTTCTAAAAAAAAAATACGAAGGCTTTAATTAATATAAATTTGAATAAATTATTATTATTATTGTCTTGAATATAATATTTAAGAACATTTTTCTTGCTTTCTTACAGGCCTCACAAAATACTTTGATAAAAAAAGCTACAGAATATATGAACCGTAAATTTGGGTAAACCAATGCTGTAAACTGTAAACAAATAAAATTCCATGAAAATTTTACTTTGTGATAAAAACAAAAGCGCCATTGTTGCTGCAGGATATCACTTACGTATGTATAAATTGTTTACACCCAGGTTTTATAATACTTACTCTCTTTTATAAGTTTTAATTAAAACATATTATATTTTTAGGTCTCAAAAAAAAACCACAAGCAGGGTTTTTTCACATACAAACAAAGTGATGATCAAGATCAACCCAGGCAAAAACAAACATTTGAGGTGCAGAGTGCAGAGCAAGATTATTGAAAATGAGTGTGTAAAGAAAGAAGCGCATAATTCATACATTATGAAATTTCCAAAAATAGATTTGTTTTACTTGTTTTATATATACATACTAGAGGCTGCCCCGCGGTCTCACCCGCGCAGATTTCTCTTAAACACAAAAATTCCGTTTATTCCCGTTCCCGTGGGAATTTCGGGAAATCCCTTCTTAGTGCTCACCTAAACTCCCCAAGGAACCCACGTGCCAAATTTCAGCATTCTACGCCCAGCAGTTCAGGCTCTGCGTTGTCTGTCAGTCAGTCAGTCAGTCAGTCAGTCAGTCAGTCAGTCAGTAACGGAAGAATTTTATATATATTGATTATTATAGGCACACATCTTTTAGTTTTAATTATTTTAGAGCTGTGCTAATAATATCTGATGTGACAGAGTTTTTTATGAACGGAAAATCTTTAGAAATAGGTAAGTATTATTATATTTTTATCAAGACACCCGTTTTATTCATTAAAATAACTTATTGTGTGCAGTAGGTTTCCTGGAAGAAATCGCTTTAATCGATAAGGCACAATTGCCCTTATTCTTTTTCTGTTAAAAATGTTATACGGTTTGTTACATTTTGTATTTTTATTTGCATTTTTATAGCAATAAAGCGTTTTTATCTTTGTCTTTGTTTTCTTGTTATTATAATACCATACAATTACTCCTGAATTAGTTATGATAAATTCCATAATAAAGAACCATGTCTTGTATAAAAGTATAGACAACTTGATTTAGGACAAGTTATTTTTGCCATCACTAGCTTTTTAGAAAATTAAAAATAAAAAGTCGAACCCAGGTACGGGCAAGGTGCGGAAGAGTCATACGACCCAGTGGAGAAAGTATATTGGTCTCTTTTTAACATATTCAATGGTTGCACTTGAGTAAGTAGCGTAACACAATGATGTGACTTTTTATTTTAGGACTCCTTCTATGCTTGTCTTTATTCTGAGATCAAACTGTATTAGCCGCTGATGTTGTTTTATGGTTATAACGGAAAAGTCAACCATAGAGTAAGACAACCGAGTGATGTACTCAAGATACAAGATACAAGATATTTATTGCTCTAAGTGTACAGGAAGATCTTAATTAAAGTATGTATAAAGCACTTACGACTTAGTAACCCGGCAAGGGTACAGCAATTTTGGACTTAGTCCATAACAACTTAATAACTAAACCAGCATGCCGTGGCATGGAGCTAGTATATTACCGGTGTTTACAGTGTGGCCAGAGGTAAAATAGTTGAAATCGAGTTCGGTAGTGTGATCCGAGTTCTAAAAAGCAGCAAAATTGCTTTTTAGAACTCGGATCAGTTAGAACAAGGAGTCGAAATCTTTTGAAGTAGAAACAGAGTTCAGCCACGGTTTTTGCTTTTGGTCCGGTCTTGTTAATCAGTGGCTGAACTTCTCTTTTTGTGGTGGGACCGTCTATCTATTACAAAAAACCGCATCAAAATCCGTTACATAGTTTTAAAGATTTAAGCATACATAGGGACAGACGCGGGAAGCGACTTTATTTTATACTATGTATTGATAAAAGTGGGTTAAACTGAAATCTTAAATTAAAAGGTAAAAGCGAAGGGTCTTTTTGGTAGTTGATAATTTCTGAAGTAATAGACGTAGAGAAATAAATCTAATACCAATTTGGAGAACAACTCAAAAGCTAACAATAAAACACAAAAAATAAAAAAAGTATCTGCATTTTTTTGTGAAAACTTTGAAAAACCGTAAAAAATGTACAAAAAAAAATTTTTTTGTTAGTTTATCATCTTTAAAAAAAAAAGTAAAAGCAATACTTGGTTATTTTGGTAGTAACTTAGGTAGCCTAACTACTTAGCCTTCGATCAAGACCTTAATGAAGGTTCTGTGAGCCTTAGATATTTAACTGTGAATTTAAAAGTAGGAGGGGTCGATTTTTGCAAAAAAAAAATTAAAAACATCATACTGAGGGGGGGGGGTGAGGCTGCGACCCCCCATATGGGGTGTTTTCATCGATGATATTGATCATAGAATACACCCTTAAAATTATGTTATAACTTCCCCGGACACACTGTATAGCCTAAGAATGCACGCGAGCAGCATTTAGCATTTTCTTGTCTATGTTTTTGCTATTTTGCCTACTATTTTGAGTCCAGCGGGACTCAAAACCATACAACTTATACACACATACACATTTGATGACTGCTCGCATTCAGGTTCTTCTATGTTCCGTCTATAGGAAGCGCAACGTTCTAGTTTGTCTATGGTCTCACCATGTAACTTTGTCTTTGACCTTGAATGCGCAGAAATCGAAAATCAGATGTCATAGGAAATTACAGGGGGGTGGGGCGGGTTGTGCATCGCGCGCTTGCGCTCCATTGGCTATTTTAACCGTGCTGCGTCCACGCAATGATACTATTCGTCCCCTTATTTTACAGTCGTTCTGTTCGTTCGTTCGTTTTGTACACATGCGCAGTAATCCCCTCCTTATTTTGCTCAGAGCTAAAGTTAAGTGGCGGGACCTGTACATAGGCTACTCCAACAGCTCTTTACAAAGTTTCTCCAACTCTTTGATAGGTTTGTTCTTCGTTAACCACCTTGTTGTGGATTGATTGATATCATACATAAGTATTAAATGTGAAATATTGTCTACTAGCTTTTTCCCGCAGCTTCGCACACGCTTTTCCATTAAAAACGATAATTAGGTATTGGTTGATTTGCTGCTCAGGAATTTGGAAACTTCAATTACTTAAATTTCAAGCGGTTTGTCCTTCCATAAATTAGTATAATTTCTTTTTTACAAACAGAGACTCGCCTTCAACGAACTGACTCAAACACCAATTTGAGAACTTTCTCTTTTTCGAAGTTGGTTAAAATAGGTACTTAAACGTTTTCCTGAATGTAACAAATACACTACTGAAAACCGCATAAAAATCGGTTCAGCCAAACGCGAGATAATCGCGGACAAACATACATACATACATACAGGTCAAACTGATAACCTCCTTTTTTGAAGTCGGTTAAAAATTCTGTTTATTTCAGTTCCCGTGGCAAATTCGAATTCCTTTCTACATTCACTAAGAAACTGAAACTTATATTCGTTACTTTAAACTACTTCTATTAGCTGGTTCGATTATATACCTACGCACGTAAGAAAACCTTAAGAGCCAGTTTACCGCGATGCTAGCGCCATTCGCGAAAAAAATTTATATCTTCTAACTAAACTAAGGCAAATATCAAAAATGTGGCACAGTATGACACTAGATAATGTAGCCTAGTATTTTTAGGGCACTGTTGTATAGCTTTTAAGTTAAAGACCAATGAAAGCTACAGTGGCCACTTTTAGCAACAATCTGTTTATATTTTTGGTTTTTTAAGTTAGGACTACTTTACTGTGCTCAAAAAATACTAATCAAGATTATCTAGTGTCATACTGTGCCACATTTTTGATATTTGCCTTAGTTTAGAAGATATAATTTTTGTTCGAGAATTATTCTAGCATCGCTATAAACTGGCTCTGAAGATTTTTGTAGCGCTTTATATTTAGGGAATGTTCCGTTACCATGTGAATTTTGGTAAAACTTTTCTTAATGTTAATGTTCTTCTTCTTTCTAGTTCTGTAGATTGGAAAATCCATTATTAAAACACACTTACAACACTGAAGTATACCCGCTTTCCTATTTTTACATCGAAATCAAAAGAATAAATATTGTTTTTATACTAACTAAAGAGTCCCGTTTTACATTCCCGTGGGAATTAATAAATTTCTTTCTTCCAACAACCCTACATCCAAAAAGAAACCTTGATTAGGTATTCTGTGCCTGTACGCCGAATTTCACGCTGAATCACTTAAGGAAGTCGATTTTTTCACAATGTAATTCTCGTTCCCATGGGAATTTAGTTAATTCCTTTCTTTCAACCCCCCTTCATCCATTGAAGAACCTGTACATTAAATCACGTCGCAAGGAAGTCGATTTTTCATACAAAATAATAAGTCAGTAATTCCCGTTCCCATGGGAATTTAATTAATTCCTTTCTTTCAAACCCCGTTCATCCTCTAAGAAACCTTTTTAAAGTCGATAAACTCAATGAAGTCTATTTTTCATTCTCACTAAAAAAGACCCGTAATTCCCGGGTCATTTTCATTTCAAGTGTTTCAGGTACTCAATAATTCAAAAAAAAAAAAAAATTTTTATTTGATAGAAAGTCAAAATAGAAGCCTGCTTGTATGTGTGGCTGAGCTTGAAACTTTCAGGTATGCTAGAAAAAACGATTTGAAAATTTATTTGATCCACGTAATTGACAGGTCACCACGTAAATGATTTTCATGTGATACGTTAATGATTTTGATGCATGTACGTGAGTTTTCCTAACTAATGTTGAAGAAAAGTATGTGTTTTATGGTTGAAAGATTTATTGAGTAAATGTTTCAATGTAAAATACTGGATGCTAATTTTTCTTTTTTGGTTCTCCTGCAACATTATTTTCTGCCGCGCGTTGAGTTTTGATGGGATTTGCTCAGTAGTTTTTGTAGTTTGTTTTAGGGGTTTCAATTGCACCTTTGTTACATGCAGCTTTTTCTTCATATCTTCTAAGACTTTTTTGTTTTTGGATTATGATATCTTATATAGTTCTGTTTCTTTTTGCTATCTTTTGTCCTGTCTTTTTTGTCTGCTGTCATCCGTTAAAACTGAAGAAGAACTATGTGAACTAGATCTTGATTCTGGTCTTTTATCATCAGGTATGTCGACATTTCTGAAAATTTCGTCATCAGTCGGTAAAGGTAACAAATTACTTATCTATAAAAGTATTCTTAAACCCATATACACATATGGTGAACAGCTATGGGGAACAGCTAGCAACAACAACATCCTCTGCCTCCAGAGGGTCAAAAACAACATACTGAGGACAATTGTCAATGGCTCCTGGTTTACAAGGTATTATGAAATCCATAGCTATCTCAATATGCCGACTGTCGCAGCTGAAGTAGAGCAGATGAAGAAAATATATGCTGAACGCTTAACTCATCACCCAAATCCTCTCGCAACTCAATTACTTCACACTTCGCGCACCGTGCGGCGACTGAAGAGAAAGGGTGTCCTTTGAAGGGGTAGAAGTGGCACTAAACACTTCCCTCCACAAGCCATTTAACATGCAACAGATCCGCTTATGGTTTTACGACCGATCGCAGATTAGAACACAAGAAAAAAAAACAGTCGGTGGAGATTCTTCTCGGAATCTTTGTTGAAGAAAAGTCCGTTTCTTTTTGTCCTCTCGGTACACTTTGGCACGTTCTTGCCTCTTTTTTCGTCGGAGTCTTTGTTCTCGAGATGTAAATTCATTAATACTCAAACTTTTCTTGTCTTGTTTCCTTTTTCTTTGACGCTCTCTTTCTTTGGCTTTATGCACCTCATATTTAACTGGATCTGCTTTTATTCTTTCCCGCCTTCATTTTTCAGCTTTTCTTTTTTTTTTCTTGCGTTCTTCGGCAGTTTTCTTTACTGTATTCATGATTTATCTGAAAATAATTAAACAGTTTTGATAAATGATCACCTACGTGTCTTGATTGTCATTTACGTGGGCACAAAAATCCACGTAGTGGATGTCCACGTAATAGATGTTTGAGTAACGTGTCATCAAAAACATAACCAAAAACTCAACCTGCCAGCCACAGCTTTGTTTTACAATATATTTAACAAAAGCGCCAAAAATTTATATTTATAACAAGCTCCATCGACGCTTAGTAAGTGAATGACCTTCAGCACGTAAATGATGCATCATGCTCGCCAAACTTGAAGAAGAAAATAAATAAAAATATTTTTTACTTACCGCTTAGATGCTCACTTCAGAAAAAAAGCTGAGATAGAAAATGGCGTCGGTTTAAAAAACATGTAGTGCTGCCAGTACTCAGAATCCAGAAATTACTATATTATTTATTCGTTACAAATGTGCACACGTAAGTGACGCCAAAAACTGATCACAAAGTTCTCCAGTCCATATCTTAAATTAGAAATGGATTTAATACGCAATAATCACGTTAAAATATTAATTATGCATACAAGAAAGTGTGCCTTTCAACTAAACCTGTATAGGAAACCATTTTATTTATGATGCAGAAGCTCAAACCTCTAAAACTGGGTTGGTCACAGCCACGTAACGTGATTTTCGAGGGTATTTTTAAATTAAAATTAATTTATTTTAGGGCCTACACTGTATCAAACATGCATGCACGCGTAGATATAACATTTTAGAAGTATGTGAGTAAATAAAATAAAATAATTCAGTATAAAAAATCATAGAAAATAATAAGTCACACTCTTACATTTGTAAATGAAAATGACCCTCCCGTTCCCGTGGGAATCTTATAAATTCATTTCTTTCAACACTTCTACATTCACTGAGGAACCTGTACACCAAAATTTCACGTCGATATACTCAATGATGTCGATTTTTTATTCTCACTAAAAAAGTCCCGTAATTCCCATTCCCGTAAAAACATCGACTTCAAGTAATCGATCTATTTTTGTAGAAATAACACGATTTATCAAAGGTTGTGAAAATTCCCGGGATCCCGGGAATCCCGGGAAATTTACAATTTTTTTCCCGTTTCCCGGGAAATGAAATAGGCCGGGAAATTGGACACCCTAGTGCTCACCTACACTCCCTAAGGAACCTACATGCAAAATTTCAGCCCGCTACGCCCAGTAGTTTCGGCTCTGCGTTGTCTGTCAGTCAGTCAGTCAGTCAGTCAGTCAGTCAGTCAGTAACGGAAGAGTTTTATATATATTGACTAGAGGCTGCCCCGCGGTTTTCCCCGCGCAGATTTCTCATAAACACAAAAATCACGTTTTTTCCCGTTCCCATGGGAATTTCGGGAAATCCTTTCTTAGTGCTCACCTACACTCCCTAAGGAACCTACATGCAAAATTTCAGCCCGCTACGCCCAGTAGTTTCGTTTCTGCGTTGTCTGTCAGTCAGTCAGTAACGGAAGAGTTTTATATATATTGATACTAGAGGCTGCCCCGCGGTTTCAACCGCGCAGATTTCTCATAAACACAAAAATCCAGTTTTATTCCCGTTCCCATGGGAATTTTGGGAAATCCTTTCTTAGTGCTCACTAGGGTTTCCTACCCGGGATCCCGGGATCGGGAATTCCCAGGAAATCGGCCAATCTTCCCGGGAAAAAAATCCCTAATTCCCGGGAATCCCGGGAAAAATTACCATAGCTAAATTCGAATGAAATACTTCTGAATCAATCTCTTATCGGCATTGGACTATTCAGACCTTTGATAAATCCTGTTATTTCCACAAAAAAATGATACTTAGATTACTTTAGATCCAACTTTTACTGCAATTTTAATTGAAACAATCATACACTTAACGGTAAAAAATGTGGCTTGGTCAATCTTTAGGAAAGGAGGTCCCATATACTTTATAGTTATTAATGTGACTGGTAGGTACATAATATGAGGCATTAATACACGTGTTTGCTATAATAAAATCACATGAGTGTTTTAATGCCTAATTATGTCCAGTTGCATAACACAATTTTATCTAATGCATATCATATGTTTTCTACAATATGTTTAGTTTAGATGTAGAAAACTTGATATGATGATAATGATAGATTTTTTTGGTGGAATATTTATTTCACGGCAAAATACAATACATACAACTACAATAACTTTTCTGATCTTTAGAAGTTCGTTCGAAACAAATGTCTGACATTCTAAGTTTTTTTTTAAATTCATCAACAATCTAGACTTGAGTCGATTTCGATTCTCAATTCGATTACAATAATTCGAGATTCAAATAAATGTATGGAGCAACAACTAAAGATATTTAACTGAATGACCAATTTTATAGTATAGCAACAACTAAATATCTTTAGTTGTTGCTCCATACATTTATTTGAATATACTATAAAATTGGTCATTCAGTTAACCCAATCTTTATTCATCAAAAAATTTTAAGTGTTTAACTCCCTTTCGTTACTAGCCTTAAAACAAAAAAAAGTTCCAACTCCATACAAAATAGATCTTTTTATTTGTCTGTTTTCTGTTAAAAAAAATAAAACACATTTTCAATTACTTTTTCGAAGAATTGTTAATCACCATTGCCAAGCCAACACGATACTTTGGCGCGTTTTGAGAAAAGAAAATCAAAGTGTTTTATATGTGACCGGAGCCTCATTTCTGCCATTCAATAAAACATCGACTTCAAGTAATCGATCTATTTTTGTAGAAATAACAAGATTTATCAAAGGTTGTGAAAATTCCCGGGATCCCGGGAATCCCGGGAAATTTACAATTTTTTTCCCGTTTCCCGGGAAATGAAATAGGCCGGGAAATTGGACACCCTAGTGCTCACCTACACTCCCTAAGGAACCTACATGCAAAATTTCAGCCCGCTACGCCCAGTAGTTTCGGCTCTGCGTTGTCTGTCAGTCAGTCAGTCAGTCAGTCAGTAACGGAAGAGTTTTATATATATTGACTAGAGGCTGCCCCGCGGTTTTCCCCGCGCAGATTTCTCATAAACACAAAAATCACGTTTTTTCCCGTTCCCGTGGGAATTTCGGGAAATCCCTTCTTAGTGCTCACCTACACTCCCCAAAGAACCCACGTGCCAATTTTCAGCTTTCTACGCCCAGTAGTTTCGGCTCTGCGTTGTCTGTCAGTCAGTCAGTCAGTCAGTAACGGAAGAGTTTTATATATTTGATTTTCATAAATATAAATATAAGATTTCAGGTTTTATGTCATTCTAGCTTCATCTTAATTAAAATAATAAAAAAATACGTGTGATTATTCCAACTAGGTGTAATTCTGTTTATTATGTAGTAAAATAATTAACCACCACTTGGAAGTTAGATTGTGTCATAAAAAGATAATTAAGACGAAGAGAAGGACAAAGAGAACAGCAAAATGCATGAAACTGTATATCTTGGAACAAAAATCTAAAAATTCAAAAGTAGCAACACGGTATAGTAATTTGTCAGATTTTCGAAAATTTCCATAAAGTGTTGCCACTGTTTTATCTAATATAATCTAGAGATTTTTGTGCCGCACTGTAAAAAGGGAAGGGCACTGACCTGCATTCATGAGTCCAGAGTTCATCATGCTGGCCGGGTTCATCATGTTGGGCGGCATGTACTTGTATATTTCATTCATCTTCTGCATCAGCTGTGTAACAAATATTTACATTTAGTTACAATTTAATCTACTAAGCTACAAACATAAAGTGGGTGCAAACATCAAGAGTTCGTGCAGTGGAGCCACGACATAATATAGTAAGGTATATTATTATTAGTAAAGTTCTTAAGCGCCTCCATAATTTAAAATAGATCCAATAACAGAAACTACGACCTATCTCAAACATGCAATTCATTGATATGTTCACATCTCACGTAACGTTCTTAAAAAAATCGTCCGTCGAACTTTTTGTTATTTTTTCAATTGTAACTGTTCAGTCCAGTTTTTAGAATCAGGCATCTTAAAAACAAGTCGCGCAAACAATGAATTTTATTAAGTAGTGAGGTAGGGAAACCGTAAAAAATGCAAATATCACTACAAATTATTTAAAAAAAAAGTCTTCCCGCTGTCTGTTTTATATAAGGTGATACGAAGTTCGCCGGGTCGACTAGTATCGAACATGATATAGAGAATGTCTCCCTTACCACAAAAAAGTTAGACCGGCCTAAATCGCCCATTTGAATGAATTATTAGTGATTTTACCTAGTCTAGTGATTTAGACCAGGGTTCGACTGTTTTAGTGGTAGAGCCGTGTCTGTTTATTGATAGGTACCTACTAACATATTTGAGAAAAGCACTATACAGTACAATACTGTACAAGCCTCGGCGGCAATTAGCTTTGGCTAGTGTGGCGACACTAGCCACTAGTCGTCCTGCAATAGCCTAAGTTCCAGACAACGACAAATGTGTATATGTAATGTCGCTACGACCCTCGTTTTAAATCGTGCTGAATTAAAATGAATTCTACAAGATTAGTGAACGCGTAAGACAATGCAGGAATAATTATGTTGTACTACGCTTGTTTTTTTATTTAATGTGATTGTTTGATTTTTGAAGGGTGTACCTTGACTTTGTTAACAAACGTCTTTTCTATAGGTTGTTGAGCTTCATATTAATTCAGTATAATGTCCAAATTGCACAAAAATATCAAATAAACAGGCTTCACAAGTAAGGTGTTTTAAGAAGTGTAGACTTGTCACTTTGGAAAATAAATGTTTTAG
The DNA here is from genome assembly GCA_951802225.1 of Euspilapteryx auroguttella. NCBI lineage: Eukaryota > Metazoa > Arthropoda > Insecta > Lepidoptera > Gracillariidae > Euspilapteryx > Euspilapteryx auroguttella. Next base: position 13,699,610 of record OX637641.1, on the reverse strand, counting down.
TAGCAGGGCAAGTATCTGCTGACAATACTAGAGGGCCCAGAGGGCACACTGGCTTGCATTGCATGCTAGGTAGCAACAAAACAAGAAGAAAAACAATCAAACATACATGTTGTAAAATAAATTTCATACAATAAGAAGCTTTCCCATTTTGGGTAGTAAAGAGAGAGCATAACTTTAATTAAATCTCTAGTTATACAATTAAATATTGACGATCTTAGTTGACAACTTCAGTTCTACTCCCTCTTGCTAGTGTGTCTACTCAGTGACGGACTTACTCCATAATCGTATCCTCCGAACATCTATAAACATTAATATTAAATTAACGCATTTTTAGATGGCATTCTGAAGAGTAAAATTTCACGTTAAAAAAACTAAACTCACTATATTTGGGACTGCGTACCGGTATAGAATTTTGTTATATAGCATCCGCAAATTATTACGTAGTAACTAGTAACAATTTTTTGTACAAAGCTTATTTTGGAATGTATACCTTTAAATAAGGTATTAGTAAGTTTTTTAACTGATATCTTACAACCAAATTTATCACAGAAGCTTAAAGTAGAACTAATCAAATTTCTTCCAATATCATTGAATATTATAACCAGCACAAAGTGAGATGTATCTCAGCAGCGGCGGCGGCGCGTGGTGGGTGTGTGTGGGTGGAGAGGCGACTCACCGCCGGGTTGGCGTTGTAGACGAGCGGCAGGATCTCGCGGATCTGCGCGTCGTTGATGTTGGGCATGTCCTTGCGCAGCACGGCCGCCAGCGCCGTGTACGCCAGCTGCTGCTGCTGCTGCGCCATCAGCCCCGCCGCTACCACACAACACGCACATTACACCTTCAAATACTGATAATAATGATAATTAAGGCGACTGCAAACATAGCTCAGTCAAATTTAACATAGCATTGCCCCCTATAATACGGCCGCATGTGCAAAATTGCTATTCATCCTCTTCAAGTTTTTTTTTTGTATTGACATCGTAAAAAAAAAAAAACAAAGTGGATGAAAAGCAATAAAGGCTGATCTGTTATCTGTTTTCCCGTTTAACGTACTGATTCACTTACTAGAGACTATATGCAAGAGAAAAAAAAGGATAACATTAAATCCAAAAATTTCTAGCACTCTTTTTATAGTTTTGCTACATCGTTCAAGCTGTAGCCGACCTCTTGATTCTACAGTAAGCAAATCTCGACATTATCTTGATTTTTTTGAAAGTAAGGATATAATTATAACGGTGGAAAGAGCTAGCTGAAAAGGGAGAAAAAGAGATGAAAATGAATTCAATAACAAAATCCCGTTTTACAGAAGCAATAACGATCGGGACAGTTAGAAGGATATGTTCCTTGTTAATTTTTTTGCGACAGTTTTTGCATAAGTTATGGAGATAAGTAATGTAAATTTTTATTTCAATTATTTTGCGGATTAGTATGTAATATTTTCTGGCTATGTCTTGGTATTGGGGTGTGGTGGGAGGAGTTAGGCTGAGGCGAGGTGGGCAGACAGACCATTGTGCATGGGCCAGACGTTGGCGAAGGGCACGGGCGGCGGGCGGTTCTTCTCGTTCTCGAAGTCCTCCCAGGCCGCCTTGCGCTCCTCCTCCGTCAGCGTCTCCTCCTCCTTGTTCTCTAGCAGCGAGTCGTGCTCGTGGTATTTGTATATCTAAACCAAATACATTCATTACTTTATATTAAAGGTAATAAGGCCAGCCAAGGGCCTAGCATAGTTAGATGCAACGAATTAAGTCGTTTCGAAGACAGAATCACAAGGAAATTGCTCCATGAGCCAGATCTTAAATTGGCTATGATGTAATATTAGATAAAAAAATAATAGGTAGGTTAGGTAACACTAGATTTATGTTAGGCTATAAAAAATTCAAAGTTATCCTAAGTTTAAATGTTACAGCCAAGTTCATTGCCACTAACAGCGTCAATTTAACGTACAGACCGAAACATGTAAGTTGAACTATGACCTTGAATGCACAGAGAAACAAAAAAGTTATCTTTAGTGGTGAAAGCGGGATGACGAGCACCCCCACCACCGGCTTCTGCTGCGGCTGGTTCAATTTGCGTTTCTCGGTCTTTACTATAATAACGTTTAAACTAAGGAATAAGAACCCCCCACGAGGTAGGCAAAGGCACTAGTACACTAGATGAGGGTCGATCAAGACTGGTCGCTGTGGCGTTCTGTGGGGGAAGCCTATGTCCAGCGGAGGACGTCTTTCGGCTAAAATTATGACGATGATGATGAAAAAAGGGGTAACGAGTAAAAGAATAACCTGTTTCTCGTGCTCCCTCAGCATCTCGGCGAAGAGCCTGTCCTTGGGCAGCGGCGGCAGCGGGCGCGGCTCGGGCGGCCGCGGCTCGAACTTGTACAGCTCGGCCAGGTCGTTCTCCGCGTAGTGCCGGTCGATCTGCTGCTCGTCTATCACGCGCTTCGATATCGCCTGCTTCGTCACTTGACGCTCGTATATCTTCTCCTCCATTGTGCCCTGAATTACGCGACGCTTATTAGTTAGCTAGCGACCGCAGACACCACCACCTTATCCATCAACTACGAAATGTTACAGTTCGGGCGGCAGTGCGATAAAACATTTCATTATGGACTTATTTTTACTTGCAACGTCAAAGCGGCATCACTATCTGGAGAATTGCAATGAGTTCTGATAAAATAATAGTTGGACCATAAGCCAATCTGGCAGGAAGACATATACTTAAGAAAAACACCTTCTTCCTAAACTTTTTCATATCAAAATTTTATTGTATTACTAGTCGACCTGGCGAACTTCGTGCCGCCTAACCTATTACTAAGTTGATATCTTGGCAATTATTCAAATTTATCTCATTGTAAAAACCATCCTTAGACATCCAATGAACATTTGAAAAAAGAATTGGTAAAATTGGTCCAGGCGTTGTTGAGTTATGCGCTTACCAACACATTTTGCTATTCATTTTTATATTATTGATTTTCGGCTGAAATTATGATTTTTGTTGTAAAATTTTTATAAATTGCATACTTTGCTAAAAAAAAGTGCCCAATAACATGTTAGCAATTACTTACATAGTTTCTTTTAAAGAAAAACAACATTAAAATAGAATGTATCCGACTAACCATGGCGAGGAACCTGTAGACATAGCAGGGCTTCTTCTGTCCGAAGCGGTAGACGCGGAAGATGCTCTGCACGTCGTGCGAGGGGTTCCAGGAGACGTCGAAGATGACGACGCGGTTGGCGGCCACCAGGTTGATGCCCAGCCCGCCGGCGCGCGTCGATATCAGGAACAGTCTGTTACATATTTAGCAAGCCTACGTCACAAACATTTGTCGCTCTCGCTCATCCCACCATGATGACGTAGGCTTGTGTCAGTCATTTGGTCGGAAGATAGTACCAGGCAGAGTGTATTGTTGTATTTTTTTTTATAAATTAATTATTACAGCCGATTAACGCCAACTGCTGGACATAGGTCTTCTCCACATATTACTACAAGGACTAACACTGTGGAGGGAGTTTGTCGTAATCCTAGACTTAATAAATCGCTTGTAATTGGGTTGGCGATCGCGAAATAAAGGATGTAGTATTTCCATAACCTAGATTTTTAATGGTAAATTCTAGGTGAAAAGAACTAAAAAATAGCAATGCTTTGATGGTCAGACAAAGATTTCCAGCAACCCTAATATTGAAAAGGCTTATAACCTAATCAATCACGATTGTCAACAGTTTTCTTAGGTGTATTCTCACCTGGCCCTCGGGTTGTCCTCCCGGTTGAAGTTCTTGCACCAGATGGAGCGGTTCTCGCAGGAAGTGGATCCGTCCAGCCGGAAGTAGTCGATGCCAGGAGACCACGATCCTGAACAAAATCAAACACAACTTATTGTATTACTACAAACTAAAACACGCGCTCTCGCGAAGTAGCATTGGTCAATATCGCAAGAATATGCATTGCGGCTTTAGAGATAAGAGTGAGAGAGAGAAATTAAGTCAAGGTTATATGTAACAGGAGCGAGCTAGATTGTGCTTTATGTGTACGCAGCTAGTTTTTATTTTATTTAAATGACTCCTTGAGTGAGCCTTCTGTACCTATTAGGTAATATGTGGTTTAGTGTAACTTACCGACATGACCGCCGAGCTTCTCGTCGACGCGGCCCTCCTGCGTCGCCTCGTCCACTTTGCCCAGGAAGTGCTCGATCAGGTCCAGAGAGTACAGGGACTGGGAGAACACCAACCTGTTGATAATAACATACATTTAAAGGCAAGGCAGCAGGTACAAATACAAAAGAGTTAATGGCGTATAGAGATCAAAATAATGACTGCAAATAAAATAAATAAAGAACTCGTGTCGTGTAGTAATCGGTCATGTGTCGCCTGATTGGATTATAGTAGAAAGCAGCTGGGCGGAAATAAACAAATGTGAGTTCCATTGGTACTTTAAAAAAAAAACGCAACTACTTTTACTATATCTAACCTAAAACAACAAAAACATCTATATATCTAATTTTAAAACTATACAGAGGGAAGATTTGGTTGTTTTTATTGAATCGAATAGGTTTTCAAACTACTAATATATTTGAAAAAATTACAATTCATAATTACAATAAAGCTATAGATAATATTCTCAAAACTCAGAATAGCATATAGGCTATTAATAATATTGTGTATTAGGTCGGTACGAAGTTCGCCGTGACACCTAGCATCTAGTTACAACGTAAACTCATACTGTGGGGCGGTACGAGGTTCGTCGTGTTATCTTGTTCCTAATATTTGTAAAATGTTGATGCGGTATACTGACAGCTTGTCGCCGATGGTCTCGCACTGGCGCAGGATGTCGAACAGCAGCACGAGCTTGCTGGAGTTGCGCATGTCGTCGAGCTGCTCCTCGCCCACCAGCTTGATCCACCACTCCGTCGGGTTCTCGTTCTTCGCCTCCACCACCTCCAGGTCCGCTTCAGAGTGCTCCACTAATTAACATAAATCATTAAAATTTATAGTAACAAATCAGGATTTTAAATTAACTGGTAAAAAGTGCAACTATATCTATATATATAAAACTCTTCCGTTACTGACTGACTGACTGACTGACAGACAACGCAGAGCCGAAACTACTGGGCGTAGCGGGCTGAAATTTTGCATGTAGGTTCCTTAGGGAGTGTAGGTGAGCACTAAGAAGGGATTTACCGAAATTCCCACGGGAACGGGAAAAAAAGGGAATTTTGTGTTTATGAGAACTTTGCGCGGGAAAAACCGCGGGGCAGCCTCTAGTCAATATATATAAAACTCTTCCGTTACTGACTGACTGACTGACTGACAGACAACGCAGAGCCGAAACTACTGGGCGTAGCGGGCTGAAATTTTGCATGTAGGTTCCTTAGGGAGTGTAGGTGAGCACTAAGAAAGGATTTCCCAAAATTCCCATAAGAACGGTAAAAAAACGGGACTTTTGTGTTTATGAGAAATCTGCGCGGGTGAAACCGCGGGGCAGCCTCTAGTAGATATATAGTTTGGTATCTGTTTAAAATCTACTGCACTTTTTACCAGTTAATTTAAAATCCGGTAGTTAACTATTTAAGTAGCGAGCAATATAAACATAGGGCGCTACTGATTTAGCAACTTGTACGAAAGCTTGACTTACTGATTTAATTGAAGCTTCTAATAAATAGAAAGACAATCCTGAAATATTAATACAAAATGGCTGTTTTCGACACGTCAGTAATAAATTAATGACGTTATCTGAAACCCTCTTAGATTTATTACCGCTTTGTCAGACACAACTGTAAAAAAAACTCTCTCCACACTGACTGACGGACAATCCACAAACCAAAAACTACTGAGATAGAAACTATGTATTTGGAACTAAGTTCCTCAGGTTCACTAAAGAAGGAATATACTAAAAGGAAACCGGTAAAGGTGCTGTTGCGGTGAAATGCCGGCAACTTTCCTCGGCTAAAAGCAACGTTACCTGGGTTGGCGCGGGTGCCGCGGCGCGCGCCGTGCTTGCTCTCCTTGGCCTTCTTGTTCTTGGCGGCCTTCTTCTTCTTCGTCTTCTTGCGGCTGTCGTCGCTCGCGTCCGACAGCTCGTCCAGAGAGTCCTCCGACGATGTTTCCTACGTTAATAATAACGTTATGTGAGACCACCAAAACTATTCATTTGTGAGCTGCCATGTTTCAAGAGTTTTCATGGAGATACTCAGGCTAAAATTAGACGGCGCAACTTATTTAGCTTGCCTATGATAATATCATAGACGACGCTATAATTTCATTGTAACATTAAAGTCATTCCGTCTTATTTAAAAAAAACGCTAAAATTGCCTTAAAGTTCAATTTAGCTAAAACGTTAGCTAACGCTAAAAAACTGATTACAAAATGCATTATTCATAAACGCAATTTAGGCCCTTTTTTTTTGTAACGGGGCGAAATGCCTATCGCATTAGGCCTGCTATAACTACATGAGGCCAATAGTAGTTTTTTGCAATTTTAGGTTGTCGCATCAGAATTCACCAGGTCAATCCACGATCAATCATCAAACAAAAAATTTTTTTTGCCTATTTTCGGGGCCTTTGCCCAGCAGTGGCACACCAAATTCTAGAGGGAAAAAAAAACTTGTTATGATTGATTGACTCAATTAAGGTGACTGATGATTTTTTGTTTTGTTCAGGCATTATACATACCGAAGTATGTATTGTTTATTAATTTTTTTAAACTTTATTTATATAAGTTTCCCTCAAAATACTAAACGAAGCTTCGTTTAGTATTTTGAGGGCATTGAGCAAGTTCGCAAAATGGAAAAGCAAAAGATATTACGCGCTGCGCTGGCCCGGCACTGGACACGGCCCGCTCTAATGAGAATCATCCCTGAGAGGATCATCCCATCCAAAATATATTTTCCGTGCGAACTAAACTTTATTTTACAATACGTTTAATAACTGTTTCAGATCACATCAAAGCCCAGAAAACTCCAAAACTTTCGTCGGACCGACCTGAAAAAAGGAACAAAATCAATATAATAGGTATAGGTATATAAAAGTTAAGAAAATATTTATAAATTGAAAATAAATATTTTATGATCAATGTGTTTTTCTTTCTCATCATAAATAAGTTGTGCTTAAGTATTCAGATGAATAAAAATAATTAAATTGGGCCTTCTTAATTTATTAAGTATCTGTATTCTGTTATCAAAGACAAAGATCCCATAGCCATGAGCGTTGCTAAAATAGTGTTATTCAGGTATTCAAAATGTAAAAAGGTATACACAATACATACTTCAAGATATCCCCAACACCAGCAATGCTGGTGATTTGTTTGTCACACACAATCCCTTGTGTCAAATTGCAAGACTTCCCTTACGAAAAAAATATGATGTGATGATGAACTTTATCGCGCAAAGAAATCAGGTCGTATAAAGTATATTTTATTATTTTCGAAGTCGCGGAGGTAGTGCGGAGGGTTTTGGTTTCCGACTAGCTCGCTAACATCCAAAGCTTCTATCTTCTATAGCTACCAGCGCTTGCATTTTCAAAATTCACTCCACATCCTTCACGAGTCACGACACATCCTCGCGACCTCGCGACAAAAGAACAAAAACAGCTGATCAGCAGGCGCCATATTGGCAAAAATCAGTGTGTTAGTGCGTTAAAGTAGGGTCGGACCTCGGTCGGACCTACTTTAACTTACGGAGGCATTATAAAGACGTTTTAGTGCTAATGAGCGTTTATAAATCCAACTTTTTTGACAACACACCGTTTTAGGCTAAACATGTGGTTTAAGGCCATGTTATTTTTTATGAATAAGACGGATTGGCTCTATACGAAGCCTACAAAACATATCTATACCAATAATATAGAGGAAAGATTTGATTGTAATTTATATGTTTTGTGACGAAACCGCATAAAAAAAACTAACGTGAAATTAATTTGTAACCATTTTTAGGTCTAAATCAAAATAATAAAACATAAATACTTTAAACAATGTAAATACCTATATTAAGTACTTACCTCTGCAGTAGACTCGTCGTCGATAAAGTCTACCAAAGATCCTTCAGAGTCCTCCTCTTCCTCCTTGTCTCTCTACGAAGGAAACAACATCAAATCATTACATAGTATAAAGCAAAGTCGCTTTCCGCGTCTGTCCCTTTGTATGCTTATATCTTAAAACTATCCAATGGATTTTGATGCGGTTTTTTTTAAAGATAGGGAGGTTCAAGAGGAAGGTTTATGTGTATAATTCATGAACAACATAGTAATAGGAAAGGCGGTACAAAGTTCGCCGGGTCGACTAGTATTATTAAAAAAAACTAAATTAAGAAAATTAACACTTTTAATATGTTATTGATATCGTTTGAGCTGACTCACAATAGAAAGTAATCTTACAACTGTTAAAAGAATACAAATGAATTAAACAAATGAATTTACCTTCTTCTGTTGCATAATTTCATATCTCTCCGAGTTGTACTTGAGCACTAGCGGATGGGTCCATATCCTCTGCAGAGACTGGAAGTCAGGAAACAGGAAACCGGACGACTTTCCGGGCAGAGGCCTGAATAAAAAAATAGCTGGTCATGGCTAGAACAAATTGAAGTAAGTAGCCTTTCAGTTTTACACTATTCTACTTTAGCTTAATTGATTTGTTTGAAGAGCTTATTATTCCATGCTACACTGTTTAAAGCTCTACTAATGGACAAGGGGATCTATTAGTTTTAAAGTAAGCCGAGATTCACTTGCACTCTCTTTTGGAGCGATACTTAGTGACCTTTCGTGGTTTTTATATGGTTATAATTTTAACGTGTGTATCTGTCTGTCTGGCTGTGTATCTGTCTGTGGCATCGTAGAGACGGCTGAACCGATTTTCGTTTAGTTTTTCTTGTATCATAGATAATTTCAGGCCGAGTGTTCTTAGCCATGTCTGATGAAGATATGATCAGCGGTTTGAAGATGATCAGCTCTTGAATAATGGATGAGGTGATCTAACCACCTTCCATATGTCCTATCGATTTGAAATTTGGTACCGTGTTTCTTCAATTATATTAAAAGTATATAGTAAGGTAACCATGACCTGATCTGCCTTTTGAAGATGATCAGCTCTTAAATAGTGGATGAGGGGATCTAACCACCTTCCATATGTCCTATCGATTTGAAATTTGGTACCGTGTTTCTTCAATTATATTAAAAGTATATAGTAAGGTAACCATGACCTGATCTGCCTTTTGAAGATGATCAGCTCTTAAATAGTGGATGAGGGGATCTAACCACCTTCCATATGTCCTATCCATTTGAAATTTGGTACCGTGTTTCTTCAATTATATTAAAAGTATATAGTAAGGTAACCATGACCTGATCTGCCTTTTGAAGATGATCAGCTCTTAAATAGTGGATGAGGGGATCTAACCACCTTCCATATGTCCTATCGATTTGAAATTTGGTACCGTGTTTCTTCAATTATATTAAAAGTATATAGTAAGGTAACCATGACCTGATCTGCCTTTTGAAGATGATCAGCTCTTAAATAGTGGATGAGGGGATCTAACCACCTTCCATATGTCCTATCGATTTGAAATTGGGTACCGTGTTTCTTCAATTATATTAAAAGTATATAGTAAGGTAACCATGACCTGATCTGCCTTTTGAAGATGATCAGCTCTTAAATAGTGGATGAGGGGATCTAACCACCTTCCATATGTCCTATCGATTTGAAATTGGGTACCGTGTTTCTTCAATTATATTAAAAGTATATAGTAAGGTAACCATGACCTGATCTGCCTTTTGAAGATGATCAGCTCTTAAATAGTGGATGAGGGGATCGAACTACCTTCAACATGTCCTATCGATTTAAAATTTGGTTTCGTGTTGCTTTAATGATATTGAAAGTATATGGTAAGGCAACCATGATCTTTTTAAGATGATTAACTCTAGTTCTAGCTAAGTTCATGAGGAGTCTGACTTGGTCGGGGGTTTTAAAATTTTTAAATATGAGTTTTATTTTGTTTTCACTTTATCTGTGTTATTATGTCGGTTTTGGTGAATAAATATTTATTCTATTCTATTATTATGATGTTGTTTTTATTTTATCTGTAGAGCATTGAGCTGTGTACCAAAACCATGATTTAAACTACGTACTCGATTATAATTAAGAACTAATAATAAAATTACTATAATACTTGGTTGCCTGAAAGAAAACGCTTATAGTGATAAGGCCGCAATTGATATTTGTAACTTGTTTTTTTGTACTTTATGTTTTATTTTGATTGCAATAAAGAATTCTTTTATCTTATCTTTACTCATAAAAACTAATTTTATAATAATGGGGATTAGGGTAATATTACTTTTTTTATGTTCGCAATTTTGTTTAAATATCAAGATGATTGATTGTTGTAGCCGACCTGCGAGAGTAGTTGTCCAAGTAGTGCTGGTAGAGCTTGGTCTGCACCTCGGAGAGCGTGATGAACAGCACGTACTCGTGCTTGGGCGGCAGGAACGGCGCCAGCACGCCATAGTCTCGCCGCTGTTGTTTACATACACTTTGAAATTTGGTTTGAACATTAACTATTAAATTTAATATCATCCTATAGCCTTAAATATCAGTAACTGTAAAACCTTATTAGGATCTAATATGGGACATATTTATTTTTTAAAGAGTTATCATTACAGGTTAAACTACAGATAAACTTTGTTGTTAAACCGTGAAAGTGTTTGTTAAAAAGTATGTATGTTAAACACCCTTTAATTAACATTTTTGGAACTGTAAGTTTTATTGCATTGCTAGCTTAAGCTTAGGATTAACCTCATGGTGAATCATTGAGATTTCTTTATTTCCTTAAAACAAATCTCACCACTCCCCTGCATACATGTAATTGATTGAAAGAAGTATTCTGTTATGATATCATGTTTTACATAGTACCTGCACAGCGCCGTCGAGCATCTTGTGCAGCACGTGCGAGCGGCGCTTCATGATGCGGATGTCGTGCTCGGTGGAGTCCGTGTACTGCCCGTTGGTGATCGGGTTCACGAACCTGTTCAGGTACTCGTTGTACTTGCCCAGGAGGTTCGGCTTCACGAACTGCACCATGCAGTAGTCTGCGCATTTGGAAACGTTTTAGTTACAAGTTAAAGTTACAAGTGTACAAGAAAGTTGTATAAAATTTCATTACCGTTTTCTTATTTGTAATTCAAACTCAAAAAACTACATTTTGTATTTAAATTCAATTACAATCTAGTTTGTTTGTTTTTGCTAATTGTAACTGGTGAGTTCAGTTTTTAGCCACTGGCATAATTTTGATACTTTCTCTGCACAAAGTGTGTAAATTAAATACGACAAGAATTTAAGAGGACCGTATACCCCGAACGCGACCATACAAAAAAGGAAACGTTTTTTCCGTAATAATTATTATCCAATCGCCATTAACTTTAGTATATATTACTAACACTAAACACTAACAAAAACAAGGTTTGTACGTTTTTATTTTTCAAAATAAGAAAATTTTAACAAGACAAGAATTTTTAATTAAAGCAAGAATTTAAAAGCCCCTAAATTACAGAGATTTTGTGATAAAAAATTGCACCTTTAAAAAAAAAGGAAAACGCATAAAAATAGATTTAATGCTGAAGAGATGGACATCAAAATCATTGTAATTTGCTATGATTTAGATAGTGAAAAACGTTTACACCCGAAACGCAAATTTTATCAAAAAATTTGCTTGCTCTCTCTCTCTGTCGCATGGGAGTTTTTCTTAATATTTTTGCGTTGCTATAATCCTCTTAACCACTTACATTCTTTGAGATTGTTTTGAAGCGGCGTGCCCGTGAGCACGATTCGGCGCAGCGTCTTGACGCGGTTCATGGACTGGGAGAGGCTCGTCTTCTCGTTCTTCAGCAGGTGGCCCTCGTCGCAGACCACCAGGTCAGGGCCTGGAGACAACTCACATTTCAAATTGTAAGAATAAAATGAGGGCTGATCTAAATGCAAGCATGTTATAAGGCGAATAAAAAAATCTAAACTGAAAAAGTCAAATCAAATTAAAGTAAATATAATTTAATAATATCTGGTTTAACTTTTCTATAATTGATATTTTGCTTCAAACTTAATGAGCGAGTATGGCCGTGATAATTTAAAAAGACCAGTTAAAAGATCCAATGCAATATATAGGGCACGATTGATAGAAAGACCTTTATTTTAAGGGCAAATACCTGGATCAACGAGCGCCAGCTGGAAGGTTTTGAGGACCTTCTTGCGGTACTTCTTGGAGTTGTCCGCGGAGAGGTTGCGGAACATCTCGTAGCCGAGCACGCACACGCCGCCCTCCTCGTACCAGTACTGCAGCTGCATCGCCCGCTCCAGGTTCTGCTTGTTCCTAAACATCACACGATATCTTACAATACCTACTAGGGTTAAACTAAACGTCCTATTACGCAGGTAGTCAAAATCACGTCCTAATACGGATGCATTTTTTATTTTCCAATAAATAATTAATTGTTTGTGTAACAAGAAAGAATGTCTCCGTATTAGCCCAGGCTTTGAAATACGAAATAGTATGTCGAAAAAAGTTGTGCAGTTAACAGTATCTGCGACTCACGCAGCAAATCACGAACATGAAACAAGGTTTGCTTGAGAGGCAAACGGAGAAAAGACTGACCAAAATAATACTGCAAGTCATCTATATAAATCTTTAGATTACTGAATTTAAGTTGTTCGTAAAACTTGCTATCGAAATTACACGACTTATTAATCACTAAACTAAACTGTGCTTCTTTGATTAAATTGTGATAGCTCTACTAAACATTTAAAACCTAAATGACAAAATAGATTAAAGAATAGATTAAATGCTAACTTGGACAGTTCATAGACGACGATTTCCTCGTCGTTTTCCGTGTGTTTGAGCCACATTTTGAACTCGTTCACCCAGTTGAGGACGGTGGAGAGCGGGCACACGACGAGCACGCGGCGCACGCCCGTCAGCTCCCCGTGCGTGAGCAGCGTGTGCGTTAGAGATACCACCTATGATAACAATGGACCGCTTTAGAGCTTTATAGTTACTTAAAAACAATACCATTAAGCAGCTTAAAAGATTAAAAAGTCATAAATGTGTAAGAACTCAAAGAAAAGTTAAACAATGATTGCCGCTTATTTTATTTCAGATTAGCCCACAGTAATAAGGTAATTAGTTCAGCCGAAAGCCTTAGATAATTCTTTATTGGAATGACAAATTAAAATAATAGTTTTACGCCCATAAGCGTAGAAAAAGAATAATAACAATTTAAGTCCCTTTTGAACCTGGAAACGGTAACAAGGTTATTTATATGGTATGTGGTGTAGGTAGACGACACGAATCGCACAGGCTCCACCTAAAATAAAACTTAATTATAAATCCTGAAACTAAGCTTACAAACTAAAACACCTAATATTAAACTATTGTACTTAATACTTACCTGTAACGCATCTTTTGGTCGATTTAACCAAAGACGTTGCTCGCAGTCAGTTGCTATCGACGCGCGCTACACCTAATCACTCGCTGCATTGTTTTATTTAAATTTACTTGATTTTCATACTGTTTTGGACTATTGTTAACTGTTACCTAGTTTTTGAGTAAATAAACTACTTAGTGTGTGCACTCTCGAGTTTGCATTCTGCTCCCATCGTTAACAGTATGGTTAAGTACATATATAGTAAAGGTTACCTGTAAAGTTTTCCCTAGACCCATGCAGTGGGCGAGGATGCAGCCGGAGCCCTTGTCCTTCTTGATGCGCTTCACGCTCTCGAAGCACGCGTCCCACATGAACTTGATGCCGTTGGCCTGCAAAACGACCACTTTCAACTGTTTTAAATGGTCAAAATGGCTTTTGGAACTCATCACCTAGTAACTATACTACCTGAACTTAGGTAATAAGGAGAAAAAGTTTGTCAATCAAGCGAAATATAGTCTAAAGCCTGAGAAAGGACTTCCATTAGGCTGGCTTCTTTTTATTTAGGCCTGAAAATCACACGGGAACGAATAATTGTGTTGTTTCAGTTGGAACGGAAATTACGCTGGCGAATTCGCGGGGCAGACACTTGTCTTAAATAACTTTCGATGATTTAAAGTAAAGCTTTTTTTTTTACAGAATTTTAAAAATGCATTTAATACGCTGGAGCATGAATTATTGCTAAAAGACTCATCTTTTCAAGGTTCAACGACTCGAGTACTAAGGTCATTGATACAAGGCGCGCGTTCAGTGTTCAGTACGTGAGCCTTCTGCTAGGTTCACGATCCCTATACTAATGTTGTAAAGAATGTTCAATGTATCCACCGGTCGTGCGGCACAAATTGTATAATTATAATCACATTATAATCGTCGTTATTATATTATAATCGTCTTGCACATAAAGATTGCCCACAACATACGAGTTTTTAATGTCAAATACAAATTTTAAATCAATATACATAGTATAAAATAAAGTCGCTTCCCGCGTCTGTCCCTATGTATGCTTAAATCTTTAAAACTATGCAACGGATTTTGATGCGGTTTTTTTTAATAGATACAATGGTTCAAGAGGAAGGTTTATAAGTATAATATATGCACAATATAGTAATAGGTTAGGCGGTACGAAGTTCGCCGGGTCGACTAGTTATACATAAAGAGAATATACTATTGCAGCCTACAGGCGCACCTCTGCGACCTACTTGGATAGATTTACAAACAAGATTAATTCAGTATTGTTATACAAAAGACAAAAAATGGAACGTTAAGATAATTATGGAAAATAATTCAACGTACACATTTAAAAGTACGTTTTCAGAGCTTGTCAAAGTACATTCAAGAAGAAAACATCAAAATATTATATTTAACTAAAAATATAAAGAACCAAATATCAAATATTTATAAAAAAAAAAAAAAAATTATAATTATTAGAAAATACGCCTATCTTATATGAACAACAAAACTAAACTTTATGCTATTATAAATTTTATGTGCGGTTGCTGAAGTGTAGAAATTAATTGCCTGCATTCTTTCCCAAAGAAATCTAACTCAGGTTCGTTTAATAACTTTGCTGACTTTACAAATGGCAAGTAAACAGAGTGCGCTCCTCATAAAACAAATTCATCAACAAAACATACAGGTAATACAAAGTGCATGTGCATGTGCATGCCACTGTAGTGCACAAGTTTCTTGATTTGGGCAAGAACTGAATAAAACGGGAAGCGTCATTTTGATAAGTTATAAAAATCGTTTAGTATAAGTTTTTTATATCACATTCGAATAGCACATTGCAACTGGCACCGCAAAGCAGTAAGAAAATTAATTCGCGATTTGCAAAGCAAAGTAAAAATTACTTTAACCAAACAATCATTATGTGATTCGTGTTGTTAAAAATATAGCCAATAAGTAAGTTAATTCGCATAAAAAATTTCACATGAGTAAATTTCAAATTGTGTTCCCTAAAGGAAATCAAAAAACAAAGTCCCTTCCGCTGTCTGTTTGTCGCTATATGCTTAAATCTTTGAAACCATGCATCGGATTTTGATGCGGTTTTGTTTAAATAGATATAAGAGGAAGGTTTATATTTATAGTGCATGAATAACATAGTACTTAATAGGTTAGGCGGTACAAAGTTCGCCGGGTCGATTAGTAATTAATATAACCAATATTAAATAAGACCTTTAATATTTCGCCATTATGTTTGCATACATTTTGATTAAGCTAGAACTATTGTGTGCCAAGGCATCACGTAAGTAATTAACGGTCTACGTTATTACGCTACTAAACTTGAAAACATTGCATTTTGTTTTTTAAAATAATATTGAAACTTGCTACAAGAAACGGCAAAAAATTTATTCAGATTGAAATTCAGATGATATTCGAATTCAGTGGAGAGACGTCAACGGAATTATAAAAAATTAATCGTTTCCGCTCTTGTAGACATATTTTTATTTACATAGATTATAATACTGGTTGACTGACTGTCTGCATGCATAACGAGATCGATGTTCTAAATTTTAAACAAAATAAATCATACATATCAGACAAATTACCTGTCTGAAATGTTACTTTTCTATTTATATCTTAGTATATTTTTTTTGTACATAATGCAGTTTCGCACCGTGAGCCCTAAAACATTTTGTCGCTTCAGCTGAAATAAAACTCGCATTGCAGAAAAGCTAACATAAACTTAAGATTAATTATTTCGCCAACTAAAAATGCGCAATAAATATTTTTAAGGAGGCAAGTGTGCATGAATAAATGACCGCTGAAAAACACACTCTATTACAAAGTACAGTAGCATCATATTTTGATACCCACCGCACTTGACATTAAATTAATCACATTAAACATTTGTTTCCTAACACAAAAAAACTTAATTTGGATGGACATTCCTAGCTTATGTGGCTAGGGTTGAACGTAAAGGCACTACGAAGCTGCAAGTCCTGCCTTTGTTATAAATAATTTTTAAAATGTATAAGAATATTTCTCTTCGTTTGAATTTGTGTTATCTTGCTATTAGCTCGATGATACTGTCGTAGTACTGACCTGATGGGGCTTGAGTTTCTTGACCAGCCCTCGGTCGACCTGTATAAGCGGCTGCTTGGTCTCCGGGTCGAAGTCGAGCACCACTTTGTCCAGGACCACCTCGTCTGGCTTCCCGGACTCATCGAACTCCAAGTTGTTGTACTGACAGACGAATTTAAATAATTATTGCTTTAAATAAAACTGATAACTTAGCGTTTGCCTTTAGTCTCCTAAATACTCTAGGTATTGGCTGAACCTACCAACCTACTGTAACTAAAGACCAATAAACACTCAGTATTTGTATTTTTGATAGCTAACGTAGAATCGACTTGATAACGTAAGAATCGAACTTATTTAAGTGTTAGATAATGAATACGTACCAGTTTTTGCCTTTCGGCGATACGAGCGATCCTCTCTTTCTCCTGTCGAGCGGCTTTCTTTGTGGCCTCTTCCAGCTGATTCTTGCCCATGACCTGGGTACATTACATTTAGAATTAATGAAAATATTAAACTAAGCACTTTGTAGAATATGACAACAACTATTCCTAACAACTACTTACTCCCCATACCAAATATTTTAAAGGCATAATGTAATTTTACTTATGATATCAAGATTTTTAGGGTCTTAGAATGAGATGATTAAATCGAGAGATAGTGAATAAGAACAATTTAAAAAGCTTATATTATAGTAGTAGTATTTACTTTGCGAATGTTTTTCCTGCCATGTTTCTTGCCCTCCGTCTCGGATTCCGAGCCCGACTCGTCATCGCTGTCGTCCAGTTGCTTGATGCGGCGCCGTTTCCTTTTACTAAAGTTATTAAAAAAAAAAAGGTTTTTCTCTGCAATAAGTGAAAGGTACATTTTTTGCATAATAAAGTAAAAAGAAGAAGTAGCTTTTCACTAATACCAGAGAAAAAAATATTGTTTTTAAGTAATTTAGAAAGTCACAAGTCAATTTTATCCAAATGAAATATAGTGATGTTACCTAGACTCCCCCGTAGAGGAGGAGGCGGAGGCGTCGCTGTCGACGAACTTCTTCTTGCGGGAGCGCTTGTTGGGCTCCGAGCTCTCGTTTTCTGACTCAAAGTCGCTCACGCGCCCGCTACTTTCTTTTTTCTTAGACCCACCTTCAGAGTCTGACAAAATGGCCGCTATGTTTTTGCGACGCTTCGATTTTAAACTGACGCAAATAAATAGTAAATTAATTAAAAAAAAATATTACTTTGCTTAAAAAAATAATTAAAATATACATACTTCTTTTCTTCGCTGCTAGTCGGATCCTCTTCCTTTACTGTTTCCTCCTAAAGATAGAATAGAACATGTTATTTTTAAAGATTTTCGTGTCTTTCTTTAAATAAAGACAATCTTTAAATAAGAACATTACATGACGAAGTTACATTCCGAAAATATATCATAGTACCTAGAACCATTTTATTTAATACAACTTACTTATTAACATGAAATTAAGGAACAAACAATAGTATAAATCTTATACATGGCAACAAATTAGTCTCCAACTTGATAAGAGATATATAAGTACCTAATATTGAGAACAAATAAAGTGTCAATCTCGTGCAAACAATGATGAAGAACATTACCTATAAACCAAACCAAACCATTCCGTTTTTTTTGTTTTCCGTGCAATACAAGGCTAAAAACTAAATAATAACCTCGGCCGTCTTGTCATTATCATCGGACGCATGCGAGGAGCCGTCGCTCTCGTCCAAGAGGTCGGTCCGCGCGAGCTGGTCCAGCGCGCCGCCGCCGTTGATGTCCGCTAGTGATACCTCCGGCAGATCTACAACAAGTACGTAACCTAGGTATTAATTTTATGTAAGTATATGTACTAGAAAAATTATGAAAAGACACAATAGGTACGGGTACAACGGTTACTAGACTGCGCATCCAAAAAACCAAAGACAACTAGACTAATATAATAATGCAAGATTATTATGCTTAATTTCTCAATATTTACAGCTTTCTATTAATACCCGGGTACAACACAGTATTTTAAGTTACTTTGTATAGAATTTATTAGATAACAGAAGACCCTGTAATAGTAAACTTTTGTATGGATAAACATCTTGTTTAATCTGATAGCTTAAAATTATAAGCAGAATAGCGCACAAGACATGCTATTCATTATCATTTTCTCCGGCCCCCTTATTCCGTAACGCTAAAAGACGGCAAGCTTCAAGTTCACCCACTTTAAAGACAAAAACATTTATGTATTTATCTGCTGGATTATTAAAATTTTCGTTAATTTGGGAAAATGTCTTTAACGCGGTGGTGAAGGGGCGAACAGGTGCGATACTAGCGCCACTTCGATAAATAATTAATATCTTTTAAACCATAGCCGAAATCAAAATGTGCGTCTTAGTCTTCCTAGAAAATCTGGCTTAGAATTTTTAAGGCTCTGTTGTGTAGCTTTAAGGATAATGATCTTAGAAATATTTTTTTTATGAAACTAAAGAGCCCACTTAAGGCAACAAACGGTTTATTCCTTAGATTTTGAACCTGAAAGCTACACAACAGGGCCTTAAAAATTCTAAGCAGTCAAAAACGCATATTTTTGATTTCGGCCATGGTTTAGAAGATAATTACTATATATCGGAACTGGCGCTGGTTTTGCAAAGCGTAAGCCCTTAAGACGCTATATAAAAGTTGAAGGCATTTTTAAATCAAATAATTCTCTTAAACTACAGGAGGTAGAGATCTGAAATTCTAATACAACCTTTTTGAGGATATAACAAAGATTTTTATAATTTAGAAACACAAGTGGAAACAAAAAACCTCGAAACATTATTTCGTCAAAGATAACCATTCCAAAAAAAAGATTAGCTAGCTCCTCGAAATTACTTAATACCTCATAGTTTTTGTTGAAACTACATAGTATAATGGTAAAAAGAAAATTCAATTCTGATAATGCAACTTTGATTTAAAAATAATCTTAAGATAATCAATATTCATTACTTTTTCAATAATAATATAATAATCAATATTCATTACTTTTTCAATAAAATGTAAAAAGAAACTGATAAGGGCGACTAACAGCTTTATCGAAGCTCTGTCTGTTTCTTTGGTCGTATGATTTCTCCCTCGTATATCCTCTTAATTACAATAGCCTACCGTCTTTCAGCGTCACGGCGACGAGGGGGGGTCTGCTAGTGTGCCAAAGTGCCAAGTGATGCGATACAAGGGTGCCTACCGTCGATGTCGTCGCCGGCGTCGGGCGCCGACTCCTCCCCGGAGCTGTTGCTCTCCGCCTCCAGCAGGGTGGTAGAATCTATGACTGGTGTCTTTGACATCTTTCGTCTGCTCTTTTTCTTAGAGTAGTTCTCCGTTTCACTTGTAGTCGATTCTCGCCGACGTCGGTTTAGTTTATGTAAACTACTAATGTTAGCAAGCCTATAAAAAATAAAAATAAAACATTTTAACCCCAGGCTTATTTCAAAGCTCAACCAGTTAACTATCTTATACTATGCAAGAAAACCTAAGTCCTAGGTCCTAGGACTAAATGTGTATTCTGTGCTTTTAAAACCTGTTACACCGATACTTGCGCTATTCGCGTTTTTTTCTCTATGGTTTATGACAATGGGAGAACTGTATACGTATACTTCACGTAGGTACCACCCTCAATTCAAAACAAATTGTAAGGTATAATTGACTGATTGCTAAATTATTTATATTTTGACCGCACGCAGACTTAGGGTGGTACGTACGAAGTGCCCTGAAATGGCAAGCAAGACTATCTAGTGTCACCATTTTATCATCATTAGAAACCAGTAGACGTCCACTGCTGGACATAGCTTCCCACAGACACAGATTGTCACAAGACAAAAATTGTGAAGGGAATTTGCCTTAGTCGCCACGCTTGGCAGGCGGGTTGGCGATCGGAGTATGGTTTTTTAAATTCTTCAACGAAGGCCGCTGCTGCCCGACCTTTGGAAATTACTTAAGTCGCCTTTTAGGACACCCAAGGGAAGAGATGGGGTGGTGGCCGCCACCACATCTAGTGTTATAGTAGGTATGACACATGTAACCTTATATTATAAAAAGGAAAATTTGATTGTTTGTTTGCATTGAATAGGCTCCGAAAGTCTGTCGCATTATTTTTTCTCAGGAAGTATTGACATTCCAGCTACTATCGATTTCGTGGTTAAAATACACCTACGCATCTCACTCATACTCCCTTAGTTTGAATTATTTTTGAAAAAGATAAGTGCAGTCTACAATGACTTTCATCATCGTCATAATTTCGGCCGAAAGACGTCCGCTGCTGGACATGTTCCCACCCATAAATTGTCACAACGACCGGTCTTGTCTTGAGTAACCCTCATTCAGTGTACTACCGCAGCTTTCACCTGGTATGGTATTCTGGTCCGCGGACGAGAACTTTTCGGTCCCAGCGACCATCTATTCTTCGAGCTATATGTTTGCGCCTTTCACTGACTTTGGGTACTTCAATTAATTCACTTTGTAGGTTCTACACAACATTTTGCTTTAACTTAGGTTTATCTGAGTCACTGCGTTACCCCCACTCTGTGGCCCTACATTTAATGCTATAGAATTGAAAGTAATTAACATACTAATATACCAAATGTCGGCCAGGCAGGAGTAACATTTTCGTACAGGATAGAATTTTGTAAAATCACCTAGAGACTACATTAACTACGGGTATATTTAATTTAAAAAAAAAACTAACTTTATTTTTAAAAATAAAGCAAAATGCATTCAAACATTTTCAAAATTCCTAAAACATCCGGGAAACGAATCGTGTAAAAATTAAATTCATTATTTTTATGGCATATTATATCGATTATTATCTTAAAAATATAATGTTGCTGATTATAAAATTAAATCTCTCTATCAAAGTAAATTAAATGAAAAGAAAAGCATGAAATCGCGACTTAAAAATTCAACGGATTTTGATGCGGTTTTTTTTTAATGCTTTTATTTAACTTGCAATGTATGTATGTATATATGTATGTATATATGTATGTATACGTTATGTATGTATGAATTTTTGTTCGGGTAACATCTTGCAACTTAATTTATAAGCAGATATCCTTAACCAATTGATCTGAAATTTTGTATACGCGTTCAGTGTGCCTAACAATACATAGTAAGCTATGGTGACGTCATTAAATTTCAACATGGCAACATCAATTAAAATATGGGTACCGTAAACTGCTGCAACTTTGCACGAAATTTAAGCTTTTTTTAAAATATCTTTTAAAGTATTTGTTATCTGTGCTTTTGTAAACAATAGCAAGCGAATTAGAGATTAATGCCATACGAATAAAGGATCATTTTGCCGAAACTGTTGATATATAGATTTCCAGAGACTGTCAAAGTTGTAGGCAAAGTTGTGATGAAATAACTCAACTTTGCCTAGTAGATTATTATCAAAAATATCCGTCGCATTTAAAAACCGATTTTAATTACAGATCGGTAACAATTGAGTTACCATCGAGATGTGCATGGGTTAGCACATATACTCATATTTATTTTTATCTGGGTAGCAGGCAATGTTGGGCACACTTTGAGCTTCATCTTTAAATATTTTCATAGTAACTTTTAAGCAGAGTTAGGGTTGTCACAAATTGAAAAACATACAATTAAAAAAAACACTATTTATTAAAAAAAACTTTATATAAGTAATCTAATGGCATCAGCATTTTAATCAGGCTTGTAATTCGATAGTGCTTTGCTGCGTACTCTACAGAAACGTTAATGTTTTCTTGCGAATAATCAGCGTATAGCCGAGCTCCAAGTTTTTGTCTTCTTCTCTTTTCAATATTTATCTTTATTCGCGTACCTGTACTACTCAATATCTTAGACATTTAGCCGTACTATACAACATTATTATTAAAAAATATATTTTTTTTATATTATGTTTGTTTGCCCATTTTGATAAGTATAAGTTAGTTATGTTTTATAACTAATAATAATGTTCTTGGCAAAAGCGCACATATAAAGAATGAAAGAAGGCCATAATTGATGATAAAAAAAAACTTTAAAATGTTATTTGTTAATAGCCCCTTTGGGTATTGTATTTTTATGAAATTCTTAAAAAACGTTTTTGTCTATTATTTACATACAGTCACATTTACACTGTTTAATAATAAGTAATAACTTAAAATACTTATACTGGTAAAATCACAACTCAACCCTCAGAATGCTTCACTGTAGTTGAGACTAGTGACAACCCTAGGCCTAGGCAAACTTGAACCACTACCGCCTAAAAATCCCTTTGCAACATTGCCTAGCATCGTTAGAGTCGTAAATGATCATTTAAACAAGAAACATCATTATAAATAGGAGAAAGAGCTCATTGACTTACCCCGTAATTAATAAGAAAGTTGAAATTCTCGTTTTTTTTCAAGAAAAAACAAAAAGTTTGCACAACCCTAAATATCCATGCGCTCCGCTAGTGACTGTTGATATTTCATATAAAAAAAAGAGACATAAAGAGCCATTTCTAATAATAAGAAATGGGTTGCCAATAAAACGGTGCTATTTTTACTATTATTGAAAGTAAAAAATAGTGAGCACTTGTCTAGTAATTTCAGTTTTAATAAATTAGGCAAACTTGAAGCGTATTGGCAAAGTTGCAGCAGTTTACGGTATCAAATGTTAGGCCTTGCTGATAATAATTTAAAAATTATTAAACGAAATAAAAGTTTGATTTAAAAAAAGTTTTACCTTAAACTTATTAATAGACAACTCTAATTAAAAAAATTAAAAACCCCCGACCCAGTCAGATCCCTCATCAACTTAACTATAACTAGAGCTTATCATCTTAAAAAGATCATGGTTGCCTTAACATATGCTTTCAATACCATTGAAGTAACATGGTACCAAATTTCAAATCGATAGGACATTAGGAAGATAGTTAGATCCCCTCATCCACTATTTAAGAGGTGATCATCTTCAAACGGCAGATCAGGTCATGGTTACCTTACCATATACTTTCAATATCATAGATGTAACATGGTAACAAATTCCAAATCGATAGGACATAATGGAAGATAGTTAGATCCTCTCATCCATTATTCAAGAGCTGATCATCTTCAAACAACTAATCAGGTCATGGTTACCTTAACATATACTTTCAATATCATAGATGTAACATGGTACCAAATTTCAAATCGATAGGACATTTGGAAGATAGTTAGATCCTCTCATCCATTATTCAAGACCTGATCATTTTCAAACGGCTGATCAGGTCATGGTTACCTTACCATATACTTTCAATATCATAGATGTTACATGGTACCAAATTTCAAATCAATCGGACATAAGGAAGCTAGTTACATCCCCTCATCATCTCGAAAAGAGCTGATGATCTTCAAACCGCTGATCAGATCTTCATGAGACATGGCTAGGAACACTTGGCCTGAAATTATCTATGATACAAAAAAAAGTAAACGGAAATCGGTTCAGCCGTTTGGGCTCTTCGATGTCATAGACAGATACACAGACAGACAGATACACAGGTTAAAATTATAACACCCCTCTTTAAATTTTCGTTCGGGGGATAAAGTGATTCAAGAGGAAGGTTTATAAGTATAGTACATACATGCACTAAATAGTAATACGTTAGGCGGTACGAAGTTCGCCGGGTCGACTAGTATCAAAAATAAAAGAATGTTAGTTAAATGTGCTTAAGTTCTATCTCAAGTTTTTTAGAGTAGTTTCCGTACCAGATGGCATGACAAATTCCGTAAATAGGTATTATTAAATGTTATATGGATTAAACCCATTTCTAACAGCGGTCAGTCAGTCAGATGTACAGTGGCGGACACGGTCGGCGTAATATATCCAGTTTTTCTGTATTGCAAAATAGCTCTTGTTCTTTGGTAATACAGTTTAGGGCTGACGAAACTATAGAAAAATCTGTTACGGCCTCCTAGTCCGCTACTGTACTCCCTAGTCTTAAAATATTATATTATTTAATAACCTACCAAATTTTCTTAATATTTTTGGACATCAAAACATAGTTACTTTCCAAAAATAGTTTACTAGTACTACTAGTCTGAAAACTTTTGGAATTAAATAATTATGCCTGCACCAATCTATGATTACTTCTTAGTTTAGACTAATACATATTGCAATGCACAAGCTCACATCATTAGCCGTAAATAACACCCCTCTGAGTTTGTTTCGGGGGTTAACAATAAAATGAAACTGTAGTATTTTTTAAATTCTATCAATTATTTATATATGGTTTTTTTATATTTTTTAAGATTTTAATTTCCAAAGCAATGGCTTTTTTGTTACAGTCAAAATCATAACGGTTGTTTTGTTTTATTTACCCATCAATGTATTTTTCTGTGTCTTCAGAATCTGAAACCTGCGAGTCACCACCGCTGTCTTTTAAACTAGGGCGGCCAATCTGCAAAGTATATTGATTGCTTATTTTCAGAAGCATTTAAATATTTAATTACTTGCAAACAAACCTGATTTATTTAGATAGGTATAATATTTTATCTAATGTAAATAAAAATCACAATATTTACATCAATATTCTTGTTTATTAAACAACACAGATTAAAGTGGATTAATATTAATATATCGACATCAATAACACAGTAAAAGTTATAGAATCAGTATATGGTCTGATTTCAGGGTAGAATTTTATCAAGACAAATATATATTTTCAGAATCATTCATTACTAATTTACGACATAGTTTTAAATAACTTTGTGTACACAAGTGTTTATGTTTATGTACAAAAGTCTCAGATTCATTAAAAACCAATCAATCAAAGCTATTTATAAGTTAATTACAATTATTATAGTTCATAATATGTACTTAACTTGATAATATTTTATTATGTCTTGGACCCTGCCTGACCAATACATAATCAAAATTTAAAGTAAATCCACTAGACAACATTCAAAATTATATCAACTTTTATGGTTAATTATTAATTTATAACTGTATGATATGGCTAAGGTTATACTTATAACTTAACCTCATCATCTTCAGAGCTTGAAGAAACAAGAAGTCTTCTACGATGCTTTTCTATAACATTTTGGAGAACATTCGGTTTTTCATCATCAGAACTTGTAATCCCTTTCATCAAAGAATCCTTGATTTCTTTCAGTACTCCCCTCAGTTGCTCATCTTCAGTATCTGAACTGGAGGAGTAAGTCAATAGCATTTTTTTAGCATGCATACTCTCCATAATATTCTTTCTCTTAGATTTTTTTTCTGCCGATCCCTGAGATATTTTACGTTTTATTTTAATATTCTTAAGTGGGCTGTTTTTATTTACTATTGATGGTTGACACGACAATTTCTTTTCAAAAACTGGTTCATCAATCTTTTTGAATATCAAACCCGGATTGTCAACTCTCATAACTTCTTCCATGGATAAAACTGCTGTACCTTTATATTTTATCATTTTAACACTTCTATCATTAAACAAAATTGGAACAAAACTGTCATGCATCCTTTTTATTTTTACAGTGCAAGGCCTAGGAGCAAAAAATGAATATTTTTTACGCTTATAATCCCAATATTTAGATCTGGGTGCTACAATAAATTTTCTCTTAACTAATCTTTCAGGCTCTTTAAATTTTGCATTTTGAGATTGGGTTTGTTTATAAGGAGAAGTAGAACATAAGGGTGGGGGTTCCAAAGTTTGTACACTTGGCTCTTCTGCTTGTTTATCTGTGTTTATTAGTTTATTTGCATCGAACTCTTTACTGGCTAACCCAGAATTTTGGTTGCTTTTCTGTAGCTCATTTGAATTAGCTTTTTCATTAATTTCTGTATTTTCATTATCGGATTTTGCTTTATCAACTGCATTTGGTTTCAACGGAAGTTCATTTTTATTTGCTTCCTGATTTTTTGTTTCCCCAACCCTTCTTTCTTCAGCTTCAGTTTTCTTTGCTTCACTGCCTTGTACCGTTTTTAACTTGGCTATATCAACACATTTTAAAAGAATTTTTTTTTCTTCTGACTTTTTGGATTCTTTACCTTTCCCTTCTACATACTCTTTCTTTAGTTCCGCAGGATTATTGTCTTGATTTTTTTCAGAATCACAGTTGATAGGACCTTGCCTAGAGACAATGTCTGAAATAATTGAATCTTTTTTCTCTGATTCTTTACATGTTTTGGTGGAATTAGTTTGGTTCTGTGTAGAGTCTTTTATTGTTTTGAGACAATCAGATGTTTCAGTTTTTTCTTTAACAGATTTCTCAAGAACATTGTCTGGACTAGTAAAACCATCTAGATTAGCATCATCAGTTTTAGTCTCATGAGCAATATATGGTTGAGTTATGTCAGATTTTAAACAGACAGGTTTATTGGCAATAGTGTCAGAATTAACTTCATTATAAGCTTGGTCACCTTTTTTTAAATCTTTATCCATATCAGCTTTTTTAGATTGTTGGGAATCACTTCCTTTTTCCATTTTTTTTAAATTATTTGAGTTCATTATATCAAAACATTTATTAAACTCTTTATCCTGAGTACCTAGAAAAGATATTGATTTCTCAGAGCCTTCATTATAAGGATCATTACTTGAATTATCCAATATTTTTAAATTATCTGCATCATCTTTATTTGCCATATTGTCAGCATTCTTTTTAAAAGTACCACATTCTGAAGACAATTTGTGTTCAGTATCATTATCAGAGTCACCCGAGAGAATGCTTCTTTTTCTTTGTTCAATGCTAATTGTTTTATTAGTCTCTTTTATAGTGCCTGTATGAGTTTTAAAGTTTTCCTTTTCACGTTTCTTTAATTTACGAGTCTGGAACAGTTTGCAATCATAGTGTAGTGGGTACCTATCTTGCGTTTCTAATGACATCTGTTCAACTAATACTATTGCTGATGTAAACCAAGATAATTTGATTTTCTTTGTTATTCTAAGTTTACAACCCTTGTACTCAAATACATGGTAGTTGGGACTGGCTTCATCTGGTGTCTTAGGTCCAGCCTGAGACGAATTTATTATTTTTAAAATCGTATTTTCTACATTGTCTAAAGATTTCTTGGATAAATCGCAAATAAGTAACATTTTTTCCACAGCTTTTTGAATACCCTGAGGTCTTTTCAATTTATGCTTTGAGATCCGTTTTTCAATTACATTTTCCGATCGAATCTTTAGGTTAGAACCTAGTTTGCATAGATATTCTGCAGCTTGAGTAAGTGCATCACAAATAGTTACGTTTTCACTCATTTTAGACACTACACTTCATCAACAGAAACTTAGAACATGGGTCAGACAGACTCGTTGACGTAATGGCGGCTTGCTTGCTTGCCGTTGCCGCGCCGCCAATAAAATAAATCACACAGCAGCTGCACAGGCAGCAAGCAAAAACAGGCAAACTAAACCAAACCATCCAGAAAGAAAGAGAAAGAAATTTTTGGTCGATACGATTTTACGTTCCAATAAACGCATATACCTGGCACAAAGTCGTGAAAATAATGGGAGCGCTAGTGTAATATTTTTGTTGTTTGTGCGGATGCGTGTGTTGCGTTTTAAACGCATATTTTTGATTTCGGCCATGGTTTAGATTAGAAGATAGTGTCGCAGTTGTATTTGAACCCTTTTATTGGTTTACGCAATACGTCTGCGTGACACGACTCTTTAGTCTGTATGAAAATTGATTTAAATCCAGAACATGCATAACTACTTACACCTTGGCCAGAATGTTGTGAAACGAAACTATTTTTATTTTGAGTTGGAAATCCTACAAAAATAAAACTTCTTGTAAAGAACATCATGAGTTTGTTGATATTATAATTTTGACTAACTTTGTGCAAAAAAAAGAGTTTTATTTGTAGAGAAAGTGAATAAAAATAACTAATTCGGGTTGCACAGAGGCGCCTCCATTTTCGAGTCTTTTGTGCCAAGCTGCAAGCGATTTAACAATTGCTATTACTTGTAATACACAGCTATATTGAGTATAACGAAACGTTCTTCAAATCAAGACTACACTGCGCTTGTTCATTTTAATTTAGTAGGGTAATACCGATGCTATAATGATACATACACAGAACAGCGGCGCGTATAAATAATTTAGTAGGTATACTGATAGATATCCTTTTAGCTTTGTGATAAACAACTAAATTAACCCTAATTACTACATTTTACATAATATTTAATCAGAGAAAAGGAGTACCTACCTATTTGCCATGCTTCTTCACTGTAAAAAAAAACAGAAACCAATAATTTACACTCACCTTACATGTAAATGGCTGGATATGTTACTTCACAGATCAAATGCGAATGTTTTTATTTAAAATCTGACTTCTGGATCATATTACATTCTTTTGCACATTCAATTGTACGCATTTATTCAGAGTTTAGTCAAAAAATCGGCAAAATGTGCAAGGTTGGAAGTTAGAGTAACAAAACAGTCGGTGAAACAGAATCATAGACAAAATAGATGTAACGACGAAACTGTCTGATCCAGTTGATCGATCAGTCATTCCATTCGAGCTCATGGCGCTAGTATAGTAGATAGCTTCTTACACTTATACTTCTTTGTTCGCGCTGAGCTGAATTATACATTATATACGTACATACTAGCTTTTGCCCGCAACTTCGCAATCGCTTTTATAATAAAATTAAATACAGCTGGGCAACGGTGTCTTAACACGGAACCATTTTTATCTAAAGTTGGAAAACCTAAAAAATTGTAACTTGTAGTAAAGAAACAGATCATGAATTTGTACATTTTTGATTTTGACTAACTTTGAGCTTATATGGTGTTTTATTCTGGGAGAAATTTAATAAAAATTATTTAGTCCACATACAAAGTGGCGCCCCCATTCTTTTCTAGTTATCTGGGTAGAAGTCAAAAAAAGTGTACATAGGTGCAAAAGTTAATGTCCTCAACGCTTTGAAGCTAAAAAAAAATAAACTGGTTGAAATACGGGTTAAAATTGATTTAGACTGAAAGTCTATGTCATCAATATATATAAAACTCTTCCGTTACTGACTGACTGACTGACTGACTGACTGACTGACTGACTGACTGACTGACTGACTGACTGACTGACTGACTGACTGACTGACTGACTGACTGACTGACTGACTGACTGACTGACTGACTGACTGACTGACTGACTGACTGACTGACTGACTGACTGACTGACTGACTGACTGACTGACTGACTGACTGACTGACTGACTGACTGACTGACTGACTGACTGACTGACTGACTGACTGACTGACTGACTGACTGACTGACTGACTGACTGACTGACTGACTGACTGACTGACTGACTGACTGACTGACTGACTGACTGACTGACTGACTGACTGACTGACTGACTGACTGACTGACTGACTGACTGACTGACTGACTGACTGACTGACTGACTGACTGACTGACTGACTGACTGACTGACTGACTGACTGACTGACTGACTGACTGACTGACTGACTGACTGACTGACTGACTGACTGACTGACTGACTGACTGACTGACTGACTGACTGACTGACTGACTGACTGACTGACTGACTGACTGACTGACTGACTGACTGACTGACTGACTGACTGACTGACTGACTGACTGACTGACTGACTGACTGACTGACTGACTGACTGACTGACTGACTGACTGACTGACTGACTGACTGACTGACTGACTGACTGACTGACTGACTGACTGACTGACTGACTGACTGACTGACTGACTGACTGACTGACTGACTGACTGACTGACTGACTGACTGACTGACTGACTGACTGACTGACTGACTGACTGACTGACTGACTGACTGACTGACTGACTGACTGACTGACTGACTGACTGACTGACTGACTGACTGACTGACTGACTGACTGACTGACTGACTGACTGACTGACTGACTGACTGACTGACTGACTGACTGACTGACTGACTGACTGACTGACTGACTGACTGACTGACTGACTGACTGACTGACTGACTGACTGACTGACTGACTGACTGACTGACTGACTGACTGACTGACTGACTGACTGACTGACTGACTGACTGACTGACTGACTGACTGACTGACTGACTGACTGACTGACTGACTGACTGACTGACTGACTGACTGACTGACTGACTGACTGACTGACTGACTGACTGACTGACTGACTGACTGACTGACTGACTGACTGACTGACTGACTGACTGACTGACTGACTGACTGACTGACTGACTGACTGACTGACTGACTGACTGACTGACTGACTGACTGACTGACTGACTGACTGACTGACTGACTGACTGACTGACTGACTGACTGACTGACTGACTGACTGACTGACTGACTGACTGACTGACTGACTGACTGACTGACTGACTGACTGACTGACTGACTGACTGACTGACTGACTGACTGACTGACTGACTGACTGACTGACTGACTGACTGACTGACTGACTGACTGACTGACTGACTGACTGACTGACTGACTGACTGACTGACTGACTGACTGACTGACTGACTGACTGACTGACTGACTGACTGACTGACTGACTGACTGACTGACTGACTGACTGACTGACTGACTGACTGACTGACTGACTGACTGACTGACTGACTGACTGACTGACTGACTGACTGACTGACTGACTGACTGACTGACTGACTGACTGACTGACTGACTGACTGACTGACTGACTGACTGACTGACTGACTGACTGACTGACTGACTGACTGACTGACTGACTGACTGACTGACTGACTGACTGACTGACTGACTGACTGACTGACTGACTGACTGACTGACTGACTGACTGACTGACTGACTGACTGACTGACTGACTGACTGACTGACTGACTGACAGACAACGCAGAGCCGAAACTACTGGGCGTAGCGGGCTGAAATTTTGCATGTAGGTTCCTTATGGAGTCTAGGTGAGCACTAAGAAGGGATTTCCCGAAATTCCCACGGGAACGGGAAAAAACGGGATTTTTGTGTTTATGAGAAATCTGCGCGGGAAAAACCGCGGGGCAGCCTCTAGTCTATACCAATATTATAAAGAGGAAAGATTTATTTGTTTGTTTGTTTGTTTGTTTGTTTGTTTGTAACGAATAGGCTCTGGAAATACTGAACCGATTTGAAAAATTCTTTCACTGGTAGGAAGCTACATTAACCCCGAGTGTCATAGGCTATATTAGATTTTCAAAAAAATTAGGGATTCTTACCTAAACTCAAATAATGTAACCAAAGGTGCAATATTTTTTCTTTGTTTACATGTTTTGACAGGTGGTTTGTTGTTGTTGTTTGTTTTTTTATTTGGCCATTCTGGGCAGACAAAAGAACATAGTCTATAGAGCCAAGTCTTTTGTAGTATCTTATATTCTATGGCGTAACGAAGTAAGCCGGGAAAGCTCGTATTCAATAAACGTATATTTTTTTTTGTCATATCTAAATAATTTTAAGTAGAAATCTAAAAAACATCAACCTCCATTTTCACTTTCATACAAGTCACAAGTGTCCTCCGCCGACTCCTAAATTGATAAATAAAATTAAAATTGAATGATGGCATTTATTATTGAAACTATATTATCAAAATGTAAACCAAGGATTAAATTTATGTTTTTTTTAATACATAGCATAATTTATGAATTCCTAAGCTATTAAAATTATAAATACAAACCTGGGAAAGATTTCCGTTCCTGTGCGTTATTCGTGTTTGTAACGATGATTTCTAACAAATTACCAATGATTTTCACCAAAACTCTTTTATTTTGTGTACTAGCATCAATTTTCTATGTAAACATGACTTTCATAACCTCATCTTATATTTCATCCCTTTGTTTTGGCTGATCGCAGTGCAAACAACACAAAAATATTCAAAAAGTTCGTGTGCCTAACGGTAAGTTATCTTAAGTTTTAAAGTGTCCAATACGCTGGTGGTTACCATGGAAAGAAAGAGCTTGTTATAGTGGATACAACACACAGGCGGCATTGCTCTACGTAAGCTTTATGATAGTCCGACGAATTTTTTTATATGTAAAATCAGTAAAATTTTGTTCATGTGCATAACGTAACGCGACTAAGGGCTCGTTCATATTGCTAATCGTTATGCACAGAAAACATGTAATTTGTGCGTAACGCGGCTCTAAATCATATTTTGTTTTATCGACTTCATTTTTTACCCCTGGATTGAGGATTTGTTATTTTACTTGTTACTTGTGCATTATTTGTTTTCTTTTGTCTCTTGAACAAAAATACTGATTTTGATGCAGTCTTATCTTTAATGAATTTTATCCATTGATACTAAAAGTTTTCTTCTGTCATCAATAGATTAAACTACACAATAACAATTTTTAACTTAAATAACCAAACATGCAACTTGTTCCTGTTAATTGTTTCATTCTGAATGCGCCTTTTTGTACTTGTGCGTAACAATTTTTGATCATGTGCATAACGTCACGAACAGGATTTCATGTGCGTTGCGTATAATTTTTTTGACTTCTACCTATCTGTGCCAAGCTGTAGACCAGTGTCTAGTGTTTTCTCAGAAATATAGGGAAATTATTTGTAATCGCACAAAAGCCCTAAAGAAGTCACAACAAAGCAACAAGCCTTTTACAACAGTAAAATTTGGTTTTCCCAGTTTCCGTGGCATTTCTTTGCTCTTAGACACTTATATTCCTCACAATTCTATCTTGAGCTGTTTGGGCTGAAAACTTAAATACTCGTTGTTATGTACCTTTTCCATTTCAGGATGTCCTTCATTAATGTCACCCTGTTTGTATAAACAAACTAACTTAAGCGCACAACTCAGAGGCTTCACTAAAAATCCAGTTCTATTGTACCCATTGAACTATTATTACTAACGTAGTAGTACGTAGTAATTACAGCTCACTGATTGTACCTGAGGATTGTACCCTAAATATGTCTACTAAGATTCATCATCATCCCAACTGATAGTCGTTCATTGCTGTACATTTGCCTCCCCTACAGGTTACCATAGTTACCTGTCTTGCGCGACCCTTATCCAGTTTACTTCCATCACTTTTTTTTTCATACAAACTGTTACATCTGTATCAGCGCCCGCAAAAACTTTGAGAACACCCACCATATTACTTTATAAGGAAACCTAATGTTCGTCATACATATTGCATTTGAAAATTAATAACCTTTTCGTAATCAGAGCCCCCATTAACCTAGAGAACGCCACCTATGTCGATTTTTGAGCTAAGTTTTAATGTCTGTCATCTTGGATTTTAAAATCGATGTCTTTTTCGTAATAGCGACCCCTAAATCATCACCATTTTTAATTTCTAAGAAAGATAAGGAGCGGTTACGGTTTTTCAGAGCTAACTCTGTATCAAGAACTCCTAATAAACGCAGTTATAATATCATATTTGACGTTTAAGTATTATGAGGAGCTTATTTTTGACCGACGAAAAAAAATGGAGGAGTTGTCAAATCGACACGTATATTTTTTTTTTATGTATGATCACGCATAACTTTTTACAGAGTAGTCTAATTTTGATAATTCTTTTTTTAATCGACAGGGCATACCTAGTTTTATGTTTTGACGGGTTTCTAGTTGATACTTATAAGAATAACCTAGGTACCTACTTTTGTGATTGATTTTTACTAAAACTCAGATAATTTAGCTTCAAACCTTTTGAAATACGAATTTTCCGTACAAAGACCATCTACTTAGTTGCATTTTGCAAAATACGAATTCATAAAACTCCATATATTACAGAAAGCGACCACAACTATGGTCTCTTTCTGCTAAAATAAAATTTTGCCACAAATGTCGAAAGAGACCACATCTTTGACCCCGTTATTTCTATAATTAAAACTATTATATTTACAGTTTGACGTGGTTTTCTACTCGACAATAATCATATCTTTCAAGTGGCATCATTAGAATTCAAAATTTTCGAATAGTTTGGAAACAATCGTAATCCCAATCTTTAAAGCGCTGTATCTCAAAACTAACTTTTTCGAGGTGGCTGTTTTCTGCATAACGGGGCTCAGTTGGTCTGTGTTTTATAACGTAGTATCACAGACCAACTAGAGTAGTAGCGTAGTATCTCTAGTTGGTCTGTGGTAGAATGAATGCTGGTGGTTGGTGGTTGTTGTGTAACAAGATTTATAGATATTTTTTAAATTTTCTACAAAGTCTACATTTTCCTTTCGTTCAATAGTTGTAACAGTCAAAATGTTAAGACCTATTATTCTCAGAAACCAATTCTATGTCGCTGTTGCTAGGAGATACAGCGATGCTGTTTCAAAACCAGGATCTTCGCCAAATCCATCTTCTCAAGTAAACCCTAACGTTCCAGGATTGAGCAGCGCGGTTGTGCACCCTGCTAGTGAGCCAGTTGGTCCCGGAGTACAGCCTAACAAAAGCAGCGCTTATAAAGTACCAGAATATTACTGCTATGACAACATGAGTTTCTTTGAAGCAGAAATAGAGATGGCTAAGTATAGATTGCCTGCACCATCTGCTCTAAAAAAGTGAAACTTAGCTAATAAATAGACTTCTATATAACCATAGTAATGCTCATTATAAACCAATAAATTATATGTAAATATTTTGTTTTATTTTGTTATGTAATGTAAGTGCTCTCATTTGAAAAATAACTTTAATAGATTCAGGAACTAATTTATAAAAATTTTGCCTTCACAATTCCCTCGTCGAGAATGTCTTTCAGAATCAGAATCTGAATATTTATTAAAATATCTCAAATTATTTTTT
The DNA here is from genome assembly GCA_951802225.1 of Euspilapteryx auroguttella. Classification (NCBI taxonomy): domain Eukaryota; kingdom Metazoa; phylum Arthropoda; class Insecta; order Lepidoptera; family Gracillariidae; genus Euspilapteryx; species Euspilapteryx auroguttella. Next base: position 13,664,461 of record OX637641.1, on the reverse strand, counting down.
AAACACAAGTAAATCATAGAAACTCATAGGTGGAAAATGAAATTGAATAGTGACAAAAACTGCCACTTTTATTATTATTATTACTTTTGTCTATAATCAATAGCAAATATCATACAAACTTTTTATCAAAAAATTAAACCGCCGAAAAAACTGAAAAGCATTAATTAATAGGGAAACATTTTCTTTAAGGACTTCCTACCAAGAAATTTTAAGTCGGCGCCACACCACACAAGCAAATTCATTATCTACGTATAGCGTGATGCGCGGCACCACACGTTTTTTGGTTATTTCTTTGAATTTCAGGTTTGTAATTTAGTGATATTTAGGATTATTGTTTTAATGTTGGTTCCGAAACCTTGTGTTTTGTTAGCGGGCTTTAAAACAATAATCCAATAAACTTACAATAACCGTACAATGTTGCCGGGCTTTATGCCCACCCTTTTAATCTAATTTGTGAACTTGACATTGGCAAAATACTTACTCCACTGAAGTGGAGTCAAGTCCGTCCATTAAATTAAAATAATAATAATAGTGATCTTTATTTGTTGATTCTGTTAATGAATGATATAATAGTAAGTATTTACCAATAATATCATTATAAAATAAATTAGTAGCAGAGTAAATAAAACATTGTTCTTTTATTTTTCTCTATTAGTTTTGATTTGAAAACATTAACAAAAAAGATAAAATATGTTAAATAATGCTTTATTGCCACTTAATATAAGTAATAAATAATATTGCTATTGCTAAAAAGCGATGGCAATATTAAATGTCTAAATGTGTTTTGCGTTGATTTTTTTTTTGCAGCGTGTACTTCACTGTGTGAGCGAGATAGCATGCGGATCGACGCTATATATTTAAATCTGTTCTTTATCTGCGCTGGTTGTATTCCAAAATGGATGCTCCAATTCGTAAAATCACTAAGTCACAGTTAGGGATTTTTTCAACTAGCTACACCATTGAAAAGAGCGCATTTTTATCTATATTTCTGTATTTGAAAATATTTGTTCAGAAATCTCTAAACCAGATTTTCATAATGTAAAAAAAATTAATCTGTTCGAATTTCAGTTCGTAAAACCGCTAAGTCCATAAAATCTCTAAGTCCTCTTAAAAACTGAATAAAATCACTAAGTCCAGCTACCTTCATATGGAATTTGTATGCAAAACAAATATTATTTGTTTCGCTTAAGTATAATTATGGGTAACGTTTTTTTTTAATTTACGCTTGTTTTTTTGTTTTTCTACATTCAAGTAAAAAAATAAAATGTTATATTTAAATCTGTTCTTTATTGCGCAGGTTATATTCCAAAATTATACTTTAAGAAGTGAGTAAATTAAGTCCTAATGACCTAATAGAAAATGTTTCCCTATTATTAAATGCACAATATGTATACTCTAAGATTAAATACTTTTCAGTTTTTTCGGCGGTTTAATTTTTTTATGAAAAGTTTAAATTTTTTGCATAATTTTCAGTTTTTTTTTGGGCTATTTATTTTGATCCTAGCTAATCACCCTTCACAAGGTGGTCGCACCCCACAAGGTGTCCACACAACCTGGTAAAGGTTGAGGGACTAACAAGGATTAGGTTCGCTCACGACCGGTCGGTGAGGCGATTTTTGAGGGAGGCTTATGTCCAGCAGTGGATGTCTATCGGCTGAGATTATGATTATTAACATTCATATAAAAAAGTCTCATAATTATACCTAGCAGTTTTCATGTAAATCACAACACGGCACGGCAATACAATCTGTAAGTGAACAATAATGTCACCCCTATTTTTCCAACCTCGGGGTTAGAATTTTATTTCCAAATTTTTATGGGACCAACTTCAAGGTCGATTAAAATAACTCAAATTAAAAAACTCCCTACCCAGTCAGACCCCTCATCAACTTAACTAGAACTAGAGCTTATCAATATATATAAAACTCTTCCGTTACTGACTGACTGACTGACTGACTGACAGTCAACGCAGAGCCGAAACTACTGGGCGTAGCGGGCTGAAATTTTGCATGTAGGTTCCTTAGGGAGTGTAGGTGAGCACTAAGAAAGGATTTCCCAAAATTCCCATGGGAACGGGAAAAAACGGGATTTTTATGTTTATGAGAAATCTGCGCGGGTGAAACCGCGGGGCAGCCTCTAGTCTTTCATATATAATTGAAGCAACACGAAACCAAGTTTCAAATCGATAGGACAAATGGAAGGTGGTTAGATCCTCTCATCCATTATTGAAGAGCTGATCATCTTCAAACGACAGATCAGGTCATGGTTACCTTAACATATACTTTCAATATCATAGATGTAACATGGTACCAAATTTCAACTCGATCGGACATAAGGAAGCTAGTTAGATCCTCTCATCTATTATTCAAGAGCTGATTATCTTCAAACGGCTGATCAGGTCATGGTAACCTTACCAAATACTTTCTATATCATAGATGTAACATGGTACCAAATTTCAAATCGATCGGACATAAGGAAGCTAGTTAGATCCACTCATCCATTATTCAAGAGCTGATCATCTTCAAACGGCTGATCAGATCTTCATCAGACATGGCTAAGAACACTCGGCCTGAAATTATCTATGATACAAAAAAAACTAAACGAAAATCGGTTCAGCCGTTTGGGCTCTACGATGCCACGGACAGATACACAGACAGACAGACAGATACACACGTTAAAATTATAACACCCCTCTCGGAATTTTCGTTCGGGGGTTAAAAATAATTACCAAAATCGGTCCACATGGGAACAGGCGTGGGAAACAGCCGTTTCTCATCCCCCGTCCGCATCTCGTAATTCTGGTAGAAAGTGTCGTAGTCACGTCTCGCGGCTTCTCCAGAACCGAGGGTCTTGCCTTAATTGGCCGGACCGCGAGGAGACAAACTCTATAAAAATCCCTAACTCTACACGCTGGGGCGCCCTACGGGGCCTCGCGCCGCGTGTGGATGCTCGCAAGAGCGGCTGGAGGGTACACCAGTCACTAGCGGCCAAGAAGCCCGAACCCCCGGGAGATTGAGGGTTCTTGTTTAAAATGAAAAATACTCATGGGATTTACAATGAAAAAAGTAAAATTAAGCCTAAATAAATAAGTTGAGACGGTAGGTCAGGCTGGCCCTACTGGCCAACCTGGCGGATAGAGAGAGGGGAAGCCGACGGCTGTGGGGACCGACAGTCCCAGGCTGACGGGGCGCGCTTTGCAGCGCGCTCCTACTAAAGACGGGAGGAGTAGCGAGTCTGACGGTTCCGTGGCCTCGATGGCGACCGGCTTGGACTCCGACGACCTGAGCCTGAGTCTCCTCGAGACGGACTCGGGGTCCGATTCCGGCTCGGGACAGGACCAGCCCGCTGGCCTTGGCCTGACTGGCTCGGGGCGAGGCAGACGGGGGCGAGGGAGGCCCCGAACTACGGGAAAGTCCGTCGGTGTCGGCCGTGCTCGTGCAGAGGCTAAAAAGCTCTTAGAGGAGGTGAGAGCGGCCGAGAAAGTCAAGACACGGGAGGCGTTTCGGCGGCGCGAGACATCGGCCGACGTCGAGGAGCGCTGCGAGCACTTCATTGCGCAGCGACCCCGAGTGGAAGACCCGACAGATGTCAAGGGGAAGACCGCTGCCGCACTCCAGGAGAGAATCCGGGAGAACGGGCAGTGGTTTGCGATGTAGCCGCAAAGTCCGGCAATCTTAAGGGAACTTTCACTAAGGCCCTTAAGAGCGCCTCGGCCGACATCATTCGGGTGTTGGAGGAGCTGATGGGCCGGACCTCCTCTGAGGAGACCAGACTGCTCTCAGAGGAGAACGTTCGCCTCAGAGGAGAGCTGACGTCAGCCCAGGAGGAGAAGAGGAGCCTCCGCGGCGAGATGGACCTCCTCCGAAGGGAGGTGGAGGAACTCCGGACGAGCGTAGGTGCTGCTCGTCGCACAGCGCAGCAATTCCTGTCGCTGCGCTCTGTCGCGGGCGCGCCGCGCTACGTGAGGAACGACGTGATCCAGAGAGACATTCGAGTGGAGAGCCTGGACGAGTTCATCGTGCGCCTTGCCCAGGGCATGTTCGCGCGCGCTGAGTCCTCCGACCCCAGCACGCGCGACCACCGGACGGCAAGGCCTACCCGCGCGAACTCCTCGGCCCGATTGACGACATCCGATGCCCAAACTGACATCCCCAAGACGACGGCTGACGTTTCAAGGTCTCAGCTGTCGGAGAGTTGATTCAAGAGTCCACCAAGCCCTTGCTTCGGCAAGGGAGAGTTGGTAATCAGCTATCAGACGCCATCGACTCCCTCTCCCCGCGAGGGTCTGATAGGGAGTCCAACCCAACGACACTCTCGCATTAACGGGAGGCGAAGATGTCCTCGGGCACTGGCCGCCCGGCCAAAATCCCGACTTCTCGCCCCCACAAGGGACGAGAAGACAACCACGAGAGGCGGAACGCGGGTGTCCCGTTTCAGCCGTCGAGCCTAGGAAGAGCCATCCGCGCTCAGGGGGGACTACCACCACCTGTCCCCCCGTGAAGAGGCTACACAGCCGATGCTGAGGGTGGTCGCGGAGAATTCCTAAGTTCTGGCTTTCCCGCGACCCTCCTGCTATCAGCCGAGAAGGACACCGGCGGGGTTTTAGTGGGTGCGAACCCCACATAACCCTGCGGCTCCCCCCAGGGCTGCAGGGTACTCGTTAGGAGTTTCCCCGCCTTAAAAAAAAAAGGTAAAGTAGCTCCACCCGAGAAAAAAAATCAATATCTCGTAAACTCAGGCAAATATCTAAAATGTGAAACAGTTTACCCCTAGATTATGTAGCCTAGTATTTTTAGGGCACTGTTGTATAGCCTTTAGGTTAAAGACCAAAGAAAACTACAAAGTGTTGCTAAAAACGGCCACTTAAGGCGGTTATCACACTGCCACGCACCACGCTGCATGTTGCGTTTCGACGCTACTACGCGCACGCGCGTGGATGCGTTTTCTGTGTGTTGGACTGCGCGTGTTTCTATACAAATGGAGGTACTTACTTACAATCAACGTAATGCGTGGCAGTGTGAAGACCGCCTTAGTCAACCAACAATCAGTAGCTTTCTTTAGTCTTTAACCTAAAAATACTTGGCTGCATTATCTAGTGGAATACTGTTTCGCATTTTTGATATTTGCCTTAATTTAAAAGATATTATTTTTTTCGTGGGTGGCGCTACTTTAGCTGTGATATGCCTCTTAAAAGCCAGTTTACAGCGATGCTAGCGTCATTTATGAAAAAAAAACATCTAAACTAAGGCAAATATCACAAATGCGGAACAGTATTCAACTAGTTAATGTAGCCTATTATTTTAGGGGCACTATTGTAAAGCTTTTAGGTTAAAGACCAAAGAAAGCTACAAAGTGTTGCTTAGACTACATTATTTTGTAGAATACTGTTTCACATTTTTAATACTAAACATAGTTTAGAAGTTTTTTTTTATTTTTGCGGGTGGTGCTACTTGGGTTGCCTGAAAGAAATCGCTCTAAGCAATAAGGCCGTCCATTGCGATTTATTTATTTTAAGAACATTAATTGTAGTTACCTATTGATTGCAATAAAGTGTCTATAATATATTATACTACTTCAGCTGTGCTAAGTATTTTCTTAAACAAATCTACAATTATTTAAAACAGAATTAGAAGTAAAACACTACATTACAATATTCTTGACAATGTTTATTTATTTGCATCCAAATTACAATAATTTTCCCATACATGCTACAAAACTACAACTAAATAACATAAAATGCTCAGTTAGACTTATAATTTAATTTTGCTGAAACAGCTCTGCAGGTTTTACATTGCAACTGATGAAGCACCACTGATAATGACAGCAGTTTCATCTTGGGTAAGATATAGCGCTGCCACTTGGTCAGCACCCTCACCCGTGACCATCTGTTACTTCTTCTTAGTGAGCTTCTCCGAGAGATCATCAAAGGTGGGGTCTTGCAAGTTGATCATGAGACTGTTTCCAGGTAGAAAGACTCTATTTTGAGATTGAGCAATCATTCTGGAGATGCTTTGTGCTGCACGGATTTTACGAAGCTTCAAGTAACCTGGGTTCATTCCCATAGCTTTACCCAGCATCTCTGCTGCCTCCGCCTCTCCCTCTGCTTGCACAATCTTTTGCTGCCTCTCCTGCTTGGCTCTTTCCACGACAAACGCGGCTCTTTGGGCTTCCTGCTGGGCCACCTGCTTGGCTTCCACTGCAGCTGTGTACTCCTTTCCAAAACTTAGTTCGGTCAAGGACACATCATCCAAAATAATGTTGAAATCTGCTGCACGTTCGACCAGCTCTCTCCTTATGAGCAGGGAAACTTGTTGACGCTGCGTTATGAGCTGCGAGGCGTTGAACTTGGCCACTACAGATTTTAGCACTTCATTGCAAATAGATGGAAGAACCTTTTCATCATAGTCAGTACCAAGTTGTCTGTACATAGTAGGTAGGGAGCTAGCGTTGGGGCGCGAAAGTACACGTAGTGAAATGTTGACCATTTGCAAGTCCTTAGAGCCAGTGGGTGAAGAAATTTTTCGAGGTCGCGACCTGATGTCATAAATGATAGGGTACTGGAACCAAGGAATACGGAAATGAAGACCTTCGCTCATGACGTGTTGTTGAATCCCCCCGATTCTGTTGAACATAATAGCTCTATGTCCACCCTCCACGGTAAATAATGATTGGGATACCCCATAGGCAGCGGCACCGACAACGGCTGCTACTTTCAAGCCAATGTTTAATCCTGGCGGCCCCCCCTTAGCAAACTTGCCAGCCATATCGTTTAATTTACTTTGAGCCATTGATAAGGCAGTATTATTTTACACAAACAACGCTTTATACCGAATTCTGAGCGTGAACAAGATTCTAACCTAATCGATTTGAAGGAAAGGAAATTATTGTGCAACCAGCCAGAGTCAAGGAACGAACGAAACGGCGAGGCCAGACGGGAAAGACCGAATGATTTGTTTTGTTTTTTTTTTACACTCCGAAACCATTCCGAAACCCGAAACTCTGTGTATTAGGCTACGAACGCACAGGCGGTTTTTTGCCGCGCGGATTTTATGTAACATACTGAATCCTATGGAAGTGTGCGCACCAGCGGATAAAAAACCGCACGGTTAAAAATCCGCTGTCGCGGTTTTATTTCCGCGCGGCTAAAAATTCGCCTGTACCTTCGTGGCCTATGAATAAGGTTGAAAATGAAATAACAACCTTTCCAACCGCGCGGAAATAAAACCGCAACAGCGGATTTTTATCCGCGGTTTTATATTTATATGAAGCCTTAAGTCTTTAAACGCATAGGCGGATTTTATTGTAACACATTGAATCCTATGGAAGTGTACGCACCAGCGGATAAAAACCGCGCGGATAAAAATCCGCTGTTTCGGTTTTATTTCCGCGCGTCTAAAAATTCGCCTGTACCTTCGTGGCCTATTAATAAGGTTGAAAATGAAATAACCACCCTTAAAACCACGCGGTTTGTTTCCGCAAGGATTAAAATCCACCTGTGCGTTCAAAGCCTATTTATTGTGGTCCTCAGCATATTTGGTCTATGTCAGAGAGAAGGTAAACAGTAAACACTAGACTAGTGGTCTGTGTTGTGTATTAGATTGATTAGATTAAACTCGAGAGAGTAAATTTTTTTCTATGATAGGTATAGGTACCTAAACCTATTAAACTAAACTACACAAATTATTCCTATAATTTAAGAATTAAATCTTTTTCTATCCGTATTCGTGCAGTTATTGTGTGCACCCGCTATTGTGTATAATCCTATCTTACTAAACTAATATTTCACAATATTGCGTTGGTACCTATTAAGTAATTTGAAATTTGTTGTGTGCTTAGCGTTTCCCATCTCACTGGTGCTGGCAGGTAATTTCGAAGATTTACATCAACGATATGTCATTCACCAATCAAGTCCCTTGTAATGATCATGATGAAGATATAAATTTTTCTATTTGGCAAGAACCAAGGAAGGAGCCATTAGGAGCTACAAAGGAATATCTTTTAGATGAAGAAAATGGTGCAGAACGTTATCCTGGAGACCGACTGTACGCATTAGAAGAGCAACAAGAAATATTATCATCTTCAGTGTTTTCATTGACTTCACATCTAGCACAGATCGAATTTCGCTTACGCCAAATTATGTTAGCACGACCAGATGAAAAAGATGTTATGTTGAAGGCCTTAGAAGAATTCACGTCCAAAGGAGTCCCTCACGCGAGAGCCGCGCCGCAAGGCAGCGCTGCAGAGCCTGTGTGCAGCGAATGTATTGAGCTGGAACAGAAAATAAAACAGCAGCGCTCTAAACAAAACAATTTTATTGAAAAATTAATAAAACAACTGAAGGAACTTGAACAGGTTGCTGCAGAGTCTACAAAGTCAGGTAAAAGCTTATCTTCTAGTCATCAAAGGTTTCTGATTGATCACTTGCAAAAAGAAATAGATCTTAATCTTGAAGAAAGTTGTCAGCAACCACTGACAACAGATGAACTCCAGCATCAGATCAACTGTGCTGTGCGCCAATATGCTGACCAACAGATTTCTAAGGACGAGATCATCAGCAAGCTACAAGCTCACATTGAAGATATGCAAAAATTTATAAAGCTTATGAAACATGAAGAGTTTAAAAATTATAATCTCAATCATTCAGCTAAAAACATTAAAGCTGACAGTAACTTTGAAAAAATAGGCCAAGGTACTAAAACTAGTAATGATATAAGAGCAGAAACTATAAACCTTATGCGTAAAGCTTCAGCACTGATTCAGATATTTACAGTTTCCCAGTTTGGATGCTCTCCAAGCACCAGCAAGGGTTATGAGAAAAATACATCAAATTTTCCAACTCATTGGGGAAATGTCCGTGCTAAACTTGAAATGTCTATAGATTCTGTATTGAGTATAGTTTCCCGAGGCAGACCTGCCAACTCATTGGTTGACAGCTACGACAGTGAGTCTGAAGAAGGTGGTGTAATTATAAAGGATGTGCCCTTAACTACAGCTGTGAGACGTCATTTGGCTACTAATCTGCGGGATCTGCTCCAGCATGGCTTAGTGTCGCGTGAGACAAACTCACTTGTGCCCATCATTGGGTGTTTCCCAGTAAGAAGACCATCATTTTCCAGAAGTACTACTCATTTTTGGGAAGTAATAACAAAATTTTATACAATCAGCAATGGAGATGCTTACAACTGCACACCTGCTAGAAAATTAAGTCAAAGTTTTAATTTAGATATTGTTGGAGGCACCACAATATCAAACAAGCAAACATTGTTGAGCACCATTGGAAGTATACTTGCTTCTCATGCACCCTACAAGAGAAGCCATGATGCACATTTTAAAGCATTTGTTTGTGCAGGCCTCAATGCACACAAGCTTGTTATTTGGCTTAACATTATTTTGAAATGCAAATCTTTAGTAGATCTTTATTATTCACCAAATAGTTATGTTGTAAATACTGGTTTTCAAGATGCATTGCAAAGCCTTGATAGACTTACTCCGTTTAACTTTGATTTGCCTGTAGACCTTGCTGTAAAACAGTTTCAGAATATAAAGGATGTATTTAACTAATTACATAAAAGTGTAAGTTTTAAATGGGTATCAATACTATGTTAAACTAGTCATTTTGTTTATCTAGTCACAAACTAAAGAGTGTGCATTTAATTAGCCATTTTATGTTTAAGAAGATAGGTACCAACATATTTATTATAAATATTTCTAGAATAAGTTTGCTGATTAGGGCCTATTATTATAATAAGTTAGACTGCATTATTATACATTAATATAATATTTACAAAATAATTCTCCTTTACATCTTTGTTGTTGCTGGCTTATTATTAAGCTGGATAAGATATTATATCTTAACTTGTTATATGTTTTAATTTCAGGGTTATTGAATAATCCCTCTTAGGTGAAAAATCTTCATATTTAAAAGGTAGTTCTTATATATTTTAAGGCTTACGACCACACAAAACTATCTGATGTAATTAGCATATGCCCTCAGATTTTCTGTGCTCTCTTTTTCTTGAGAATTTTTTTTTTTAAAACCCTCGTTTCGAATAATAATTCACCTCAAGCGGTTCTGCATTACCTTTTCCCTTTATGTGCGGAGTTATTTGCTAGTTTAATACAGGTATATCTTCTTATTTAGTACTTAAGGTTAAATGTATTTTAGGTTTTTTGTTTTATCTGATTTCTGTTAGATCTTAGTATTTAAATTCAAAGCACAGACCAGTAGGTAGGTAGGTACTAAAATAGTATACCTATTTGACTATTATGTTCACTAGAATTAACTGTATTGTAAATAATGATATATGTGGCATTAAATAAATAGAGCTTCAGCATTAAAGGCCGTTTTTTTAATAACTGAAACAGACTTCAAATAAATTGTAAATTTAATACAAATTGATACATAAACATTATTTTTTGTCCCATCTGCTCGAAAAGAGGACTTTGCTTACTGTTCTCTAGTCGAAAGTTCCTCCTCTTTATTATTATGAATTATCAAACATTCTTTATGGTCCCTTGGCAATTCTGATGCATCTGTATTATTGTTAAAAACATAAGTGATTGAAGTGAAGTAGGTTTAAAAACGAGCTAGTTGATTAGGTCAGAATCTGCTTTTTAATGTGAATTTTCTGGTCAGATGGCATAAAAAGCAGAATATACAACTTGGCGGTAAAGGTTATTTATTTTGCAAAATAAATATCTCGCTTATTCAAATTTCAATCCAATTATTCCCCGCTACGCTCGGGCGGGAATAAACCCTTGAAACTCTCTGCGCTCGGGTTTTAACAGACCACCCTCATACCATGAATCACTTTACCCCTTGTTACATAATCTACTATTTTCTTTTTATATTTAAGGTGGTACTTCTCGGTATGGCGCGAAATTCAATTTTTTTCGTGTTATTTATTTATTCTGGCGAAAGTATTCATTTTTAATAAAGTTTAAATGAATTCGCGTTTGTAAAAAACCATCTCCCACATTGTAATACAGCGTTTTTGGACGACAGACCTTAGACCACTGGCTATAATTTTGTGTCTGAGGGGTAAAGGCCAAAAATCAAGTACCTTGAATATACACACAATCGGTAACTTTGTTCTTTCAAAAACGTTATATCACAATGTGGGAGATAGTTTTTTAAGTACCTACGCGAATTTATTTAAACTTTATTAAAAATGAATACTTTCGCCAAAATTATTAAAAAACGTGAAAAAAAATGATTTTAGCGCCATACCGAGAGTTACCGCCTTAAATTGATAGTGCTTTACAGGCCACTGGCTCACCACCGCGGCGCAGCGCATGAAGAGGGGTAGTTCGCCGAAATTGATGAAAATTTCTCCTAATTTCCATGGCCTGTTTTTTTCTTTGGATTTATCGTATTATGACTATCAAGAAAAATAATTTAAAAATAAACAAATATTTATGTGTTAAAGGGGTTTCAATATTGTGATTAGATTAAGAGATATGAGGGCCGGAAATTGAAGGGACCACGGAAATTAGCTCCGATCCACGGAAATTATATTTTTAACGCATGGAAATTATTAATTATCATGGAAATTAGAAATTGTATGATATTATTCTATGTATTCATACTAAAAAAATTCTTTAATGATTTATGATTTATTAACCAAACTCACAGAAATTTATATTTTTTTTTTTTTTTCACTTAATACTTTTCAAGATATATTGCTATAATGATTGATATTTCATATAACTTTAATACATTAAAAATGTTAAATATGTGTATTTTGTTCATTATAATTTTTAAAATTTTGTCGGAAGTTTGGAAACATTTTTTTTTGGTACTTATAATTAAAAAAGGAAAAAAAAGGGACTTATAATATTTATTTCTAAATATTAAATTACTTATGTATTAACCTACCAACCGTTTCCTTAATTTCAGTAAATTTTCCTCATTAACTAAACTAGAGCTGATCATCTTCAAATGGATGAGGTCATGGTTACCTTACCTTAAACTCTCAATATCATTGAAGTGACTCGGTGCCAAATTTAAAATCGATAGGACATATGAAAGGTAGTTAGAAACCCTCATCTACTATCAGGTCAATGCTACCTCATCATGAGGAAGCTAGTTAGATCCCCTTATCAACTAGAAAAGAGCTGATGATCTTCAAACGGCAGATCAGGTCACGGTTACCTTACCATATACTCTCAAACGTTTGACGTAAAGTAGGACTTTTTTTACTTAAGGTGGTAACTCTCGCTATGGCGCGAAATTCAAATTTTTTCGTGTTTTTTATTTATTCTGGCGAAAGTATACATTTTTAATAAAGTTTAAATGAATTCGCGTATGTAAAAAAACATCTCCCATATTGTAATACAACGTTTTTTGAAGACAGACCTACAGATTTTGTGTCTAAGGGGTAAAAGGCCAAAAAACAAGTTCCTTGAATATACACAAAATCGGTAACTCTGTCTTTCAAAAACGATATATCACAATGTGGGAAATAGGTTTTTTCATACGCGAATTCATTTAAACTTTATTTAAAATGAATACTTTCGCCAAAATAATTAAAAAACGTGAAAAAATTTGAATTTCGCGCCATACCGTGAGTTACCGCCTTAAGTAATATTTTTACCTTTTCGGTGGAGTGGAGATCTTTATTAAGTAGCAACACCTTTTAAACGTCAAACGTTTGAGATTGGCGCTTGTATCGTGTTTAAAGTTTTCTGCCCCCGTAGCATGACGGACCATTTGTCGAATCTTTCTACCACTTTTATCGCTTTTGACATTTCAATGCGGGAAAATCAGTGAGGTGGGGAAACGCTAGGAAAAATATATGGAGATGGTCGTGGAAAAAGTACAGATAGATCCGACAGATTGTCCGTCATTCTACCGCCGCCGGACAATTTGTTAAATTGTCGTATCTATCTGTCACTTTTGACGATCATCTCCATAATTTTCCCTCATTAAAATGTGAAAAGCGATTAAAAGTGACAGTTAGATTCGACAAATAGTCCGTCATGCTGCGGGGGCTGGTTTAGCGTCGTCTTTAACCCGTTTAAACAAAAAAATCAAATACAAAATTACTTATTTATAAAAATGATTTTATATTTCGCTCGGTTTTGTTTCAACACATACATTTTATAAATACTGTTTGATAAATAAACACATTAAGGGGCAAAACGGTGCAAAACTAGCGCCACTTCGATAAATAATTAATAACTTTAAAACCATGGCCGAAATAAAAAATATGCGTCTTTGACTCCCTAGATAATCTTGCTTGGTAAGCTCTTTTGTGTAGTTTTTAGAATAATGATGTTAGAAATAACTTTAGGCAACAAAGTTTTTTTCCTTACATTTTGAACCTGAAAGCATAAGAGCTTAAAAAAGAAAGAGAAAAGAGCTTAAAAGATTATCTAGGGACTCAAAGACGCAATTTTTGATTTGGGCCATGGTTTAGAAGATATTAATTAATTATTTATCGGAAGTGGCGCTAGTTTCGCACCGTGTAAGCCCTTAAAAAACAAATAACGATATTGATGCGCCATTTTATCGACATATATAAAGTAGGTTTTTTTTATAACTTGGTAACATCATCTGAAAAAATATTCTAACAGAGAGTAGATAACTATGAAGAGGGGTAAGAAATTAAATCTACTTGGGTCCTAGCATTTCTTCAGGTTTGACCATCTGGTCGAACTGCTCGGCGGTGAGGATGCCCAGCTTGACGGCCGTGTCCTTGAGCGTGGCGCCCTCTTTGTGCGCCGTCTTCGCTATCAGAGCAGCCTGAAATGAATATTAACCGTCTTATTCATAAAGATACAGTACATTTTAAGTAGCGTTACTGGAGGTCTACTTCTCTGGTTCGTTGTATGGTAAATACGTGACATCAAGTCTAAATTGACATACGTCAAATAACTAAAATGCTCTTTAACTTTTTATGAATAAGAGGGTAACTATTTAACACCCTGTGCTGCAGATACAAACAAATCTACTTCTATTCTGCTTCTACTATCTATCTATCTACTTCTATACCAATATTATAAAGAGGAAAGATTTGTTTATTTGTAACGAATAGGCTCCGGAAATACTGAACCGATTAAAAAAAAAATAGGGATCCTTACTTAAACTCAAATAATGTAACCCAAGGTGCAAGTTTTTTTTCCGTTTTTTACATATTTTGACAGGTGGTTTGTTGTTGTTGTTTGTTTTCTTATTCGCCCATTCTGGGCAGTCTAAAGAACATAGTCTATAGAGCCAAGATTTTAGAAGTATCGATATTCTATGGCGTAACGAAGTAAGCCGGGATAGCTCGTCTACTTTATATATAAAAATGAATCGTGGTTCGTTAGTCACGGTATCAATAGAAGATTTCATTTAATTTTTATTCAATAATTATACTGAGATCGCAATAAACTGTTATGTTTTATTATAACTTGGATAATGTGTAGAGGTAGAGTAAAATGAAACCTCAGTATAATTAATGAATAAAAATAAAATTAATTCTTCCATTGTTATTTTTACTTACATCAGAATATCAATTGTTATGTAAGTAAATAATAAATAAACGAAGTTTCATTCAAATCAATTCAGTACTTTTTGCGTGAACGAGTAACAAACATGCATACATAAAAACTTTAGCCGTTATAATATTTTTATAAAGAAACCTGTGAAGTTTAGTAAAATACAGATCAATAGTTTTTGCGTGAAAGTGGATCAAAAATAGTCTCAAACATTAGCATGTATTATATGTAATTTATAAGTAGTATTAAAAGGTTACCTTGTCGTAGCCGATGTGCGGGTTGAGCGCCGTGACCAGCATGAGCGACTCGCGCATGATCTTCTCGATCTGTTTCTCGTTCGCTTTGATGCCGACTGCGCAGTTCTTGTTGAACGCCTGGCATCCGTCACCTGTATTCAAATACCAATTAGCGAAATAGCTTTCGCCCCAACGACGTTTTACCTTCAATTATTCCATCATCAATATATATAAAACTCTTTCGTTACTGACTGACTGACTGACTGACAGACAACGCAGAGCCGAAACTACTGGGCGTAGCGGGCTGAAATTTTCCAAGTGGGTGCCTTGGGGAGTGTAAGGGAACACTAAGAAAGGATTTTTCGAAATTCTCATGGGAACGGGAAAAACGGGATTTTTATGTTTATAAGAAATCTGCGCGGGTGAAACCGCGGGGCAGCTTCTAGTTCTTAATAATGTAGGTAACAAACAAAGTTATTTTAATAAAAAGTTCCAGAACAGTTTTGAAGATGGCCTTTCTCCGCCAAACTCACCAATGAGCCTGATAGATCGTAGTACGTTGGCCACGATCATAGGCTTGAAGACGTTCAGTTCAAAATGTCCGTTGCTCCCGCCGATGGTGCAGGCGACGTGGTTGCCCATCACCTGCGCGGCCAGCATCGTCAGCGACTCGCACTGCGTCGGGTTCACTTTGCCTGAGGACATACATCCATATTTATTTTATGAGAATAAACACATCAGCACTGACATCGATGCTAGTAGTGGAATCTGACATACGTTTATGTTCATGTTGTTAGTTATTTTTCATAATTTTTTAATAAATTTAGTACATAATATTTTGGTGATTATTTACCTATTTGGAGGCTAGAACAAAATGTCTTCTTTGTCTTTAAACATACTGTAGGTATAGTGAAGTTGCATAAGTGTGAGTATTGTGAACGTGGCAGCTTTAGATAACTGCATATGAATTGTCAGAACACAGCTTTAACCTCGTAAGTTAGGCTTCCATTTGGTCAGCCCTAATAACTCAGTAAGAGAAGGTGCGAGTGCAGTATATCTAGGGGGGACTATCACCACCTGTCCCCCCGCGAAGAGGCTACACAGCCGATGCCGGAGGGGGTCGCGGAGTTGAACATAACGAAAGATCACCCGTGACCCCCTTGCTAACAGCCGAGGAGGACACCGGCGGGGTTTTAGTGGGTGGCGAACCCCACATAACCCTGCGACTCCCCCCGGGGCTGCAGGGTACTCGTTAGGAGTTTCCCCGCCTAAAAAAAAAAGTGCAGTATATCTAACCAGGCATTATAGAAGATCCGGGTTCATTCTCGGGCAGGATCAGCTCGGCGAGCCCGCAGCGCGGGCCGGACGCGAGGAAGCGGATGTCGTTGGCGATCTTCATGAGGGACACGGCGGCGGTGTTCAGCGCGCCGGACACCTCCACCATGGCGTCGTGGCAGGCCAGCGCCTCGAACTTGTTCGGTGCCGTCTCGAATGGGATGCCTTAGTTCAAAAATTAATTTATTTATTTACATAGTTACATTAAGTGAAAGGGACAGGAATTGATTTCGGTAATTTGTATCGTTACGAATGTACTTACTGCCCCTATATTACGGCCGCATTTGCAATATTACTTTCCGACCCTATTGCGTTTTTTTTTTGTATTAAAATCATTATTGCAAATGTACCTCTGGTAAATATAATTGTAAAACTGTATTTTAATTACTTCTAGAATCCGTCATACACGGACCCAGAGATCAATTTACACGGACGGCTCCAGCAGTCAGAGTCAACAGCTCGAAGCTGCCAATGCTAACTGCTCCAGCAGTTAGCTCATCTGGTCGAGTAGTTATCCATTTTTCTCGATAAACAAACTAAGAGTGCGGGCGTGCGCGACTTTGTACGAAGAACGCAGA
The DNA here is from genome assembly GCA_951802225.1 of Euspilapteryx auroguttella. Taxonomy (NCBI): domain Eukaryota; kingdom Metazoa; phylum Arthropoda; class Insecta; order Lepidoptera; family Gracillariidae; genus Euspilapteryx; species Euspilapteryx auroguttella. The sequence continues at coordinate 13,647,828 of OX637641.1, read as the reverse complement.
CCAAAGACAGTAACAAATAATTCAGCCTTCAATAAACTGTACATAAACTGAGAACCTCCTTTTTTGAAGTCTGTTAAAAACGGGTACTTATAATGTAAATCTCAGCAAACAAACCAGTAAGAGCAGCGATTTCGGCAGCGCACTTTTCAGCAAAGCCAACGCGCGTGTTGAGGCCGGTGCCGACGGCCGTCCCGCCCAGCGCCAGGTAGTGCAGCCGCGGCAGCGTCGCGCAGATGCGCTCGATGCTGTACGTCAGCTGCGTCGCGTACCCGCTGAACTCTTGCCCCAGGGTCAGTGGTACGGCGTCCATCAGATGGGTTCTGGGTTTAAATTCGGATTCAATACATAATATTTAGTTTCTGTTGATTGATGAGTCTTTTTTTCCAATGTTATTCAAGTTCACACATAGTATAAAAAAAGTCGCTTCCGCTATGTATGCTTATATCTTTAAAACTATGCAACGGATATTGATGAGGTATTTTTTATAGATAGAGTGATTGAAGAGGAACATTTATATGTATGAAACAACATAGGAATAGGATAGGCGGTACGAAGTTCGCCGGTTCGACTAGTTTTAGTTAAAAGAGGAACATGGACAGTGTCAAAGGCCAGAGTTTGGAGAGATCCAAGAATGTAAAAATAATATTGATTTTAAATATTTTAATATTGGGTTTGACGGGATAACGATTTATAAATCGATGAACACCGGCGGCACGCAAATAAAAATTTTCACGCCCGTTCCGCCTGAGCCTGAGCGTGAGTGAGCGTGCTAGCGAGAACAGAACAAGCGAAGCGATACAGAAGCACGATCAGCCGTCAGCCCAGGCGATGACTTTTGACTTATTTCATCACTGTTTCTTTAAAGCGCTTCACAGACTACACAAATACGATAAGATTTTACATTAATTTCTATGTAATCCTATGGACGACCACACACTAAGCAGATAATGTAAAATATATCTGAGCCGTGACATATAAATTTAAAGATCTGCAGATAACATCTAACAATACAAATTTATCTGCAGATAACATCTGCTCATACAAATATGGCATAATATTTTAACTGCAGCTAAATACTGGATGTATGATGAAGTAAAAAAAAAAAAAAACCCTCGGGTTTCGGAAATAGGCTGTGAATTTGTCATCTGATCGATCCTCGAAGATGTAAAATTTACTTTGGTCCTTTTTAAGCTTTATATATATGCTGTTCTATCAAAATTCTTCGTGTTTTTAACCGACTTCAAAAAAGGAGGTTATCAGTTTGACCTGTATGTATGTATGTATGTTTGTCCGCGATTATCTCGCGTTTGGCTGAACCGCTTTTGATGCGGTTTTCAGTAGGTAATGTATTTGTTACATTCAGGAGAAGGTGAGAAGGTTTAGTACCTATTTTGACAGACTTCGAAAAACAGGAAGTTCTCAGATTATGTTTGCGTCAGTTCGTTGAAGGCGGGTCTCTTTTGTAAAAAAGAAATTATAGTGTGTGTGTATAAAGCAAGACGTGACTCATTCATAATCAGAATCATCTTCTGACGAGCTGTCTAATAAATCCAGAAGCAGAGTTCTTTTCGTAAACGTGAACTCATTGTAACATCCTTCCTATATAAACATTCTTTAACAAAAAACAAGTCTGCTCTGTCCGAGAGATTTTGAGTGAATGTATAATCTTGTAATATTACCGCATCTGCGTAATGTGTGGTACCTACAGATAAAAAAGTTTGTATATGTCGTAGTAAGATTGGATAATTAGGTTTTTTGCAAAAAAACTAGGGATTTTGCGAAAACCCGGATAATTTGATATAAGCATTACTTTTTTTCCATTATCCTGACATAAGCAGTTTTTTTTGCAAAAAACCTAGTATAATTGAAAACTTTGAAACCTTCCTTAACCATGATTGGCTAGATTATTGCTTGCTGGTAAACTCTTATTCTGATTGGTTCGTTAAAATATCCTTTGACGCTACAGAGAACCAATCAGAATAAGAGATTACTAATCTAGCCAATCAGGGTTAAGGCAGGTTTCAGATTTTTCAATTATACTAGGTTTTTTGCAAAAAAACTGCTTTATGTCAGGATGATTGAAAAAAAATTAATGCTTATATCAAACTATCCGGGTTTTCGCGAAATCCCTAGTTTTTTTTGCAAAAAACCTAATTATCAAATCTTACTACGACATATACAAACTTTTTTATCTGTAGGTACCACACATTACGCAGATGCGGTAATATTACAAGATTATACATTCACTCGAAATCTCTCGGACTGAGCAGACTTGTTTTTTGTTAAAGAATGTTTATATAGGATGTTACAATGATATGCTTAAGACGCTATTAACGTAAAGCAATGGTCCGTAAACCGACTTTACACACAACCAATTTTTTTTCCAAAAATCTTTTATTTAACTTTCTTTGTTTGTACAGTGGCGGACACGGTCGGTGTAACACTTACGGTTTTTCTGTATTGCAAAATAGCTCTTGTTCTTTGGTAAAACAGTCTAGGGCTGACGAAACCATAGACAAATCTGTTACGGCCTCCTAGTCCGCCACTGTACGTAAGGGTAAAATTTTGCAACTTAATTTTGAATCGGATATCTTTAGCCGATTGAGTTCTTATGATATTGTTTCAATTTACACAAAAAAATACCTTCCAATCTTGATGATCTTATCAAAGTCCTTGGACTTGGCTTGTAGGGTGTCCCGCAGGCAGACGAGGCCAGGCATGAGTCGGTCTCTGAGCTCCATGGCGACGGCTATGTGCATGGCCGTGGGGTAGGTGTCGTTGGAGCTTTGCGACTTGTTCACGTGGTCGTTCGGGTGGACGGGGTCCTTGCTGCCCAACTTGCCGCCTAAGATCTGGATTGCTCGGTTGGCGATCACCTACGTACATTTATTATACGTCATTAATGTTTTCTTTTCTAGATTGCAAAAATTATAAACTCTTGTTTACCTTTGTTTATAAATACTCATTTGTCTCTCAGATAAGATGATTTTATATGCGCTATAATAAAACTGTAGCAAAATTACAATGGAACTTCCGTTCATATTACCAAAAACAAGATCCGTTTAATTTTGATTTAATAGACATTATTGTGTGTGTGGATAAATAAAGTGGTAGATTGAAGTAGCGTACCTCATTAGTGTTCATGTTGGACTGAGTGCCGGAGCCGGTCTGCCAGATGACGAGCGGGAAGTGGCCCTCGCGGTACAGCTTCCCGGAGATCACGTCGTCGCACGCCTGCATTATTGCCTCGGCTACAAATATTACAAAATAATACATAATTTATGCTATATGTATATAGGTAGGTGTAGGGGTAACCTGTAATGATAGATGTTATTGGTTTTACCTGATTATAAATTTTCCATTATTTTTAGTATTAAATTGATTCGCTTTCTCAATATAAGAGTTACAATCTCATGTAGCAATATTTCAATAGCTCAATAAAACTATATAAAAAGGTAACATTTTAAAAAAACACTCTAGGGAAGTATTAATGCAGGCATTACGTAACCACAAATATTATTTAACAGTTAATGATAGACAAAGAACTATACAATACCTTTTATATAGAATTTACATACCAATTTTCTTGTCTAGGCCGAATTCAATGTTGACTTTGGCAGCTGCTTTCTTCAGTATTCCAAAGGCAATGATCACAGGATACTAAAATGAAATAAGGCATTGAGAAAATTAGTAAAAGATCATCGAGTCTACTGAGCGCTGCTAAAACGTAAAGAACAAATTTAGGAACTTCAGTAACTACTCCAAAAATTGCAGTGCCTGAGTACCTACTCCGAAAAAGAAAGCAATGTTCAGGATAAATTGTGCAAAAGCAGAAAAACTTTATATGTGAAACATCTTTTTTTCCTTCATACTTTTCAAAAGATTCACTATGGTTTGGATTTACATGGCCTTGTAATATTTTTCTTTATGCTTTTTAATTTTATTACCCGTAACGTAACCATTAAAAGGTTTTATATCGCAATTCATATAGAACATGACAAATAGAACGTGAAAAGTTGTAGAATGATTTTACCACAACGACACACGCCTCACTTTCACTGAATTGTGCAATTCGAATTATGTACCTAACGTTTGATTTAAGATTTTTATAATAAAAACCTTAAATCTTTATCACGAAATTTACGAAAAATCAATTTACTTTGATACTTTATTATGCATTAATTTGACGGGCTGATTTGAATGCATTAAATACTATGGTTACTCAAATCACTCGGCGCTTGGCCCTATAAGTGTTGCATGACATCAGCATTGTGTCTTCTTTTATTTACTTTGTGGTCTAGACAATGTTTGTGATGACTTATGTTGTTGACTTGGCAACAGGTTTTAAGTAGACTTGCATTTGGCTCACCAAATCATGACATCATGAGGCATGACTCATTGCTACTTTAGACATGAACAGGATTTACGAAGACTAAGTATAATATACTAACGAGATACTAACACACCTAATATGAACAATATTGGCTTCCATAAATAATACAGTTTTCGCACATAAATGATATAAATATAAAGGTTGATAGTATCTTACCGGCATGCGCTCCTCGATTCCACCGATGGGAAAGTTCATGATAGACCTGACGGTCTGCGCGCCGTACAGCTTGTCATCTGGCACGTCCAGCTCGCCGAAAGTGTCTTGCTCCTTCCTCTAAAGAAGATTAACATTTTACTTAATATGATTTTGACCTATAAGAGCTTTAAAGGTCTTCTTAGGTTCTCGCAATCACTCAGCAATTTCATCAGCTAAACAACTGTGTTACGTTATGGCCGAATACAAATAATTAGGTAGCACAAGAATATTACAAAAAATTAGAGAAACACAGAATAACTATCCTAAGATATATTATTCTAAGGTGAGAAATATTTACAGTACAGTACAACATTTAAGTAAATTATCACGTTTTATGCAACACACAGGTTTGCATGGTCAGTGTAGGTGTATAGTCCGACAGTATCAAAATATTTCAGTCAAAATGTTGGCTCTTTACGTAACAAAACATAACATACACAAGACAAAGTGTTAAAAGTCCTTCGTGAATATTGAATTGAAATTATCACAAACTAAGTTACCGGCTAAAACAAGTGATTATTTAATGAACAAACAACGGAAGACAACTCAAACTGTTTGAATAATATACTATGTAGTTTAAATGATAACAGACGATTATTATACACATTTGTGGAAGGGAACCTAATATACTTACTATGTATTGTTTTCATTTAATTTTACCAGTCGTTAGTAGGCTATAGGTATAGGTAAGATGTACTGTGATGTAACAAAATTAACACAGTACATCTCTAACACTTGTTATAAACCATGAAATTAATTTACGGGTGGATAGAGGATTCAGTCTTGCCTTGCCATACTCTATAGATGGTGTTAAGTGGTAATAAATTATATAAGTACTAGTTTGCGCCCCACGGCTTCGCCAGCGCATTTTCCTTGAAACATAAAATTCCTAATATTCCCGTGGGAGTTTCGGGATAAAAAGCAGCCTATGTCCTTTCTCAGGCTCTTGACTATCCATATACCAAATGCCATTCAAATCGTTCGAGTAGTTTTATCGTGAAAGCGGGACAGACAGACAGAGTCACTTTCGCATTTATTAAAATTTATTATATTATTATATATATATATATATATTATTATTATATATATATATATATATATATATATATATATATATATATATATATATATACAATATAGTAATAGTATGGATGTATTAAAAAATAAAAATACATACTTTTAGCTTCCATCTACACACATATGGCGCTATTTACGACATGCGTTAAAGGTCTGTCTTATAGTGTTATTTCCAGAACCGAACTATCTTTAGATGTTCTAAAACGACCCACCGAGCGTTACTTGAATGGCACTGCTTGAATGGTGATGGTAAGATTGGTAAGTATGTATGTAGTAGGTACTAGAAGATCGGGCTTTAATCAGTATACCTACCTACTCCGTGTCTGCCGTTATACATTTGGGCCAGTGTCATTGGGTAGATTTGCGATGTTGGTAACTAAAACGACCCACCGACCTCTAAAACGACCCACCGACCGACCTAAGTATTAAATACCAATATTTAAGAACCAGGACCACATAAGGTACTAGTTAAATCGGTGGCCTAGAAGTTATTTCAAGATTTACTCACCATCTTTACTGGTTTGCGATCTTCCAGGCACACCGAACACGCCATTGTAACTATTTTAAAAATAGGTACTGTATTGAAACAAATATAATTTATAAAAAAATAGACCAAATTATTTGACACGGCACACGATAATTTTATTGTTTTGGTTTTTTGGCAATAAACAATATAAAAAAAAGTAGTAGTCAGTATATACGTTCAGAAACAATAATTTAAGGGCCAGACAGCCAGACATCCAATAATGGTAGCTGTAGCAGTTGCCTGCTCGTTCGTCGAAGGCAGAGCAGACAGTTTCTTATTTAGGGAGATCCAGCGGTGCAATCAAATAATAAATCAAAGAGTTCGTTAGGATAAGACCACGTCGACGTCGCCGCTGTGGCCATTTATAGTGAAAGGAATAAAAAACAACTTGAAAAACCGGTTGACGACCGAATCGAGTAAGTACCTAAGCTGAGTAGTAAGTGACGACGATTCGCAGCGAGAGCGCGAACTTAACTGATGAAAATTCACTCTCCAACATGTTAAATAGCCAAGTTCAAGATAAGGTTATCATTAATTTACAATTTTAAACAAAATACAAACACCGATTACAAAATATCGAAGTAAAAACATGCATGACTTCTCTTGAAAATGTGTGTTAACTACCTATACGAATTTAATTTAAGGTATGGTAGGGCAGGGTCTCGGAATACAGAGCTGCAGGGAGGTTAAGGTATATTTCAATGTTAAAATTCGTTCACGAGTACCACGGTTGTTCCAACTGAATGTTTTTCACAATAATGTTACTTTCAATAGTCCTTTACCTAGAATGTGTCGTTTATTTAATGAGCTCTCTCAGCGAAACTCTGACCTTGATGTTTTCGAAAAAAGCACTTACAAATTCCGTCTTGAACTGTATAAGTCATTGAACCTGACCTGACATTGACCTGAAAGTACCTACTATTATTAATATTAACTTAATATTGTATTTAACAATAAATAATTCGGATGTTTCTCTACTCATTAATAGTTTTTAGTAACCTTTATGCATGTTAAGTTTTTTTGTTAGTGGAATTGCGCTCCACCTTACCTATTCTGCTTTGTATTGTATCAGCTGTGTTCGCATGTTTAGGATCGTAGTTAGCTCGAAACTAATTTAATAATGTGAATTTTAATGTCTTTGTCTACGATCTGTTTTGTGAACCTAAAATAAATAAATAAATAGTACCACGCGTAAAGATTAACGTCTTAATTAGCAATGCACGGCATTGAAAATACATCGATTTTATCATTTTTTTACAGACATCGTAAACGAGATCTTGTTTCGTTGCGTTCAGGAATTGAAAAAAAATATCTGTCGATGCGTTATTTTTTAGATTTCCGATTTTGTTGAGGGTTGTTGATCTTAAAAGAAATAAATCAAACAAACAATCAATCATCGATGTTATAACATCGATGTTTTGTCTCTTAACATCGAACATCGATAATCTTAATGAAATAAAACTTACATAACTCAAATAAAAAAAATTAAAAAACCCCCGACCCAGTCAGACCCCTCATCAACTTAACTAGAACTAGAGATAATCATCTTAAAAATATCATGGTTGCCTTACCATATACTTTCAATATAATTGAAGCAACACGGTACCAAATTCTAAATCGATAGGACAAATGGAAGGTGGTTAGATCCTCTCATCCATTATTCAAGAGCTGATCATCTTCAAACGGCTGATCAGCTAATGGTTACCTTACCATATACTTTCTATATCATAGATGTAACACGGTACCAAATTTCAAATCGATCGGACATAAGGAAGCTAGTTAGATCCTCTCATCTATTATTCAAGAGCTGATCATCTTCAAACGGCTGATCAGCTAATGGTTACCTTACCATATACTTTCTATATCATAGATGTAACATGGTACCAAATTTCAAATCGATCGGACATAAGGAAGCTAGTTAGATCCTCTCATGCATTATTCAAGAGCTGATCATCTTCAAACGGCTGATCAGATCTTCATCAGACATGGCTAAGAACACTCGGCCTGAAATTATCTATGATACCAAAAAAAATAAACGAAAATCGGTTCAGCCGTTTAGGCTTTACGATGCCACAGACAGATACACAGACAGACAGACAGATACACACGTTAAAATTATAACACCCCTCTCTGAATTTTCGTTAGGGGGTTAAAAACAAAATATCTTGTAAAATAGATGTGAATGGCGTGGAGAGATCGCAGGGGCAGGGAGGTACTTTTTTTGAAAGTTTTTTTTTGGCTTACACGTTGCGAAACTAGCGCCACTTCCGATAATATATCGCATATTTTTGATTATGGCCATGGTTTAGAAGATATTAATTATTTATCGAAGTGGCGCTAGTATCGCACAGTTTCGCCCTTTAAGGGCTTACACAGTGCGAAACTTCTACTTAACGCTCCTTTCGATAAATTATTCCCACCTCCTTAGGCAGAGGCACCAGCTCAAGAGCCGGACCCTCGTTTAGCCGAGTTTATGCTTTATTACCAACGTGACAAGGGGCCAGCTTGTCGCCGCGGTTATAACAACCACTACTGCGTCCGGGACCAACGGATTAACGTGCCTTTCGAAGCACGGAATCATCTTACTTTTCGGAAAATCATATTCTACTATTACTCTATTACGATTGGGTCAAAAATTCGAAACTTTGATCCTGTAAGACTAGTAGAATGAAGATACTATCAAAATTCCGAGAATCGCAATTCTTGACCCAATCGTAATATAAGTATAATCGTTAATCTTCCGTGCCCTAATCAAAGGCGCAACGCGCTACGCTACGCAACGAGCTAACCCTTCGGGGAATAAAAGGCGTGAGAGGGCGTGAGGTTATGTTATGTTATGGTAATAAAGGCCATCATTAATTTTTTTAATTTTTTAATTTGGCATTCGGCGGGAGGACACTTCTTTGTATGAAAGTGAAAATAGAGGTTGTTTTTTTAAGATTTTTATGTAAAATTAATTTACGACTCGACTAACTAAAAAAAAAATTTAAGGTTAAATATGACATTATATATTAAGTCAACATTAATTTTTAATCCGTATTTCAACAGATCTTTTTATAAGCTTCAAAGCATTGAATCTACAATTTCATCTATTTACAGTTTTTTTGACTTCTACTTCTACCTACAAACATACTTCTAAAGAGAAAATAAAAATCAATTGCTGTTCATTTGTCTGGCTAAAACTCGAGAACAGCTGGGCCGATGTAGATTCTTAATTCTATTTAAATATACATTTTTAAATGTATTGTTTTTGAATATCATTTAGGTGTTAGTTACTCCGGGTACGCGACAGACTAGTGGCCCCCCTGCGTGGCCCCCCAGGGAGGCCACGAGGCATTTTACTCGTGGTCCCCCCAGACTTGCGTGCACTTGACCGTCGGATGCATATGGTATGTAATTGGCTACTTATTGGTTTGGTAGTTTTAAAGAAAAGAGTAGCAGGCTAACATGAATTAGGAGGAGGTGACATTGAATGGGGGAAGAATTTTTTTACTGAGTGTGTATGTGCTAGAAAAAACTTTATGTAAACTATTTTTTATGTATTTTAAATCATAATTGGGCCATTCCATAACAAACGTTGCCAGGAGCCCAAAAATTAAAATGGTTTTTAGGAGTCTATTCTAAACTTTTTTCAAAGAAAACAATCGCATCCCATAAATAAGAAAAAAAAATAACAAAAAACTACAAATTACCATGTTTTTCCTTAGTTCATAACAACGAAAAAAAAAAAACTCGTCTCGGTATTTATAGACCAATATTTCACAGCTCAAAAAAAATTTAAAGTAGCTGTTCCTTTTCCAAACAGTTCACTTAACTTTCGAGTTTAGAGTTTGTTGCTCACTAATTAACATTCAAATCTATTAAAAATCTTGTATTTAGCGGTTTTAAAGTGTGGCATCAAAGTAACACCCGAAACGAAAAAGAGGTATTTGTTTGGCTAATTTTTCGCCTAATTAATTTAAATCTAACACGTTTTGCCAAAGTAAGGATATTTTAATAAACTTATCGATTCCCTAACAATAATTGTTATGTGTTCAAACATCTGTTTTAAGCGTTTGCTTTTGTGTAACACCCGAAATGTTTCGGATGTTACATTTTTTAAGATGAGGTTTTGTATGCTTTTATGACTTCTAGAGCTGCAGTTTATGATTTTTATTGCATGGAAGTGTTACTGGTGTTTTGTATTATTTCAAGGTATGTCATCATGCCCTCATTAACTAAAGAAAAAAATATCCTGAGAAATATGCTGAGCATTTGCGTAAAAAGAGGGAATTTGCGTAGGTAAAGAGAAGCTATTAGGACTTAGGAGCCAAAAACACATCATCAGATTCTGATTTCTACATCTGATCCTTAGAGAACAGAGTGCAGAACATGAAATTTCAATTAACTTTTATAACTAAGTCACCTACATAGTCCAAAGAATTACGAAACTTGTGGCAATCAGCACATAGCTAGAGAATGCATGGTCACTGGGACCAAAATGTTTTAAAGTGGCGAACGCAAACCGGAAGACGCAGTGTAGGCAGATTCGCCACAAGGTTGATGGTTAGATGACATGGTGAAAGCTGCGGGATTACTCTGGATGAGTAGTAATCCGGACAAGACCAGTCAAAGTGGTGACTGCTGTAGGAAAGCCTATGACCAGCAGTAGATGTCTTTTGGCTGAAATGATGATGATGAAATGTAAGCAAGAAGGCAGAAAGGGATCATATTGATATGCAGTGAATTTTCTAGCGCTAAATATATGATGATGATGGCTAACGAAGTTCTATGTAGTAGTATTATTTTTAAAAGTAGTTGGTGATTGATAAAGCTACTAACTGAAGATGATGTGTCCTAAGTGCTTTTTGACGATATTATTTGTTCACTTATCTTATTACCTAGTGCTTCTTTGAATAAGAAAAGTAAAATCACACTTTCTAAGAATTTCCAAGAGAAATAAACATCTTCAAGAAATAAGTAGGTTTTTTTCAATAAAACACGTTTTTTTTTGGATTTTGAGGATTATTATTGTAATGGTTTTAATTATATGTCCAATCACTAATAATATAACATATAGTTTTCATATAAATATGTTTGAATTTCGTACTCGTAACACCCGAAACAACCAATGTGTAACACCCGAAACAGGTAGTTTAATTCATAAAAAAATAACAAAAAGCTATATTTACATCTAGTTTAGAGTTATGGAATGGTACTAGATCTAGTTCAACTTGGTTTGAATAAGGCTTGAGATTTCTTTGGAAAATTCACTGAATTATGGTCTTTTGTTCTGTCGGTCAGAAACAACAGGCCAATTCGTGTAACACCCAAAACGGCTACTTTAAAATATTTTTCTCGTAATTGGTATCAAATTTTAATAAAAGGAGTTAATGGAAATAAAATATAACTGTAATAGAACATAATTAAACAGTCTTAGCAGCACAGTTTCTTTAAATATCATAAAAAAAAAAACTTATTTTATGAGTTTAACTGTAACACCCGAAACAATGGAATGGCCCAATTATTAATTAAAATTATATTATGAAAAACTTAAAAAAAATATATAAAATTTCAAAAAAGATAATTTTACTGTAAACGCTTCAACATTAGTCGCTTTTGTGACGTCAAAATGTTAATAAGTAATGTAAGAGGGCTGTTGTGTTCGTAATATGTACTGGATTCAACATTAAATTTTTATTTTAATATAACTTTTTTATTACTTCAATTGCAAAAAATTAAAATTAGTTTGAAAAAAAAGCCTATTGTTGGTTGGTGACACAAACTGTTAGGGAGTCAAATTTCAGCAAAGCCATAAATGGGTGATGATCAGGACTAGGGCAATAAATCTGGATTAAACGGATATCCAAATTATCCAGATATCTGTTGATTTTTCATGATGAATCCGGATAGTTACTGCCCTACTACCTGGATAATTAGGATATTAGAATTTGCAAAAATTTTTGAAATTCCTGACACTTTAAATTGGTTTAATGAAATAATAAAAAATCAATATAGTAGAGGAATATTGATATTAACGGTAATGAATTTTTTAATCTCAGTAGGGGATACAATAAATAAAAAAAAAATTTTTACTGTTTTGGTCAATTTTCTTAAATGCATGCAAAAAAAATATTTGATTGAAATAAGTTTTAATTTTTTGTTAAGACCCAGTTTACTGCGATGCTAGCGCCATTCGAGAAAAAAAATCATATCTTCTAAACTAAGGCAAATATAAAAAATGTGGCACAGTATGACACTAGATAATCTTGCTTAGTATTTTTTGAGCACAATAAAGTAGTCATACTATCTAACCTTATATTATTTCAAAAAGTAGTAGTAGTAGCGGAGTAGAAGAAAAAATATTTTTTTGAATGACCAATATTTTCCAGCAGAGACGGCTAGTTTGGTTAGAACTGATGATGAATGAATTTATTATTTAGGATGCTAGAATAAAGATAGTAGAAAAAAAACACAAAATAACATAGGCACACACAATCGATTATGCAACTTACCGCCAGGGATTTTGTAGTCGATAAATTACACTTATCTACAAGGCGAACTATGCTTCTGAAGTTTTTAGAGGAATTTAGAAGAACCGAGGATAACTTGAACATTGAAGAAGCCATTGCTCCGTTTTAACGCGTAAAAATAGTTGTACAAATTTTACAAATACATAAACGAGAGAGATAAAGTAGAGAACCCCCACTACCTACCGCCGCCGGCCGCCGCGGTAATGATTGATTGATTGATTGAATTGATTAAGCAATATTGCAAGCTCAGAAATTGCAAGCAATTTTTTTTATTTAGTTCGCCCATTCTGGGCCGGCAAAGGAACTCAAGATAAAGATAAAAGATGAAGATAATTTATTTGCATAAATTGTTATATGTTATTGATATTTAGGGAAACCAACACAATTTGTCACACATTTATGTTGACATGCAAAATTTACATTTTAGCTTAATTAGCTAGTTACCTACCTCTTACAGGACTTTAAACAAAATATCCTTTTTAAATTAAAATTTAAACAGTGTGTTTTTTTATAATATTTGATAAACAGAGCATAATTCTTTTATAACAATTTCTTTATTTTTAAGGTTAAGAAAATCGTTAATACTGTAAAAACATTTGTTAGCTAACCAACTATATAGCCTTCTTTTTAAAAATCCAAATGGTAACTCTTTTATATTATCAGGTAACTTATTATAAATCTTTTTTTGCATAGTGTAACTATTTCTTTGGCATAAGTAAGTGGAATATTGAGGAAATACTAATTTATTGGGAAAACGTGTATGGAATATATATTTAACACAATTTTTAGTAAAAAGACTTGAATGGGATTTTCAGTCCATACATAAGTCTTCTGTAGTATCACAGAACAAGGAAGACTGCTCTCTCGTATATATTTCTTGTTCTAGGTCTTCAGTACATACCTAGTAATTAATAATTATTGGGTTTCCCATGGGTTTCCCTTACCTAGGTTCCTTTATTTTTTTTAAAGCGGGGAAATAAAATAACCACTGTAGAAATGGCTGTATAGACTATTATACCTTTCCCTCCCCAGAATTAGCGGAGAAAACACGGGTACCTAGGTAAAGTAAAGTAGCGACTAGCGAGTAGCGAGCGCTCAGAGAGAGGAAATCGCCGCTAAGCGATAGGGCTAGATAGCGCTAAACATGGTACCATGTTTCTGGGTAAAATCATGGTAAAGTAGTGGTAAAGGGTCATGGAAGTAAGACCAGCATGGAAGTAGTCCTAAAATAAAAAGTCACCTTCATAGTGTTACGCTTCTTACTCAAGTGCAATAATTGAATTATGTTAAAAAGAGACCAATATACTGTCTCCACTGGGTCGTACGTATGACTCTTCCGCACCTTGCCCGTAGCCTCAGAATAAGGACTAAAGCATAGAGCCAGGCTAAAATAAAAAGTTATTTTCATATTGTTACGCTCCTTACTAAACGGCAAAAAGACTATTAGTTAGAGAGAGATAAAATATAAGAATTCTTTGCAAGTTTTCTTCTTGTGGCATCAAAGTGGTTTATTGATGTCACTGGTTTATTTCTACCGTACCAAATCACTACCAAATTAAAAATAATTTGGTACATATTTGGTGGTTTGTTTATGGTTTGTTTTATTTTGACGTATAATATGACATTGTAAACATCGGTAGCAGCTCCAAAAGTTTTATGATAATTTTTTATGAAAAGGGTGTGATAAACTGGTTTTGTGATTGTGAATGTTTAACTTCATGTATAACAATCTCTTGTGTAGTGCTGGGATGTGAATCAAATGCGTCAAGGAATCAAAATCTTGATGTTTTGGTCACCTACCATTCGATAAATCATTTTGTTTCATTGTAGACTTCTGGGCACTATTATGACTAATAAATTATCAAGAACATCAATTTTACACGCTGTTTGTCGAACTCGTACCTAAATTTATTGAATTATTACGGTAAAACACCTTCTGTAAAGGTTATGATAGTGTTGTACCAAAATATGATTAGACAAAAGTTATCGATACCTAAATCATCCGTTCTAACTTAAGGACAAATAAAAATCAGAAATAATAATATGCTAATTGTTGTATTTTTTTCAGTTTTCAAGTAAATTATATACTAAAAACAAAATGACTGGATGCTATAAAGAGACAAGATTATAAACATTCACAACATACTGTTTTATCAACAAAGAAGATTTAAGATGGTGAAGATTATAACCTGAAAATGTTTTGCTGCTGCAATTTGAATAAGTTGGTTGGTGGTAATCATAAAATATTGCCCTTTCAATCGCTTATTTTATATCAACTTAATTAAATGTTAATCGTTATCAACTTAATGTTAAAGGAAATAGGACAGCGACATTTAGTGGACAATTCATATTTCATATCTAGATAGAAAGAAATGCAACCAGAAAATACCACCATCTCAGCTGAAAGACGTCTACTGCTGGATATAGGCCTTAAAGAAAATATCGTGACATACAATTTGCCCATTCTGGATAAAACAGGTTTTAGTTTATCTATGTTTTTTTTTCTGCAGATCCTCATAATTGTATATGAAAATTTCAAGTTTAAGTTGCGGGATGTCATCGTTTAAGTGACGGGATGTCATCGTTTAAGTAAATATTCTATTATTATTATAATATATATATTATTGTCTTGAATATAATAATTTTAGAACATTTTCTTGCTTTCTTACACGCCTCACAAAATACTTTGATAAAAAAAGCTACAGAATATATGAACCGTAAATTTGGGTAAACCAATGCTGTAGACTGTAAACAAATAAAATTTCATGAAAATTCCACTTTGTCATAAAAACAAAAGCGCCATTGTTGCTGCAGGATATCACTTACGTATGTATAAATTGTTGACACTCAGGTTTTATAATACTTACTCTCTTTTATTAGTTTTAATTAAAACATATTATATTTTTAGGTCTCAAAAAAAAAACCACAAGCAGGGATTTTTCACATACAAACACTCCATCACAAAGTGATGATCAAGATCAACCCTGCCTGGGTTAAAAACAAACATTTGAGATGCAGAGTGCAGAGCAAGATTATTGAAAATGAGTGTCTAAAGAAAGAAGCGCATATCATACATTAATGAAATTTCCAAA
The DNA here is from genome assembly GCA_951802225.1 of Euspilapteryx auroguttella. Taxonomy (NCBI): domain Eukaryota; kingdom Metazoa; phylum Arthropoda; class Insecta; order Lepidoptera; family Gracillariidae; genus Euspilapteryx; species Euspilapteryx auroguttella. Next base: position 13,632,033 of record OX637641.1, on the reverse strand, counting down.
AATAGATTTGTTTTACTTGTTTTATATATACATATTATTATAGGCACACAGCTTTTAGTTTTAATTATTTTAGAGCTGTGCTAATATCTGATGTTACAGTGTTTTTTATGAACGGAAAATCTTTAGAAATAGGTAAGTATTATTATCAGGACACCCGTTTTATTCATTAAAATAACTTATTGTGTGCAGTGGGTTGCCTGGAAGAAATCGCTTTAAGCGATAAGGCCACCCATTGCCCTTATTCTTTTTCTGTTATAATTTTTATACGGTTGGTTTTATTGTGTATTTTTATTTGCATTTTAAAGCAATAAGGCGTTTTTTATCTTTGTCTTTGTTTTCTTGTTATTGTAATGCCATACAATTACTCCTCAATTAGTTATGATAAGTTCCATAATAAAGAACCATGTATCTAAAATGTATATAAAAGTATCGACAACTTGATTTAGGACAAGTTATTTTTGCCATCACTAGCTTTTTAGAAAATAAAAAATAAAAAGTCGAACCCAGCTACGGGCAAGGTGCGGAAGAGTCATACGACCCAGTGGAGACAGTATATTGGTCTCTTTTTAACATATTCAATGATTGTACTTAAGTAAGTAGCGTAACACTATGAATGTGTCTTTTTATTTTAGGACTCCTTCCATGCTTTAGTCATAGTTCCATGCCCGTAGCACAGGGTGCGTCTTTTTATTTTTAATTTTCTAAAAAGCTAGTGATGGCAAAAATAACTTGTCCTAAAATCAAGTTGTCGATACTTTTATACAAGACATGGTTCTTAAATATGCAACTTATCATAACTAATTGAGGAGTTATTAATTGTATGGTATTATAATAACAAGAAAACCAAGACAAAGATAAAAAACGCTTTATTGCAAAAAAAATACAAAATAAAACAAACCGTATAAAAATTTTAACAGAAAAAGAATGAGTGCAATGGGTGGCCTTATCGCTTAAAGCGATTTCTTCCAGGCAACCCACTGCACACAATAAGCTATTTTAATGAATATAACGGGTGTCCTAATAAAAATATAATAATACTTACCTATTTCTAAAGATTTTCCGTTCATAAAAATCTCTGAAATATCAGATATCAGCACAGTTCTAAAATAATTAAAGCTAAAATTAGTAATTTTATTCGCAAACTACCTGTATACTGTGTGCCTATAAAACATGTAAAACAAATCTATTTTTTGGAAATCTCATTAATGTATGATATAAGCGCTTCTTTCTGATGAAAATGAGTGTGTAAAACACTCATTTTCATCAATAATCTTGCTCTGCACTCTGCACCTCAAATGTTTGTTTTTGCCTGGGTTGATCTTGATCATCACTTTGTGATGGAGTGTTTGTTTGTAAAACATCCCTGCTTGTGGATTTTTTTGAGACCTAAAAAATATAATATGTTTTAATTAAAACTAATAAAAGAGAGTAAGTTTTATAAAACCTGGGTGTAAACAATTTCAACGTACGTAAGTGATATCCTGCAGCAACAATGGCGCTTTTGTTTTTATGACAAAGTAGAATTTTCATGGAATTTTATTTGTTTACAGTCTACAGTATTGGTTTTACCCAAATTTACGGTTCATATTTTCAAGAAAAAATCTTAAATTATTATATTCAAAACAATAATAATAATAATTTATTGAAATATATATAGCCTTTGTTTTTTTTTTTTTTTTTGAAAACAGGTATCTTAGAGAATTTTAAATTAAACGATGACATCCCGCAACTTAAACTTAAAATTTACATATACAATTATGAGGATCTGCAGAAAAAAAAAACATAGATAAACTTAAACCTGTTTTATCCAGGATGGGCAAATTGAATGTCGCGATATTTTCTTTGAGACCTATATCCAGCAGTAGACGTCTTTCAGCTGAAATGATGGTATTTTCTGGTTGCATTTATTTCTAACACATGAAATATGAATTGTCACCTGATTGTCGCTGTCCTATTTCCTTAAATATTAAGTTGATAACGATTAACATTACATTAAGTTGATATAAAATAAGCAATTGAAAGGGCAATATTTTATGATTACCATCAACCACCAACCAACTTGTTCAAATTGCAGGAGAAAAAATGTTGTTACAGATTCTGGTTATAATCTTCATTATCTTAAATCTTCTTTGTTCATTAAAGAGTATGTTGCATATGTTTATAATTTTGTCTCTTTATAAAATCCAGTCATTTTGTTTCAACTATATAATTTACTTGAAAACTGAAACAAAAAAATACAACAATTAGCATATTATGCCTGATTTTTATTTGTCCATAAGTTAGAAAGGATGATTTATCGATAACTTTTGTCTAAACATATTTTGGTCTAAACAGTTTACATAACACCATCATAACCTTTACAGAAGGTGTTTTACCGTAATAATTCAATAAATTTAGGCACGAGTTTGACAAACAGCGTTTTAAATTGATGTTCTCAATAATTAATTAGTCGTAATAGGACGTGCCCAAAAGTCTACAATGAAACAAAATTATTTACCGAATGGTAGGTGACCAAAACAGCATGATTTTGATTCCTTGACGCATTTGATTCACATTCCAGCACTACACAAGACATTGTTATACATTAAGTTAAACATTCACAATCACAAAACCAATTTATCACACCTTTTTCATAAAAAATAAACATAAAAACTTTGGGAGCTGCTACCGATGTTTACAATGTCGTATTATACGTCAAAATAAAACAAAACATAACCAAACCACCAAATATGTATCAAATTATTGGCTTTTTAATTTGGTACCGAAAAATAAACCAGTGACGTAAATAAACCACTTGAAAAACAAATTCTTATATTTTATCTCTCTTTGCCGTTGAGTAAGTAGCGTTACACTATGAATATTAGTTATGATTTTAATAATAATAATAGTTTTTTATTCAGATATTACATCCATAATATGTTAGTAGGTCTTAAAAATACGTTAGTTAAAAAACACAAAATAATTAAAAAAAAATAATAATAATAATAATAAAAAAATAAAATAATAATATTTGTGCATTTAGTGGCGGTGCCTGGTTGGTGATCCATATACAATATAGCAAAACTCTCGAAAGGGCCTCTACGAGTTGGATTCGTCCCCTCGCACGCCTCTCAAAGGACCGGGCTCCATCCCGTGATACCGAAGAGTATTGAGAAACATAATAATAATAAAAACTAAAAACTAAAGCAAAAATATTTACATTATGTACAAATTACATTATTTACTGTACTGGGTGTGCACACCCACCCAATGCCTCATAAAGGGACTCTCTAGTTTAGACGACAATACTCTGAGGAGGGTGTTAGGGGAGCTGCGCAGACGACTCATTGTTGAGGCAATGCGCTTACGCATGATTGAGTAAAAGTCGTCAATCCTTGCTTCAGCAAACATCAACGACGCACTGCAGCGTATTGGCTTCCCCAACAACGCCCTCAGAGCATTGTTGTATTGAACGCGTAGGGCTCCGTAGGCCCGCCGCGTATAGCTCACCCACAAACTGCAGGTATAAAAAGTCTGACAGTACGCACGAAAAAGTGTGAATTTTAGCCTGGCTTCTATGCTTTAGTCCTTAAAGTAAAGGGTAAAGTCAACGACGACTTACATTACCTTCATAAACTTTTATGAATGTTAGAAAACAGAATTTTTAGTGAATTTCAGAAGAAAAAAATGAATTTTAATTAAAACTTAGAAGAACTTAGGCTACGAACGCACAGGCGGTTTTTTGCCGCGCGGATTTTATGTAACATATTGAATCCTATGGAAGTGCACCAGCGGATAAAAAACCGTAAAAACACGCTTGTGCGTTCGGGGCCTATGAATAAAGTTGAAAATTAAATAACAAACTTTGACACCGCGCGGAAATAAAACCGCCTGTGCGTTCGTAGCCTTAGTGGGAAACTGGTGCAATTTTAGTATAATCTTAGCGGATTTTATAGTGGATTTCGGAACCCAGAATTTAGTGTGGCTACTGGTGCATTTTCGGTATGAGTTTAGCGCTTTTTTTTTCTTTAACCGGCAACACTGGATTTACCTTCTACCTTCTCTATGGCACAATGTACCAATCATCCAATCAATGTAAGAGTAGTTACCAAAATCAGCTAGCTAGTCAGCCCAACCCCAAGCTAGCGCCACGCCAACCTGCCGAAGCTAAAAATTCATTCATTCCAAAGCCATGTTTAGAGGAGGACGGTCTTCTTTCTGTTGGACTCTGTAGATATTACCAGACGATATTTAGCAGAATGTTGTAGATATAACCAAAATCAATTAAATTTAAAATAAAGTGGTGTGCAGTGTTCCTGCAATGTTTCAAGTGTTACCAGAAAAGGTATAAAGGGCCGTGAAAGTGATGCAATTATAGTGGCAACGCGTTACACAAATTCTTTGGACATTGAAGGATTTTTCATAAGATTTAGATAGTTAGTTCAAGGTATGTGGCTTCTCAAAACTTACATTATGTTTAAAATATGCTGTGCGTCTTATTATTGAATTGTATGTAAGCGTGGCGATGATTTTTCTTATTAGCTTGCCTTGCGAAGATAAGCGCGACTTTTAATGGCTGACGCGTTGTTTTGCTCATCTGACAAAGTCGTCCTACCTAGGTAGGTTTGTTTTGGAGACGCAATTACCTACTTGAAAATACATTTAAAAAGAAAGAATGGGTCGGTGGGTCGTTTTAGAGAATGAATTGTCGTGTAGGTATATAAACATGCGGAGGCGTTTCATTGTTGTGGAAGTGGTTGTAAACGTTGCTTGTTTCGGTCGGTTTGTCGGTCGGTCGCTACCTAACTACCTACTCGACCGGTCGCCGTCGCGCGGTGTGGTGTGGTGTGAGTCGATAGCGCGAGGCTATAGGTACCTATCAGGTATCGTCGGTAGATAGTTCTGTAGCTATTCGGCACTGACAGTTCGCATACCGCCGCCATCGTTGTCGTGGTTGCGCGCGGCCTCGCCTCGCGCTCGCGGCCCCGCGGCCTCCCATGCTCTGAAACGAAGGCGACGACGGGCGAAGCAGCGCGATCGATCGAGCAACGGCCCTAGGAGCCGGCTCTAAATCGTAATGTTTGGTTGTTGCAGGTCGCTGCCATATCTGGCGAAAACCTCAAGTTGCTATCACAACTGTTCATGCATAGATCATTTCAAATATTCCTACCAGAGCAACTAACAAAGGGGCCTCGTTAATTACACCATGACGATTCTGTGAGTATTTTCTCAACAACAATTTAAGTGTCTTATTTATCTTTCTTTTATTTAAATGTTATGTTATCTCCCTCGTTACGAACAGCATGCCACTATTTTATTTATATAAACCTAATGATACCCTGTATGAAGATGCTGAGGCTTTCGTCGGCGTGTGACTGTCTGCCCTGCTGTGTCAGGTGCTCAGTGCATATGAAGTCATTCCCATTAACTAACCTATCAAATTTAACACTTTTTATTTAATGAACAACTGGTGGAGTATTTTGTCAATATCAAGTTTACAAATAGGATATCTACTACTCTCACATTAAACAACATGTCCTTTAAGAGGCATAGCACAGCTAAAGTAGCGCCACCCGAGAAAAAAATAAATTTCTTCTAAACTAAGGCAAATATCAAAAATGTGAAACAGCATTCCCCTAGATAATTCAGCCTAGTATTTTTAGGGCACTATTGTATAGCTTTTAGGTTAAAGACCACATTAAGAAACTGATTGTTGCTAAAAAAGGGCTGCTTTTGGCAACAATCAGTTTCTTTCTGTGGTCTTTAACCTAAAAGCTATACAACAATGCCCTAAAAATACTAGGCTGAATTATCTAGGGGAATGCTGTTTCATATTTTTGATATTTGCCTTAGTTTAGAAGTTTTTTTTTTTTTTTTTCCGAGTGGCGCTACTTTAGCTGTGCTATGCCTCTTAAAGAGATATTTTTATTTATAACTCTACTAAAATCCCTGGTTTTTAATCTATTATCACTGCAATATTGTTCCAACCTTTTGACAATAACATTAACCTATAAACATTGAAAAAAATGCAAGCAGCTTAAGTTAGAAAGATCAAATTTTGGATATAGATTCCTTTTGAGATGTAGGCTGCACCTCTAATGTTTTTGTGATATTATGGCAATACTGTTTAGAAAGTTGAAACCTATCTTTTCCTCAACAAATTTCTTATATAAACCTGCTTTTTTAATAAGTAAAATGTTTAATATGACAATCTCAATAATTGACAGATCCCACTTTTTGCGGTAGGATTTTTTTACTAAATAATTTGTGTCTTTTAATAGCCTTGATCCAGGATGTTAATTTTTTGTATGAAAACCTTATCTGCTGATTATCTGAAATTTTAAATGCTATAATTGTGTCTGTCAAGTCGGTAGATTTTAAAACCAACCAAGTCACATTTTTGAGTTAATCGACTTTTTGTTGTCTATAGAAAGATAAAACCAAAAGCTTTTATTCTGTATTGTCAGAAACAACCAAATCTCAAAAGATTTCATACAATCTTAATACAAAAACAAAGTTTTATTTCAAAACCAGCCATGTCCTCTACTGACAGCTAAGACCACAGACAGAGCAAAAAACAAACACGTTTTACGGAAAAACAACCTGTTTGGACTTGGTTGGTTTGGAAATCTATCGACTCGTATATTTATTCTATTGTGTTGTTCTATGTATGTGACGTAGGAAGATTTGATAAAAAAACTAAGGATTTTGCGAAAACTCGGATAATTTGATATAAGGGCTATGTCAGACGAGCGACCCTGTGCCGCGCAGCCCGAATTGTATGGGTCGAGCGGCTGCCGCGCGGCACAGGGTAGCTCGTCGTCTGTTATAGCCGAATTATTTTTAACCGACTTCAAAAAAGATGGTTATCAGTTTGACCTATATTTATGTATGTATTTATGTTTGTATGTATGTTTGTCCGCGATTATCTCGCATTTGGCTGAATCGATTTCGATGCGGTTTTCAGATACTTAAGTATTTGTTACATTCAAGATAAGGTTTTAGTACCTATTTTAACCGACTCCGAAAAAGAGGAAGTGCTCAGTTGATATATGTGTCAGTTTATTGAAGGCGGGTTTCTATTTCTAAAAAAGAAATTATTTTTCTAATCATCCTGTTAAAAAGCAATCGGTTTCAAATTTTTCAATTATACTAGGTTGTTTTTTTTGCAAAAAAAAACTGTTTTTTGTCAGGATGATTGGAAAAATCATAATTTTATCAAATTATCGGGATTTTCGCAAAATCACTTTTTTTTTTGCAATAAAACTATTATCACATCTTCCTAATATGTATAGCTTACATAGATTATAACACAAAAGCTTTTAATAATATTATTTATTGATTTTAAGATTTTTACTCTGGTCCTCTAAACATTTTGAATATTTTCCTTTAGGAGCTTAAACAGGGTTAGTTATACTAGGTTCCTTTTTAAATGTAGCAAGGCAATAGGTGATTCTGTTAGAATGAGAATGAATGAATCCTCATGCAACATAATAGTTCCGATAAGTTAAATGTATAATGATATTTAATTTACTCATATAGTTTCTCAGCAGAGCAAAGTGATCAAAGTAGATTTTTCGACTTTTCCTTTACTGGGCCACTTCCCTCCTCTAGGTTAGTATAGTAATGTAGGTTACACTATTATAATAGATTTGTACTGAGTTTAACATATTAAGACAGACTGTAGGTGTTTTTTATTAAAATCATTGCAATAAAAAAGTGAAACTCTAAATTAGCATTGATTTTTGAATACATTTTTTTAGACAATTTAGTTTTAGATAATATTTTATCATAACCTGGGAAAAAAGTATTTGGTTTTAGAAATTTAGACAGGGATCGGAAATACATATTTATTCAATTTGACCCAAAAGATGCAGATACGACTGTAGGATTTGCAAAAAGTGACAAATCATCACAACACTAGATAAAAAAATAGATATCATAACAACACTTATCAGTTATTCACAAACTCACACACCTATTTTGGATGTCAAATCATCTGCATACTGAAATTTAATTAAAATGTACAAGGATGGATGACAAAAAAGGGAATGACTTCACATGTATGGTGACCTCACTCCAGCTCGTGAATTTCGCTCCGATCGCACTCGACCTCTCCGAGCTAAGACGTGATCTCTTGCGTATTGCGGATAAACAGAAAAAAAACAATTAGTTTTTTCGACTTTCGACAGGCGTCAACGGGTTTGCACCTTTTATTTTTTAAATACCTGGTTAGTATGTCAAGCGGCGGAGCGGTCCGATGCGATGGGAACGAAGGTGTGCTGGCGGTGAGGCGGCGCGGGCAGTGAGGCTGAGCTGGTATGTCGCCTTGCAGATTTGGTGCGCTTCCGAGCTCGACAAAAGTGTGCGGGTGGCTGAGCGAGCGGTAGGCTTGCTGCGAACATATGCGCCAGGGCCTGACATGTGGCGCGTGCTGCTGGCCCTCGGGGCCACATGTGCCGCCGCGCATGCCTCCCCGGACGTGGTGCGCACATTCACCGACCCTGTCACGACTCCAAGCTCCCTCTTCAATCACTTGGTGGTGGATCGAAACACTGGAAGAGTTTATATCGGAGCAGTGAATAGACTCTATCAACTCTCTCCTGACCTGGATGTTGCGCAATCTATAGTGACCGGCCCTGTAAATGATTCTGCCCTTTGTACTTTCGACTGCCCTCCCAATTATGTAAAGAAACCTACTGATAATGTAAACAAAGCTCTCGTCATAGACTATGCTACTAGTCGCCTAATAACTTGCGGTTCCGTTTTACAAGGGCTCTGTTCTGTAAGAAATTTACATAATATATCCAAAGATGTCCGTGAAGTTCGTGAGCCCGTTGTTGCCAATAATGCCACCGCATCAACCGTCGCGTTCATAGCTCCAGGACCTCCCAATCCACCCATGACACAAGTAATGTATGTCGGAGTTACCTTTACCGGGAATTCACCCTATCGTTCCGAAGTTCCCACAGTAAGCAGCCGGTCTCTAGAAGATGATCGTCTCTTTATGATAGCTCGAACAGCAGTTACTACCGGTACTAGAATGTTTGTTAATTCACTGTCCAGAGAGCGGTATCCGATTAATTATGTATACGGATTTAATTCTGAAGGATTTAGCTACTTTTTGACCACACAGTTGCGAGGAGTAGGATCTGATACGTACTACAGCAAATTAGTACGAGTTTGTCATGATGATGAGAATTACTATTCTTATACCGAAATACCCATGTCATGTACTGGTGAAGGCGGTGGAAATTTTGGGTACAATCTTGTTCAAGCCGCTTTTGTTGGTAAATCAGGATCAGTCTTAGCTGGTGAACTAGGAATCACAGCACAAGATGACGTCCTGTTTGCCGCCTTTAGTCAAAGTGAAGCAATAAACACCAACACTCCATCGGATTTGTCAGCTTTGTGTGTATATTCTCTTAAAGCTATTCGTCGAAAGTTTATGCAAAATATAAAGACCTGTTTTAGTGGAAATGGATCAAGAGGACTAGATTTTATTTCGCCATCGCATGCCTGTATTGGAACGAAACTACAAACTATTAGTGAAGACTTTTGTGGCTTGGATGTGAATACTCCTCTCGGAGGTGAACAACCTGTGGAAGCTGTTCCTGTAGCAGTTTTTACAAAGCGACTAACAGCGATAGCTGCTACCTCTACGGGTGATTACACTGTCGTTTTTGCAGGAACTGCACAAGGTCATCTTAAGAAAATTGTCGTGGAAAGCTCAGCTTCAGCATTTGAATATGGTGATATAATCGTAGATGAAAACTCGCCTGTTAACAAAGATTTGTTTTTTGATACTCAATTGATGCATTTATATGTGATGACTGAACGAAAAGTTTCAAAAGTGAAAGTGCAAGAATGTAGTGTTTATAATTCTTGTTTGACATGCCTTGGAGCTAAAGACCCTTACTGTGGATGGTGTTCTTTAGAAAACAAATGCAGCCTTCGATCGGATTGCCAGGACGCAGCAAAAGATACCTTATATTGGATTTCATACAGGAGCGGCCGGTGCACTACTATTACCCAAGTAACTCCGAGGGAATTGCAAAGAACGACGGCAAGGACTTTAGATTTAGTTATTGAAAATTTACCAACGCTTAAAGGTCAGTTTCTGTGTGCATTTACTGCGTTAGATCGGACATTAATAACAAATGCAACTAGAAAGCCGTATGGCGTTAACTGCACTACACCTCGGACAGATACTTTACCACCTATTCCATCTGGCCAACATCATTTTACGGCTAAACTTTCCGTGCGAACTACATTAGGACCTGATTTCGTTGCTACCAACTTTACGTTTTTTGACTGCAACACGTATAGCTCATGTACGCAGTGTGTTAGTTCATCATTTCCTTGTGATTGGTGTGTCGACGGTCATCGATGTACGCACGATACAGCTGAAAATTGTAGAAATGATATTCTGGTTACTGGAGTTAGTAGAACTGGCCCTAGCTATCGATCTGGTCCTGGATTTTGTCCAACTATAAATTCAACTTCAGACGGTACAAACGAAATTTTAGTTCCTTCGGGTGTAAAAAAGGCTATTAAAGTCAAAGTTCACATTATTGGCCAATTCATTGTCCAAACCCGATTTGTTTGTCAGTTCAATATTGAAGGCAGAGTAACTCACGTTAATGCTCAACTACTTGCCGATACAATTTATTGCGAAGCAGTTGAATTTACATACACTTCAAGAGCACCAAATATTTCTGCTTCTTTTGCCGTCATATGGGGTGGTTCGAAACCATTGGATAATCCAGACAATACCCACATACTTATTTATCGCTGCACAGACATGGCTGATAATTGCGGAATATGCTTAGCTCTTCCAGAAAAGTTTGGCTGTGGTTGGTGTCAAGGTTCCGATCGCTGCGAAGTACAGGAGCAGTGTGCAGCTCCAAGTGTTTGGCTGAATCGAACCCAGACATGTCCAAATCCTGAGATACACTCATTTAAACCCATGTTAGGGCCATGGGATGGTGGAACTAACATAACCATTGAAGGAATTAACTTAGGACGAAATATATCAGATATCTACAATGGTGTTACTATAGCAGGAATCAAATGCCAGCCAATTATAGAATTTTATGTTAAAACCAGACGTATAGTTTGCACTGTTGATGGTCCAGGAGAAGAAGTGCCCCGTAATGGCCCGGTCGTTGTTCGTGTTGCTGATTATCGCGGAGAATCGACTAAAGTCTACACATTTGTAAATCCTAAAATTAACTCAATTTCTCCTAAGTATGGCCCACAATCAGGGGGAACTAAAGTGAGGATAACTGGAGAGTATTTAAATGCTGGTAGTAACATTCAGGCATTCATAGATGACATGCCATGCGCAATTTTATCTGTCACATCTGAAGAAGCCGTTTGCCGCACAACTCATTCCTACTCATTACAGATGGGTACTCTAAGGATGAGATTTGATAACGGTTTTCGAACTCTGGAAAGGGAAAAGTTTGAATATATTGAAGACCCAGTTGTCGTTTCAGTTGAATCTGGCCCTCTTCCAGCATCGCAAAGAAAGCAGCCAAAAGGCATCCCATCCGGTGGCATAAATATAAAAGTAATGGGGCGGAATTTTCATTCTGTTCAGTTTCCTCAAATATACGTGTATCATGACAACAGACCCTATATTGCACCTTGCCACAGGGTAGATTTTCAAACTCACTTGATATGTGAATCTCCAGGCATAGAAAGTGCCAGTCTCAATTTAGATCCCGACAAACCCATGGAACTTGAGTATGGTTTTAATATGGATGATGTACAAAGTGTTCAAAATCTTTCAAGTAAAACGGGAGATCCTTTCTTGCTTTACCCAGATCCAATATATGAAAAGTTTGATGAGGATGTAAAATATTACAAATCTGAATATTTAACGATAAATGGCCAACATTTAGATAGGGCATGCACAGAAAGTGATGTAGAAGTACGTGTAGGAGAAAGCGTTTGTAATGTAACATCTCTAGCAAGACATCAGTTAACTTGCAGACCCCCATCACGCGATGAGTTACCAGACGGTGTTGATACTCCTGAGGTTGTAGTTAAGGTGGGACGAGCTCTCACTTATAAAATAGGGAAATTATCTTACTCATCACAAGCTGGCTTACAAGGCGCAATTGGAAAACCAGTATTATTTGGCGTTATTGCCAGTATTATAATACTCATATTAGTATTTGTTGTATTTTTAGTTATGTATAGGAGAAAATCTACTGAGAATATAAGAGTTTTGAAAAATATGCAAGAGCAAATGGATATTTTAGAACTAAGAGTAGCTGCTGAATGTAAAGAGGCTTTTGCAGAACTTCAGACTGAAATGACTGATCTGACCGGAGACGTAACTGGTGGAATTCCTTTTCTAGATTATCGGACCTATGCTATGAAAATTCTGTTTCCTAATATTGACGATCACGCTGTTTTACAATGGGAACGTCCAGAGCTTATGAGAAAAGAAAAAGGTCTTAGAATGTTTGGTCAGTTAATAATGAATAAAACATTCCTTTTATTATTTATTCGTACGTTAGAAAGCAATAGGTATTTTTCAATGCGTGATCGAGTGAACGTTGCTTCATTAATAATGGTCACTTTGCAAAGTAAAATGGAGTATTGTACTGATGTACTAAAAACTCTCTTGGCTGAGTTAATAGAAAAATGCATGGAAGGAAAAAGCCACCCTAAACTACTCCTCCGTCGAACTGAGAGTGTTGCTGAAAAAATGCTTAGTGCATGGTTTACTTTTCTTTTGTATAAGTTCCTCCGTGAATGCGCTGGTGAGCCATTGTACCTTTTATTTAGATCAATGAAGGGGCAAGTGGATAAAGGACCTGTTGATGCAATATCTTCGGAAGCTCGATATTCTCTCAGTGAAGAAAAACTTATAAGGCAGTCCATTGATTTTAAACCAATGATGGTTTCTGTATCGATTTCGCAACAAACTGTATTCGTCAGTGGACTTGAAACTCAATCAGAAAATATTCAAGTCAAAGTACTCGACTGTGATACGATAAGTCAAGTGAAAGAGAAATGTTTGGATGCTGTTTATCGTGCCACACCTTACTCCCAAAGACCAAGCCGTGATGAATTAGACTTGGAATGGCGTACTGGTGCCTGCGGTCGACTAATTTTGTACGACGAAGACAGTACTACTAAATGCGAAGGAGAATGGCGTAAACTAAATACGCTAAACCATTATCGCGTTCCCGACGGAGCGTGTTTGAGCCTGGTCGCAAAACAAAGCTCTGTGTACAATTTATCTAATATGGAGAAAAACGATAAATCCCATACTTACGAGACACTGAATCGTGGAAAATACGGCTCATCGAGTCCTCCCGCTAGTCCCCTTAAGTATGATCATGGGGGAGCTTTTAAATATTGGCATTTGGTTAGGCATCACGATGGTGATGCCCATAAAGAGGGAGAACGTGGCAATAAAATGGTTTCAGAAATTTATCTCACTCGTCTCCTAGCCACTAAAGGCACCTTACAAAAGTTTGTTGATGATTTGCTTGAGACCATTTTTAGTACAGCCCATCGTGGCTCTGCTTTACCATTAGCCATTAAATACATGTTTGATTTTCTGGACGATCAAGCCCTCCAGCATGCCATATCAGATCCTGAAGTAGTACACACCTGGAAAAGCAACTCACTTCCATTGCGATTCTGGGTGAATCTAATAAAAAACCCTAACTTCGTTTTCGATGTTCATAAGTCTAATACAGTAGATTCTTGCTTATCCGTAATAGCACAAACATTCATGGACTCTTGCTCGACTTCTGATCATATTCTCGGTAAAGATTCTCCTTCATCCAAACTACTTTACGCTAAAGATATTCCAGTTTATAAGGAATGGGTGGAACGTTACTATGCGGACATTAAACTAATGCCAGCCATTTCCGATCAGGACATGAACGCTATGCTCGCGGAGGAGTCGCGTCTCCACACTAAGGAGTTTAATACAAACTGCGCTCTGAACGAGTTATACGCGTATGCGGTCAAATACAACGAGCAGTTAATGGTGACGCTCGAGGAGGATGAGTTTTCGCAAAAGCAGAGACTTGCCTACCGCCTCGAGCAAGTGCACGGGCTCATGGCACACGATTATAATGTGTAGGCCTTCCGTGTACAACGTCTATTAACTCCTACCCCACCGCCTGTATATAAAGCCCTCGCACATATCTATGCTGGCAACATTGTATATATTAGATAGTGTACAGTCTTTAATATTGTAATTTTGTATAATTTCAGCGGTCCGATGTCGTTTTTTAATTTTATATACTGAACTTTGTATTAATTTTACACGACGAATTCGACCGGCCGCGGTCGTGCCGCTGTATGCATCGTAAAATAAAATTGTGTATGTCTGTCTATGTGTGCTCGCGTCGTACGAGTTATGTTACGTCGATCGGTGTAATAAAATGTGTGTCGCAAATAAATCGTATGTGAGCTCGCCGGCAAGCGAAGAATATGACACTTGCCGACGTGCAATTTAAAATTTGTACTCGCAGTATATCTAATGAAATAACCGACTGTGAACCGGTGAACGATTCCATTAATAAATATCGTCGAATGTAAAAGTGTGTTTGATTCGAGCTCGGTGGCGCAGCACCATTGTCCGCGCCTGACGAAAGCCCTCACGTCTCGGCAGCTGTCGGCCAGGAGAACGCGTTCGGTACCATCTCGCCCCAACCAACCCCGCATCGTCTCGCTCACCTGACCCACGATGCTCTTCATGGTCGTGTCACTCAACTGTGTTGTCTGTCTTTCGCACGTCACCTTTCATCTGTACAACATCTCATACTTTTTAATCACCATAACATTGATGTGGTTCGTTAAGTTGAGCTCGATCCATAAGGGTTCTATTGGTGCGCGAAACGTCGCGGATGGCTTGGCGAGGCGAAAAAAGGATGAACCGACGCGAACCCTGCTGTTTCAGCCGGTACGTGCGGATCGTGGCGCGGACGGCATTCGCGGTCACGAACAACTTGTACTGCATCCCCGCTTATGTGGTGTGGATGATGGCGCTGCGCCTGCTCAGACCCTTGTTCGCAACCCTTTATTGGAAGATCGAAGGATTTATGTTTCACTGGTTGCTGGCGATGGTCGCGATGTGGTCTTCATCGGCTGGATATGAAAGTAAGTTATCCTTTTAGAAACAAATAATTAAAAAGTAAAAACACACCTTATTGTATTTGTAGTAACAGGTTCCTCTTTCCCTTTCCCATTCTTTTGCTCTTCGGGCATAATTATATAATTAATTAATGAATTGACATGGATCTTTAACGAGCCACCGCCGCCTATTTGCGTGAATCTCTTAGAAGAAACATTTAATAACTACAATTTTTCAAAAGTACATGCCTACTAGTGACTTAATTAAATATGGTATCTTTGTGTAAATCCACCTTTTTACAGATATTTTTGTAGGTACTTACATTACGGTGTGTTTTTGCTGCCCGGATTCGTTGTTTGCCCATAACATATCATATTTTCTATACGAAATAGGTATATGATGTCATGATGTAGTTTTATTTTCTTGAACTTGAAAAAAATTTTAGTAGTAAATCTGTTTGACAATCAACGGGGAGGTTATGGCAAATTACTTTTAAATACCAATCGTCTGCAGATGATGATTTGCCTGCAAAATGGTTTAAGAGGCAAAGCACACCTAAAATAGCGCCACCCGCGAATAAAATGAATATCTTCTAAAGTAAGGCAAATATAAAAAATGTGAAAAAGTATTTCCACTAGCTAATGCAGCCTAGTATTTTTAGGGCACTGTTGTATAGTTTTTAGGTTAAGATCAAAGAATCCTACTGATTGTTGCCAAAAGTGGCCGTTTTAGCAAGCTGTTTTTAGTTTTAAATATTATTGCGCGGTTGGCGCTACTTTAGCTGTGCTATGCCTCTTAGGCTTCAAACGCACAGGCGGATTTTAATCCGCGCGGAAACAAACCGCGTGGATAAAAATTCGATGTTGCGGTTTTATTTCCGCGCGGTTTGAAAGGTTGTTATTTCATTTTCAACCTTATTCTTAGTCCCCGAACGTACACGTGATTTTTACTCGCGCGGAAATAAAACCGCAACAGCGGATTTTTATCCGCGCGGTTTTTTATCCGCTGGTGCGGACACTTCCATAGAATTCAATATGTTACATAAAAACCGCGCGGAAAAAATCCGCCTGTGCGTTTGAAGCCTTAAATAATTTTCGTCCTATTCCACATTTAAAAACGCCTACTCAATTTTTTTATAATATCCGCTAACATGAATTGTAATAAAAATTATAATAGGTATTCCCAGGGCAATAAAACAAAAACTATCTTTATTGATTTAACCAAACAAACATTAATATTTAACCAAACCCTCGCTTTGCGTTTTAAGAGTTTGGGCACAGATTAGAGAATAGTGTTTGGATCACATCATATCATACATATCACATGGAAATTTTGTTTGTCATCGGAACAATAGTTGAATCGGTTTCGAAACAGTTTCGCCATGAGAGTGGTCGGCGGACCGGTTGGCGTTGGCGCGCGATGGCGCGGGGACCTCGTGGTTCTTACTGTATTGACCTTAAGCGACTGCGTAGTTTATGCCCAGACGGCTGAGGACGGTCGATGACCGCTCCCTCCGCCCTCCGCTGCTGCTGCCGCCGCCGCTGTCGCTGCTAGGAATGCCGCTTCACCTCCCACTAGCACGTTCGTCACGTCACGACACGTTGCAATTTTCATGTCGCAGTCCCAGATAGCTGGACATTTGAGAACGTTCTTCAATGTTCATACATTTTTTGGATTTAATAATGATATTGTGTTCTGGTTCTGACTGAAATTCGAACACATATTTTATTTCGTATTTATACCTAACACAACTTAGGTACATAATAAGGGTACCTAGTCATAAAACTAACATTGTATAGTTTTACTTTCTATATCGATTAAAACGTTGTTTTTGCTAAATTTCCAAGGAAAAAATTAAAAACTTCTATATATTTTCATATCGTTGTAATTGTACTTGTGGGCTATAACTTCTTATTACACATCCTTCGATTGTATGGTAGGTAGTATACTCCAGTAACTTTAAATTGAGTTCTTCCTGCGACATAAATTATGTGGGTGTTCATGTTCGTTGTGCGTGTTTTATCTTTATTGGTATTATCGTTGGAATATAATGCAGTTTCAGTTTGCAGAGTCTGTTTAATTTGGTGGTCGATATTAATTAGTTAGTATAGATAGATACTATTGTATAATACTATCTGTACAGGGTTACTGGTAAGTAGGCCTGACCATTTCAGGAGGTGACAATAGGGGTCATCTACTATCTATCTACTTCTACTATCTACTAATACCCTGTATAGTGTATGGCAGATGAGTGGACATACGTCAATGGGGGACAGGCGGGACCGTCCGCTATGCGTTCCACCCCAAAGATATCAGCTGGGCCCTATAATTTTTTAAATGATTTTTTTTTGTCGTTCCGGTCGTTGTGGCGATGTGTGGGAGCGGCCTGTGCTCAGCAGTGGATGTCTTTCGGCTGAGATGATGATAAAAAAATTAAACATTTGCCCCTTTACCACAAAAAAGTTAGACCGGTCTAATATCGCCAATTTGTATGACGAAAGAGTGATTTAAACCTAGTCTAGTGATTTAGACCCGGTTTAACTCTTTTTGTGGTAGGGCCGTTGGTCATCTAGAACTATACGTACTCTGGTTTATTTATTTTCCTGCAGGTTTAAGACGAAAGAATATCACTTTCCTCTTAAATGAATTTCGAAAAAAAGACGACCGCCTGGTTAAAGTTGACCAATAACTGTAGCAGTTTTTGAATAAAATGGGATTGTGGTATGCCGTTCGAAAGAATATGAACTGAAGATATTTTTGACAAATCGTAAGATTGAACTCCACTCTTTTTACTTGAACTTTGAACTCAAAGTCGATGTTTAATATTAAAAAATTTTAAAACTCGAGAACGGCCGGGCCGATTTAGCTGATTTTGGTTTTGAAATGTTCGTAGCAAGGGAAGGTTTAAAAGGTGAGAAAATATGGAAAATTAAATGTTTAATTTTTTATCATTCTTTCTGCCGAAAGACCCACTGCTGTACACAGGCATCTCCCACACATCGCCATATCTTGAGCTCCCCTCAACCATGAAATCCCACAGTCGTCACCAGGTAGTCAGACCACCTCGTGGTGGGCCTGCCTCCTCTGCGCCTTCTGGTGCTTCTGGTCGCCAATCGAGAACTTATCGGCCCCAGCGACTGTTGTTCAAGCTATGTGCCCTGGCCATTGCAACTCTTTGGGCTATGTCGTGGACTTAAGTTAATAAGCGGATCTCATCATTTCTGATTCGAGCTAGCAGCAACACTCAGAGCATTTAACATAAGGCACTGCGTTAATTGTTCGATAAGATGTAGCTAAGAAAGAAAGGAAAGCATTTCGTTAAAATATCAGAAGTTCGTTAAAATATCCCCTAACGCTACAGAGAACCAATCAGAATAAGAGTTTACCAGCAAGCAATTATCTAGCCAATCAGAGTTAAGGCAGGTTTCAAAGTTTTCAATTATACTAGGTTTGCTAGTTTTATATCAATTTATCCGTGTTTTCGCAAAATCCCTAGTTTTTTTTGCAAAAAACCTAATTATCAAATCTTACTACGACACATACACACATACATTTCGAATTGCAAGTAAAATAAAAGCTTTGGAAAAAGTGGAACTTAATTTTTTTTGCCTACCTAGCCGCCCATTTCGGTCTGTTCGTAATGTGGTCGCTTGCCGGCCGGGGCGCGGGGCGCGGCGGCCGGCTTCCCGCTACGTTCCAAATGACAGAAAGAGAACAACTATAACCTCTCTTTCATTCCGTTCAAAGTGTGAGGCAGAGGCAGCGTTGGAACTTTCTGAAACGCGAAGTAGATGGATGACTAATCCGGTTGAATCATATTTTTTGACTGCACTTCGTCGCCGCCGACACACACAACGAGAGCTAAAAATAAAGTTTGAGATTCATGTCGAAAACACACGTGTTCGGGTTCGGATTATTACTCACTCATGCATGGCATGATGTTGACTTGATTGTTTTTCTAGTTTTACAACTAGTATATTTGTAAGACCTATAATATCTCAGTGTATTAATTGTAGTGTAAAATAAAACAAAAAATATTGAACAATTGCTCAAATATAAACTGCTGAGGGTTTTGTTTGTGTATCTACTTTTGTTGCCATGCCATGACCAAACGGCCAAACTATTTACCTACAACGGTAATACTTTTACATTTCTGAAAGGTGATGCTGCGAGCTGGGCGAATGCCTCTCACTGCTCCTGTTCTACCACCATCTTATTTCAAATTATATCCGAACCCTAGCTTTGATATTAAGGCGGTAACTCACGGTATGGCGCGAAATTCAAATTTTTTCACGTTTTTTAATTATTTTGGCGAAAGTATTCATTTTTAACCTTTTCGGCGCCGCAAGAAATAAACGAAGGTTGCTCCCCCACGCCGAGGCATTTTACCTTCAAAAACATTAGTGATTGCAAAATTCAATCGACACACAAAATCAATCAATTTTTTTATGTGAGATAATTAAACAATGGAGTGATTAATATGCGAAAAGCTAAACATTTCCCGTTTTTTAAACTTTTGTAATGCTAGAGACCCAATTAGAATTTGCTTTTATGGAGTTTTGTCTGATTACTTTCAACTGAATTATATATAAAACAAAAGCGGTGGCACGTCACTAACTACTTCATATCAAGTACTCGGCGCTGGAGAGACACAAAAACTGCGAAGTTCGATCTCGTTAAAGGGTTGTTAATCTCAGAGTCGATAGTTTTTTTGTACTATATTTTTTAATCTTTTATTTAATCGTATTTAAATCTTTAAAATTATGCAACGGATTTCGATGCGGTTTTTTTTTAAATAGATAGAATGATTCAAGAGGAAGGTTTATAAGTTTAATACGTGCACAAGATAGTTATAGGTTAGGCGGTGCGAAGTTCGCCGGGTGGACTAGTTTTTAATAAAACGATTTATGTACAGTCAAGGACTAGGAGGCCGTAACAGATTTGTCTATGGTTTCGTCAGGCCTAGACTGTATTACCAAAGAACAAGAGCTATTTTACAATACAGAAAAACCGGAAGTGTTACGCCGACCGTGTCCGTGACTGTACCAATCAAAATAATCTCACTCAAGTAACTTAATAATTTTAAGTTCATGAGTCACATGTGATGTGATGCATTTCTCGTTACAGTTTAAGGCACCATTTTTGTCATGAGCGTGGCGGGATATTTCATTGAATCATACCTGGACAATGGGCATGGAAACACACCTCAATTTATACTTCAAAAGCTATAGTTGTTAGTAAAAAAAACGTATAGTAGTGTTATAAAGCTTATAATTTGAAAAAACCAATAGCCGTCAAGCTTTATTAAAGTTGTATTGGGACATGGAAGTTGTTGGGTAAATTTGTCTAACACTCGTAACAACAAAATAATGTTCCGTTGTCGTTTTCGCCACCATTAGAAAACGCTCCGCTTTTGCGTTTGCAGGGGCCTTACATTATGGAGACAATTAAATGGGGCGGACGGAGCCTATAGTGTCGCGAGCGCATCGGTATTTATCGTGCCCCTCCAGAGGGATCTAGGCTTCGCACCGACCGCACGCGCGTTTTTTCTATTTTTTTATAAATACGTAATTAATTCTGGTTAAAAAAAATATAGTACCTATACTTAGTTTTCTTTTGGCAAATTATATTTTTTTTTAATTATTTTCTTTCGTCCTCAAATACAAATATGTACAAAATTAAAACTATACTTTCTATAAATTTAAAGTCTAAATATTAATATATAAATATATGTTTGTAGCTGTTCGTCCCTCGACCATTGCCATAAATCAATCATAGATAACATCGTATCCAAAACGTCATTATAAATAACTATGTTAAATCAAAGGTTGTTTTAATTTTGAGGACATAAATAACATTTAAATTAAAAATTACAAATAATTGTAAAATACTATAAAGTCTCTTTTTACAACCTCTACACTTCATCAAAGAGATTTTTTAATTTTCATCAGGAATTTTCTTAAGTATCTCATTTACATACGTAAACAAATATATGTTGTAGAGTTTTTTTTAATGTATTTTACCTAGTTCAAAAAAATCTTATGAGGTAAGGTCCCAATGGTTCTCTGCAAATCTGTATTCCAGTAGTAGAAGCCGTGGGAAAGAATAATTTTTAAGGTAAACAAAGTCATAAATCACATTTTTGTAAAGGGTTTTTTGCAGAGTATTCTTACCTGGAATCGACGCTTTTGTTTTAGCATAAACGCATAGGCGGGGTGCCTATCCAACATACCTTACACACAAAGACAACATAATGCGGCATCTATTTGTCTCTGAGCACTGCTACCTAAAGCTTTAGCAAACAAATCAATCCGATTTATGGAATTAATTGCCAATATTTTTTTTTTTAGTTTTGCTGGGTATTTCTTATTACTTTGTGAATACCGTTTAAAAAGTTGGAAGCTATTTTTTAAAAGACGTGATTTTGTTCTATAGTATAATATTCAATTCTATGGTGTATATTTAAGCGTTTACCCAGCTATGTATGGATGTTTGTAGAAAAACTGTGGTGACCATTTGTAGATCTAAGTGTACACGTTTCATTGCCGTTTCGACCGCGCAACCAAGTTCTGAAATAAAAAAATGATTACGCTCAGATTCTGTCGAAATTTGTCAAAACTGAATGGTGAAAACCAGGAATTTGTCAAAGCATAAATAAAGAAGTTATGAAGGTTTGATGGTGTCCGCGCGAACGAAACAGGGAGAACCGCGCGGACATTGAGATCTAGACTTCTGGAAGGTTTAGAGACCTGTTTTTTTTTTGTCAAAGCAAGGTTCAATTTGTCAAAAAATGTCGAAGTAATAAAATTTTGGCTACCTCTAATACTTGACCAGATAATGACCCTTCAATCCAATGGCCGCGCGAACCTCCAATTAAGATTCCTTTAGGTTCAATTATTTTCGTAACTATGCGTCCAAAACAGCCGGAATCGATGTTCAGACCTTTATCTTAATTTGTCGAACCCTATGAAGGCTTAGTTAACTAGTTATCACCATATTATGAAGCGTTTCGTTTGCGCGGAAAGAAGGTTAAGTTTTCCAGTGATTTTGTGTGACTAACAACAGACATCGGCGGTTTTCGGCCTTCATAGGATTCGACAAATTAAAATAAAGGTCTGAACACCAATTCCGGCTGTTTTGGACGCATAGTTACGAAAATAATTGAACCTAAAAGAATCTTAATTGGAGGTTCGCGCGGCCATGGGACTGAAAGGTCATTATCTAGTAAAGTATTAGAGGTAGCCAAAATTTTATTACTTCGACATTTTTTGACAAATTGAACCTTGCTTTGACAAAAAAACCAGGTCTCTAAACCTTCCAGAAGTCTAGATCTCAATGTCCGCGCGGTTCTCCTTGTTTCGTTCGCGCGGACACCATCAAACCTTCTTAACTTCTTTATTTATGCTTTGACAAATTCCTGGTTTTCACCAATCAGTTTTGACAAATTTCGACAGAATCTGAGCGTAATCATTTTTTTATTTCAGAACTTGGTTGCGCGGTCGAAACGGCAATCACGTTTCGAAGTAAATGTAGTATTAGTAGGTAGGTACTTTTACGACCAAATCCAAACTGACTTAATGTAATTCAACAATATTTTATTAGTTTCTAATTAAAACCATTGGAAAATGCGCAGCGCAATTCATCTGTAGATGTACTTTTACTATTTTTTACGCTGAGCGTACCAACAGTCTAGACACAATGTACCAAAATGTCCACTCTTTAGCACAGCACTAAAAAACTTGTCTAGCTTGTGTGACGTCACAGCAGCACTTCACCTCAAGTGCTTGGCGTACGGGATATATCAAACAACTGATGAACGGGTTGCTTCGCTAGAGCCGCCCGCCTGCCTTATTAATTGTTGTCGAATTTTCAAAGGCGAGGATTTGTAATGTCTACAATGGAGGAATCAATAGTAAATTCTAATAGAAATTATATTTTTCCAGTCCCCACTATGCGTACACGTTATGAGATGGTTGAAAAAGTGTATAGTTATAATAATTAAAAAAATATATTTGTTAGGAATCATAGAAAATTCCGAGTAATGTCACAACACTAGACCACTTCCAATAAAGTACTTGGCGTGGGAGAGCACACTATTTTTCATTTGAAAGTTTCTTAAAGTTTATCGTCTTATTATTCTAAGTTTATTAACTTTTCACAAAATCTGTTGACATGAATTAGTTCATAGAAGCTTCAAGAACAGTATCCAATTGGATTTTTCTCTTTAGAACATATAGTTGGGTCATAAAATGTAAAAATGTAAGCTACTTCCAAAGAAGTGCTTGGCGTGGTGGGAGAACTTTGTGACTACTTCATATCAAGTGGTTGGCGGTTAAAAGGTTAATAAAGTTTAAATGAATTCGCGTACGTAAAAACCTATTTCCCACATTGTGATATATCGTTTTTGAAAGACAGAGTTACCGATTTTGTGTATATTCAAGGAACTTGTTTTTTGGCCTTTTACCCCTTAGACACAAAATCTGTGGGTCTGTGTTCCAAAAACGTTGTATTGCAAAGTGGGAGATGGTTTTTTACATACGCGAATTCATTTAAACTTTATTAAAAATGTATACTTTCGCCGGAATATATAAAAAACACGAAAAAATTTGAATTTCGCGCCATAGCGAGAGTTACCACCTTAATTAATAGGTATTTTAGTACATTGTATACATTACTTACCTATTTAAATGTCTGTTTCAAAAGGGACTGTATTGACTGAAGGTTGTCCTAGAAATGAAATGAATATGACCGAGGTAATACCGGTTTTATAGGTAAGTACGAAATAAATTCAAAATTCAAAATTATTCCCTCATAACGTTTGATTATAAGCCTAAGAATAATACAGTCAAATTTATTGCAGAGAGACACTATTTACAATCTTATCGCCATATTGCTGTCCTAAACGCGACTTATTGGAACAGCCAGTACGGAATTACGTTTCATTGATAAGATTAGCGATAAGTAAAAATTACTTCAAATGTTAAATATTATAAAAAATGACTGTGACAGACATTGTTAACTGCTATTCCGGAGAAAGACTAAAAAGTGTTTCGCTTACAGAAATGTATGTCACTTTCGTGCCGTTTGATCACGACCACGCCAGTGAACGTTCTGTTTGTACCTATGTAGGTAGTTAGTTAGTTTTGGAGAAAGCACACGTCAATGAAACAATCTTCCAATCTCTTGGATTAACCTTATTTCTGACAGGAACACAAAATAATTGTGACGGTTGAGTAATTAGCGCCCAGAGCATAATCGGTTTCAATATACAAGGAGTCTGAAGTTTTCCTTCCCTTAATAATTTATGTCTAGCAAGCCAGTCACACACATCACAGCCTCCAGAACTCAGAGAAAGGAAACCGCCGCCGCTACGCTTCTCCAGAACAAGTATGATCCTCCCCTCTCCCGGTCGCGCCCCGCTGGCCGAATGTGGATCGCAACGTCTCTCTCAGCGCCCCGTCCGGCCGGCCGACGACACGCATCAATGTTTGCCCTTTCGTTTTAACACTGCATTCCAGTGATTGCTTGCTTAAGTTGCATGGCGGCACGGCAACGGATACCGGCTCTGTGAATGAATCAACAACAACTTTGTTTACTCATGTTATGACTATGACGGACGTGTTGGTGGGTTACCTTAGCTAGCATTCCCAAAGGTACCTCTTCGAATTTATTTATCATACAAAATATAATAGTTACTATTATCGTCGCGGGTCGCGTTGTATTTTATGAACTCCAGTCACACTGGAGTGCGGGGCGTGGGCGTCGCGTGTGTAGGAAATTAAGAAAAGATGAAGGTAAATTTCACAACTACTTTATAGCGGTCTGCTCCTTGACTAACAGCGACTGACAGTACGGTCGACGCTGCTCGACTGCAGCCCACCGCGCGCGGTTGAGTCTCGACCGCTTGCGGTTGATGGTGTTGACTGCATGCATTGTTTCTGTATCAGTAGAAAAATATGACGTCTTGACATGAACCTAAAAATTATAACGATTTAAAGATTTTGAGGATGCGGATTTCGCCTCGTAATAGTCGTAATAATGCCTCTGCCACCTCCGCCGCCGCCCCGCGTTGCCACCGCACCTTCCGCCCCGCAGCTCCGCAGCGCTCATCGGAGTCTTCTGGTAAAAGTGTATACATTCAAGTACTCAACTCAGCCAGCGCAGATAACTTCGTTGAGACAGTTGACGGGTTATCACTGGGTAGATACGGTCCGTCCGGTGTCGGTCCGCCTGACCTCGTGCGATGAACCCTTGCCTTGATTTATAATAAAGTTTTAATTAGTTTTTAATACTAGTTTTTAATATTTTATATTAAGTACGTATGTAGGTAAATTAAATACGGTACGTTCTCAATTTTTATATTTTACTCCCGCGGCGGCGATGCGTCTTTCCGTTCTATACAAGACCAGTACGCAGCCATAGGAAACTGCTCACGTATACTTAGTAATGCTGTTTTAAAATCTGTTATTTTAGTGTGTGTTAGGTTAGTAGTAGAAGTAATTTATTAGGTAGAATTAAATTTAAACAATATTTTTTTTAGGACAGTATAATGTTTTTTTTTAATTTTTTAGATAACCGTATTTTTATACTGTAAATATGTAATGTACTGTATTTTTTTTCCTATTAATAAATGGTTTTATAACAATAACGAGCAGTCCCAGCTTACTTCGTTACGCCATAGAAAGATACTACTCAAAGACTTGGCTCTATAGACTACGTTATTTTGACTGCCCAGAATGGGCGAATCAAAAAATAAACAACTGTAGTGGGGTACGGCCACCCACCTGCCTCCCACCAATGTACTTAGGTTAAGTAAGATCATAATTAAAACTATATTCAATCTGATCGGACGTCTTTGCATTACACAAGAGCAACAACATTACATGGCGACCCTGCCATGTAATGTTAGGGCTGCCTAACTTGGAGAGAGAAGTGAAACGATCAAGATGCGATTAAATACTGATTTATTAATCAAAGATTAAACGTATTAATACTAGGTACATGCCTATATTTGGGGTACCAGTACATCTCCCCTTTTAAAAGAAAAAAAAATACATGTTACACTTTTTTTTTTTTTTTTGATTAAACATGAATTCACTAAAATCAAGTAAGTACACATATGTATGATTATACAAGGATTACAAAATATATGGTTTTGTGCGATTTTTATGCACAATGTGCTCTTTATTATTCTTACATATTTTAACGTTTGCATCTAAATCTTCTAAGACTAAATATGGACCTAAATATATTGGTTCCGACTTATCACTAGATGGATTTCTTAAAAGTAAATAATCACCCTTTTTATAACATATTGGGTTTATATTTTTATCATATTTTATTTTTCTTTTAATCTTACTTTCGATCAAATTATTTCGAGCGTCTTTTTTAGACACTTGAAGTCTATATTTTAATTCCAGTGGATAGCTGTCGTGGTTATTTAGGGGATCTACATTTTTACCCGTAAGATTACTTGGTAATACACACCGCTTGCCAAAGACTAACACATACGGTGTATACCTAGTTTCGCTGTGGACTGAGTTGTTATATGCGAAACACCAGTAAGGTATCCAACTACTCCAAGAATTTGTATTATTTTGACAATTTATTCTTAAATACGCACCCAGTGTTTTGTGGGAGTTCTCGAGCGCTACCATGCTTTGATGGTGGTAAGCTGTCGAAGTTATTTGTTTAATTTTTAATAATTCACATCCCTCTTTCATAACATTGGAGATAAATTCCGTTCCTCTGTCTGTTCCAATAGCCTGTGGTATACCAAACCTTAAAATAAAATTGTCTACTAAAGCTCGTGCAACACTTACCGTATCCTTTTTCGCTAGTGGATAAGCTTCGACGAATTTGCTTAGTTCGCATTGCAGAGTGAGTATATAGCTGAAACCATTATCGTCTTTTGTAAGAGGACCTACAATATCTAGAAAAATCTTGTCCATTGCTGCCTCTGCAGTCGATGATATTACCATTGGCTGTTTTATACCTATTGAATATTTATGTTTCTTATTGAACTGACTGACAGCTTCCATTTTTCGGCATGAATAAACAAACAAACCTTTTTGGCGTGGCACATTTTTCTAATTCATGAAAGTGTTATGAAAATCAATCAATGTAACAGATGCGACGTGACAGCTAACAGCGGCTTTTACGTTTTTGAAAGGTTTAATATAACTGAATATTTTTGAACAGTGATACCGGCTTAATAATAAAATAAAGTGCCTAATTATAATTCTTTCAATCAATTGTTGATATTGAACATAAAATTGTATCAATCTGTTCGTGTTTAGAAATATTTGTTATTTTTGTATTAAAATACTAAATAATCGTTTAGTATCGGATATTACACCCATACTAGTGTAGTAGAGATTGGTAAATATGTGAGTTCAAATATGTTTTTGCATGCAGTGGTTACCTATTATTGGGTTTGCATACCTACTTTATTTCAATTATAAACCTGTTGGTGATCCAAATAAAAATAAATATGTTAATATAAAAAAATATAGGTTATTTACAAGATCATTATGGCAAATAATAAAATAAGTATATTTTTTAACCTGGCAAAAAAAATAAAACTTTACTTTTTTCCCTATTTCGGTGGAGTTATTTTATTAGTAGCAACACTTATGAAACGTCACAAGTTCCCGAATGAATTTAAAGATAGATTAAGCATAGTATGATGGATAATTAATTAAAAAACTAAATGTACTAAGCTAATTGTCGATTATAATTTCATATTGAGTTTTGAAGGTTTTTTAAATCCAGTAATTATCATAATCTAAAGAGATAAGATCTGGAATTTTAATATAACGTTTGAGAAACACTAGTGGAATCAAAAACCTCGATACATTATTTCGTCTAAGATAACCATTTCAAAAAACGGCAATAGCTAGTTCTTCGAAATTACTAACTACTACTAACTAGTTTTTGTTGAAACTACATAGGAATAATGATAATAAAGCAATATCAAATTCTTGTTATTTAGATTTGATTAAAAAATAATAATTAAAAAGATATTTAATATTTATTACTTTTTCCAATAAAATGGGGCGACTGACATATGACTGTCCTTTTCCCTCAGTACGTTTGAGGGAAAAGGACATCCTTTGTTCCTCGGTCGTTTCAATTTTTTATCATAAAATTTCCGTATTTCAGGGGCCTATAAGTCTGAGTCTATAGCGAATTTTGAAAAAATGTACAAACCTAGTTTTTGATAGTGTAAGTAATATACTAAAACTTCATAGCGATTGGAAAATAATTAGTAGTAGAAAAACGTCTTCTCTTTTCTTCTTTTTGGACGCGTTCGGGGTATACGGTCCTCCTAATCACCACAGATACAGTTCTGTGCAGATCACTGTGATTCAGATAATCCTCTTGTAAAAATTAATTTGTGACCCAAAGAACATACACAAACAACCACATGCCTAGTTGATGATCAAGACAAGTCGCATCTAGATTCTAGTCCCATGCAAGTCACTGTACGTGTACATGTTAATAAAAAAAATCTTTGTAACCATACATTTAAAGTCTCTCTATGAAACATTATATAGATAAAAGAGAAGGCGCAACTAACTAACAACTCATCGTTCGTTACCTTTGATTCTATTGTTTCAGTAAAATCCCCTTATTAATCAAATTGCTATTAACAAATGTACATCAATAGGCCGCTCATTTAAATTTGATCAAAGGTTACGTACCTACCTACGTACATTGCGACTGCGACACACAATCAGAGGGAGACGGGGACGGAGAGGTAAAGTACAAGTACAATGCTGGCGACGTTCGTTTGCGTGACAAATAGTTCTACGTATATCTTTTGTCTCGCCCTCAGAATAAAGACAAGCATAGAAGGAGTCCTAAAATAAAAAGTCACATCATTGTGTTACGCTACTTACTCAAGTGCAACCATTGAATATGTTAAAAAGAGACCAATATACTTTCTCCACTGGGTCGTATGACTCTTCCGCACCTTGCCCGTACCTGGGTTCGACTTTTTATTTTTAATTTTCTAAAAAGCTAGTGATGGCAAAAATAACTTGTCCTAAATCAAGTTGTCTATACTTTTATACAAGACATGGTTCTTTAATTATGGAACTTATCATAACTAATTCAGGAGTAATTGTATGGTATTATAATAACAAGAAAACAAAGACAAAGATAAAAACGCTTTATTGCTATAAAAATGCAAATAAAAATACAAAATTTAACAAACCGTATAACATTTTTAACAGAAAAAGAATAAGGGCAATTGTGCCTTATCGATTAAAGCGATTTCTTCCAGGAAACCTACTGCACACAATAAGTTATTTTAATGAATAAAACGGGTGTCTTGATAAAAATATAATAATACTTACCTATTTCTAAAGATTTTCCGTTCATAAAAAACTCTGTCACATCAGATATTATTAGCACAGCTCTAAAATGATTAAAACTAAAAGATGTGTGCCTATAATAATATGTATATATAAAACAAGTAAAACAAATCTATTTTTGGAAATTTCATAATGTATGAATTATGCGCTTCTTTCTTTACACACTCATTTTCAATAATCTTGCTCTGCACTCTGCACCTCAAATGTTTGTTTTTGCCTGGGTTGATCTTGATCATCACTTTGTTTGTATGTGAAAAAACCCTGCTTGTGGTTTTTTTTTGAGACCTAAAAATATAATATGTTTTAATTAAAACTTATAAAAGAGAGTAAGTATTATAAAACCTGGGTGTAAACAATTTATACATACGTAAGTGATATCCTGCAGCAACAATGGCGCTTTTGTTTTTATCACAAAGTAAAATTTTCATGGAATTTTATTTGTTTACAGTTTACAGCATTGGTTTACCCAAATTTACGGTTCATATATTCTGTAGCTTTTTTTATCAAAGTATTTTGTGAGGCCTGTAAGAAAGCAAGAAAAATGTTCTTAAATATTATATTCAAGACAATAATAATAATAATTTATTCAAATATATATTAATTAAAGCCTTCGTATTTTTTTTTAGAAAACAGGTATCTTAGAGAATATTAACTTAAACGCATCCCGCATGACATCCCGCAACTTAAACTTGAAATTTTCATATACAATTATGAGGATCTGCAGAAAAAAAACATAGATAAACTTAAACCTGTTTTATCCAGAATGGGCAAATTGTATGTCACGATATTTTCTTTAAGGCCTATATCCAGCAGTAGACGTTTTTAGCTCAGATGATGGTATTTTCTGGTTGCATTTCTTTCTTAGATATGAAATATGAATTGTCCACTGAATGTCGCTGTCCTATTTCCTTTAACATTAAGTTGATAACGAATAACATTTAATTAATTTGATATAAAATAAGCAATTGAAAGGGCAATATTTTATGATTACCACCAACCAACTTATTCAAATTGCAGCAGCAAAACTGTTGTTACAGTTTCAGGTTATAATCTTCACCATCTTAAATCTTCTTTGTTGATAAAACAGTATGTTGTGAATGTTTAAAATCTTGTCTCTTTATAGCATCCAGTAATTTTGTTTTTAGTATATAATTTACTTGAAAACTGAAAAAAAAAGACAACAATTAGCATATTATTATGTCTGATTTTTATTTGTCCTTAAGTTAGAACGGATGATTTAGGTTCGATAACTTTTGTCTAAACCTATTTTGGCACAACACTATCATAACCTTTACAGAAGGTGTTTTACCGTAATAATTCAATAAATTTAGGTACGAGTTCGACAAACAGCGTGTAAAATTGATGTTATTGATAATTTATTAGTCAAAATAGTGCCCAGAAGTCTACAATGAAACAAAATTATTTACCGAATGGTAGGTGACCGAAACATCAAGATTTTGATTCCTTGACGCATTTGATTCACATCCCGTCACTACACAAGAGATTGTTATACATTAAGTTAAACATTCACAATCACAAAACCAATTTATCAAACCTTTTTCATAAAAAATAATCATAAAACTTTTGGAGCTGCTACCGATGTTTACAATGTCATATTATACGTCAAAATAAAACAAACCATAAACAAACCACCAAATATGTACCAAATTATTGGTTTTTAATTTTGTACGGTACTAATAAACCAGTGTCATCAATAAACCACTTTGATACCACAAGAAGAAAACTTGCAAAGAATTCTTATATTTTATCTCTCTCTAACTAATAGTCTTTTTGCCGTTTAGTAAGGAGCGTAACAATATGAAAATAACTTTTTATTTTAGCCCGGTTTCTATGCTTGTCTTTATTCTGAGTTCCCGACGCATTGGCAAGGCCGCCAACATAAAGAAAAAATAATTGTCTATGCCCAAATTATTTGAATAAAATAAAGCTGCAAACAAACTAGCGGACACGCGCGGCTGAAGGACGCACGCGGTTAATGTCCAGTCCAGAACACACGAGGCCATCATTTATTAAATAATACTTGCATGTTACACGAGGCGATTATACAAGTGCGACGAGAGATTACTCACTCCACTCGCCCCGCCCGCAAGCAATACAAGCTGTAGGTTATATCGAGTCACATACCAATGTCTTCCCGATATCACCGGACGATATCGTTGTCGTCCGAGCTGACGATATATGAGTATCGTGTCGGTGTCGTTATCGTCACAGTGTGAAAACGGCCATTCCACCAACCAACTAGAGGTGAGAATAACTGCTATTTTTCAATCGCATGCGATCCCTGTTATGCTATTTTCGAACAACTGCGATTTTAAACTGCGATCGCATTTTCGTTGTCGATCGCATCATATGCGATCGGCAACGAAAATGCGATCGGCAACGAAAATGCGATCGGCAACGAAAATGCGATTGACAACGAAAACGCAGGATGTAACTAGACATGCAAGTTTGCTCTAATATCAATGTTAATATGGATATTTTTATCGAAGTGCAGCAATTATCGATATTACAAAACCTTATACAATTTTTTTTTCAGCAAAATGTCTTTTAAGTACATTTCATGTTAATTCTATAGGAGTGAGATCGCAATGCTTCAATGCCATTTCAATGCGTTTCGTTGCTTTGCTAATGACAAGCTGTCACATGCAATCGCGTTTTCGTTGCTGACGGCAACGAGAACGAGATCGTTGCTGACGGAAACGAAAACAAGATCGTTGCTGACGGCAACGAGAATGCGATCGTTGCTGACGGAAACGAGAACAAGATCGTTGCCGACGGCAACGAGAATGCGATCGTTGCCGACGGCAACGAAAACGCGATCGCATTATACATTCTTTGTGAATAGCAATGCGATTCGTTGCCATAAAATAACGAGTTTTTTTTAAATGCGATTGTAAATAACGACCACCTCTACAACCAACCACACTACATTTAGCACACACACAGCACAGCTCTAGCCTTTCATCTACCACAAAGAGAGTTAAACTTGGTCTAAATCACTAGACTAGGTTTAAAACACTAATTTGTCATACAAACTGGCGATTTATAATAATAATAATAATGTATTTATTTGAGGTCTCGCCAAACAAAACAAAGATGGCGGTGGCCGGCATTACGACGATATGGTGGTTAAAATTATTATGAAATTTAATTAGGTATGCTTACTTACTATTCTTTTATAATTTATACCAATTATTTTCCTATCAGTTTGTTTTTAAGACAACCTAATATAACAGCAACAATAATACATTTTGTACGCTTTCGCCTTATGGGGCGAACGGGTGAGATACTAGCGCCACTTCGATAAATAACTAATATCTTCTAAACCATGCCCGAAATCAAAAATATGCGTCGCTACACAACAGGGCCTTAAAAATTCTAAGCAATATTATCTAGGGAGTAAAGACGCATATTTTTTATTTAGGCCATGGTTTAGAAGTTATTAATTATTAATCGGATGTGGCGCTAGTTTAGCACCGTGTAAGCCCTTAACGACTTTTATGAGACTACTTTGCCAGGCACTGGGGTGATCTGGGCCCTTAGTCTCATCGCCCAAAACGTAACTATCGAATAAAAGTAGAGTAAAAACAGTACGTTAATGGCAAGAAAATACACATTTGGTAGTCTCGTAATCAATTTTGCTATAACTATAGCAGTAGTATCGCAACAGATTGGAATTGACCAAAAAGGGTAGTCTGCTCCATAATAAGATAATGTTATGATTACATTCGACTGACATTATATATGTCAATAATGATTGATATTAAGTGACAGTTGCACTACGCCCGTTCCAATTTCGTCTAATAAAACAGGATTCACTATTTAGGTAAAAAAATCCCAGATTATTCTATAGCTTGCTATTCATATTCTATTGCTATACTATAATGATCGATCAAAGTTACGAGACTCGCAATTTTTGACACAATTGTAATAGAGTAATAGTAGAATAATAATAGAACAGAAGTATAATCGTAAGTTTAAGAGACTAGAGTCCCTGTTCGTTCTTCATTTCCATCAAGCAAGGTTTAAAAAAATAGGAGGTAAATGGGAACCAAAATATTAACTATGAAATAATCGATAATTCATTATAGTGAGTAGGTATACTAGGTAAAATTGTTGTGATTCTCCCAAAATACTAAGGAAGCAAATGTCTTATTATGGAAACTAAATAGAAACAATTGTCAACAAATTTTTAAACCACATGTGAGCGTTCTACATGACTCATGACTGGTGACCAGCCATTCTGACGCTCACCCAGAATTTACCTTGTTTGTATTCTTTCATAGGATGAAAAAACATTACACACGATACAAATACGTTGTACGTGAGTATCCATATACTTATTAAAAGTCATAACATTCATGAGATCGTTGTACCCTGCCATTCAGGGATTATTTAATGCGCGCTCTTATTGCAATTTCTATTTGGTTGTTTAGAGTTAAACGCCCTGGGAATCCCATAATGGCGCTGCCTTATTGATTAAACAAAGGTAGAATAGAGTTAACGTCCACAATGCCATGAACTAGGTTCGAGTACCTAATAGGTTTTCTATAAAAATAACGCAATTACTAGTTTAGTTTATAAATTTATCAGAGATGACCACATTTCACACCCAGAGCTCTCCTAAAGTTACAAATTATTAACAAAATTTTGTCGTATATAATTGGTTTTCAAAGGTTTTTTTAAGAGTTGTTTGTATGGGCATTATCTAATGTAGAGTTTGAAGGTAGGTTATCTATCAATTTCGAGATCGACGAGTTGCAGAGCAATGTCCTAGCCCTAGCAACCTCCAGCCACAGCGTTTATGAGTGCTAATGCGCTATTTTAATTAATAATGACCCGTGCAGGCACGCAAGCGTGCCGCTAATTCCTATATCAACGTTTTTATGTCTTTTTTTGTATTAAACAAAACAATGCTCTACTTTGCTCTATCATCAACATCAATACATAGTATAAAATAAAGTAGCTTTCTGCGTCGGTCCCTATCTAGTCCCTATGTATGCTTACATCTTTAAAATTATGCGATGGATGTTGATGCGGAATTTTCAAAGATAGAGTGATTCTTGAATCACTAGAGGCTGCCCCGCGGTTTTACCCGCGCAGATTTCTCATAAAAAATCAAAATCCCGTTTTTTCCCGTTCCCATGGGAATTTCGGGAATTTATTCCTTAGTGCTCCCCTACACTCCCCAAGGAAACCACGAGCAAAATTTCAGCCCGCTACGCTCAGTAGTTTCGGCTCTGCGTTGTCTGTCAGTCATTCAGTCAGTCACGGAAGAGTTTTATATATATTGATATAATCAATATATAGTATAAAACAAAGTCGCTTCCCGCGTCTGTCCCTATGTATGCTTAGATCTTTAAAACTATGCAACGGATTTTGATGCGGTTTTTTTTTTAAATATACAGTAACTCAAGAAGAAGGTTTGTAAGTATAAAACATGCACGATATAGTAATAGTTTAGGCGGTACGAAGTTCGCCGGGTCGACTAGTACATGAACAAAATAGTAATAGGTTAGGCGGTACTAAGTTCGCCGGATCGACTAGTAGGTATTATTTTTACAACAATAGCTAGACAAAGCTGACGCATGTCGTTTCCCAATCCATACGCGGTCTTTTAACAATTTAAGGTAAAATAGAGTTAGTTAGGAAATAATTAAGAAACAGAATCAGTCAAGTCGCTTTGAAAAGTTTGAGACAAACTTTTCAAAGCGACCTAGATTTTCTATTAAGCTGAACAGCGTTTTCCAGTACTTAATTTTAAAAATGGATTGGAAATACTCTATTACGATCAATATTGATTTATGCTCTACCTTACATTATTATGTGCATACGAATATTTATAGGATCGTAGGTTTCTCATTGATTTAGGTCAATTAATGCATATGGATGAAAGTCCCAAAATTTCCACGGCAATAAAAAATAATAAGAAGCCGTGAAGTTGTAAACACCACTTTGCTTATGGAAATAGTTTAGTACCTCGTGTGTTTGCTCTACGAGTCGTCTCGTAGACGACAATCCAAACCATCTAAACGCGCTTGTTATATATTTATTTTGCGGAAAAGTTACATTATGCAGTGCGATAGCATTTCCGTATAACTTATGAACGAGCATGAGTTACGTACGATGCATCACTATTACGTATAATGATCGTTTTTTTTAATGATATGATTCTATTAAAACGTTATAAATTGAATTTTAGGCTGCCGTACTGTTTAGCATTTTTGCAAACCTGAAAGTAAACGTAGCACGGTTCTAAGTGATCTATTTATAAGGTAGCGCCGTGGCCGTGGAATAGCGAGAACTTAGTTCTTGTTCTAGAGTGAAGCTATTTGATACTATTAAGTATCGAGCTCCAGGTTATCTGGTAAAGAAAGGATCTACCGAAACTTGCTAAGTGCAAGATCTGATTATATTTTAGGTTCCTCAAAGTGAAAAAACGGAACTCTTATATGATCACTCGTGTTTCTGTCCGTCGTTGTCTCTGGAACTATATAATAAAATATATAAAACTAGTGGACGCCCCGCGCTTCGCCAGCGCATTTTCCCTTAAAACATCGAATTCCGAATTTTCCCACGGGAATTTCGGGATAAAAAGTATATGTCCTTTCTCAGGCTCTAGACTATGCACATACCAAATTTCATTGACCGTGAAAGCGAGACAGACAGAATTACTTTCGCATTTATAATATTAATAATAAATAATATAATATAATTTAATATAATATTATAATAAATTATAATATAATAATATATAACATAGTTAATGTTTTTTAATACAGTTATAGCTTAGAGAAGTATAGGTTTTACTTGTACCTACGTAATGGTCCAATTCATTTGAAGCTCTATTATAAAGACCTCTATATAAAGTGTTGCAGAACAGTTGCAGTTGTGACTCAAGAGTAAAAATATTCTAAAATATTCTTCATGTTTTAAGAGTCAATTGATGAATGAATCTTATTAAATACATTGATGTCTTTGCTGATGAGTCTGATTCGCGGTATGCAGCGGCAGGGTAGAGTCTGGGTCGCGTGGCATTACAGCTGGCTACCAACGTGTTCTGCTATTCGAACCGGTATGTCCTTCTGAAGAATTAACATTCTTTTGCCTGAGCCGTTTAGTGGGCGCCTCTGGTGGTTCAGTTTCGGCTCTTGTAGTATATGATTTTTTATCAATAAATAAAATAAAATAAAAAAGCCTATTTATTCTAAAACCATTTCAAAGTATATAACAAATTAATAATTTTATAAAAAATATTAAACTAGGTTATAGACCCCTGTTAAGGGTAAAGGCCTCCTCCAAATCTTGCCATGCGTTTCTGTTAGAAGCTTTCTCAAACCATAAACTTCCTGCTGTCTTTATTATTTCGTCTGACCATCGTTCGTCTGGTCTGCCTACTCTTCGTTTCCCTTTAGGTCCTTTCCAGATGGTTGTGCTCTTTGTCCACCGCTGGTCCTGTGCGCGTGCTAGGTGACCAGCCCATTTCCACTTTAACTTTTTCGCGTGTTTTAAGGCATCGATGACGTTTGTTTTATTTCTTATAGCTGAGCATCGTATTTTATCTTGAAGTTTGATGCCGAGCGCTGATCTTTCCATTGCTCGTTGACAAACTTGAATTTTTTTCGAGCATTCTTTGTTAAATATCCAAGTTTGGCATCCATACGTTAGACATGGTAGAAGACAACTATCCAGTACTCTCTTTTTAATATGGAAGGGCATTTTAGGCGCTTTTAGTATTTCCTTGTAGGACCAGAATTTTTTCCAAGTGAGTGATATTCTTCTGCTAATTTCTTCATCGTTTTTGTTCTTGAATGATATCCTTTTTCCTAGATAGATGTATTCGTAGATAGATGTATTCGATACCTAAGTGGATCTCAAAAGGTATTACTCTGTGCAGCAAGAAAAAAAGAGAACTTCTTTGGAATTACCGAAAAATCCCTAATAATAATAATAGACTAATTTTAAAAAATTATACTCAAAGATATAGAAAAATAATAAAATTAACTAAAAAAGCACAAAATATACAGGCAATTAATAACTCAGACAATAAAACTAAAACGGCATGGAGTATTATAAACGATACAAAACAAAACTATCCAAAAGAACCGATTGCCAACTTAAATATTAACAATAAAATCATTAGTAATCCAACAGATATTGCAAATGCTTTCAACGACCATTATATAGATAAAATAAAGGCAGAACCATTGACAGTAAGAGAAATTAAGAAAAGTAAAATTAAAACTACATGTAAATCGATGTTCATGCCCCCATGTTTGCCTAAC
Organism: Euspilapteryx auroguttella; assembly: GCA_951802225.1. Taxonomy (NCBI): domain Eukaryota; kingdom Metazoa; phylum Arthropoda; class Insecta; order Lepidoptera; family Gracillariidae; genus Euspilapteryx; species Euspilapteryx auroguttella. Next base: position 13,594,252 of record OX637641.1, on the reverse strand, counting down.
GATATAATTACAATAATAAAAAGTTTAAAAAATAAATCAAGTGTTGGCTATGATGATATTTCCACATACGTAGTGAAATTTGTTACAGAAAATATAGCTGGACACCTCAGTTATATTATTAATTTGTCAATTGAAAAAGGTATATTTCCAGATGCGCTAAAGATAGCAATAATCAAACCAGTATATAAAAAAGATCGTAAAGACATTAGAGACAATTATAGACCAGTAGCGCTTATAACTATATTTGCCAAAGTATTTGAGAAATTCATTAACAGACAACTCTATGCTTACGTAGAAAAAAATAACATTTTGGCTACAGAACAGAAAGGTTTTAGGGAAAATAAGTCAATAACAATGGCTATATACGATTTTTTAAAGATTGTAATGAGAAATGTCGACAACAGAAATCAGGTGTGCTCTATTTATATGGACATGACACAAGCCTTTGATTACGTTGATCACAGGATATTATTAAATAAACTAGATTCTTACGGCATTAGAGGCAATATTCATGACTTAATAAAATCGTACTTGGAAAACAGAAAACAATATACAGTAATATCACGAGTTGACATTAAAACAAAAACTGAGATTAATTATAGATCAAATGAACGAGCTACGAGTTATGGTGTTCCGCAGGGTAGTGTGATGGGCCCTCTGCTATTCTTGCTATACATTAATGATCTTCCAAATGCAGTAGAACACCCAATGTCATTGTTTGCAGATGATAGCACAGTCATAATACAATGTAAAGATATCAATACATATGAGAGTGATATAAATGTTACACTAATGGCTATAGTTGACTGGATGAAAATAAATAATTTAAAAGCAAATTTAGAAAAAACGAAAGTAATGCATTTTTCGCAACGAACAGTTAAAAAACCAATTGCAGTTGAGTATTATAATACAACAATTAGTGAAGCAGAATGTACAAAATTTTTAGGCGTTATTATTGACAAAGCAATAACCTGGAAACCCCATGTAGACGAACTTTGTAAAAAACTATGCTCAAGGTCATTTGCATTATACAAGCTATCCCGAGTCGTTGATAATAAAACTTTGCTGTCAGCGTATCACGGATTAGTAGCTTCCATACTTAGATATGGACTAATTTTTTGGGGTAACTCTACAAATAAAGACATAGCTTTTAAAACTCAAAAAATGTGCATAAGATCAATGTTTGGTTTAAGAATCGATGACAGCTGCAGACCTTATTTTATAGAGCATAAAATACTTACCTTACCGTCACTCTATATCTATGAAGTAGCGTTGTTTGTAAAGAATAATCAGCATCTATTTTGTAAAGCAGAAGTAGTTCGAAAAAGATTGCAAAGAGATAGAAATCGGTTATGTTTAGAGACATGTAAGACAGCCCTTATGAAAAAAAGCATATTTTTCATGGCTCCGTTAATTTATAATAAGATACCAGCAACAATAAAGGACCTTAAAGTATCTTTATTTGCAAATAGCCTTAAAAAAATGTTGATAGGTAAATGTTACTATAGTGTTACGGACTTTTTATCTGACAAATTTTAATTATTTTTTATTATTCTAATGCAATGTTATTTAATATTTTGTATGACATCGAAATTTGACAGTATATGTATTTAATTTTGACATAATATGTATTTAGTTTTGGCCATTTGTAAATTTATTTTTTATTTTTTTATTCTGTATTTTCTTTATTAGCTTTTATAAGCAATATTTGTATGCTCCAAACGGGCAAAACATGAAGGACATTTTTATTTATTTTTTTTCATCTTATTTGTAAATTACTCGTGTTTTTGACAAATAAATTTACTTTTACTTTTTACTTTTACTTTTACTTTTACTCGTCCACGTATTCAAGGGCTTTGTCTTCAACATTAACCGGCGTTTTTTTGGAATTTGTCATCACTTTTGTTTTGGAGATATTCATTTCCAGGCCTATGTTGATGCTTACCATGTTAAGTTCATTAAGCATTTTTTCAAGTTGATTAGGCGCTTCCGAAACTATTGCAATGTCGTCAGCAAAACGTAAGTGGCTCATGAACCTGCCATCAATGTTGATGCCTTTTTTCGACCAGTCCAAGTCCTTCATGATGTATTGAAGTACTGCAATAAAGATTTTAGGTGATAATGGGTCTCCTTGGCGCGTACATCTACATATTTTTATTTTGGCTCATATTTGGTCCAGCTTGATCCTGCTCTCACTTTGTTTGTACAGGTTCATGAGAATGCTGATGTATGTTTCTGGGATATGTTGGTCTTGAAGTGCTTTCCAAATGCTTTCGTGAGATATAGAGTCGAAAGCTTTCGTGTAATCGACAAATGCAATGTATAGAGGTTTTTGGAACTCTACATATTTCTCCATGACTTGATCTAAGGTATGAATATGATCCATTGTGCTGAAACCTTTTCGGAAACCTGCTTGTTCGATAGGTTGATGTTTTTCAAATTCTGAAACAGTATAAAATAAAATACTGATACATAGTATAAAATAAAGTCGCATCCCGCGTCTGTCCCTATGTATGCTTAAATCTTTATTATGTAACGGATTTTGATGCGGTCTTTTTTAATAGTGATTCAAAAGGAAGGTTTATAAGTATAATTTATGCTCAAGAAAGAAAAATACTTTAGGCGGTACGAAGTTTGCCGGGTCGACTAGTTTAATATAAGGTATTAAGTAGTCTATTGACCTTTTTTTGTCTTATGACCTACCACCTACAAAAGAGATACCTTATCTGGGTTATTCCGATAGTCTCCAAAACCTTTGATGTCCAAAATTTTGCCGCCCCATACAACGTTTCCTATTAGTCTCCAAAACACTTTTTTGGTAAAGGTAGGTACAATTTTTTTTTTCATAAAACTATCCTTTTAGTCTCCAGGTAATTTTTACTATGTAGAGACAACAACAAAAGTTTAGGAATTTTAATAAAACGTAGTTTTTTAGTATTATCAGTTTTAAAAAATATTTGCATATGAATTATAGTGAACGTCACAAAAAAATAATACTTATGACTGTTAAAATTTGCTTAGGTAAGGGAATACAATTTTCACATTTACAACAATCAGAAGCACTATTACTATGCTAAATATATAAGTTCGCCGCAAAAACCCCTATTATAATTATCAACCAAACTTACGTGAGTTGAATGCATATTTAAACGGCGTGATTGTGCTAGGTCCTGCGTCTGAATTTTAACTTTATTCCATTATGCACTGGCACAGTGACACTAGCCTAATCTCTCCTCAAGTCAAAGATCAGACTGGATTAGAAAAAATAGAGTACCACATGCACTCATTTTTTTTTAAATTTTAAATAACGGTACTTTCGCCGAAGGACTACCGAGCAGCGCTCTGTGATTGGTTTAATAACCGCACGGCTATTGTTTCCGTAAAACTTAGTACCTAGTTGTAGTCTTAGCCGCCCCTTATCAGGTAGCTGAGAGTTTGTAATGTTTTTGACAACGAGTGCAAATATTTTTTAGATCTAGGCGATAATCTTGTATCGGTTACTATATTTTTATTTTGTAATGCTGTTAAAACTGATTTTTCTTGCTTGTTTTGCCGTCGATACCATCATTGCCTGTTCATATTTTGGAGACTATAGGAAATGGAAAATAATTAAATAAGAATAAGAATAAATCAGCTTGGAGACTAAATGGAAATAAAAAAAAATGATTTTTGGAGACTAATGGAATAACCCCCTTATCTTATTTAAGAATTTTATTATTTTATTTTTTTATCTATTTAATAATACCCTAATCGTTCACTGCATCCTAAGGAAAGGGCGAAACAACAATACTAGTCTTCCCGATATTCCACTACCACCAAAATCATTTTGTAATTAACTAGTGAGTTCCCGCAGCTCGGCCTGCGCTCTTATTCTTGTTCTCTCTCACAAGGTGGTGTTGTAATTGTAACATATGCGTTGCGTACACTTTAGAGCTATTTTCATAAAATACACCTTGATCCTAGTATAAAGTGGACTTTTTTATATAAATTATATTCTAACTGACTCCAGGGTCAAAGCTACCATAATTCCAAATTTAAGCCCAACCCGTCCAATCTTTCCAATCAATCAGATTATTCCTAGTTAGGGGCTCTGAGTATGATGCATTATTTATTTGTTTGTTTTAAAATATACAAAACTACCTATAAATACTGCTCTTAGGTACTGATTTGAACTTTACGTTTATCTTTATAAATTAACTGTTTCTATTGAACTTTATCTTCCCAGGTTATCTTGTTTATTTTTATGCTCATGATAATATGACTGGCTCGTACTCGTAACAGATTACTTTGGAACACAATAAAATACATTGAAATAATCTAAAATAGTCGAATTTTGACAAGAATATAAAATAAAAAAAACCATTTGGTTCTTAAAGCAAATTAATGCTGGATGTTGACTTTTGGAACCTTTAATGACCATATACCTTTATGCTTAAATAAGTAATGAAGTGAATGCTGTAACATTTACATAAGAAAGTATTATTCTTCTGCAAGCAAAACTTATAGCAAAGGGAAATACTAATTATTAATTGTGAATAATATAAATAGCTGTCTTGCGAACACCATTCTCAACATTGGAAACTAGGTACTATTTGACTACTTACATATTTGATAAGTATTAGATAACAGACTCAAAAATACATTTTGTACAGATATATATTTGAACTCCTATCTAATAAATAAACCTTGGACTTAACACGTATAAATTTAAGTTTTCAATGAGAATAGTCTGAATAGAATAGAGGGAATAAATAAGTAAAATATTTCTCTTAGCGTGACATCAGACGGACCGCACGGCACCAACCGCGCGCAGTCGACACCTCAACCGCATGCAGTCAACACTCCCGACCGCGCGCGCGGTGAGTCTCGACTCTCGACCGAGCGCGGTAGAGTCGACTGCATGCGGTTGAGGTGTCGACTGCGCGCGGTTAGTGCCGTGCGGTCCGTCTGATGTCAACCTTAAAATACGGGGTAAACGTTTAAAATAACAGCCGGAGAATAATTTTGCTAATATTTTAAGTTTTAGTTTTATGCCTACATACATACAATGTACTTACGTAGGTAACTTAGTATGCTAACTTGTTTCCATTCAAACTAGTCGTTTTCCAGACTTGTTGGCTACCTTGTTCGCTTGTTTTCAAACAATACGGGTAACGGTAAGATCATGCATGTATCTACTAGAATAGTATATTTAAAGATAGATAGTACAGTGGCGGTCTAGGTCGCCGTACCTCCGGTTTTTCTGTATTGCAAAATAGCTCTTGTTTTTTGGCAATACAGTCTAGGGCTGACGAAACCATAGACCAATCTATTACGGCCTCCTAGACCGCCACTTTACCTACCTGCTGTTCTTTGTTTAACTACGGAACCCTTAAATTTATGTACAATAATATTAATACTTAGGTGTCAAATAATTATTAAGTAGCACTACATTATTTTTTTGTCAAAACTGTGAGCGCGCGCTCGGGTTTAACTATTCTAGTTTAATTGCGGTTTAATTTTAATTTTTGTTTTGCTTTGATTGCTTGCAGATGGTTTATGTTATTAAATTTTTATTTATTTTATGAAACAATTATGTTCGATAACAAATTGCAGCTCGTTAGTATAGTCTTTAGCTAACTCAAATTTTAAACAGATTACACTTTGAAGATTAAAACAGAAAAAAAGTGCAGTTTTATACCATGCGACAATCTTTATACATCGGCGCACTATTCGTCAACGAACAGCAAGACTCATACCCTGTTATTCATAAAAAGTTAAAGAGCATTTTAGTTATTTGACATATGTCAATTTAGACTGGATGTCACGTATTTACCATACAACAAACCAGAGAAGTAGACCTCCAGTAAAGCTACTTAAAATGTACTGTATCTTTATGAATAAGACGGTTATTGTATAGTAGATTATATAACATGGGCGTAAAGCGATGTATTAAAGATTAAAAAAGTTAAAATCCGTGCACAGTGAGAGTTTTTGATCAAGCGAGGGTTGAAAGAGCTATCCGCCGAGAAAATGTAATTATCTAAAAGAAAAAAATGTAGATATACCTAGGAACATACCTCACTAATTTTCTTGACCTAAATCCGCCTCACTTCAATCACTTATTTTTGTAACAATAATAAGAAAGCAAAGTAAAATGTATGTACAAGATAGCGTAAAAAAATATTGCCGACATAGCCGCAATTTTTCACCAATGTCAGTTTAGCCTCAGATTAAATTTCTTTGTTCGAATTCAAAATTACGAAAAACTACTGCTGGTAGGTACTACGATTTTGCACTTCTGTACAGTGGCGGTCTAGGACAGCGTAACAGTAATTGGTTTATGGTCTCGTGTTCCCTAGACTGTAATACCAAAAGACAAGAGCTATTTTGCAATACAGAAAAACCGGAAGTAATACGCCGAACTAGACCGCCAATGGAATTTCATTATTCCCGGTTGCAGACAGGAAACAAAATAAAGAGTCACTTTACGACTAGAGAACGGTAACCAAAAGTAAATTTTTGGAGAGGATGTGATAAAAAAAACTTTTTTTTAAATTTTAAACTTGTAAACAGCTATGATAATAATGATGCATCGCAAGTCGCAACATTCGCCGTCGCCCTTTGTCTTCCTCCTGACCTAACGTCTTTGCACCTAAATTTATTATTATTATGCAACATTGCACTTGGGACTAGAGGGTTGACTAGGTTGTTAGAAGAGCCCATTTGCCAGCAGCTGCCTGCTGGCCGCGGCCACGGCAGCCGGGCCCGGGGCCCGGGGTCCGGGGTCGGGGGGAGCGCCGCGGCCCCATGACACATGGGAAACACCCTTAATCGGGGATTTTGGTAGATTTAAAAAATACTTAATGGGATGTTTTTGAGATGGGCCTCGCTAGTCTTACTAGGATTAAGAAATATTAATGACCGTTTATTATTAGAAAGGCTTCAATAATGTAAAGGTGCGTACACTAATGAAACATATTTTAAAACTTGTATTATACAGGGTGTTTCTGACAAGGGGGTAATAAATCAAAGGGGGGATTCTGCTCACTATACCTAACAACTTTCCCAAAGCAACATGGGTCGAAATCTCAAAACAAAAATCAGCCGTCCCGTACATTGACCCCGTCAGCTGATCGAACCAATGTATGGAACAGCTGTTATTTTTTTTGCGATTTTGACCCATGTTGCTTTGGGAAAGTTGTTAGTTATGGTGAGCAGAATCCCTCCTTTAATTTATTACCGCCTTGTCAGAAACACCCAGTATAACAATGTCACACTATGGATCTTTGTTGTGCAATATTTAAAAATATAACAATTTTGTACTGAAAATGTTAAAAACAGTGAGTGTTATATTATAACATGTTATGTATGTTATACTAGTTTTTGCCCGCAGCTTCGCACGCGCTTTACTCATTATAAACGTGACTTATTGGTTTATTTGCTACTCAGGAACTTTGTGGACCTCATTCTGAACGCCCCCTAAAAACATCTACTTATTTCAATTTCAAGCGGTTTGTGCTTAAAATAATAAAATTAAGTATACTTCAGTTCCCGTGGAAACTCCAGGAATTCCTTAGTACATTTACTATAATAAAGGAAGTCGATTTTTCATACTAGATAATAAGTCAGGAATTTCCGTTGCCATGACAATTTAGTTAATTAATTTCTTTCAAAACCTATTCAAAACCCTTTCATCCTCTGAGGTCTACACTAATTTTCAAGTCGGTACACTCAAAGAAGTCGATTTTTTATTCTTACTAAAATAATCCCGTAATTTTTGTTCCCGTGGAAATTTGATAAATAGCTTTCTTTCAATACTCCTTCGTTCCACCAAATTTCACGTCGATACACTTAATGAAGACTATTTTTCATACTAACTAAAAAGTTCGGTTGTTCCCGTTCCTGATTACTGACTGTATTATCCACTACTGGTTGGGTGGGATATGAGCTAGTTGGAATATATAGTGAAACGCGAGTGAAAAAAGTGTAAAAATAGCGCGATTGTAGTGTTTTTAGCGCTTTCTATTTTGGGAATGTCCTGTTGTAATGTGAATTTAGGTACCTTAGGCTTTTCTCAATGTTACTCTGAATCTATGTTCTAGCTGTAGTAGTTTAGCCGTGGGAATTTAGTATATTTTTTTTTCACACATCCAATGATGAACCAGTATACACCAAATTTACGTTGATACACTGAAGGAAGTCGATTTCTCATACTAAATAATAAGTCTGGTATATATAAAACTCTTCCATTACGAACTGACTGACAGACAACGCAGAACGGGAATCTGTTCCCATTGGAATTTAGTTAATTCCTTTCTTTTAACACCCCTTCACCCACTGAGGAAACTGTACATTAAACTTCACGTCGCAAGGAAGACGATTTTTCAGTCTAACTAAAAAAGTCTTGTAATTCCCGGTCCCGTGGAAATTTTGTGAATTCTTTATTTTTACAACACTCCTACATATTGAGAAACTTCCTAATTTTACGACGATACATCCAAAGAAGTCGATTGTAACTAAAAAAAGTCCCGCAATTCCCGCAATTCCCGCCGTGGAAATTTTGTAAATTCCTTTTTACAACACTCCTACATTCACTGAGGAACCTGTTACACCAAATTTCACGTTGGTGCACTCAAGGAAGTCGATTATTCGTACTACTTAATAAGTCCGGTAATTTCCGTTCCCGGTGGATATTTTTAAATTCCTTTCTTTCAACACTCCTAGAATTTACTGAGGAACCTGTACGCCAAATTTCACGTTCATACGAATAAAGACGATTTTTCTGTCAATCAGTCAGTAACGGAAGAGTTTTATATATGTCGTAGGAAGATCTGATAATTATCATATGTGTGCAACTTTAGAAATCCTAATACATATGTTATACAAACCTATGAGTGTTTGATGTATGTAACTATCAAACTATTAGAAAATTACTAAACTACTTCAAAAGAACCAGCACACTGCAGCCAACAGCTGTTACTGTGTAACGTGTCCAGTTTTATAAGACCTGTGCACTTAACTTGCTAGTACTCCGTTAAAATATGTGACCAAAGGGGTAACAAAAGCAGCAGGGTCTGGTTAGACTGGCGTGATATATTGGAGGGTCGGACTGTGCAAGGGAGCGCCTTTGTCCCACGTGTTACTTGGACCGGACCCCACGCGTTGTTACAGACAGACAAGTGATTTAATGACTTGTTTGAGGATATACGATGATACAAAAATAAGATTTTGATAGAGAGCGGTAAATTAGTAAGTTATACAACAGTTATAATTGATTACCTCAACGATGGTTGTCTCCCGTTGAGTTGATGATAATTTTAGATGACACAAATTCTTTAAGGTAATTTTATCTTAATTATTTCTTGAAGTAGGATCCAATTGATATGAGTTTTCATTAAAGTTCGATATTTTGAAATCAGGATCAGCCGAATAATATTCAGAATACTCACCACCAATTGAGTTACTATGATTCACCATAATAGTATGGTATATTTGCTTGAAGGGGTTCAGTTCACAAACCTGTACAATCGTGAATGTACGCAGTAGGTGTTTTATTGATAACATTTGCACAAAATGTCTTAGGTAAGTTCTAAGTATATATTATGCTAGGAACCTTTAAGGTAAATGTTAGGTAATAGTCATAGGCTGACATTCACAGTCGAGACGCAGCTCGAACTCGCACTCCGAAGTGTCAAAAAGTAATTTTAAATCGTTCTCCGCTCCAAATTGATATACATAGTCGAGTAACTACTTCGTGACAGTAAAGCATATGCTCGACGGAGTATAAGACTGCTCGACCCAGGATAATCAGTACTCGGAAACGACTGGTCGGAGTATCATACTCGACCGAGTAGCCTCCAAACACTGACTGTGAATGTCAGCCATAGACTTAATAATCGCTATGGATATAGTAGAGTTTTATAGAGTATGATTATGGCCTCAGTTGATAGTCACCCTTTTCTTTAAAACTTTGCATTGATTTGATTGCTTCGAATAGATAAATACATATGCTGGTTAACGCATTAATGTACCTGAGCCATAACATATAAGTATAACTAAATTTTTTATAATTCTGTCAATCAACACCTTAAAACTATTATAAAGTATAACAAAAATATTTTGTGACTTTACTGCTCTAACAAAGAAATGGTTGAAGTAGGTAATTAAAAAAATCCTGTTATGCGTTTATCATTACCCGACTTACTTATATCGCCGTTAAGTTCGCCATCCAATATGTTCGTGAGAGGGGTTTGGCCTGCTTTTCGGGATACTGTTCAAATATATAGGAAGGGTGATTCACCCTGCTCTGCTCGTCGTCGGCGCCTTTTGTACTGTTTCAAAATACTTTAATCGTTCTCCAATCCAAGTTCGGGGCAGAGGTTCTCACGGTAGCACGCGATAGTGTGTCGTGTGGCGCTACGTTCACAGATTGAATGTACATCATACCTTTGTATGCAACTTCGCGCTCCAGTCGAATAGCCTTCGAGCTGTAATCCTGTAATCGAACTGACATAGTGTCGTTTTTGTATAAACACTTCAGCACCTCGATATACCGATAGGCACCGCTGGAGAAATTTTATAACTGCCCAGTGGGCCTATTGCGGTTCTTAATGGTAATGGGACCAATAACGAGAATGAAACAAATTGACATTTGTGTCGATGGATATCATTGGTATTGCGGTTGCAAAACGATTAATTAATATCGCTATGGTTATGAACAAAAGAACGATTGAATGATGAGACTACGGTCACTTTTATTTTCATTATTCCACCCAATTTCACATTCAAAAAAGATTGTTCAAGGTTAACAATATTCAACCCAAAATAAACTCATTAACAATATCGATACAGGGAGCAAGTGAGTCGCCTGTATCATTTGGCAGTTGTCATCCATGAATCGACTTCATTTCAATACCCCTATTTTTATTCGGAAACAACGGCAATACCATGAAACGTTAAAATAGTCAAATAGTTAGGTCAGCCATGAAAATGGAGATTGAAGTTCATTATGCCGTCAATAGTCGAAAGAAGAAATATAATTAAGGCCAGGCCAGAATCGTGGCCATAACATTAAATCCATTCATCCAGTTGTCGAGCGACGCTCACTCCAGCTTCTATTACTTTTATGCCCGAACGTAAAACTACGTCGCACCATCTACTGGTCAATGTCTTGAAGCAGTATCAGACACAGTCCTCGCACCATGTCGGCCGATGTCATCGGTTGCAACAATCGTAGTCATGCCTGCCTGCGCCACTTTTAACAACCAGCGCAATTCTGGATCCATGTTGTCCTAGTTTTTGATTTTATCCAGAACTGCTGTGTTCTGAATAAGAACTTAAATTGTTGTCTCATTTATACATTGTATTTAATCGTGACTGAGAATAATGAGCTGTATGTCTGATAGTTTCTTGGTACAGTTTTCTCCTATAAAGTTCGAACTGTGTCTCTACGTTGTCGATACAAAGTATTTTAGACTTAAAACCCTAACAGCAGCCCCGGACTTTGTTTGGCCATCATTTTAATCTGCGTTTATGGTCGTGGGTATGGCCCGGAGGTGACGCGGCGTTGCATCGGGCAGTGTTATTGTGCAACGCCGCAGGGCACTGGAAACACAATATTTTTTTTGTTCTGCTATGTCTACCCACTTTCAGGTACTTGAACCTAGGTTCCTATTGATAATGACGTGTTTTTAGTTGATGAAACTTTGCTAAGTATAATTATTTTTTAGTTAATTCAATATCTACTTCGTTACGCAAATAAACAAATATTTTTTTTAGATAATATTTGGATTATTCGGCCGTTTTCGATATTATCAGATGAGAATGCAACGTCGGGACGGAAAAAACATATTTATGTCCAAAAATACAATTAGTATTGCTAAAAATCAAGTAGTAGACAATTATACACCGAACTGGGTCGTCGGGAGTTGGTTCATGGTATACTGACGACTTTTATCTCAGCAATGGAAGCTATAGGTCAACCACATGAATCTCTAAATGGCATTTGACCTTATTAGCTGCTATAAGATTGCCTTTTGGCTCGGCATTATTTCTGGTCTACCTCTGCATTGTTTCGAAACATCTCACTTTGAGCTTGCTACATGTAACTCGTGAGGTACTCGTAGGCGTAAGTAGAAAACATAAAATTTAATGGATGTAAGAGTAAATTATATAATTATTCTGTATATATATTTTTTTTATATTATAGGTGGTTGGTTCTGAAACTTCTGAAATTCCGAAAATTGTAGGATATAATTTGAAGTGAAGTGAGAAGTTCTTTGAAATTTTCGGGCTACATAACTTACTTGGCGTTTTACTATTGAATTTTTTAGGTTTTTTTAGAAGTACTTTACCTACTCGTATAGTAAAAACTCCTTTAGGCAATATTGCAATATAAGTTATATAACTTGTAAAAATTAAACAGAAATTGACTACAGATCGCAAAAAATACGCAATTAAATGAAATTGCTTTATTACTGTGACTAAAATCTTAGAATCAGCGTTTTAGCTCAATTCCAGACAAAGCTATAAATCTTTTGATCGGTCTTGACATAATATGAAAAATATTTCCGAAATATCCCTCACTTTGTAATTTGTGTATGTGGTATGTGAGACTGGTTCGATACCGTTCAATCATCATCAGTTACCATGACTCTTCATTTTGTTACAGTATAACATTGCAGTACCGGTTATTACGCACGGTACCCTACGGTCTACGGTACAATTGCCCTGAACTTAAGCCAATTTAAGAAAGGGACTGGTAGTAACGGCTTTATTTTTAGTGCCTCGCTCAGAAAATATATCTCGAAATATGACTAAATAACAGTAAAAACAAGGCCGGCCTAGTCTAATAAACGAGCTGTCCCGGCTTACTTCGTTACGCCATAGAATATAAGATACTACTAAAGACTTGGCTCTATAGACTATGTTCTTTTGACTGCCCAGAATCGGCGAATAAAAAAACAAACAACAACAACAAACCATCTGTCAAAATATGTAAACAACGGAAAAAATATTGCACCTTCGGTTACATTATTTGAGTTTAAGTAAGGATCCCAATTTTTTTTTAAATCTGATATAGCCTATGTCACTCGCGGATAGTGTAGCTTCCTACCAGTGAAGGAATTTTTCAAATCGGTTGAGTATTTCCGGAGCCTATTCGTTACAAACAAACAAATCTTTCCTCTTTATAATATTGGTATAGATACCGTGTTTTTTTTTCTTACCCGACTAGCGAAGAAAATGGGAATTGTATTGTTGATAGCATGAATGGATATGTGTATATATTGATACTGATATATTACAGCATTATAGATATATTTTCATGTTCCACCGTAGCGTCTAAACTCTAAACTGCTTATCAGAATTGAATAAATGAGGGGTGTGATAATAAATTCTTAATAATGAGAATAACATAGAATGACCCGATTGTCATAAGCTAACCGTATTATTCATAAAGATACAGTAGGTTTTAAGTATAGCTTTAGAAAGCTGGTAACAAGCGCTTGTTGGCGCTGGTTTGAAAAATGTATAGAAAATACCTGCGCTGACATAGACGCTTGTTCCAGCGCGAATGTCAGCGCAGGTATTATCAATACATTTTTCGAACCAGCGCCAACAAGCGCTTGTTACCAGCGTATACTTATCGTACACGTTAACTTTATGGCATAGCATGCAGGACTGATTTCTGAAAACTAAATTTAAAATTTTTGAGATCCTTCAAAACTTTTTGCAAAAAAAAAATGATGTGTTCCATCAGAGCAATGATCTACGGTGGCTGAGATAGCGCCAGATAAGACAGGGGGTGGAAGGCAATGCGGGGGGTATAAATATGGGGTATATCGGCCTTAAATACGTGTTTTTTTTATTCTCAAAAAAAAAAAAAAAAGACAGTCCTCAAAATTTCCGCCACGATGCCCACGATAAAAAAAGTGACTATGTAAATACCGTGCGGCCATTATTACGTTTACTGAACTGGTTATTTACGTGCTGTGTAGGTAGTGTAGTAGTGAGCAGGTCATGGAACGTTTCACACATAATCCATTTCATACTAGGTTGACTTAACTCTCATAATAGATCCATTTTAAATACGGTTTAATAATTATAATGGGTTATGCGAGATGGAGCATCTTCCTTGTTCTGTGGGTTATGCAATAAAAGCTTTCAAATTTAAATTTATTACGAAAGCGAAAAAAAATTTGAAACCCATATAGCAAGTCGTACTTTTTAAATTTTGTACAAAAAGGTTCGTGGGAAAAGAACATCTGACTTGGTCTGATTACAAAGATCTGCGATGATCCCCTTCTTAAAGTTCCGTAGTCGACCCTTAGTTCTGATTATGTCTCGGTCTGTTTGCTGTTTTAATCACACCAGAGAGATTTCTAAAATTTACCGTGTATTAAATAATATACAATTGACCGTAAGTGATTTAATTAGTAAGAGGTTAAATATTATTATTAGCCATCCGCCGCATTACCTGTTGTTTTTGTCTGATGTTATACATAATAACTCCAAAACACTACATACTTATAGATACTTACATTAACTACCATTTTATCCTCAAAACAAAGTGTAGGTAATTATTGATTTTTCCTCATTTATTCAAATGGGTGCCATACTAACGCCATTTCGATTAATATTAATGTCTTCTAAACCATGGCCGAAATAAAAAATATGCGTCTCCGACACGACGCCCTAGATAATCTTGCTTAGAATTTTTAAGGCCCTGTTGTTTAGCTTTCAAGTTTAAAATCTAAGGCTACCGTTTATTGCCCTAAAAAGGTCACTAAAGTTTCATAAAATTATATTTCTAAGATAATTATCCTATAAGCTACACAACAGAGCCTTAAAAAATCTGAGAAAGATTATCTAGGTCGTTAAAGACGCATATTTTTTCATATCATATTTCGTTTCGGCCATGGTTTAGAATATATTAATTATTTATCTGAAGTGGCGCTAGTTTCGCACCGATTGAGGTAATAATAAGTCCTTTTTTTAATGACAAGACAAAAAAGCCATATGCTACGAAACATGTTGAATTAACCGTGGTGTCGTAGAACGACAAATCCTCTAAACCTCAAGAGGTTCCCGTACCTTTCTTTTTGTTCCCCCTATCACAACAATAGGCCCCTTTTCTGACATTATGTTTCTTGGTAAGTAAATTCTTTTACTCGTAAACATTATAATTATAATTCCGCTAGCTAGAGTAGTAAATTTTAGTTAATCTTGTAATTACTGCATTTATTTTTACTGGAATGTCATGTTATCAAATAATGCTGTCAAAGTAATTTAATAAAAACAAGAGGGAATTAATATCACTATAGGCTCTGCCCTTTTTTATATAAGACCAGCTAACTCGGCGAACTTCGTAACGCATTACAAATTTACAATATAGTAAAGTTAGTGCGAGATGATAAGCAACAAGTTAGCTTTCATTCAATAAATCAATTCATATTATAAAACATAGTCGCTTCCTGCGCCTGTCTGTCGCTCGCTATATATGCGTAAATCTTTGAAACTATGCAATGTATTTTGATGCGTTTTTTTAGATAGTTAGTGTGACTAAAGAGTAAGTTTTATAGGTATAATGCATGCACAACATAGTAAATGGTTAGGTTAGGTTAGGTTAGGTTAGGTTAGGTTAGGTTAGGTTAGGTTAGGTTAGGTTAGGTTTGTACGAAGTTCGCCGGGTTGACTAGTATATCATAAACCTGTCATCAATTTGGTGACCTGCCGTAGTTCGTGCCCATAGTTTTATCTCTGAAAGGCAGTTTGCAGACGGTAGAGTAAAACTGTGTAGATAGAGGGTCGTCGCTCGTATAAGTCTTGCAAGTCGTCGCTTTAGGAATGCCTGGTGAAGTAAGCAGTGGAGCGAGTTGGTGTTCTAACTTTGTTGTCTTTAACGGCTTTGAGTCAGGTCCTGTGTGCCCTACAGATTGCATAATCAAGAAGATAGCAAATCCGTGGTGTGGAGTTCGAATCGAATATTCTGTGCCACAATACACCGAAAATATGGTCTGTCCGACGTCCGTCTGTCAGTCAATTCGTAAAAAATAATCGAAGACGATTTCTGGTGGTCGGATTGCCTTGAAATGCTGGGAACATATTAAGAAAATAATTACCTGTTCTTATGATGAAGTATTAACCTGAACCTGAAATGTAAGAATATTATTTATTAAACTTTTATATATTAGGTTTGTTAAACCAGTTGAAAGATAATGATCGGCTAGCAATGTCGTTGCTTTGATATTGCTAACGAGTGCTTGCACTCGACTCACTATAAAACCATAAAACTGGATGCGTCGGCTTTGCGTCGGTTAAAATATGTTATTTTGGTAACGTTCGAGAGATGTTTAATTTTACGTGGTCGTAGAGTAGAGAGCGGGGTTTCGTTGAAGGATGTTCGCGGGACGTGTCGCTCGGCGGGGCGCAAGGCGCTCGCGCCATGAATAATAATGCTACTAGCCACCGCCACCAGCCAGACTCAGCCCCTCGCGCCCGCTGCTATTACCTACTTGCTCACTTATACAACCTCCAAAGACAGCAACCTGAGAGCGCAACGGTTACCTGATTACTTGTTATCATATTTTAGTACCTATAGGTGCATTCTTTTAGCAATTATTTACAGTTCTAAAAAGTTGGCATCATGTCTGTCGTTCTGTCTTTCTATGAATGAAACAATTTCGTAACCGAATCTAAACACTCACAGTGTTATTCATAAAGATACAGTAGATTTTAGGTAGGTTTACTGGAGGTCTATATCTGTGGTTTGTTGTATGGTAAATACATCCAGTCTAAATTGACATACGTCAAATAACTAAAATTCTCTTTAACCTTTTATGAATAACAGGGTCAATGTACCTATATCCGCTATTTTTTAAAGTCTTTATTAAAAGGTTTGTCTAAAATCTCAGCTCTACTTCTTCCACGTCCAGCTATGAGATATCTTTCCTTCATATCGATAAAAGCAGAGATGCTCATTAATATTTGGGTATTAACTACAAGGTAACCTGTAAGTTTTATTCACATTAAGCCGGTTTGAAGTATATTCATGACAATGTTTTAGATTGATTAACGTAATTCAAAAGTTAGAGTTAATGCCTGAGTTATTTCAGGAATACATACAACACACCTAAAAAAATTGCGGATCTTATTAAATTAATTAAAATGCTTTAAATGAAAGATAACAAAGCTAGTCTTCATGAGTCTATCCCGCCAGGTCGTGAGGAAATCTCTGTCACGTACTACGTTGAATACGCTCAATGGAGGTCGGGCGCTTGCTCGGGCGGAGAAAGCGTGACGATCGTGCGTGGGCGCTGCGCGGGCGCAAGGTCCTCGGCGCTGCATCTGCAGCCTCTCGATTACATTGACCGGTCGCGTATAATTTATACCGTCTTATTCATAAAGATACAGTTGATTTTAAGTAGCCTTACAGGAGGTCTACTTCTCTGGTTTGTTGTATGGTAAATACGTGACATCTAGTCTAAATTGACATACGTCAAACAACTAAAATGCTCTTTAACTTTTTATGAATAAGAGGGATAGTGTATAATGAGTGTACAACGTGTAAAAATACGGTATTTTAAACATGTTTATTATCTAATGTTTGGTGAATAAATATGAAAATGGACCAAGAATAGCCAATAGAATTACTATAACAATCTAACAACAAAAATAATCTGACTGAAATGACCTAAATATACTCACAAAAAGTCTTCTGAAATTAGACTAAATTTTTTAACACAATGTTATTTTATTTAGTTAAAATCATTATTTGATATTAGACTACTTAAGAGGATTTAAGAGGAAGAAATCAAAGAGATAGAGCGTCGATCTAGCATAGAGGTACTGAGGAAAAGGGACCGCATCGGTTTCTATATTTTATTGGAAAAAGTAATAAATATTGAATATCTTTTTAAATACATACTTTTTTTTTATGTAGCCTTTATTGTGTCCCACTGCTGGGCAAAGGCCTCCCCCGTTTTCCTACACTTCACTCTATCCAGTGTCACCCCCAACCAATCCTCCTAAAACTTGTCGAGGTCGTCCCGCCATCTCCGCCTGGGTCGACCACGCTTTCGCCGTTATATTTCAATCGCCATGAAGTTTAAGTAAGTAAGTAAAGTGAAAAAACACTTTATTGCACACAAAGTAAGATACACAAAGTAAGTAAATTATCAGGGTAAAAAATAAAACATTTAAGTTTTAGTAAGTACGTTAGTAACACTGTAAAAACAAGGTTTGTACGTTTTCCTTTTTTCAAACTTCACTATAGATTCAGACTTGTAGGCCCCTAAAATACAGAGATTTTGTGAGATAAAGTTGTTTTTTTTTTAAAGAAATCTAAGCATATAAAAAAAAAATACGATGGACACCAAAATTGTTGTGATTAGATTTAGGTTTCACGTTTTCCCTCGAAACGCAAATTTCATCAAAAAATAAGCTCTCTTTCTGTCGCATGGTTGCGGTTAGAGAGCAAAAAAAACATTAATTCATAATTATACTTCCAGAATTTTCGTTTATAGTGCGTTCAACAATTTTTTATATAGGTATTTGTTTGCTGTATTTTCTGTCTCAGGCTATTTACAAAATTCGACTGATGTGATTTGCAGAAGATGATGATGTATTGATTTTTATTATAATTTTAATGTTTCTAGAATTGGTGATTAGGGTCGTAAATAATAAAATCGGTATAAACAATACTACTTAGTTATTAACTTACTAGAGCGCGCCCCGCGGCATCGCCTGCGCACTTTCCATTGAAACAACAAAATCACAATTTACTGTTCCCGTGCGATTTTCGGGATAAAAAGTAGCCGATGTCCTTTCTCAGGCTCTAGACTAGACTATCTAAGTAACAAATTTAATTTAAATCGGTTTAGTAGTTCGGGCATGGAACCGAGACAGGCTATTATTAGTATGGATATAGATAGTATTGAAAAAAGGAGCAGCACCGGGCGGGTTGATTCTATGGAATTTTTGATTTTAGCAGCAGTAATAAGGTCTGGTCAGTGGTTCTTTATAATTTTGTATGTCTAAACGACGATATAAATTTTATTAAGCACTTACTAATTGACCCGGTGAATTTCGTACCGCCTAACATACTTTAATATGCATAAACTTTCCTCTTAAATCACTCTATCTAAAATAAAAAAAACACGTCAAAATGCTTTGCGTAGTTCAATAGATCTAAGCGTACATATAATTATGTAGTGATGTGGTTTGTGTACTAGAGATTAGCCTACCTAAAAACCACTTCACCCGCTTGCCAGAATATAAAATAAAATACATGTTCAGTGACGAAAAAGGGTACCTATATACTCGTATAAACTAATAAGCGTAGTAGCTTGTACTGTTTGCCTAATTAATTCCAATCATGCTTCTGAAATGTTAACTAAACTTGGTGAGACGTTGATTTCGCGACGTCCGTGTTGTGGTGGGCTCGGGGAACGCGCTCGTTTAGATTCGGCATACAGATACAGATAAAGATGAACGTCTGTGCAACTGTAATTGTTGACGAGAACTGAGTCACTTGCATACCATATGTACTATTATAATTCTGTGCCTCCTGTGCTAAGTGATACATTTCAAAAATCGGTACTTTTCAGGAGAGACGAAACAAGTTTAAAAAAAATCTAATTCATGATCTTTTTGTGATAATCAAAATCCAACACATAAGGATTATGAAGAAAAAAATGGTCTTTGATTATGCATTAGAGGTTTGTGAATATTATTTCAGGAATTTCAGAAAATCAGGAAAACATTTCACTTGTATCATTCTGCAGTTTCACTGGTTTCCTATTTTAATGTGTTAAATGAGATATCTTCAGTTGTATCATTTAACACAAAAAAAAACTATTCGTGAAAAATGATACACTAAAAGGTACTTATTATTTTAAAATCAGAAATAATTACTCAATCACAATAATGTGTAAAATGAATTATTATTAAATATTTTCTTATCAGTATATTGAGATTTTACTCTCACAGCTTTGTTTTTTTTATTTGTATCATTTCAAAAACTTGTCAAGTTTAGTCTACAATTGTGGTATTTGATACATGTTGATTTATACCAAAGTGTCAACGTAACGAACAGTCGAGATAAATAATACAACTAAGATATAAAAATAAAACAAAGGAGAAAAATCCTTATACGTATATTTTTTGGAATCATTATATCTATCCCAACACGCATTTGATAGCTATTATCCTAAAAAAATAAATTTAATTAGTCTTAGCAAGGGGTATTGGCCCCGATATGGGCTGACGCTCTGATGTGTCAAACCACTGGATTGCTTCAAGCTCCGCAGCGGCTGATGGTGTTTATTAGTATGTTATTAGGACACGCTGGCGAGGAGCCACTGGCCCAATCATTGGGAGTTTTATCAAGGTGGGATGAGGCTGCCAACGAGGTGGTGGAGGCGTGGGCACTCCGGCTCCGGCTTGTAAACCTGAGTGCGGGGCACAGGACGTTGAGCAATACTTCCTATCTTAGAGCAGTGGCTGCATCAGCGGCACGGAGCTTTGAGCTTTAGGCTCACACAGGTGCTGACGGGAGATGGCGTCTTTGGTCGGTGGAAAATTGGAGCAATACTTCCTATCTTGGAGCAGTGGCTGAATCAGCGGCACGGAGCTTTGAGTTTTAGGCTCACACAGGCGCTGACGGGAGATGGCGTCTTTGGTCGGTGGAAAATACGCAAAAAAAGGTCCGCGGTCGGTTAAGAATAGGATTACGGTATGTTGCTTCCTGTCGTACGAGGCGACAGGGTGAGGCGAAAGGGGTCAACGGGATCGAGAGTTTGAATTGACTGGGCTCGACACACTCATCATTCGGCCCCGAGCTGGGCAGCTGCACAGCTTGTGACACTTTGCCGTTGCAGCTCCAGAGGCTAGCCGAATAGGAAACAATATGCTCTCCCCGATAACAAAAATAAATAGCAGCTAGGCGTGGGAAAGCATACAGACACCGATCTTCAATGATTTCAGGGGTGCTTCCGACAAACGCCAAAACTGCCACAGCTTGGTTTTTGAGGGTGCAACGCCCACATACTCCAGTAATTTCCTCGAGCGACGTAAAAATGTCACGGAAATGTCATCTTTGGGCGCAGTATCTTGAACATCACTTATGCATGAATGACTCCGGTAGAACTCATGTGCATTTACATGAATATAGGGAAGCTACTGCAGAAAATAGTTTTCTTCTCCCTTAAAATAGGTCTTTGGAATGCACATAAGACTTTTTTTCCAAGATTATTTGACTTTATTATACAGACGACTACCTTTTACGATTAATGATAAAATTCAAAACAATTAAGTAAAATAACAAAAAAAAATGTGTCAAATAATTTTATTTAGGTACAGTGACGGTCTAGGACGGCGTAACAATTCCTGTTTTTCTGTATTGAAAAATAGCACTTGTTCTTTGGTATATTACAGTCTCGGGCGCACGAGACCATAGACCACAATCTGTTACCGTCATCCTAGATCGACACTGTACATTAATGGCTATCAATGGTCGATCAAAAAACACAGTCACTACGTTCGAACGTCACACCACCCAACACTGATCGCTCCACGCAGACATTCTCTTCTTTCTTCACCCCTTGGCAGAATTAGTTTTGTTAGAACTTGTATCGTTTAGCTCGGAATCCCGTTAGAGTTAGATTCGGTTTTTTGTGAAGATAAAACGATACAAATTGACAAGTATCATTTAGCACCGACGAAAAATGTAAACTTTTTATAGGTGTAAGTCGAGTTGTATCATGGCAAGATTCGAATTAAGTTGGTGTTTTTTGATGTATCTCAAGTTAAATCTAATAACACAAAAAATATCGGATAAGAAAATTTGTACATTTTAATACATGTCGAGATGAATTATTTATCACCAAAGATATACTAAGTTCTTGGTAAGTTCAAGTGATACAACTAGATTTAAAACATATAACACAAAAACATGAACGAGTTGTATCACTTAGCGCAAATTTATCTCCGAAACTAAAAGAGATAGGGAAACGGGAGTTAGATAAAAAAAAACCGCATTTTTTTGTCGATTAAAGATCAGGAAAAAACGCAAAAAAGATACAACTCGACTTGTATCATTTAGCACAGGAGGCACAGAATTTATATTATTAAGACTAGTTGTGCCCGCGATTTCATTTGCGTTTCGGCACAGAATACCTTTCGACATTAAATATCGTGCTTATAAAATAAAGTACCGTATGTACTAAGCATGCAAGTCAAATTTGAATTTCGTATTTTTTATATTTTGTAACCCTCTTATTTATAAAAAGTTAGAGAGCATTTCAGTTATTTAAAGTATGTCTAAGTATTTAGACTGGATATCTCGTATTTACGATAGTAACCAGAGGAGTCTCCAACTAAAAGTTATTTTAATTATTGTATTAAAACATTGTCTTTATGAATAATAAGTTTTTAGCTTTAAAATTAACATTATTTCCATTTTTAAATCCCTTGCAGCCTTTTTATCAGTACTACTAAGTAGCCGTCCTTCTTAGTTTTACAATAATTAAGGCTTTTGATCATATCAGTGTATTTAATTTTAGAATTAAATCTTATGCCTTCTGCAGTTTTATATAAAAGAATCCTAGTAGAACCAATTTAATCGATGTAAGTTAACTCGAGTAATCCGGCTTTGAGTCGCGCTCGATCCGAACAACCCAAGAGGTCGTGACCGTGGTCGACCGTCGTATCCTCGCCTCGCCTCGCCCGTATCTTCTAATCAGATTAACTGGGGGCAGTTGCTGGCAACTAATATAAGTAAATTTTACTATATGATGCAACCAGAGACTGATTTTAAATCGTCCCTGCAAACCTTAGGCACAGTGTGGGCAGTTGTTCCTCTCCTAGCTACCACATATAAACATGAGCTACGTTTTACGAAAATATGTGAGTCTGTTTTTTTTAATTTTTTTGATGGGGGCATCAAAAGTATACAAAATGATACGGGGTACCTACATATCTCGGCGATATAAATAACATTTTTCTTATGGAATCATACCTGAAACATTCGATGAGCATGACGGCATTCCAAAACCTTTGCTGTTTTTCATAGAGCATGCGCTGTTGTCGTTGCGTGCAACTTGACTCACTGACCTGAGTAAGCCGTAGTTTCGATGATAAGATAAAATACTTAGTAAAAGTTTGATGAATGATAAAAAAAATTAAATACTACTCTTACTAGGATGCGGTCTTATTGAACTGGATCTGGTTTATTAGTTTCGATCGATACCCTACTGAGAACTAATATAATAATGTATACGTATCTCGTTATTAATTGTCGGGATATTTTGAATTCATATTAGCTAAGTGTCCATATTAGTTATCCATATGAAATCCAACGCTGCATTTCCGTCACAGTGGACATTGTGTCAGCTATGACTCACGTCTCGTTCGTCTGACTGACCCGATAACGTTGGCTTTCCGAGCCGACGAGTTCTATAACCTAATGGCTTGTTGGAATTGAGGAATTGAATCCCACGCATACACGCACAATGCAACACTCAAGCTCGTACATTTGGTTACTCGAATTCGCTCGTGTATAGTAGGTACTTACATGAGATTATATTTAAGCGCTTCCCAATTTTCCCGTGGGGATTTCAAGTCCTTTCTCAGGCTTTAGAGCATTTTGGAAATCCGATTGGCCACGCGGGCACCATCGCTGAGTTATCAAAAAACGATTTATTGAAAAAAAGTACATTAAACAGTTTAACCACTTTTTATTATATTGTGATCACAGAATAAACAGGAACAGCAAAAAGCTAATGCGTTATTGGACTTTCCACTTTTTCAAAAAGTTTCTGGTTGTTCTCTGCAGTGTGCGTGTGCACCCAAAATAATATTTTTTTTTGGCTTGGTCTTTGGTTAAGGGCTCTACCACACATCTTTATACTCCTGAGAAACATACTGGACACTGACTGGACGGAAGGCGGTGCGCGGGAAACCTTTTTCTATTTATGATTTTTATATTAGAAAATATTTTTTATAACAATTCTATCCTGAAATAATAATGTTAAATCTAACCCTGTTATTCATTAAAAGTTAAAGAGCATTTTAGTTATTTGACTTATGTCCAATTTAGACTGGATGTCTCGTTTTTACCATACAATTAACCAGAAAAGAAAAATTGTATATTTATTAATAATACGGTAATTGTCGATTATGTTGTAAAAAACTCATGAAAATTGCGTTTCCCCAAAGTCTCACACAACTTAATCTCCTTAAAAAAACGAGACAAGTATGTTTCGTTTTTTTTTCTATCGAGTAAAATATTGAATTTAATGTTTCTAGCCATAAACGTCGTTCACAGTTTTATCTGTATTAAGTACATATAAAAAAAAATGTACCATGCTTTTTCTGTTAATAACTCGATTTTACAACTGAAAGTTTGAACAAGGGCCCTTCTTAACCAATAGAACCATTCTTTTGTCAGTTGAGAAAAGCAGATTCAAAATTTTTATGCTCGGTACTAAGGGCTCCTACAACTTAATTTAGTTATTGATTACTTTTACCGACATTGATCAAGGGCGCCTAGAAAACGGGCCTCGGGCTACCAGGTGCCCGCGAGCTACTGGTTGGGCACCACTGCTTTGGAGTATCTATATATCAAATTTTATTAAAATCGGTTCAGTAGTTTTCGCAGGAAAGCGAGACAGACAGACAGAGTTACTTTCGCATTTATAATATTAGTATGGAGTATGGATATGGATAGTGTATTGATGTATTTATTCAAACAAAAAATACTTCAAACTATTGTCAAAATGGCTAGTTGAGCTAATATTGCTTATTTCTCAAAATGTCGTGCGCACGTAGCCTGTGCGTAGTAAGCATGCGTTTAATGGTAGGTCGACATTTGACAATAAATTATGTATAAGGTGCAATGAATGATGACACCATTTTATTGCTAATACTTAATAAAAATGCGTATAAAGTTACATTAAAACTTATTCGAAGCAAATCTGTCGGTAGTAGGTAAGTACGGCTAATGTAGAGAATAGATTCGAGTATTTGGTATTTGATTTGAAGGTAGCGATCTATTAGCATAGCATTAGCTGCAATAGCTAGTCTGCAGCGTGCTTGTTTGGCTTCACCTCACCTATTCGACAATGTTCACGGGTCAGTCGCAGCGCGCTCTGTGATCACGTTACGATCAGTCAGGAGAAGATTCCCCTAGCAGTCTAATGTAAATTTGATCGACGTTTTGATGCAATTTGCAGCGAGACAACTAAACATTTTTTTAGGTACATTATATTTAGAGAGCATATTACTTCAATACATAGTATTAAATAAAGTCGCTTTACGCGTCTGTCCCTATGTATGCTTAAATCTTAATAAGTACGCAACGGATTTTGATGCGGTTTTTTAATAGATATAATAAATCAAGAGGAAGGTTTATAAGTATAATACATGCTCAAAATACTAATAAGTTAGGCGGTACGAAGTTCGCAGGATCGACTAGTATTAAATAAAGTCTCTTCACGCGTCTGTCCCTATGTATGCTTAAAATCTTTATAAGTACGCAACGGATTTTGGTGCGTTTTTTTTTTATAGATAGAATAAATCAAGAGGAAGGTTTATAAGTATAATACAAGCTCAAAATACTAATAAGTTAGGCGGTACGAAGTTCGCCGGGTCGACTAGTTTTAACTAAAAAAGGGGGTTATGAATTTGCCCTGTATGTATGAATGTATGTTTGTCTGTGATTAGCTCGTTTTTGGCTGAACCGATTTTGATGCGGTTTTCAGATAAGTATTTGTTACATTCATGAGAAGGTTTAAGTACCTTTTTTAACCGACTAGGAAAAAGAGGAAGTGCTTAGTTTATGTATGTGTCAGTTTATTTAAAGCGGGTTCCTTTTCGTACAAAATAAATTATTATATAAAAGTTGAATTAATTTGTTACTAAGACATATTGTGTTTGTCATTGTGTTTTTTATTTCAATAAATTTAAGGTTTTTACTTTTATTTTGAAGATCATAATATCTTCATCTATATCATCATACTTTAAATTAACTCATTATTAATTAATGCTTAATATTATGTACCTATTATGACGGGTTCTATAATTCTTCATTATAATTAAACGGTCGGTGCACCTATGTAGTTCATGTACGGTATTATTTAAAAGTCAGTCAAAGATATGTAAAATGATGCGGGCGAGACCAATACAAAATTGATTGGAACTTTAATGTATTATTTTATTATAATTTGATATCAATTTGAATGTGATTTAAATATAACCCTCCATGTGAAAAACGATTAGCGAGCCTATTGCGATATATTTTCGAGTGGCTGAATCGGTTTGAAGGATTCCAAACACAGATACGCATGCTCGCACGTCAAAAGCCGGTTTTGTTATATGGTATAAAATCATGTATGTTTCTGCGTTTTTAGTTTGTGAGAAAAACAGCACTGATATTTAAAGTATTATTTAATAACTTTAACACTCTTCTATCTTTTTAATCTGATTTTCGTTCAATTCTTGGAGGTTTATTTTTTAAGTTTAAAAATAGCCATGGATCTGTGTCGTTTTCTGATAGAATATACATAGAAGGAGACCCTAGAGAAGACTAGTTCTCAAGCCACCCGCCTGGGAGACGTTCTCCTCCGATCGATTGAGTCCACAAAGTCTCGGCGAAGGATGCGGGCTTCATTCTAATGATTTCGAGGACATATTGGAGCTGGAGCTACTTTCAATAAAGATATTTAGTAAATTTTGGAATAAATTACCTTAACTAGTCGACCCGTAGAACTTCGTACATGTATTATACACATAAATCTTCCTTTTGTATCAATATATATTAAAAGAAACCGCATCAAATAGTTGCATAGCTTTGAAGATATAGGGCCAGACAGCGTAAGCGACTACAGTATGTATGTAGCGTTATAGTATCAAGATTAATGCTAATCTTGTTCAGTTTTGGCATTATTGGGAGCGTCTCTCGAACTCTTAACTAATCTTGGTTTTTTTAATAGGTAATATTTAGCATTTTTTCTTCTCTAGGCATTGTTTATTGAAACTCCTCTTAGCTTAAGAAGCTTTCATGATGGCTCTATATTCAAGTTTATGCTTAAGTGTATTAGGTTCTGAGCTTGGCCCAAGGTGATCCAGTAACACAGGCTGTAAATAAATGAAAAGAAAAATAAAATATAGCACACTATGAATAAGAGTGACGACTTGTCTTTATACAATACAAGTCGACCCGGAAAACTTCGTACCGCCTAACCTATTATTAGAACGTGCATGTTTTATACTTATAAACCTTCCTCTTGAATCACTCTATCTATTAAAAAAATCCGCATTACAATCTGCTGTATTTTTAAAGATTTAAACATACCTAAGGACTGATGCGGAAAGCGACTTTATTTTTTACATATTACAACATTATTGTAATATGATGATGATGCTAATATAATTTCATTCATACGCAAGAGTCCAAGTTGAAAGATTCATATAATTTCATTCGCTTTCAAGAATTTAACTTTAAAGTAAATCACACAGTCGCGTATTTTTAGTGGTTGTGGGTACTTGCTGTTTTTGTGTTTTTTTTTGTGTTCTTTAGAATAATACTTTATTATGAATATTAATGTTTTAAGTTAAAATATCAAACGCCACGGATATATTTAGTGTTTTGGTGTTATTCTTGAACTTTATTTGGTTTTGATTTGTTCTTGTCTGTTAACGATAATGTTGAATATACAAACAAATAATGTAACGATTCAAATGTGGAAGGAGCGGACTCCCCTAACACAGGTACATATACTTACAAGGGGAGTTCCCCAACTAGAATAGTTATACTTTAAATAAATGAAATTTTGAATTTTGAATTGAATTTAATTTTAAACCGAAAAAAAAAGGTAGATGTTTTCAAGTCAAAGCGAATACCTATTTTTTTTTGCACTGAAAATTATTATTATCGATAGATTTTTATCATAGAAAATTATCGATAGATTTTCATCATGTTGAGCAATCTCTAACTGATTTCCATAATACTGTTGTCAAAATGTTCTAGAAAAAGTCATGAGTCTAGTACCATAGATAAAGAAGAACGCTAAGAAGGTACAGTCACAGTCACAGGCTTCAATTAAAATTTAATTTTACTGCTCCGTAATTAGGGTGTTTTCATTTTCTCACTTATGGTTTTGTTTTCTTGTTCATGCATAATTTCAAATTTATTTAAAAATACAGTGAAATATTACTTACCGATGTAATGATACGGCATAATTAGTACTTTTAAGTCCCCAACTTTAATTTTTGCATTCCAACACAGCACAATATGGCATTTTAGTGGGTTTTTTTTCATATTTTTCCTGGTGGTTTGTTTACAAGAAGCATAAAGCAACTGAGCTTATCAAATCTGTCAAAAACTTAATTAGAGAGAGAGAGCATCTTCCTTGTTCTGTGGATGCTGCGGCGCCGCCGCCGCCTGCGCCCTGCCTGTCGCCACTACAATCAATTGCTGTTTATTTATATCTTTAATTGAATTAATTTATTCTTAAAAGTAAAATTGAATGGGTATAGCAACGCTAAAGAAATTTACGACGCTAAAGCACGAAGAAATTTTCTTGTTGGTTATGGACGACAATAAATATTTTATACTGATTATTTTAAATAGCATCGCACGCAACCTTAATTGTTATTAGACTTAATTTAACCATGCTGTACAAGCTAATATGTAGTTTTGAAAACCGGATTACCTATACCTACGTTATATTTATCAAATGAACACTGCTGTAAAAATGGGTTTATAATTTTTAAATATGTAGTTGCACAGTTGTACAGCGCGCAGTGCATCAAGGATGTTATTTTATTTTTATTTGATTTACTTATAGTTTTTGCCAGTTCTTAATCTATTGGAATTATCTACAACTAGTCGACCCGGACTTCGTACGGTTCATACTGCCTTATTTATGACTATGTCATGCACGAATTATAAATATAATCCTTCCTCTTGAATAACTCCTACCTTAAAAAACCGCATCAAAATCCGTTGCACAGTTAAAAAGATATAATGAGCATACATAGGACAAACCCAGAGAGCGACTTTGTTTTATACTATGTATTGATAAATATATATGTGTACCTTTAATATGTAACTATATTATATATTTATGCTTTTTAGGCCATGAAGAAAGTTTACACTTATTATTTATATGCAGATTAAATGTATGTTTGTTACTTCTTCACGACTAAATGGCTGAACAGATTTCAATAAAATTTGGTACTGAGTTATGTCTAACTAGGGTGTCCCCTTGATGAACACATAGGCTTTTTATTTTCCCCAAATAAAGCGCGAGAACACATGCAATAAAAATTTAATACAAGTATTTGCACACTGCCTTCCAGTAGAAAATGTTAGATCCTAGTAGAAAATTGACCATCTATTGTAATAAAACTCATATTTCGGTAAATAAATTATTTCATTTCATTTGAATATTTATCTTAAAGTGTACTTTAGTCGGCCGTCCCTCGTGTTTCTGTTTCCACTCTAAAGTAAAACAGACAGCAACTGGAAAACATTTTAAACACCACCGTCCAAGCAAAAATAAACAGCGAGAGCGACGTTTCTCATTATTTACACTATCCACTTTTTATTTATTCCTCAAAAGCCCCACTCGCAGATGGAACAACGCTGCCCTCGAGTTATTTTATGTCACGTCCGTCGGCTAAGGACGCCCGGCGGAGTGCTCGATAAATGTTTCAGTACAGTATGTTTAGTGTTTACCTAGGACATTAGGCTTAGTGCATAGGGACTTCACAGATCAAACTAAGCAGAACTCCGGTGGAGTCGTCGCTTGTCGCCCCGCCTCGCGTCGCGTCGACAGCAGCTTGGACGTGATGCGCGTAGCAGCTTGTGAACAACCTACTTTTATCTACTTTATATACAGATACTGCTAAATGTCTTACTTTCATTTTGAGTATTTACCTGAAGCTGAAGTATTCATTGATATACGGGTATTTGTAGACTGATGCATACATAAAAACGGATATAAAGCCAATCATTGCACATAAAGCGGGCGGGGCGGTATTAGAACATTGTGATATTATTTCCTTTATAATATTTTAATAATTGTGCCGGTTTGCAGTTGTGGAGAGCGGGGACGAACCCATTACGTGCTCCAACCTGCGGACGCTCGTGCTGGCGAACCACCAGAGCACGGCCGACGTGCCCATGCTCATGGCCGCCTGGAACCCGCGGCCCGGGGTGCTGCCCAACCTCATGTGGATCATGGACCGCGTCTTCAAGTTCACCAACTTCGGGATAGTCAGTGTACTGCACGAGGACTTCTTCATACAAGCGGTGAGTGAACCAACTCTTTTATTACAATAGTACTGTACTGTACTTATACATAAGTATGGTTTACATTACACGAGTCACGCAAACAATTTTTTATTTATAACTAAACCATATAAATAACATATGTTTAAGTACATATTAAATATATTTTAAAATGTTTTAGCCAGTTCAATGAACAAACAGCATGATGATCATCAATTTTAAAAATGCTACGGTATAATTGCAAAAGCTATTTGTAATAGTTAATTAATAGTAAGATGTTTTAAACTTTAACACGCAAATACTATACGAAAGTGACTGAAATCGGATTTACCAGTGATCCTATACTAAATTTACAAACGTAAAATGTTTTCAGCTAATTCTGAGAACCAATAATGAAATTACTTACCTTCAATGTTATGTACTACCTTTTTATTATATGGTATCACAATGCCAACATCATACACCAAGACTTAGGGGAAAATAGGATCCTTCTATAATGCTTAAACGAAGAACGGAGTATCACGGCTTCAATAGAAATGGGCTCAAAGACTGCCCGATCAAGGAAAACAAGAGCTGGAATAAGTCCCGCTGAATTGTAGCTTTTGTGTTGAAAATCCGTAAGTAGGTAAAGAGAATTATATTAGCGATGTTTTGGAAAGGGTGCTGTTAGTTATTCAACTCTCGAGCCCCGAAGGCACTCGCTACGTTTAATGTAGGCTGCTGTCTGGAAAATCCATTACAATACAATACAAAACCATAATATTTTGGTACCTATGAAGAGAATTAAAAATATCTTCTAAACCATGCTGTAATCAAAAATGTTGGTCAATAATGACACTAGATAATTTTACTTAGAATTTTTTGAATCTAAGGTATACTTATATATTTCTTTTTTGCCTCAAGTGGCCACTCTATAATATTTTTAGTTTCAAGTGTTTTTGAATATGCTACCTAAATAGGCAATATGTACAATGTTGTACTGTACTAAAATTGATACATATAAATATTTTAACCGGTAAATGCACAGAGTGAATCAAAACGACGGCGCGGCTCCCAGCTTAAACTCCCGAAATTGCTACCTTAATTACAAGGAAATCGGGACGCTCTAGAATTTAATACCCTGCTGCTGCCCGCCACCCGCGCCGCAACGCGCCGCCCCGCGCCGCCCCGCGCCGCCCCGCGCCGCCCCGCTCCGCCCCGCTCGCTTGGTATCTACAGATAACAGTATTACGCCTCAATATTTTATTCTGTCAGAATTCCAATAGGTCTGAATTGTTAATTTTATTTCCGATCCGGTGAGCCTCGGGTCTTTCAAGAAACTCAATTACCGTAATACCTGCAAGTATAAACAGCAATCCCGAAATTTATCTTCCAGAGTAAAATACGTAATTTCGCGTTTCGCACCCAAAGAGAATTCGACGCGTAATAGAATTTTGGGGATTTTAGTGATTGCTTTCAGTTACCTGCGCTTTTATGTTGAAGCTACCGTTTTGCCAAGGCTCTAGTCTACGTGTATTGCAAGTATTGCTATTACGTTGACGTAAGTGATATTATTAAGACATAATACGTATGTAGTAGGCAGTAAATTATACACGAAGAGAACTATATTTTTGTTTTTTTTTATTCTCCTAATTAAAAAATGTGTGCACTTAGCTACCTCGCTGCTTGCAAACTAAAGGCCTACGCTGATTATTTTTGGATTGCTCTCTTGCTAATTCATCTAGGTAATTTACCTATGCGAAAAAATTGACAAATTACATAATATAATGGTATCTCTCGTTCGAATTAAAAAAATTGTAGTTCGCGCTACTGCGATTACAGAAACTTTGGTAAAAGTACAGAGTTTAAGCGCTTCACAGACTTCGCAGATACGATAAGATATCTGTATCGGCGCAGATCATCTTTCAACATTAATTTCTATGTAATCCTATGGACGACCACACACTAAGCAGATAATGTAAAATATATCTGAGAAGTGACATATAAATTGAAAGATCTGCAGATAACATTGCCGATACAAATTTATCTGCAGATAACATCTGCCGATACAAATATGGCATAATATTTTAACTGCAGCTAAATACAGGATGTATGATGAAGTAGCCCTCGGGTTTCGCTTCGGAAATAGGTTGTGAATTTGTTTTCTGATCGATCCTCGAAGATATGAAATTCACCTCGGTGCTTTTTAAGCTTTATATATGGTGTTCTATCAAAATTCTTCGTGTTTTAAACCGACTTCAAAAAAGGAGGTTATCAGTTTGACCTGTATGTATGTATGTTTGTATGTAAGTATGTATGTTTGTCCGCGATTATCTCGCGTTTGGCTGAACCGCTTTTGATGCGGTTTTCAGTAGGTAATGTATTTGTTACATTCAGGTGAAGGTTTAAAAAGTTTAGTACCTATTTTAACCGACTTCGAAAAGAGAGGAAGTTCTCACATAATGTTTGTGTCAGTTCGTTGAGGGCGGGTCTCTTTTTGTAAAAAACAAATTATAGTGCGTGTGTTTAAAAGCAAGACGTGACTCATTCATAATCAGAATCATCTTCTGAAGAGCTGTCTAATAAATCCAGAAGCAGAGTTCTTTTCGTAAACGTGAACTCATTGTAACATCCTATATAAACATTCTTTAGCAAAAAACAAGTCTGCTCAGTCCGAGAGATTTTGAGTGAATGTATAATCTTGTAATATTACCGCATCTGCGTAATGTGTGGTATGTACCTTCAGATAAAAAAGTTTGTATACGCAGATAAAATCTTACCGCATCTGCGTAATGTGTGACAGGCTTAAAGAATTTAAAAAAAGGGGAATGACAATATTTGAGTGACGTGGCAAACAATAGGTCTACACTGCACTGTTAGACAACAACACTTGTCTTGGAATATTTTGGATTTACTCAATTTACTAAAAAATTATAAAAATGACAAGAAACTTTCTTACTCATCGTATTAGTGAAGTATGATAAAAGGGCTTTATAAAAATAAATACTTACCTACATGTTATTTGTTATCTACTACTATGTACTATCTATCTACTATATATATATATAAATCTCTAAAACTCGAGAACGGCTGGCCCGATTTAAATGATTTTGGTTTTGAAATGTTGTCACAAAATCATCAGCAATGTCTATGGAGCCTGGGAAGATTCTCACGATGTGACGAAGGCTAGGTTTCTCGAAGGCATTTGACTGCGTTGATGATACTTTGCTACTTAAATTAAAGCCTCATGATAAATCACTTGATCTACTTGCCTCTTATCTTACTGATTGCGACCAACGGGTGGACGTGGGTGGTGCGGTGTCTGCAGGTTGTCCTGTCGAGATTGGTGTAACTCAGGGATCGATATTGGGGCTTTTCCTGTTCCTAGTCTACATAAATGATCTCCCTTACATGTTACATAAACTAACTGATGTTGTCATCTTTGCTGACGACACCTCTTTACCATTTAATGTTAAACGCGGTGATTGCCTCAATTTAGATATAAACAAAAAAAATGTGGAAATCTCTCAATGTTTACTTCCAATAAATTAATATTGAAGGCAAATAAAACAGTATTCTTTGCCTAATGTGACTGCTTATGATACAGACATACATTTAGACAATAACAAACTTAATCTGGTAAATCAAACTGTATTAGTTGGTATCAGTCTAGATTCGAAACTTCAGTGGGGCCCCCATATCTCAAATGTTGCTCAAGGCTCAGTTCGGCTGCGTACGCAATCATAACGGATGTGATGAGAGAGCGAGACTTGTGTATTTCAGTTACTTTCATAGCTTAATGACCTACAGCTTGCTTCTATCGGAAAAAGCTGCAGATCTTAACGTCATTTTAATACTACAAAAATGCGCAGTTACAAACATTTAAGTATCAGCTTAAAGCTCGCGAGTCCCTCCGACAAAAAATCGCAGAAATTGATATTTTGATGCAGCTGTTTCTGTACGTCTTTGAAGTTATTATGTATACTCGCAAAACTTACAAATATGTTTGATAAAAAATAAGGTAAAATTAAAGACCTTAGAACGCGTAGCAAAAACAAACTAAGTATTCCACAGAACAGACTAAAACGGACAAACAAATAATTTATAATTTATAGGAAACGAAGTAAGATTTTTTAACAAGATCCCAGATGAGATTTTGATCCTGAATGATTATGAGTTTATAACTCATATACAAAAAGTTCTGATTAAGAAAGCTTAATACAATGTTGGTGATTATGAAAAGGACTAAGACGCATGGAAGTAGTCTAGGTCTGCACTTAAGATATTTTCATTATGTCATATGTACTTTATTTTTTGATTAATTTATGTTCTTTGTAGTGTCGCCAAATTGAATTGTAATGTAACAAAAAACAAAAAGAGAGAGATAAGTTGAAAATTAGAGTTTGTAACCCCTTTTCTTCTCTACGCTGTAAAATCATTGCGAAAGGGAGTAGGATCATTTGACAGAGGGGGGCTCGTTTGGGGGCGTCTCCAGGCGACCATTGTCGTAAGGCAAGGCAAACATGTGTTTGCCTGAGCCATTGGTGGGCACCCTGAACTAGCTACCTCGCCTCTCGCAGTATAGGATACTTTACCAAATAAGGTATCATACCAATTAGATAGATAGACTTATTGACTTTCAATAAGTGATATCTTGTATCCTATATTGATTGAATAATTTTTTTTTGATTTTGACTTTATAGTAGTCCAGAGAAGGTTTAATAGGTGAGAAAAATTTAGGGGATGTTAGTAAAAACAACAATTTTATTTATGCTAAGAATTTATGTGTACCATAAAACCGTTCTGGTTTTCGTTTCCGTTTCCATTGTTTGTTTACTGGTTTACTGGCCCATTCTGGGCAGGCACAGAAACATAGTCATACAGCGAAGTTTTTAGTGGGCAGGTAGTTTAATGCAGAATTTTCGTGGTCAGCTAGTTTTTAATAAATTTTCAGTAAATTAAGTCAATCTTAAATATGCCTTGACAGTATTGATGTGTACAATTACCTATCCATTCAGTGAAAGGACTCGTAAGCTAAGAAGTATGCTAAGTATTAGTGTTGTTATAACAGCAATGAGTTTTCAACCTATTGCTATATTGCGTATGTATTGTACTTATAAACCTGCCTTTTGAATCACTGTATAGTAATAGCAAAAAAAACACATCTAATTCCGTTGCATAGTTTTAAAGATATAAGCATACATACGGACAGGACGCGGGAAGCGACTTTGTTTTAGACTGTGAATTGATTTATTAACATAGTTCATAAGTGATGCTGGAGCCTGTTAAACAGTATTCTGGAGTTACCACAATCCTACGTTTCAACAAGATTGACAATTAACAAAAAAAGTATTAACTATCATGAGATTGATAAAGCGTTTAAGCGATATCAGAATGCGTACTAAGCAACGAGATATGGAAGTGTTGGTAGTGTACGATAATGTAAATCAGACTTCATACGTAAGTAGGTTACAGGCACAGGTTCGGGCCGAGTTGGCTGAACGCCAGTGCGGCTTCAGCAGTTGTATCAAGTTCGGACCTACACTTTGATAAGACGACTTAAATTTTATCAAATTTGGATTTTAAAACTCCGCTCATTTTGTCATTGTATTCATTCGATCCGGCTCCGCTAATCCGTATTATCGCATGAAAATTTTATGATAAGTACTAATAGAGCAACACTCGCACCTGCTACCGATAAAAATACCAGCTTCTTGAGATTCTATGTTACTAATTTAAAAAAATTATAGCCAGCCGGTTAAGTAATTTAGGCTTAGTAATTTCGTCACACACAAGACAAGACAGAGTTACTTTCACACTTATAATATGAGATAGCATTTGTATGGAGATAGAATAAAGGGTGAGCTCCGCGGCGGTTACGCCCAAGCATTTCCTTTCATAAGCAAAATCCCTTTATGTCTCGTGGTTTTAAGCTACCAAATTTCATCTATATCGTTTTAGCAATTTTGGCGTGAAAATGTAACATACTGATTGACAGACAGACAGGGTTATGAGTTTAATGATAACTAAAGTGCCTGCCAAATAAGTGTGCGCGCGGTACAAATATCAACCAATAAGCAATCACTCAGTCAAGTTTTTTATCAGAAGAATTATATTTTTATATTTTTTATTATATTTTTAAAATCAACAATAAATATGCTTGATAATGCACTAGATAACCTTGCTTAGAATTTTTAAGCTACTGTTGTGTAGCTTTTAGGATAAAGATCTTAGAAATAAGTGGTTTGTTGCAAAAGTAGCCATTTTAGGCAACTAACAGTATATTACTTAGATTTTGAACCTGAAAGCTACATAACAAAGCCTTAGCAAGACTATCTAGGGCAGCATTGACGCATATTTTTGATTTCGGCCATGCTTTAGAAATCATAATTATATATCGGAAGTGGCGCTAGTATCCTACCGTGTGGCCCGTTAAAGTAAGTGGGTTTCTCTGATTTTTTAAACTTTAAATAAGTTAACAAAGAACCTTCATAGTTTATGATGTAATTCTATATTAATAAATTTTCTGAATAGGTACTTATGAATTGTAATTTCTAACTATAAAAATAATACATGCCTTTACGAAAAAGGGGTCAATATGAATTTGTAACGATTTTCTCATATCCTTGCTGGTGGTCGAAAAATGCAGGCTAGACATGCGCGGGCGGGCGGCGGTCGGCGAGGGGTCGCTGGCGGAGTGCCAACTGTCACAAGGACCACTACAGTATCGCAAGTAGATAAAATATTTACTGTAGCAGCCGTGCGCCGCGCCGTGGCACGGGCCTTCACGAGAGCTCGCTAGCTCGTCACACTCTTCTGATCCGGGCATAGCCTTTCTTCTTTAAGCTGCTTACATTTAAGTGGAAGCACGCATTTTTAATTGAGAATAGAAAAATTTCGTGCTTCATATTGTTTCAGTCAATACATTTATGAAATATTTATAGGTACACTGGCGGTCTAGGACGACGTGTCACTTCCAATTTTTATGTATTGGAAAATAGCTCTAGTTCTTTTGTAATACAGTCTAGGGTGCATGAGACCATAGACAAATAAGTAACGCTGTCCTAGACCGCCACTGTATCTACCTACCTATACTTATGCAATTTTCTCAAATTCAAAGTAGGGTAAAATAAAAAATATATAAATTAAATTCAATTTGTAAATTGTTATTTAAAGTTAACTAGTGTTTCGTTTTGTTTTTGCCTTCTGACAGTAGTTTTATGGATATTTTGAAATATTTATTCTGATCTAAGAAACTTTCATTATTACAAATCTCTAACTGAAGACAATGAACAATTTTAATTAAATGCATTTTATCCTGCTCTTTCCTGCCACTGCCATATTTTCGTGAATTTCTTCTTTGTCTTAATCCTCAAATACCTAAATTACAAAATATTGCCAATATAGTTAATTTTTATCTGGAACAGTTTGAACTGTAATTTATTTTTGAGCAAGTATAAAAGTTACATAGTAAATGTATGTAGGTAGGTACAACATAATAAAAATAAAACTTTATCGTTGAATGCGTCTGCGATGAATAGACACCTGAAGGGAGACCCGGTGTCATAATGTGGTTATTAAGATAAAAGGGTTGAGGATCCGTCCTGAATTCGGTTAGAAATTCCATTAGACTGTAAATGTTTAACAAGCTCACGTTAATTTCTTACTGTGTTTCAGAGCTGAGTGATTACATTGTCTATAGCATCTGTCCCCGAATCGGTATCTCTGTTCAATTTAGAAATTGATGAAAATGTTTGAGTTGGTTAGGTTAGGCCGCACTTTTATTTACATTTGGAATTTAGATTGAACACATGTGACCGTCTATTCAAGTAAAGAAACAAACTAAGTATGAAACTGTCTTGTATTGTTAAAATTTAATTAAAATTTTAAAAGTATTGTGTAAAACATGTTTGTTTTATTGGTTCGAGTGTAAGTTCAAAATCTTATGACTCTACTTAATTTGATGAATACCAATACCAAAGTATTAGATCATATTAATAGCGAGATCGACCTCACTGGTCCCTTGGGCTGCAGTAAACAGTTTATTTTAAATATTTTATGTCATTCGTGATTGAAAGACATCGTTTTTTCAGCGGTTTTATTTACATAGTCTCCCAAAGCCACAGCGTTATCTTTTACATTAATGATGTTGTTCACTGGTTTTAAGTAGGTAGCATCCGCAATATGGCCAATATGGAGAGGGAATCGGAGAGGAATAAAGTAATTCTCCCTTTTTCTTTGAGTTGGTAATGGAATATTCAGCTGCGGGTCCGCCTCCGTCATCTGCCGCTCCCGCTCCCGTCGTTTCCATAATCCTTTTGAAAGTTTTCCGGCCATCAAAACGATCGGTTTGAATTATTTCACAGCTAAGCTAATAGACTTTTAAATATTAATAATCTTAATTAATATTTAATTAACACAAATAAGTGTTTAAGTAAATATTCAGTACTTGTGACATATTTTATACGTAGTTTTATATATTTTACAACTTATTGATTTGAAAATTACATAAAACACATTCCATAAAACATAATGTTTCAAAATTCCGTTTAATGAAATATTTTGAATGTCTCTGAATTTTTTTTAGTCGCCATTGCTAGTAATGCAAATGCGGTAGAGCTCAGACCGCACTCTTGTAACTGCATTAAAAAAACTGTTTTTATTTGCATTAATTAAATAAAACTCATTCAACTAAAATTCCATTTAGGTAACACCGAACTTTTTCACACACCTTACAACAAAGCCCCTGCGCGTCTGCCGTCTGCCCCTCTGATGTATTACGGCAAGAGCGTGGCGGCGGGCGGCGGCGGGCGGCGGCGAGGCGAGGGGGCAAGATTCTCTCGGTTCGGAATTACGTTTTTTTCTTTATTCCCCGTCTAACTCAAAGGTGAGGGTGCGCTCAATAAAATAAACTTTGCTAAGTCGAAGAGCGAGGGATTGTAAATGTAAAGTTATCCCATTTGAAAAATAAAACCAGCAAGCACGCACATAAGGATTTTAATTTGATTTTTGTATATTTTCAAGTTGCTAATTAAATGATATTGCGTTGCGACTCAGCCGTTTCAAACCCACTACCTATATATAACGAACAAAGAGTTGTTTGCTTTTAATTAGGGGTTACCGTTGGAGTTCAATCATCCGGAGCATGCCCCGACTGATCCAATACAAAAATAACGTGGCAGATTAATCCAACCCGGGTCCCGACTCATCTCTTCTAACGTGTGTTGCGACTCGACTATTTCTTTCAATAAGTGATATAATATAATAAGAGGCTGCACAAATGCTATCACAAAAATTTATGAAATAAACTTATTAAAAATCATATCTGGATGTTTTATTATAATAACATGACATTCATACGTAAATATATTTACCTACAACCTGTGCTGTGCCTACAACCTTCTACAAATTAATTTAAGTATGTACATTCTAAGGAAATATTTTTTTCAAAATTGTATGAATTGTATTTATACGTATGAATGAGAAAAACAAAACAAATTGAGAACCTCTCTTTTTGTTTTAAAGTAGGTTCAAAAGAAATCCGATCAAAATCGTCGTCAGCAACGAGCCAGACAGCCGATCAAACCCATCCGCAGCACCAACGTTAGAGCCGCGAGGAAGAAGCACTCAGTACATTTTTTATTATTTAAAAATAACTCAAAGGGGAAACAGGGAAAATTGCGATCGCAAATATTTTTAATGAGAGCCATCATTCAATTTTCATTTCTTTTGAAAAATTGTAAAAGTTGGAAGTTGATATTAGAGGAAGCTTACGACCAACTTAGTCAAGAGTTTTATTACTTCGTCCTAAAATTGATCTAAAAAGCTCGATTTATGTTTACTCCTTAAATTACATACCATTAAATAGCTTCTTTAAAAGGGGTCTTATTTTTCATCAAATAAAGCTTTAAAGTTTGCGAAGAGCTAATTTTATAAAGAAAAATTGCTTGCAGCTCTTACGACGACGATCGGCGACGTGCAGCTTGAATGTTATTAGAGTTTACTACGAGATACTAACAACGGATAATCATGTAACCAGATATTTGAAGTTTTCGTTAGGTAATCCTGTAGCCGCCGCCCCCGCCGCGGAGGTGGAGGTTCATCCCGATCTGCAATGATTCACGTGTAACGGCCGTGCTCTTATTAGGTCGGATCTGGCATTCGCGGCACGTCGCGGCCCGCTCGCTTATGGCCATATTGGGTCTCTTATTGAGTTGACGGCATCGACCAACGACGCTGATACTCTTGACTTTTCCAAATATTTCATTGTTAGCTAGGTATACACGGTTACTTTTTTATCGTGGCGGAAATTTTAAGTTCGGGTCTTTAGCATGATATGTCTTATTTTATTTAAGGCCGATGGACCCCTTGTTCACTCCCCCCACGCACTGCCCTCCAACCCTTGTGTCGCCTGGCGCCAGCCACCGTAGCTCTGATGCTATTCATGTATTTTAGTAGGTTTAGTTTTTTTTTACAAAAACTTTCGAAGGACCTCAAGTGAGCTCGGTTCATTATTTTTCAATTTAGATTTCAGGAATCAGTCCAGTTCAACTATGCCTACCGAGTGTTAAATTTTCCTCCACGATAAAAAGTAACCGTGGATAAATGTTGTAAAGTATTATAAAACTAAAGATATGGTGTTTTGTAGTTTAATCTAAACACAAATTAAACTAACAATAATTAATTATAAAATATCTTTAATTTGCTTAGTAAAATTTTGTTGATGTTTATTATTAAAACCTATTCATACCCACGACCTCGATGGCCCCTCTAACGCCAGGCAGGCAGGCAGGGTACCGGTAGATCTGTTCTTTGCTCCAACCTACTAGACTAATTTCCTGGGTCAGTGATAGATTGCTGCTATTGGTCAGCCTGTCACTTTAAGTGTGTTTTTGGCTAGTTTTTGGTAGTTACTAGCCAATCTTGCGAATGAAGAATTATTTTGTTACATTTTATTGAATAATCCTATTTTTGAATTCATTGGAATGGCTTCTGAGGGAGAATAATTGATAAAAATAAACAAAGAAAGCCTTTTTCAATGTCTAACCTGTGAGTATTATTACCCACCCATACAAACTTCCCACCTGATATGTTTTTATTATTGTATAAGAAGATGGGTTTTTCCGAAAGCCTACAAAAATCTATGTAAGTATTTAAAAAGTACTTACTATTTGCTATATTAAAAGATGAGATTCCATATGTCTGTCTCATTAAAATATAGCCAGGCACTTCAGCCATTACACTCTTACGAACAGGGATCAGCTCATGTTGGGCACACTTTGTGTAAATGCACCCAACCAATTTTATCAGTGCTGCTTTTAGATAGCCGGTGTAGACACAATTTTTCTCGTTAGTTGCAATAATGATCATATCATTAAGATAGTTTAAAATGTATAATTTTATTCAGTTACCTATCAATAGTTTCTGAAAAAACTCGCGGCTACAAAGACAGAACGGACGGACATTTCGAAACTGAGGGTGCCTTGTTTACTAAGGAACCTAAAAAGGTCCTGCGACGTAGTTTGTAATTTTTTATTTTCTCTTTTGGAAACATTTTTAAAGCTAGGGTTTATTGTTTGAAAACCTATGCTAACTGAGTATTCTATACTGGTCTAGACAAACTCGCTAACGAGCGGGGTGAGCAAACTTAGCGCTGCAGCTTGTCTGAACTGTTCGCCGCCGCAAGAAGGGCGCTGCAGGCTGCGACTGTCATCTGTGCGCTGTGCTTGTGCGCGCAGACCAGACTTACCGTACCGGTCTACGTATCTAGTTGTTGAGCGGTTGTTATCTTTGCGCGCTACAGCAAACAACGCACTAAGGTGTGCAAACAGAGCTGTGTGGCTGTATGATTATCATTTATAAATAATAATTGAAATCTATCTATACCAATAACAAAGAGGAAAGATATGATTGTTTGTTTGCATCAAATAAACTCCGTAACCGATTCGAAAAATTGGATCGAAGGGGAGCTACATTATCCCCCAGTGACATAGGCTATATGTATTTTTTTTCATACTTAAACTCAAATAATGTAACACAAGGTGTAATTTTATTTAACTTTTTTTTTTTTTATTCGCCTATTCTGGACTAAATTATATAAAATCATCCTAACGTTGTTAAGACGAACTGCAATTTCTTTACGTTGGAATTCTCCGGGAAATTCTTTGAATACTTGAAGCAGCTTATCCGCGAGCGGGGCGGGCGGGGGCGGGCGGGGGCGGGCGGCGCAGCGACGCGGCAGGGCGGCGCACGCTGGACTGCTCCGCCGTATTACTGCACCTACTCCTGTATCTTTATGGAACAATTTTTTTGTCTTTTCACCCCACTACCTTGCAAAGTATAGATTTTAAAAAGATTCAAATGTATTTTTTTTATAGATAAAAATCCCAAGTAATTTTTTATTTATCTTATCACTTGTAATGTCCTTATAAATAACATTTATGGGTTAGTGGTACTTTGTGAATATGCTAGCGAGCCACAAACACAACTAAATAGTAATGACCGGCGGAACAAGAACAAGTCGACCGAATTGCTCGCTCCGAATAGTCCGAAGTTGAGAAGCCGCCAGCGGCCATCCTACCTGTAATTAGTACGGGAAACGGAAACAAAGGGGTAGCGCCCCGGCCGCGTCCTTCCGCCCGCCCCCGGCTTGTTCAAGATGTGGTCCGGCGAGTGCTAAGGCGACATACAGACATGATCCTGCTGCCTTGCCATAAAACAAACAAAACATTGGAAATCGAATATAGTATTTACAGCCCTGAAGATGACTGTTAGATATTTTCTCCATTGTTTCTCGTCGATATTCCCTCTACGAGAATACTATTTTGCTACCACCCTCGTCATAACTTTAAAATAATAATATCATAATTAATCATATTTCCAGTTTCTTAACTGCAGCTATTTTAAATCCTATGATAGAAAAATGAGATAAAGTCCAAGAATTTTCTGTATGGAAAACATTAAAAGTTGTTTATGGAAATTGATGTTTAACAATGAATAAACTGTAAATTTTAGGTGTTTGTGTGGTTTATTTATTATAATAATAATAATAACACATCACACTCATAGCCCCTAACTAGGAAGAACCTGTATCTAGGGTGCCCGAAACACACACAGAGACGAACATCACACCCAGACCGGAAACAAACATCGATATTCATAATATCAATATTCGCCCCGCCCGGGAATCGAACCCGGGTGCACACGCTTACTCAGTCCACATCACTGCCAACTGAGCCACGGAGCAGTCAAATTAATTTAAGTACGGATACTAAGTGGCAAACTTTACCGCACATCGATAAATCTCAAACCTAAACCACCTGAGCCCGAGTGTTCGACGTCTCTCTGATTATAATTGAGCTGTATCTCATCCTTCCCTCCGCGCCCAGCCCACCTGCTGCAGCGTCTGCGGCCGTCCGCTTTGAATCCGAGAGCTTTGTATGGTTTAATATAAGGTCCAGTTTAAAAATCTTCAAGCCCAATTTAATATTTTTATTCGTCTGGCTCTAAGCTAATTTTCCTCTTCGAATACTACTGCGCATGCATTTGTATCGAATCACAAATACCAGCATTCAAGCATCGTGAATGCTGGATTCTAATCTAATACAATTTTTTGTTTGCTAAGAGCTGAATAAAAAAAACGCACTTGTCTAAAAAGTTGTCGGCCGGCGGTGTGAATGCAAATGCAGCAATGTTTTTAACAACCCCGATAGAGTTTCAGAATTTTTCACAGATTAGCTTTAACAGAGTCTCGGTTAGTTTTTCTTTTATATATATATAAATCTCAAAGATGACTGACTGACTGACTGACTGACATAGTGATCTATCAACGCACAGCCCAAACTACTGGACGGATTAAGCTGAAATTTGGCATGCAGGTAGATGTTATGGCGTAGGCAGTCATCCGCTAAGAAAGGATTTCCCAAAATTCCCTCAGGAACGGGAATTACGGGGCTTTTCAGTTAGTATGAGAAATCAATATCCTTGAGTGTTTCGACGTGAAATTTGGTGTACAGGTTCCTCAGTTAATGTAGGAATGTGGAAAGAAAGTAATTAACAAAATTCCCACGGGAACTTAAATAACGGGACTTTTTTGTGAGAATGAAAACTCGACTTCCTTGAGTGTATCGACGTGAAATTTGTGTACAGGTTCCTCAGTAGATGAAAGGGTGTTGAAGAAAGGAATTCACTAAATTCCCATGGGAATAGGGTTACAGGACTAATTATTTAGTATGAAAAATCGATTTCCTTTAGTATACCAACGTGAAATTTGGTCTACAAGTGTAAGGGTGTTGGAAGGAAG
This sequence comes from Euspilapteryx auroguttella, assembly GCA_951802225.1. Classification (NCBI taxonomy): domain Eukaryota; kingdom Metazoa; phylum Arthropoda; class Insecta; order Lepidoptera; family Gracillariidae; genus Euspilapteryx; species Euspilapteryx auroguttella. Next base: position 13,549,694 of record OX637641.1, on the reverse strand, counting down.
AAATATACTAAATTCCCACGGGAACGTAAAACGGGACTCTTTAGTTAGTATTAAAACAATGTATATATATTTCTTTATTTCCACGTAAAAATAGGAAAACGGGTTATTCAATGGGTGTAATTAGATTTAGAGTTCTATTAAAAAAAAATAACCAAAATTCACATGGAACGGAACATTCCCAAAAACATCAAGCGCCTCAAAATCTTTAACTTTTTTTTACTCGAGTAGGTACATATACTAGGTATGTAGGTACGTATATTCAACTACTTTTACCCAACCAGCTAATAGAAATGTTAGAAGTTTCAGTGTCTGAATGGTGGAGTGTAGAAATGAATTTATGGAGTTGCCACGGGAACTGAAATAAAGATAGATATTTTAAGGGGGTATGGGTGCGATCAGAAATGATGTCACCAAAATCCTGAGTCGTAAATCAACCAGTAATTAACGATTTTAATGAAAAAGCGCGTGCGAAGCTGCGGGCAAAAGCTAGTCTTTTCATAAATATATTTCGTATTTTTTACTACCTTTACAAGTAATTTAATTGAAGCAACAAAAGAATAACGAGGAGTACGTAATGTAACAAACAATTTTGTATTTTACAATAGCGGGTTTTAGTGGTGGTGGCGGTGTAGAATAATGTGTATGCCAACATCGAAACCAATTAAAACTTGAACTTCTAACAGCCACAGCTTGGCATTGCACTGCCGCCTCGCACGACGCATTATAGCTGATGAACATGACAAATAGACAATAATTAGAAAATATTATGAAATGTGTCCTTGTACCATATTAATTTTAAAACCTACATGTTCACTTACAGCAGAATTATTTAACATTATGGGTAGAAACGAAAATTATGCATTATTCAACGTTGAATGCTCCATCTACTTTTATTTGTCAAAGTCATCGCAAGATTGAAGTATTACGCACATGAGCATACGGACCGAGTGGGGGCCGATCGGGGGGTTCCGTCCGTGTCGAAATACGAAATTTGGCAGTTGCACAAATAGGAATAATGAGCATTCCGGAGGCACGCGGCTGGAGCTTTGGAAAATTGCATTGCGGGGGTCCCCTGAGGCCTGCTGCCCGTCGACATGATGCAACGAACTGTTTCAATCAGTCACTTTTAACGAAATACCTAAATCACCCAGCGAAATCTTTAAACGCAACATGGAACAACAATCGCGGGACCGAACTGATTTATCCGACCATTCGATATATTATCGCCAGTGTCTATTTCTTTCGTATGCGTGGCATGAATTGATTCATGTGTGCTCAAACTGCACAATGCTTCGTAATGAATGTACCGCGGGCCTGGTTGCCCCAGGGATTGCGAAAGTCTCTTAGGAATTGGACAACTTTTTCACCCTTATGGTATTTTTTTTAAACTAATGCAATAATGAAAAATAACTAAACTTTCCATAATTTCAATATATGACTATCAGAAAATTTTGTTCAGTAGAAGTTATACCTATTATAACTATAGGTAAGCTTTAACGCTGTCTGATTTTTGATTGGTTGGTGTCTACGGTGATTATTGCAAGACCACATATATATAAATTATTTAATCAAGTGATGTCATAAACGACCGAGATTACATCAAGTTTCTATTAAGCTTATAGAATGAAGTTCGATTTAGGAGGCGTCGGTGGTCAAACTGATGCGAGCAGCGTTACTTCGGCTTGTCAGCTGTAAGTGACAGCGACGGACGCGTCCCTGATCATAAGGCGCCCTTGCCGCCCACCGCCCGCACCCGCGCCCCGCGCCCCGCCCGCCCAACTCGCCTCTCCCGCCGCTGACCGCAGTTGATGAAGTGCTCGCAGTTCCTGATCCAGCTTCAAACTGTCTGTTAAACTTCTATATCTGTTGTATTTGTCTGAACAATTAATTTACTTATTGTTCACGTAATATTTCGAGTTTTAGAAATATTTCATTTGTAAAGAAAAAAAAATAGAAATCAAGGTTCTAAGTGTAATTAATCAGAAAAAAAAAGTACGATGACAATACTGAGCTTATGGTTGATACTGAGTAACTTTACAAATGTAGCGAGTAAGTATATATATATATTTGGGGGTGCCGCAATTTTATAGCACTTTTTGTATCAGTGCCTATTCAAATAACAATTTAGATTCGAAAGGGTTAGGGTGGTTTCCATATCGATGAGTTAATTTCCACGAGTTATTTGCATCGAGTCTAAAGCAAGTTCGCGACTTAATTTTCTCTCGCTGACATCTGCATACAAATGGATGTAATTTCGTCAGCGGGTCCCTCAGGCGCTAGGCAACCGGCGGGGTTAGTGTGTAGTTGTGTACCTCCAGGAATCCTCATTGTTTTGCTTGGGGTGTTTTGATTTGCCTGTTATCAAACTGGAATTTATTTTATCAATATATATATATATATATCAATATTTATAAAACTCTTCCGTTACTGACTGACTGACTGACAGACAACGCAGAGCCGAAACTACTGGGCGTAGCGGGCTGAAATTTTGCATGTAGGTTCCTTAGGGAGTATAGGTAAGCACTAAGAAAGCGTTTCCCGAAATTCCCATGGGAACGGGAAATAACTGGATTATTGTGTTTATGAGAAATCTGCGCGAGTGAAACCGCGGGGCAGCCTCTAGTAATATATAAAACTCTTCCGTTACTGACTGACTGACTGACTGACTGACTGACTGACTGACTGACTGACTGACTGACTGACTGACTGACTGACTGACTGACTGACTGACTGACTGACTGACTGACTGACTGACTGACTGACTGACTGACTGACTGACTGACTGACTGACTGACTGACTGACTGACTGACTGACTGACTGACTGACTGACTGACAGACAACGCAGAGCCGAAACTACCGGGCGTAGCGGGCTGAAATTTTGCATGTAGGTTCCTTAGGGAGTGTAGGTGAGCACTAAGAAAGGATTTCCCGAAATTCCCATGGGAACGGGAAAATTTGGGATTTTGCGGTTTGAAGGGAAAATGCGATGGCAAGCTGTGAAACGCACACCAATATTACTTTGCTATAATATTGCACGACGAAAATCTCGTACAGAAACTGTTTGGGTAGTTATATATTTATTTCTTGCATCGCACATGCATTCCAGTCACAAATACGCATAATGGCTGTCGGAATTCGTTGCATTGTTTGCTCGTCATTTTAATAAGATTCCTGCAAATGATTTCAAACATAGCCACTCTATTAAATTTGTACAGTATTTCCAAAATCCAATTCCAGATATAATACGAAATGAACGAACACCGTTCGGCTCAACTCGGTACAGATCTGTACCGATAAGTTACAACGGGCGTGGAATCAACTCGGTACAGATCTGTACCGGTCACGAGCGTAGCGCCGCGCGACTTTTTTTTTACTCGTTTTTTATTTTTTGGCTGAACCAATGTTTGCCTAATGTTTGACAAATGTGTCGACTATGAATGATTGAATGGATTGACAATCAATCACTGAATCAATAATAACCCAAAAAAAATAAAAAATGTTAACAAAAAAAATTTGCGGGTATCGGGTACCTATGCCGCCATTTTGAAAATTGGTGAAAATTTGGGAAAATTTTGACATATCTACCTACTTGCGACACTACTTTGTTGAGCGGAAGGGTTAATAAGCTTAATGAGATACTATTGGTATGGCTAGAAAGACTCTGGCATATAAAAGCCAAGCCTGGCCAAAGGTTTTTTAATAATTTTAATTATGGCATTATTTCAAAGACTCGTCGCAGTCAGACTATATGACTTTGTATTTTGATTTTTGAACCCTCAGTGTTTGCGAATTCCTCGCACTTGACAATTTTTTTGTATTTCCTAAGTACACGAACGACGATGGAATAAAATTGTATGATAACATTGTGATTAGAGGGGTGACTTTAACTTTGTTTGCTAGGTCGCACTTGTTTTCTGTTCGGGCCAGAGATTATGTAAATAATATGAAAATCAGGGTCTTGTCGAGCGTACTCTGACAACAGTTGGGAAAAGCCGTGGCGGGGCGAGGCGAGGCGGGGGGGGGGGGGGAGCGGCGGGCACGCAAGACAAGCTAGCGGAATTTATGCCAACATTTTGTTTTTTCTTACTCTCCTTACTAGAGATTTTCTATTGTTCAGAGATCCTTAAGCCTTATTTAAAGGAATTTTAATTAATTTAAAGCGTTAAAAGCCTGTTGTTTAAGGCACTCGGTATTAAAAGCTTCTTTCTTGTATTTTGAACACATTTTACCATACGCTTAAAAAACTTGTTATTATAGTATATAAGTTCATACCCTATACTTAATTAATTTTGTAAAATATCTTTAAAATTGTGACGTAATGGTTTTATTTATAATTCAAAATGAGAGACTACTTTGATCTTTGATTGTGATAAAGAAAGTTTCTTTGGTGCGTTGTCTCACCTGCAGAATTATAAAGTAGAACTGGGATTCATAATACAGCCGTCAAGATTTGTTTCATTTGAAATTAGTATAATTTTGTGTTGGAGATGTATTGTTTCAGCCAATGGTATTAGCATAAATGTGTATGGGGTGTTTGAGGGGAGGATCTTCGTAAATAATTACGTGGTGCGAGCCGCGCAATAAATAATACTTATACAGCTGCTCCTCCCGCCCGGGCACTCTAATAGCCTTTAATGTCTGCCTTGTGCGAGATCTGATTGGTTTGGTTTTATAACCAAAAATGGCTTCTTTAGGACAAAATACTTTTATTTATGTATTTTATAAGTTCTTGACCGTAAAATTAAGTATTATAGGTACGGGAGACAATGTTTATATGTTTATATAGATCATATAAAGTTTAGAATATTATTGACTGTGCTGCAATAGCTAATATAACGTCTGATTACTGATTACTGAACATCGTATATTATATACCTATTACAAGTGTGATCGAAATTATTGGGGTGTCTACAATTGGCTTTATATATCACTCTACTGGGCAGCAATTGACTTTTCATGTGCTTTTCATAAAATTGTATGTCTGTTCCAAGAAGATACGCATTATTTAGGTAGTGTATGCAAAGTAAACGTGACACAAACATACTAGCTGTGGAACGTGGAACGGAGATTGCAAATTTGAGGACTGCGTCGCGACCGCTGCCGCCGCCGCCGCCGCCGCCCCGCTGCGCTGCGCTGCTCTGGCTCAGGGCGTATACCAGCGCTGGTAACCAGCTTACTAAGTGTATACGCAGTTAGCTCTTACCGATATAAAGCGACCGATCTTCGACTTTTTGTAGCCAATTATCTCTTCTCCAAACGCTATTAACCACTGAACACTTTAGCTAAATGATAAACTGGTCGACGATGCAAGAAATAACTCAACATGAACATTTATAGAGTGCACCAATCGCGATTGTAGCGCAAATCTCATCTCGGAAACGAATTATATCTTCTAAAACATGGCGGTAATCAATAATTTTGGTCAATAATGCACTAGATTTGCTTAGAATTATTTCAGACTATACTGTGTAGCTTCCATGTTTAAAATCTAGCAACAACCCCCGCAGCACGACGGACCATTTGTCGAATCTAACTGTCAATTTTAATCACTTTTGACATTTCAATGCTGGAAAATGTATGGAGATGATCGACAAAAGTGACAGATAGATACGACAAATTCGACAAACTGTCCGTCATGTTACCGCCGAATCTCATATATTTTTTTCGATAGTGGCACAGTCGGAACCCTCTTTATAATAAATTGTTGTTGGAGATATTATTTTTACAATATTTAATTTAATTAATTTGAATGCACAGTTTATTTACGGATTTTCCTGCATCATTACTGATAATAAATCAAATCATAACACATTACTTGAGTCACCAAGCGGAAAACCAGAGGTGGAGATAAACTATAACTGTTAAAGTTATGGTTAACATTATTGTAAAAACAGATGCATAATTGCTGTGCAAATTATTACACAAATTATTGTCGCTATTTCGTTCGAAACAAGCGAATTCGTAACTCCTTTTAGGCGACAAATTGAAACTTAACAAAATGGTAGTAATTTACAAAGCCGATCGGACATCCGAACATCCCATTTGAATGAAAATTGGTTGCCGAAGTGTTTCCATACAAATATCCGGAGCGAAGTGCAAAAGTTATTTATTGATTGTTCGCTTCGTTTGCAAAGCGATGCGGGCACCGATAGCGCGTGATGTAGCGACGAACTAGCTGACTAAAATTAAATGTACTGTATGCGACGCGTATTGTACCTTCTTAATTATGATTGTTACTCACATATTGAAAAAATGACACACTCAGGGTTTATAAATACTTAATTATAATGACGCATCACACTCACAGCCCCGAACTAGGAAGAACCTGTATCTGGGGTGTCCGAAACATATACAGAGGCGAAAAACACACCCAGACCGGGAAACAAACATCGATATTCATCATAACAATGTTCGCCCCCGCCGGAAATCCAACCGGTTACACCCGCGCCTCAGTTCACATCACTGTCAACTGAGCCACGGAGCAGTTGAATGAATACAATTACAATGTAAGATTCATGTTTTTTACACTACTATAAGTGTTTGTTATTTTTCTGCCTGCTAAGTGATGAATTCAAATAAGACACCAATTGTAATAAAATATTAATTATTCTTTGGTCGTATCGGGCCGAGGTCCGGGTTACTTAAGAAAGTGGTGCTAACTCTAGCGCCGCACCGGCGCCTATATTTAGCTACGAGTATAAGCCGCTTTGGGGGCGGCGGGTGGTATCGGGTACGGCCATATTGCCGATTCTCCGGAACTTCTAGCTAGGCCATTCGTTCAATTATTTGATTCAAGATCTATAATAAAAAAAAATAAAAAATAAAATTAAAATAATTAACAAAAGTTATAAACGAAAAAAGCTCTCTTGGCGCTTTATCCTTACTAATTAAAGGTTTTCGTCGTCATTTTTAATAAAACTGAAGATTATTTAGTAACATGGTGTGCATAATAATAGGTATAGTAAGTAATATATATTGCATAAAATGTTATTTCCGTTCCTTTGTAGCAAGGAATTCTCATCACTTTTTTCCGCTTGCCGCCAAGCTTGTTGAAAATTGCTTTAGACTTCGTCGACCGGGAAGTCGGAAGAAACTTGCCGGAGACAGACATTTGCCGATTGATTTCTGAAATATGAGTAGTTTTTACAGCGTACATTGACAGAAGCAGATCTGATTCAAGTATGTTAACTTCCTTCGCCTCAACGGTTCACAAAATAACTTATTTTTGTAAATAAAGTACCTACGGTACCTATAGGTAAGATAAGTTCGTTTCTGGTTTCTCATAAAACTAGCATAACTTGACATAGTATTGTAATAATGTCTCTTTAAGTTTAAGTAAACAAAGTAATTATATTAATTACACAGACATCAAACAAAATGCCAAGTCAAAACTTAAACTAGAGCAACATCCATGAGCAGCTTCGGTAGCTCGGTAGCTCGTGCGAGCGCATTCATTAGAGAAGGGTCCGGAGACATGCGTAGCGTAACTCAAAACTAAAAGTTATTACGAGGAGTTTTGAGTTGCTGACGCAATAGGTAGGAAACAACCGTGTGTGCAAGAGAATCCATCTGCATTTTTTTGACATCGTGTTTTTTGGGAATTTTAACTATTCAATCAAATTCTCTATCTCAGGCAGATATAGCGATCTGCAGGCTATCAGTCTGTTGCTGAAGAGTTTAATTATTCAATTCTATTTAAAACTAGACGACCCGGATAACTTCGTACCGCCTAACCTATTACATGTTGTGCATGTAGGGTGACAAATCAACATCGAGCTATGCTGCGCTGTGCTGCGCTGTGCTATGTTTGGTCAACTCGCTTATCTAATATTTTAATGAGGATACAAACAAACCATGCTGTGCTGCGCTGTGTGAGGCTACGCTCTGTTTAAAATCGCAGCAGTCTCGAGCGAGGCGCGCTACCCGCCGTGCTGAGCCGCGCTGTGCCGAACTTTGCTATGTTTTAAATAACACATAAAATATCATCTTCATTGGATTCAACTATGTCGTACGTTATTTTGAAAATAAAGTAATTTTTGACGAGATATACGACTACACGAGCTGCTGATTATTTTTAATACTGAGTTAAGCAAAGCACAGCACAGCTTGATGTTGATTGTTAAAAAAGGTAGCTTAAAAAACACAGCACAGCACAGCGCAGTATAGCTCGATATTCATTTGTCACCCTTGCATGTAGGCATCACCTATATTAAGTATATTGATTGCAATAAAGAGTATTTCTATTCTATTCTATTCTAAATATAAATCTACCTCTTGAATTACTCGTAGCGTACAATGTTAAGTTTTTCCCCGTAATTTTAAACTCTTTAGAGGTACAGTTCAACAGTACAGTTCAGAACACTTCCGGTTTCTCTGTATTGCAAAATAGCTCTTGTTCTTTGGTAATACAGTCAAGACAACACGAGACCATATACAATCTGTTACGGCATCCTAGACCGTCACTGTAACATAATCATGAATGCTATTTTTACAACTTACAATTTACAAGTTACAACTTTGAAGATTGAAAAAAAAAATGTCGAAACGTCGGGAGTGTGGGGTTCAGAGGCGGCTAGCTTTATAAATAAGCTGTCGCCTCGTGGACCGTGGACACGACCGGCGTTCCGGTTCGTTCTTGGTGCAGCGGCTCTCCGTGGCTATCCAGCGCGGGAATGCTGCCAGCATCCTGGGCGCTTTCGAACAGGGCTGTTTGGGCGGTGGACTTTTTAATTAGTTTTTGTTTTTCAAATTTTATATTTTAGTTTTAATGTGTATTCTTTTAGCCTTAAGTTTTCTTAGTCGGTTGTAAATATTATATCTTTATATCATAATAAATATTAAATTTTAGTAAGAAAAAAAAAAAAAAAACTAATTTATTTTTCCGGAACCCTGTCATTATTACAGGGTTCCAGAAAAATAAACATAAAATATTTCTCGAACTGAATTGAGAACCCTTCCTTTTTGTGAGTCGATAAAGAAGAGCATAAATTATTTTGGAAGAGCGAATTCAGAGTGGGTCGGTCAGACATTGGCACGAAAGTCGCGTAGCAGAACGTATGCGTAGCAATATGCTACGCCACGGCTACGCACTACGATTTTCGCTACGCTGCTCGCCGCCGCCGCCATCAGCCGCCACGCCCTGACGACGAATATTATGAATGAGATATAGTAAGGCATAGGCAGTAAGGCCAGACTCTGGTGTGCTTTGTTTATGTCTTCTATATTTGACTGATTGTGTTAAGTTTCATGTCTTATTTTGAAATGTTTATTTTATATGATCGAATGCAAGTTGTTCTAAAATCATTATAGATGCAAGTTGCGTATCGTTATTTTAGTTGAATAAAGTCACATACAAAATATCTTTTGACTATCTTTTGTTTTTGATTTTAAAAATATTTTTGTCAAATGGAAAGTAAAGTCCGCGGCTTGCTTCATATTTTTACCGCGAGCAGACTTAGCTAGGTAGCGTTTCGGACGTGTTGTTATACCTTAGAATTTCTGTAAGTTTAGTGCCTAAAAAAATTGAAGAGTAAAAAAACAAGACAAAATGATTGTGGACAAAAATATGAGCTCGAGCAAGGAAGCAAGGAGTACACGAAATTAGATTTGCGAGTTGGGAGGAAATTTTAGCGCGGAGCTACGCAGTGTTGCCACTTGACGAATAACTTGAAATCGCTATCGCTACAAAAATAGATTTATGTAGGTTATTTTTTTATTAACAAGTTAGATTAGATTAATAATAATATGTCTAATTCATTGATCTATATATTTTAAAAACTGTTTCAGAGACAAAACAAAAACAGATTTTATAAAAATTTTGAATAATTATAATACAATTAATTTGTTTATATAATTCATATTAATCTAAATAAAAAAAAAATTGCCGCAATTCTCGTATAAATTATAAAAAGGGCAAGATCTAGCTATTACACGTAAGGCTGGCAGCGGTTGAGTTTCAGCCAGGCTCGTTGCCGCCTCATCCCGGCCCGCATTATCATACAAATGTGGAGGTGACGAAAAATATGGCGGCGAACGAACCCACCTGCCGCTGCTGCTGGGCCTACACACTCAATACGTGACGAAAATATTAGTATATATTAAGTTAAACTTAACGTTAATGACGATAACCTAATGAGTTAACTTAGTTGGATGTTAATATTGCACATTTTTATTAATATTGAACAAGGTCACATTGTGCAATTTCAAAATTTGAGAAAGAAAATGTTAAAAAAATATGTATATGTGTGCCGAGGGATTACATTCTAGTATAATCTCGAGATCGGAGTTGAAGCGGAATTGCCGGCGAGTTTATGGGGTCCCACGGGTCCCACAGGACGCGGCGGCATCCTAGTGGTATTTATAATACTCCGGTAGCGGGCGGGGCGCAGCGCCGCGCGACTCGACTACGCACGAATAAGAGCGTCGGATTCTTCTCGTAGTCGGCAATTTCAAAATATACTTGGGAAATTAGATCTTTGTATGCTATTACATACCTAACGCCTAATGTATACCTGCCGAAACATCTTAATTTAAATTAGGTACTTAAAATTTTAAATAAAAGGGTACACTACTAAGAAATAATCTCAGAATTCAATCAGAAAGAAATTGATAAATTATTTGCTACCGTAAAATAGAATAATAAGTTAAGATCCGACAATTGAATACCTACTGCAATTCAAATCAAACACCAGCGAATTCTTTCAGGCAACTATCGAAAAATAGCAGAAATTATTTTTAGATAAAAAGACGTAAAACCCTCAATTTCAATGAGATATCGATTTTAAAGGCAAGGGTTGAATTTCAGAGAAGTATATAGGCAGGAAATGAGATAGGTATGTCACTTTTAATGTAGAGTTCGTGGTTCGCGCCAGATACGAGTGCGACTGGGGGAGCCACTGTACCTATACCTCTATAGAGTCCGCGCCAGCTTAGTCTGCGCGCGACTGGGGGCGCCACTTTAGTATATGTCCTTTGCGTACTTCTCCCTCCATTCAAAACAATTTGTTATTTGACTGACGGGTTTATAATTAGTTCATATTTTGTCCCCGCGCAGACTTAGTTGTCACGAATTCTACATACTTTACCCGCCACTCAAAACAAAAGGCAATGTTAGGTATCTTTTTAAAGATTATATTATAAAGTAAGATATATATGAATATTGATATGATGAATATCGATGTTGGTTTCCGGTCTGGGTGTGATGTTCGTCTCTGAGTGTGTTTCGGGCACCCTAGATACAAGTTCTTCCTAGTTAGGGGCGCTGAGTGTGATGTGTTATTATTATTATTATTATATATAATGGTGAACATATTTAAATCTACTAGTATGAACTATTTTTGTAAGCCAAGGTCAGTGATTTATTCATACATAACTAAGTGTGTTAATTACAGCTATCCTACTGCAGTTAGGAAGATTTAATTTTGAACGAGAAGTACTTGCTTCCATGAGAACCAAGTGTTCAGTGTAGACTTCGTATTCGAACATTAGGCAAGGCTCGAAGACTTGGACTTGTGAAATATAAAGTAGTGTGTAAGCCACTTCACACATCGGACAAGAAATCCATAATTTCATGATGAAAGGATGGACCATCTGAAATCAAAGCCCACATTATCCATATTTAGGCAGGCTTAAACACTACTGAATGTATTAACCAAAATGTAATAAATAAGAGCAAGGCACTAAACATATTGATTATTACTGTTCTAGGAAAACCGACCAAAGCCGTTTAAGTAAAAAAATGCAATTAAAATAATAACTTTATGTAGAATAGATAGACTGGTGGGTAGGTTTCGGTAAAGTACTTGCACGGAATCCACATCGCGGTGGGTTACAGTTTAGGTCAGTACGAATTGATTTGGTTCAGTAAAATTTTGTCCTATGTCGCTGCGTTTTCGCGTTACAGCGGATTGAACTTGTCAAAAAAAAAAAACTATGCTCAATCATTTGCACGTGTCTGCCTTTGGGGTTCATGGTTACAATCATCTTGAAACTAAAGAAAATCGAAAAGGCAGACAATTAAGGCTCTGCGTTTTCATGGGACGGAGTTGTAAAAATGTAAAAAAAAAAACTATGCTAAATCATTAGCACGTGTCTGCCTTTGGGGTTCATGATTACAATCATCTTAAAAACAAAGAAAATCGAAGAGGCAGACACTTAGAGCTCTGCGTTTTCAGGGGACGGAGGTGCAAAAATTAAAAATTAAAACTCTACTAAATAATATGCTCTCGATTCCTATTGTGATCATTCGATTCATTTGGACTCCCTGGATAAAAAAAAGCATTTGGCAGACACTTTGCTCGCTGATTTTTAGGTTGTACGACTGTTTGAAATTCACGGAATCAAAGCAATGCGGGTATTTTATCGGATAAATAGGATTCCTTATAGTTTTAATTCCGTCATACGTTTACAGGATGACTATGTAATCAATAGCCCCAGAGGCAGACAATGTGCAAATGATTTAGTATAATATTCTTATTTTTACTTTTTTGAAACGTTGTCAATTGAAAACGCAGGGCCACCATGTTGGCAGACTATTTTTCCGAGGTCCTTTTTATTGTTTTTATTCAAACTATACACGTCTGCCAAGCGTGCATTTTTTTTTAATCATAAAAATAAATTTAAAAATAACTACAAAAGTCAGAGACCTAGATATCTGCCTCTTCGATTTTACGTGTTAACAGGATGGCTGTTATCATCAGCCCCAGAGGCAGACACGTGCAAATGATTTAGTAGAGTATTTTTTTAACATTTTCGAAACCTTGTCAATTGAAAACGCAGGGCTACCATATTGGCAGATGCGGTCCTTGATGTTTGTTAGGGTATTATTATCGCTATTAATAGCGTCTGCCAAGCGTGCTTATTATTTAGAAAATTTGCTCGCCACCTCCTTATCCAGAAGGCTACGTTTGTGGTCTTCATAGACGATGATTTATGAACAAAAGATGTTGTAGAGTTCAAAAAAGAAAACCACTTTTTTAAAAAATTATAGCTTCCTGCTAATGGTAGTAGACAGACGGAGATGGGAACTAAACGGGTTCCTTATTGACTACGGAACCCTAAAAAGGTAATTCTCATCCCGTCTTATGAGCTCGCTCGCTCTCCCCGCCGCCGCGCCGCCGCCGCCGCCGCCGCCGCCGCCGCCGCCGCCGTCGCCGCCGCTGCGCCGCGCGAAGATTGGCATTATTGGCACCGGCGGACAAAGTTGCACCCCGACCGACCGGAACAATAATTAATTAAACCATGAAAGCGTTTGAGTGGTAGATATCAAACGTCACGTTTTGAATTATTAATAAATTTCTCTAATAATTACTTTTAATTTTAATACAACATATCAAGATGTTACAATCAACGCAAACAAAACATTTAAGTACCTATTTTATGTAACTAGTCGGCCCGGCGAACTTTGTACCGCCTAAGCTATTACTATTTTGTGTTTGTATTATACCTTTAAACCTTGCTCTTGAATCACTCTATCTATTAAAAAAACCGCCTCAAAATCCATTGCGTAGTTTTAAAGATTTAAGCATCCATAGGGGCATACACGGAAAGCGACTTCGTTTTATATACTAGGTATTTATGTATGGATATGTATTGAAGATTGACAAAAATTTATATTCATATTAGGAGACATTATAAATTTTAATTGACTATCTATTATAGCGAGCAAAGCGCATTCTTCAAAGCCGAACTTGCTTTATTGCAGTTAGTGCATTGAAACTATTTCCACCATTGGTGGATAATTAAATGCGGACGAACAATTGAGACCGCGCTGCATCAAAGGGCTCGGCCTGCTAAAATGTAAGGTTCAATAGCAGCTGCCACCGCACTTGTACTTGCTCCTGCAGATTACATGTTTCATTTGTGAAGGCTAACCAGTATACCTTATGCTTACATTATAAGTTTTCTTCTCTCTACAGGATGTATGTTTACTAAAACGTAACAGTCAAGTTTATTTTAGGCGTTACTCAGGATAGGCTTAAATTTTAATGCTTTAAAAAATATATGTTTTTAACAATAAGCTGCAAATTAAGTAGGAAGACTTATGAATTGAAAGGTTAGTGACACACATACAGTATTTATATGTTGTGATTAAACGCAAATATTATTAGATCTTGAATTGTGAAGGAAGATGCGTACGGTACATACGTTCGGGACGGGTCGGGGACCTGTGCGTAGACACTCCTGCCTCCTGCCTAATCTATCAGTTTGAGGCTGCGGGTCTGCGCGCGGCCGCCCGTCCGAACGCGTACCTGCGCGGCGCGGGGCGCGGCGGCGGGGGCGGCGGCGGGGGCGGCAGCGGGCTTGTATTGATTATTTTAGGGGAGGCATTCGCCCACGTTCACTTTCGCCACTGTTTTAATGCGAGCTATGAAATGTTTTTACTGGCAACTTAGGTGCGCTCCACAACGAGAATAAACATTGCATTCATGTACGCACTAGATGAGCAGCAACGCTCGATTATATCTTTTTATATACCTACATATGTATTACCTATTTTTCGTCTTACTAATTGTAACACACAGTAGTCAAATGCGTGTCGGGTGTATACGACCGATGTATGACCAATTGTTGCCTTATCTTTAGAGGAAATCCATTGTATGACAGACTTGCGGCATAAAAGCTGCTGACATCTAAAAATATAGTAAAACAGCTAATGATTTGCTTTTGTATATTTTACTAGCTGTGCCCAGCAGTGTTACCCGCGGTTTATTACCTTAGTAAAAAGTAGCCTATGTTAACCTAGGGTGTCAGCTCACTCCATATCAAAATTCATTGTAATCGCTCTAGCCATTTAGACGTGAAGAAGTAACAAACATACACACTCAAAAACTTTCGTCTTAATAATATTACTTATTGAGATTTCTTTAAAAGTTTTTCGTTAAATATTTTAGCCGAAGTATTTGCAGATTTAGTGATATAATACATATACATACACAACGTCACGCCGGTTTTCCATTGGGGTTGGCAGAGATAGATTGATTTCCACTTGCTACTATTCTGAAAAAAATATTTTGCTTCTTTTACAGTTACCTATAACATAACCGTATCCATACACGCACGTCGGTTTCGTGAACTCTTTACGGGGGTTTTCTTAAAGAAAATACCATTTTGGTCAGAGAACGTTCGCCGTGGCCTAGGCCTACCTCTTCTAACCGTGCCTTACGCATTCGCTCTGTTATTTTCTTTTGTCAATATTCAGTCTTTAAAACTATGAAACTGATTTTGATGAGTTTTTTTTTTAAGAGTGATTCAAGAGGAAGGTTTTATGTATAATAGGTTAGGCGGTACGAAGTTCACCGGGTCGACTAGTATATATATTAATAAAATGAATTGTAGTTTGTAAGTCTTGAGAACAGCCGGACCGAGTTAGTTGATTTAGATTTTGATATGTTTGTCGTGGTCTAGGGAAGGTTTAAAAGGTGAAAAAATATTGAGAAATTGCGAGGAAGACGAAAAACTATTTAAGAATAGAATAGAATAGTTTATTTTCCTTCATTTGGTAAGTACAAAAGGTGTTCTCAAAATTTAAGAGCAGCAGATGAACTCTGTAAGGGCACTGGAATATCTTAAAAACTAACTTTAATATAACGCAGAGTTCCGAATAACTTAAAATGGAATATTATTGTTTTTCCTCGAAAAACTCTTGTATGGAATAATAGCTTTTATTTAGTAAGTATAGTTTAAGTTTTTTTTTATAAATATTTTGTATTAGCTATTTCTTTAGGAATTCTATTTTAAATTTTTACTGCCATTTAATTTTCTAATACAAATCTTTTCATTGGTAACGTTACTCTATAAGGCGTTTGCCATAATGTAACTGTCAATCGTTTTAATCAGTTTTTAAGTCTGCCGGGTCAACTAGTGTTAATGTTAAAATAAAGTGAAAGGAAATGTTTGTAGGTAT
Organism: Euspilapteryx auroguttella; assembly: GCA_951802225.1. Lineage (NCBI taxonomy): Eukaryota > Metazoa > Arthropoda > Insecta > Lepidoptera > Gracillariidae > Euspilapteryx > Euspilapteryx auroguttella. The sequence continues at coordinate 13,533,789 of OX637641.1, read as the reverse complement.
ATAAATATTAGAAACGACCTATCCTATCATACCATACCCCACCCTCTATAATTGATGGCAAGCAAATTGCCAATGGTGCCAGGCTAGCACACTAAACAGAAAAACGTTTAAATCAATACATAGTAACAAAAAAGTCGCTTCCCGCGTCTGTCCCTGTATATGCTTAAAACTTTAAACCTATGCAACGAATTTTGATGCGTTTTTTTTAATAGATTCAATAGAGATTCAAGAGAAATTTATAAGTACAATGCATGAGCAACATAGTAATAGGTTAGGCGGTACGAAGTTCGCCAGTCGACTGGTTTTAAATAAAACACGTAGCAATGCCACTTTTTTACTGTTAAATTTGAAAATTAAACATAATTAATATGTTTCAATGTTATTTTAGATGGTCTGTGAATCTTACATCATGAGTAGAAAGTCTTTCTAAAAGGTTATTTTCTGAGGCTTTGTTTTTGTCTCCGTCACCCATTTTAAAGATTTCACAGTTATAGAAGAAATGTTTTAGTTTGATGTGGTTTTCTGTAAGAAATTAGCACAGAAAACAGGCAAGTTTTTTTTCCGTGGAACGATTGCCTACCCTCAAACGCATTTAAATTATGCACAGTTTATGTGCGCACGACGCGATGAGGTTTAAAACTATCGTTAATGAATCTCTTGATAGTTCAGCAACACTAAACTAGCCGCCACCGCTGCCCGTCACGTTCGTTGAGCTCGAGACGCGGACAACCGCGAACAGACACGGACAGCCGCGGGCAGACACGGACAACCGTGGGCAGACACGGACAGCTGCGGGCAGACACGGACAGCCGCGGGCAGACACGGACGCGGTTTTTATTGCCTCGAGGACAAAATCGCCGTGTGCGCTTTGTCTTAGTTTCCATGCATTTGAGGTAGCGCAGTTAATTAAAAAAAATCGGCGTCGTGTTTGAGAGTATTTTGGTATTCGACATCGGTCGCTCGTCCGGGCTTCTCGCGTCGTACTTTGTTTATAGTTAAATTATCGACTCATAAATAAAAATAGTGATGTTCCGCTCCGTTATCGATAATGGATAAATACCTCACGCGGACTTCCTCCAATCCGAATCTGAGTAGCGGCAAACGGTTGCTTGATGAAGAGGATCATCAGTGGCAAAGACCAAAACGCACAGCTCTCCCAAATAGAAACATTGGCTTACCCCGTTTTACAACCTCTAATCGTTTCAACAATCTTGCTGTGGACCAAACGAATCCAAGCTCCAGTCAAGATGAGGCGCCGGTTTCAACCAAGAAACCGGGCAAACTTCCTCCGATATTTCTTGAGATTCAACCCGGATGGACCCACAGCAATATTAAAGACATCGTTTCAAAGTTTTGTAACCAGTACAGCTTACAATACAAAGGCTCAAACAAAATAGCCATTAAGTGTCATACTCCTGAAGGACATCAAAAAGTTAAAGAAGGATTTCAGGAACTTAACCTTCGCTTTCACACGTACAGCAGGAAGGATGAAAAGACGTACAAAGTGGTCATTAAAGGCTTACCATCAGATTTCGAGGACGAAATCTCAGAAGAATTAGCGAAGCTCGGTTTTCAAGGAGCCAAGGCTAGTAAATTTAAAATATCATCTGATAGAGTAATTCAATGCCCTCCTTTCCTGGTTCAACTACCTGCCGGAACGAACATGGCCAAACTACGACAACTGAAATCACTTGGAAACTGCATTATTGAAGTAAGTCGTTTTAAACCTAATCCTTCAACAATAACACAATGCTACAACTGTCAAGGCTTTGGACACTCCTCACGAAACTGCAATCTTGTACCTAAATGCGTAAAATGCACAGAACCACACGCAACTAGAGACTGTCCTAAAAAGGAGAAGAACGCTCAAGTCAATTGCTGCAACTGTGAGGAGAACCATACAGCAAATTTCCGGAAATGTCCTGAAAGGAAAAAATACCTTGAACGCATCCACGCCAAGCGTCGCCAACCTGTTCCTCAGATATATGTGAAGTCAAACAAAATCTCAGCAGCACCGGTTCCTGTTTCTTCGAACAATACATCTTGGGCACAAACTTTGAAAAATAGCTCGTGTCCGAAAATAATTGATAGGCCTCAAACGAATTCTGAAAATCAAACAGTTAGCGAAATTGATCCAGTTGCTAAGGAAATGCTTGATATATTATTGACCATTAAATCGATCAAGGACCAGTTTTTAAATTGCTCCAGCACGATTGATAAGGTTGTGTTAATTCTGAATAAACTTGGTCAGTATGTATAATTATTCTAAAAATCTTTGCGTTATGTCATGGAATGCAGATGGTATTCACTCTAAGCAGTATGAGCTGTTTAACCTTATTGTAAACAAATTCACGTCCGACCTTATTTGTTTATGTGAGACTCGTTTAAGTGAAAGACAAACTTTCAATCTGCCTGGATACACTTGTCATCGTCAGGATAGGCATATCACTGGACGAGGTCAAGGCGTTGCGATATTAGTTAAAGCAGACATCGAACATATCCGCGTTAATTGTCCAATAACTCAATTCATGGAAGTTATTGGAGTTAAAATAAACCTAGCAGGTGAGCCTCATATTTTTTACTCAGTATATCAATCTCCTAACTTACCATTCAATCCACAAGACATCGAAAACCTGTTTGCTACTGGTAGTCGGGTAGTATTGATGGGCGATTTTAATGCTCATCATGAGTATTGGTACAGGGGAATAAGGAATTACCGCGGCCTACAACTCTATAGACACATGCTATCTAAAGATTACTTCATCCATAGTCCCTCAAGTCCAACTTTAGTTCACTATCGCCCTGAACTAAAACCTTCTCTTCCAGACCTGGTCCTGACATCTGGTGTCTCAAGTATTGATGATATTATTACTATTCCTGCTCTTTCCTCTAATCATTTACCTATTTATTTTAAAATTCATGTTGGCTTTAGTAGAAACTTAATCACAAGATACAATTATAAAAAAGCGGACTGGAGTGGTTACCGCTGTTACCTTAATGAAAATATAGAGCTGTCCTCCAAGGTCCTAAAAACCCCAGAGGACATTGATCAGACAGTCACTAACCTAACAAATTGTATATTACAAGCTCAACATAAATTTGTCCCCTTAGAAGAAGTAAAACCACCCTTTTATACTCTTCCTAGAATCATCAAGCGTCTGATAAGATCTAAAAACAGACTGAGAAGACTTCAAGTTAAATGTTCTGTAACTAGTGAACGTAGAGAACTTAGATCCCTCATAACATCTCTTCAAAAAGATATTAATATACGCATTAAACTACACAACGACGAAATTTGGGCAAATAAATTAAAAAAAGTTGACAGTCCGAATACTGACCTATGGAGACTAGCCAATAGCATTAGAAAGCAAACCTCTGTGATACCAAATTTAAAACGTGATGACAACAGTCTCACCGCTGACCAAAAGCAAAAGTGTGAACTGCTTGCTAGCACTTTTCAAAAGAATACGAAACTCACAGCTGATTGGTCAAGTGAACAGGAAACCAACGTACATACCTCCATGCTAATCCTAGAAAGATTTTCTCTTGAAAACAAAATAAATTTTAGCAGCCCTGTTACACCACATAGCATTAAAAAGAGAATAAAATCGTTCAAAACCCGCAAGGCTCCAGGTATAGACCAAATTAACAACTTAATGATAAAAAACTTACCACAAAAAGTTATCGTTTTCCTTGCAAAGTTATTTAACTCTTGTTTTATGATTGCTCATTTTCTTCATCCTTGGAAAGCAGCGAAAATAATTCCAATCAAAAAACCAGGAAAAGAGGCCACATTACCTAATAGTTACAGACCAATAAGCCTTCTCCCTTCATTAGGAAAACTTTTTGAGTCTTTCATTTACACCCGTCTTTTAAATTCTACTAAAGATATTTTAATTGATCAACAGTTCGGTTTTCGCAGTGCCCATTCTACAACCCAGCAGTTAGCTAGAGTAGCGGAGCATATTTCCCATAATCTCAATCTTAATAAATCTACTGGTATGTACCTATTGGATATTGAAAAGGCCTTCGACACCGTCTGGCACAAAGCTGTCCTACATAAACTAATTGTCAGCAATGTACCTCTTCATCTCACAAAACTTGCCCAATCATATCTTACGGATCGCACTTTCCAAGTGAGCATAGACCAAAACTTATCATCCCCTTACAATATCTCAGCCGGTGTGCCTCAGGGCTCGATCCTTGGTCCGTACTTATTTTTGATATATTTAAATGATATCCCTATTCAAAATTTAACCAACATCGCCTGCTACGCTGACGATACTGCATGTTTTACCTCATCGAACGACGTTGAGTTAATAAACTCCAGACTGCAAATGTCCATTGACGACGGTCTTCCAAACTATTTTGCTGCTTGGAAACTAAAATTAAATGAGGAAAAGACTGAGGCAATAATGTTTAGCCGAAAACGGAAATTTCCCTCGCGGAATCTTATGATGAAAGAGCACAAAATAAAGTGGCAAAAATCGGTTAAATACTTAGGAGTTATTCTTGACGTTAAATTAAACTGGACAGAACATATCAACTATGTAAGAGATAAAGCCGTAAAAGCATTATGCGCCTTAAGCCCAATTATGTCTCGCAAATCTGCCCTAAGCAACAATACCAAACTGGCTATCTACAAAACACTTATTAGACCCTGTCTAACGTACGCATGCCCTGTCTGGAGTAGTACATGTAAAACTAACTACGCTAAACTACAAGTAGTCCAAAATAAAGCCCTTAAAATCGCCTTTAACACCCCATATCGGGAAAACCTTAAAAATTTACACCTTAAAATAAACCTTCCTACTTTAAATAATTTCGTTATTAAACAAACTAAATTTTTTTATCTCGAAGCAAATAAAACCCACTCAAATAATCTAATTTCTTCAATAGGTAGATCTCGATTAAGCAATTTGCCATATGTCGATAAATACAACAGGTATAAACTTCCCCATCACTATGTCCTTTACTCTGTCGAATGAATAGAAAAAATCGGATATGCTAGACTCATAATAAAATAGATAGACTCGTCAGTAATTTTTATACTATTCATAAATGTAATTAATTAACTATCATTATTCATAGAAATATTATTTTAATAATTATTTATTTCAGGCCCTATTTGAAAATTTACAAAAAAAAAAAAAAATTTTAATCAAATAGGTACCCAAATATAATATGTTCATTTTGTTACATCCTTATTTAATTAATTATTATCATCTAGAGCATTTACAATTATAACCACAATAATTTTATCGTCTTTACTTGTTGCTATGAGCGAGGGCGCATCCATTTATTATTAGATCCGTGGACGCCCGGAATTGTTTACAATAAGGTGTTTTGACTATACTAGCGAGTGCGTGTCTACTACCTGCAAACTATGAAGATAAATTAACCTACTTATATTTATTTAGGAGTTCTGATCCAATTACTTATCGTGGCTTTACTAACAACACCGCCCAAGTCGATTTTTGGCGGTTTTGACATTTTGATGCCATTGGATAGATCTTTTTTTCGCGCGTCTTTTAAACTCATCTGATTGGTTAGTTGTTTAACAAGAACTGCCTTTATTTTAAATTATGCTGACACCGCTCAAGTCGATTGGTCTTGAAACACCGCCCAAGTCTGTCAAATCGCTACGGATAACAGCACACGCCGACACTGGGCTCCATTATTTAGTAATATTGTGTGATTTTTTAGCTGAATAAACCTGAAAAGTTTGTGAATAGCTACCTGAATGGTATGTTTTTGTATTAAATAACTAGTATTGATGTTTCATTGAGTAATATTGAAGTTTTTCGGTTCTAAAATAAGGTCTTGGACTTAAGCGGTGTTTGGAGATTAAAACTACCGACTTGAGCGGTGTTTTTGTATGTCTTTGCAGACGGACGATACAGATTTCTGGCTTTTATAATGAGTTTCTTAAGAGATTGAGGATAATGTTAAAATGTATAGTTAAAAAAAAGTGCACCTTGCATAAACTAAGGATAAAAATCATCTAAAAGCATGTAAAAGTACAGATGTCGAAAATATTGATTTATCTGTCTAATCTTCAGTGCTTTGAATGAATTTAGTTGGTGCTTCAAAGCCTACTCTAAACATAAATGAAAGGTGTCATTCCTTCTTGGTTCTTTTTAAAAATATATGTGTGGCCTATTATCGAATATATAGATATCATAAAATGTGACTAAGGGAACATTGGAAGATCGGACAGAAGTTCTTCATTGAAAAACTTAACAAGCCATACTGCGATCACCAGGGACCAGAGGGTTTTATCATAAGGGCTGAGAAAGCTGCCAGAGCCGTGGTCACCTTTACCAGCGATCTGGTATCGCTGGTAATAGCGCTGAAACTCAATGTGGGCACGAGGAAGGGCTATGCAGAACCAATCGGGCTTCAATGCGGAGGCAGGGTTCTATGCGGGCTTGAGAGAACCTACTGGTCCGAAAGGTGCTTCTCTTAGGGTCTGCACGGGCTCTAAAGCACCCACCAGCAAAGCAATAAAGGCTTCCACGAATGAAAATCCCACATAACTACATCAATCTGGTCACTTGCGCAGGAGGTCTGTGTGGGCTCTAGGGAGCTGCTAAAGGTACGTAACGGCTCAAAAAGGACTCCGCCCGCGGGTCACACCTGTCTTTAATGCATCAGCTGGAGTCTACACGGGATCTAATGCACCCTCCAGTGTAGCAATAAAGGCCAATGAAAAATACACCACATCGGTATGCAATGATAGTGGAAAATAACACAAAAATTTATAGCAGCCAACCATAGCCCAGCTGACCACCTGCAGTTTTCTGATGAATTCGGATGGCTGCAATAAATGAGGGGAAATGCACAATGGCTCCTAGCACCTGAGCTAGTGCAGGCATTTCTCTACCCCCACAACTGGAGAAAAAGAAGGATAATAATATGATCACCAACCCACTTACCAAGCGTGGCGATTAAGGCAAAACTTCCCCTTCGAAATGTTTGTCCTTGTGGCAATCTGAGGGGGAGGCTTTTATGCCCAATATTGGAAGTATCCCGGCTGAGATGATGATAAAGAAGACTGAGCTATCTTTTTATAATTTCTTTATAAGTATTGACAAACCCACCTATTAGTGGGTGCTAGTGACAAATCGTTAACTAACTACTGCAAGTCTAAAATATATACTTACACAATTTTTGGCCCAAACTACATACATACACGAGATTAAGTCTCTGTAGAGTTAATAATTAAAGTAAAAACGGCTTTTCTTTATATTAAATAGAGTTTTTCGTTCATTATAAAAAACTTATTTTCCTATCAACACCGCGTAAGTCCACATTTTTTACCGATGAACACCGCCCAAGTCATTTTTAAAGCACAATATACATAAAAATCACAATTTAGGTGTCATTTTCGGATTCATTATTCTTTTATAATCACTTTAGTGAAAAAAAAACATAATTTGGACAGTTATTAGCCAAATTATGAAGTTTTTATTGCCTCCTGAAAAGTTAAGAAAAATGACTTGGGCGGTGTTGTTAGTAAAGCCACGTTATGCATTAAATGTAGACTCATCAAAGTCTTCATAACATTACTTTATTCGCAATGTTCATATTAAGTTAAAATCATAATATCTCTGTTTCGATTGTAAAGTTTTAATAGGCGTCTAGTCTGTAAACTTATTCAATAGTTATTGTTTGTTTAGCCTAGGATATATACAATAACACTGGGTGTAAACTTTGTATGACAATTTGATAAATAAAGACCTTTAAAAACAAACAAACAAACAGTCCGGCGTGAAATTCAAATTTTATCGTGTTTTTTATTTATTCTGGCGAAATTATTCGTTTTTAATAAATTTTAAATGACTTCGCTTAGGTATGTAAAAATCATTTCCCACATTTTGATACAACGTTTTTGGAAGACAGAGATACCGATTTTGTGTATGTGTGAATTTTGATTTTAGGTTAACAATAACTGCTAAGAAATAAGTATATTGATTGTATGTTTATGATTTTTGTATTTGTAGGAAGTCCACTTTTTTTAAATTACAATTATTGAATAATAAACGTTGCGATTTTTCTATACATAAAGTCACTTTTCACTGAACTTGTCCAACATTAGCATTCGCATTCGCATCATTCGCATGCCTAACATTCGCATTCGCATTCGCGAATGTCTAAAATTCGACATTCGGAACATCCCTGGTTTGTGTCATCCATTATACAGTGGCGCGTATACATTATGTTTATTCGGCTATAAAATAATGACTTTTTACCCTTTTTTATTACCAATCAATATATATAAAAACTCTTCCGTTACTGACTGACTGACTGACTGACTGACTGACTGACTGACTGACTGACTGACAGACAACGCAGAGCCGAAACTACTGGGCGTAGAAAGCTGAAATTTGGCACGTGGGTTCCTTGGGGAGTGTAGGTGAGCACTAAGAAGGGATTTCCCGAAATTCCCACGGGAACGGGAAAAAACGGGATTTTTGTGTTTATGAGAAATCTGCGCAGGTGAGACCGCGGGGCAGCCTCTAGTGTACAAATAAAATAATAATTAAAATGTTGAATGAAACATCGTAACGTCTGTCAGCTCGTCTATTACTCCTTCCATCAGTAAATAACATTGAGAAAGTAGTGCGCGGGTTATCTTACGGTTGAACAGAGTTAAGGATGTACTGGCAATGGCCATATTATCTAATTACGTTCACCTCTGGCTGCCGGCGGGCTGGCGGCGGCGGGCGGCGCAGGGCGGGGTGGGGCCCCGGGCCCGCGTGGGCCCCGCGCTGCTGCTGTCATCTCTCGTCGCGCGCGGCGCGCGGCAGAGGCGTCGGCCATTTTATTGTCCTTTCTTTTTCATATTTTCCGCCTTGTATTAAGGATTTCCCGGAACGTCGGTTATTCACGTCAATTTTCTATCGTTCAATTCGCTTTTATTGAGAGAAAATATTTTTAATATTCAAGAGACCCGCTTCGACACTCTCTTTTGCTTTTACCTACCGATCGGCATGTCTCAAGACAGCAGATTACTTTGTTTTTTGGATTCTTTATCTTCTAATAGTGAGAGAAGGTTTGCAAATAATTATCCTTCGTAATCCTGTTAAAAATAATAAATCTTGTTTTTACAGGGGGTACTGGATGGAAAATAAACGTATCCGATACACAGAAATCTGAAATTACTATTGATGCTACTTACTAACAGTTTTGTTTTAATGGAACTAGGCTGATAACCGTGGGAAGGCAAACCGAAGTGGTGAAGGTGGACGACTAAACCAAAGAATGAGTTAAACTTTACCTACAGGTTAACAGCAAAAAATTTGGTGCATTTTGCACTGATAGTCAAAAGGGTGGCCTAGGGTGGCCTATTTTGTACCAGAGTAACAAAGCCGAATTTTTAGGTGAATATTCTGGGCAACAGTAATCAAAAACAAATTTTCATTGTTCTCTAACATAGCAGATACACATCAAATGACGGGGGTGGCTGGCTGGGCTGGCTGGGCTTCGTGCCGTATTCAATTCCGACCACCACCGCAGCGATTTTCAATCAGATCAAGCGTAATACCTATCAATCAGAAATTTAATTTGGCGCTTTAATTAACCCTTTATATTTACATTGAGATGGTTTCTCTATGAAAATGTATAGGTGCCTACTTATTGCATATAGTAAATCTCTATGTGTACCGCCGAATGGACAAATAAACTAAACACAACAACAAACCACCAACTGTCAAAATATGTAAACAAAGGGTTAAATTGGCACCTTGGCCTTGGGGTACATTATTTGAGTTTAAGTGAGGATCCCTTTTAAAAAAAAACCTAATTTAGCCCTATTTTATAGTCTAACCCTCTTATTCATAAAAAGTTAAAGAGCATTTTAGTTATTTGACGTATGTCAATTTAGACTGGATGTCACGTATTTACCATACAACAAACCCGAGAAGTAGACCTCCAGTAACGCTACTTAAAATGTACTGTATCTTTATGAATAAGACGTTAAGAGCCTATGTCACTCGGGGATTAATCTGTTTATGTAGGTACCTTAAGAAAGCACTAATAAATAAATATGAATTAGTGAAGCTTTCCAACAGTGAAGTTCAGATTTCTGGAGCTTTTCCGGAGCCTATTCGATGCAAACAAAAACAAAAAACAAACAATCAAATCTTTCATCTTTATTACTGGTCATCGCGCTTTGAGTTAGTTTTACTCGGAATATCTACGAAAAGCTAAAAGCTTGTGTCGGTTTAAAATTATAACAATTTCTGTAACCATCAGAAATTATTGCAATTAGAGCACACTGAATTCCAAGCCAAAGCGCCCGCTTACTTTAAATGTATTTCACTTAATCCTCAAGAACATATTTATACTGGGTACCTACATCTATATATATAAAACTCAAAGGTGACTGACTGACTGACTGACTGACATAGTGATCTATCAACGCACAGCCCAAACTACTGGACGGATTAAGCTGAAATTTGGCATGCAGGTAGATGTTATGGCGTAGGCATCCGCTAAGAAAGGATTTCCCAAAATTCCCTCAGGAACGGGAATTACGGGGCTTTTCAGTTAGTATGAGAAATCGATATCATTGAGTGTTTCGACGTGAAATTTGGTGTACAGGTTCCTCAGTTAATGTAGGAATGTGGAAAGAAAGTAATTAACAAAATTCCCACGGGAACTTAAATAACGGGACTTTTTTGTGAGAATGAAAACTCGACTTTCTTGAGTGTATCGACGTGAAATTTGTGTACAGGTTCCTCAGTGGATGAAAGTGTGTTGAAAGAAAGGAATTAACTAAATTCCCATGGGAACAGGGATTACCGGACTAATTATTTTGTATGAAAAATTGATTTCCTTGAGTATGTCAACGTGGAATTTGGTCTACAAGTGTCTCTGTGGTTGTAGTAGTAGTAGTTGGAAGAAAGAAATATACTAAATTTCCACGGGAATGAATTAAGTATGAAATTTCTTTATTTTGACGTAAAAATAGGAAAACGGGTTTTTCAGTGGGTGTAATTAGATTCAGAGTCATATTAAGAAAGATTCACCAAAATTCACATGGTAACGGAACATTCCCAAAAACATAAAGCGCCTAAAAAAATTTTACTCGCGTAGGTACATAATCCAACTACCCAGCTAATATTTTACCCAACGAGCTAATATAAATGTTAGGAATATGAGTTTCAGTGTCTGAATAGTGGAGTGTAGAAAGGAACTTTCAGGAGTTGCCACGGGAACTGAAATAAACAAAATATTACTAATGTAAATATGTAGATATTTTTAGGGGGTATAGGTGCGATCAAAAATGATGTCCCCAAATTCCTGAGTAGTATTATCAACCAGTAATTAACGTTCATAATGAAAAAGCGCGTGCGAAGCTGCGGGCAAAAGCAAGTAAATAATAGATAACTAAAAGAGCGCTATTTCAGCGACAAAAGCGTGAATCGCGAAAAAAAAGACTATAACACCGTAAGGAAGCCTTAAAAATTCTTAACAAGATTATTAAGTGCACCAAAGGCTCACTTTTTTCAGAATATATATTTTATGTTTGATAAATAAGTAAAATAATTTTAATAAATAAAACGACAGATAATCAGTCGTTATAAAGGGCAGCGTCGTTACTGCCGGCTTCTTCCGGCCGGCAGGTCAAAGAGAACGAATTAGTCAAGCCTCGATGAAACAAAGAAAGGCTCTGCTTGGCGACAGGTAATCTGATTTACGTAAACAGCCTCCAGTCTCTCCGATGAACCTTTATTGACACACCTTTGCTTCCAGGCTAAGGATTCCTATTGTGTTTTCTAATCATATTGATTACTTTTGTTGAATCTTTAATTATTTTATTAATAATTAAATACGGAAAAGCCTGCATGTACCTGCAAACAAAAAAAGTTGTGTATTTTTTTTTTAGCCTGTAAGTAGTAGTAGTAGCTGCTGGGCAAAATGAGAGGAATAGCACAGCTAAGGTAGCGCCACCCGCGATAACAATTAATATTTTCTAAACTAAAGCAAATATAAAAAATGTGCGGGGCGCCCACTAGTTAGAAATGTAATATATTTAACATCAGCTGTTCCGGCAAACTTCGTATAGCGCCTTACAATTTTAAATGGAAAAAAATAATTGTTGTTTTAACCCCTCCATTTTTTATTTTATATATTTTTTCACCAATAAAACATTACCTGGATTACTACGAACATTTCAAAATCATATATTATGATATCTTTTGACTCATAGGTATTTCGTGGTTTGTTGGACTGTAATAATTTAATATATTTAATTGCTAAAATTAATCTATAGTGTGAATATTTGTACTAGTTATTATCTCATAATATTTTATTCATATAGTTACGTATTATGTTACATACCCAACGTCAAAAATGCACCTTTACCTTCGCCCTTAAAAATTTTCAAGACAAACCAGGGAATTTTATACATTTATTACTTAGACCTATTGCTAATAATGCTCTGAACAATAACTTTAATAAATCAAACACTTTACGATATTTGGTAAGGTAATTTGAACTTTTATGGGGCTTATATGCTCTGTTTTTTTAATCATCAACAAATGTTAGCAGTGGCACACAACTACAGTAACTATTCGGTAATCTGGGACACAGCAAAAGGCCCTAGCCCCCTAGCCCCCTAGCCCCCTAGCCCTAGCGCTAGCGACATGCGATAGGGAAACCCCTCAACAAATCTCCGCTCCCAATTACCTTGACGATGCCGTAATATTTGTTGTATATATGTATATTACCTTACCTGTGCTATGCTGTCTTGCTCGATTTTCACCGATGTATCGGAGCGATCTATTAACATGAAATACTAACTAATTAAATGGAATAAGTTTTAGAAAGCTGAAAGTGTGGCTGTGTGTTTGTGTGTATGTTGTTACCTTTTCATGATAAAAAATCAGGGCGGATAGGACTCAAATTTGGAATGGAGATACCCTAAATGCATATACCCTGAATTAACACATAGAGTCGTATCGTGAGCATAAAATAAATTATATTCCTGGAAAAATTTAAATTTTATGCAGATACACGATAACAGGGTGCTGATATGGCACTTGGTGAGCGATGGCTTGAGAGATGGCGAGTCTGCAGGCATTCACTATATAATAATAATGTAATTAGTAAAATATATAAATCCACTATAAAAAAACTAATGCTAGTTTTTCTACATCAATTCATATTATAAAACAAAGTAGCTTCCCGCGTCTGTCTTTTTTTAAACAAAGCAACGGTTTTGATGCATTTTTTTTAAAGATAGAGTAATCCAAGAGCAAGTTTTTTATGAAGAATAAATGCACAATATAGTAAAAGGTAACGCAGTTAATCACAACCGCAAAAACTTTTTATAAATCTATCCCAAGTAATTTCCTATTTACGTGCGTACGCACATACATATATGTACGTACATGTACTACCGTATATTAGTTGCCTTGGAGGGTGTCTGACAAAATGCTTCATTAAGATTAATACCATTTACGCTTGAAACTTTTCCTGAACAAAGGCGATCAATCAACAGAGAAGGTACCAACCAAACTGCTTACACGTGTTTTGCTACTCACTCAACCTTAGACTTCGGTTCGACGTTGCTGCTATGCTAAGGTGTTTAATAGTGTTGACGCTAACCTTATATTCTTATATTCTCATTATGTTCCTATGTATTTGTTTATAAACAAAACTAGCTTTTGCCCGCAGCTTCGCACGCGCTTTTTCATTAAAATCTTTAATTACTGGTTGATTTTGGTGACATCATTTCTGATCGCACCAATACCCCCTAAAAATATCTATTACAGTATTAATATTTTGTTTATTTCAGTTCCCGTGGCAACTCCAGAAATTCTTTTCTACACTCCACCATTCAGACACTGAAACTTCTAACATTTCTATTAGCTGGTTGTGCAAAAGTAGTTAGTTATACTTACCTACATACCTAATATATGTACTACTCGAGTAAAAAAAGTTGAAGATTTTTAGGCGCTTTATGTTTTTGGGAATGTTTCGTTACCAGGTGAATTTTGATTAATCTTTTCTCTGAATCTAATTACACTTACACCCACTGAAGAACCTGTTTTCCTATTTATACATCGAAATAAAGAAATATATATACATTGTTTCAATACTAATTAAAGAGTCCCGTTTTACGTTCCCGTGGGAATTCAGTATTTTTCTTTCTTCCAAGACCCCTTAATCCACAGAGACACTATTGTAGACCAAATTTCACGTTGACATACTCAAGGAATTCGATTTTTCATACTAAATAATTGGAACTATATTTTCTATCACCAAAATTTATATTTGTCATCAAGTTGTATCACCTAATAAATAGATCTATCGCCACGAAATATTTTCTAATATTTAATATAATAATATTTAATTTAATAATAATTAGTCCGGTAATCCCCGTTCCCATGGGAATTTAGTTAATTCCTTTCTTGAAAACCCTTTCATCCACTGAGGAACCTGTACACAAATTTCACGTCGATACACTTAAGGATGTCGATTGGTCATTCTCACTAAAAAAGTCCCGTAATTCCCGTTCCCGTGGGAATTTTGTAAATTCCTTTCTTTCAACACTCTTTCATTCACTGAGGAACCTGTACACCAAGTTTCCCGTCTGTAATTACTGTTCCTGAGGGAATTTTGGGAAATCCTTTCTTAGCGGATGCCATAACATCTACCTGCATGCCAAATTTCAGCCTTATCCGTCCAGTAGTTTAGGCTGTGCGTTGATAGATCACTATGTCAGTCAGTAAGTCATTCAAACACCTTTGAATTTTATATATATAGATTAGCATTACATATATAATTTGGGCAGGTTTTATTCGATACTTCAGTTTGTGCACTGCCATATTTTAATAGTAATAAGTTGCATTTTTGATAAAGTTCATGTAATTTTGGATTTGTTAGTAAAGACGCTATTAACGGCGGTCGGCGACACTAGCGCTTATCGCGACAATCAGTATTTTCAGAGCGTTCCGCCAGCGCTCTCATCTCAGCACAGACCGAGGAGGACTCTACTCTCTCTCATCTCCGCGACACTCCATGTTTCATACTCTCATATATGTGTGCTGTTCCTTGACAACTATTGCCATATTGTACTTCATCTTTTTCTAGATTTCCTTGAAAATCCCTACATTTTTTAAAAATTATGTAAAGTGTTCTCGGAACAAAGTTTGTAATTAAAATTACAAAGTAATTTTATTTTAATAAGCAGCGACGTCTGGGAGGAAGATTTTCTTTAAGTTATATTACGGAACCTCTAACGCAAAACACCTCGAGCGACATCAAAGTCTTTTAAAGTAAATTTTGAGATTAGTTATCCTATAGAAAGGGAAGCCTTCTCTATGAGCACAAACAAGAAAAAGAGACGTTACCATGCAGACGAGCAGCCAGAGAAACCTTTTAATAACCTGGAGGCAGTCGGTGCCTGAACAGGAAATGAACACCGCAAGTTTAGACCAATTTGTGGGGCTCTGAAATTTTCGCGCCCCTCGCTTTGAAGTTAATTAGTTGCAGAAGTAAAACTTTTACAGAATTGACTTTGGATTTTGTTGACCTCAGTGCACTCCGTGCTTCATACTTACGTAGTAGTTTTAATATTATCCGTGATTTTATACATATAAATACACTCTGAATACAGGTGGTCAGTATAAAACACCGACCACCGAGTGTATTCAGATGGATTGGGCATTTATCCGTGTTGCCGTTCATGCGGACGGTGAGCAAACGCGATCAACTTCGCTATTAAAAACTTATTAAACACTGGCAGGATATTTATGGCCACTTTATCGAAACATTAGCTTTTGCCCACAGCTTCGCATGCGCTTTTCCATTAAAAACGATAATTATTGGCTGATTTCTAATCAGGAATTCGGAAACATAATTTCCAAACGCACCCATACCCCCCTAAAAATATCTATTCACTTTCAAGCGGTTTGTCCTTCTTCTTCTTCTTTTCCTGTTATCCCTAGCGGGGACATAGGGTTTCAAGAATTTTCCTCCAATTTTGGCGGTCTTGAGCAACAGCGGGTAACTCCTCCCAGTTAAGTCCCACACTATTTGCTTCTTGTAGCGTGGACCGGCGCCAGGTTGCCTTCGGGCGACCCCTTTTGCGTCTTTCGGAGGGCTGCCACAACAGAGCCTCCCCGCACGGTCGTCCATCTGCTCTTCTTAGCGAGTGTCCTATCCAACGCCACTTTCTAGTTCGGATTTCCATTTCAATTGGCCTTTGCCATAGCTCTGTGTTGGTAATGGTTTGTGGCCAGAATATCTTTAGTATCCTCCTCAGGCATGTCCTTACATTTAGTAAAAATTTGTTTATTTCAGTTCCCGTGGCAATCAAGAATCCCTTTCTACACTCCACCGTACAGTCACTAAGAAACTATAACTTTTATTCCTTACTACTCTTTCTATTAGCTGGTTGGGTGTTATATTTATTATCTAGTTAGATTATGTACCTACGCACATAAAAAACGTACTTTAAGATTTTATATTTTGGGAATGTTCCGTTACCATGTGAATTTTGGTAAATGTTTTCATAATGTTAATGTTCTTCTTTTTTTTGACCGACGAAAAAAAAAGGAGGAGGTACTCAATTCGACGCGTATTTTTTTTTTTTTGTTTTTTTTTTAATGTATGATCACGCATAACTTTTGACAGAGTAGTCCAATTTTGATAATTCTTTTTTTAATCGACAGGGCATACCTTGAAGTGGGTCCCATAAAAATTTGGAAATAAAATTCCCACCCATAGGATAGGAAAATAGGGGTGACTTTTTGATCAGTGGTACTTATATGCACTCACAGGTTGCATTGCCGTGTTCTGTATTTACATTATAACTTTGGATACTTACTTACTTAAATATCTTTTGAAATGAAATAAAATCATTTCAGCCGAAAGACGTCCACTCCACTGCTGGATATAGGCCTCCCCCACAAATCGCCATACCGACCGGTCTTGTCGTCCCTGTCAATAATGTCGTCTGATCACCTTATGCGGTATGACCACTGACCACCTTGTGGGAGAAGAAAATAATAAAACCGTGAAAGAACTGAAACGCATAAAATAAAACTTTTTATCAAAAAATAAAACCGCCGAAAAAAAAAACTGAAAAACATAAAATAATAATCGAATTACGAAGTTCTTAAAGTAATGTAGGGTATACCAAGTAATTTTGAGTCGGCGCCACAGATTCCTCGTGAAAAGATCACTAAATTAGGTACCTTAAATTTAAAGAAATAACCAAAATTCGTCGCATCCATCTTTACGTAATTAAGGAATTTGCTTGTGTGGCGCGCCGACTGAAAATTACTTGGTATACCCTACATTACTTTAAGAACTTAGTAATTCGATTATTATTTTATGTTTTTCAGTTTTTTTTTCGGCGGTTTTGTTTTTTGATAAAAAGTTTTATTAACCTTCAAAAAAGCAGTTTATCAGTTTGATCTGTATAAATATTTTGTTCGCGTTTTTATCGAGTTTGGCTAAACCGATTTTGATGAGGTTTTCACAAAAGTAACAGACCTATTTTAACCGGCTTGAGAACAGCGGAAGTTCTCAGTTTATGTATGAGTTCATTTATTGAAGGCGCGTCTATTTTTGTAAAAAATAACTTTTTAGTTCAAAACTTTCCAAAAATTCCAGTTTTTCGATACCGTTCCCGTATTTTTTATTAGAAAATCCATTATTATAAAATTCTTACAACAATGAAACCCGCTTTCCTATTTTTACGTCGAAATCAAAATAATAAATATTGTTTTTATACTTACTAAAGAGTCCCGTTTTACATTCCCGTGGGAATTATTCAATTTCTTTCTTCAAGACCCCCTACATCAACAGAGGAACCTGTACGCCAAATTTCCTGTGAATCACTTAATGAAGTCGTTTTTTTACTAAAAAATAATTAATCATAATCTTGTAATTCCCGTTCCCAGGGGAATTTAGTTAATTCCAATCTTTCGAATCCCGTTCATCCTCTGAGGAACCTGTACAGTACACCAATTTTCAAGTCGATACACTCAAGGAAGTCGATTTTTAGTTCTTACTAACTAGTCCCGTTATTTTGTTTCCAGTGGGAATTTAGCTAATTCCTTTCTTTCAACACCTCTACAGTCACTGAGGATCCTTCCTAACAAATTTCACGTCGATACACTCAATGAAGACGATTTTTCATAGTAACTGAAAAGTCCAGTAATTCCCGTTCCTGTGGGAATTTCGGGAAATCCTTTCTTAGTGCTCACTTACACTACCTAAGGTACCTACATGCCAAATTTCAGCTTTGTACGCCCAGTAGTATCGGCTCTGCGTTGTCTGTCAGTCAGTCAGTAACGGAAGAGTTTTATATTCGTATATTGACTAGAGGCTGCCCCGCGGTTTTTCCCGCGCAGATATCTCATAAACACAAAAATCCCGTTTTTTCCCGTTCCCGTGGGAATTTCGGGAAATCCCTTCTTAGTGCTCACCTACACTCCCCAAGGAACCCACGTGCCAATTTTCAGCTTTCTAAGCCCAGTAGTTTAGGTTCTGCGTTGTCTGGCAGTCAGTCAGTCAGTAACGGAAGAGTTTTATATATATTGATTTACCCACTCAGGCCATTGCTTCGCAGCAATTTATGATTTTATCGATCCTAAATTTAAATTTTTCGTAATAATGTAATTAATAATCTTTCATTTAAATTTTTGTTATTTGAATTCAATTGTGGTGGAATTGTAGGAATTTTAACAACACTTGTAAAAAACTAATGCTAGATATTCTACATCCTAATTTTATTAAATAAAATATAATAAAATAATCCTTAATTAAATTTGTCTGACGATTAACGAGAAACTTCCAACCAAGTTTCGTGGCTCGGTGTAGCAACAGTGCAGGTGTGCGCCGGACGCCTCATTCTCCCTACATTGTGTGTGAAGCTGCTTCAAACTCCTCCGGGTCCTGTATGGAGACACAAACTATGCTTTGAATTTCAGTACTGTTGTAAATATTGTTCACTAGAACTTTGTAGTTAAAACCTTTTATCTCCTATTGCTTTTAGTTCCTAATTGACTATAAAAACATTGTGTGTGAAGCTGCTTCAAACTCCTCCGGGTCCTGTATGGAGACACAAACTATGCTTTGAATTTCAGTACTGTTGTAAATATTGTTCACTAGAACTTTGTAGTTAAAACCTTTTATCTCCTATTGCTTTTAGTTCCTAATTGACTATAAAAATATTCAACTGAACTAACTACATAGTAAATTTCCATTGCATAATGAAAATGAGCGTCTGACAAACTTTGTTATTGTAAAAAGAATGTTCCATAAAAACAACTTACGTAGGCGAACATATAGGTGCATGTTCGCCGAAAGATTTTCAAAATACAGGCAAGTTCAAGAGTTTCCCGATGCGAGGTGGAGTCGGGGCGGAGGTTGAGGCGCACGGAGCGCTCTCAAACCAGCTCTCTATTGGATCGATCGTTAGCGGTTTCAAAAGTCCTGCGGAGCCGCCTGCCGCCTGCCGCCTGCCGCCTGCCGCCTGCCGCCTGCCGCCTGCCGCGCGCTTGACTCTTCTGAATCGCCGGTTCACTGCTCTCGTAATACAAAGGATCACTCCTCGAAAGCTTGAGCGAAACGCTTATTACAAAAAATCCTAATTTCAATTAAATGTTCTTAAAGAAGCTTAAAGGTGGGAAGGTGTTTCTCCATCTGACACTTTATGAACTGAAGTCTATTGTGTTTGTTTTCCTATTTATATTAGCTTAAATTGTAATCTACTATCTACTTCTACAATATAAATATATATTAAATATAGGTAATGAATCGTGGTTCGTTAGTCTCGCTAAAACTCGACAACGGCCGGCCCGAATTATTGCCGTTTCGACCGCGCAACCAAGTTCTGAAACAAAAAAATGATTACGCTAGGATTCTGACAATATTTGTCAAAACTGAATGGTGAAAAGCAGGAATTTGTCAAAGCACAAATAAAGAAGTTATGAAGGTTTGATGGTGTCCGCGCGAACGAAACAAGGAGAACCGTGCGGACATTGAGATCTAGACTTCTGGAAGGTTTAGAGACCTGTTTTTTTTTTGTCAAAGCAAGGTTAAATTTGTCAAAAAAATTCTAAGTAATAAAATTTTGACTAGCTCGAATACTTGACTAGATAATGGCCCTTCAGTCCCATGGCCGCGCGAACCTCTAAATACGATTCATTTAGCTTCAATTATTTACGGAACTATGCATAAAAAACAACAAGAATTGGAGCTCAAAGCTTTATCTTAATTTTTCGAAGCCTATGAAGGCCGAATACCGCCGATGTCTGTTGTTAGTCACACAAAATACCTGAAAAACTTAAACTTCCTTCCGCGCCAACGAAACGCTTCTTAATATGCTGATAACTAGTTAACTAAGCTAGACTAAGATATGTTTCATATATCAAATTCTTTGACATTTAAGGCTCCTTCGAATGACACCTAGCTAAACCGCTCAAGCCCACTGCAGCGAGAGAAATTTAAAAAACTTTATCCTACTCAAAAAAGCCACCCTACTCAGCAAATTTAGGAGATAAAGTTTTTTAAATTTCTCTCGCTGCAGTGGGCAATCCCGATTTAGCTAATTTTGGTTTTGAAATGTTCGTAGTAGTCCAGGAAAGGTTAAAAAGGAGAGAAACTAATTAAAAATTGGTAGGGAATTTAGTAAAAACAACAATTTAATTTTTCATACAAAATGTTCCATTACTGTTCTATCCATTTCCCTGTCAATGATTGATTTAACGTTGTTGTTTTGGTATTCTCCCATTCTGGGCGAGCAAAGTAACAAAGTTCATTCAGCCAATTTTTAGTGGGTAGGTAGTATATTATCTGGTCAACTTATAATCTTATGTTGAAGTATAATTTTATATATATAAATTGTTAAAATATTCTTGTATTTGGATACAATAAAGTGTATATTCTCATTAATTCATTCTAAGGCGATACGAAGTTTGCCGAGTCAGCTACTTAATAATAATATCAATAACTAGCCTTGAAATGTGTTACTGTACAGTCACGGACTAGGCGGCCGTAACAGATTTGTCTATGGTTTCGTCAGCCCTAGACTGTATTACCGAAGAATACTTAAGAGCTATTTTGCAATACAGAAAAACCGGAAGTGTTACGCCGATCGTGTCCGCCACTGTACAAGCATTAATTTAATTTAATTCATCATTGTGCAAGTATGTATTAAAAACAATAAAATAAAAGGAATAAAAAAAGTAGAGTGAGGGGCGGTTGCTCACTTTCTTTTAGTAATGGAATAAAATGCCGATTTAGTAGCGTAGTAGGTACGGGTATGGCGGCTACTAATCGGCGCGTAATCATAGATATATCTTCCACAAAAAGAAACGCAACACTAATACTATTTCTTACCTAATTATGAGTCCATTTGAAGGATTTTAAATGTTTTATGACAACACAAAATTAAAGTAGGTGATGTGTGAACCTAGTTAAAAACGGAACCTAAACGCCAAATCTGTTAATTCCAGGGGCGCGCCAAGCGCGAGCAGTCGCTGGAGGAGCTGCGCCGGCACATCCACCGCGTGTACGTGCCGCGCGGCCGCCAGTTCATGGTGCTGTTCCCCGAGGGCGGCTTCCTGCACAAGCGGCGAGAAGTCAGCCAAAGGTAACTCTATAACTTTCATTCTTTTTGTAACGTTTTTAGGGTGCATTTTTCACAACCAAATGACGTTTACTACTGGACATAGAGGCCTCCCCCAAAGAAAACGAGCCACTGACCGATCGCAATAACAATCGGTTTTGTGCAACCAACATTCAGTATACTCTTGCATCTTTTACCAGTTCGTCTGTCCATTTAACAGGGAGTCTGCTTACACTGAGTTCAGTCTTCTGGTGCGCGGTCCCTAGCGACCATTTGTTCTTATAGCTATGTGCTCTGCCCATTGCCACTTAAGTTTTGCAATTCTTTAGACTATTATAAGATAGGTAACTAGTGTAATATTAAATACTAATAAATAGGTAACCGAATATAAATAATGATGTCGTTATTGCATTGTATGAAGGTTTGCTGAGAAGAACAATCTGCCGAAACTGGAGTACGTGTCGCTGCCTCGCGCCGGCGCCATGAACGTGATCATGGAGGAGGTGGGCCCGCGCGCGCGCCGCGACGCGGTCGGCGCCGCCGCCAAGACCGACAAGAAAGGTACGGACCGGCAAATGGGGTGGTACACGGAAAACTTTTTGTAGATGACGCTCTATATGTTCGAACCAAAAAAACAAGTTAAAGACAATAACAAGGCAATTTTTTGTGTTTTTTGACGTTATTTTACACTGTATTGTATTGTATCGTATGAAACG
Organism: Euspilapteryx auroguttella; assembly: GCA_951802225.1. Classification (NCBI taxonomy): domain Eukaryota; kingdom Metazoa; phylum Arthropoda; class Insecta; order Lepidoptera; family Gracillariidae; genus Euspilapteryx; species Euspilapteryx auroguttella. The sequence continues at coordinate 13,511,472 of OX637641.1, read as the reverse complement.
TAGAAGAAAACATAGTTTCAAGAAGAAATTAATGAATGAGAAGGCTTTTTACGCGGCAAAAACGCGAACTTCGTGAGCAGGTAAACAATGGGTTAACTTAAGGCGGTAAGTCACGGTATGGCGCGAAATTCAAATTTTTTTGCGTTTATTAATTATTCTGGCGAAAGTATTAATTTTTAATAAAGTTTTAATGAATTCGCGTATGTAAAAAACTATTTCCCACATTGTAATACAACGTTTTTAGAAGACAGACCTACTTATTTTGTGTCTAAGGACCTAACTTGATTTTTGGCCTTTATGTCCTTAGGCACAAAATCAGTAGGTCTGTCTTCTAAAAACGTTGTATTACAATGTGGGAAATGGTTTTTTACATACGCGAATTCATTTAAACTTTTAAAAATATGTATACTTTCGCCAGAATAAATAAAAAACACGAAAAAATTTGAATTTCGCGCCATAGCGAGAGTTACCACCTTAAGTTAATGGTTAGCTAGGGCTGTTTGCTTGTCATAATCTCAAGTTCACATTTAATTACTAGGGTGTACGTAGGGACACAAATTCATACGAATAAACCATTTTCAATGACTTTTGCAAGTAAAACAAAATATAATTTCATTTTTCTTACTCCCAACAGCTACATAGTGAGTTCTTTTGATAAATAATTGGACTACCAATGCAAATCACATACAAAACTTTGTTATGGGTCGACCGTACAAGCGACACTAGCGGGATAAATTGGCAGTTTCCTTCCCCATTGGCTCATTCTGGGCGCACAAAGAAACAGTCCATACAGCCTAGTTTTTAATAGGTAGGTAGTATAATCATAATCCTGTAAAAATATTATCTAAGGCGATACGGAGTTTGCCGGGTCAGCGAGTATATTTAAAAAAAATATAATAGATTTTGATTTTGAAATTTTCGGCCACAGAGAATATAATACTTATTCGGCGTAGTCCAGGGAAGGTGAGAAAATATGGTTGAATGGGGAAGAAAACTGCCAATTTATCCCGCTAGTGTCGTTTGTACGGTCGGCCCTTAACAAACAAGGTTTTGTATGTGATTTGCATTGCTAGTCCAATTATTTATCAAAAGAACTCACTATGTAGCTGTTGGGTGTAAGGAAAATGAAAATCATAAGTTTCCTAACATTTCCCGGCTAGGAAGCGGCTATGAGTTTAAAGAACTTTAAAGAAACCGACCGGATTGAGGTTATGTTTTCCACATTTTGAAGATTCCAACTACCGAAGTATTAGTTTTACTACATGTTAGTTCCTAATTCTATATCTTATCGCTGTTTAGGGGGTCTGCAGTCCTCGCACAGAGTTTTCTGACCAATCTTGAGATGACCTTTGATTGTTTTTAGGTTATATTTGGTTTTACTTGAAAAAGTCATTTAAAATGGTTTATTCGTATGAATTTGTGTCCATACACCTTAGTAATTAAATGAGAACTTAAAATAATGACAAGCAAATAGTCGTAGCTAACATTAACTAAAGTTTACCCATTGTATACTTGCTCACGAAGTTCGCGTATTTGTCACGTAAAAAGCCTTCTCATTCATTAATTTCTTCTTGCAACTATGTTTTCTTCTACGTTCCATACGATCCAATACAATACAGTGTAAAATAACGACGAAAAACACAAAAAATTGCCTGGTTATTGTATTTCACTTGTTTGTTATGGGCGGAACATATAGAGCGTCATCTACAAAAAGTTTTTCGTGTACAGTGGCGGACACGATCGGCGTAACACTTCCGGTTTTTCTGTGTTGCAAAATAGCTCTTGTTCTTTTGTAATACAGTCTAGGGCTGACAAAACCATAGACAAATCTGTTACGGCCTCCTAGTCCGTGACTGTACAACCCCATTGATAAGAAGTTAAACAATGTATACTTTCATAAAAATTGTTCCATCACTGTTCTATGCATTTTCTGTTAAAGATTTAGTCCATTCCATAGTCATAGTCAAACAAAGTAACATAGACCATACATACAACATAATTAAGACTCTATAAACTCTATAGTTCTTTGGTCTATACAGCCAAGTTTTGTATAATAATAATAATTGTGTAAACTATGTGTAAATTTAAAATCTAAGGCGATACGGAGCTTACAGGGTCAGCTAGTCAAAAATAAATATTTGCTATGTTTAAGTATAAATATTACAACTACGCGTATTGCAAAAAACTAAATATTCTAGGAAAATGTATGTAACAGTGATTACAATAGTGTTACTGTTATTACACTGTTTTCACGTAAAATACCTTTCCTGGTTTTATATTGTTTACAGATAACATTACCACAAACAATTCCGACGAGGCGACAACCTACGGCAGGTACCCGGATAATATTGAATGGATTCTCGACGTGACCATTGCTTACGAGAACCGGATCCCTCTGCACCTCCAGGATATAGTCTGCGGGATCCGGGAGCCCTGCACCACTCACCTGCATTACCGTCTTTACCCGAGCACTGATGTGAGTTGCTTCGTTTTTATATTACACAATTCATAAATTTTATGTATTATAGGTCTAGGATGCCGTAACAGTTTTGTCTATGGTTTCGCCAACCCTAGACTGTATTGCTAAAGAACAAGAGCTATTTTGCAATACAGAAAAACCGGAAGTGTTACGGCGACCTAGACCGCCACTGTACTTATATTCACTTAAGGCGGTAACTTTTGGTATGGCGCGAAATTCATTTTTTTTTCGCGTATTTTAATTATGCTGGCGAAAGTATTCAAGGAAAGATTTGTTTGTTTGTTTGTAACAAATAGGCTCCGGAAATACTGAACCGATTTGAAAAATTATTTCACTGGTAGGAAGCTACATTAACCCCGAGTGTCATAGGCTATATTAGATTTTCAAAAAAATTAGGGATCCTTACCTAAACTCAAATAATATACTTAACCCAAGGTGCAATATTTTTTCCGTTGTTTACATATTTTGACAGGTGGTTTGTTGTTGTTGTTTGTTTTTTATTCGGCCATTCTGGGCGGTCAAAAGAACATAGTCTATAGAGCCAAGTCTTTTGTAGTATCTTATATTCTATAACGAAGTAAGCCGGGAAAGCTCGTTTTTAATAAAGTTTTAATGAATTCGCGTATGTAAAAAACCATCTCCTACATTGTAATACAACGTTTTTGGAAGACAGAGCTACTGATTTTGTGTCTTAGGACATAACTTGATTTTTGGCCTTTATGTCCTAAGACACAAAATCAGTAGGCCTGAAAAGGGCGAAAAAATTTGAATTTCGCGCCATACCGAGAGTTTCCACCTTAATTAAATTATAATGTCGTCGTTTTAGTAAGAGCAAGTAAAGATATATTAGTCATGTAGCTATATGACATTAGCTAATGACGTTTGTCGCGCTCCCGCAGGTGCCTCCCGACTCGGAAGGCATGACGCAGTGGCTGTACGCGCGGTTCGCGGAGAAGGACCGCTTGCTGGAGGAGTTCTACCGCACGGGCAAGTTCCCCACCAAGGACAGTGCGCCCAGTGTGGTCCGGCTTGTACGCCAAGACAACCTGCGTTTTCTGATCCTGCACCTCTTCTTTATTACCTCCACTTTTCTGCAGCTCAGGATATTTTGGGCGCTTTTAGGATTGGTCTGGTAAATTTTATTTTATAGCTGTTTTTTTAGGAAACTTCTTAGTTTTTTTTTTAATTTCTGACTAGGTTTTCCGGAGCGATTTCGGATTAAACATTCAGACGTCGTGCCATCAACTTCTTGCGGCGTCTGTTTGTAAACTCCCAATTTTTTTCGATACCTACGTCTTTTATGTATGTATGGTATCTTGTTTTTAAAAGATTTTGTTTTTTCGTTTCAGTTCTAGTTGAATTATAAAATGCGAGTTATTTTAATTTTTCCTAATAGTTTTGTTGGGTGCTTTTTTTATTAAATAATTTTATCAAAGAGCGTGGAGCGTGCAAAGTTAATCTAGCTGACTTTTTAGAGAAAAAGAATTTCTGAAGCAAAAGAGTCGTGGTGAGTAGCAGTGAGTCAGCCTTTGTCCACTGCCACTCTCCGCCCGCTCTGTTGACTCAATTCCATCCAGCTGAGAGCAGCACTGCATATCTATTTATCTATGTTCTATGTCGTAAAGTCCGCTCGGCCCCGCTTTGATTACACTGTTTGGTACTGATGAAGCAGAGCGCAGATCCCAGCGGTGTGCAGAGTCATTTCAGGAGCTTCTTTGATCTTGGCTTCGCTCAGCCCCGCCTAAATAGTCCACTGTTCTGTGCATTGAACAATGTTTGTTAGGTAGGTGAGTTAGATTTTTCATGAGACATTATTTCCTTAATTTTATTTTACTAGTACTACTACTTACCTAATTTTATTTTAAAATGAAGTGTCTAATCGAATTTTCAAATTTGAAATCTACTTTCAAAAAAATTAAGAGTTCATTTAATGTATTAATTTGAAATTTATAAATATGTTTACTAGACGAACCCATGTATAAATCTGTTAAAAAGAAAACTATAGTATTTTGAATCACGTCTCTTCAAACCGTACCCATGTCTTAAGCCACAGTCACTGATCTCGGTGCATGCAGTGCTTTAGATTTTTGCAATATTTTTTCTGTGTATTTTTAAATTTATTTTGTGAAATACTGCTTTTGGAATCAAAACCAAATAGCAAGTTCCAGGAGAATAAGTAAAAAATAAAATGTTCTAAGCGTTACTTAGAGTATTTTTATGATTATTGCCTGGGTAGATGTTCTGCGCGTCTCTCAACCTCTAGATAGAGCTAAATGAAATGGAGCCTTTAATAACTTGTGCTAGTTTGAATATGTGATCGACAGAGGTATGTCATGTAGGTATGTAGGTAGATATTTAAGAAATCTGCACTTTAAATAATATGTGTTATAATTCACTGTTGTTTTTTTCTTATAATAATAAATAGGTAATTATTAAGTTTAGTAGGTGTTACCATACCACAACAGTACCTATATGTAAAAACCTACGATATCATTTGTATCTTTTATTATGAAACGATACCGAATTTACGAATTTAAAATCTTTCCCTCATGGCAAGAAATTTACTCGAAGGATTTGCTACATATTTTAGGCTCCTTGCCTTGACTGTACACGCACCTCAAAAACCGAATCCCTGTTGGCCAATTTACAAAATTTTACAAACTCAATGTAATAATAATAATTAGATATTTTGTTTGGGTTTGGCCTTTTTAATTGGGGCTTCAGACGTCTTCGTGGAGTCTCACAAAAGGGTGTATTAAAATGTATACATACGATAAGGGAGTTGAAAACCGAATATAATGATCGGTTTATTTTCTCTATTGTTTATAACTTCAAATTTTTTCCAGGGTTTGGAAACTGGTATTATTCATCTGCTGTGTTTTGAATCATTTTCATATATCCTGTATGTATGTATTTAAAATTGTTTTACACCTGAAGTTAATATTACAGGTAGGCAATTAATCTTTGTAAATAAGACCTTCAGAGTTTTGTATATTATATAGCAATTTAATGTGTTAGTAATATAATATTTGCATTTCAACTATTAACATGAAATACCTATTAGTGGGTAAACCATGGTATTAAGCTGTGTTTTCAATTTTATACTTGAAATGGTTTAGTATTTTCCTTGTTTATATAAGATGCCTGGCAAAAGTACATTTAGTTAAGTTTACTGTGGCAAGGGTGGTTTACCCCGAGCTCCTTAAGTAGTGTGCAGGTCGCCGCAACGTACCGCCCAATATTGTACACACACATACACATACCTACACAAAACTTATTTTACGTAATACTTAGTAAGTAAGTACCCACCTGTGCACTACACATCTAAATACTAAGGCCGATCGCGCACCCATTCTGCCCTCTGTTCGCCTATCGGCAATAGCAGGCTTTACGGTACGTATGCTACCTACTTATATAAATGATTTAAGAACATTTACCAGTTTAGCGTTGCGCCGGTGTGCACACTTTAATGTTAGTACCTTGTGATGCCACAGGCCACGGGGCCCGCGCTGCGCTCGCGACCTATTTTTATACCGGTAGCACGTTCTTGTAGTGAGAAAAGAAAATAGAATGTGTTATTTAATGTGCTGTGACTTATAAGTCAGTATGTAAGTATGTTAGTATCTAGGTTTAACGTGCATTGCGCTGAACCAAAAATTTAATTCCTTGTGACAATAAAACAAGTCGTAGCTTTTCAAAGACCCTATTATTTTAATGATACCGACGAATGTATTTTATGAACAGACACTATTGCTTGCCTCAAAATTGTATTTCTAAAGAATAACTTTAAAATATAAGTACCCAAAACACTCTTTATAGAAAATTATCGAACGATTTTACTAATTTAGGCGTATACTTTGTAAGTAATTAAAATAAAACCTCTATTTGGACGATTCAAATATATTTGTACTAAATAAATAATTTACTAATAGAAGGTGAGCTGCAGGTTTATCAAACTGTGGCTGGGAACCTTGCACCTATATCACAAACCCTCAAACAATTATTATACATTTTATAAGAAAACCAATCTTAGGATTTACTCTTACTATTTATAAACTTAACTACGCTGTTTTAATAATATAAAGGATTTGTAATGGTTGTACCACTTCTAGTAGGGTGTAGTCCTAAGGGCGTGTTCGCACTATGCGGTCACCCGCGCGGCTGACCGCAGGGCTGTACGCACCTAACCGCACAAAATTCATATTAAATGCCAACTGCGCCGCTGACCGCATTGCGGCTAACCTCTTAGTGCGTATATGCCCTAACAATTGTGGATTTATTTGAATTTGTTTTGTTTTTGCTTTATGATGTTTGTGCTGAATTAATAAATGAGTAGTTGCAATGTATTCGTTTGCCTTGTTTGTTTTCAATACCCTCAGGAACGTATATCTACATTTCAAGTCAAAGTTCATTTATTTCAAATGCGTATGTTGTCTGTTCGTAAGTGGGCTAGACAGATAGAAAAACACCACTTAAAATTTGTTTCCTTGGCATATAGCTCATGGCCCAGTCCCCAGTCTGATCTAGGAAGAACTTAGTCGGTCATCGAGACAAATGCAGCTTTTGGATGCTTCTCCAATACGCATAAAGCTATGCAACTGATTTAGATGCGGTGTTTTTATAAGATAGAGTGAATCAATAGAAAGGTTTATAAGTATACGTCTAGCACAATATACTAATAGTTAAGGCGAAGTTCACCGGGTCGACTAGTACTACATATTAATCAGCACTTTTGTAGCTAAGCTACTATACCGACGTACAGTGGCGGACTAGGACAGCGTTACAATTTTGTCTATGGTTACGTGCGCCCTAGACTGTAATACCAAAGTACAAGAGTTATTTTTCAATACAGAAAAACTGGAAGTGTTACGCCGTCCTAGTCCTCCACTGTACGAATAAGCAGGTTTTTGCAGTGTCACTTTGTACTAGGTTTACTTTGCGGAATATCTTCTATCTTGTGAAAATTCATGTCTTATGCAGCCATGTTACTCTATACTTTATCCCATAACGTCAGTCTTTTCAGGTTCACTTCTAACTGCCTGAAACTTCTAAACTATTTTTTGTAATAAAGCTTCTCGGTCCAGTAACTTGAACAATTACAGAATCCGTCAAATCAGGTATAGGGTACCTATATAATTATAGAATCTCGATAGCACTAGTAGTATTTATTTTAGGTAGAAAATCTTATTATTGATAACCTTACTGTACTATCTCGATAAATATTACACAAATTGTATCAAAACAATATTTTTACCTTTTTTAAGCTCAAATCGGATACAAAATTTGGTATCAAATTGTCAAAATGGGATTGGCAAACAACCCTCTGAATCCACACTAGAATATAATTATTATGAACAGATCATGCAAAATCCAGTTAGGTACCGTTGATGTGACAATAGCAAGGACTACGGAACCCTAAAAATAGCACTATTAGTCGCGCTATTGTTCTTCGTAGGTCATGCTGCTCAAAGATCGAATAATAATAATAATTTTTACTAGAGAGGGGTGCGAAAATCGACGGACCATTTACTTCAAACTTATGCTATTTACCAACAGCGTGAAGGGAGGGATCAATATTATACTTATCTTTTCGTATAACTAGGTACGTAGTTTTTTTTTTTGTATTGTGCCCAAATTATAAAGTTGTAGTATCTATTAGACATAGTAGAACTGAACTGAACTGTAATAGTAGTAGGATCTCAGGCGACACAAGCGCAACCTGAGGGCGCAGCGCAAGCACATACAACATTCAATTTTTTTTAACTGTCTCCGACCATACGACCATAGTAATTGAAATTGCAAACTTTTTATGGAGAACTAATAATTAACTTAACTAAATATTTTAAGTACCCATATTTAAATTATCCAACAAGGAACAGGGCCAGTATAGGTACTTGATTCATTTCAAAAAGTCTACATGCTTATTCCCTCTTGATAAGTTTATCTAATTAAAGCCGTTATGAATTAAGGCCGTCTGCGATACTAGCGCCAATCTCGAAAAAATATTTATTCTTAACCATGGACGAAATCAAAAATATGCGTCAATGATGCACTAGATAATTTTGTTTAGTTTTTTTGAGGCACTGTGGTGTATAGGTTTTCAGGATAGATCTTACAAAATATTCGGTTTGTTGATAAAAGTAGCCGCTTTAGGTAACAAACAGTATATTTGTTAGATTTTTAACCTGAAAGCTACAAAATTCTAATCAAGATTATCTAGTGTAAATATCATTGAAGTATATTTTGGATTTCGGCCATAGTTTGGAAGTTTTTATTTTATTCAAATTGGCGCTAGTGCGGAAATCGCGGACGGAGCACTCTCAATACTACTAGGGAACAATCACTAAAACAAATCAAAACTAGAGTCGTAATTTTGAGGTTTTCATCTGCGCTGTTCGCAGTTTGTTTAGGATCTAATCTAATTGGAAGATGTGCGGTCCGCTGCTGATTAATTGTGTGACTTTATAGAGTTAGTTCTTAGTGAATTAAAACGAAGGTTGATTGACATTATAGTTTTCTTTGAAAATTTTTATTTTTACCCTAATTACTTGGTTAAGTATCTTTTTAATAGCTCCCGTTTCTGCAGTCTTTCAATAAAAATTTCAACTGGCTTCAGAGATTTAAAAACGTTTTACGCCTGACTTTTTTTGTAGAGCGGAACTACGCTGTGAGTTGAATAGATACGTGACTGCCTTGCCTACCTACCACGGGGCTCTTGGAAGACTAATAAAGAATAGTGTAGTTGTTACGATGTGAAACTAAAAATGTACCTTTAACGGGATGCTGTTGCTTATATAATTTATGGGAGTTTTTTTTAAATAACCTATAACATATTATTATTTACTCTAAGAATTAAATTAAAAAAATCGCAGCGCATACTCATAAACGAGGACATCGTCTCTCTTATTATCACTAGGTATTTTGTAGTAGTTATGTATATGTTATAATTATCAAGCAATCACGTGTGGAATGTAAGGAAGACACGTGAATACAAGTCACTCTAGGACAAAAATTAGTTTTGATGAACAAGGGCAATAACTCGTAATTCAAGCCAACTATCACTAACAATCTGTAAGGAGAATCTTACTTACATTTTTCAGTTATTTAAATAGGTAAATGTCTGCTGTTCATTGGCTGACTGTGCGATATATATGTGATACGACGATGCGCGTGACCACACGAGGCAGTGCAGTCAAGCAAAGCCCCTCGTCGCTAATATTGTTTTAAAAAAATATTTTTAATTATTTTCCGTAGGTACTTTTTGCGGGGTTTCATAAATTTTCTATAGGGCTTCCATAAAGCGATTCGCGACCTTTTCGGGCCCAACGTTTTAACGATGTCGCCCGATTTATTTCCACTTTCTAGCTAGATAGACCCAACTTTTCTCCGTGCTAGAATAACTTTTCTTGTACGACTGTATGTACCGTACCCAACGTACCGTTATTGCTTGTTACGTAAAGTTTGAGTTAAGCTCTCACCTATAAGCTTGCCTACAGGATGCTTTTATTAACTAAAGTATGTAACGTACGTGTACGTATTTATTTTGCAACTATAATTTATTTTGCAAATTAAGCAATTGTGTGTTGATTGCTAGCGAGTGTCCAAGTTTCTCAATGAAGACAACTGTATTGTTTTTATTTGACAGATAGACTAACATAAGTATGTGGGAAATGCCAGAAGTAAAACGCAGTCATAATCTAATTAAAACTTCACAGTCCAGCATTATATACTATGCTCCATCTTCATGAAACCGCAAATATTGAATCCCTTTGACACATACGACGAGCCCGAGCCCGAGCCCGAGCCCGGACAAGCCGCGCCCAAAGAGAAATAACAAATCGCTGAACTGAAATACTCGAATGCGAAAAAATAAAATAATATACATTTTTTTGCGGTGGCTCTGTTCCGTAAGATTTCTGTCGTCAGGACCACTAATTGGTGTTACTGATAATAGCCAACCATGCCTAACATCAGTTTTCCATAGGTAGGTACCTTTGTTTAATCTGCTGACGAGGTCAATGTTTGGGATAGCTGATTTTTGTTTTGCGATCTAAACTGGTTAGTTATTTGAGTTAGTCGTCAACTCGCAAGCTTAAGACTCGCCATTGTTTGCGAGTTGACACATTATTTTTTTTTTTTCGTCGTCAACTCGCCAAATATACAAAGACAGTTTGCTACAAACGTACAAAATTAATAATTTTATATTTTTTTTTATTAATTATTTAGATTACATTATTCGTAAGAAATGTTCTTTTAACTGTTTAGCGTAATTTCTTTTAATTAAATACCTCCTTATCACAAACAACCCTGAAGTCAAACGCATGTTTATGATGCGAAATTTGAGATCTTACATTTTCATAGATGTTCGTAAAGCAAATTGTTTACTATTTGCCTGAAATTATGTTGAACATTTTTTTAGTGCTGCGTACCAGTTCGTCTTTAGTAAGCGTGTCATTAATTTATGGGTCTGTCGGCACTGGTCCACAGACGGATGCGTAAACTATTATAACTATAGGTTCGCTTACTTAAACGTAAGTAGATGTATGCTTGAGCAAACTGTAAGAATGTCAATTTCCTCAATAAAACACTAGTTGTGTAAAGAAAACAGTTTTATATATATTTATATAGTCTTAGTGCAAAAACTTTAGTAAGGTACTAGTTTTTTTTTTTTTTATAATCATCATCATCATCATCATTTCAGCCGTAGGACGTCCACTGCTGGACATAGGCCGCCCTCAATAATACGGCTCGAGAATGACAAAATGGTGTATTTTATTTAAAATACGTAATTGTATTTAACTATTTTTGTAGAGAGCGAGAGGGTCTGAAAATTATATTTTATTTTTTAACGGCATTTCAAAACTTATGGTTTAGTGAGGTACCTTTCTTATAGGTTATTGTAAAATTTAGATCATGCTTGAAAATCTTTTCGAAATAATTGATTACTTTGGTAATTGTTTATTGTAACATGCTTCATAATATTAATTCTATAAGTAAGCAGTATCTAAACAGTCAGTTATTAGCATAAACACTGGGTACATACATCATGTTTTCTTAGTTGTTTTTTTTATCCAATTTTTAAAATTACTATTGATTGAAGTTTTTTACCAACGTACGTTAGTAGTTACATGGAAACGGACTGTTATATGTATGTATATAATTCATCGCACAGATATTTTATTTTTGTTCACGCAGGCGGATTGTCAGCGGCGGTGGTAAAGATCGTAATTTCTTACACTTATCACCACTTACGACACGCACGATGCAGTACGATGGCGATGATGCTAGTTGATGTCGAGCAATATTGGTTTTTATAACGCCAAGGCTTTCACGATAATAAAGAGCCAATATCATGACCGAGCTATTAGCTCAACTTCTTAATGAACTGCTGTTTTTATTTGAATCTCTCTCTTTCAGACATTGTTAAGTAAGATACCTTAACCAGTTGAATTAACAAAATACTTGATTGCATAATTGTGCCACTTGCACGAACAATACCTACTATTCTTGGTAGAAAATTTAATTTAATTTTATCGCAGAGAATGATGGGCTTTATTAGAAATCTTGACAAAGACCATTAATATACATATAACAATGTAATGGTAATTGCAGGACCTGCCTTGTATATAGGTGCAAACTGCAAGAGAAAGGAAGAAACGAAAGAGCAAGCTTGATTTTGTAATCGGATCACGTATGAGAACCTAATTAACTTGGCCTTTTATAATGCATGAAGTGTTCGATTAGACGATGGTCTTATACCGACATATTACTTATAATGTAAATGCAAAAACAGCATAATGACGAGAAGTGGAAGATAAAAATGGATAGATGATGGTTGAAGATAATTTTATTTACTTATCTTGCATCTCTTCCTAACTTGATGCCTACCTTGTACATTTTCAATAGTAACTTATTTCTTCAAAATTAGTTTTTCCTTCATAGAACAAGGATCTTAATAATGTTATTTATGACTAGATGGAATTCCTCACAGTCGACGTCGAACGTATGGCACCAACCGATTCATTTTGTAACAGTAGCACTCTCACTATGTAAGTACACACTTACAAAGAACTATTTGTTTAACCAACAAAGGGTATCGTGAAAGTAAAGAAATTGATAACGAATAATGGTCAGAGCCAGCACTACTGTTGAACCATCGAAGATAGGAATTTTATAGATAAGCAAGCCTACCACAAGCAACAAGCGACACACTAAATGGCGTACACCTGACGAAAATTACAGTTGAATGATGAGGGTCAATACTTCCATTGACAACAATTTTAAAGTACTTACTGTAAAGATACCAGCTTTTTTGCAGATACTGTTGGTAAACCTACTAATAAACTTCGATCTACGTATCGGACATGTCACCGGCAAAGAAAAGGGACTAAGCGCTTTACAGATTAACCGTCTTATTCATAAAGATACAGTAGATTTTAAGTAGCCTTACTGGAGGTCTACATCTCTGGTTTGTTGTATGGTAAATACGTGACATCCAGTCGAAATTGACATACGTCAAACAACTAAAATGCTCTTTAACTTTTTATGAATAAGAGGGTAAGCAGATACGATAAGATATCTGTATCGGCGCAGATCGAAAGATTTCAACATTAATTTCTATGTAATCCTATGGACGATCACACACTACGCAGTGTAAAATATATCTGAGCCGTGACATATAAATTGAAAGATCTGCAGATAACATCTGCCCATACAAATTTATCTGCAGATAACATCTGCTCATACAAATATGGCATAATATTTTAACTGCAGCTAAATACTGGATGTATGATAAAGTAGCCATCGGGTTTCGGAAATAGGCTGTGAATTTGTCATCTGATCGATCGTCGAAGATGTGAAATTTACCTCGGTCCTTTTTAAGCTTTATATATATGCTCTTCTATCAAAATTCTTCGTGTTTTTAACCGACTTCAAAAAAGGAGGTTATCAGTTTGACCTGTATGTATGTATGTATGTATGAATGTTTGTCCACGATTATCTCGCGTTTGGCTGAACTGATTTTAATGCGGTTTTCAGTAATGTATTTGTTACATTCAGGAGAAGGTTTAGTACCTATTTTAAGCGACTTCGAAAAAGAGGAAGTTCTCAGATTATGTTTGTGTCAGTTCGTTAAAGGCGGATCTCTTTTTGTAAAAAAGAAATTATAGTGCGTGTTTAAAGCAAGACGTGACTCATTCATAATCAGAATCATCTTCTGACGAGCTGTCTAATAAATCCAGAAGCAGAGTTCTTTTCGTAAACGTGAACTCATTGTAACATCCTATATAAACATTTTTTAGCAAAAAACAAGTCTGCTCAGTCCGAGAGATTTCGAGTGAATGTATATTCTTGTAATATTACCGCATCTGCATAATGTGTGGTACCTTCAAATAAAAAAGGTTTGTATACGCAGATAAAATCTTATCGCATCTGCGTAATGTGTGACCGGCTTTATGCTTCGGAAGCGGTCGGTCGCCGACTCGCGATGACAGTGTGAAGGCTGCTTATTATTTCTATGAACTAGAAAAACACTGTACACTTACGACTGTACTGTAGTTAGGAGTAGTCCCCACTTATTCTATTCAAACCTTATTGAAGCGATTGCCAAAGCATACCATTGGTGCGGTAATTGACAGATACTATTTTTTAAAATATAATAAAGATTGGCCCAATTCTTCTAGAGAGAAACTCTTCTATAGAAACCGTAATGTAAATTGAGAGGCACAAAGAGTCAACATTAAAACCACACTATCTATTACATATCTAAGGAAAGGTGATCTGATCTCGAATAAGTTGATCCCGTGGCAAGATTTATAAACGATCACGAACCATGCTTAATGTTGGGTTTGGTAGACATACTAAATAAAGTAATCTCTACATCATATAAATTTATTAAATAATTTATAATATTATTCAAATAAACCTTTTCTTACGCATAAAATGCCTTTATTGGGGAGATCTATGTATTTTCCTAACATTTTCTACTAAATAATTATATTTTAACGTTACACGTACAAAAGTAGGTAGGTATCTGAAATTACCCTTTTTTAACCGACGAAAAAACAAAAAGGAGGAGGTTCTCAATTCGTCGCGTATATATATATATATATTTTTATGTATTCCAACCCTAAGAGTGGCAAAATAGGGGTGACTTTATTGTTCACTCACAGATTGTAAGTATTGCCGTGTTGTGGTTTACATGAAAACTGCTAGGCATAATTATAATGGATAAGGGGTGGCGAGCAAATTTTCTAAATAATAAGCACGCTTGGCAGACGCTATTAATAGCGATAATAATACCCTAACAAACATCAAGGACCGCGTCTGCCAATATGGTAGCCCTGCGTTTTCAATTGACAAGGTTTCAAAAATGTAAAAAAAAACTCTACTAAATGATTTGCACGTGTCTGCCTCTGGGACTGATGATAACATCCATCCTGTTAACACGTAAAATCGAAGAGGCAGACATCTAGGGCTCTGACTTTTGTAGTTATTAATTTTTAAATTTATTTTTATGATTTAAAAAAAAAATATATATATATATATATATATATTTGCACGCTTGGCAGACATGTATAGTTTGAATAAAAACAATAAAAAGGACCTCGGAAAAATAGTCTACCAACATGGTGGCCCTGCGTTTTCAATTGAAAACGTTTCAAAAATGTAAAAATATGAAAAACTATACTAAATCATTTGCACATTGTCTGCCTCTGGGGCTAATGATTATATAGTCATCCTGTAAACGTATGACGGAATTAAAACTATAAGGAATCCTATTTATCAGATAAAATACACGCATTGCTTTGATTCCGTGAATTTCAAACAGTCGAACAACATAAAATCAGCGACCAAAGTGTCTTCCAAATGGTTTTTTTTATCCAGGGAGTCCAAATGAATCGAATGATCACAATTAGAATCGAGAGCACATGATTTAGTAGAGTGTTTTTTTTTACATTTTTGCACCTCCGTCCCCTGAAAACGCAGAGCTCTAAGTGTCTGCCTCTTCGATTTTCGTGGTTTTGAAGATTATTGTAATCATGAACCCCAAAGGCAGACACGTG
Source organism: Euspilapteryx auroguttella (assembly GCA_951802225.1). Classification (NCBI taxonomy): domain Eukaryota; kingdom Metazoa; phylum Arthropoda; class Insecta; order Lepidoptera; family Gracillariidae; genus Euspilapteryx; species Euspilapteryx auroguttella. Next base: position 13,495,929 of record OX637641.1, on the reverse strand, counting down.
CTATTTAGCATAGTTTTTTTTTTTTACATTTTTACAACTCCGTCCCATGAAAACGCAGAGCCCTTATTGTCTGCCTTTTCGATTTTATTTAGTTTCAAGATGATTGTAACCATGAACCCCAAAGGCAGACACGTGCAAATGATTTAGCATAGTTTTTTTTTGACAAGTTCAATCCGCTGTAACGTGAAAACGCAGCGACATAGGACAAAATTTTACTGAACCAAATCAATTCGTACTGACCTAAACTGCAACCCACCGCGATGTGGATTCCGTGCAAGTACTTTACCGAAATGCTTCCCACCTCCTTATCCATAAGTCTTTTTTATATGAACTTTAATAATCATAATCTCAGCCGATAGACTTCCACTGCTGGACATAGGCCTCCCTCACAAATCGCCTCACCGACCGGTCGTGATCGAACCTCATCCTGTTAGACCCTCTACCTTCACCAGGTTGTGTGGCCACCTTGTGGGGTGCGACCACGCTGTGAAGGGTGATTAGCTGGGGTCAAAAAAAAAATAAGGCCAAAAAAACTGAAAAGCAAAAAATAAAAACTTTTTATCAAAAAATTAAGCCGCCGAAGAAACTGAAAAGCATTAAGTAAATAATAGGGAAACATTTTCTATTAGGCCTTAATTTACTCACTTCTTAAAGTAATTTTGGATTACCAAGAAATTTTGAGTCGGTGCCACAGATCACTAAATTACCTGAAATTCAAAGAAATAACTGAAAAACGTGTGTCGCTGCGCATCGCGCTTTACGTAGATAATGAATTTGCTTGTGTGGTGTGGCGCCGACTTAAAATTTCTTGGTAATCCAAAATTACTTTAAGAAGTGAGTAAATTAAGGCCTAATAGAAAATGTTTCCCTATTATTTAATGCTTTTCAGTTTTTTCGGCGGTTTAATTTTTTGATAAAAAGTTTTTATTGCGACATTTATTTCTCCAAAACTATTTTGTGACGTCCTGTATTTATTATTAATTAAATCCATTTAGGCCCCTTCATGACTATGTTCTTCTTTCTGTTTCTTCGTGATGGTAAATACATGGTAACACGCAATAACATCTTTGAAAATGAAATTGAAAAATGAAAAGATATTTATTGAAAAAAACATTACAATAATATGTAATTTATACCAGCCAATCCAGTGATTAAAGGATAGGACTCAGGCTTGAACCCTCAGTGCTCAAGGCATAGACCGCGCTCGCACTAGGTAGAACCTGTGTTGCGCGGGCGGGCCCAGGCGAGAAGAAGAACCTGAGGATTCAAGCCGGGCATAACACAGTAGCTGCTATATACTTATTTAAGCCCGTACATAATGTTATGCTAAACTCAATCTGAATCACTTTATCTGACTGACGAAGACCTTATTTTTTTTTCACAATGACGGCACAAACGCCTCTGAGTGTTGGCACTGAGCAACTTAGGTATCGACAGCAAAATACATTGCAGTGAGGAGATCTGGCCGACACAGTATGCCGCTTACACAGATAGCGCGCATAGTCAGGATGGGGCCTGACTAAGCACCATCATGCGATTACTTTCTTATAATCGATTCTAAAATATTCACGATTAAAACTTTTATCCCATGTAAACGTAATGATTAATGTCAGTATGAAAATTTAGACATTAGGTATATATTACTAGTCGACCCGGCAATCTTCGTACGGCCTAAATAAATAAAGCTTCTTCTTGATTCGCTGTATCTATAAAAAAACTGCATCAAAATCCGTAGCAACATAATATATGTTAATGTTGTTACCGTTAATGTGCGAAACTCAGTTAAAGTCAGATTAACTAGTTAATCGGCAGACTAACTGGCTGAATCCGTTAAAGTGCGAAATAAAATATTGTTCTCTACATTACCTAGGTAATCTGCAAAATCCCTAGGTAATCTGCAGATTAACGACCAAGCATACGGTAAAGTTCGAAAAACTGTTGCCTTAGCTTTCAGTTTAAGAGCCATAGCACAGCTAAAGTAGCGCCACCCGCGAAACAAATTAATATCTTCTAATCTTAGGCAAATATCAAAAATCTGAAACAGTATTCCAGTAGATAATGCAGCCTCGTATTTTAGGACACTGTTGTATATCTCTTAGGTTAAAGACCAAAGAAAGCTACAAAGTGTTGCTCAAAACGGCCACTTTTGGCAACAATCTGTAGCTTTCCTTGGTCTTGAACCTAAAAGCTATACAACAGTGCTCTTAAAATACTAGGCTGCATTATCTAGTGGAATACTATTTCACATTTTTGATAAATATCAAAAAGACAAAGGCAAATGCCTTAGTTTAGAAGATTTTTTTTTCTCGGGTGGCGCTACTTTAATTGTGCTATAAAAACTATTCATTACATTGCGTTTCTTAAAAACACATCAACTATATACAACGTTCATTAGTTAGATGATAGTCGTTTGATTTTCTCAATCTCGATACATATGATACTGTATTTTGATTTGTACTTATACTGTGTAGTTAGTTCTAGCTGATACGAATCAGACTTTGAAATTGCCTGCTTTTTGCTACTTAGTACTAGATCAGGCAGCATGCGCTCACTGCTCAACGCGAGCGTGGTGTGGCAAGAGCAAGAGGCAGCAGCAGCTCCGGTAGCGAGCAGCGAGCAGCCAGCCGAGCATTACGTGCAGGAGGAGCGAGGTGCGCGCACGCATCCACGGCCGCCCCGCCCGCTGCCCGCCGCCCGCCGCCCGCCGCTGCTAGTGCAAGTGCAGACGAGGAGACTCCACAGGCTCGGGAGGTTACAGTGGTAAGTAAGTACTTAGATGATGTTTAATTTTGCTTAGCGATTTTTTTTTATTTGCTGTGCATTATTGTTTTTAAATCAGGTCTTTTTATTAAAATTAAAAAAATACAAATAAAGTGTTTCTGTTCAGTAATTGTTTAGTTAGTTTTTTAGATTTTACAGCAAGTGGCTTGTCTTAGTTTATTCTAGATTCTAGTACGAAAGTCTTGTATAAAGTCCTCCCTTATTAAGGCCTCGTTGTGGCAATGGTACCTACTACTAGCAGGTAGGTAAGTATAGTATAGGTAGTATAATAAACAAATGTTATGTTATCTAAGGAAATTTTTAACAGTATATTATAAATTAAGGCTTAGCGGTTTCACCCGGGTAGATTTCTCATAAACACCAAAATCTCATTTTTCCCGTTCCTATGGGAATTTCGTGAATTTATTCCTTAGTACTGCTCTACACTTCCCAAGGAATCCACGTGCAAAATTTCAGCCCGCTACGCCCAGTAGTTTCGGCTCTGCATTGTCTGTCAGTCAGTCAGTAACGGAAGAGTTTTAATTTAAGAGGCATGCTAAAGTAGCGCCACCCGAGACAAAAATTAATATCTTTCAAACTAAGGTAAATATCAAAAATGTGAAACAGTATTCCCCTGGACAATGCAGCCTAGTATTTTTAGGGTACTGTTGTATAGCTTTTAGGTTAAAGACCACAGAAAACTACTGATTGTTGCTAAAAACGGCCACTTTTGGCAACAATCAGTAGCGTTCTGTAGTCGTTAACCTAAAAGCTATACAACAATGCCCTAAAAATACTAGGCTGAATTTTCTAGGGGAATACTGTTACACATTTTAAATATTTGCCTTAGTTTAGAAGATATTTATTTTTTTCTCGGGTGGCGCTACTTTAGCTGTGCTATGGCTCTTAATGATAAGTTCAGTCAATATTTGTAGTTGAGCTGATTGTTCAAAGTATAAAATAAAAACACAGCACAAACACAAACAAACATATCTTTAATTGATCCCTGCCTATTCATTATACCTACATGACATAACTAAGTTTAATAATATAATTTTAACGGGGTGATTTAGCGGTATAATAGGTAGCGGAAAGCACTTAGCAAGTAAAATCTTAAAAAATACTTCCGCTTTATTTATCGGTCTGAACAAAATATAGGTATAAGTTTGTTTTACGATTAGATGAATTTGAATAGAATAAAATAAAATCCCAAACCTTTATCTAATACTCATAACCATATAACAATAAATAAAATGTAAACCGGGACGTGCGCAAAGTATGACAGAAAACGTAAGGCGCTGGTAATTATTTGCGCCTCTCGATTGCAGTCATTAGCTGATAAGATCGGAAGTGCAGGAGCGCGTGGCGAGTCCGCAGCCCTCCCGGCCCCGCCGCCCCGCCGCGCCGCCGCCCGCCAGAGTTTTCTTTCGTGAAGTAGCTACACTCACAAAATATTATAAAAATACAAAAAAATTAAACTTGCAGAAAGTATTGTATACGCTTAAGTTACTTGAAAGCTGACTCTCGTTCTGTGTTTAATACTCTACGTACATATGTCGTAGGAAGATTTAATAATTAGGTTTTTTGCAAAAAAAACCTAGGGATTGCACATGCATTCTACTTATTTACTTAACTAGTCGACCGGCGAACTTTGTACCGCAAAACCTATTACTATATTGTGCACATGTATGTTACATAAAAATCCTTCTTTGGAATCACTTTATTAAAAAAAAAACCGCATCAAAATCCGATGCATATAGTTTTAAAGATTTAAGCATACATAGGGACGCGACTACTACTACGCGGGTAGCGACTTTGTTTTAAGTTTTAAAGTATGATTTTATAATGTATGTGTCGTAGGAAAATTTGAAAACCCGGATAATTTGATAATAGGATTACTTTTTTTTTTCAATCATCCTGACAAAAAGTAGTTTTTTTTGCAAAAAACCTAGAATAATTGAAAAATTTTAAACTTCCCTTAACTCTGATTAGCTAGATTATTTCTGGCTAGTTAACTCTTATTCTGATTGGTTCGTTAAAATACCTTTGACGCTCAGAGAACCAATAAGAACAAGAGTCGGACAGCAAGCAATATAATCCATCCAATAAGAGTTAAGAACGGTTTAATTTTTTCAATTATACTAGGTTTTTTGCAAAAAAAACTGCTTTTTGTCAGGATGATTGGATAAAAATTATCCTTATATCAAATTATCCGGGTTTTCGCAAAATCCCTAATTTTTTTTGCAAAAAACCTAATTATCAAATTTTCCTACGACACGTACATTATAAAAACTTGATTTAAAACTTAAATCAAAGTCGCTACCCGCGTAGTAGTAGTCGCGTCCCTATGTATGCTTAAATCTTTAAAACTATATGCATCGGATTTTGATGCGGTTTTTTTTTAAATAAAGTGATTCCAAAGAAGGATTTATATGTAACATACATGTGCACAACATAGTAATAGGTTTTGCGGTACAAAGTTCGCCCGGTCGACTAGTTAAGTAAATAAGTAGAATGCATGTTCCTAGAAGTTTTTATTTAAATGATCAGTCCCGTTTGTTTTGATGACTCAAATTGTAGGTAGATCTAAAATAGAGACTAGCAATCTGTTCTCGTGTCCAGCGACTCCAGCGCACAGCTCCGGTGTCAGCGGGGCCAACTTCGTGAAGCAAGAACTAAACATTTAGGGCCCGTTCCCACTTATCTGATCAGTCTTTTTTTCTCGGTCAGTCTGACTAAATAGACGTATGTGCCAGTGGCAGTACAATTTGTATGGAGCTGTTCGCATCATGACTGATCCGGATAAAAAGACTGATCCGAGTTATTTAATGAACGTTTTGCCACTGCGACGATCAGTCAAAACCACAGAACAAGAGAATACAATAGAAATAGCATCATGAGCTTTTAGTACCGAAACCAGTGTGTCCAAACTCACACATATAAACCAAACGCTCACTATGAAATCCAAGCTACCATTGGTGATTAACGACAATGCCGAAAAGATCTACATCACAAAACTTTGAAGTAGACTATGAACCTTTTTTACAAATAAACAAAGATCAAAATCAAATAACAATTATGAAATACTTAAGATAATGATGACATACATATGATAAAAGAATGAAATTAGGTTTTTCCAAAGACATGGTAGAAAGCTATACATCCTCTTTGCTTTAAAATCCTCACGCATTGTTCCTAGTTTTACTATTCGACGCTAGATGGAACTACACCTTTTGTACTACCGCTACTAAACACAAGGTGGCTACGTCGAAAAATGAAAAACTAAGCTAGGGATGTACATATTGCGGGAGAAAGTTTGTCGATGAGAAAAACCTATCGATATACAACTTTCTTTCATATGGCTACAGTTAACAATTACTTTTTTTTACGAAAATCTACGCAAACGGCCTTCTTGGTGATTGGCGATGTATTGGTATTATCATATGAAAAAACCAGTCGCTCATAGAACAAAGTTTATTTTAGTGTACAGTTTATTTTTTATTTATTTTCAATGTCGTTTTGTATTCAACAGTTATGCTTCGCATAAATAGAGATTCAGAAATAAAAATGTGTTTAGTTATAAAATTGTATATACCTACAGTACTGCAAAAGTTATAATGCGCATAGAAATCTTCGTCACTGTTCGACAACGGTCGTATTCCCAAGCGACGGAAGACGATATGTATTTAAGGAGGTTAAGTGCATTTTCTGCATGCGTAATTTAGTAGAATTATGATTTTTGATTCAGGTGTTTCCGTGAAATAGACAATTAGCGAATCTCCATGCGCCTTATTAATTTGGGAGTAAGTACTGTACTTTAAATGAAGCTTTATTTTAATCAAAGTAAACAATTTAGGTGGATGGGTAGATAGACCAATAAAACAAGATGGGTTTTATATTTATATTATTTTATCTTTTTTAATATCGAAGTACTTGGTTTTTTTAATATATAATATTTAGCATTTTTTCTTCTCTAGGTATTGTTTATTGAAACTCCTCTTAGATTAAGAAGCTTTCATGATGGCGCTATCTTCAAGTTTATGCTTAAGTGTATTAGGTTCTGAGCTTGGCCCAAGGTGATCCAGTAACACAGGCTGTAAATAAATGAAAAGAAAAATAAAATATAGCACACTATAAGAGTGACGACTTGTCTTTATACAATACTAGTCGACCCGGCAAACTTCGTACCGCCTAACCTATTATTAGAACGTGCATGTTTTATACTTATAAACCTTCCTCTTGAATCACTCTATCTATTAAAAAAATCCGCATTAAAATCCGCTGCATTTTTAAAGATTTAAACATACCTAAGGACTGATGCGGAAAGCGACTTTATTTTTTACATATTACAACATTATCGATAGATTTTTATCATAGAAAATTATCGATAGATTTTCATCATGTTGAGCAATCTCTAACTGATTTCCATTATACTGTTGTCAAAATGTTCTAGAAAAAGTCATGAGTCTAATACCATAGATAAAGAAGAACGCTATGAAGGTACAGTCACAGTTACAGGCTTCAATGAAAATTCAATTTTACTGCTCCGTAATTAGGGTGTTTTCATTTTCTCACTTATGGTTTTGTTTTCTTGTTCATGTATAATTTCAAATTTATTTAAAAATACAGTGAAATATTACTTACCGGTGTTATGATACGGCATAATTAGTACTTTTAAGTCCCCAACTTTAATTTTTGCATTCCAACACAGCACAATATGGCATTTTAGTGGGTTTTTTTTTCATATTTTTCCTGGTGGTTTGTTTACAAGAAGCATAAAGCAACTGAGCTTATCAAATCTGTCAAAAACTACGCATATGCACTGCAGAGCTAGTAATAGGCACGCGGGCTCCGCCTACTCGCGATTTCTATTTAGATAGAGAGAGCATCTTCCTTGTTCTGTGGTCAAAACCACGAGAGAGAGATCTTCCTTGTTCAGTTGACATAACGCCCGGATGTGTGCGCCCCCGAACGTGTGAACGAACGTTGCGTCAAGAATAAGAACATCATCGTCGCCGTCCATCGCGTACGAAATACAAAACGTAAATTCTTCGGGCAAAACAGACTGTTCAGTTGACATAACGCCCGGATCGGATGAGTGTGAACGAACGTTGCGTCAAGAATAAGAACATCATCGTCGCCGTCCATCGCGTACGAAATACAAAACGTAAATTCTTCGGGCAAAACAGACTGAGGAAGGATATAATGTGAACACCCACGACCGGCGTCCAGTTTCAGGCCAAAAAGGCGGATAAGTTGGAACGGGCCCTTAAGAGCCAGTTTACAGCGATGCTAGCGCCATTCGCGAAAAAAAATTATATCTTCTAAACTAAGGCAAATATCAAAAATGTGGCACAGTATGACACTAGATAATGTAGTCTAGTATTTTTAGGGCACTGTTGTATCGCTTTAAGGTTAAAGACCAAAAAAAGCTACAAAGTGTTGCTCAAAGTGGCCTTTTTTAGCAACAATCTATTTACAATTTTGTCCTTTTAAGTTAGGACTACTTTACTGTGCTCAAAAAATACTAAGCAAGATTATCTAGTCTCATAATGTGCCACATTTTTGATATTTGCCTTAGTTTAGAAGATTTTTTTTTCGAGAATGGCGCTAGCATCGCGGTAAACTGGCTTTTAAGGCGTTCCAAGCATATTTTCCAAAGATGACAGCACTTCAAAAAAAAAACTTTTTCAAGCTTTTTTCCTTGAAAATTATTTTTTGTTATTTTATTAGAAATAACAGCGAACATAATTTACATTTATATCAATGAGAAATAACAAAATAAAAAATAATAATTTGTAATTTTGTTTCGATCGTTGATTGGACTAAGTTGTCTTTTAAATAAACAAATTATTATTATTATTGATTGATTTTTGGTTTGAAGTATGTGTGTGGTGGTGGTGTAGTTTATTTCCGGTAATAGTTAAAAGAGAACCCAAAATATAAGAATTTTGCCTTATTTTTTTTATTGATGATAGTGCCTTTTCGATGTCTTTCGTGATTATTTTATGAAACGAGTCTTTGTTTAATTGGTCGGAAACCAAAGTCATTTTAATTTATGTTGCTATCAAGTAAGGTTTGTTATCAATTACAGTACCCAGTACTGTGTACCTTTTTTTTTAATGAATAAAGCATTTATATACTAATGTATTAAGTTGATGAGAGAGCTGGTTTGGCTATTGTTAAAAAATAATGAATACTGTTTTAATTTAATTCCTTAATTATATAACGATAGTGAACCTGTACGTACGTACAATAAATAGAAACTCTATCAAAACCAGTTGATTGTTAAAAACGTTAAGTACACCCTATGTCTTCTTGCATTGACGTGCTTACGATGTAACAAGCATTATAAAAAAAGAAATTATTTAATTTAATAAAAGTTTAATTTAATTAAAATTACTCTCGAAGAGTTTTAAAATACTACACTAATGCTGACTAAAGATTTTTGTGTAATCTAAAAAATATAAGTTATACTAGGTAACCAATTCCCGATTGGTGTCCCGATTCCGCCGTCGAGCGTAGAAAGAGCCATCCGCGCTCAGGGGGGACTACCACCACTTGTCCCCCCGTGAAGAGGCTAAACAGCCAATGCTGGAGGGGGTCGCGGAGTTGAACATAACGATCGAAAGATCACCCGTGAACCCCTTGCCAACAGCCGAGATGGACACCGGCGGGGTTTTAGTAGGTGCGAACCCCACATAACCCTGCGACTCCCCCCGGGGTCGCAGGGTACTCGTTAGGAGTTTCCCCGCCTAAAAAAAAAAAAAGGTAACCAATGCCATGATGCATCGGCCCGTCGCTGGTCTGCAAGAATAAGCCATTAGTGAGACAATACTTTTAAAATTATAGATCTCCTATCAATAGGATTAATTTTTATCAATGATCGACAAGAGTATATAATAATTGAAAACCATGACTCAATAATTTTCATTTTGAAACTCTCTATTTGAAGTTATTAATTTTTAATTAATAAAGGAACGAATCAGGTACCTATTTTAATTAATATTTTGTTTTTTTTTTGTTAGAACGTAAATACTTTTGGGGTCTCAATACAAAATATTATTTTTAAAATTTAATATCTGATTTTGCTCTTTGAAGAATTTGCCATTGTTTTAAACACGCGTATAATTATATCGATCTATAACTAAGTATTTGATATTATGGTAGGTAACTTGATAGCAATAATAAATAAAACGAAGAATTTAAGAAAAAAAAGAAGAAGCAAGTGTTTTAGTTGAATAAACTAAGTATATTTATTATTTTTTGATATGCCAGCGGCTTATTGATATGTACTTAGGATTTCACTTATGAAGTGCGAATTTTGTATTGTACGTTTTGCTATCAGCGGATGTGTTTGAAGTACCTCTATTACAACAAAAAAATGGGGACCTTTTTATAAATACCCTAATTAATATCTTAAAAGACAGCGTACATAATATACTTAGTAGAGGTGGGTAGATGATACCTATCATAAAATGTAACTATAATTAAAAGAATTGTCATCAACACCTGAACCTGACCCTGTCAGTTTCTACCGTTCTAATATAACATGCTTGTAATGTGCACTGGCACTGAGCCGACCTACTTCGGGACTACTTTCTAAGGGCGGCTTTAGTACAATGATGCACCGAGCTCTTGTTATTATACTGCCTTGTTCCTGCAGCTTTGACCAACTACTTAGTTTCGCTTCTTGATGATTTCCATCGCTGCTCTACCACAATATCATTTTTAGTAGCTGGTGTTTCCAACCGTAAAAATGGCGTTTTGTCACCTGAAATAAGTCGATAGCCGCAATTGTCTCAATTTAGTATTAGGTACCGATTTATATCTGTATAGAAAAGCCAAGTGTTCCTCCTTAAAGATCTTCATTGACTCAAAGTATTATTTCACTTCAGTTAACTCATTGCTTTCCGACCAGTGAGTAACATGACATGCAAAACTTTTAATTGATTTAATATATGATAAACTATTCAAATGGAATGTTGAACCTAATATTATGCTTTCACTGTTCTCACGTTTCGAAGATAATTCGTTTTAGTATATGATGCACGACAGCCAATCTGCGCGCCGATGTTGCGTAATGCGACATGCCTCATCGTCGTCGTCGTCGTAGGTTACTATCTCAAGACTATGCCAAATTTTTCTCATAATCTAATACAAGGTGATCTTTGCATCCCAGTGTACAACGAATAACTCTTGAAAAAACCAGGACAAGGGCGTACATAAAAACACAAAAATCATAATTGTACGGTTATTAATTCAATCCGATTCGTACCATTAATAAAAATTATCTCCCATAGGACGCGCAGAACTACAAAAATACACCCAGTTAACTGAAAAACGCGAATCCTTATACTAAAATGAAAGGCAAATGGAGCTGAGGGCCTATGACGGCCGCTTTTGCAATATTGCTTTGCGTCCTCTTTGCGTCCTCTTTGCGTTTTTTTTGTGTTACAAAAAATTTATCAAAAATGCTAAAATATAATACTGTGAGAGAAAATGCTGAAAACTTTTTAATAATTTGGCATGTTATGAGACCCGGGACCCCCCCCCCCCCCCCCCCGCCTACGAAAATTGTAGTTGACCTGGATGGCAAGATTAGAGTAAGTCGTGCGTTCGTTGATCCACATGTTTGTGTAAAATCTCAAACCATAAAGACTTAATAGACGAAAAGGGAAAACAAAACGTTTCACTTGGTCATTAAAAGAAGTTCGTTCTGCTTCAAATTATAATGGTAATGACGTAGATACTTAAAAATATTGTCATTTACTAGAATTAATAACGACGAGACAGTTTGTTAGTTTGTTAGTTGTAGCCTAGACAAGATTTATCATTAAATATTATCCGACGAATAAGCATGTAAGTATTACGTATTTCTGACAAACCAGCATAAATGAAAGAAGCCATTCAGCTAAGAGATATCTCAATCTATACCTATCTATAAATCAAAAATTAAGAGGAAATATTTGATTTTTTCCATCGTATAGGCCCCGGAACTACTACTGAACCAATTTGAAACATTATTTCACTGTTAGGAAGCAGACTATCTCCGAGTGACATATAAAGCTCTATATTAGATATTCGTGCATACCAACCCAAAGTGCATTAGATTCGCACATTCTGGGCAGTCAAAATAACAAAGGTTATAGAGCCAAGTCTTTAATCTTATATTCTATTAGTCGACTCGGCGAAATTCGTACCATCTAACCTATTACTATATTTTCATGTATTATACATATAAACCTTCCTCTTGAATTACTATACGTATTAAAAAAAAACCTCATCAAACATTAGCGAAAGGCAGACGCGGAAAGCGGCTTTATTTTATACTATGCATTGATGGCGTTACGAAGTTCGCCGGGAAGACTCGTCTATTTATAATAATAATATCCCACTAATATTTTAGGTGTTGTAAAATGAATCTCAATTTATTACTGACAGAAACGTTCTGGCGTTGAAGATACATATACCTACTAGTTTTAAGCATATTATTATTTTCGCATCATCTCAGCCGAAGGTAGGCCCTATGCGATGGGCCTTTTTTTTTTTTAAGGCGAGGAAACTCCTAACGAGTACCCTGCGACCCCGGGGGGAGTCGTAGGGTTATGTGGGGTTCGCACCCACTAAAACCCCGCCGGTGTCCATCTCGGCTGTTGGCAAGGGGGTCACGGGTGATCTTTCGATCGTTATGTTCAACTCCGCGACCCCCTCCAGCATTGGCTGTTTAGCCTCATCTCGGGGGGACAGGTGGTAGTCACCCCCTGAGCGCGGATGGCTCTTCCTACGCTCGACGACGGAATCGGGACACCACGTTCCGCCGTCCTTCTCGGGGCCGTTATATTACTACACGAGGCGCCCGCCTCGTGCACCCAACGACCCCGGGGTTCCCTCTTAGTCGCCTCTTACGACAGGCAGGGGATATCTCAGTCTTATTCCTCGGCCCGGTACTGCAGGGCCTGGCCTGCTAGGATCGCAGTAACGCTCACTGCTATGCCATTTCTAGTGCACTCGCAACCTTGTTTGTTAGTATTTTTAACATATTTTAGTAATAATCATTTTTTTTTTTTTTTCAGATCGATATCATCTCCAGAAAAAGGAAATTACACTGAAGTTAAAATAATTTAAGACACCAAAACATCCGGACGCAATATCCGCAACTTTACACCAACGGAAGTCCAATTGAAAGTGAAATTAGAGATCTTACAAATACATATTTGTGGTCATGACAAGAATTGGATGAAATTATATAGGAGGACCGGTAAAAAAATCGTAAAAAAAATAATCGTGATTACAGAAACACAACTGTTATGTATTTGAAGATGAATGATCATTAGGAATTCCAAAAAGAAAGTTCAAATACAACATCCTTTGTGCGCGGTGCACCAGTGATCATCGACGCGGAGCGGAGCTGCGGGTGCAGCGGTGCAGGCAGACGGCAGCAGGAGATGGAAGGCAACAGCTGATATTTAATCTTATTCAATGGAAAATTTGACAGATAGCTGTAATGGTAAGAAAATATAACTTCTCACTTATTATTTGACAAAAATTATGTAAAAAGTTCTGACTGATTAACTAATAATGCCTGCCCAAGATGCTGATTGATACACGCACGTCGATTTTGAAACCGACTGACAGACAACGTATAGGCTAAACGGATAGATCTGTACAAAAATTAATATACTAAACAACTTAGTAGCGTAGGTGGTACATAGTAGTTAGTGAATGTACATCCATGCTATGCAGTCATCGCTGAATTTAGTATATTTTTTTCCATTCATCGCCTCATGTCGCGGCTTAAAATTCAATATGCAAAAAATAAAATTTTGTTTTTACTTACTTCCCCCCCATTTTCCGATATTCAAAACCAAAATTAGCAAACCGTTCTCGAGAAATTAGCAAACCGTTCTCGAGTTTTAGCGACTAAAGAACCACGATTGATTTTTATATTGTAGTTTATTCTATACAATGCAATTAGTAGTTATTTTCTATTTTACTTCACTGTGCTGCGGATTAATACTGTAAACTAGAGGCTGCCCCGCGGTTTCAACCGCGCAGATTTCTCATAAACACAAAAATCCATTTTGTTCCCGTTCCCATGTGAATTTTGGGAAATCCTTTCTTAGTGCTCACCCACACTCCCTAAGGAACCTACATGCAAAATTTCAGCCCGCTACGCCCAGTAGTTTCGGCTCTGCGTTGTCTGTCAGTCAGTCAGTCAGTAACGGAAGAGTTTTATATATATTGATAATTATGAAATAAAATAAACTTAAGACTTCGTAGTAGCGCAGTGTAGTAGTAGCCCACAGCCTACAGCCTACCGTGTTGTTGTGTGCCTAATCTAGGCGCATGCTCGACTAGACACAAACACCTAAGAAATGTCTGCGCTGCGTCGACAGTGGCAAATCGATAGAATGCTATAATGACTGATACTAAACACGTTTAAATCTTATTGAAAGTGATGGCAATCGATTTGCTTCGCTTTCCTATGAGTTGCAGTAAAGTTGTGTGTAATCGTTAAAGTGAGGTGAGGTTAGAAAGATTAAGTGTCAAACCTCCCATTAATTAGAGCCCGGAGGTCGGACCGTAAAAATGGGGGGGTTTTCCATTAGTCTCTAAAAATCATTTTTTTATTTCAATTTAGTCTCAAAGCTGATTTATTCTTATTTAATTATTTTCCATTTCCTATAGTCTCCAAAATATTAACAGGCAAAGATGGTATCGACGGCAAAACAAGCAACATTATAAAATAAAAATATAGTAACCGATACAAGATTACCGACTAGATTTAAAAAATATTTGCACTCGTTGTCAAAAACGGCTAAGAATACAACTAGGTATGTTTTACGGAAACAATAGCCGTGCGGTAATAAAATTGATTGAAAATAAAATCATTCAGTCAACGTCCATTTCTTTTTCAAAAATAAAATTAAAATTGTGGTTTACAAAATGATGAACGAATATCGCTAGGATTCACAATAAATAAAGAGTTGCTATTGGATAAGGAGATGGCGAGCAAATTTTCTAAATAATAAGCACGCTTGGCAGACGCTATAATAATACCCTAACAAACATCAAGGACCGCGTCTGCCAATATGGTAGCCCTGCGTTTTCAATTGACAAGGTTTCAAAAATGTAAAAAAAACTCTACTTAATCATTTGCACGTGTCTGCCTCTGGGGCTGATGATAACAGCCATCCTGTTAACACGTAAAATCGAAGAGGCAGACATCTAGGGCTCTGACTTTTGTAGTTATTAATTTTTGAATTTATTTTTATGATTTATAAAAAAAATATAGCACGCTTGGCAGACGCTATTAATAGCGTTAAGATTACCCTAACAAACATCAAGGACCGCGTCTGCCACCATGGTAGATTGGTAGCCCTGCGTTTTCAATTGACAAGGTTTCAAATATGTAAAAAAAAACTCTACTAAATCATTTGCACGTGTCTGCCTCTGGAGCTGATGATAACAGCCATCCTGTTAACACTTAAAATCGAAGAGGCAGACATCTAGGGCTCTTGCTCTTTCTCTTTTCTTTTCTAGACATCTAGGGGACTTTTGTAGTTATTAATTTTTGAATTTATTTTTATGATTTAAAAAAAAAAATGCACGCTTGGCAGACGTGTATAGTTTGAATCAAAACAATGAAAAGGACCTCGGAAAAATAGTCTGCCAACATGGTGGCCCTGCGTTTTCAATTGACAACGTTTCAAAAATATAAAAATAAGAAAAACTATACTAAATCATTTGCACATTGTCTGCCTCTGGGGCTAATGATTATAGTCATCCTGTAAACGTATGACGGAATTAATACTATAAGGAGTCCTATTTATCCGATAAAATACCCGCATTGCTTTGATTCCGTGAATTTTAAACAGTCGTACAACAGCGAGCAAAGTGTCTGCCAAATGGTTTTTTTTTTATCCAGGGAGTCCAAATGAATCGAGTGATCACAATTAGAATCGTGAGCAAATGATTTAGCATAGTTTTTTTTTACATTTTTACAACTCCGTCCCATGAAAACGCAGAGTCTGCCTTTTCGATTTCCTTTAGTTTCAAGATGATTGTAACCATGAACCCCAAAGGCAGGCACGTGCAAATGATTTAGCATAGTTTTTTTTTTTGACAAGTTCAATCCGCTGTAACGCGAAAACGCAGCGACATAGGACTAAATTTTACTGAACTAAACTGAAACCCACCGCGATGTGGATTCCGTGCAAGTACTTTACCGAAATTCTCACCACCTAGTCTATCTATATAGTCTTAACGCCATCTGTCCCCAAAGGCAGACACGTGCAAATGATTTAGCATAGTTTTTTTTTTTTTGACAAGTTCAATCCGCTGTAACGCGAAAACGCAGCGACATAGGACTAAATTTTACTGAACTAAACTGAAACCCACCGCGATGTGGATTCCGTGCAAGTACTTTACCGAAATTCTCACCACCTAGTCTATCTATATAGTCTTAACGCCATCTGTCTTTGCACACAAGAACGTCGATGCGGCGCTGAAAGTAGAAAGTGAGAAAAGTGTGAACGACGACGCAATCCAAAAAATATTATAGAGCTCTAAGAGATGTCGTCGCACAAGTAAAGAAATAATGGTTCACTAGGGTTCACTGACAGTCGACTTGAAATTTAGAATCAAGTTCTAATGGTTAAAGTTTCGCTGAATAAAAAAAATGTAATAAGAATTCCCTCCAGGAAACGGTCAAAGACTCTCAGCGAGTGCACATCCCAAACCTTTGGAGATAAAATTTAGAATGAAATATTAGGTAAGTACCTACTCATTAGGGTTCATGCTTGGTCCATGATTCCTCGTGCTTATCAGTTTCTCGGGTCTCGAGAATTCTCGAGGCTGATTTCTCGGGTCTTCTCGGGTTGTCGAGAAATTTTTACATTGTATACCCTATGTTTTGCATATCTTTTCATTTGAAATATAATGAAAAAAGTTGACACCAAATTTATACAATGTGAATCATTAAAAAAACATATTTTAAACCAATAAATTAAGTAGTTTTGCTACTAAATATACTTACTTAAGTTAAAAAAAAAAAATTGTGAGGCATTTTAAAGTGTTTGAATTTCAATAAAAATTAATAGAAAAGAACAGGGGCCTGTGTCGCTTATCTAGATAAACAATGAAAATTCGATGACAATGAAAGCATGCTGCTTTTTGACCGAGGTACTCAATTCGACACGTATTATATTTTTTTTTTAATGTATGATCACGCATAACTTTTTACGGGGCATACATTAAAGTGGGTCCCATAAAAGTTTGGTAATAACATTCCCACCCTAAGGGTAGGAAAATAGAGGTGACTTTTTGGTCAGTGGGACTTTTATGCACTCACAGGTTGCATTGCCGTGTTCTGTATTTACATTATAACTTTGGATACTTACTTACTTACTTAACTATCTTTTGAAATGAAATAAAATAATAAACATTTCAGCAGAAAGACGTCCACTGCTGGATATAGGCCTCCCCCACAAATCGCCATACCGACCGGTCTTGTCGTCCCTGTCGACCAGTCGTCTGATCACCTTATGCGGTGTGACCACTGACCACCTTGTGGGAGAAGAAAATAATATTACCCTGAAAGAACTGAAAAGCATAAAATAAAATTTTATATCAAAAAATTAAACCGCCGAAAACCAAAACTGAAAAGCATAAAATAATAATCGAATTACTAAGTACTTAAAGTAATGTAGGGTATACCAAGTAATTTTGAGTCGGCGCCAGAGATATGTCGTACAAAGATCACTAAATTAGGTACCTTATATTTAAAGAAATAACCAAAATTCGTGCCTTGCCGCGCATCAATCTTCACGTAATTAAGGAATTTGCTTGTGTGGCGCGCCGACTTAAAATTACTTGGTATACCCTACATAACTTTAAGAACTTAGTAATTCGATTATTATTTTATGCTTTTCAGTTTTTTTTATATGCCATAACTTTTATCTCAAGTGAACCTAATAATATTAATTTTATTTTGTTATATAACGAAAAAGCCAATTAGGTATTAAGATCCTAGTTTTTCCTCTAAATAAGTAAGCAGATCAAGTAAATATAGTGTATTGTAATTGGAACTGGTTTAGCTTCAACAGTCAGTCGATGTTGTTTTGTGCCGGCTCCTCCGCCACTGGCTAGCCACTGGGAAGCAAAGTGGGACGGGGTACCGTTGCGTGCCGATGAGGTAGCGATGCACTCCACTCAGTTTATGTATGGATACCGCGACTCACACCCGGTTGTGTGAACGTGTATAATTGAAAATACTTCAGACAAAATTTAATTTATTTCGGTAAGTTTTACAAAAATTTAAACTTCTTATAAATTTATATTGTTCCACATAAGTTGTGAGCTTATGATTTTGTTCTTAAAATATGTAATATATTTTCTCTAGTTATGTGCGATTGTTAATATGAGGGTTTTGTGTTATAGATGTTATGAATTAATGGATATGTTTATTATTATTAATGGATATATAAAATTAGTTTTGGAACAACGACCGGTGTTTTTAAAGCCACCTTATACATTATTCTCGTCAGCCCGTTACAAACTCGATGGGTCCGTTAGCTGCACGCGTTGATGTATTACCATAAAATAAGAACACGTAAATCAAATTAAATAGCTGTAGCGCAGATTCTATTTGCACATAATAATAAATAAAACATTATAGCATATTTAATTTTTTGGGGCTACTTTCCTCCCATTAAATTCATACTCCCCTACCGTTAATTATTATCAAGTTCATAATATTATGTTCTCTTTTTTTTCGTTACATTCATAATTCAGAAGTCGGTTAACCTGCACAAAAAAAAGTCCAAGGAGTTATTCTTACACAAATTGAAAAAAATAAAAATTATATTATAATAAATAACATGACGATGCGAATTTATTGATAATGATTAAGGTTGTGTTAGATAAGCTTGCAAACAATATGCGTTTTAATGAAATTATACTCAAACACTTTTTTACCTAACTATTTTGTTATTGAAGTAAACCAATATGAAAATACAACTTTAATTTTAACAGGAACTTTTATTAACTTTGTTCCCTTGTGGACGCAGACCGGTCGCCGCGCCGCCGCTGCGCACGCCGTTCGGTCTAAATTCTTGACATTGTCCGTGAGAGAAAGCATAGAGTTAGCATTTAGCAAACCTCAAGGCGCTTTTGATATTTATTCCTGCGTGCGATGATAGTCAAGGTACAATAAGGTTCTATATTGTTTTAAACGCTGCTTTTGACTATACTGTAGTACATTTTATTTTTTCCAAATTGGTGCCTCTCTAACTATCATCCTTAAACAAGACTCCTCTCTTGAAAGTGCGGCCCCTTACTATAGAGAGCTAAATTATTAAAGGAGAGATTACCTGTGTTGCTAAGTCCTCTATTATATTGATTGGTTAGATCTCCATTGACTCCTGAACCCTCTAGCCTGCAGTAGCCTGGTTAGCCGTTAGTAAACATTTATTTTTTTGTTCGGGGTCGTAAATTTTTAACCTTAAACATAAATTTAAACATACATTTCCAGCGATTCTGGAAAACAGTGGTCACTTGACTTAGAAAGTAAATTTCTTGTTTAGCTTCAAACTCTAAACAATGAACAACCCAGTTCAGTTTTTTAGGCATGTCTCTTATTTTCATTCAATACGTCAATAGACAAGACAGTACTTATACATTAGCGAAAGGCAAATGGACGAAAGCTTTAGAGAAAAGAATTAGGATCAAATTTGCAGGAATTACTTTTCAAAGCTTTAGATTTGATTATAAACTATATAAACCCACAAGTTATAACCACCACCTCTCTCCCTCTGTTAATAAGTACTAGCTTATATACTATCTACTATGTATAATAAAAATGAACCGTGGTGGCTAAAACACGGGAACGGCCGGGCCGATTTAGCTGATTTTGGTTTTGAAATGTTTGTAGTAGGGGAAGGTATAAATAATGGAAAAATATAAAAAATGGAGTATAAAATAGTAAATAAAACATATATACTTAGTAGATAAATGAAAATTATACCTAATAGTACTCTCCAATCCTATTATTGCTCGTGCAAGGGCTATTTCTTGATACTAGGTTCTAGAACCGTCCGGTCATTTTGTTACTTTCCTTTCTCGATCTCGATAGGTACCGTAAACAAAAAGCTACTCTCTGACTGAGACAGGTTTGTAATTATCGGTTCATGGTATAAAATTATAAAAATTAGGTATGCAAATTGATTTCCATCCATTCCATATCTATAATCGTTCTATATAAAATAAAAATGTATAAGTTAGTCATGAAAACGTTCATACCTTATTAACATCTCAGCGAAAATATTTCCAATGCTGGATTCTTCAAAGATCGTCATAGTGTCAGCTCTGCTGTGGGGCGATTATCGTCCAGTGTACAGGTGTACTCTTCCGTCTCGTCTCCCAGATCGTCTAATCACCTTGTGATTCCAGATTTTGCAAAAGTGCAATTTTATTAAAAAATCAATAGTACTTTTTTATTTCGAATTTAATGCTTTGTTCAACATGTTAATTGTAAAATTAAATAAGTTTCTACTTACTTAAAATTAAACTGAAAGATATTCTATTACCGAAAAACACAGTAATAAATATTTTGAATAATATTGAGTTATTGTTAATATTTTCAACTGATAAATTCATGTCGATCTAAAAACTAATTAGGACTAAGCTTTTGCGCCTTATAAAACATGCTGTATGCCAACCATTTTTTTTTTTTCGTTGGGAAACCCGTTATGGGTTCCTCGTCGCTCGGGGGAGAGACGAAGGTTATGTCGGAATCGCACCGACTAAAACCCCCCGGTGACCACCACTGCATCTGTCATAGAGGAACTCGGGAAGCACCCGTAGGAACACGTCTCAGGTCTCTCCTTGACCCAAAGCTGCATAAATCAGCCCACCACAATACCATGCGCCACTACCAACAATACCTTTATCGAATGCTCGTGAAATAAGTCGCCTTTGATGCTCTATTAATTTATGATGAAACGTCTTGTCACGTTACGTGCATACCCAAAGACATTCAATCGAGGCAACTGTACATAATGTCTAGTGAAAACGATTTCACATATGCAATGTACCATAACGTGCCATCAAAGTTGTAGTAAGTATTACGGAAACAAACCGTTAATTTTTTCTTACGATACAAGCCGCCCTCCGCAGTGTCAACAATGATTTCCCATCGTAAATTATGGCTTGTGACCGTTACGTACGGTACCCGAACTGGAAAAGTGTTTCGTATTGAGGTTAGACATGTATAAATAAATATAAGCAATAGGAGCGTAGGAGGTGACGGTCAGGGCCACGGCGGGGTCGACGACTTAGAGCAACCTCCTTTCTTCTTTAAACAAACTACGACATGGGATGGGTTTGAGGTTTGACTAACCCAAAGATAATGTCCTAGCGAGTTCCTAGCGTATAGCGTTAAGCCTATCGTAGGAACTTAATGAAATGGGTGGGAACCTAAAAGGGAAATATCAACTGAAATTTGACAACCAACCCAAAGTAATGTTTTTAGGTGTTATGTTTAAACTAATTTTGATAAATTTTGTTCAGGACAAATAAGGCATTTTTTTGGATAGCAAAAATAAAACATTAATAATATCATAAATATCGTGGTTCCAAATAAAAGTAATAGCTATTCAATCAATAAAAGTAATAGCCATCAAATCAAAGCATTAAAATTCGGTTAAAACAGTTGCACTTACCTACCTAACTTATAGAAATCCAACTAGATATTTGTTTTTTTTTATCCCTAAACAGCCGTTTAAATATACTATAATATATTATTGCAAGAAATGTATATTATGAAACACGTCAGGATCCGCAGCTTTTATTTGTTGGAATCAAAGACATGTCGAAAATAAATTACGTAGATACTTTACCTAATACAAACTGCTTTAATAACTATTCGACTTTGATATGAATTCGAAATAACAACTAGGTAAATAAGTAAACTGATCAGTAGTCCCCAAATAATTGAGAAAACTTATTATTATTTTATTACATGAGAAAATAACAAATATAAATAGTATCTATCTACCCCACCTTGGAGCCTGGCCTTAAACATTCTAGATCTTACCTCAAACAGTCCTCTATAGTCTAGAATTAAGTTTGTTGAGAGGAAACATGTTCGAAACCAGTCTCAAATACTTCATGTACTTAACGGTATCTTTCCCCTCATCCGCTTATTAACGGATGTTCTGATAAAAAGGTAAATTTACCACGGAATCATTAAAAACTCGGTTATATTGAGTGATTGTACACTATTTTCTATTATCGATATGGCTAACTAAATATAAAAGCAATGATTTGATTACTTAATGTGTGCAATTTTAAATGTTTATATCTCTTTCTCTTATTGTCCTCTTATCCCTCATCAGGAACATAGAACTCGAATTATATTTTTGATTTAAAAAACAACTTAAAATGAATTTTACTTGTTTCAGGTATTCGGGTCGTAAGCGATGGCGTGGCGAAAAGTTTCGTGTTTAAGATGGATTTTAGTATTGTTAGTGATAGTGTGCCCATTAGTTTACTCTCGACCTCAAGAAATAACTACATTTTCACCGACTTCAGTCAGTTTCACCCCTAATGTAAATGAAAAACCACCAGAATCATTGCACAGGTATAAATATAAGGAAACTAGTTTATTGCGTAATATAGATTTTAATATAGAAACCCCTAGCATATTCGGTAATATAGATTTTTTGTATAGTGTAAAAGAAAACAAATTACCACTTTTCGGCAGGCAAAGTAGATTAGTTAAGAAAGTTAAAGTTAATAAAAATAAAGCAACTCCAAAACAAAAAAACAACAAAGAACGTTTAAAGCTTTATCCTGTTGCTTTAGTTTCATCATCGGAATTATCCAATAGAAATACAGTAACAAGTTCAGTTAAAAGGCTACCGATTAAAAAAATATTCACGAAATGGACGGATAAAGCAAATATAGATGAATTAACTAAATATAGTTATCAAATTGATAATAAAGATCACACATCTACCGAAGCTTACATGAGTACAGAGACAACGAACGATAATGGCCAACCAACAATTTTTAATAACGTTGAACATTCGCATAAAATTAAATCTAATAATTTTAATCGTTACCGGCCACAATATACAGAAGAGACTCAAGTGTACTCCGGTAATATTAATATTGTAGACACAAAAACTCCGATGAAAAGACCAACATTTATTTACACAACACCTAATCCAACTCCTGTAATAAGTAATATAGGCCATCCAAATTCATGGTATCCGAGTCAAGAGCAACATCATTACAGTCAATATCTAACCAATAAACGACCTTTTCACACTAAAAAGCCTTACAACCAACAAGAAAACTATAATAATGCGGTTTACAATAGTTATACACCCATTTATTTAGATCAAGATGTTTTTGATGTTACTACAATTGCTCCTACAGCAAGTGCTTATACTGAAAAGATCGTTATCAGACCAGAAGAATATAATGCTTCAAACGAAGATTGTCCTACAATATATTTAACTTTAAATAATACATTTCAAGGTCAGGCAAAAGGTGCTTGCCCAGACTTAAACATAGCTGTTAACACAAATGTGGTTAATAAAAATGTTGTCATTGAATCTGAGGAAGAAGAAAATGAAAATTTATTTCCAGGTGTTTTCGGTTTAGGTGAAGATTCGGATTCTAACGAGGGCATGGGCAATGATTTTTTTGAGCCAGAAGCCATAGCTGAAAGCGCTTCAGTCGAAAATGCTGAACTGACAAATTACAATTCTGCGGGTTCCTCAAACTCTGCTTCATTAGAAAATATGGGTATGGCTAACTCCCCTTTGTCAAGCTATGCTAAACCTAACAAACCAAACAAAAATGATGATAGTTTTAGTTTTTCCTCACTCATGCAATTTTTTAGACCTGCTATCAATGCGATGGGGTGGTTAGCTACCTTGAGCCCCTTGAGTTTTGGCTTATTCTCATTATTCTTAGCACCAATAGCATTTTTACTTGCCGGCACGACTGGCATAACAGCTCTATTTGCGCCCTGGGCGCTGCCTTACGCAAGAGAATCACCTCAGGAAATACATATTTATCGCCCTTATTACCCATACGACGATGAATTTTCTGAATGGTCAGAAGATCATGAATACCCTGCCTATTCCGAGGATGAACAAATGCCACAATGGCAGTGGGATGACGAAATTAAGACTTGGAAATTAAACTCAACCTCGGCCTCGGAGGGGGGTGATAAAAACTGGTTTCCAAGGTTTCCGAGAAATAAGAGAGATGGAAATATAAGTCAAAATAAAAAAAAGGGAAAACCGACATGGTTTTTTAAAGTTAAGCATTGGCTTAAAAATATTACAAAATTATTAAAAGAAAAGGAAAGAAGTCAAATTAAAATGAAAATAATAAAAAAACCTAACGGATGAATCAAATTACTTATTAAAATACTATATCGAAGTAGTTAAATAGCATTCAGCAATTCCGTTCATGTAGTGCGGCTTGTCAAAATTTATGAGTTCTATTTTAGTTGAATTGTTATTACATACAGTTTCAGTCTATTGGAAATTCTTATATCAAGTACGTACCTACATGTAAGTTTATTAGGTATATATAATTACTACTCGACCCAGCGAACTTCGTACCGCCTTACCTATTACTATGTTGTGCATGTATTAAACATATAAACCTTCCTCTTGAATCTCTTTATATATAAAAAAAATCGCACCAAAATAGTTTTAAATATATAAGCATACATTTAAACAGACGCGGGAAGCGACTTTGTTTTATACTATGTATTGATATGGTATTCTAATCAGTACATATTAAGCTCAATGTTCCACTCGTATATGAAAATGTATATGGAACTTAGGAACGTTGACACATGTAGGTACAAGGAACCCATTACTTGCTTTACTGCTTGCGCCAAACCAAGAGCCATACATAAACATTTCATAGAGCATTCAACCAACCATACGAACGAGAAGGTACATAAGCTTAGGCTGAAAAAAACATTCTTGATTCTTTATACCTACATCCTACATGTTAGTTGATGATTATGATGAGTCACTAAGTTGTGTAAAAGCACTCCATTTCAACTATTTCTTATGTACCCAAAAAATATATTTTTTGAATTTAGGTAGGCTACCTAGATAAATTGAATTTCCTGAAACTTATAGTGGAAGCTATCGTTCACAGCTTTTTGTAACTTGTTATCGCTCAATACTTGTAAATACTAGTTCAAACGCTCGCTGCATTTTGCGTATTCAACAAAGCTTCGCGCGTCTTTCAATTGTGTCAATACTGCTTAAGTATAATCGGACGAAAACCTTTAATTATTTGTGGAGTAAAACAAGTAAGGATGTAAGGCAAAAATGAAACGTCTGTTAACAAACCCAAGTAAGTAGTGATAAGAAGCAAAAAAAAAGAATTTATGCACTTTGCGGTCTCGACACTCGCAAAACGGAGCTTATGAATACGCTTGTAATGAAATAAGTAAGAAATAATGCCAGTTTTTTTTTATGCTAACTCCGTATATATTTTCTTCATTTTACAAGTTTGAAAGTCCACAGTCCATCAAACACAAAAATATTTACTTTAAATTCTAAATTTGATTAAATTTAGGCTCTTGTTTATACAATTGAACCATAATCTAGAGTTAAATATGTCACCGTTAATTTATAAAACTGACGTAGACTTAATTTCCTTACCTACTATTTTACGATACGTTACGAAGACATTCTTACCGATTTGACACTCGCCTGAAAACCTGCTGCTCATTATTTTACAAGTAAGCCAGCAATGTCAAAAGCGCTACATTTTCTCTATTTGGCACGAACTACCTATTTAAAAAATAATGCTTCTATTAATTTGTTAAGTAATATATAAATATTAACAATTTAATTAAAATTACGAATACAGAGCATTTACTATGTTATTGACATACGATATGTAGTTTATAATAAGTATGTAATATTTTTAATTAAATATTAATTAGGTACATCGTGCGTTTATCGTTTAGTGTCAAATAAATTGTACAATATTTTCATTTAAGTGAGAAATAAAGTTTTTATTTACCTCAGTTATTTTTATTTTATTTGAGTGTAGTGTGAGTGGCAACACAATACAAATCATCGAAAACTGTTTGATGAACTTCACAATTCTAAAATATTTTATTTATTTATTTTCAGGGAAAAGGAAGAAGACCCAGGCAATTCGTCGTCATCTGCGACAAGTTCTTCCAGAAATGTGAAAAAAAAAGCACCAGTCATTGGAGAGTCTATAAAAATGGTCACTAGCCAATTGCTAGAAAATATTAATGCAACAGCTGAAACTTCTATAGTGTCTGATACAAGAATACCACCAAAATTGAAAAATCAGCTTCCACAGAAACAAAAACAGAAAACCCGTGTAGAAGACAATGAAACTAAACTTGAAAATTCACACGCTGGCGTCGCTGTTCCGGTTACTTTGGAGGAACTTGAAACAGAAAAGAAATTTACTAACAATTCTAATGAATCATCTACGACTAACGAAGGCATATCCACCTGGATATTGCTTAGCAATCCTACCCAAAAAGATGCTATATCTACTTCAACTGAACCAACAAAAGCTGAAGATACTCAGAAAAAACAAAAAGTAAACAATTCCAAAAACAAAACCAAGCGTCCTTCATCAAATGCAAATAAGGCCTCAACTAGACCAATTATAGCAAGTAATAAATCAGATTTAGTAGCTGGTGGCTCTGCAATTAATGATAACGTTTTTAATAAAATAAAGGACACAGTTCTATCAAATGTACAGAAAAATAAAAATACAGTAAGTTCTAGAACTACAACAACTACAGAAGCGACTACAACAACGATTGCAGTAGATGCATTGACTTCCAAAAAAGAAATCATAACAAAAGCACCTAGTACGGTTGCCCCAGTTATCAAACTTACTTCTAAACCCACAAAGAAAAAGAACAAAAATAAACAAAAGGTGTCAAGTACAACTGTTGAACCTATTATCAACAACGAATCTGCCCTAATGCCAATGGAACCTAAAGAACAAGAGATTGAACTAGAAGTTAGTACTCCTGCCACATCGACAAAAAAAACGAAAAAGACGTCAAGTAAACGCAAAAAAAATAAAACAAAAAAGCGCAAGACCACGATTACGAAAACAGAAACCAACAATTCTTTAGAAGTTAAAACCACCAACAAGACAAAATCTGCTAAGCCAGCAAAAAAAACAGAGAGCCCAATTACAACTCAAATATATAATTATCTCTCCAGAGAAGTAATGCCATCAGTTGGCGTTGGTGTTATAGGTTTGGCAGGATTAGTTGGTCTAGCAAGCTATTTCTTTTATCCGTTTGCTGCTCCAGTTAGAAGAACATTCGAGGTTGATAAGAAAGACGATATATATAGGCATAACGCTGAAGAATACGCTAATGAGGGCAACGGACAGGCGGAAGAAGAAATGTTAGGAACTGTGCTAGCCGGTATGCCAGCACACTCAAAGAATAGACTTAACCCGTATATTGCACAGACTACACACGCAAACCCCATGTACTCAGTTAAAAAGGACCAAGATATAAGATATCGACATGTAGCTACAAAATATGATTCATCTCAAAATAATTACAACATACACTACCCTCAGCAAAAAACTGGAATCGCTCACGCTGCCGTATATACTGATCATAATATAAACTATAATAACCAGCAACATGATACAAAACACTTGTATACTACAGAAGGCAAGTACACCTATGATAAAACCGCTCATACACCTTATCCTGCATCAGAGACCATATATGCGGTATCTCAAGAAACTGATGAAACAGGTTATGGAAATGAAGAATCAAACTCAGTTGTGTATGGAGTTAAACCAGCGTCGGAAACGGACTTTAAACCAGTGTACCCTTTTGAAGGACAAGTTTTTAGTGAAACAACTAATAACCCAGAAACGTATCCACTTACATCAATGTATCTTGGATCGAATAGCAATGTGGAACAAACGGAAAGTATGAAGTACATGGAAGATAAATCAAACAGTGGTGGCATTGACAATAAATTTGTCGTAGGAAATGTTCCTAAGGACTTAGTGGACTCTGAAACTCCTGCAGTTGTGCCAGAGCATGGACCCCGAAGTCTTAGCCGAAGAAAAAGAAGCGTGCGCTCTCAAAAGCCAAGTATAGCAGGGTCAATTGAACAAGTATTAAAGGATGCAAAAGTTGATCAGAAGGATATTTTTCTCAGTAACGAAATTGACGAAGCGCTTGAACTAAAAAGTACTATGCAGACGATGCCTGAATCTATGAGCTCATCAAAAATCGATTCGACAAAGTCCGATGCCAATAAAATATCAAATGATAAAATTGCAATGTTCGAGAATCAATTCGTAGAAAGTGTGTCAACCATTCCTATAGACTTTGCTAAGGATGCGCTGACTACTACAGTAGAACCAGATATGTCTAATGAGATAATATCTACTACGCAGTCCTTCAGGGTCTATGAAGTGTTTTCTAGCACCACTGATTTAGCATTAACATCTATTAAATCTAGTGAACGTCTAGAAGACAATACTAACGACGTTTTAACCACAACAACAGACATGCCGAGAGTGAATACAGAGACCACAACGAATAGCAATAGGTTAGACGTAACGTCAACGATACTACCATCTGCTCATCATATTGAATCAGATATGAAGTCACCGCCAATTGTAACCAGTACACAAACACCAACACCTGATTACAATTCGAATGTTATAACCTATCCCCCAATAACTGAGGAAGGCAGTTTCTTTACTTTTCTAAGAAGATTAATAGAATTTAAATATCGTCTTGGCTTAAGTATTTTACGTACAACATCCGAATCACTGAATAGATATTTGCGAAGTTTGAAGAAACCAGAATAGCTCGTGTAATGTTTGTTTTTGATTGCTTTTTAAGCAATAAGGTTTGTATAAGTTGAAGATAAGTCGTTATGTGTATTGATTCAATTAGACTTTATCATATCCAAAAGAGCATTTATTCAATATAGTATACAAGGTATGGCTAATTAAAAGGGAAACAAAGTATACATCACTAAATTTGGAAAAAAAAACTTGGTCAAGAATTAAAAATAATGCGAAATATTTACATTGGTTGTGTAATGTTCATTTTATATTTTCAGGAAGTTATCTACTTAGTTAAAGTAGAGACCTACTTACTAACAAATTTTTTTTGTTACGAGTTGAATTGCCTGATGCACTTTCGGTCCCGCTGAATTTTAATTTGTGATTAAATTATAAGATCCAATAATGTTATAATTATTCATTACTATTTGTAACAATGGTAGGTAGCACGTAAACAGCTATTTTGGCTAACTGTACTTAAGCATATAAATTTTATGCAGGGTGTTTTAAAATAATATTAATATCAATGCAGACTTATTAAATATTAAATTTTATTTGAAAATGTAATTTAAAAATCAAATGATGCAACCAGACTGAAGTAATATATTAATCTACATTGATATTAAAACATTACATTCAAGGTAGCTTCGTTAATTATTTTCATTTAAAAATAATTAACTGTGCGAAAAACTTTAGTTTTTTATACTATTTATTGTATTACTTAAAGAAAATATAACAAAATGTGAATGAGATTATTGTAAATAAATATTATTTTAAATTAATAAGATTAGTATTTTAATATGTGGCCGGTGGCCGTCTAAGGTGGCCGTTATTTCAAATTCTACATTGTGTTGTGTTGACAGTAGTAGGTAACCTAGCAGTTCGTGCTATGCCGTTTCCGACTTCTTCAGTCAGACAGATCAATCATCAGAAAAGGTAGGAAACCGGGACTGACTTCAGTCACACAAATCCTGATAAATCTTGGCACTAAAATGTGGAAATTTAAATTTTCAGTTCCGACGAATTTCCATACAATGCTGCCACTTTTTATTTTCTGCATATTTGTGCCAAGATATGTTATGTCGTACGTAATACTTTAAATAATGGCATTGCTTTCTTTTTTAATTTGTTAAATATAGTTACCTATATGGTTTGACATTACAAAATAAACGAGTGCGGGCCTTAGTCTCTTAAACTTACGACTAAACTTCTATTCTATTACTATTCTACAATAACTCTATTACGATTGGGTCAAAAATTGCGAGTCTCGTAACTTTGATCCTGTAAGACTAGTAGAATGAAGAAGGTATCAAAATTTCGAGAAGCGCAATTCTTGACCCAATTGTAATCGAATCGTAATAGAAGTATAATCGTTACGATTAATCTTCTATTCTATTACGATAACACTAATTCTATTACGATTCGATTACTATTGAGTCAAGAATTGCGATTCGCAAAATTTTGATACTTTCTTCATTCTACTAGTTAACACTAGACTAGACTTACAGGATCAAAGATACGAGACTGGCAATTTTTGACCCAATCGTAATAGAGTAATAGTAGAAAAGTAATAGAATAGAAGTTTAATCCTAAGTTTAAGAGACTAAGGCCCCAGGTGTGAGGATTTGCGTTTAGAATATTTCGGTAATACATTTTTTTTCGATTTATATTGGTTAGAAAACACAAAAAAAAACATTCTAAACAGATTTTTCTGAATGGTCATGTTTCTTTGCCTGCCCAGAAAGGGCGATTAAAAAACGAAAATCAATCAAGATTTCAGTATTATACAAGAATTGAAGTTACCTTCTTATTATTTGGTGCCTGCTTTAAAACTATTAAGTATGTAAGAGATCCCACTATAACGACCTTCACTGAGCTGGTTAATGGATTAAAAGTATTTTATATCAAATTTTGTATGTTAAATAAAATATATCGCGAGTTGGTTGTCTGAAAATTTTTAGTCCAGGATACTACGAACAACAAAACTCTGTTCGTAGCCAGGATATGATCAAAAAAACCCATAGACTGTCTGAATTAAACTTCGAAAAATATTCTATCGCCCAATAAATTTTCGAACAATCGAACATTCGAGGAAACGATTTTCGACCAAATGTTATTTCGAGTTAAAGTCTATTCGAAGACAGCTGACTTACGACAAAAACTTACGGACCCCTTTTTTGAAGTTTTTTAATATTTTTTAGCATTCTTTGGGCAACAAGAAAAATCTCGCAACACATTGCAATTAGATTTATTGAACTATAGGTATATCTGTGATAAGTGCCTTTGACGGACGAACGAACGGACATATAAGTATATGAAATATGTTGTTCGCCTAGCTAGGTGGTTTATATATTTAATATCGACCTTTCTTTTTTAAATCTTACTTGAAACTACAAATGATTTATTTATTTTTGTTCTGTCAGTTTAAATATAGAGTTTTACAAACTTTAATTGATTGAATGAACAATGTCCTGCCTGGTGGTCCTGCGTCCTGCTAGAGACCATGACGTAATACCTGTGCTTTTGATACTTCTTTAATAGTAATCTTCCTTGATCACAGTTGAGACTAATGAAATATAAGACCATGTAGTGCTCATTACCTGAAAAATAAATTTTAAAGTAATAAGTAAGTGATAAGAACGAATCGGTTGCCTGCCACGTCAACATAACAACCTCGATGTCAGAGCGTGCACGGTAGGACGCGATCCGGTAGGTAGGTGTATAATAAAGAAATATTACTTTCATCTGTTATTTAATTTTATTTGATAAATATGCTAGTACGAGGCCTACAAGACCGAAACTAGCGCCACTCGCGAAAAAAATTAATATCTTCTAAACTGAGTAGCCACTTTTGGCAAACAATCAGTCAAATCTTTCCTCTTTATAAAATAGTGTAATGTAGATGTGGTAATTTTAACATTATTTATTTATTATCTATATTATTTTACCCAAAAGTTACCTTAAAATAATTAAAAAAAAACTTTTGATTATTTTACATAAACCTCAGTCAGTCAGTAACGGAAGAATTTTGTATATATTGATTGGTAATTGAGTATAATAAATATCAGATACGGGTATACATATTTTTGATAGACAAGGTGAACAACTGATTTAATTTCATACCCTAGTGAATGATCTGAGAGCGACCGGTGCGTATCTCAGAGAAGTGAGGCAGCATGGCTGACGGCACCTGCAAAAGAAAAAAAAAACCTATAAGTATTTATTTTGAGTAGATCCTCACAAGAAATACTTTTATACTTAAAATGAGAACACATATGTTATAATAATTCTAAGGCCCTATGTCTTATGTAATATACGTAATTATTATTAAATTACATACTTAAGTGATCTTTCTGTTTGTTGTACAGTGGCGGAGTAGGAGGCCGTAACAGATTTGTCTATGGTTTCGTCAACCCTAGACTGTATTACCAAAGAACAAGTGCTATTTTGCAATACAGAAAAACCGGAAGTGTTACGCCGACCGTGTCCGCCACTGTACCACACATATTATCATCTTGTATCTAATGACAATACAGCAGATTACGTACTTAATCTTGAACTGTGTGTAAAAAGCGAAATTACCTGATCATAAAAAACAGTAACATCTTCTGATACTTCAGGTCGCGTTTATACCAAATATTAAAATACGCTGAATTTTCCAATTCCACACTCTGTAAATTAAATAGGATCAGTTATTTTATTCAGAGTCCCTATTGCTAGCCTCTAGCTAGGCTGATTGGAATTCTGATTCCAACTCAGGCGTACACGAGTCGGGTCTCGCGCATGATGTTTATTTAGGCTGCAAGGACTTGAGTCTTACAACGCGATAATAGCCCATGGTTGCGCCAATCTCGAAAAAAAAAACATAGGGCAAAAATGGGGCAAAATCAAAAATGTTAGATAATAATGCATTATATAATCTTGGTAATAATTTTTTAAGGCACTGTTGTGTAGCTGTCAGGTTCAAGATCTAGGATACAGTGTGCTGCCTTCAGTGGCCACTTTTAGCAACAAACCGTTTCTTAGCACATTTTCTTAGATCGTTATCCAACGAAATTATTTATAGTTATCAGTTTCTAATTGTCATCGTCTTTAGTTCTCATTTTATTTAGACTTTTTATTTATTTATTACAAGCTGGCTTCATTAAAAGTAGCCTATGTCCTTTTTCAGGCTACTATTGCATTTAAATTCAGCAGTTTTGGAGTGAAAGCGAGACAGACAGATTTACTTTTGCATTTATAATATTAAGTATAGATAAGATAATTATATTTTATAGAAAACATAAAGGGATAATTTATTATAAGAGCCAGTTTACAGCGATGCTTGATGCCAATCTCGAAAATTTTAAATTGTATAATATAAAAACTTTTAACTTGCACTTACCGCGTCCATCAAAAGTTGAGCGTAGTAGCAAAGGTTAAAAATTGGCAAAATAGTCGCGATTATTCCAATTAAATTTTTTGCTAATACACCTGGACTCTGTGCTACCTGAAAACATAGGTGATTACTAAACATGGTACTACTTAGCATCAACTTATAATATAAAACTCTTTCGTTAGATACTACATTACAACAGTCTAAACCACATGAAATATAGATACATTTTGAAAGGGAATAAGTAGTGCACCAAGAAAGGAATATATGTAATTTAATGTCTTACTTTTGATAAAATCGAAAAGAAACAAGAAGTTATTGTAGCAAATAATAAATCAATGAAAATAATTTTATTAAAAATGTCATCGCAAGTTGTGCTGAACCTGAAACACAAATATTTATATATCATGCCATAGACGTCTCGGAAAAAATATAATTAGCGCAGCGCTAATCACCCTTATAAATACAACAATTAAATAAAGGAACAACTTGCATTATTAATTTTTGGTGTCTTCTTACAATGGATTTTAGACTGTATTTTTTTCTGACCTCCTGGGAAACGGCCACATCGTTGGGAGAGTTTGGCTCACTTCCTTCTGACGAAGGAGGACCGATGTTGAGTAAATCATCACTTAGCAAAGTAAATAACGTGCTGAGATGTGCGCAGAGGGTTATCATCAATAGTTCCGGTCCCAACAAGCAGTACAGTAGTTTTATTACTGAAATGTTTTTCAATTTGAAATTTCTTTGCTTTGTATGTGTAAAATATAAGTAAAAGCTCCAGAAATAGCAGTGTTCTTTACCGACAAAATATGATCTGAACTACACTTTAATAAATCGTTTAATTACATAGTTTTAATATACGGTATTGTACCTAAATAAAAAAAATTTGAATTTCTTCAAATTCAACAAGGAAATGTAATTCATGAAATGGACTGCCAGCTTAAGAGCCAGTTTAGAGCGATGCTTGACGCCATTCTCGAAAAAAAAAAATATCTTCTAAACTAAGGCAAATATCAAAAATGTGGCACAGATAATCTTGCTCTTTATTTGGAGCACAGTACACACAGTAGCACAGTAGTTCTAAGTAAAAAGAACAAATTTATCCACAGATTGTTGCCAAAAGTGGCCACTTTTTTTAGCAACACTTTGTAGCTTTCTTTTGTATTTAATTAAAAAGCTATACAACAGTGCCCTAAAATTACTTTCTACATTATCTAGTGTCATACAGTGCTACATTTTTGACATTTGCCTTAGTTTAGAAGATTTTTTTTTTCGCGAATGGCGCTAGCATCGCTGTATGAGTTTTGAATGTTTTTTATATCAAGTAATTCTCATAATCTATAGGAGGTAAAGATCTGGAACTTCAATATAACCTTTTTGAGGATATTACAAAGTTTTTTATAATTGAGAAACACTAATGGAATCAAAATACCTCAATATATTATTTCGTTAAAGATAACCTTTCCAAAACACGGGAATAGCTAGTTCTTCGAAATTACTTACTAGTTTTTGTTAAAAATACCTAGGAATAATGATAATAAACAAAATCAAATTCTTAATTCAGATTTGATTTAAAAATAATATTCAATATTTATTACTTTTTCCAATAAAATGTAGTAACCGATGTGGCGACTGACATTAGACTGTCCCTTTCCTTCAGAATGCTATATCAAAGAGATAGACTCTGTTCATTCGGTCGTTTAATTTATTTGTCGAATATCGTCTTAAGCTACAAGATAACAAGGGTAAGAAACTTAACTTACTGCCACCGACTTGAAACGAGTACACGAGGCCGTACCGCAGCCAACTCTTCGTGGGATCAAAGGGGAAGATCCCTCCAAACGGAAGAACTAGCTTCACTTCTTCCTCCCAAATCACAGCTCGAAACATTATTTCGGCGAGTGGAGTCAACAAATACTGCCAGGCGCCGCCGATGTTCACGCAGTAGTATACTTGTAATCAATTAAATTATTAGTAGAGCTATTAGTAGTAAAACCTTCCAAATTATTAAGAAATTATTAAGTATATCGTGTTGGATGGAGTATACACGGTTACTTTTTTATCGTGGAGAAAATTTAACACAAGGTAGGCATAGTTATACTGGACTGATTCCTGAAAACAAAATTTAAAAATAATGAACCGTGCTCACTTGAGATTACTTACTTCGAAAGTTTTTGTAAATAAAAAACTAAAAACGATGTGTTGCATCAAAGCAATAACTGAAGGTGGATTAACTGGTGCCAACCGAGTCAGGGGGTGGAGGGAAATGCGCAGATTGGTGAACAAGGGGCCCACCGGCCTTTTAAGTTATTTTGTTTTTTGAATTAAAAAAAAAATAATAATAACCATTTATTCGAGTCATTTAAATCATGCAAAGACTATAAGTTTCCGCCACGATAAAAAAAATAACTATGTATACTGTGTGAATCTTTCATAATAAATATAAGTTTTAAATTAACTTGGTACTTATGAAATATGTTTGTGTAACATCGCTACCATAATGCTCATAAAGCTAATTACTGTAATTCCATACGATTTGATACTTTAAGCTAGATACCTTTATTACATATATCAAGTTTTCTCAAATGCATGTACTTCATGACTTGTTGTCTTTCCGAAAGAGTATCATTTTTGGGCCAGATTTTTGATAATTCCTTGATAACAATGCCAATTTTTTTCCTGTTCGACCAAATTATCACGGCTTTGAAGATCCCTGTAATACACTCAACGCTTAATGAGATTATTAACTTTGCTTTACTAAATGCAAGAATTTGCAAAAATGGTAAATAACTAGGTAGAAGCTTCCATGAAACGAAAATTTAATAAAATATTTAAGACATACTTAATTACAAACCCTGAAAAGTTATAAAAACAATGGGTAAAGTAGCTGCTATTTCAACCAAATCTGAAGCTTCAGCAAGTAGCTTACAAAAATAAAGGTTAAGGGATATTGCGAAAGCCAGGGAACACGGTATTATTAACAAAAGAGCCCAATAGCGAAGGAAGAATGACTTCTCATAGCCCTGGAAAAAATATATCCGAGATCTTTCAAGTAATCTGATGCCCATTGTGAACGGCGCTATGTATTCACTCGGGAAGTCCGCGGCGTCCATGTTGCTCGCACGTAGAGATGCTACTCCCTTTTGCTATTTTTTAGCTACTTATATAAGGATGTAATGTGTGTTTAGAAATAATAAAATACTTACGTAATTGTATACCCCCCGTAGTATTTTTTTATTTTATACCTTCGTTGTGCTACGTTTGTTGCCTCTATTTATTAGCTAAAAAGGAACCAATGCAAGCATTTATTACCTGTCCCCATAAATGAAATATTAAAACAGTAACAAAGGAAATTACAGATCCAGTGTTCTTTTGTAGTTTGTAACGGACCCACGTTTAGCCGAGTTTATGCTATATTACCAACGTGACAAGGGGTACCGTGGGGATTGCTAGTATATTATTGGTGGTTATTGTTGTTGGTTAATACCAGTTAATTAATATTATTAAAAGTATACAAATTATTATTTAAAAAAAAGCTGCACTTGGCAGGTTTGTAATAAAATAATATGTTTAAGAGTAAATAGTATAATTGTATCACATACATAAAAAGTATAATGTACTCTATATAGAAAGAGGTGTCGTATAGCGCTAATTTAAAAAAAAATAGAAAATCGTGTCTTCAAGTAAATTGGCAGTCCGCATTCGAACACACCCACCGGAGTTGCGCAACCCTCGTTAATTTGACGAACATGTAAAATTTACACAGTCCTAGTGTCAACTCGTCGCAATATGACGTAAACTTAAACTACTGTGACTCTGAATATCTCAGAGAAACGAAACTGTATCGAAAAATAGCAGTCACGTCGGTAGGTAAATATAGTAAGCGATGGAAATGTCTAAAATAAAACTATATTCCTTTGTCACTCGATGTCTTTTGGCACACTTGCGATAGTTTAAATTTTCAGAAAATGTGAGTTTTTTATTTAAGAACTGACCTACGCCTAAATATTCAAATTTACATTATACCTACTAAGAGATTTCAACCGAAATAAAGAAGTTAAGATTTTTATCTATATTTTTTCCTAATTGCTAATTAATTAGGTAGGTACGCTTTATGATTTATGTTGATTTCAAGACATTGTAATCTTTCTAAATCTTAAAAAAGTATAAAGGAAAATGTGGGAAATTACAACCCCTTGCCCAATAACCTAATCAGGCAAGGGGAACTATTTTCCCACCAAAAACTCAATGCGTAAACCTAATCGGGCAAAGTGATATGCTATTTCCAATATAATATTTAATATTATTTAAAAAAAAACGAATTCAACGAAATTAAATTTTAACTTTTGCACAAGCTGGACTATTTAGCTCCGGCATAACATCCTCTTAACAATTTTGAATGTACCTTGCATTCAAAATTGTTGATTGTGTTAAACACACAATCAACGAACATCTAAATCTTCTAATCATTCGGTATCTATTATAATAATTATTAATAATAATATTCATTCAAAGTAACTGTCTTGTCACTAACTCCTACGTGAGCCAAGAATTTAGTAACTCAGCCACGAATTAAATTTTGGTCGCAATTTTGACTCTATCTTTATCATATTAGTTTAGGCAATAGGATATATTTGTTTATTTAAGGCAATATATAATTTTATAGTGGTTTAGTTTCAAAACCGTAAGTTATTTCACTAGTCAATAAAATAATCTGCGGCTCGACTTATCTATAATTTCCCATTTAAAAACATCGTTCCATACATGTTTGAAATTACAAAACCACTAAGTATAAAAATAATTATTTTACTTATTGTTATTCATGTTTTTATTGTATTTGAGTTCTTTTTACATTTGTAATAGAAATATTCCTTAGAATCGCAGTCCTGTAATTTAGGATTTAACGGGCTCCATGTTCACATACAAATTGTGAAAATAAACCACAACAATCTAAGAGAACAATATTATTAAAAACTCTTCATTGCGAAACTGAACTTGGTTAGGTATAATATATGTGACATGCATGAGTTAAGGTTACCTGCCAGCTATCAGTGTCCCGCGTGTACGTTAGAGTAGTCTCGGCGGGCTGGCAGCTGGCAGCTAGCTGGCAGCTGGGTGGCAAACCTCGTCGGAGCGGCGCGCCGGGCGGACCGCGGACCGAGCCTTGCTGACTGTCGCTGCCTCTACTCTCAGCACCGTCTCGTGATCATTGTGCTAAAAATTTTCAGGTAAGACAATCTAATTTTTTTTTTTTTTTATTATCTGAAATAATGTTCGTATATTATTTTCAATAATTTTATATAATTAAAATTTCTTATTTCTTCTTTAATAATACTTCAATGCAATTTAAGTTAAACCTTTCCGATTTTCTAACACGGTTGCGGTTGCCACTGCCAGGCGAATTAATTTGTGTTTTGATAACACTAAGTTTTCAGTAGTCTTAAATAAAGGCACTTACCTACCTACATTACCTATGTTCTGTTTGTTTCGTTTTTTTTTATAAAACGAATACATCCACAAATCAATACATAGTATATAATAAAGTCGCTTTCCTAAAAAAAAGAGACCCCCTTCAATATATTGATACATACATAGAACTGAGAACTCACTCTTTTCTGAAGTCGGTTAAAATAGGTACTAAAACCTTCTCCTGAATGTAACAAATACTTTTGTGAAAACCGCATCAAAATCGGTTCAGCCAAACTCGAGATAATCGCGGACAAACAAACATACATACATACAAAGATACATACAGGTCAAACTGATAACCTCCTTTTTTGAAGTCTGTTAAAAAGGCTTCAATATATATAAACATACGTGCCGCTAATGATAAACGTTTTTATTTGACTTTTTTTAGAAGTTAAGAAGTTCTGGATTATTACTTTACGTTATCAAACCGTACATACAGTGGCGGTCTAGGAAGGCGTAACAGATTAGACTGTATTTCCAAAGCACAAGAGCTAATTTGCAATACACAAAAAACAGAAGTGTTACGCCCACCTAGACCGCCACTGTACCAATGGTTTTGGTTTTGTCTTTGGCAACAAGTCTTCAGATTTCCATTGTGACTTTCTATGAAAAAGACAATATTTTGTAAATAACTACGTAACCGTACGTAGGTACGAAATTATTATATACTAGTCGACCTGGCGAACTTCGTACCGCCTAACCTGTTACTATGTTTTTTCCCGGTAATTATTCGAATTTTTCCCGTCGTAAAAACCATCCTTGGAGTTCGATGAACATTTTAAATAAAGAATTGGTAAAATTGATCCAGGCGTTGTTGAGTTATGCGCTTACCAACACATTTTACGATTCATTTTTATATTATAAGATGTATACTCAGGCAAAAATTCTAACCAGCTTTTGAACAGCCGATTATTGTTGGTGCACTACAGTCAAAGCAGGTCTATAATAGTAATCCTTTTTAGTCAACTCAACTTAATAAATTAGCTACTTGGCATAAATATGTATACGTCTATCATAGTATATACAACAAGATATTATTATAACTAAAGAAAGACCGCTCGCTGCTGCAGATAAACAACCTAGTTATCGTCAGCAGCTATTGTTGTATCCTAAGTTTATAAGTTTTGTTTGGAGAAATAAATAAAAAAAAATATATATATATACATTATTGCGAAAGTAACCGATATGTCTGCTTGTTAAACAATAGTATCTTAACTAATGAAGCGGTATGCCTGAAAATTGTACAGGTCGCTCAGAACCACGAGACTGACATAGGATAAATACTTTTTATCCTATGTCAAAAATCCTACGAAAACTAATTTTTTACTTTTCCTTTTGAAGTAAAATTGCACCGGCGAATTGTGGTACTATGCTTCCATTCACAAGGCTAGACTAGTAATTTCTGACAGACGAAATAATTTAAAAACAGATGATTACTAGGTAGATAAACTTTACCGTTAAATTATCTAGGTTTTTCTTTAGATAGTTTTATAGTGGCATCGGCTAGTCTGCCCTGCCCTCGAGGTCCCTACGAATTATGCTGTTAATTTTATTTATGGTCTATACTCGACCCAAACATAGAGGTATCTGAAGTGATTTTATTCGAAGATTTATATATTTATTTCACAAAATACAACAATACAACGCTTGCTGTGATGTATCGAGAAACAGGGTATCAAACAAATTGACTCTAAACATGTACAACCGAACAAATTGATCAGTTCCCGTAGAGCACAGAGCTCACGGCATCGCCTGCTCCTCACCCGCCCCTCGTCCTGTCCGTCACTGGGACTCCCATCTAACAGAGCTGGAGAGATATATCTATCTAGCAGAGCCTGTGTTGTGTACATCGGCACTAAATAACAGACGAGGCGAGGGAACGATTAAGGTATTGAGCTCTACAATACAATTTTGGAGGCCTTAAAGACTTAATTATTGCGTAAAGTAACGAAGTTAGTTACTTATACTGTTTTCATAATACTAACATTAGTTACTATTGTGTATATAGCAAACTTATGGCAGCAATTGTTGGATGAATATATCACTCTGTACTTAGGTATGTACTTACATAATTTTGATTTAATAGCACCTACTTAAACATGCCTCGTTAATTTTATTAGGGAAAATTTGTTCAACAATTCACTTTTATTTTGGTAAAATTTAATTGGCTCGAAATAGGTACCTACATATGTATAATGGAAAAAAAAATTATCTTATCTCGTCGTATGGCTGGGAGTTATGAATGTTATCTATATTTTTTATTAAGATGGTTGATTGGTTTACTCAAATACAGCTAGTTCTCTTTTACTTGTTGCCGAAAGAACTACTTTAGTGTCCGTAAGTCAGAGTCCAAGCCATTGCCATGTCGTCCCCGACGCCAGAGAAGCTTGCTGCAGCCCAGCCAGCAGAAGAACTTCTGCTTGAACAAAGAATCCATTCGCAATCTCCTCCGATCTTACAGCAAAAAGGAGGTAGACAATGATATTTAAATTTACCAATAAACCATTTTAATAATGAGTAAGGTTCCATTTTTTTTTTTAAGATAAAGGGGTCTCTTATTGTTTACTATTCTTTTATTTTACTTTTTTTTTATTATTAAATATTAATAGGTTATAAATAATTTAAAAAAAAGAGACCGCCTTCAATAAATTGACACATACATAAACTGAGAACTTCCTCTTTCCTGAAGTCGGTTAAAATAGGTACAGTCACGGACTAGGAGGCCGTAACAGATTTGTCTATGGTTTCGTCAGTCTTAGACTGTATTACCAAAGAACAAGAGCTATTTTGCAATACAGAAAAACCGGAAATGTTACGCCGATCGTGTCCGCCACTGTACGAAAACCTTCTTCTGAATGTAACAAATACTATTGTAAAAACCGCGTCAAAATCGGTTCCGCCATACCCGAGATAAAAAAGTCGACTTTTTGGGAGGATGTGAAAAAAGTAATTTTATTGATGAAAAATTTCTGCAGATTTCAAGTTTAAAAATCAACTACTTAATTCCAATCTAGAATTTGGAATCCTTATGTTCCTAATGCTATATTTTTTGCATTTTAGGTATCCTTTGTATCTTCGAAGTATGTACAGGAGTATTATTAAAGACTGACAGAAATGAGATTATTCATTATTCATACCTACTACCTACTTTATACCGTAACATATTCTTCTACCTATGTAAGTGGGGAGTTGACGAGAGTGAATTACTTACTGATTGTTGGATCAATTTGATCGATTGGCTTCACATTGTGTTCGAAGAACATTCAACCTAAGATAGTGTAGTTCCTGCTTTAACTTCCATAGTCAATAAACGCTAGTATATTACATGCTTTATAGTCAATAGTCTATAGTATTGTCTATGTAAGTTTCCTAGCTCTCTCTCAACTCTCCCGTGAACCGAATGTATGTGCTCTGACTAAATTAAATCTAAATAAATAGTTAAACTGATCAAACCAAAGACTTTTAATGTTGTGCGAGCAACATTATGGTGCCGAAACCAAAATAAATATAAATTATATAAAAATCACGCGATAAGTGCAAAATTTGGACTTTAGAAAATTCAGTTCGGAAAATTTTATTCAATAAAAAAAAACATCAAAGTTGTGCCGTATCGCCGTAAAAACGCCTGCATTGTTATAATAGTGCCAAAGTACAGTGAATTTGCGTACGGGCAACCAAAATAGTTGCAAACTACAACTTTTTCCAAGTGACGCCGTGTGAAAATTTTTCGGCGGCAAAGCGCCATTTTTTTTCTTCACTTTGCACCTTCATTTGTTTGCTGCAAGAAAAGGACAAAAAGCGGAAGCTCCATCCATCTCACTCTACAGACTCATTCTTTGCCGTTCTCCGTGTCATCTTAATCTTCATCTACCTTGTCTATGCTTCAATCTTCACATCGTTTTCAATCAATCTGTCGACCTGTCTACGAGTTGTAAACAAGAAACCGAAATTTCACTTCGAATATTTTGTTTCAAAATAAAGTGAAACTAGGAACTACAGCTACAGTGTTCGCCATGACGACTGGAAAAGAAGCTACACTCCAACTAGAGGCAGAGATGAGGCGTATGAAAGGACAAATGGGACACATCAAGGGTGTTATCACCAAGGCAAACAAGTTCGTGGCCAAGCAGAATCAAGCCGATTGTCTGGACAGGGAAGGACTGGATTTACGTTATAAACAGCTACAAGAGTCACTGGAAAAATACAAACAAATTACAATAGAATACCAAGTATGTAGAAATGGAGATGATGTTGATGAGGAAAACTTTGCTGATGATGAGACAGAAGAGAATTGCTTGGAGGTTATGTCCAACATCACAAGGCTCTTAACAAAGTTTTCTTCCACAACAACACCTCCCACCACACAAAATAACTCTCAATTTAAAATCAGGTTACCTGAAATAGAAATTCCACATTTTGATGGAAAAGATATAACCAAATTTCAAGCTTTTCTTGAAATGTTCAATGCTGTCATTGACAATGATGACCGGCTAGGTCAGGTAGAAAAATTGTTTTACCTACGAAAGTATTTAAAGCTAGAAGCATTGCTTCTCATAGAGGGCCTTCCTTTGGTAGGAGATTCTTACATAGAAGCAATCAATCTTCTCAAAAATAGGTATGACAACAAAAGCATTGTGATCTTCAATCACATACAAGCCTTAATAGATTATCTGCCCATTGCTAAGGGGACTGCCAGTAGTTTACGTGAATTAATCTCCCATGCAAGACAACATTTGGGGGCATTAAAAACTCTTGGCCAACCAACCACACATTGGGATATGATAATACTAACAATTCTACTACGCAAGGTAGATCAGTTTACCTGCAGAGCATACCACGGTGAGAGAGACAACACCAAGCTGCCAAATTTGGATGAGTTCTTCACCTTTGTGGAGAGACGAGCCAGCAGTTTCGAAGAGAGCACAAAGAGCGAAGGTAAGCCGTCAACATCCAATACTTTTAATAAAAGTAGAGTCACAAACCTAGCGACATACTCCTGTAGGTTCTGTAGCTCCAATGCCCACAAGTTGCACAAATGCCCCGAATTTGAAGCAAAACTTTCCTCTGAGAAACTTCAGTTCGTAGGTCAAAATAATTTGTGCAAAATATGTCTTGGCTTCCACGCAAACAAAAAATGCAAATTTCACTTTAAGTGCAATCTGTGCAGCAGCAAAGATCACAACACTCTGCTACACAGCAATGATAGCGATGTAGCTTCCCACCATCACAGCAATACTATTGGCTCCACTGTGTTGTTGCCAACTGTGAAGGTCAAAATGCTTGGTCAGAATGGCATCCCAATTGTCGCTAGGGGTATAGTGGATAGCGGCAGTCAGGTCTCATTCATAAAGACTGACCTTGCCAAAAAATTGAAAATTAAGTTTCACAACTCAAAAATTAATGTCACAGCTTTAGGTCAACAAGCCAAACCCGTCTCTAAGGCTGTCAATATAGACATTCAATCTACTTTGAACAATTTTAAATGTAATACTACATTTTCAATAGTAGACAAAATCACCACACAATTACCCCAGTTTCCAA
This sequence comes from Euspilapteryx auroguttella, assembly GCA_951802225.1. Lineage (NCBI taxonomy): Eukaryota > Metazoa > Arthropoda > Insecta > Lepidoptera > Gracillariidae > Euspilapteryx > Euspilapteryx auroguttella. Next base: position 13,451,888 of record OX637641.1, on the reverse strand, counting down.
TAGATCAAGGAAGTATCCAAGTACCCCCATCGATGACGCTGGCTGATGATCAGTTTGCTTCACCAGGTGAGATATCTTTTCTATTGGCAGCTGATGTGTTCTTCAAAATTCTTCTTCCTGAAAAGGTCAAGCTTGGGGACTCAAATTTATACCTAGTAAACACTGAGCTTGGCGCAATAGTTTCAGGCGAAATTATAGGCAAAATTCCATCCATCCAGTCTCACAATGGCAATCAAATTGTATTGCATGCCACATCACAGTCTGACTCAGTTGATCACCTCCTACAAACATTTTGGGAAACAGAACTTGTTCCTGAAATCAAAAGGGAGGTTATAGCAAAGCAAGATTCTTGTGAAGCCGACTTCCAAAACTCGGTACAGTTAGAGGACAATAGGTTCACGGTTTCTCTGCCTCTCAGCACACCTGTAGATCAGCTCAATTTAGGCAACACATACTTTATTGCAAATAAAACATTAAGTTCTCTCGAAAAGAGACTGGCAAAAGATGAAAATTTAAACAAAAGATACAGCAAATTTCTTGACGAATATGTCAAGTTAGGTCATGCCAAGGTTTTGCAACTTCATGATCCTGAGGTCAAAAACAAAGAGCTGTATTTTATGCAGCACCATCCCGTCATAAAGGAGGATAAGAAAACGACAAAAGTTAGGGTTGTCTTCAATGGCAACACTAGAGCTAGTGCCCAGCATAACAGTTTAAATGATGTGCTCCAGAACGGTCCTAAGGTTCAAAAAGATCTTTTTGATATCTTAATTCAATTTAGATCTCACGAGTTGGTCTTTTTGTGTGATATAATGCACATGTTTCGTGCCATAAATATAGACCCAGAGCAGAAAAATCTTTTGAACATTTTGTGGCGTGACAAAAATAATCGTAAAATTATTCTCCAATTACAGACTGTAACCTATGGCCTGAAAAGTTCGAGCTTCCTAGCAACAAGATGTCTTGAGGAGCTGGCGGCGCGGTTCGGCGCCGAGCTGCCGGCGGCCGCCGAGGTAGTACGCTCCAGCATGTATGTCGATGACGCCCTTTATGGTGCTGACACCATCCCTGATGCCATTGAAGTAAGAGATCAATTTATATCTTTGCTCGAGAAAGGTGGTTTCGAACTACACAAGTGGGCATCAAATGACCAATCTCTTCTGGATTCTATACCAGATGAAAAGCGAAATTTTGACCATCACAATTTAGGATCTGACAATTTTTGCATGAAAGCATTGGGTATAACCTACGATACAAAAGGCGACGATTTTATCGTTCAATGTCCTGCAAAGGAAGTACAACACTGGGACAAACGATCAATTTTGAGTTTTATAGGCTCCTTTTTCGATCCTCTAGGGATCGCTGGCCCAGTAACGGTTAAGGCGAAAGAGTTCTTGCAACTACTTTGGAAACAAAAATTAGACTGGGATGACAAAATTCCTGATCATTTCCTCAAACAATGGGTAGATTTCTATCAATGCTTGATAACGATGCCGCCATTGCATGTTAATCGCAATTTAAAATTGCACAACGCTGATAAAAAAACAGCTTATAGGGTTTTGCGACGCTTCTAAAGTAGCATTTGGTTGTTGTTTCTATGTAAGGACGGTTCATAACGAGTATGTTAAATTAACATTATTATGTTCTAAGTCTAGAATAGCACCGTTGAAAAATGAGTTGTCAATACCCAAACTTGAACTAAACGCGGCATTGCTTCTAGCCAAGTTGTTTGCGAAAATAAGAACTATACTAAATAAAGTAAATTTTGATGAATGTTTACTGTTTTCTGACTCAATGGTAACCTAATGTGGGTTACAGTCAGCAAAATAAAATTTACCGGCTTTTGTAAAAATAGGGTTAATTTAATTAAGTCTCTTACAGAAAACGAATGTAACTGGCACCACATATATGGCGCCATTAACCCAGTGGACTGTCTGTCGCGAGGCTGCAGCGGCGCAAGCGTGCAGGGCAACCAGCTCTGGTTCCATGGACCGCCCCAGCTGCAATCTCCTGACTTTTCACCTGAGTCACTTAGTGCAATTAAAAATTGCAACCATGCAGTTTGTCTGTTGCAGCCGCGCGACAAACAAGAGCTCATAATTGAAGAGCCTGAATTATTTAAGAAATATTCATCTTACACTAAGTTGAATCGCGTAGTAGCGTATATGCTAAGATTTGTTTATAATTGTAAAAATAAAAACAATAAGTTAACTGGTAGTTTAATGCTACCCTAAATTAGAAAGTAGTAATAAGATAATTTCACAGCTGCAACAAGTGTATTTTTCAGCAGAAATAAAAATCTTGACCAACAAAACTCCTGTAAAATCTAATTTAAATAAATTTCATTTGTCTAGAGATAGCAATAATTATTTAAGAGCTAGTGGCCGTTTGCAGCATGCATCTGTGCCTTTCTCACAAAGAAACCTATTGTTTTGTCAGGCAAAAGTCATTTTACGGCAAAATGGCAAGCTTTAGCAGCTAATTTACTAAAAGGACCTTTAGTTCTTCTTAAAGATGTAAACACTTCACCCCTCCACTGGCCATTGGGTAGAATCGCAAAGTTGTATCCAGGAACCGATGGCAATGTACGGGTAGTACATATTAAGACGCCAACTGGTATTACTCGTAGAGCTATAAATAAGATTTGCGTGTTACCTATAGATTAGATAATTTTATAAAAATAAACTTATTTTTTGTTCCCTTATGTGTTACCTATGTGAATAAGTTTCATAATTTTCTATTTAATTTAAATAATATTTTAACTAGTACGGTAATGTGTTACTTCTCATTACTTTGTTTTAAAATGTTAAAAAAATTATAGGCTTATACTATCCTATAGCGGTAATCTCAGTTATTGAAGTTGTTTATTAAAAAATAAAACGCTTATCTTAAAATTTCATATAACTTTGTAATAAATGGTTAATGTAACATCGATTGTAATGTTAAAACTAGAAAACCCTGCCCGGGAATATGTTCGAAGAACATTCAACCTAAGATAGTGTAGTTCCTGCTTTAACTTCCATAGTCAATAAACGCTAGTATATTACATGCTTTATAGTCAATAGTCTATAGTATTGTCTATGTAAGTTTCCTAGCTCTCTCTCAACTCTCCCGTGAACCGAATGTATGTGCTCTGACTAAATTAAATCTAAATAAATAGTTAAACTGATCAAACCAAAGACTTTTAATGTTGTGCGAGCAACACATTGCATTATTTGCAAAAGGTCAACCACTAGGAGCGCAGTGTGCACGAAAAATTCATCTATGTTAAAGTTTCATACGTTTGATAGGTTTTATTGGTTTTATGATAACAATACCAACATCTTTATTTTGAATCCCTTTAAACGCGCGTTAATCTGCTTGTGTTCTGTTCGAGTAGAATGTGGAGTGATTTGTAGTAACTACTTGCCGCGCGTGAAAAAAATCGTCAGAAAGAAATCGCTCTTAGTAATAAGTCCGCACTTTGTATTTAGTGCTAGTATAGTAGCTAACACAATTTAAATCCAGAACCCTCGTAGTGTAGTGCTTATCTTCTCTCTGACCATCTCAACTCCCTCTAACTCATATCAAAAGTCAAAAATTATTTTTCATTGTAGGATACAAGATATCTTAATGAAAGTCAATGAGACTATCTATCTAATTGGTATTGATACCTTATTTGGTAAAGTATCCTATACTGTGAAAGGCGAGGTAGTTCAGGGTGCCTACCAATTGGCTCAGGCAAACAAATATTTGCCTTGCCTTACAATGACAATGGTCGCCCGGAGACGCCCCTAAACGAGCCCTCCTCTGTCAAATGATTCTACTTCATTTCGCACATGGAAGTAAATTTCTAGCGGCGGTTTCCTAACTCAGAGTTACTCTGAGTAAATTTCGCAATGATTTTACAGCGTAGAGAAGAGAAGAGAAGAAAGGGGTAACAAACCAGCGAGGTGGGAAAACGTTATAACAAACGAGTACCCTAACAAACGTACGTACGTAGTGATTTACCTTCTCTCTGCCTACTAATAAAGTCTGTGAATAGAACGCTATACCTTTATGCTCTATGCACACAGCTTAAAAATATGTATTTAGATTTCGCTCAGAATAAGGACTCGATTTCGTAACAAATTGAGTACCTACCTACCTACCCTACTACCTACCTAGGTGTGTACATTTCTAATAATTATTTACTTTCATCATCATCATCATTTCAGCCGTAGGACGTCCACTGCTGGACATAGGCCTCCCTCAAGGCTCTCCATCTGTACCGATCGCAGGTGGCCTGCATCCAGCATGGACCCGCAGCCTTGCGCAGATCATCCGTCCATCTGGTCGGTGGACGTCCTACGCTGCGCTTGCCGATCCGTGGTCTCCACTCGAGAACTTTTCGGCCCCAGCGGCCATCTGTTCTGCGGGCTATTATTTACTTTACATTTTAAGATTTTACGATACCTCCATATCTATAGGAGGAACCTACCTACTATACCTCTTCTTCCTAGAGTAAGTAACTACGACCCACTGAACAAGTTCATACTCTGATTATTAATTTCATTAGAGTTTATGTCCTATAATTAATACTAGCTGTGCCCAGCAGTGTTACCCGCGGTTTTGTTCCCTCAGTAAAGTAGCCTATGTATTAATCCAGGATGTCAGCTAACACCATACCAAATTTTATTGAAATCGTTCCAGACGTTTAGTCGTGAAGAAGTAACAAACATACACACTCACAAACTTTCGCCTGTATAATATTGGTAAGATTTTACTAGTCGACCCGGCAAACTTTGTAGCACCCTGCCTATTACCATATTGTGCATAAATTATACATTATATCCTCTTAAATAACTCTATAATTTAAAAAACGCATCAAAATTCGTTGCATAGTTTTAAGATATAAACGTCTGTCCCTATGTATACATAAGCACACATAGGGACAGACATACAGCGTATACCATGAATTGATGATGATGACTAAGGTGATAATAAGAAAGGAATTAACTAAATTCCCATGGGAACGGCGATTACCGGACTAAATATTTAGTATGAAAAATCGATTTCCTGGAGTATATCAACGTGAAATTTGGTCTACAATAGTGTCTCTGTAGATTTAGGGGTCTTGGAAGAAAGAAAAATACTAAATTCCCACGGGAACGTAAAACGGGACTCTTTAGTTAGTATTAAAACAATGTATATATGTAATATATTTCTTTATTTCGACGTAAAAATAGGAAAACGGGTTCTTCAGTGGGTGTAATTAGATTCAGAGTTATATTAAGAAAATATTAATCAAAATTCACCTGGTAACGGAACATTCCCAAAAACATTAAGCGCCTAAAAATCTTCAACTTTTTTTACTCGAGTAGGTATATATTAGGTATGTAGGTAAGTATATATAACTACTTTTGCCCAACCAGCTAATAGAAATGTTAGAAGTTTCAGTGTCTGATTGGTGGAGTGTAGAAAGGAATTTCTGGAGTTGCCACGGGAACTGAAATAAACAAAATATTAATACTGTAAATAGGTAGAGATATTTTAAGGGGGTATGGGAGCGATCAGAACTAAAACCATCTCCTGACTGTAACAAATACATTTCTGAAAACCGCATCAAAATCGGTTCAGCCAAACGCGAGATAATCGCGGACAAACATACATACATACATACATACAGGTTAAACTGATAACCTCCTTTTTTGAAGTCGGTTAAAAATGGGGTAGAATTTAGTTAAAAAACAATATAAATTTTCCATATAAAAGGCGCGATACGAAGTTTGCCGGGACAGCTAGTACATAATAAATATAACCTGCCTAGTAATCTTAAGTACCTACCGCCCTAACAAGAAATATGCAAGTTGTGTTTCGTTGTTTCAGCTATGGTGCCCAACATGTCTTCAATGAAGTATGTGCCGCTCTTGGTATTCCAAGTGCTTTTGATGATATTGTACTTCATTTTCGTGAGATATGACGGAGCGAAAGATGTTTCTATTAAAGGTGAGTTCTTTCTCTAAAAACTCCCCCTGAACATGAAAAAAACTAAAAGACAAATATTAAAAAAAAAATAGATTAGTTTGGTACATTACGTGTATTAGATGTAAGCGTATATGTTATGTATGTTTTTAGTATACATTAGCGGATAAACCTCATTAGGTTTAAGCTTAATGATTTAATAATTAAATAAGTATGTAATTACAGAAAACTTGAATAATGAACTAAAAAAAAGTTGTAGGTAATCAATATATATAAAACTCTTCCGTTACCTACTGACTGACTGACTAACTGACAGACAACGCAGAGCCGAAACTACTGGGCGTAGCGGGCTGAAAATTGGCACGTGGGTTCCTTGGGGAGTGTAGGTGAGCACTAAGAAGGGATTTCCCGAAATTCCCACGGGAACGGGAAAAAATGGGAATTTTGTGTTTATGAGAAATCTGCGCGGGAAAAACCGCGGGGCAGCTTCTAGTTACGAATAAAAATCAATATATATAAAACTCTTCCGTTACCTACTGACTGACTGACTAACTTACAGACAACGCAGAGCCGAAACTACTGGGCGTAGCGGGCTGAAAATTGGCACGTGGGTTCCTTGGGGAGTGTAGGTGAGCACTAAGAAGGGATTTCCCGAAATTCCCACGGGAACGGGAAAAAATGGGAATTTTGTGTTTATGAGAAATCTGCGCGGGAAAAACCGCGGGGCAGCTTCTAGTTACGAATAAAAATCAATATATATAAAACTCTTCCGTTACCTACTGACTGACTGACTAACTTACAGACAACGCAGAGCCGAAACTACTGGGCGTAGCGGGCTGAAAATTTGCACGTGCGTTCCTTGGGGAGTGTAGGGAAGCACTAAGAAATGAATTCCCGAAATTCCTATGGGAACGGGAAAAACGGGATTTTGGTGTTTATGAGAAATCTGGGCGGGTGATACGTCGGGGCAGCCTCTAGTACTATATAATAAGTATATGTATATTTATATCAATAAATAGGTAGTAATATATACTTGCTGAGAAATTACAAGAGCACCTAAATACAGGATGTTCCTTGGCTGTCATTAAGGTGGCACGAATCTTAGCCTCGTTTCTGTTTCTCGTATCATGTGGTGTTAGATACTGCTGTGTGCTGAACAAGTTTAGTGCATGCACGAACAGGAGAGTCGACAAAGAATTTGCAAAGAGCTTTCTCGTCATTAATCTTAGGAACGGTATTTGACTCGTCTAAAAAGGTGGAGTTTAGCTTAGTATAGTTGTTCGGCGATTCTAAGTTTGACAAGTGAATGTTGGCCCTCGTAAAATCCTTTCTAATAAATGCGGTCTAATTAAATAGTAGCTCAATCTAGGTACTATTTAAAGTAACAAATTAGTGACTAAGTAAAGAGCTCATTTTATCGGTTCTTGTTAACTTCAAGGAAAACAAAATTATCCCATTAAAAATTAAGAATCTTCAATCGATTCTGTGAATTATTTACATAATGTGTTTGTGTTTGAGGTTTTCTGCCTTGGGAAGAACACTAGGTAGATATTATTGTAATTCCTCCTAGCTAGCGCAAAACTAAGTAAGATAACTTAAAAAAAAATTATAAACGTGATTATCTAGGTATCTATCTATATCCTTACCATATTTTATATCTATATCTCTATATCTATTCTATTCCAAAAATAAAGAGGAAATATTTGTTACTTTGTTTGTTTGTATCGAATAGGCTCCGGAACTAAGGAACCAATTAGAAAAAATATTTCACTGGTGTAAATTTATATCCCCGAGTGACAAAGGCTATATTAGATTTAAAAAAATAGAAATCCTTACTCAAACTCAAATAATGTAATGTAACAAGAATTAAACCCACCCAATGCAATTTTTTTCTAGGCAGGACAGGCTTTTGTTTCTCAATTGTCTAAATTAGTTTTCCGTGGCTATTACTGTGCTAGTATGGTGGAATTATTGTATAACCAATGCAGATAAAGAACAGATTTAAATATGGCGTCGATCCGCATGCTATCTCGCTCACACAGTGAAGTACATGCTGAAAAATAAAACTTTTTATCAAAAAATAAAACCGCCGAAAAAAAACTGAAAAGCATAAAATAATAATCGAATTACTAAGTTCTTAAAGTAATGTAGGGTATATACCAAGTAATTTTGAGTCGGCGCGCCACACAAGCAAATTCCATAATTACGTAAAGATTGATGCGCGGCAGCGCACGAATTTTGGTTATTTCTTTAAATTTAAGGTACCTAATTTAATGATCTTTGTACGAGGAATCTGTGGCGCCGACTCAAAATTACTTGGTATATACCCTACATTACTTTAAGAACTTAGTAATTCGATTATTATTTTATGCTTTTCAGTTTTTTTTTCGGCGGTTTTATTTTTTGATAAAAAGTTTTATTTTATGCTTTTCAGTTCTTTCAGGGTTTTAATCTTTTCTTCTCCCACAAGGTGGTCAGTGGTCACACCGCATAAGGTGATCAGACGACATGGTTGACAGGGACAACAAGACCGGTCGGTATGGCGATTTGTGGGGGAGGCCTATGTCCAGCAGTGGACGTCTTTCGGCTGATTTTATTTCATTTCAAAAGATATTGTAAGTAGGTATCAAAATGTATAGTGTTACACGTAAAATGCAACTTGTGAGTTGATAAATCCACCCGCCGACCAAAAAGTCACCCCTATTTTCCCACCCTTAGGGTGGGAATTTTATTTCTAAATTTTTATGGGACCAACTTCAAGGTATGCCCTGTCGATTAAAAAAAGAATTATCAAAATTGAACTACTCTGTAAAAAGTTATGCGTGATCATACATTAAAAAAAAATAAATATATATATATATACGTGTCGAATTGAGTACCTCCTCCTTTTTTTTTCGTCGGTCAAAAAAAAAATTAACGCAGAACACATTTAGCCATTTAATATTGCCATCGCTTTTAGCGATATAATTATTATTTTATTATTTATTACTTGTATTATGTGGCAATAATGCATTTTTTAACATAATTTTATCTTTCTTGTTAATGTTTTCAAATCACAACTAATAGAGAAAAATAAAAGAGCAATGTTTTATTTACCCTTGCTTCTAATTTATTTTATTATGATTTTATTTGTAAAAACTATTAAATCATTCATTAATAATAATAAAAAAAATATTACAAAGAGTCGGTAGAAGAAATATTAATCGAACTTTTTTTGCCAACCATACATTACGAAAAAAAAAAGTCCGCCATTTTGAAATCTGTTCTTTATATGCGCGGCTTTTATTAACTAGCATTTGCACGCGGCTACATATCAATTTTCAGCCCGATCCGTCAAGTGGTTTGGGCTGTGCGTTGATAGGTCACTATGTCAGTCTGTCAGTCACCTTTGAGTTTTATACATATATTGGAGAACTGTCTATTGAAGTGAGAAATAAAGGAAGGCGCTTGCGAAAATTCTGATCGATGTACCGCGAAAAACTCCGTGTGAACATTGAAATGTGAGACCACCCTTGCATTTCAATGGTTAGAAAACTAAAGAATTAAACTACAGAAGACTTGATTACTAAAAAATAAACTACTGAAGACTAAAAACGATAACGACGACCATTCTAAGCAGTCAAAAGAACATAGTCTATAGAGCCAAGTCTTTAGTAGCCTTTAGGTTTGACTGCTCGCTCCATAGCTCATTTGGCAGTGATGTGGATTGAGATGCGCGTGCGTGCACCTGAGTTCGATTCCCGGCGGGACTAACATTGTTGTGATAAATATTGATGTTTGTTTCCGGTCTGGGTGTAATGTTTGTCTCTGTATAAGTATGTTTCGGTCATCCTAGATACAGGTTCTTCCTAGTTAAGGGCTCTGAGTGTGATGCGTTATTAATGTTATGCTTATTATTATTATATTCTTTAGAGTAACTAAATTCCCGACAGCGACCAATTACCAATTAAATGCGGCCTAACACTTCAGCGGCGTCCTTGTGTGCAGATTGTCACAAGATGCAGTTGGCAGCTTAATAAGTCATTAATTCAGCCATATTCTCACAGTGTCATAACAATAACTAGTCGCAATTAGAAACGACCATTACGTACAGTTACATGAAAATTGTTATATTAATAGCGTGGTCACTTGTGATCCTAACTCGTCAAGGCTAATTAAGACGCAGGACTGCACCAATTAGCAAGTAGACATGTCTGCCATTCACTGATACTGATACACTGCGAAGCAATAATAATTGTATTTAGGGTCCCAAGTCTGGTATGAACAAATATACTCTCAAGTGGGTTTCCACAGAATTTATAGTAATACTAAAGTTGATGCTATCTGTATAAACAGCGCTTATTTTGAGTTAAGCATACGCTCAAACTATTACTTATTATTGCTTACAACATAAGGTTAAAAACAACATATCTAAATAAAGGCAAAAAATACCAAGACGAAGCAAAGTATGAGAACCGACGCTTTACTTCTCAAATTCCTTCATACAGTTGATGTGTTAATAACAAGCTCCTCTAATTTCTTTGCAAGTTTCCTCACACATACTAGTAAATTAGAACAATTTACTGCAGTAAAGACCAATTTAATTTCGTACATAGATATAATTGGCCGGAGAAGAACTTGTGTTATCTAAGTAGAGTAGAGCCTATGAATTCAATGAAATATTTGAAATGAAATAGAAACACTTAAATATTGTTCCCAGGGTTCGAGGACACCCACGTGATGATCTTCATCGGCTTCGGCTTCCTGATGACGTTCCTGAAGAAGTACAGCTACAGCGCACTCGGGCTGAACTGGCTGCTCGCGGCCCTCGCCGTGCAGTGGGCGCTGCTCTGCCAGGCCTTCTACTCCATGGAAGACAATACCATATTTATAACAAAAAAAACTATACTTGGTAATTTTCAAACATCGACTAACTATACCCCGTCCGCTAACAGCACACCACGCTGGCTCTCCTCGCGCTTACCTACCAGCTACCACACTTTGATGGCGTTATTACCGCCGCAGGTTTGAGGAACCTAACTTGTTATTTATTAAACAATATTGGGCACCGCTTAAAGATTTCACATCCTTTAACTCATGTCAAACTAATTCTCACTACCCTACCTACACCTCGCATCATGGGTAAAACTTCTTTATATACAAATCAAAATTTCTAATAGATAGACATACCTTCTTCCACTATACTTACACCTGCATGCATATAGTCGAATATCTAATTAGGTAGTTACTGCTTAATTAAATCAGTAAATAATGTTTAAATGTACAGAAGCTGACATAATGTCCGCCACGGTGCTGATAACGTTCGGCGCGCTGCTCGGCGTGGCGAGCGCGGCGCAGCTGCTGGCCATCGCGGTCGTCGAGGTCGCCGTCGGGTGCCTCAACTTTTGGTTGCTCGAGCATGTATTTGAGGTGTATTTTTAAGTATATTAAAACACTCGCTGACAATATTAAAATATCATACATAAAGTAGAAGTAGGTTTGCTTTTATTTTGTAAATTTTTTCGTTTCCTGCTTTTTGTAAATGTAAGTGTTCTTTTCTTAATGCAATTCTTAGCAAGTGTCGGTAATAGGTTTCAGACATTGGCGGTTCCATGGCCATCCATTCTTTCGGTGCCTACTTCGGTCTGGGCGTCAGCCTGGCCTACAGGAACAGGAAGGAACCCACCGCGCCCGCGCCCGCCCCCGACCATGCCTCCGCCGCTCCGGCAGTCAACCTTAACGGACCGTCTTATGTTTCCGACGTAACGGCAATGATCGGTAATTTTTTAAAACGTATATTTAATCTAAAATTTTGGGCTGACATTTATTTTCATAGCACAATTAAATACTTTCCTGATTTCAGGTTCGATATTCCTTTGGGTCTACTGGCCATCGTTCAACTCTGCGCTGGCGGCAACCGAGGCGGAATACCAGCGCGCAGTTGTAAACACTTATTTATCACTTGCTGCTGCTACGGTAATTAATTTTTATATTTATTTAAAACCCTTTTACCTGTAGGTAGACTTTGTTGCACTTTTTTAACTAAGTAACTATACTAATCAAGCTACCTAAATGTCAAATTTACATGTTTTGGGTATCGAGTCGCGCAGGTGACAACATTCGTGATGTCCTCGATGGTGAGCAAGCACGCCGGCGCGTTCGACATGGTGCACATCCAGAACTCGACGCTGGCGGGCGGCGTGGCGGCGGGCGCCGTGTGCAACATGCTGCCCGGGCCCGGCGCCTGCGTGGCCATCGGCATGGGCGCCGGCGTCATCAGCGTGCTCGGCTACCGGTACCTTACGGTGGGTAATCATTATTTACTGAGAGCTTCTTATAAATTACATCTAATTGCCTGTTTTTGATAAGTCAGTAATAAATTGAAGTGTTGAAGCCTATACCCAACAAATTTCCTAAAGCTACATAAAACAAAATCACAAAAAAATAACAACAGTGGCCTAAGTATGGGTTTGCTAGCAAGTTTACGCATGTTTTATTATAAACTTTTATAGTATTGTCACTCCCCTCCGGAGGCGCTGGAACAGTTTCCATACTAAAATTCGAACGCTCAACGTAACGTAACGTAACCGTGGTCAAACTCATAGGTAAGGTAGACTCGCCTAAGACCGAAGACCGTATACCCGGATTTACTTACAAACTAGACGATATTTTGAACTGTTTGCGACATTGTTCGATTCGCCATTCGGCAGAATGCTGCCCAACTCCTCATACCGCCGTCGGAGCTGCGACGGATAGAAACGGCGTACCGGAGTCTCAAAAAAAAAGAAGGTTTTTTCAGAATATTTCGGTGATCCGATCTTTACTCCAAAACTTTAATGGCGTTTTGTGGCGAGTACTTTTGATTTAGGTACTTCTTCATTCAAAATTCGACCGGAAATCGGATATTATCTCGCGATCCGACTACGACATCTGTATCCTAAGATCCGGTCTTCGCTCTCTGTTTAAAGATCGGACTAACCAGTGTGCGGTCCAAAAATATTCAGTGGTTCTCAAACTTTATTACTATAGAAGACCAGCTGGCCCGGCACGACTAATTGTTTTTACTGTCAATTTTTACTTTTTTTTTAAATTCTGAATGCATAACTCGTAATACTTTCTACATAGTGTAAACAGGTAGGCGTAGGTTTAAAATATAATGTTATTTACAAGTTTAAGGAACCCGAGGGGCCACATTCCCTACGTTTGAGAATCAATATTTTACATGTTTTTGGACGAGGAGGATGACCGGATTATAAAAACGCGAAAAAAAAATTAAAACATTGTACTAACTAAACCATAGGAAATTACGAGATCATCTATTGATATGTTGTTGCCAACTAAATTTCGGATCTTTTCCTAACGTGAACTTTATTACAATACCCGTAACAACGATTTTATAATATAGTCCGATCTTCGGAAAACCAGTTATATTTTTTTCTAGCACTAGTAAAAAAAAGTCGTCTTTTTGAACGCATGTTTTGTCTAAAGTATAATAACTACGCAGATTACAAAATTTGGGGTAAATCTACATTTATTATTCATCAATTCATAGAAGAGTAAATCACCAAAATCGTAAGTTTACTTAAGAAAAAAAAATCGAAATGCCTAGGCTTCGAAATTTCTCCAATGTTCGTCCGAACTTAGGCGAGTTTACCTAGGCTTTATTTCCCTGAGGTACTAATCCTACTGTTCCAGACATTTTTCGATCAGTAGATAGAGGATGAATGCACATGGGGGACAGCCGATTATTGTGTTTAAGAAACTAGTCGACCCAGCGAACTTCGTACCGCCTAACCTATTACTATTTTGTGCTAGTATTACTTATAAACCAAACCTTCCTCTTGAATTATACATAGAGGAGAACATACATAGAGGGACAGATGAGGAAAGCGACTTTATTTTAGACTATTGATAAGAAATTTATTAGCTTCAATTGTGATAAGGAGTTAAGGATCTTACATCTAGGGAAACCAGCACAATTTGTCAGAGAAAATGACACGCGTTTTTTTTACTTATTTTATAACAATTTAATTATTGTTAAGTAATTACTTATAGGTAGTAAAAACAGAGAGAGCATCTTCCTTGATCTGTGTTAAAAACATTTGGAAGTTTTCATATTTCGAGCCATGTAACTTTAGGAAATTTGAAAGGTATGTGAGCAGAATCACTCCTTTAAATATTATTGCCTAAATATAATTAACCTTCCAGTCTAAACCCACAAACCGCCTTCTAAAATATCCCGTACGTGTGCAGCACGATGCGTATAAGCTCGCTTTTTTTAGACGGTTTGAAAATATTAAAAACTTTTATATATAGTAAATTTTTTGTAGGTACTTGCGGCTTTTACGTATTTCGTTTGTTAGTATAAAAAAAAAACTTTATTCGGAGAGTGTTAGTTTTGCATGATTTGAGAATAATTTTGTGTTGATGACCGTGAACACTCTGTTGAACCACCAGCCGTGGCTGGAGTCGAAGGGCGTGCTGGACACGTGCGGCGTGCACAACCTGCACGGCATGCCCGGCGTCTACTCCGGCCTGCTGTCCGTGCTGTTCGCCGCGCTCGCCACGAAGGAGGCCTATGGCGATGAATACGGAACTGTCTTCGCAGCGCTGAAGGTACATTTTAACAATGGATTAAGGTTCTTTCTACCACACCTTCACCTTCAAAATCCTTCCCGTAGTAGTTAAGTGTTAATTAAGGATGATTTAGGTAACGAAAATTTTCTTCCCTTCATACAGACAGAGTAGTAGGTACTTGATGTAAGCTCTAAAACAGCATAACATATGTCTTAAACGATCTCTTTAATTCTAGCACGGCAGAACACCCGAGACCCAAGCTCTGTACCAGTTCATAGCTCTCGCCGTGACATTGGTGCTTTCGTTCGGATCCGGACTCATCACAGGTAAGAAATATTTTGAACCACTTTCAATGAATTTATACAAAGTAGCAGAACAATTCAGTCTCGATTTGAAATTTATAAAGAAAATTTCATCATCCAAATTCACAATCAACGTTACTGAAACTGTTTCTATTTCAGGTTTCATAACCAAGACCCGGCCATTCGCACCTCTAAAAGAAACTGAAAGATATAACGACGAACTGAACTGGGAGCTCCCTTGAAAAATATTTGAACACCAATAAGGCCAAGACTCTATAAAAACTAGTACCTAGTCGTAAGAGTTCACAGCTTGGAAAGCCAAAATAAGCAACTAAGGTACTCTTTTTTTTATAGAAGGTAGATACATAAATGTATACCTTATTATTTATTCTCGCCTTTTTAGTGTGTATTCATGAAATTTTTCGAAAAAATCTTGCTTTAAATTTGATCACGCACGCAACACACGCATTTTGTGTATGGTGAAATCCGCGAAACACCACACTCAGCTGCCAGGATGTACAGTCGCGTGCCTTCAAATTACTTCATACTATTTCAGAACATTTTGTTTGTATTCATTACAAAGGAACTAGGTTTCTGCCGAAATGTTTTCCATGAATTTACTATTAATTATTAGTCTTTAAATTAATATTTGAATAGCGTGTTTGTTTTTGTTTTTTTTTAAGGTACATGAAAGTAAAAACTCGTCTGATGAGTGTGTGGGACCCATAACCAAAGTAGAACCTTTACAAGAGTGTTAAAATTACATACTTTACACCTTCTTTACACATAATATTTTGGTTTCACTATAATAAAAATACTCTAAAAAATACATAAAATTACATGTATTACTTACCTTTATTTTATTTTATTAATATTTTTAAAACGTAGTGTGTAACGCCTATTATAACGTGAGCTTTGTATTCAAATGTAAGTAAATTATGTAATATCTACCTACCTTTGTTATTTTGAAGTTATAAGATACTGAGATAAAGTTTTTTTTTTTAATATTACTTACCTACTTATACCTATTGTTTATTATTAATGATCTTATATCTTCTCGATAAATGTTTTTTTTTTATAAAATCTGTGTTTTTGTTCATTCGACAGCTGTGTTTTAAAATGTTATTTATTGATAGGAAACCAATAACGCTAGGCCTTTTTTTTAAGGCGGGGAAACTCCGAACGAGTACCCTGCGACCCCGGGCGGAGACGCAGGGCAGCCCCGGATCTAGGGGGGGGCTGCTAAGGGCCCGTGCCCCGGGCGCCAAGATCAGGGGGGCGCCGAATTCACAGTACAGACGAATGTTAACTCAAAAATTATTATATATTTAATTAATAAATAAATAATAATTCTATATTGTGAGAGGCGAGGTTGTTCAGGGGCGCCCACCAAGCGGCTCAGGCAAACAAATGTTTATTGTTCATCATTCAACAAAACATTTACTTAAACTTGACTAAGCACGGATTAAGTAATAGTACAGAAATTTTATGGCCATATCAACTCGATCGATACCCAAAGGGCGCGGAGCTGACGACGACTTACTGCACAAACTTTTTTTCGCAGGGCGCGTACGCAAAATGTAATTTACGCGTCACTTCTCGCAGGAATCCCAGATCGCAGCAGCACGCGTCAGTTAGTTACAATTCAAGTCATTCTGCCTCATCATGCCAGGAACCTTAAGGCTTTGTCTAACAGTCGGCGCTGTAGTAGCTGTAATGTCGCGCTAGGGCGCCAGCCTTACGCAGCGCTAGCATCGCGCTAGTCTTACGTGGCGCTAGAGCGTTGACTTGTAATGTAGGTACTATGGTAATATTACTCTGTCATACAGAGCGCCCGGAGCGACGTGCGCTAGAGCGCCGCGTAATTCTAGCGCCGCGCTAGGACGCTCTGTCGCCGGGCGTACAGAATTTGTTTTTGCCTCGGCCTGAAAATGTATTATTTACTTGACCACTTCGAGCGAAACTAACACGCAAAAAGTGTTCCATTTCTCACTCCCACTAATTTTGGTCTTTCCTGATAGTTGAATGATATTTCCGAAGACTGAGCGATCTGCTGCACTTAGTGTAAATGATTTAATAAGTTACATAAAGGAGCGTGTGTGACATCAAAGAGCGCTCTAGCGCCGCGTAACTCCAGCGCTTCAGCGCGACGCTATAGCACCGTCTGTTTGTCAAAGCCTGGCTGACAAAGCACTTGGGTGAAATCTCCACGAAATCAATCGAGTCAAAGAATATATTATCCTGGCCCATTTTTTTGCACTAATTTTACTCAAAAAATGCAAAAAAAATAAGACAAAATCCAAAAGAATAAAGCATATCCTGCGCTATGTTTACTAATATTATTTCCATGATTAGGTAGGCATGTTCAAATGTCGATCAATCAGTGGACGTCTGCGGCCGTAGCATGACCAGAGAGAAGTAGTTCAAAGTTTCTCCCGTTCTATCCGAAATACGCCTGTTTTAGATTTACCCGCTTGTAAAGAATGTATTTTTAGTGGTCTTAATAGCCTAACTCATTTTCCCAAAATTTTGAGTCCGTCACTTTCGTTCTAAAGGTGCGAGATGGCATCGCTACTCAGAATCATTGAGCATAATCGACCATTTGTCGAATCCATCTGTCACTTATCACATATAAATGCGATAAAGTATATTGAGATGATGTGAAAGAGTTCAAAAGTGACAGAAAAACTCAACAAATGGTCGGTCATGCTACGTCCGCTTACAGGTAAAATGATACACATAAAAAAACGTAAAATTAAATTATAACTGGGCAGGGGGGGCGCCATTTTTCAGTTTTGCCCCGCCTAAAGAAAATTGAAGATCCGGGGCTGACGCAGGGTACTCGTTATGTGGGGTTCGAAGTTCGAAACCACTAAAACCCCGCCGGTGTCCATCTCGGCTGTTGGCAAGGGGGTCACGGGTAATCTTTCGATCGTTATGTTGAACTCCGCGACCCCCTCCAGCATTGGCTTATTAGCCTCATCTCAGGTAATAACGCTAGGACTGGCTCTTGGCGCTAGTACATTATACGCTGGTGCGCCACGTCGTCTCATCGTCTTCGCCTTTTCCACTCATAAAAATGCGAGCTTTATGCGAGCCTAAATTTCTATCGTATCAATACATAGTATAAAATAAAGTCGCTTTACGCGTCTGTCCCTTATCTTTATAATTATGCAACGGATTTTGATGCGGTTTTCTTAATAGATAGAGTGATTCAAGAGGAAGGTTTTGTAAGTGAGTATAATACGTGCACAAGATAGTTATAGGTTAGGCGGTGCGAAGTTCGCCGGGTCGACTAGTATATATGTTACGGTAAATGTGAATAATGCGGTGATTATGCATAATTACCGGTTATTATGCATAATTCCCGGCACTTGCGGTAAATTTAATAAAAAACTAAATTTATCACATTAAGAGGAGTTTAGCAAAATTAAAAAAAAAAATATTGTACGGATCTGAGACCGAAAGCTCTCCGCAACTGACTCATTTTTCGTTTCGCTCGCGCCGAGTCGCAGACACAGCTCGAACAGAAAAGGAGTGGAGTCGACGAATGAGGATCAATATAAATATGTAGATAGTTATTAAAAATTCAAAATAATTATTAACCACGCCAATTATAATTATTATTCATGACAAAACTTTTTTTATTATTAATTATCTTTTTTAATTATTAAAATAAGACTATTACTGAATCAGAATATTTTATTTTTTAGCACATGTAAGATTAATGCTTATAATATTGTAATTACATACGATGATCATAAGAATTTAAGTTAGTTAGTGCACACCGCTAAAAGTTGCAATTTTTACTCGGATGGGTGTGACGTCATCTCGTCTGAACTAATATCGAACGAACGCAATTTTCTGCGAAGCGACTCTTTTTATTATATTTCATTTTAAAAGTTCATTGTTTAACATGTATAATTTGAGTTCTAAATTTGAACGTAATTAAAGTTTAGTTATCGACAAAGTCAAGTACAAATTAAGATGCACACAATGATACAGGTTTCTTTATATATGCCACTAACTTGTCGTTTCTGAACATGTTGTAGGGAAGTAATCATATGGATGTAGATTAAATTCAATTCCTTCTGATACCAAGCCGACCTGTAAAGAGAGATGCAGTTTTATAAGATAAGTAAATATAGGTATAAAGCAGTGGCTAAGGTTGTTTTTGAATGTCATTTTACAAATGGTTTCATACATATAGAGAGGTGTTTGTTTCACAAACTATACGTTTACTTTGACTTCAGCATAAAACGTTCCGAGTGGACGTCTGAAGGCCTGGCACAACTTTAGCGTTCAATACATCTCATTCGCTATGACGTCGACTCATTCACATCAGTAGTCGAGAAACCGTGATGGCGTTTAGCGCAGCGTATTAGGAGTGCAGAGGAGGGGTAGCATATCTACGTATAATTTACCTAGAACTTTAGGTCTTTATGCAAAGTTACGAACTTCATACGAATCTACACATTTTCTATCAAATTAAAGAAATAAAAAAAATACAAATCCTTAGTCGGAAAGGGCAAATTTCCTTTTAAATATAAAGAAATAGTAAATTTATAAAACAATACAAAAAAAGACTGCACTGAAAGTTTAAGTTATTAGTTTAATTTAATTGCATTCCGATTTTAATTGCATCCAAACCGGCATCGCAGTCGTTGGCGAGGCCATCTTGATTCCAATCTCGAGAACTGGCCAAAGGTGACACAATGCAGGAATAGAAATAATTGGAGAAATAGGGTAGGTTTCCAGCAGTTAAAACTTTAGATGCTACATAAAAAAACCATTCTTGTAACCTCAATTTCTGCTTTTTAATATCTTTATATCAGAAAAGTATGGCATTCATTTGTTAGGATGAACGCAGTATTATAAGTAAATCTTTACTAATACATGGTAATAATAATAATAAATAGGTAATAACACATCACACTCAGAGCCCCTAACTAGGAAGAACCTGTATCTTGGATGCCCGAAACACACACAGAGACGAACATCACACCTAGACCCGAAACAAACATCGATATTCATCATATCACAATATTCGCCCCGCCCGGGAATCGAACCCAGGTGCACACGCTTCTCAGTACACACCCCTGCCAACTGAGCCACGGAGCAGTCAAACAACAGTAATAGTACTAAAAATTATCTTGCTTAATACTTTTCTTTAGAGCGTTATTACTTGTAGTCAGGATTTAGTTTCCAACTTAATTTTTTTTTTGACTACTTTGTGGTTATAATAATTAAGTATTTTCGAAAGCGCTTAATTAAAATTTTATTTCACTTAATAAGAATTTTTGACATAATGACATCTGTAAGTTGAGGCAAAGGCGACTCCACAGATTCCGTTCCGCTGCTGTTTTGTTTATATTTTATATAGGGTAAACTACACGATCATTGTCAACCTTCAAGATTGTCATGGTTTTATTTAGATGCTGAAAATAATGATTTTTGTCATTTTACAGCATTAAGTACAAAAATCATGTCATTATAATACATTATTTTATTAAACTATTAACGCAATTTTAAACTAATGACTGATTAATGGTTTGAAAGTTTTTATTAAAATATTAATATTAAATGGTTATACGCACAAAACAACAATACCATACTTTGACGATTGAGCATTTTTATTTTGCAGTTATAAATTTAGCCAAGAGAAATTTGTAAAAGTGACAATCATGGGGCAGTTTACCCTAGGTCGAATATTTATCAAAGACCACGTGACCTGTAGGAGAACCGGCGTACACGTCCTCCCTCTGGGTAAATCTACTAAATTTGATTCTCCAGACGTTTTTGCATTTAATAAATTCCCTGATTGTCATAATTTTATGATATTTTTTATTAGACTTTATTAGGCAATAATTTTTCTGTAGTCTATGTCAAACATACCAAAAGCTGTTAAATTTTTGCTAAAATATTTTATGTTTGGTGCAAAAGTCATCTCCAGTAGCAGGAAAAATTTATGACTTGTCAAAAATATATCAGTTACTAAAAACACAGTATATGTTAGGCGTTTTCGAAATGTATATAATTATTTTGAAAGTAAATACAGTTGGAAAGTTATGTTGTAAATGCTGGGAATTTACAAATTAAGGGTATAAAAATAAAATAAAAATTGTCAAGTTTTTATCGTCATCCCCAGGAAAGTGCGTCAAACCGATTTTATTTTTTTATTTGGGTAGCTTTTTGCCCAGACAGTTTTTCTCCCACCTACCTCGAGGATTCTTCTAGACGCTCAGTGAGTGCGCAAGAAAATAAGAGAAGAGCAATGAAAAAAAAATTGCTCCGAAAACATAAGAAAACGATTTGTCATAATTTGCGTCATTCCCAGATATTAATTTTTAAAGGTAAGTGAATTCTTTAAAAATTTCCTGTTTTAGTTAGAACATCTGCAATAGATGCATCTTCGGACCTATTTTTTTCCGACTGCCCTCTTTTTAAAATAAAATACTTTTGGGTTATAATTTGACAAAACGTCATTACCGGTGGAATCATTACCAGTAAATCATAAAACCTGGTAATGACATACCCTTCCTGGCAATGACTAACATATGCAAAGTATAACTTATTTTCGTTAAAATTATCACAGGTTTATTTCTTTAAAGAAAAGCTTTGGATTAAAGATACTTAATTTCATTTGCTTTCATTTTTTTCACCACCATGTCACTTTTCGCATAATACACTGTATTATAATTGTTGTATACTTATATTTTTATTATTTTTTTTACATTAATTATTCACTTATTTTTAATATTTAAAATATATTATAGAATTTTTTAAATAATCTTTTCCTTTAAATAGTTTTTATCTATTTTTCGTAGTTTTTTTAAATACAATTTTTTAAATTCCAGTCTAAATTGACATACGTCAAATAACTAAAATGCTCTTTAACTTTTTATGAATAAGAGGGTATGACTTTATTTCATTAATTTTTATGTCAATATGTTACTTTAATCATGCTATGTTATTATTTATACTATGTTATTAACAAAAAAAAACATAAATATTAATATAAGTATTAATTTTTATTATAACTTTTAAACAGCCAGTTGGAATAACAAAAAAAAAACATAAAAATTAATGATAAAAAGTAACAATAGTATAACTTTTTGCTATTAACAAAAAAAAATAAAAACAATGAAATAAAGTAGCCTAGTATAACTTTTTGTTAAATCGATAAATAAATAGACATCCAAGTTAAAGAAGATGTAAGTTATAATTTTTTATAATATATATGTTACAGTAAATGTGAATAATGCGGTAATTATGCATAATTCCCGGTTATTATGCATAATTACCGGCACTTGCGGTAAATGTAATAAAAAACTCTGAATTTATCACATTTACCGGTAACTATATATAATTCCCAGTCCCCATTGGTAAATGTAATAAATTACGTTTATATTCATCACTTTGGAGGTTTTAGATCTGATCTGGAAGGTAGTTTGATCCCTTCATCCACTATTTAAGAGCTGATCATCTTCAAACGGCTGAGTGGATGAGGGGACCTAACTACCATCCATGACCTATCGATTTTAAATTTGCTAAAGTGTTACTTCAATGATATTGAAATATTATGGTAAGGTAACCATGACCTGCTTGCGTAGCATGACTGACCATTTGTCAAATCGTTCTGTCACTTTCGATCGCTCGATCGAATTTCGATCTTTTGACATTTAAATGCGGGGAAATGTATAAAGAGGAACGATAAAAGTGACAGATAGATATGACAAATTCGACAAATTGTACGCCTAGCTACCACCGCACATCAGCCGTTTGAAGTTGATCAACTCTTTAATAGTGGATGAGGGGATCTAACTATATTCTATAAGTCCTATCGATTTTAAATTTTGCACCGTGTTACTTCAATGATATTGAAAGTATATGGTAAGGTAACCATGATCTATTGAAAATGATCTCGTTCTAGTTTAGTTGAAGAGGGGTCTAAGTGGGTTGATCTAGTTCTAGTTTAGTTGAAGAGGGGTCTGAGTGGGTCGGAGGTTTTATTTTTTTTATACAGCTGAGCTACTTATTTTATTGTTATTGTTTCACTGATTTTCATTGTTTTAGTTCTTTTAATTTTTGACTGATTATTTGTTAATTATATTAATAAGAGTGTAAAATGGTTTTATTTTTATTCAATAAGCACACAAGAAGGACATATAGAAGGTAGTTAGAGCCCCTCATCCACTATTTCAGAGCTGATCATCTTGAAACGACTAATCAGGTCATGGTTACCTTACCATATTCTTTTCAATATCATTGAAGTAACACGGTTGAAATTTTTTAAATCAATTGGACATCTGAAAGGAAGATAGATCCATTCATCCACTATTTAAGGGCTGATCATCTTCAAACGGCTGAGTGGATGGGGACCTAACTACCTTCTAGATGTCCTAACGATTTAAAAATTTTCAACGTGTTACTTCAATTATATTGAAAGTTAATGGTAAGCTAACTATGACCTTTTGAAAATGATCAGCTCTAGTTCTAGTTTAGTTTATGAGGTTATCTGACTCGGTCGGGACGTTTTTTTGTATTTTTAATTTTGGTTATTCAAAGCTTTTGTCAACATTTACCTCTGTTGCATGGAAATTATGCATAATTACCGGTTAATGTGAATAATTTATCACATTTACGCGTACGTTGGTGATTACGCATAATTCCCAGTAATTATGCATAATTACAGATTATTCACATTTACCTTAACATATATATATTATAACTTTTAAACAGCTAGTTGAATATCAATTTGTTTATAGCAAAAAGTTATACTATGTTACTTAATTTCATTAATGTTGATTTATTTTTTTTATTCAACTGGCTGTTTAAAAGCAATATAAAAAAATACTTAAGTACATCTTCTTTAACTTGGATGTCTATTTATTTATCGATTTTTTTGTAGTCAAAACGTCATTTCCAGTAACAACCGATCATTACCAGTGATAAGATTATCATTACCATCCTCAGGTTGTCATCACCGTTATATACCCAAACTTTAAAAATATTTTTCTCAGTAAATAATGCCTTTCCGTATGTGCCTTATAAAGAAAAAGTTTATTTCATTGATGTTTTATCACTACCAATTAAATAAATCGCAAAATATAAGCGTTTAAAAAAAAGTTAAAATTAACTGTTGGAGAATCCATTCTAGGAGATTTACCCCTCTACGAGCTGCTCGCAGCATCTGAAGTTTTGATGGACAGTGACAGAAGTTCAATGATTGCATACGAAGAGACAGGGACAGTCATCTGTCAGTCGTGCAAATCGGATTCTTGGTTCTGCGCCACCACCTGGTTTTTAGTGAAAAGCAGTTAATATTTAATATCTTTTTAATTATAACTTTTAAATCAAATTCAAATTACCAGAATTTAATTTACTTTATTATCATTATTCCTATGTATAGTTTCAGCAAAAACAAATTAATAATTTCGAAGAACTAGCTAATCCCGTTTTTGGGAATGGTTATCTTTGACGAAATAATGTATCGAGGTTTTTGTATCCTCGTTGTGTTTCTTAGTTATAAAAAACTTTGTTATATCCTCAAGAAGGTTATACTAAAGTTTCAGATCTCTACCGTTTGTAGTTTATGAGAATTACTTGATTTAGAAACGCCTTCCCAGCTCGTAAATCGTCTTAACCGGTAACTATATATAATTCCCAGTCCCCATTGGTAAATGTAATAAATTAATATTCATCACTTCGGAGTGTTTAGATCTGATCTGGAAGGTAGTTAGATCCCCTCATCCACTATTTAAGGGCTGATCATATTCAAACGGCTGAGTGGATGAGGGAACCTAACTACCTTCCATGACCTTTCGATTTTAAATTTGCTTAAGTGTTATTTCAATGATATTGAAAGAATATGGTTAGGGATTAATATGAAATGGTCAGTCATGCTGCTTGCGTAGCATGACTGACCATTTGTCAAATCGTTCTGTCACTTTTGACATTAAAATGCGGGAAAATGTATAAAGAGGAACGACAAAAGTGACAGATAGATACGACAAATTGTACGCCAAGATACCACCGCACATCAGCCGTTTGAAGTTGATCAGCTCTTTAATAGTGGATAAGGGAATCTAACTACATTCTATAAGTCCTATCGATTTTAAATTTTGCACCGTGTTACTTCAATGATATTAAAAGAATATGGTAAGGTAACCATGATCTTAAAGATGATCAGCTCTAGTTCTAGTTTAGTTGATAAGGGGTCTGAGTGGGTAATTTTTTTTTATAAATTTGAGGTACTTATTTTATTGTTATTGTTTCACTGATTTTCATTGTGTTAGTTCTTTTAATTTTTTAATGATTATTTGTTATATTAATACGAGTA
This sequence comes from Euspilapteryx auroguttella, assembly GCA_951802225.1. Classification (NCBI taxonomy): domain Eukaryota; kingdom Metazoa; phylum Arthropoda; class Insecta; order Lepidoptera; family Gracillariidae; genus Euspilapteryx; species Euspilapteryx auroguttella. The sequence continues at coordinate 13,426,745 of OX637641.1, read as the reverse complement.
TAAATGTTTTTATTTTTATTCAATAAGCACACAAGAAGGACATAAAGAAGGTAGTTAGAGACCCTCATCCACTATTTCAGAGCTGATCATCTTGAAACGACTGATCTGGTCATGGTTACCTTACCATATTCTTTCAATATCATTGAAGTAACACGGTGAAAAATTTAAAATCAATTGGACATCTGAAAGGAAGATAAATCCACTCATCCACTATTTAAGGGCTGATTATCTTCAAACGGCTGATCATCTTCAAACGGCTGTGTGGATGGGGACCTAACTACGTTTCATATGTCCTAACGATTTTAAAATTTCCAACATGTTACTTCAATTATATTGAAAGTTAATGGTAAGGTAACGATGACCTTTTGAAAATGATCAGCTCTAGTTCTAGTTTAGTTGATGAGGGTATCTGACTCGGTCAGGAGGTTTTTTTAATTTTGTTTATTCAAAGCTTTTGTCAACATTTACCTTTGTTGCATGGAAATTATGCATAATTACCGGTCAATGTGAATAATTTATCACATTTACCGCGTACGTTGGTGGTTATACATAATTCCCGGTTATTATGCATAATTACCGATTATTCACATTTACCTTAAGAGCCATAGCACAGCTAAAGTAGCGCCACCCGAGAAAAAAATAAATATCTTCTAAACTAAGGCAAATATCAAAAATGTGAAACAGCATTCCCCTAGATAATTCAGCCTAGTATTTTTAGGGCATTGTTGTATAGCTTTTAGGTTAAAGACCACAGAAAGATTGTTGCTAAAAACGGCCGCTTTTGGCAACAATCAGTTTCTTACTGTGGTCTTTAACCTAAAAGCTATACAACAATGCCTTAAAAATACTAGGCTGAATTATCTAGGGGAATGCTGTTTCACATTTTTGATATTTGCCTTAGTTTAGAAGATATTTATTTTTTTCTCGAGTGGCGCTACTTTAGCTGTGCTATGGCTCTTAACATATATATAATTCATGAGACCGCGTCTCCGGCTGTTGCATTCCTCACGGCGCAGCAACTCACCTCACCCCTCACCTCACCACCTCGCCGCCGGCGCTCTACCGCTAAATTTATGGCAGGTTGTGTTCTAGCCGTAAATAGTTCTAAGGAGTTTCTTTCTGGTCCGGGCTCGGGTAATAATCTCACTCGACTCAAATTACTTTTCTCTTTGAGAAATGTGAACCTAGTCGAGCGAGCGAGACTTTCCCTGAGGGAGGCTAGTAATAATAGTTCAATGGAGGGAGGTACATCGTTCGATCGTTCTATTATGTCTTTGGGACTATGGTCACTATGTGACAAATCAACATGAAGCTATGATGCGCTGAACTGCGCTGTGCTGTGCTGTGTTTAAGCTACGTTTTAACAAGATGTGCTGTGCTTTGCTTAGCTGAGTAAGTAATCAGCAGCTCGAGTTTATCTCGTCAAAAATGACTTAATTTTAAAAAATAAGTACCTAAATATTACGACATAGTGGAGAGAGAGACGAGCTCGACAGAGCGCAGCATGGCAGAGCTCCATAAAACATAGCAAAGTTCGGCACAGCGCGGCTCAGCACGGCTCAGCACGGCGGGTAGCGCGCCTCGCTCGAGACTGCTGCGATTTAAACAGAGCGTAGCCTCACACAGCGCAGCACAGCATGGTTTGTTTTTATTCTCATAAAAATATAAGACGAGCGAGTTGACCAAACATAGCACAGCGCAGCACAGCGCAGCACAGCAGAATTAAAGGTGTTCATATAGATGCTATACAGCTCCATTTACTAATTTATTTAGGAAAGAATTTTTAGAAATAAAATCACGAACGCATGACTTCAACTGTTAGACATAGGTCTCATCCACAGATCCCCACATAGTGTAAGGAGGAATTCGCCGTAATTTTCACGTATGGCAGGCGGGTTGGCGATTGCAGTATGGCTCTTCGGGTGTTCCCTTAGTCGCCTTTTACGTTACTCATGGAAGGAGATGGGACAATTCAATTAAATCAGCTAATAAGGGAAATGGTATATAGCCACGCGATAACACCTCGCAGGCGTCCACGCCACATATGACCATCTCTTACATTATCAAGAAATAACACGTGTTTCGTAATTCTGTAAAGTTCACGCTACAAAACGTTTCCGGTTTATATCAAGTTCCACCATACAATAAATCTCACTCTACGTTTAATTTTCAACCATACTGCGTGGTAAATAAGAACAATTTCGTATTTTAGGCTTGCATAAGCTTACTATACCTACTTAGCGCTTTCTCTGCCTTGTCGTAGCCCGAACAGTGCACTGTGCGATGACGTTTAGCTACGAGACTTGTGTTGTGTTGTGTACAGGTTGTGCATGCTTCTGTCTGCGTGATATCGAAAGTGATATCAAACCACAAACCAGACTACCTAGAAAGAGCTAACACCATTGTAACTGCGTACACTGTGCACTTTGACACTATCCTGTTAAGGATAGGTAATTACTTTTATTAAAATAACTGATTAATTAGATGAAAAACTATCTTTTACGATGGTATAAAATATAATTAAACTTCGCTAAACGTTTTTCCGGCTCTGATGAACTGAAACCTCTGCCTCACCCTTCAGGGAATAAAAGGAGTAAGATTTATGTATATATATCTTACTTAGTATGTACCTTTGTATCTTTATCGAAGGCAAAAAAATATGAACACTAAGTTTGCAGAGTATCAGATGTTGAAAGTCTGATCCTGGGGCAACCCAATACGAGACATTGTTAGTCAGAGAATTAATGCCTTACGGCACTTCCCTTTTGTGGCGTGGGGCTGTGGGGGCTTGTGCAACCACTAAAACTCTGAGGTAGCCGCCTCAGCGATTCAGGGAGAACCCCGGGATTCGCCTCAAAGCCTTCCGCTGGGAATACGATGGGATGCGATGAAGTGCATAGCTGCATTTCAGCTTCTGCCACACCGTCACTGGCAGCACTGTGCTACAAGATGCCCATCTCCATGTTTTAATAGATGCGTAGAGCCAGCTCTAACTTAGAAGACCTTTTCTATCGCAATGTATTCTACTCGATATTCGAAACAAATAATTTTATTTCATGCTGCGTGTTTTTAAAACACTGGTTTGAACTTTTTCTTATCGAAAGGTGCAGCAAAATCCATCCTAGAAAGCTCATTATAAAGAAAAAGCATGTGGTTTTTTTTCTGTGTAGTGGGTAGACCCTTGCTAATCAAGGGCACATCGGCACGTCGTCGTCATCACAGCGCGTGGTAATTGGTGGTGGCGGGCGCAGCGGGGCGGCGGCCGCAGCGGGGCGGCGGGCGGCGACGGCGCCGCGCGCGGTGACGGTCACTCAGTCGACAGTCGCGCTCTATCTGCGGTTTGGTTCTTTGCTAGTGAAATCGATTTCCAGTTGAACGGTACGTTACCTCATATTATATAACTTTAAACAATTTGGGTTAATTAGCTAATAGACCAAAATGCAACATAAAAAAGTGTTACATACGACTAATAACTAATCGCATATACCTATGATAAAAATATAACAATACTTAGGTATATTCTTCCGGTGGGTCCGGCTCTTCAGCTGGTGCCTCTGCCTAACCCTTCGAAGAATAAAAGGCTTGAGATTATGTTATGTATATTCTTCCTGCTACTAGTCAACATATCAAGCAAGATCCAAAAAGAAAATTTTAAAAAACTTATTTCAAAGTGAACGATGCATATTGTGTTGTGTTACTGCAAGCAAGCGAAATTTATAATACAAGTTTGATTTATAAATAACTACATTTTACAATTTGATCATTGCAATTTCGGGAGTCAGTACTTTGTCTTGTCAGTCACTATTCTTTAATCAGTGACTAAGGACTAAGCTTAGCGTGCGATTGTTTTTTTTTTTAATTTATAATTACCATAATTACAGAAATGTTACGTGTTACGTGACGCGGGTGATTAAGAATAGAATAGGTAATCTAAAACAAAAGGGAAATAATAATATTTCAATTATTGTCAATAATTTCGTTTCGTAAAATTTTACTTTACTATAAACATTGAGGTAACCTAACTATTACGCTAAGTAAAAAATAGTTGAATGTTATTAAATAAACAGTGCAATGATTGAAAGCATATTATAGGTATTTGTATTTTTTTTATTATAACTTAGGTTTATTACTTGTGACATTTTTTATTTGCTTAAGTTTATGATAGATAATTTTTTTTGAATTTTATTAATATTACCTATATTTAGTCTGAATGTAAGTTCGATCGAAAAAAAGTTCTCAGAGTAATGAGTGTGTCAGGTCAGGTAACTTAAAACACTGAAAACGTAATTATTATTTTTTTTCATTTCAGATTTCAGTGATTTCAAAGAGCAGTCACGCCTGACATTTGTTCTTGTTTCACTAACTAATTTAAACTATACTTATACTTATTTATTACTAAAATGGAAATTTTTTATTTACATAGTACTTATAATAAACATAATGCTAATGCCAGAAGCCGTGCGTAGAGCGTGTCTCACTCGTGCACCATTTCCAAATAATTTCTAAGATACAATGCAATCAGTTTTTTTTTAAATTAATTACCAACTATTATTTTACCAATTATTTTAGGACCTTTACCTAATGTTTCACTGGCTTTTTAAATAAAATTGAGTATGAAGTAATTTTTCACGTAATGTAGAAAGTATTGAGGTAAGTAGGTACCTAAAGTGAGTAATGAGGCCTATGCGGCGATGAGCCTTGACTTGACCTGACGCATGACCTATCCGTACTGTCGTTCGTCAGTTTCTGTAATTCTCTCAACGTAAAAATAAATGCTAGGTTACGTAAAATACTTTTACCCACCTTCCAAATTTATCGAGTTTAGAACTTAAAAGATTACCTGAATTTAGAACTTAAAAGATTAACTGATGCCTTATCTGGTTCCATTAAAGTTCTAATTATTTTATTTAGGTAAGTATGTGATTAACTACATAATTGAGTTACAAGTATAATTTTAAAGGACTTTAAAAAGAAGGAGTTTCCTTATTCGGATGTATTTTTCTTACGTCTGTAAGCTATTAGGAAAATTACTTTTTATTTGATCAGACGGCATACTATATAGGTCCTAAATAAACTTTATTAAAATCAAGTTACATTGCCAGATTTTAATTAGATACTACTATAATAACTAATACTAGGTACTTAAGTCATCTTTAAGTAATTTTAACATCCTTAAATTATGAATTCGATTTTTAAACATTAGGTTATGTACCTAGGTATACTTGGCTTTCATATTTTTAATCAAAGTTAGCTACTATTTAGAATCAACTAAGACTTGTATATTTTTTCAGAGCGTAGTGTATAATAAATAGGTACATAGCGTGTTCATCTCGACGGCACAACACACTCCGATGAATATTCTCACGCGAGGCGGGGCCAAGACCCGAATGCCTTTCACTTTTATATTTACGCAAAAGCATAGGTACCTACTATGTATAAGGCTATTTTTCCCTAAAATGCTTGTCTGTAAATGATGAAAAATGTACTTAATCTTATCCGTTTTATATCTCAATCATCAATATATATAAAACTCTTCCGTTACTGACTGACTGACTGACTGACTGACTGACTGACAGACAACGCAGAGCCGAAACTACCGGGTGTAGAAAGCTGAAATTTGGCACGTGGGTTCCTTGGGGAGTGTAGGTGAGCACTAAGAAGGGATTTCCCGAAATTCCCACGGGAACGGGAAAAAATGGGATTTTTGTGTTTATGAGAAATCTGCGCGGGAAAAACCGCGGGGCAGCCTCTAGTCAATATATATAAAACTCTTCCGTTACTGACTGACTGACTGACTGACAGACAACGCAGAGCCGAAACTACTGGGCGTAGCGGGCTGAAATTTTGCATGTAGGTTCCTTAAGGAGTGTAGGTGAGCACTAAGAAGGGATTTCCCGAAATTCCCACGGGAACGGGAAAAAACGGGAATTTTGTGTTTATGAGAAATCTGCGCGGGAAAAACCGCGGGGCAGCCTCTAGTTAACGAATAAACCAGCTAAACAGATCTTAAGGAAATGCTTGTAGGAAAAGTAGGGAAAACGGGATTTGAAAAGTATGGGACTTATAAACTTATATAGGTACTTATACAATTTCATAAAATTAATACTTAATTGTTTTTGCTACTTTATTTCAGAAAATGAAGATATTTTTGAGCTTGGTAGCTATTGTAGTCACCAGCTCTTTTGCAGTGGACGTCGAAAGAACTGTGTTACAAGTAGAAAATATTTTAAAGGAAAACTCGCAATTACCCCGTTTATCACGTGAAGAAATTTTACAACTGTTAAACGATATACGAGCAGAAGACGCTAGAAGCTCTAGTTCTCGGGAATCACGTGAGCATTCTAGAAAACAAAATATTGTACAGTCTAGTACTAACAAACGCGAACATGAAACTTATAAGAATACACTTCACGAAAAGTTAAAATTTTCTGTAAAAAAGGTACCTAACATTGAGGAAAATGTTGTGGATTTTGATCAAGATACTATTTCAACGACAGAACCAACTTACACTAAGTTAAGAGACTCGACTAAGAAACCTGAGCCTACGTTGATGGTAGTACTTCCATACACGCCCAGAGACGGATCTTCATTACAAGAGCTGTACACGAGACCGCCTCGTGTCGAAGTCGTACCTGTGTCTAAGGTAACGTTAGAATCAAATATTAACGCTTTAAATGAAAACCGAAAGAAATATATTTCTGAAAACATTCATGAAACGTTAAAAATTAATGAGCACATGGCAAAAAAGGCGCAGATGCAAGACATTCCAGAAGAACTGAAAACATTTCTTAATTTGCACGGACTAAAAACGAAACCGGGCCAAGACCACTTCTTGTTACCATTAGAAGGATTTAAACCTCTACCTCCACCAAAATCTTTGGACAGTAGTGTTGAATTACCAGAAAATATTTTACTAACTTACGACTTAGTAGCACCAGATTCAAGCAATATTTCAAAGATTGAGGGTGTTCCTCCTTCTAACGTTATTTTCGAACCACTTCGCCCAGAGCCATCCATTGAACTAGATGGATCAGCTTCTGAAGCGGAAAAAACAGTCCTGCCTTTGGACTTGCCTAAAAGTAGAAAAACTAAAGCTGTAAGTGACCCACTGAATTATGAGCCCATTGATTATGACGCTGTCAAAGTAATTCCATTGAAGCAAGGCCCTATTCCTATTGATAATGAAGAAATCACTAAGTTAGAAACTGAATTTAACAAACGGCAAGCTGAAAATGATACCTTAAACGTGACAACGGATGTTAATAATATAACAACTACATCGACCGAAGTGGCCTCTAAGCTCGCGGCGACGGACGCCGCGGCCGCCACAGACGTCGGAGCCTCTATAACGGATTTAGAAGACTCATTTGGAGGAGCCGCTCCTGCCCCACCAGGCGACTCGGAACTTCCACCTCCTAAGAAAAATGGATTTTATTGGATGTTAGATTGGAATAGTTTTCTAGAAGTAGGAGATGGAGATACTAAAGTAAATATAAGATTTGAACCTAAATTAGGAGATCCACAGATGTTTTTACCTGTTAATGTGCCGTAAATTTAATACTCTTGTGGGTTACATAAAAATCAAAGAATCTAGTCTTAGGGCATAACGTAATAGATAAATCAAGAACCAAATTTACTTAGAAACAGAATGTTATTTTATTATTGATTTAAACAAACTGTTTGTTAAATGTTATACATATTCGCCCCGCCGGGATCAAACCCAGTTGCACACGCTAACTCAGTCTACATCAATGCCAGTGCCAACTGAGCCACGGAGCAGTCGAAAATATCAATTGTAATGTTTATTGTTGCATAATTAACACCATCCGAAAGGAGGATGGCCAAAAATGTATGGAAGCTAGTATACCTTGCAATAACAATGAGTCATAAATGCAGGTAGAAAGGTAATTTAATGTATTTTGTAATTACTATGTCGCATGTTTCTAAGAGCTGTATTATCTTAACTTTGAATCAGTCAGACTAATTTTTTTTCAATAAAACAATTTTTCCTTCTTATTAACGTGTAAACTAATTAAAAGTAATAAATACGAACACTAGAATTGAATTAAATATTCAAATAACATACTTAATTATCAAATTAACTTCGCTAAGGAGCATTTGCCGTACGGTCTTCTCCCCCGCTCCTTTCTTTTTAAGTGTGAAATTACAGTGGCAGCGGGCGGAGCGGGTGAGCCGGTTGCACGTCGAGCGGAAAACGCACATTTCAATAGATGAATACAGTAGCAGCGGTTTGGATACGGCACTTATTAAATCTTCAGTCGGCAATGACATGACGTCCGAACAACTCGAGCGGCAAACGTAAACAGAGAGAAGGTAAATCACTACGTAAACTTGCGTCCACCCGCCCGCTCAAAACACGCGCTTGTGCCGCTGCAATACCCGCTCACCCGCCCGCCCGCTCTTGGTGCACTTCAGTACAGTCACGGACTAGGAGGCCGTAACAGATTTGTCTATGGTTTCGTCAGCCCTAGACTGTATTGCCAAAAAACAAGAGCTATTATGCAATACGGAAAAACCGGAAGTGTTACGCCGATCATGTCCGCGACTGTACAAAGCTATTTGTTTGTCTAACACGCCAGTGGATTCCGCTACCCGCGCCGCTGCCCCTGTAATTTCACACTAACTTTTGCTCCCAGCTCTTTAAAGTTTATTTTATTTATTTATTGTTTTGAAGAGCGAAAACATTTGCCATACCAAAATATTAATATTGTTAAAAATAATAATTACTCTTGTACGGATCTCCGAAGATACATCGATTAGGGGGCTTCTTCCCCATTCGCCTGAAATTATGCCCGAAATATTAAATTTACCCATTCGCCCGAATTTTAATAAAAAGTGTTCCCCATTCGCCTGATCGTATCTTATGAAACAAAGAGTATTAAGAACAGAAGAAACAGTCAATTCGTTTTTTTAAACAAAGTATTATTGAAATTATTTCAGTTATCTGCAGTAAGAAGTAATGCTATTAGTTTTACATAATCAAATTCAGCTCATGATCTGTCTGAAGTTCAATGTGGGCCTTAATTTTTTACTTTATATTTTTAAACACTATACAGCGCCAGTTTGTGTCAACGATATCTACTTTTTCGGTGCGTGGTATTCGCTGCTCATGTAAGGTACTTAGTTTACCATTTCTCGATGGTGTCGACTTGACGCCTTTTTTATCTCAAGTTTTATAATTGTATTCTGCTTTCAATGCAGAAATAGTTTCAAGTTATACTAAAAAGGTCACAAACCTGGAGGGATAATGTAGGTACGTAATAATAATAATAATCCGTAATTTTTAATGTAACATAATCAGCAATATTTTATATTTTTTGATGACAATAAGATAAAGATTGCGGTTGTCAAACATACGGCGTTTACGCGTTTGATAAATTAAATTATAAGCCCTAAACTACACTATATATACTAAACATAAACAGAATCTTGGAAGTTATAAAGAATTTGAAGCATCTGTTGCCTACGTGTATAATCGTTGTATTTTGTGACCTGTAACGGTGCTATTTATTCATAAAATAAATTCAGGCGAATGGGGAGCACTTTTTATTAAAATTCGGGCGAATGGGTAAATTTAATATTTCGGGCGAATAATTTCAGGCGAATGGGGAAGAAGCCGATTAGGGGAAACCTCCTATAGTAAATATTGATGTACTATAGTATCCTTATCTAAACATGTACCACTCAGCTCTATTGGCCGGTTTAACAAAATGCTAATCCTCCGTGTACTTCAAGCTGTAATCCTCATCTTTGAAATCTTCTCTAAAACAAATTTTGAGAATGCAAATAATTAGTCATGAATTGATCCAAATTGGTCCACAAAGTAAAATAATTAGTCCACTTAAACTTTAGAAGTTATAGCCAAATGTTTGTGAGGATTATGGCTTGACGTTCAAGCTGTAATCCTCATCTCTGGTCCAAGAAAACGGTAGGGTCTATCGACTTGGTTTAGTCTAAATAATTAGTCCTCAATTGATCCACACGACATGCCAAATCTCAGAATTGGTCCTCAAGAGGTTCCGGAGTTATAAGGGCATCTTAGTGAGGATTATGGCTTGAACATTTGTCACCTTCAATTATCTCCGGAACGCCTATAGCTATTGGTTTGAAATTTGGCCAAAAATTAATCCTCAATTGGTCTACCAGAATCATAATCATTTTTAACTAGGTTTTCTTTGAAGAAGTACGTTAAAATCATCGGTTTTACTTTCCCATACATTGCGATCCATGTACAGTTGTGCACAAAATAATTGATAAACATTGATATTAACTGGTTACCTAAACGATTCTTTAGAAGAGTAAAGTGGGTAAAGTATGTACTTATTATTTTGACGAGTTCCCAATTACGTAAATGTACTTACCAAGATATTTAACCAAAAAAAACCTTTATCTATATATTATAATCACTTCAAACTAGGTTTTCTTTGAAGAAGTACGTTAAAATCATCAGTTTTACTTTCCCATACATTGCGATCCATGTACAGTTGTGCACAAAATAATTGATTAACATTGATATTAACCAGTTACCTAAACGATTCTTTAGAAAAGTGAAAGTGGGTTTGGTTTTCGCTATGTACTTATGTTTAAGACAGCCTGATTGATTGATTGCTATCACTAGTTGCAGGTGAATCATTAATGTACCAAAAAAAACTTCTATGTATAATTTAAATTTTTGTAAGTACTTATATATTCAATTAAAAGTTTACAAAAGTGTATTTTCTTACTTAACTTAATTAAATCACCGTTTATATCACAATACTTATACTTACTTACTTATTTTTAATAACTAACAATAATCTCAGTTAGTTCAGTTATAATAATAACAAAAAAAAATTGTTTTAATAATCACAGTTGCTTCATTGCAATAATAACAGTTTTTTATGGTGAGGTGGTAACTTTTGGTATGGCGCGAAACTATACTTTTAATAAATAAACGAAATAATTTTATCAAGTATTTACATTGTTTTTTTCATCTCCCGATTTTGGCTACAAATATACCCGTTTTAGCTACATTCTAGTCCTGTTCTAGTTTAGCTAATACTAGCTCTTCGACATTTGAGAACCTGGCTCTATTTTCAAGTGCGCAGTTGCGTGCGCACACGCTGCCTTTGAGTTGAGACAAGGATAGCGCTATTTGGCCAATACCGGGTTGATAAGAGACAACAGTCCCGCGACGCGCGTCAGGCGCTATACTCGTGTATATATTATTTAATGTAACTCTACAGGAGTATCGCGCATGATGTCTCTTATCAACCCAGGATTGGCCAAATAGCGCTATCCTTGTCTCCACTCAAAAGCAGCGTGCGCGCAATCGAAGATAGAGATCAGTGTTACTACAATATATACATATAGAGATAGTAGACGTAAGCTTCCCTTACACTGTGTTGTTTGTTACTGTTGTCATCAATATCATCAATACATAGTATAAAACAAAGTAGCTTTCCGCGTCTGTCCCTATGTATGATATCTTTTAAACTATGCAACGGATTTTGATGCGGTTTTTTTAACAGATAGAGTGATTCAAGCAGAAGGTTTAAAGTATAATACATGCACAATGTAGTAAGAGGTAAGGCGGTACAAAGTTCGCCGGGTCGACTAGTATTTTATACAATAGTAGTAGGTACCTAATAATACTAATATAAATAGTACTTACTTACTCCCCGCAGCTCCGTCTCCCCTCCGCGTTTAAAACACATTTTGCGTAATGGACAGAAAGATCCAATGTCGCCCTTACAAAATCGCTTATTATTGCTTACATCCAAAATAATAAAAATATGTATACATACACATAGATAGCAGTTTACGTTGACACAGACACATAATGTCAAACATAGTAACACTGGTTACTTTAAATAATTAATTAATGAGGGGTGCAAGTGCTAGTACATAACAAATTTTTGTTGTTGTTTTATTTACACTTGAACCAACTGTGATTTTGTTAAAACTAAATAATTTTAGCAATATAAACGGTGCTGTAATTAAGTTAAGTAAGAAAAGAAACTATTGTAAACTTTTAAATGAAGTACATGCAAAAACATAAATCAATATATATAAAACTCTTCCGTTACTGACTGACTGACTGACTGACTGACTGACTGACAGACAACGCAGAGCCGAATCTACTGGGCGTAGCGGGCTGAGATTTTGCAAGTGGGTTCCTTGGGGAGTGTAGGGAAGCACTAAGAAAGGATTTCCCGAAATTCCCATGGGAACGAAAAAAAACGGGATTTTTGTGTTTATGAGAAATCTGCGCGTGTGAAACCGCGGGGCAGCCTCTAGTCATAAATAAAGGTTTTTTTTGGTTAAATATCTTGGTAAGTACATTTACGTAATTGGGAACTCGTCAAAATAATAAGTACATACTTTACCCACTTTACTCTTCTAAAGAATCGTTTAGGTAACCGGTTAATATCAATGTTTATCTATTATTTTGTGCACAACTGTACATGGATCGCAATGTATGGGAAAGTAAAACCGATGATTTTAACGTACTTCTTCAAAGAAAACCTAGTTAAAAATGATTATGATTCTGGTGGACCAATTGAGGATTAATTTTTGGCCAAATTTCAAACCAATAGCTATAGGCGTTCCGGAGATAATTGAAGGTGACAAATGTTCAAGCCATAATCCTCACTAAGATGCCCTTATAACTCCGGAACCTCTTGAGGACCAATTCTGAGATTTGGCATGTCGTGTGGATCAATTGAGGACTAATTATTTAGACATAAACCAAGTCGATAGGCCCTACCGTTTTCTTGGACCAGAGATGAGGATTACAGCTTGAACGTCAAGCCATAATCCTCACAAACATTTGGCTATAACTTCTAAAGTATAAGTGGACTAATTATTTTACTTTGTGGACCAATTTGGATCAATTCATGACTCATTATTTGCATTGTTAAAATTTGTTTTAGCGAAGATTTAAAAGATGAGGATTACAGCTTGAAGTACACAATCCTCCTTATTTTAGATTGTTTTTTTTTTTTACGGATTTTGTATAAAACTAGATAGCTCCATCAAAGTTAAAGAGTAAATAAAATATAATTTTTATTTTATTGTACCATGTTGTACCACATAGTGTGAATTTTCTGGGCACCACAGTACAGTAATATTCCAGCTAATAGGCGATAATGCGGCGCGTCATTAGGTTAAGGCTGTTTGTGTAAGTATGATGGTTGAGTGGTTGAGAGGTGAGGGTGATCATTCTTATTCGATGTCCTTTGTAATGCAAATATAAGCTTTGTATGCGAAGTTATGTAATATTTAAATACCAAATTTTATTATTATTTTTAAAATAATTAAGAAAAGGCTAAAATTGTAAAATTCTTTATTAAAGAAAATTTAAAGCTGTTATTTGTCTGTCAGTTGGTTTCTAATAAATCCTTAGGAATATTGTTGTAAGAGAATAACAATTAAGACTGACTAATCGGAATCTCAAAAAAAAAATTCATCATATAGCTTGACCATGTCAGCTGATCGTACTTACCAATACATCACTTTTTTTTTGAGATTTCAACCCGTTAAGTATTCTTTGGGAAAGTTGTTGGTGTGATAGTGTCAAGAATCACACCCTGACTCTACTTGGTACACTTGTAACAATATTCCATACAAAACCATTACTGCCTTTACGAAACACCTAATATTGATATTATTATACATTAGCTGTGCCCCGCAGTATTACAGCAATATTAAGTAGCATATGTGTTAATCCAGGGTTTCAGATAACTTTATACAAAATTTCATTGACATCGCTCCGAACGTTTAGACGTGAAGAAGTAACAAAAATACACACAAACTTTCTCCTTTATAATATAAGTGTGATTATAATGAATGAAAAGAAAACATGAGTATTTGCGTTTAACAAATTTATTATTCTACTTAAGTAGGTAGGTATTTCTAAGGGGTATAAGCTATAAATACATTGGGTCAAAATCAGACGCCGTGATATCGGGGGGCTCAGTTGTACTACGGTACATACTTGTGCTATCAATTAGCGGCACCTCGTCGTTACAATCTGTGGGACGTTTCCAATACCTTGAAATGAAGACAGATAACATCCATATGACCATTCCTATGATAATCCCAGCGCACCACCACGGCCAGCCGCCGCCGCCGCCGCCGCCGCCGGCCCGCACCCAGCCCGAGCACGCCTTCTGCGTCGCCAGCGTCGACGTGCACACGCTTACTAAATATTCATAAGAATCTTCAATATTAATTTTGATACTGTGACTGTTACTTGATACACACCAAGAACGTGGAACAGGATGTCCCAATTCGTTTTCAACTTTTTTTATTTTGACTTCGACAAAATAAGCCAGAATAGCGCCATTATAAGTCTGTGGGGGTTGCCAGGTGACTATCAGCGTTTTACTTTCGCATACAGCCGCCGATAAATTACTTACTATATCGGCTTCATTGGATCGCAAGGTCCTTACTACACCTTGAGTAGAACGGCTGCATAGCTCTTTAGTGCATGCTCTGAGTTTGATCCTGTAATCACGGTATGGGGCAAGCCCTCGTATGAAATAATCTATCTTTGGATTTAAATTGTTATGAATAACTGTTGGTTTATAATATTCATGAGTAGAATTATCCTGTAGGTCGTATTCATCACAGTCTATGCTGATGTCGTGATCGAACCAGGCGTCGCCCGGTTCGATCACGCGGCGCGGGCACGGCGCCTCGCACGCCGCGTACTGCGCGGGCGCCCGCGACACCGAGCCGTGCCTTGTCGACTCACCGACATCCACTTCATAAGAACTACAGTAATTTCTAGCTGCAATATTCTTGCTATCTATTTCTATTAAATTTACTTCAAGTTTGTAGTTCTTTATATGTGAACGATAATCTACATGATCTGACCATCGTATGTAGACGGTATCCTCGCTGATAGCTAATAATTCTCTGATAAAGGGCGGAGCTGGTTTACCGACAGGTGTATCGAAGTAAACTACGTCACTTCGCGCTAAATTTCTTTGCGAGGGATTGTATGTTTCCACACAGAGAGCGTATCTTGACGAAGGCTTTAAATTATGTAGTTGAACAGTCGCAAGGCCGCCATCGCTTTTGTTAACGATCAGTGTGGACCATTCTGACTGACTGCAACTTTCAGGCACTTGAGCAATGTGTACATCGGGAGGTATCTTAGCAAATAGAACAGTGTGATGTGCTCCCGGATTACTTATTGTTAAAAATTGTACTGTAGCTGTTGTATTATTTTTTATTGTTACTTGCAAGCCAGTTGAGACGTCTTTGCAACTGCCACGGTAACCGTTCATACCTTGCGGCACATCAATATCGTTTGGCTTGACAGGAAACCGCTGCGTAATATTTATGATATGACTCATACATAATGCCGGGTTATCATAGAAATTTAAGGTCCCGTTCTCGATAATCAAGTTTTTGGTAACAGTCGCGGAAAACAAGCTCGTCATATTGGTCATACCGTGAACCACCAGGCTATACCTTCCATCTTTGAGTTTTCTTCCGCTGATTCTTTTTAGAGATGATAAGAAGTCTAGAGAGGTGATTGTGTGAGATCCGAATATTGCGACGTAGTCAGTGACCACCTGTATTCGGTTCAGGTACCTTGTCATCTCTTCCATCGCTTCGAGGACGGCCCTGACGTAGATCACCAGGGAGCCGTTGACGTAGACGCAGGGCTCGGCAGCCTGCATGCTGTCCAGAGTTGTAATCGTGAGGCTGTTACAAGTCTGAAATTGCAATAAACCCAATATTAACAAATAACTTGAACTTAACTACTAATGAAAATCAGTGAGTGAGACAGAGGCACGCAATTTAGTGTGGTATAGTTGGGCGGTATTTGGTGAAAGTGGCCGGTTAAAGAGCCAAAAGTGGTAAGGATAGAGAGAAATTAAAGGGTAAGGTCCTTGCTAGAGATGCACCGACTAGTGATTTAGCCGAATACGTAATACCTAATATTCGGCTACGGTTTAAGCCGAATACCTAATATTCGGCTGCCGAATATTCGACCCCATAGAAGTTGTATTTTTGTGCGCAAACAAGTAACACGCAGGTTCAAATTTTTTGTTTTCTTACCATGCGGCTCGTACGGGGTGAGCAGGCGCGGAGTATTTTTTCATTTCCGCAAAGATTACTTTAATTAAAAAGGTTTTTTTACAAGGAAGGTATATCTTATTGTAAGTCAATAAGCCAAATACCTTATTTAATAAAGTATAATAGCAAATATTTTTTATGTCAAACACGACCGTATAGACACAAGGCAGATCGTTATAAGTGATGGACAAAACAATATCCCTCAGTTAGTAGCGTCAGCGAGCGACTGTTTTCTGAAGTTGACTCGTTTATTAAGAAACAGACAATGCCAAAATACTGGTTTAATTCATCATAATTTGCCACTTTTATAAATTTGTATTACTAAATGTAGTGCTTTGACATTTAGAAAAGTGTTAAGATTTGTAATAAGAACGTATTTAAAAAAAACTAAGTATTTGGTATTCGGCCGAATACTGACCACTATTCGGCCGAATACCGAATACTTAAAATATTAGCCGAATATTCCGAATACCGAATAGTTCCCGAATATTAGCATGTGCATCTCCTTGCCCTGCATTGCATATCCAAAAGTCGCAGCTTTTCAGATCCGTAAAATATTTATCTTACCTGGCCACAGTGGTCGCACAGCTCGCAGGTCCTGTTGGCGGCGCTCGCGACGTGCCCCGCGGGGCAGCGCGTCACGCACGCGCCGCGCCACGCCCAGCCGCCGAGTTGCTCGCACACTGCGCTACTCACGCAGTATTCATTCTCATGAAGAAGTAATCTAAAAACAATTGTGTTATTGAATGATAGTTTCATGAACTGAAGAATGTTTACAGCCTCCGCCTCGGGAAGCGAACCCGGCCTCTGAAGTCGAAGTCAACATCACGTGCGAACTGAATTACCTACAAAGTTAGCCAAAATATGCGAATTTCACATAGGTAATCGTGCAAGGATTAATCTGGAAATAGCGAAAAAAAATAATGAATAAATATGAAAACTCGTAAAGGTACATAAAACTGACGTGTCAGGCGGGCAGTCTGCGAGGCAGCGCTCGTGGTGCGTGCGGCGGCGGCACGCGGAGCAGCTCGCCGGCGCGCCGGCGCGGCAGCCCAGGCACTGCTCATGGCACGCCGCGGCGAAGGGGCCGCTCAAAAACCGCTGACACATCCTGTGTACACATTATGCAGTCATGGGTTCAAAAAATACATAATATACGAGCGTTTCTGTGATTTTTCTGCTAACCAAGCAGTCGCCTACTTGTCGTTCCAGCAGTAGTTGGAGACTTGAGCGCCGCACCGGCAGCTGCGGCCGCACGCCGCCGCGGCCGCTGGCGCGTTCAGCACGTGGCGCGACTGCGGGGCTATAGTTTTCCAATCCACTGTGTCCACGTTGCAAGCCAGTGGACTCCCCCATATCACAACGCCACCGCGATCTATTTTAACCAAACTGTAGAGACCAACCTACAATAAAATAAAATACCTGTGTTAGCAAATTGTCTACGTCTGTTTATGTAGTTTTAGTTATTATAGGTACTTATCTCATAATACCTGCGCAAATACAGTAGGTATATTGTATATTATACTCTCATAAATATTTGACTAACCTCTACTAAATTCTGCATGTCATGAACGATGAGTCCGAAATTACCTAAAACTTCATTGCCGCGGATCCTCGCCAGGTTGGGAAAGAGCCGTCCCAAGGAATCGAGGCCTCGCACTCTGTACACTAGTAAGAACCCGGTCACCTGTGCCAATCAAAACATTTTTAACTAAGTAGGTAAATTCGAGTCATAACTTTACAATTTCGAAAGAAAGAACCAAAAGAAATAATTTTAGTTATACTTACATGGCTTACTTACATGTATCTGTTGTATTTGATAATGTTATTGTATAGATCAATAGAGGGCGCCATAAGCCGGTGAGTGAGACTGATTAATACTTACCTCTCTCAGGTTCGGAAAAGACATGTTTTGAAAGTTTTCCCGTTTAGTCTTCTCGAGCAACAAAATATGGAGGTTTCCCATCACGACCACACAATCCTTCAAACGTTGCAAGGAATTCAGGGTGTTGCAGTAATAGCCTTTGCAAATTCCTGACCCTTTATACGGCTCTAGTTCTAAGTATTGGCTGTCAGAGGGGCCACCGAAGAACGTTATAAAGAAAACAAATATCCTGAAAAAAATAATTATAATAAAATAAGTATAGTTCGTTACCATAGATCATTTAACCTCCTTTCGTCATTCATACATAGTATAAAACAATGTCGCCCCCGCTGTCTGTCTGTATGTCTATATGTCGACTGACGGTCGACTAGTTAGTTATACTTATAAAATTCAATCGTTTACCCCTTAGTTGTATAAGAGACTCGGAACAGCCAAATTTACCTATACCTAGTTCAACAAGGCTTTTATGCTGAAGAAAGTGGAAGCAGAGAGCATCAAGCTTGGATTGAGAATAAACCACAGCAAAACCAAGATCATGGTTGTGGACAAAGCCCAAGTCCTTCTCCAATCCGATGCTCTAGATCGTTATGAGAAGGTAGACGAGTTTGTATACCTAGGTTCCTCAATTGCTAACAAATGCTGGTGGTTGCACACAAGAGATTCGCCGACGTGCTGAGATGGCTAAAAGTGATATGACTAACCTCAAAAAATTGTGGAAGAATCGAGGTATAGGCCTTGGTACCAAGGTACGTTTGGTGCGGGCACTAGTATCCTCCATCTTTATGTACGGTTCAGAAACCTGGTGCATCAAGAGTTTGGACGTATTCAAAAATTGATGCTTTCGAGATGTGGTGTTGGAGGAAGATTCTAAGAATCCCATGGACCGCAATGAGAACAAATGAGTCCATTCTGAGCGAACTGAAAATCTCCAAACGTCTCTCAACAATCTGGCAACAGAATACTCTCAGATTCTTTGAGCACATAATGCGCTCACCACACCACAGCCTCGAACGAGACATCATAATGGGGAAAGTTGAAGGCAAGCTCGCTAGAGGAAGAGCCCCTACAAGATGGTCGGATTCCATTAAACAAGCATGTGGTTCCATGCAGAGGGCACATAGCCCTTGATCGCGATATATGGAGGGAAATAATTATTTGTCACGATCCTCAGCCATGAGGGAACGACGAAGAAGAAGTTCAACAAGTTTACCGATTTTAGTTGTCTTTAAGCTTAAAAGAACTCAAAATCAAATCAGTAGTTTTGGCGTTTAGCGTGCACAAACGAGCACAATT
Organism: Euspilapteryx auroguttella; assembly: GCA_951802225.1. NCBI lineage: Eukaryota > Metazoa > Arthropoda > Insecta > Lepidoptera > Gracillariidae > Euspilapteryx > Euspilapteryx auroguttella. Next base: position 13,407,469 of record OX637641.1, on the reverse strand, counting down.
ACATTCATTTTATGGCTACTATAGGACAAATATACCACATTTCAAATATATTTTATATTTTATCTTGATTGGTCAGTGGCGGTCTAACACAGGACGGCGTAAACACTTCCGATTTTTCTGTTTTGCAAAATAGGTCTTGTTTTTTGGTAATACAGTCTAGGGCGCACGAGACCATATATACAAATCTGGTACGCCGTCCTAGACCGCCACTGTTCAGCAACTCTGAACAGCCTTATAAATATATGTTATTATGACAGCTTACCAACATAATCTGAACGTCATCTCCATTTCATCAAGTTCGTTGTGTCCTGTTTGTTGTGGTTATATTTGAATCTATGATTTTTCGCTCCAAAGAATCATCAATATTTCAAAACGGCAATCCTCTAAAATTATATGATGATTAAAAAAGTGTCCTTTTATACGCCACTCTGTAGTTTAAGAGATATGTAGGTACAAATTCAAATTTTCCAAGTACAAAGTATAAGGCAAAATAAAAGCAACTCACTCACCTAGCGGCACGCAAGACGATTTTAGTCTGATTTAGAATTTTAAACACTAATTTCAAAAGAGGAGATTTTTATACTATAATAATAGGTATTTATTACTTTTCACAAGTGGTGTCTGTGTTCTATCTTATAAATGATTCTTAACTCTCGAAACAAAGGTTTTGTAGGATTTCGAAGTAAAGAAGTTGGTAAGTTTTCTTAGATTTAGCAAAGGCTTTTGATACCGTATCGATTCCCATTCTACTAAGAAAACTTGAAAGATTAGGCGTAAGGGGAGTCGCTCTAGTCTTATTTATGTGATCACACCCAAAAAGTAAGGATAGGTACCGCCTTAAGCTCTGCCTCCTATGTTAAATTCGGAGTACCCCAAGGAAGTATTTTGGGTCCATCGTTATTTCTAGCTTATATAAACGATAAAAACAAAAGAGTAAGTAAATATCAATATTTTTAAAGACATAGTTGAATGTTCTTAATTTCAACATTATTATCTTAATTTATAGAATTTTAAGATTATTCATAATTTATAATTCAAAAATTTATTTTTATTTTTATTAATTTAGTGATGATGGATAATATTTCAATTATTATTTATTTAAATAAGTATATATTTATTTTAAAATATATATATATTTATATAATATTTTTAATCTGCCCAGGACAGGGAAGTGTGGAGGGAGGGGAGGGAGGCCTTTGCCCAGCAGTGGGATAACATAGGCTGTTAATAATAATAATAATATATTTATATGCATAAAGTAACAAATTTAATAAAATTTTAATATTTCTAATCAGTATTTATTATTATTGAAATTTATTGCATGCCTTTTATTATAATTGAATTCGCTAAGCTTATGGAAACGCTCCGTTCATAGCAACCGTTTTGGCCGCCACGACACAGGTTTACCTAGTGTGGAGGCTACCGGCAAACATCAGAATACCCTCATTACGCCGCTAATCATATTTTTGTAATTAAATTATGTTTACTGTTTTGGCTATTAATAAATAAATTTTTACTTACTTTACTTTAATATATTTAATAAATGTTCGTCTGCCTGTCTGTCCGTGGCTTTCTCAGACTTTTGATACTATAAGGTTGAAGGTAAATTTATTATGAAAACTAAAAGGTCGAAATAAACTATTATTTTTTTTAGAAAAATCGGTTAAATACCAGCATTGTGCGTAACCTGGACACGCACTTAGCTTTATTTTCTTTATAAGAGTTCTGCTTTAAGTTTTTAACGCTTCCCAAAATCTTGCCAGCGATGTATGATCCATATAAGAAGATAGAAGTCACAGGCTCTAGCGGTTGCTTGTTGGTACAGCTCGCCCGAGGTCTCAGCTGGCTGCGGCACCACCGCTCCACTGCGCACCTTGTCTACTACTGACTATTACTACTAAGTGGTATTACTAACTGATTTAATTTCAAGTGCCGAGCCAAATGAGTTCAATCGAATCATTGAAGATCATGACCTCTTAATTTAAGTTCATTTATAGCTCCCTTAAATTTGTTTGTAACACGTTCACGTATTAAAAGAAAACTCGTACATCTCTTTAACGGTTAATGTGCTCGAAATTGTTATATTTAAAGGTTTTGTAACACCGAAAAGTAGATTTGGACAGTATATATTTGCTTGAAAATTCAATTGAAAATGCGAATTGATAGGCAACCTTGCTGCCCAAATATTTTTTTGATTGCGGGGCGTAACTGTTTATTTTTCGGCTTGGTCTACTTAATGCACCCAGGTAGTTCACCCGGGTTTATTAAGTATACTAATCATAATAATACTTGCTGCCTGCTTTATGTTTAAACGAGCTATCCCGGCTTACTTCGTTACGCCATAGAATATAAATACTTCTAAAGACTTGGCTCTATAGACTATGTTCTTTTGACTGCCCAGAATGGGCGAGTAAAAAAACAAACAACAACCACCGTCAAAATATGTAAACAACGGAAAAAATATTGCACCTTATGTTACATTATTTGAGTTTAAGCAAGGATCCCTATTTTTTTTGAAAATCTAATATAGCTTATATCACTCAGTATTTCCGGAGCCTATTCGTTACAAACAAACAAACAAACAAATCTTTCCTCTTTATAATTATTGGTATAGATTACTGAACATAATAATGATTTTAAGCTAATCAAGAATTGCAGCTTATTTTTATTATTGCTTACTAAATCTTTGTATGCTGGCCAAAAGATTAGTTATTATAATAAAGATGTTTATTTGTCAAGCATTGTTAGTAAAAATAATAAAAATAAAAGGAAGCCTATTTGTAGGCCGTTTTATTTAGCTTACCAATTTTTTTTTTTGGATTTACCAATTTCCTTAATTAGTACCTATTGAACTATTCAATCTGACAGGCTAACGGATATTTTTTTTTAAATTTGTAAATGAAATACATAAATGATAAAGATATCTTATGCTGGCTAGATTATTGCTTGCTGGTCAACTCTTATTCCGATTGGTTCTCTGTAGCGTCAAAGGTATTTCAACGAACTAATTACGAAATCTTCCTACGACATTTACACTGAGTAGAAGTCTGATGAATAGGCTTTTTAAAAATACATACTTATATGTTGTTTGTTATTAGTGATGCAAGTATCAAGGTTATGCAAATATCGATATTCGAAAATAATGGCGGTCATAATGTCGATATAAATATCGATATTTAAACTTCGATATTATCGGTTTTACGATATATCGATGCTACTTCATAACATATTTATTTTATTTAAAATACTCTTGCAAAATATCGATATTTTGATAAAATTATAGCGATAATATAATATCGGTATGACAAAAATATTAATATAAATATCGATATCTTGGCTTCGACAATATCGATATTATCGGCTTTTTTATATATCTTTGCATTCCTATTTGTTATTTTTCAAACATTTTCAGTAAATAAAGTAAATTGTGTGTCGATCAAGACGCGTTTTTAAGCTGTTGACAACAATTAAAACAGTAAAAACGTTCAAGTGTTAGTTCACCGACAAATCACAATTAGGTTATGTAACCGAAACCTATTCACACTTGTCGGACTATACATTTTATGTAAATTGTACGACACGATTTAAAATCGGCCTCACAGACGACAAGACGTAATTCGGAACGGGGGGTAAGTCGAACGCTTCTGTGTAGACGTGTTGCTAAACGCACATATAAAAAAAAATTATGGTGTTTTTAATATTATATTTTAATATTATATTCAATAATGTTTCTATTACCGCGTAAAACTTTTTCACTTCACTTCCCTACTTGACATAGGTACCTACAGACTGTGAATTAATCCCTTGAGTTATTCAACTGCGCTACTTACTGCCACTTGTGCCACCGCTACTTCTGCCGCCCTGACTTGGGGCGCTTCCAGATCCGTCGCCGCCCTGACTTGGTGCGCTTCCAGATCCTCCGCCGCCCTGACTTGGGGCGCTTCCAGATTCGTCGCCGCCCTGACTTGGGGCGCTTCCAGATCCTCCGCCGCCCTGACTTGGGGCGCTTCCAGATCCGTCGCCGCCCTGACTTGGGGCGCTTCCAGATCCTCCGCCACCCTGACTTGGGGCGCTTCCAGATCCGTCGCCGCCCTGACTTGGGGCGCTTCCAGATCCGTCGCCGCCCTGACTTGGGGCGCTTCCAGATCCGTCGCCGCCCTGACTTGGTGCGCTTCCAGATCCTTCACCGCCCTGACTTGGGGCGCTTCCAGATCCGTCACCGCCCTGACTTGGGGCGCTTCCAGATCCGTCGCCGCCCTGACTTGGGGCGCTTCCAGTTCCGTCGCCGCCCTGACTTGGGGAGCTTCCAGTTCCGTCGCCGCCTTTTTGGCCGCCTCCAGTTCCGTCGCCGCCTTTTTGGCCGCCTCCAGTTCCGTCGCCACCTTTTTGGCCGCCTCCAGTTCCGTCGCCGCCTTTTTGGCCGCCTCCAGTTCCGTCGCCACCTTTTTGGCCGCCTCCAGTTCCATCATCGCCATTTGGGACGCCTCCGCTCTCCGCTCTGCCACCACCGGAGCCAGCATCACCGCCTATTGGTGTAGGAGGAGTGACATGCTTACTCACCATCATTTTGAATTTAATATTTATGGTAAACTACCCAAGCATTGTCAAATCATCATAATAATCGATCGGTTCCTTAAAGCGACAATGATTGAATAGTAAAAAAAATTAAAACAGCCAGTTCACACACGATCACCGTTTTTTTCTTGTAAGTTTTTTACAGGGACTTTACACATGACAACGATGCCTTTCGGAGTTTAGTCATTGAGCCGGTGCCTCTGCCTAACCCATTCGGGGAATATAGGCCTGAGATTATGTCCCTTAGACAACTCTATAAGAACGGAGATCATTGTGATAAAAATAACCAAATTATTATTACAAGGAAAATGTTTAACCAAAGCCCAGATTGCTATGGCAGATCTTTAAATCGCAGCGAAATTTGATTTTGTAATTTCCGGAAAATCGTTGGTGCAGAGATTTATAATTTTGCATAAGAGGCCACCTGCGTTGGGGGGGTTGCGTATTGCGTAGTGAAGCGATACTAGCGCCACTTTCGATAAATAATTTATTTCAACCATGGCTTAAAATCAAAAATATGCGTCAATGATGCCCTAGCTAGATAACAATGCTTAGAATTTTTAAGGCTCTGTTGTGGTTTAGAAGATATTATTATTTTATCGGAAGTGGCGCTAGTATTGCCCTGAGTGGCTCGTTAAGAGCGGAGAACGACTTTAAGTAAAATTAGTATAATTTGTAGAGTTTAATTTCAAACTCCGACTCAACTGTAAATGCCAGTGACGGTCATAGTCTCTGTTATTGAATCTAGACACACCTGCAACAAGGGTCATTATAGTCTTAGTGACATTTCTGCCGTCCACGTCGAACACCGCCTGGTAGGTGCCCACGTACTCCTGTCGCAGCGACTCCACCGTAATGCTGATGCTGGACGAAGTCGACTGAAACAACGTCAGGTTTTTATAGTAATGTATGCAATTTGGGAACAGATCTGTGTATCAGACTCAGTTAAGCGAATGTATTAAATCCTCTCTTACTCGGACTTCAGAATTACGAGTGGCGGCAGCTGATTTCCGCCATGACTTGTGTATAAACATTACTACTATTTGCAGCCTGTAGTGTCCCATTGCTGGGCAAAGGCCTCCTTCCCCTTTCTCCACTTTTCCCATCCAGGGCACATTCCTACCAGGTCTTGGTGGAAACATTAATTAAATAAAAAAATATATATTATAAGTAAAATATTGTATTCGGTTTGACAAACACTACCATACACACATTCACTCACGTATTTCACTCACTTTGGGGAGAAGAAGTCAACATTATGCCATTTTCTAAAATGAGGACTGGACAAAATTTGCAATACAACTTTACTGCTGTATTTTGAGTTCCCAATTCAAAAACAATGAAGTAGGAACATAGGAATCATAAAATTTCTTACGACTGTCCAAGACAGTTTTTAGAAATTAAAGCAATATGTAATTAAATTTTTACAATCACCTTCATGAATCTATAGATCTGTGTGCATATAAAAATCAGTCGTAGTTTGTCTCGCTAAACTAAGTTTAGTTAGTTAATTTAGGTTTGATATGATCGTTTGTCCAGTGTAGGTTTAAACGGTGAGAAAATATCAAAAAGTTACTATTCCACGCAGACGAAGTTGCGGGCACAGGTAAATGGTTACAAATGTCTTTGTATGAAAATGACAGTGACAGATAATATGAAGGATATTACCGCATTACCGGCAATTACTGTTTACTATAACTTCTATCTATGGAAGTATGTACATACTTGATAAACAGCGTTCCGATTTGATCCCTTCTTGGGTTTATCTTCAGATTCAGGTACTCGCAACCCGTTTACATAAACCTGTAATTAGCAAAACAGGAGTTCAAATTTATTTGCATAAAATGCGCGAATGGCCTCTGTCCAGCAGTGGACGTCTTCGGCTGAAATTATGTTGCGTATAGCAGTGCTTGATTTTTGCGCGTTGCAGTATCCACAAGCACACAGAGAAACGACACTTGAGCTGCCTTGCGTTTCACCCCGAATCACACGTACATCTCTCCACCCCTCACGTACCCCATGCCGTGCGCGCGACCCGCTAGTTCTGTGGTTCGTCTAAACTATATATACATCTGTATTTTTTATAGCCACACTTTTTGACCTTAGATACGAAAAGGACAGAATTGAAATAGAGCAGAACCTTAAAAGTTATGTAAGTAATAACAATAACAGTATTCTTTATACCTCCAATACTCTACAGTTAGAACAGGTGAAAGCAATTTCTTGCTCTATGAGTGAGTTCAACGAAACTCTGATATCTGGTACATCCGGTATTGTAACCTCTGAAAAAAGAAAAATTCTAACTTATTACTTAGTAATAACTTCACTAAATCAAATATTTAGATTGATCTTTTTCTAGGTTAAACATAAAAACTATTTGCATTTTATTTATTAGTGCACTCAAGTGGGTATTTTATTTTATTGTATTTGTAGACATCTTTTTTAGTAGCAACAGTTATGAAACGTGAGAATTCCTCGAATTAGAAAAGGACTAAAAATGCGGTATCGATTACTAGGGGTACCTATTAATTTGTTTAACAACACCTACCCTCTGCTGAAATATAAGATGTTAAAATTGTTTAATACATAAAGTTATGTATGATGAAACAATACACGGTTCGTTAGTATCAATCTGTACCATGCCATACCATCCATCATTCGTAATATAGTGTGAGCAAGCTGGTTTATTTCTATATATATTAATCTTTCACAGTAAAATTACTCATGCATTTCTGCCACTATATGTACCACACTTAATTTAATAATACACTTAATTTAATATTTATAAAGATTGCTACGAGGCCTCGCGGACCTCTAGTTACTAAAATGGCAATATTTAATAACGCAACTGAAACTTACAACTTGCTGAAAAAGAACAGGAATTTGTGTAAAATAAAAACTGTAGAATTAGATAACATTTATTAATTAAAAATATATTTTTTTAATCAACCTAATTATTTTCATAACGGCATTGTTGGCATTGTATGTTCATTCTTATAATAAACTTACATTCAATAGTCGCCAAGGTTTTGACGAAAGTCTTTCCCTGTCTCTTAAAAAAGCCCAAATATACGCATGCATTCTCGTTTTCAAATCTGAAATTGCGAAAAAAGTAGTTCTTACAGTTTCATAAAGACTTATAACGTCAAGTACGTTGACGGTTTATAAATACTTAGTTAATGTACCTTCGTTAAGTCTAAAATGTTTTCAACAGTAGGTACTTTATTAGCAATATCTTTTAAAACGAGCATAACAATAATATAGACTGTAATATAAGAATAATTTCTTTTTTTTTTAAAGAGACGCATCAAAATTGACACTTACTTAAAACTGAGAACTCCCTCTTTTCTTAAGTCGGTTAAAATAGGTACTAAAACCTTCTACTGAATGTAACAAATACTTTTGTGAAAACCGCATCAAAATTGATTAAGCCAAACTCGAGATAATCGCGGACAAACATACATACAAACATACAGGTCACTCATAACCTCCTTTTTTGAAGTCGATTAAAAATACAAGAACAGCTTGACGAAATAAGGGTATTATTTTGTGAGAAAAAAACATTGTGTATCAGTCAAAGGGGTTATTCCGATAGTCTCCAAAACCTTTGATGTCCAAAATTTAGCCGCCCCATACAACGTTTCCTATTAGTCTCCAAAACACTTTTTTGGTAAAGGTAGGTACAAAAAAAATTTTTCATACAACTATTCCTTTTAGTCTCCAGGTAAGTTTTACTATGTAGAGACAACAACAAAAGTTTAGGAATTTTAATAAAACGTAGTTTTTTAGTATATCAGTTTTAATAAATAATTACTGAACTATCGTGAACTTCACAAAAAAATAATACGTATAACTGTTAAAATTTGCTTAGGTAAGGGAATAAAATTTTCACATTTACAACAATCAGAAGCACTATTACTATGCTAAATTTATAAACACTTCTTGCACATTTTCTATACTGTAATACTTAGCTTATCATTTATCATTCAAACTTACGTGAGTTGAATGCATATTTCAACGGCGTGATTGTGCTAGGTCCTCATTTTCACTGTCTACCATGCACTGACACAGAGACACTAGCCTAATCTCTCCTCAAGTCAAAGATTAGACTGGATTAGAAAAAATAGAGTACCACATGCACTCATATTTTTTTTAATTTAAATAACGGTACTTTCGCCGAAGGACTACCGAGCAGCGCTCTGTGATTGGTTTAATAACCGCACGGCTATTGTTTCCGTAAAACTTAGTACCTAGTTGTAGTCTTAGCCGCCCCTTATCAGGTAGCTGAGAGTTTGTAAGGTTTTTGACAAAGAGTGCAAATAATTTTTAAATCTAGGCGATAATCTTGTATCGGTTACTATATTTTTATTTTGTAATGCTGTTAACACTGGGTTTTCTTGCTTGTTTTGCCGTCGATACCATCTTTGCCTGTTAATATTTTGGAGACTATAGGAAATGGAAAATAATTAAATAAGAATAAATCAGCTTGGAGACTAAATGGAAATAAAAAAAAATGATTTTTGGAGACTAATGGAATAACCCAGTCAAAGAAAGGAGAGAGTTTCGACTTCTATGGATTTACTAACGCAGAAACTGAATATTACCTCGGAAAATTGAAGCTGACCATTTTAGACACAGACACGATGGACACGCGGCCGGCCTTCAGCACGCTTTGTCCGTTGCAGAGCACATCGGTGAGCTCGCAGTCCTCGCACTGGTACTGCATGGTGCCGTCGTAGTGCCCGCCGACTTCGATGCTCACCTTCACGGTCGATACTTTAATGGCTGGAAATAAATTAAAGGCGTTATTGCAGTAAATATAATGTAAACGTGCGCCAAAAACTTACTTCTTCTGAAACTTACTTCACTTAGTAAAATGTCATCTTATTATATTACAGAGGGTTGGCATGATTCCTATTACTGGTTTTAATGAACTTTTTTACGCATAAGAATGTTATTATTGAAGAATTAAAATTGTAGTTTAAATAACAAGGGCCATAAGTAATGTATCATGTATGAGGGTGTCAGGTAAAAACCCGAGTGCAGTGTTCGCTAGGGAATATTGGCTTGAAACTTAAATTCACATCCGGTTTACAACCTCTCAATAATTAATTTCCATGCAGTCTTTTTTGTCCCCTGCGCAATTATGACGCAAAATTGTAGTAGAATTCGAACAAAGAAAACAATAAATCAAGTTTTTTAATTTGTGCATCTGTGCCTATAATGTCAGACAGAATTAGGTAGGTACATAGGTTCTGCTTATTTATAAGTAAATTTTCTCGTCGGATGGAATAAAAAGCAGAACATGCAACTTGGGGGTAAAGTTATTCTGCTTCGGGTGAAGTTACAACCCTTACTTGTTCAAGTTTCTAATCGTTGTTGGTTTATTCCCTTGTTACGGGGTTAACAACCACCCTCATACATAATACATCACTTGTTACATTATCTACTATCAATAGATGGGACTTTTAAATGGAATGTTGTTTTTATTATATTTCTATTAATCTATATAATCTTATTTTATTATTTCTTCGTACAGGTATACATAAAGCATGTATGCTTTATGCAGCATAAATTTGTTTTTATTATTTAAAGTGTTGAGATGATGCCTATCACATATAAATTAAAGTGTTGAGATGATGCCTATCTATACCAATATTATAAAGAGGAAAGATTTGTTTGTTTGTTTGTTTGTTTGTAACGAATAGGCTCCGGAAATACTGAACCGATTTGAAAAATTCTTTCACTGGTAAGAAGCTACATTAATCCCGAGTGTCATAGGCTATATTAGATTTTCAAAAAATTAGGGATCCTTACCTAAACTCAAATAATATAACCCAAGGTGCAATATTTTTTCCGTTGTTTACATATTTTGACAGGTGGTTGTTGTTGTTGTTTGTTTTTTATTCGGCCATTCTGGGCAGTCAAAAGAACATAGTCTATAGAGCCAAGTCTTTTGTACTATCTTATATTCTTTGGCGAAACGAAGTAAGCCGGGAAAGCTCGTCACATATAAATATTGAAGAATATTCTTATTTTAGGTAGGTCTATGAAATTTTGTTCTAATAAAATCAGCTTTTTACAAACCTCTGTATTTTCATAGGTTGACTTTAATTATTGAAACATAATTTACCATTATCTGTAAATCAAAAGTATACGTTAAAAATAAGTTTCATACAACACAAAAGTACTTAGTAGTTATTTATTTGTGTAGAGTATTCACTTAGTATTAAAATTTTATTTCGGTGACGACAAAGCGTTTGGAATTTTGAATAATAACTAACTAACATAACATACACTTCCCATATATCAGAAAATAAGGAAAAGTTTTTTGCATTTATTAAAATCAAATCTTACTCTAAGTTATATATATACTCATACGTACAATGTACATAACGTCACGTCTGTATCCCATTGGGGTAGGCAGGTAGCTTTCATACACGCACGTCAGTTTCGTGTCTATTCACGCGGCCTTTCCTCAGGACGTCACCAATTTGGACAGTAAATGTTCGCGGCGGCCTACCTCTCCCAACCGTGCCTTCCGCATCCGCTCTGTATATTTCTTTCGTCAATCTCCTGTCATCCATCCGTTCAAGTGTCCAACCAAACTACCGAAGCATAAGTACCCTTTTTAACATCAACATTTAGAAAATACATATTTTGTGATAGATAAAGTACATACCATAATCTGCGTACAAGAAAATATATGTAAAATTAAAAATACCAAACATATTTATGCAAACAGAAAAAAAGGAACATCTGCAAATTGCCTTCAATTTTTACAGACATTTTGGTTATTCTCGGTTATATATTTATTTTAAAACAAAGTGAACATGAGTTTTTAAAAGATGAACTCACATATTCCTTCTCATTCTTAGAAATTATGAATTAATGGCGACATCTTACCTTGTTCTATAAAAAATACAAGTTAAAATATTTAGTTGTAGAAATTATATGAAACGTAATTTGTCAAGAGTAAACTAAAGGGAAAGTAATTATGGAGCATTATTTTAATTAACATTTATTAAAAATAACAAACCACATACATATGTATTTTTATAAAGCCTATTTATCAGACTACACTCACATCAAAATATCCCTAGAGGGTGTTGATGTGTATCATCATCAATACATAGTATAAAACAAAGTCGCTTCCCGCGTCTGTCCCTATGTATGCTTAAATCTTCAAAATTATGCAAAGGATTTTGATGCGGTCTTTTTTAATAGATAGAGTGATTCAAGAGTTAGGTTTATAAGTATAACTAGTCGACCCGGCGAACTTCGTACCGCCTAACCTATTACTATTTTGTGCATGTATAATACTTATAAACCTTCCTCTTGAATCACTCTATTTATTCAAACAAACCGCATCAAAATCCGTTGCATATTTTTAAAGATATAATTATACATAGGGACAGACGCGGGAAGCGACTTCATTTTATACTATGTAAGTATAAGTATAATAAATGCACAAGAAAGTAATAGGCGGTACGAAGTTCGCCGGGTCGACTAGTACATTATATGCATTTAAAAAAAATACTAATACAACTGCTACTTTTTAATGTTGTTATACTATTTATGCTGTCACAAGACGTAAACGAAATTATTTGCGATTTTAAAAATAAATACATAGGAAAATAAAAAAAATATATATTTTGTGATAAATAAGTATAAGAGAACTTACCCGGGGCTAAAACATATTTTTAGACCATTATCAATCAATATATATAAAACTCTTCCGTTACTGACTGACTGACAGACAACCAAGAGCCGAAACTCCGGACGTAGCGGGCTAAAATTTTGCACGTGGGTTCCTTGGGGAGTGTAGGGGAGCACTAAGGAATACATTCTCGAAATTCTTAGTGCACTGGATAATGTTCTTAGAAATCTTTTATGAAACTAAATGGCCACTTTAGGCATTTTATTCCTCAGTTTATTCCTTAGATTTTGAACCTGAAAGCTACACAACAGGGCCTTAAAAATTATAATAATATTACTCCTAGGGAATATTTAAAAAATTACCATGAACAGTCGCGATTCGGACTCTTTCTTCTATTCCGTCGCCATTTTGGATGACTCCATAGTAATCGCCAAATTCTTGCGGTTTCAATTCTTTTAAGTCTAGCTGGATATATTTCTGACTGCAAAAGCGTAAAAAAACAGCAAGCTAGATTTTTATTGTTTAGATTTATTTTGACGTAGTTCATAAGTAGAAAGACAACTAGCCCGATGGTCTGACGACATAGTAAAGGTCGCCGTTAGACAGTGGATCAGACTGGCGCAGGACCGTGATGCATGGCGTGCGAGAGAAGAGGCCTATGTCCAGCAGAGGGCTCTTACAGGCTGATGATGATGATGATGGGTTTTAGATTAAATTCGTCTTATTTATTTGTGATAAAAATATAACTAGGTACATTTTCTAAGAAATCCAGACTTCCTTACCCTCTGTATTCCCTGACGGCGAACTTGTTGCTATCCATGTTGTACATGTGCGAGTCGCGGGACCGTATCACTACGCTGCGCAGCTGACACCTGTTTAATTTCATCGTTAATATGTTGTACAGTGGTCGACACGGTCGGCGTAACACTTCCGGTTTTTCTGTATTGGAAAATAACTCTTGTTCTTTGGTAACACAGTGTAGGGCTGACGAAACCATAGACAAATCTGTTATGGCCTCCTAGTCCGCCACTGTACCTACTTTAAATATTTCACTGCAGTGATATCCTATCCTAGATAATAATAAACAATTATGTTAAGTTCATCATAACAATGTTCACACCACCGGGAATCGAACCCAACTAAGCTACGGAGACGGAATAACGATTAACGTCAGATAACTATTTATCTTCAAAAAATAAATGGGCTCCTAGGGTTTTATTGCACGAGAATTAAACGGCGTCTTAAATTTGAGTAGTGTACTAACGCTTTTCCATCGATTAAGCTTAATGAAGTTTAAAACTAATTAAATCAATCAAAAAGCAACTACCCACATCAATTTCAAAGTGTAGTGATTGTTATGAACATGCTTAAACTTTAATAATAGTACAATAAAAAAATATAAAAGGTAAAGTGATATTGATTCCAAAGTACCTAACGATCAAATCGTAGAAGTACTACGTTGTTTTAGCATTGAAATGCACCCGAGATCCTTCTTCTGCCATTTGTATGCTGCATTACACTCTGTGTCCAGGATTTTAATGCAGAACCTTACTACTAATCCTGCAATGTCTATTCAATTCAACGCAAAACAAAAAAAAATGTGTGTGTTATTTTTGTAGTAAAAAATAAGAAATTATTTTACTTAATTCTTGTAAGAAAACTTAAAGGCGTTCTATCAGTATTACCTACATAACAATTGTGTAAAGCTAAGATTAAAGTGAGTTGGTTGTTGTGTAGGTGTACCTGTTACAACTGTACGCCACGCTGACAGATCCTATGCTCTGGCCGTGCACGGAGACGAGGGAGCTCGGGACCACCGCGGCGGCTGAGGGCACTAAACACGTCCGATGTAAGACACAGGGCGCCCCCAACAATATTGGATCGTAGGTGAAATCAAAAGCAAAAAAGTGGCGTCATCTCCTTTTACTTTAGAGATCTATAAATAATATTACTGGACATTCCTTTGTCTGAATCAATACATGGTACATAGTATAAAATCGCTTCCCGCGTCTGTCCCTATGTATGCTAAAATCTTTAAAAATATGCAACGGATTTTGATGCAGTTTTTTTTAATAGATAGGAAGGTAATGTAACCCAAGGTGCAATATTTTTTCCGTTGTTTACATATTTTGACGGTTGGTTTGTTAGAAATAGAAATAGAAATAGAAAACTTTATTTGTTAACACAGGTAAAAATTACAGGTGGTAGAGTAATAATTATTTAGAATCACTGTGTTAGGCCATTTTCAGGCATACAAATTTTTAGAAAACTTAAAAATATTAACATTTTAAAATATTTATGTGATAATGGTAACTGTAGGAACCGACAAATATTTAATATTTAGTGGTAATTACTTAACAAATGAAATATATATTTTTTATATAAACAAACAAAAACTTCTTCAAAAAAATCTCTCTCTATATAGAAATGTTCTTATCAGTCAAAAACTCACTTAAATTATAATAACATTTACTTACAAGTAGTTTGTGTATTTTTTGTTTGAATTTAGTTAAATTTAAATTCTGGAATGGTTCAGGTAGTTTGTTAAAAATTTGAGGTGCAAGGCAAATTAAACTATTATGTAATAAAGTAGTGTTAGACTGTTGTATACATAGGTTATGCTTGTTTCTTAATTTTACGTTTACAGATTTTAAAGAATTACTAGGAAATAAAGTTTGATTCGTTTTGACAAAAATTAATACTTCATAAATGTACAGACAAGGAAGCGTCAAGATTTCGTATTTCCTAAATAAAGGTTTACAACTGTCTGTCTGGCTTTTATTAAACATATAACGAATACAACGCTTTTGATGTTTAAATACAATTTCTTTATCAACAGAATAACCCCAAAAAATTATACCATAACGCAAGAAAGAAGCAACCAAACCATGGTAAGCTGTAATAACTGTTTCAGAATTGGCAATTTTTTGCAATTGATGCAGAGCGTAGGAGTTTCTACTTATTTTTTTACATAATTCCCTGCATTGGGTTTTCCATGACAAATCATCATCTAAATATAATCCTAAAAATTTAGTGCTATTGACTGCTAAGATATTTTTATTGTCAAATTTTATATTAAGTATTGGTTTGGCTTTTCTCTGCGCAAAGTGCATTATTTTGGTTTTATCGAGATTTGCACTAAGGTTGTTTTTCTCCATCCATTCAATGATAGATTGAAGAGTACTGTTGATTTCATTTTCATAACTATTCTTACTATAACATTTAAAGATAACTGTTGTATCATCAGCAAATAAAACTGTTGGATACTTTACATTTAAAGGCAAATCATTTATATATATAAGGAATAGAAGCGGCCCTAGCACACTTCCTTGAGGAACGCCACTAATTACATTTTTAATATCAGAACAGTATTCATTTTCAGTTGTTGTTGCTAAATCAATACCTGATATAGCAACATATTGTTTTCTATTAGTTAAATATGATTCTATAAGTTTGAAGGAGTTGCCTCTGATACCATAGCTTTTAATTTTATTAAGAAGACTTGAGTGTTTTACAAAATCAAATGCTTTAGTTAGGTCCATAAATAAAGCGCAGATATCATTTCTCTGATCCACATTACTTAAAATTGGATGCAGAAGATCATATATTGCCATATTTATTGTTTTAGTTTTTTGAAACCCTTTTTGTTCATTAGCAAAAATGTTGTTTTTAGTAAAATATTCATAAATTCTGTTATATATAATCTTTTCTATTATTTTTGAGAAGGGTGAAAGTAAGGCTATGGGTCTATAATTTTTCATATTAGTTTTTTCATCTTTTTTAAATAAAGGAATTATTTTTGCGTTGTTGTTTGTTTTTTATTCGGCCATTCTAGGCAGTTAAAAGAACATAGTCTATAGAGCCAAGTCTTTTGTAGTATGTTATATTCTATGGCGTAACGAAGTAAGCCGGGGCAGCTCGTCAATATATATAAAACTCTTCCGTTACTGACTGACTGACTGACTGACTGACTGACTGACAGACAACGTAGAGCCGAAACTACTAGGCGCAGCGGGACGAAATTTTGCATGTAGGTTCCTTAGGGAGTGTAGGTAAGCACTAAGAAAGGATTTCCCGAAATTCCCATGGGAACGGGAAAAAAAACTGGATTTATGTGTTTATGGGAAATCTGCGTGAGTAAAACCGCGGGGCAGCCTCTAGTTTTTAATAAAGTTAAAATGAATTCGCGTACGTAAAAACCTATTTCCCACATTGTGATATATCGTTTTTGAAAGACAGTTACCGTTTTTTTGTTTTTTGGCCTTTTACCCCTTAGACACAAAATCTGTAGGTCTGTCTTCCAAAAACGTTGTATTGCAATGTGGGAGATGGTTTTTTACATACGCGAATTCATTTAAACTTTATTAAAAATGTATACTTTCGCCAGAATATATAAAAAACACGAAAAAAAATTGAATTTCGCGCAATAGCAAGAGTTACCACCTTAAGTAAGGATCCCTAATTTTTTTGAAAATCTAATATAGCCTATGTCACTCGGGGATAGTGTAGCTTCCTACTAGTCAAAGATTTAAATCGGTTCAGTATTTCCGGAGCCTATTAGTTACAAACAAACAAACAAACAAATCTTTCCTCTTTATAATATTGGTATAGATGTCTACAAACATTAGGAAAGAGGATTTAAAAAAAAATCGTCTCGCCCATTGTCAGCGTATCACTAATCTGCCCTTGAAAAGAATTCTTACGATAGGCAATAAGTTTAGAGTGAAACGAAAACCCTTGCTCGTCTTTACTAAAAATACAACATACCAAGTTCCGTTATTTTAACATATTTCTCTTTATGCGTCGTCATGTGTTCAAACACGACGTAGTAAGTTCCGTAGTACTTGCTGAGCCAATTTTCAAAGTTGAGAATGACGCTTATCGTTCTGCCGACTATTCGCTCTATTATGTGCCGCTTGCTCACTCCCAGAATGCCACCCATCTTTGTGATTGAAACAGATATAAAACATTATTAGTATGTAATACTTTTGTTTTATATATTCCTTACTATCAGCAACAAGGATTATATTAAACTTTAAACATCATGTTGCTACGCAATTTACAAAAATGTTTTATAGTGGCTGTTATGTTATCTATCGCTATTTCCTGAATTCCGAATAACATAACAATATAATGATACTGGGAAAACCTAATCATTAAACCTAACAAACCACAAATCGTTTCTCTTTTATTATAAACGTACCTAAGTATAAAAATTGTGAACAATCAGCTTACCCTTCGGGTGGCACCTTTTTTCTTCATTACATATTTTTTTACTTGATGGTCTTTCGGGATTTCGATTGTTTTTTCGCCACTGGTGTAGTTTTTAGACGAGCTGTGGACAGCTTCTGACTCCACTTCCTCTGCAAAGTATAAACGTATTGCTATTTAAATAATCACATGGGTGCAATCGCATGGGTGCACGTTACAGCTTCTTATTTTGGCCCCTTTTTGGCTCAAATGTTTTATCTAACAATTAATTACAAATTATTAAAATTTTAATTATATTTTAGTTTCAAAATATTTTAAATCCTTATTTACCTGGAACTCCTGCAAAATTATTTTACCATATTAAAATGTATGTAGGTTAGGTTTGTATTAAAAAAATTATAAATAACTAGTCGACCCGGCGAATTTCGTACCGCCTAACCTTACTTTCTTGTGAACGTATTATACTTATAAAACTTCCTCTTGAATCACTCTATCCATTAAAAAAACCGCATCAAAATCCGTTGCATAGTTTTAAAGATATAAGCATACATAGGGACAGACGCGGGAAGCGACTTTGTTTTATACTATGTATTGATATTTATGTAGATCTATATAAGATATTTTTTTATTATTTACCTGGAACGATTTCTAGAAAGGAATTTTTTTAAATAGTTTAATATTTTTGTTTAATTACAATGACAATAATATAATTTTAATGTTTATATCTACTTAAATTGTATTATTTTTTTCTTCCATCAGTTTATTGGAATTCAAACGCCGCTTGAGATTAGGACATGTAATTTGGAGTGAAAATTTCTTAGTGGTGAAGCAGGGCAACAAAAAGAAAGAAATCACGATATTTGCACGATAATCGAAACAAAATATTTAAAAACTCAGCCGCTCATGGAGCTTTGTCTGTCTTTCAAAACAATTCATTTAGATACATCTAGTCAAATAGAGTTAAAGTCCGTAAAGTAAAGACGCATGACCCAGTACTAGCAAAATCCAGGAAAATATTGCGCCTTCAAACGACACCAATGCAATTAGTAAAAAATTGATAGGGTATATTCATCAAGTTTTTATTCCCAAATACATACCATCTCCTGAAAAGTTATAATTAAAAGTTACATTAATGTGACTCTGTCTCTATGAATGACATTATAGGATTACTAATATAATATTTAAAAGGTTTAGTATTATAAAATGCAACTACACATAATTAAATAACTTGTGAATTT
The DNA here is from genome assembly GCA_951802225.1 of Euspilapteryx auroguttella. NCBI lineage: Eukaryota > Metazoa > Arthropoda > Insecta > Lepidoptera > Gracillariidae > Euspilapteryx > Euspilapteryx auroguttella. Next base: position 13,388,785 of record OX637641.1, on the reverse strand, counting down.
TTATTCTCCGGTTAAAAGAACAATTTACAATAGGTCCTTATAAATTTTCTTTAGTTCAAAACAACGCTTTCAATATATTTTATAAATTATATCTTTATCAAGTTTTCCAATTTAAATTATAAACAAACTTACGTTCAAAATCTATAAAAGTAAAATATTTAATTACTATCGTCCAGTTTATAACAAAAATATCGAATGCATCAAAAATATAGGTGACATACCTTCGAATCCTGAAAAAGCGTCATTAAAATATATGAGAATAGCGATTTCAATAAATTATATCACAGGATATCAAACAGTCGTGCTAGTTCACCTCTTACAACTTAAAAACAGCTGTACTGATTTCAGCAAAATTTTATTTGTGTGATTCGTCTCCGCTCCAAATAGCGGAATAAAGCTGCATCTCCACCGCCGGCATCGGACGGAAACGGATTTTACAACTCTCAATCGAAAATAAATATTGTATACAGAGTTTTAATTCTATGTTACAAAGTAATTTGCATTCGTTTCGCATTTCGAACGGCTGCCGAAACATAGGCATTCGTTTGAGAAATCATACAGTTATTTTACTGTTTCCACAATTGAAAAGATAACATGTCAATTAGTTCATTACTAAATCATTTTACATTATGAATTTATTTTTACTTACGGTCAACTGCAAGAAGCATTTTGAACTTTAAAAAACAAAATTTAAAGCACATTATCATAACAGTAATGATAATGTGCAAACAACGGAAGCAGGAGTTAGAGCAAGTCATTACAGCTACCAGAAAAATACAAAATAAAATGTAGACCCCGTGGTGTTAAAACTACCTTATATTACTCGGGGCTATATTTCAAAAATGAAACCGAGCTAATGTTACGATTTGTAGCAACAAGATGGAAAAAATCGTCACAGGGTGTTGATTTGTTTTTTTTTTAAATAGCCATAGTTTTAACACGACGGGGTCTACATAGTTTGCACCAAGCTCTTAAAATTTTTTTTTGCTGTGGATACCGACTTTAGGGAAAACGGTGATTTTAAAATACTTGGGAGGCTTTATATTAAATACTTGGAGGCTTAAACAGGTGATGTGATTAAATAATTATGCTTTGTAGGTCTTGATTTTAAGGGCCCTGTTCGTGGCGGTAGAGATCGGATTATTTAGGAAGGTAATTTATTATTATACTAGTCGACCCGGCGAACTTCGTACCGCATTACTTTGTACTACATTGCGCATTTATTATACATATAAACCTTCCTCTTGAGTCACTCTATCGTTTAAAAAAACCGCATCAAAATTCGGTGCATCATTTTAAAGATATAAGCATACATAGGGACAGACGCGGGAAGCGACTTTGTTTTATACTATGTATTGATAACTTACTGTGTTCGGCTGGAAAAATAACAAAATATTTTGGATCATTTGATTTTTATTAATGAAAGGAGTTGATCAGTTTAGTGATTGTAGAGGTACAGGCAGGTACGTAAGTACATGTAGAATTAAAAGAAATGCAGCGAGTGATCAAATCCACCGGTATATTCGCTACGCTCATAGTGTTTGCATGTAATGGATGGAAATTTTGGTTTGAACCCATTTGAGCCAGCGGGGAATAATTTTAACAGTTTTGTGTGTGTTTGTTGCGTGCAAGCTATTTGAGACTTAAGAGGCCAATAACACCGAAACTAGCGCCACCCGCTAGTGGCATACTGTTCTACATTATTGATTATTGCCTTAGTTTAAAATATACTAAATTTTTTTGCGGGTGGCGCTAGTTTCGGTGTTATAAGCCTCTTAATACTATGGATCGAATTTTGCAAGTGACTCCTAGTGTAGATATTGTTTTATGATAGAGCTCCCCACGTAGTCAAATTGGTTCTTGATAACTACACAGAGGCGGCTTTAGAGCGTCAACCTAATAGATGTGAAAAGACTCACGCGACAAGTCTTTGCTGGCGACAGCCTGGTCCGGCGACGGCAGCCGGTAGATGTACCCGATCTGGCACGGGTTCCAGTGGTCGCACACCTCCTTGTCAGGGTCCAGATCGTTCACGAACTTGTATGACTGTAAAATATAAGTAAGTATAGAATAATTTATTTTAATAGCTTTTGCACAAAAAACAGAAGTTAAATAAACGTGTTTATTATGTAAAGCAAAGTTCAGACTGCCCAGCTATAGTTTCCCAAGTAACCAAACAAGTAACAAAAATTAGTTTTCCTATTTGTAAGTAATAGAAATTCGCTGTTTTTATTTCAGTGTCTATTATAACTATAGTTAGTAATTTATACTGCATACCTTAGAAATTATAACTAACTACTAACAATAATAATAACTAAAATAGGCCAATCTGTTTTTCTCTAGTACAGACCTAATTTTTTAATATAAGGCCTACCGCCTTTAGTACCTATTGTATATCGATTTCTTATCGATACTCTACCTATGTACTTATTTTAATATTGAAATTCGCTACGTAAGTATATTATACTCAAACCAAAGCGTTATTTCAGTAAAAGCAAGGAAAATTCTGCTAGATTTTGTTTAATGCAGTTATGTTCTTATTTATTGTTTACAAATCGAATATGATCCTCGAAGCTATCACAAGAAAACGACATTATATTCCAGCACAATTTAAATGCATATCTTTAAAAACAGCCATTTTTAATTTGCACATTAAATATGATATGTTTCTAATGTACTTGAAAGAAATTGCGCCAAGCGATAAGGTCGCGAAAAGTCGCACTAACATTGTGTTTATTTCTGTTTATTACTTTTTTATTCAGTTAAGAGTTATTACATTTCATTTATAAAGTTTTTTTTAAGTAATTGTTATTTTGACCCTTGCTCAGTTTCCAGATGCAATTGTTTTATTTCTCGTCGTCGTTGACGGTAAGTACGATCCAAATTTTTTAGCTTTTTCAGTTAAAAAACTGAAAGGCTACCAATCAATTGTTTCTTAAACACGATCCAATCTGTTTACTGAAACTCAAGCCCAGCATCGAGGGAAAGGTAGAACTTTACTAAAAGCCAATATATCCCCAAAATGTTCTCATTGTACTACAGACAAATTTAATGTTTTATGGCTATTATATAAACAAAAAGTTCTATTGATTCAGCTTATATTCTACAGTCTGACTTCGACCTTATATAGCGAGATGGTAAGCGTGACGAGTAATCAGTTGCTTGCAATATTTGCAGGCCCAGGATTACAAAATGTTTGCATTACTATTTTTTATCACTATTTCAATTTTAAGTGTGAATACGGAAAAATTAATAACATATAGAGTTCCTATCAGCAATAGTATAAAATCGTTCCTAGGTTACCCAAAAGAAAATCTTCTTAACTTTACAGAATTAGCTGAGCAAAACGGGTATGAAACCGAAACTCACAGTATCACAACTTCAGACGGATACATATCGTACCTATTCAGAGTAAACGGGCCGAGGTGCCGCGGGCGGCTGCGGGCGCCGCCCGTGGTGCTGGTGCACGGGCTGCTGCAGGTGGCGGACGTGTGGCTGGACGCCGGCAACGACAGCTTGTCGTACCTCTTGGCCGAAGAGTGCTACGACCTGTGGTTCGGCAACACCAGGGGAACCTACTATTCAAGAGCCCACAAAACTTTGAACCCTGATAAAGACGCTGAGTTTTGGAACTATTCAATAGACGAGGTTGGCCTCTACGATATACCGAATATAATTGACAATGTTCTACGTCTGACTTCGTCTCCAAAAGTTAACTACATCGGTTTCTCGCAAGGAGGAGGGTCAGCGGTGATAGCAATGTCGACCTATCCTAAATATAACAGAAAAGTTAACCTCTTCATAGGTTTAGCGCCAGCTACACAAATGAAAAACTGTAAGTCGGTTGGTTTGAAATTAGTGACGAAGCTGGTTGCGCTGGGCGAAAAAATTATCAGAAAGTTTGGATTACTGGAAATGTTATTTAAAAATTCCATTGTACAATCATTATTAGAATTCATTTGTCAAGTACCCGGAGTGGTGACCAAGTCGATTTGCCTGCTCACCCTGACAGTGTCCGACAGCTACGACCCGGGCTCCATCACGGACCACAGTCTGCGCCGGTTGTTCGCACATTTCCCTGCCGGTGTAAGCTTGCAGATGTTGATTCATTACCACCAGTCTATTGTTAAAGGTGGTTTTTCTAAATATGACTATGGAGTTGTACAAAATTTAAAAAAGTACGGCAGCTTGAAACCTCCAGAATTTGATGTTAAAAAGGTTACTGCACCTTCCGTTTTGATAACAGGCTTAAATGATCACATAGTAGCAGCTGAAGATGTTAAATGGTTGTCTAAGAGACTGCCCAACTTGTTAGAGTTTGTGGTAATGAATAATACTTTTTGGGATCATCTCGACGTACACTACAGTAGTTACATACCGAATTCATTATTCGTAAAAGTAAACGAATATTTGCATAAATATAGTGATGAGTCCTAATAATATCTTTAAATCTTACTCTTAGTATATACCTATGAATATTATAAGAATATTGAGTGTTACGTTCATGGTACGAATAGTAACTAGTATCCAATTATATTGGATTGATACTACTTTGATTCCAATTAAATTTTATTTTAAAGATGTAATAAATTACTTTTTTTTTGCATATGTGATGTGAGTGATAGTGCACATTCTTTGCACGTCCAACCAGATCAAGTTCACTCAACTACAGAAGTCGGATTTTGTTCTATAACGAGGGGTTCAACTCACCCTATCGGGGTAGTATCGGAAGTGAACGACGACGTCGTCGGTGTCCTCGAGCGCGCACTTGGTCATGGTGTAGTTGAGCGAGGTGCGCTCCAGCGGGTCGCACGCGAACACCACGCTCTCGTTGCGGGGCAGGTCGGGGCCCTCGGTCCTGTGCCCTGTGCAGTTTACATTTACAATAGCTTAACAACTTACAATTATGTATAGGCCAACCTTCGTATATTAAAGCCCCTTGCAATAGATTTACCTGCTAGATTATAGACAGTTATTTCATACTAGTTCATAAAATGTAAGTTTGCGCATTGATAGCGATCGTGTTATTATAGTTGTGACTGAGTGCATAAGCGGGGGAGCGTTGCATTGCCCGCGCTGCGTATAAAGGTACGCGCACAAGATGCGAATATATTCGACAGGTACGGCTTAGACACAATCCTATTGATTAAACTACTATATCTAGAAGTACAACTGTGGTCTAGGACGGCGTAGAATAGAAAAGAATACACTTTATTGCATACAAATTAAGATACAAAAATACATTGTTCAATTCAGGGTGCTGACAAATAAAAATTGTTGAATACACCTAAATATACTTACGATTGCAAAAGAAGTATTTGTCCCCCGCGCGGTACAGCTCCCGGTCTTCGGCGCTCAAGCAGGAGTCATACATGATCTGCGTGGGCGTGATGTCGTCCTCGCACAGGAGCGCTCCGGAACCGTCGGGCTCTTTCGGCGAACGGTTGGCGGGACAGCGGTACAACACGCCTGGAACATTTCCATATAGATCAGCCGCACATATTTAATGACAACGTTAATTGATATTTAGATAGCGTACTTGGAAAAATCCATAGACTCACGTTTTGAAGACACCTCATGAGAACAAAATTTTTACAAAATGGAAGTAAGAATCAGAGAAGCGGCGGGCAAGGGCTACAGCGAAGTAACGTGTATTTTAGCTTGCACCTGCTTGCGATCAAGTCTAACACACAAACGCACGGTTACAAATAAAAGTTAGTTCAGAAGATGTGCTAATAACCAAAATTCAAAATTTAAAAAACCCCGACCGAGTCAGATACCCTCATCCACTAAACTAGAATCAGAGCTGCTCATCTTCAAATGGTCCTGTTTACCTTAGGTAAGGTACCATATACTTTCCAATTTCCATATAGTTAAAGTTACGCCGTGAAAATGTTCAAATCTATAGGACATATGGAAGGTACTTAGATCCTCTCATCCACTCATCAACTAGAAAAGAGCTGATGATCTTCAAACGGCTGAACAGATTTTCATGAAACATGGCTTCACCAGCCCACTCGGGCTAAAATAACCTATGACACAAAAAAACTAAATGAAAATCGGTTCATCTGTTTGGGCTCTACGATGCCACAGACAGACAGATACACGTTAAACTTATAACACCTCTCTGTTTTTCATTGGGGCATAAAAATACCTTTTCTGATAATAAGCGGCGGCTTGTTCCTAAGCTCCGCGATGGTGGTGCCCTTCTCCCCGTTCTGTATGGCGGTCATGACGCGCCGGTAGAGCGTCACGCGCCGCTCCTGCTCCGCCATTATGTACGGCATCAGCTCGTCGGAGAGCACATCCACTTTCTTCTTGGCTTCGGCGTTCATCTGGGTTTAATTATTCTTTATTTTATGACAGAAATGCACAAAATTATGCAGGCGGCTCAATCTTCGCAACACCACTTTTAAATAATTTGCTTTAGTAACACACAGTGCACAGTACACAGTACAGAAAAGTAGTGTGTGTGGATTGTCACGGTATACCATTATTAGGTTACCCTAATTAATAATAATAATGTGTATGAAAGTATTCCAAATTTATAGGTGATAAATTTATTTGTAGAACTTACTCTGTCTGCATCTTTATTGAATTTTATTCCAGTGCCATCCTGTAAAAGAAAGTAAAAAAATTGAGTCATTATACAGTGTGTCCGGGGAAGTTATATCTATACCAATATTATAAAGAGGAAAGATTTGTTTGTTTGTTTGTTTGTTTGTAACGAATAGGCTACGGAAATACTGAACCGATTTGAAAAATTATTTCACTGATAGGAAGCTACACTATCGTCGAGTGACATAGGCTATATAAGATTTTCAAAAAAATTAGGGATCCTTACGTAAACTCAAATAATGTAACCCAAGGTGCAATATTTTTTCCGTTGTTTACATATTTTGACAGGTGGTTTGTTGTTGTTGTTTGTTTTTTTTTTCGCCTATTCTGGGCAGTCAAAAGAACAAAGTCTATAGAGCCAAGTGGCGTAACGAAGTAAGCCGGGAAAGCTCGTATAACATAATTTTAAGGGTGAATTCTATGATCAATTTCATCGATGAAAACACCCCATATGGGGGGTCGCAGCCTCACCCCTCCTCAGTATGATGTTTTTAATTATTTTTTTGCAAAAGTCGACCCCGTCTAATTTTAAATTCACAGTTAAAGATCTAAGGCTCACAGAACCTTCATTAAGGTCTTGATCGAAGGCTAAGTACTTAGGCTACCTAAGTTACTTACAAAATAACCAAGTATTGCTTTTACTTTTTTTTTAAAGTTGCTGAAACAAAAAAAATTATCTGCATTTTTTTGTGGTAGCTTGAAAAATCGCAAAACATGCACAAAAAAATAAATTTTTACAAAAAAAAAAAAAAACACTGAGGGGGGGGTGAGGCTGCGACCCCCCATATGGGGTGTTTTCATCGATGAAATTGATCATAGAATCCACCCTTTTAATTATTTTATAACTTCCCCGGACACACTGTATATTCTGAAGTGATATATATTTGGGCGATAGTTTTCTATGGAGCTATTCTTACGAGGCAAATGCTTGCGATGAAGAAGATTTATTTTATGCCAAATAAAATAGTACAAATCTATACCAATATTATAAAGAGGAAAGATTTGTTTGTTTGTTTGTTTGTTTGTAACGAATAGGCTCCGGAAATACTGAACCGATTTGAAAAATTCCTTCACTGGTAGGAAGCTACACTATCCCCGAGTGTCATAGGCTTATAAGATTTTAAAAATAATTAGGGATCCTTACTTAAACTCGAATAAAGTAACCCAAGGTGCAATTTTTTTTCCATTGTTTACATATTTTGACAAGTGGTTTGTTGTTGTTGTTTGTTTCTTTATTCTCCCATTCTGGGGAGTCTAAGGAACAAAGTCTATAGAGTCAAGTCGTTAGTAGTATCTTTAAATCTATGGCGTAACGAAGTTAGCCGGGAAAGCTCGTATATTATAATTAGGTGATACTAACGACAGCCTGCCGCCGCACGATGTTGGCCAGGTAGCGGCCGCGGCGCGTGGCCGGCAGCAGCACGCTGCCTGGCTGGACTTCGTCGCCTGTCTGGAAAAATAACACGTTCAACCATTACTATCAATACATAGTATAAAATACAGTCGCTTCCCGCGTCTGTCCCTATGTATGCTTAAATCTTTAAAACTATACAACGGATTTTGATGCGGTTTTTTTAATAGATAGATTGATTTAAGAGGAAGGTTTATAAGTATAATACATGCACCAAATACTAATAGGTTAGGCGGTACGAAGTTCGCCCGCTCGACTAGTTTATTATAAATCGTACTCATAAAATGTTTGCCGAACAAAAGACGTCCACAGAACATAGACCTCCGGCCTCTTGTCCCCACCACTACCCTTATCCCGAACACCTTAGTTGCCTTGTACTTGTAAGGTTGTTTCAGACCAGGACACGACGTAAGTTGAACTATGACCTTGAATGAGCAGAAAAACTAAAAATAGGTCTCTTTAGTGGTGCGAGCAGGACGACGACTTCCCACCCCTTCCCGGGTTGTTCCTGTTTCGACCCACGGACTTTCTACCCACGATTATTTTTTCCGTTTTCAACCCATTTGTATGCCTGTTTCAACCCACAATCAATCCAACATAAAATAATCATTATTTTTGTCCGTTTTCTACCCATTCATAGTACTGTTTCAACCCGCTGTGCAATTCCTAATTTTGGAGAGTTTGCAAAACATGATCAAAATCATACTAATGTTAACTGCGATAGGTTTGTTTCACTTCACAAAACACTTACCTACTCGTACTAACCAAAATTTTGTGAAATTTCATAGTACGAAGGTAATTAAACATATCTGCGGTTTTCTGTGTTTTATTTTTAACTTAATTTTTTTGTTCACTTTAATGCTAAAGGGGATACCGAAAATCTAAAAGAAATAAAGATAATTTTTTTAAATAGTGGAAAACAAAAGAATTCTCGGACTTCTTTGGCTTACCTTAAAAATATATCTATTTTTTGACAACCTTACATATTACTTATGTGTATTTAATAGGTAGGTACTTATCGTGGGTCGAAACAATAATGACCATTTGTTGTGGGTTGAAACAAGAAAAAAAGGTGCGTGGGTAGAAAGACCGGGGGTCGAAACAGTAACAACCCGACTTCCCCACCCCCTCACGCGAGGGTCAAGTTATTTGTCCCGCAGTGTACAAAATTATTAAAAAAATATTCTAGGATTAATACCTAGATAGAGATACGATAACATTAAAGTTTCGCATTCGTAATGCTTTAATATAAAAGAAATAAATACATATCACTTACTGGTGGATATCCACATTTTACATGAAAAAAAAAATTCAAAAGCAAAATAAAATGGTAACAAAAGTTAGTTACCACCTTCATCGCTACCTAGTTATTGAACAAAGTGAAAGAAAATCTCTAATTGGAACAGTTAAAAGTTTCAACGTATTGTTTTTAATGAATGTGGATAAAACTAATTGATCACTGATACAGTTTGTTAAAAATAAATGACACGTTCAATTAAATTAGAAAAACTACAAAAATAAAAAATTGTACAATTTTCATCAATATGACATAAAAATATACTTTCAGCTCTGATAATTAGGGAGGTGGCGAGCAAAATTTCTAAATAATAAGCACGCTTGGCAGACGCTATTAATAGCGATAATAATACCCTAACAAACATTAAGGACCGCGTCTGCCAATATGGTAGCCCTGCGTTTACATTTGACAAGGTTTCAAAAATGTAAAAAAAAAAAACTCTACTAAATCATTTGCACGTGTCTGCCTCTGGGGCTGATGATAACAACCATCCTGTCAACACGTAAAATCGAAGAGGCAGACATCTAGGGCGCTGACTTTTGTAGATATTAATTTTTGATTTTTTTTTTATGATTTAAAAAAAATAAATTATTTGCACGCTTGGCAGACGCTATTAATAGCGATAATAAAACCCTAACAAACATCAAGGACAGCGTCTGCCACCATGGTAGCCCTGCGTTTTCAATTGACAAGGTCTCAAAAATGTAAAAAAAAAAAACTCTACTAAATCATTTGCACGTGTCTGCCTCTGGGGCTGATGATAACAACCATCCTGTCAACACGTAAAATCGAAGAGGCAGACATCTAGGGCGCTGACTTTTGTAGTTATTAATTTTTGAATATTATTTTTGTTTAAAAAAAATATTATATGATTTGCACGCTTGGCAGACATGTATATTATGAAGTAAAAAAAATAAGAAGGACTTAGGAAAAATAGTCTGCCAATATTGTGGCCCTACGTTTTCAATAGACAACTTTTCAAAAATTTTAAATTAAAAAAAACTATACTAAATCATTTATTTGCCCATTGTCTGCTTCTGGGGCTGATGATACAGCTAACCGGTGGATTTTTCTAAAAAAAAAAAAAAGAAGGGGATGTATTAGTATGAATTCTGGAATGATCTCCAACTTTGAAGCATACCGTGTCGATTGACAAATATTAATCTTACTGCTCTGTAAAAAGTGACAAAAATAACGCCCCAGGACAACCTTTTCCATATGAATACCCGCATTGCCTTGATTCCGTGAATTTCAAACAGTCGTACAACTAAAAATCTGCGAGCAAATACACGTCTGCCAACGTCTATGGTTTTTTTTTTAAATCATAAAAAAAAAAAAAAATAATAATAACTACAAAAGTCAGAGCCCTAGATGTCTGCCTCTTCGATTTTACGTGTTAACAGGATGACTGTAATCAGGAGCCCCAGAGGCAGACACAAATCTATGTCAAACATCTATGATGTTTATTAATGCCTTCAGCACATGCTGAGCACGTGCTAATTTATGGCTGCATTTAGTTTTAATTTTGTTTTAAATTTCAAATCATTACTAAAAATTACTGCTCAACCGAGTGGCATTTTGCTTCTTTACCTTCATGTCAAGGGTCGGGCGGGATTGGTTTATTAAGATATTTATGCATTGCCGTTTTATTTATATAAATCTTACACTAATTTACTACACACAACCTTAAATAATACAAAAAAATAACAGACTTAAAAAACTATTATCGTCCGTCATACATATCACTTCATAGTAGGTATAAGTACATCAATGGTCTCGGCTTACTTCGTTACGCCATAAAATATAAGATACTACTACAGACTTGGCTCTATAGCCTATGTTCTTTTGACTGCCCAGAATGGGCGATTAAAAAAACAAACCAACAAACCACCTGTCAAAATATGTAAACAACGGAAAAATATTGCACCTTGGGTCACATTATTTGAGTTTATGTAAGGATACCTAATTTTTTTGAAAATCTAATATAGCCTATGTCACTCGGGGATAGTGTAGCTTCCGTGAAAGAATTTTTCAAATCGGTTCAGTATTTCCAGAGCCTATTCGTTACAAACAAACAAACAAATCTTTCCTCTTTATAATATTGGTATAGACAATGTTTCCAGTCAAGTTTTTTGCTTTTAAATATAGGTGCACAGATTATTGTATTCCTTATAATAACATACTCCATAATTTTTATTGGTACCTATACTGAGTTTGTATTAGACTAATTGACCGTATTAGTGACGCGCGCGCATTTTGTCATTTGAACCGAAGCTTCGTCTAAAAGCGGGCGCCGCTGCCGCTGCCGCCGCCGCCGCTTCAATGTTTAAATTCTGTTGTCTGGTCCTTTGTTAAGTTTTTACAAAGAGATGGTTTATCAAATAGTTATTCTTTTGTTTGCAATTATAATAGGTGAGTCTTTTTATATTTTGTTTCCTGTAATAGTTTGACTGCTCATTAGATCAGTTGGCAGTGATGTGGACTGGGACGCTTGTGCACCGGGTTCGATTCCTGGCGGGATGAACATTGTTATGATGAATATCGATGTTTGTTTCCGGTCTGGGTGTAAAGTTCGTCTCTGTATATGTTTCGGATACAAGTTCTTCCTAGTTAGGGGCTCTGAGTGAGATGTGTTATTATATCTTATTTTTTATATAGTTTAAATCTAATAACAATATGTTTGTAGTCCTAAACTACCCTTGTATATCTTTATTATTAAAATATTCACATTGATTAAAAAATTAACGGTAGATATATAACTAGGGCGTAAATCAAAGTATTTACATAAAATCTAAGCGATTTTTTTTTTATTTATAAAAAGAAAAAATAATTGGTTATTAAGTACCAAAGGTTTTTTAACGTGTAACAATGGAACATTTTATTGTTGGATTAATGAAAATAAGAGTTACACAATACAACGTAGGCGCAAGCAAAGCTATTTTGATTTAGGCTCTTTTCTCTCTCTGCGCTCGGGACTCTCACTACGCTCGGTTGCAATAATTGCATGCCTTTTTTTTACAAAATAGATAGACGCTTTTGTATTCTAGCAAAATTATATAATACATAATTGGTTTATTTTGAATCAAGCATTGATCAGCGAGTCAGCGCTGAGTCAAGATTGAATCAGCGCAGTCGATGAAAACCTTCAGCACATGTTGAGTAAGTGCCATTTTACAGCAACTGCGTGTGTTGCAGTTGCTGTAAAATGTTGTTACAACTTGTTCACAGTTCTTTATTAGTTATTTATTTATTTTTGTTCTGTAAAACTGTTTTATTCATGTGCTTACAATATGTAATTATATTGGTATATCTATGTGTCTTGTTGTGTATAAATAATTTATTTCTTTCATTGGATCGAAGGTATAAGTTATTACGATTCTTAAAAATAATGATACATTTATTAGAAGGTATATTTGTTTTATAATCTTGCGGCTTTTTTTAACAATAATGAATAGTCCTTACTATAACTTTGATAATATGATATACCCTTATAACATAACAAAAAAAAATAAGTGCGTACATTAGGGGAGCATGGTCAATTAACTTATTAAAGCTCAGACATTCGTTCTTAAAGGGGGATAAGCGAAGCAGATGCGAATAATAATTGCGTTCAATTTAAAGCAATCTTGCGAATAACTTTCATTGCTATTAGACATGTCAAAAGGAGGGCGTGGCAATAAAAGCACAAAGCGAAAGCGACGGAGATTATACATTTACTAGAGGCTGCCCCGCGGTTTCACTCGCGCAGATTTCTCATAAACACCAAAATCCAGTTTTTTCCCGATCCCATGAGAATTTCGGGAAATTCTTTCTTAGTCCTCACCTACACTCCCTAAGGACCTACATGCATAATATCAGCCCGCTACGCCCAGTAGTTTTGGCTCTGCGTTGTCAGTCAGTCAGTCAGTCAGTAACGGAAGTTTTATACATATTGATAAGCACTATAGTTAATAAAGGTTCCTTTTTTGACTACGGAATCCAAAAGTAAAGACTTGCATTTTATCGTTTTACATATTTTGAACAAGTTCTGTGATTTTGAACAAGATTGTGTTAAAAAAAATCAGAGAAAGTTATATGAAAAACTTTTTGGGCTAGACCAAAATATTGCGTCTACATACCCACTAGTACCCGTGCTTATGCAAAATTTTGCACAAATTTACGACAATGACAAGTTAATATTTATGAAAATCATTGTGTTGCTGTCTAAAATGCCAGATATTATTTAAATGTTTTTAAATTAACTAATTAGAGGGGACGCGGAAGAGAGGACTTAGATCGAGATCAATGGATTGTTAAATTATTTATTACCCGCATCGCATACTAATTTTTAAATCTAAATCACAATAACATTCTAAGATAGTTTGTGTCTGTGTTATTGCGTAGGTACAGTTGCGGACACGGGCGGCGTAACACTTCCAGTTTTTCTGTATTGCAAAATAGCTCTTGTTCTTTTGTAATACAGTCTAGGGCTGACGAAACTATAGACAAATCTGTTACGGACTCCTAGCTGCCTTTTCACCTTTTAAACCCAGTATTAACATATTAGATATCAGTCGCCTAAAAAAATATTTCTAGGACAAAACGTATACTTTATGCACATGAAAAATAAATGCGCAGGCAAAGCTGCCGGCATCGACTAGTTATATAACAAGTGTGCTATAATAGTTTATTTTCAACATTCTTTTAACAAGTAAATTGAAAACAAATCAATATAATATTCATTTGCAGATTTAAAAAAAAAACTTAATTTTAAACAAATTGAGACTAACATATCAAGTAGCTGTGACCCTGTCCCACGACTCCTTACGTTTGAGATATTAATGTATTAAGGAGCGCACGACCGTCCAATTGAGCGTATTAGGGAGATGCTTGTAAGCATTAATTTAGTTCATAACGTAAAATGTAGAGTGGAGGCATTGAATGACATGTCATGGTGCTCTAAGAAATACAATGTATATTGTTTTTAAAGTATTGACTGTAACCTTCATTACTCTATACAATATTCTAAATTGGTCTTCCCCCTTCAAATTACAGTTGAAGAAATAAGTGTGAGAGAGACTTTACAGTTTTCGGGGGTAATAAAACAAACAAAATAAGAAACTCCATGTTTTTGCTCAGAAAACTTTGTGTCAGGTCAGCAAGCAAATATTTTTCAAATTCCACTTCCGCTTCTAAATTCCAAACATATGCCCCAAAACAGTTTCCTATTTAATCCTACAAAAAAGTAACAATTAACGAAGAGAACGTTCCCTTCCGCGCGTCTAAATTGTCCTATTAAAAAATATTAATATGGCCCGTGCTGCGCGTGTACTAATTATTGGTTGAAAAAGATAAGGGTCCATCCATGTTGAATAGAAAAGTATTTAAGACATGCAATGCAACGCTAGCACATCTTCGTTTTCCTGTGGCATATTTCTCAAAACTTGAAGTTGTCGGTATGTTATCAGTATAAATGTTGATGACTGTAAATGCTATTTTCAGTAAAAATCTTGTTTTTAATGAAGTAAAGTAGTATAAATAAATAATATCTTCCGAAGATATAGTTATATATCGGAAGTGGCGCTACTTTCACACCGTATGGCGCCTTAAAGACGCTTTACTTATTTATTTCGCAAATTTTTACTTTCTTTTATAGCCTGTCATATCCGAATTTTATGGCAATTTTTATAATTGCATACAAAATAAATCAAAACACTACACTTAGAGCCTCTAACGAGATAGAACCTGTATCTACGGTGCCTAAAACATAAACAAATACACGTAAACCCAGGAAACGAACATCGATATCCATCATTACAATGTTCGCTCCCGCCAGTAATCGAACCCGGACCTGCTCCGTAATCACAGTCAACATAAAATGACATATCTGGTAATATTTTTTTTTACAGGGTTATCAGCAGTAGACGTGGTCTTCAAAGGCGACTGGAAGACGGGCGTGGGATGGGAGCTGGTCTGCTCTTGGAGCTTCCCGCCCGGAGACCGCCTGCAGTCCGTCCACATGTACCGCGGGAGCGCGCAGTTTAAGATATATCGACCGGAGGTAAAATCACCACCCACACCCACTATGTTATTACGACAAAAGAGTTTCTTTAATATTTCGGGGTTGTCTCAATAATAACCGTCGCGAGCTCCGCTGTCATGACGGTGGGAGTTAGCTTTTGACAGTGAGGAGTGGCGCCTCTTATTTGCGGAGGCCAAACAAGAGCAACCCCTCTTTAGACCAATAACCGCTCAAATTCATTTTAGTTAGTTGGCACCATAATATTAAAACACGATATGAGAACAGGATAGTACCTGCTAGGCTGTGCTGTGAAACAACATTATAAACAGGAAGGCAAAGCAACGATGAATTTGCAGTCCTAGAACACTCGTAAAGTGACTAATAACCACTAATTGACTTGCCTAGACCTCTTCTACTTGGGTCAATTACTGTGGTACAGGAACTTTGCTATTCTGGCACAACATGACCTACATACAATGCGCACTTGCGCTGTGACAACTCTTCTAATAACATATTAATGAGTCATGCATGTCATGAGAGTAATCATACTTGAATATTTCAGTTACATAATTTTATTCACCGACGTCAATACATAGTATAAAACAAAGTCGCTTCTCGCTGTCCCTATGTATGCTTAAATCTCTAAAACTATGCAGAATCAAAATCAGAATCTTTATTTGTTACCATAGGTCTATACAGATGTTATGTAGTAAAAAAGAGTATCACTATGATATGCCTAAATTAGGCGCACAAATTATTATTATCTATACCAATATTATAAAGAGGAAAGATTTGTTTGTTTGTTTGTTTGTTTGTAACGAATAGGCTCCGGAAATACTGAACCGATTTGAAAAATTCTTTCACTGGTAGGAAGCTACACTAACCCTGAGTGTCATAGGTTATATTAGATTTTCAAAAAAATTAGGGATCCTTACCTAAACTCAAATAAAGTAACCAAAGGTGCAATATTTTTTCCGTTGTTTACATATTTTGACAGGTGGTTTGTTGTTGTTGTTTGTTTTTTTATTCGCCCATTCTGGGCATCAAAAGAACATAGTCTATAGAGCCAAGTCTTTTGTAGTATGTTTTATTCTATTGCGTAACGAAGTAAGCCGGGACAGCTCGTAAATTATAAACATTATGGTCAAAATCCTTACGTAACTAAATAAACTTTGTCTCTACATACCTAGTTAACAAAAACAAATATAACTTCTTAAAATTAACTTATTGTAACGGACGTCTATAGGTACATAAAACAGGTTCTTTTCTAACTGCAAAGGGTAGGAACATGTCTTTGAGACTATAATAAGACTTAACAACTAAAAACTTAAAGAAGCTTATTCTTAAATTGTTGTGAAGGTAAACATTTAATATTATCAGGTACTTTGTTGTATATTATCGGTCCCATACAGATTACACTATTGTGTAACAATATAGTGTTAGAAGGTCGGATACAGATATTATTTTTAAAACTTATATTTCTATCTTGATACTTAAGAATATTAGTAGGGAAAAGTTTTTGATTAAGCTTGACAAAAATTGCTACTTCGTAGATATAAAGGCATGGAAAAGTAAGAATCTTATAATGAATAAAAAAAGGTCTAAAACTATCTAACTGCTTTAAATTAATTGATGCGTTTTTTTTAATAGATAGAGTGATTCATGAGGAAGGTTTATAAGTATAATAAATGAGCAACATAGTAAAAGGTTAGGCGGTACGAAGTTCGCCGGGTCGACTAGTACTACATAAATTACAACCAATAAATCTTAAATATATTTTTTTAGTATAACCACGGCAATATGTAACTACTTATCTGTTCTATAAAAAAAATCCATTTGTTTGTTTTGAGGATTGAGGCTTTAACTTGTGAGTGGTTTCAAACTATCCATCTTGTTTAAGTAGGAAGTCAGCGTACTCGACAAAGAAAGACCAATCGTCGCGCTAAAAAGAAAAGGAAGAACAGGTACCTTATCAAACACTTAAGCACTCTGTGGGTATACTTACTTTATTTCTTCATGATCCATATCGGTGAAAGTTGAAACCATTTATTCAATCATCGAGCATAGTCTGAGTTACTAGCTTTATCTCCTTTTTATATTATTTTATCTTTTAGACAAAAAAAAACATTAAACTACCGACAGATTGCCACTGGTGCGCTCGAATTGATACCAACTTCGAATTGGCACCTAATTATAAATTCCATAAATTCAGTTCGAATTGGTCACGACACGACCAATATTTAATTATAAAAATATCTGTTTTTGTAGTTCCGACTCGTCACTCAGGGCAGTGAGTAGTAATAACAACAAAAGTTTGTTCGCCCTTTATTATGACAACCACAACACAGGCTTGTCTTTTGTGGTGCTAAAATGCAATTAATGAAGTGTTTTATATTGTTTAATGATATACTATTTCAGTCATTCGGTCCTAGTCTAAACGAGGACTTCAACACAACGGACAGCCTGATGCGCCTGGCGTGCTCGGCGCGCGAGCAGCGGCGCGGCGCGTGCGCGCTGACCGTGCAGCCGCACACGCCGCCCGCCAGCATCACCGTCTACGCCTGCGAGGTCTCCGGCGAGCGACCCATGTTCAGGATCATGAGGAAGGAGTATGAACTCGAAGCTTTTGGTAAGACGTTACATGACGCTTTTTTACTGACTTCATATAAGGATACTTACTGTTACAACAACATAAAAGCCTATGTATTGGCCATATGTTAATTTTTCTTTCAACACGTGTGTGGGAGGGATCCCACCGTCTTTAACATAGCTTTAGTTGCGTAAACGAGACCAATATTTTTTTAATTAACAAATTTATCATTAAAATATTATTTACGCATAAAATTATTTGTGAGGTTAATTCTCACAGTTATTAAATAATCCAGAAACGAGCACAATATTATTTGCAAGATCTGAAAGTAAGGAATTGTGCAGTTAAATTAACAAGTTGCTATTTCTCTGTTACTCATGCATTTTCTAGGTAGACTGACATACTTTTTTAGCTTACCAATTTTTCGTATTTCTAGTTCCGTCGACGGACGCTCACATATCCGCTCAGAAGCACGTTGACGAGGCGACCTCGACGGCGCGAGTTCTGCTCAACTGCTCGGCCACTGGCATCCCGGCGCCAGCCCTTGTATGGACTGTCGGAGAACAGACTGTGAGAATACTATACTTATACTACTCTACTAAATCAAAGCTGTGAAATGGTGAAAGCTGCGGAAGTACACTGGATGAGAATGAAATTAAAGCCTCCATTTAGTAGGTATATTACGGACAGAAATGCTCCTAAAAAATACATTAATAGTCTGTGTACTTATAAAAAAAAGTATAATATAGACTGATCCGTAGCTCAGTTGGCAGTGATGTGGACTGAGATGCGTGAGCACCTGGGTTCGATTCCCGGCGGGGCGAACATTGTTATGATGAATATCGATGTTCGTTTCCGGTGTGGATGTAATGTTTGTCTCTGTATATGTTTCGATAGACCCCAGATACTCCTACAGGTTATTCCTAGTTAGGGGCTATTATTATAATAAAAGGCTTACTGTGGCAGGTTGAAGGCGACTTCTCAGGCAAGGCGTGGAACCGGTCGACGCGGCTGATGCACGCGTGGTCGAGCCTGGCGCTGACGCCGCGCGACGCGCCGCTGCCCGTGCGCTGTGTGCCGCAGCAGCGCACCTACCGCCGCGCGCTCGCGCGAGGCCCGCCCGCTGACTACATGTTGCCACCTTTGACTGAGCACGTCAATAACGCTCACAGATTGCGCTGTAAGATATCAATTGCTTTAACTTACTCAAAGTTATTATCTAATAAGCTGTATTAATAATTTAAATCTTCTCAAGGCAGTGGTCCCACCGCCGCCCGGCGAGAAACTACTATAAGCGATTTTCTCGTTAAAGAAAGCCACAATAAATACAAATTCCGTGTAAAATAAAGAGATGCATGTATCAATAGTTCTAATCGTTTCTCCGTCGGCGGTGGGACCAGAAATAAGCAAAGTGTCAGTCGACATACTCACATTTTATTTTCAGGATACTCGAAGCTTCCTTAACTGTGTTATCTATTAATATGTAGAATAACATGATTGCAACAATTTTTACATTGATTAGAGGCAATTCCTTAACTTATGTTAATGTTTTTTTTTTCAGATTTATACAAAAAACACGGCGTTTTACTAACAGTGTTATTGTATGTACTTCGATGATGAATTAATATCAAGACATAATTTATTTAATATTAAGATGTAGAGGACTTACAGGACAGTAAAACCAGTGAATGTGAGATTTAACTTTTATTGTATGAGACAACTAATGGAGAGTCAAGGTTCTTAGTTTAGTCCTACTTATATTCGCAGATACTACTTCAGTGTTAAATACTGATTGTTTTATGTAGTACGTCTATAAAGAGTTACAAATAAAAGTAAATATTGTATACAGAAATGCCAACATACTATAATAAAATTATATTTGTAATTCACATGTGGAACAGGAATGTAAATCATAAGTGTACTCAGTTTCTTATACTGCGCCATTATAACTGTGAATACGTTGCTGTTAGAAAGTAAGTTTTTTTATTAAAAATTAAAACATTTGTATTTTTAAGACGACATTATTAAATTGAGTAAGAAACAAAAAATACTAAATAATTCCATTATATTTATAGTAATTATCTAATAGTCTACAGATTGTTAGTTGACTCTGTACCCGCTTGGTTCACAAGTATGACATCAAAAGGATATAAATGAATAAATACCACCGCAAAACGATTTGTTTGTACAGATTATGGTGTAAAACACAATGGACGCATTTTTAGCGAACCAACTATAGTTAGGTAACTACGGTGTAACTCGAAAATTGGTTAAACAACAGTCTAAAATCAACAGTGCCAACTTATGTTATAGATTCAATTTTGTAGAATTATAAAAAACTGGTTATTTTAAATTTTCAAGCGCTAAAGCTTGTTCCTGCTAGTATAGAATTAGTCTTTGGCTTCATTATCTATTTATTATTCATTCAGTCAGTTCCGTACCATTACTTCTAAGACGCTTCACACAGCCATTGATATTTATAGACAGAAGGGAAAACTTTCATATTTTCTCGCTTATTCTAAATTTTAAAAGGTACATACTTATTTACGTCAAAAATAATATCAAGTGTCCACACAGAGGTTTGTTTTATAATGACGAAT
This sequence comes from Euspilapteryx auroguttella, assembly GCA_951802225.1. NCBI lineage: Eukaryota > Metazoa > Arthropoda > Insecta > Lepidoptera > Gracillariidae > Euspilapteryx > Euspilapteryx auroguttella. The sequence continues at coordinate 13,368,268 of OX637641.1, read as the reverse complement.
TAGTCAGGCTGAGACGTAAATTTGCAAATGTAATGACGCGCATCTACCTGTGGTGGCAAAAAGAAACCATCGAGTGGAAACGATGGAATCAAATAAAGAAGCCCGTTGAATAAACCTGCGTGGACAGAGGACAGTTTCCAGACTTTCCGGTACGTCAGGAAGCGGTGCAGAGTGATCACTCCCGCTCCCCGCTCCCCGCAAGTATTCCGTAAGTAGCGACAAGTGAAGAAAATCTCCCTACTTACAATACAAATAAATCGTGCATTTAAAACTTCGCTAAATTATTTAATGTTAAATGGAATACATTTGAGAGAAAAATAATAATATTGAAGCGTTAATATTAAGTAAAGTCTACGTAATTAAATAATTACTTAGCTATCGTATATTTATATAACATATAATGTCATGGACGGGGGATTTTATCATTGAGTAACCGAATAATGCCTTGCACAAATCAGGTAAGTTTGTTTTTTACTTATTCTTAAAATGACTAGACACAAGATAAGACTAGCAATGAGATCTCTTTGAATGAACATTTTGCATTTCAAATGCATTCCGACTGCAAAATCGCAGTTCTGAAGTCTTATTTCATACAAAAAAATGCTATGCTCGTCAACTATTAGCTAAGGAGGTAGCGAGTAAAATTACAAAATGATCAGCACGCGTGCTATATATATTATATAGCGATAATATACTCTAACAAACATCAAGGCCACCATGGTGACCTTGCGTTTTGAATACCAACCATAGATAAAATTATAAAAAAAATACTATGCTCAACCATTATCTAACTATGCACATGTCTGTCTCTGGGGCTGATGATCACATTCAACCTGCAAACACACAAAATCGAGGAGGCAGACATCCAGGCAGACGTCGCACGCATGTAGGCGACACGCTCGTTTGCAATCCTTTTGGAAAATTGTGTCAGAATCTGAGTGTGCCTGTTTTTTATATCATTTTATTGTTTTGTTTTTTGAGTAGCACCCATCTTATCATGCCATGGCTACTTACATGAATAAAGATACATTAGGAAAAGTTATGAGATATAACACAGCTCATGAAGTATGGCTAGAACTACACCAACTTTACGTTGGAACATCCAAAGATCGCTCAATAATCTTTGCATGAGCTCCTTCAGTAATCAAAAGGTCCGTAAAAAGGTACGGGAGACGATGTGCCTGAGCACCAGTCAAAACTGACTGAACTGAACCAAGAACTATCAAAAGATAACAGACAGGAGCATGAATTACTTTTGATTTGCAAAATTCCTAATACTCTTAAAGAAGAATACTTTTGATTCAAAAGTGTATAGGTATTTTGTATTATTACTCTTTTGTATAACTTATACGATATTTAAATAATATTCAAAAGTCAAGTTGATGTGTGTGACACTTAAAAAATTTGTTAGTCGAAAACCAGATACTGAATAAAAACACGTCGTGAAACTAAGTCTCTTTTTATTTTACCTAATCTAAAATCAGATAAAGCTCCAAAAATCACAACACATCACGAAGAGCTGTGGAGTAGATAAAGTAAAGTAGTAAAGTTAAGTTTACGAATCAATTGTGTTTTTGAAAAAGAAACTATCGTGGCTAGCGTCTATGACGCCTGATGGTGGATGGTAGGTCTTCTAATGTTCCAAGTAATATACGTTTTGAGTGGTAGATGGCTACCCGACGTGGAAGTTTAAAATTAGAAGTTACCTCATCCACGAGGACCTATGGGATCAATAGGTGGTATCCGGAAGGGTTACCATTCCCGCTACTGCAAGTAGTAGAATTCGCAACGATAATAGGGCATGTCCGAAGCGCGGTTTAAGATAGAGGAACTTGGGATCTCTAAAAAAGAATCTATATGAAGGCCGTGGCTGGGACGAAGGCTAGCACGGGAACGTAAAAATAAATCTCTCAGAAAATAATATGGAGAAATACATTAATGCTGTAGTGAGTAATGTCCTAGATCTTGATGATATTGACAAGAAGATGGAATAGATGCTTCAGTAGTGGCAATATTGTACGATGGACTCACAGCTTAGTATGAAACAATGATTATGGGTCTGGAGAATAGCAACGTGGAGATAACTGGGTCGGTGGGTCGTTAACTGCTTCACTTGTGAAGAAAAAACTCTTGAATGAGTTATCAAAGAAGGATGAGCCAGAAGCGGCTTCTGCTTCTGTGCTTCGAAAGCAAGAAACCATCGAAGGACGAATAAGAGTAAGATTGTGGTGTGCTACGTTTGTCAGAAACCTAGGCATAAGAGGCCCAATTGTCTACTTCGTTAATAGAAAGGAGAGAAGCTAAAATCAGTACCGTTTTGACGGCTTGGCTTTGACTGACAGGAAGAAGGACATGGTTTATCGACTCGCGAGCGACAACACATTTGACGTCGTCACGGTTGGACTGGCTATCTGATGTGAAGTCGGACCACGAATCCTGTCCATCATGGAAGGACTAAACATATTGACACAGAGGTACCACTTCATCATGGAGAAAGTGTCAGAGAACATAGTCAATGTAAAATACATTAGTACATCAAGTATTCCTGCAGATGTAACGAAACTGTTTAGGTTCTGTTGCGCGTAAGCGATGTGTAACAGGTTCACATATTTGATTGGGTTTACTTATATTGTTGTTTTTTATATCTACTTTGTTATTGTTTTCTGAAATTTCTATTGGTGATAATTATTGGTACTTAGATTTTGATTAAGGGCGGATGTTGTAATCGGTATTAGTACTCTTTTGTATTACTTATACTAATCAAAAGTCAAGTTGATGTGTGTAACACTTAACATGTTTGTTAGTCGAAAACAAGATACTGAATAAAAATACGTCGTGAAATTATGTCTCTTTTTATTTTACCTAATCTAAATTCAGCTAAAACTCTAAAAACCACAACATGGCTTCTCATCCCCAAAAATGAGAGAAATATAGAGAAAATAACAAGTCATCTGTGTGCAGAGCACTAGCAGCCAAAGATGGCGAAAGTAAAGCTGAAGCCCTTGTGTCAGACCCGAGACAAGGAAAATACTTCATTATGATAAAAGAAACATAAAATAATGCTGAAACCAAGGACATCTTTAGAAAACAATGTGATATTTGGAAAAGAGATGCACGACCCCCGAAGCGTAAAGCAGACGATGCCAAAGCGAAGGCACACAAGTTGTATTAAGTGCATTTTTACCATACCCCGAATATATGGATGATAGACAAAACTGGTACGGAGTAAATGGCGCATGTTATACTAGTGACGTTTTTCAAATATTTTAACATATTATAGCCAATTACACGGTTACTACTGCAAATAGTCAAAGAGTCCTTGTCGTCGGAAAAGGCAATTTAAACTGGGAAGCAAATGTAAATAGATTTTTTTTAAATGTAACTCTCCAAGAATGTACAGTAATAACTTTTATCAACTCCAGGAGCTCATGAACACCTACGGTACCATATTCACCTTAAGTACGACGACGTGTTCCCTCAGTTTACAAGAAATAACAGTACTTATTGGAAAAAGAGCTAAGAATGGTGGCCTATAAAGTTTTAGTACATGAGGTTGTTTTTGAGAACCCAATAGAGTTAATGTAACAACGTTATTTAACACGATGCAACTATATCATGAAAGACATGGATAATAATATGACTCGTATTTACCAATAAAATGTTAGAAAAATGTGAACAGACGTTATTAATTCGCCAAAATTTCGATTTAAAATTTTGCAATAGTGTCTGGGAATAACAATAAAGAGTCTGACAAATAGTAAAAAAAATCGTCGATTTGATAAATCTACTAGGACATTGCATCAGTTACACTGCACTCCTTGAACTGGAAACCGAGGCAACACTGCGGTTTAATTTTCTGCAGCGAAAATAAAAAAAAACCTTATCCCAGTACAGGAGATGCTTTCAACTACATCGACCGATTTATTGAGACCCTCACGGGAAATGATACTCTCAACGACACATTGGGTGGTTACACTGCACTCCTTGAACTGTAAACCGAGGCAACACTGTCGTCAAAGTTTGTGCAGCGGAAATAAAAAAAAACATAATCTCAGTACAGGAATTGCCTTCGACAACGGCCGATATATTGAGACGTTCACGGGAAATGATACTCTCCATGACACCGTGGGTGTTATCTATCAGAACATTAACTACTCTAAGAAAGATGGATTGATCGATTTGACGAGTGTTTCTTAAACTTTTGGTCATACTTCGAAGTTCTACCCGAAATATAATAATATAATTCGTATTTTACCAATAAAACGATAGAAAAATGTGAACAGACGTTATTAATTTACCAAAACATCCATTAAAAATTATGCAATACTGCTTTCGTGTCTGGGAATAACAATAAAGAGTCTGACGAATAGTAAAAAAATCGATTGATAAATCTACTTGTACATTGCATCAGTTACACTGCACTCCCTGAACTGGAAACCGAGGCAACACTGTTAAGTTTGTGCAGCGGAAATGAAAAAAAACTTATCTCAGTACAGGAGTTGCTTTCAACAACAACGGCCGATATATTGAGACCCTCACGGGAAATGATACTCGCCATGACACCGTAGGTGGTTACTAGGGTTCATTCCCGGGATTTCTCGGGTCGAGAATTCCCGGGAAATCCTTGGTTTCTGTTCCCGGGAAATTATGCTCGAGAAAAGTCGAGAACTCGAGAAATCATATTTGAGTCTATGTAGTACAAATAAGTTCGTGAATTACGTAAAAGATGGAAATGAACTTTTTACTTTATAAGCATAATGATGGTACGCGGTGGAGTCAAGTCCTGTAACCAAAATCGATCGACTCGTAATCGTATTACAAGCGACTGTCTTAACCATTGCTGGTTTCTTTAGGCGTATAACAGTAATCGACTTTACAAAGTGGCAATGGTTAACGATATCAATAACAAGACAACTACAATTCGATAGAGTTCAACGACGAAGCTTGACGGTGTACTGCTTGTGTATATTCTTGGAGGTTCTCAATTCGTCGCGTATACATATATTTTTTTATGTATGATCACGCATAACTTTTTACTGTGTGGACCGATTTTAATAATTCTTTTTTCAATCGACAGGGTATACGCTGAAGTTGGTCCCATTAAAATTTGGAAAAAACGTTCCAACCCTAAGGGTGGAAAAATAGGGGTGACTTTATTGTTCACTCACAGATTGTATTGCCGTGTTGTGATTTACATGAAAAGTGCTAGGTATAATTATGAGTATTTTTTAACATTCATATATGTTAATAATCATAATCTCAGCCGATAGATGTCCACTGCTGCTGGACATAGGCCTCCCTCACAAATCGCCTCACCGACCGGTCGTGATCGAACCTCATTGTTAGTCCCTCAACCTTCACCAGGTTGCGTGGCCACCTTGTGGGGTGCGACCACCCTGTGAAGGGTGATTAGCTGTGGTCAAAAAAATTAGCCCAAAAAAAACTGAAAGCAAAAAATAAAAACTTAAAAAAAAAAAAATTAAACCGCCGAAAAAACTGAAAAGCATTAAATAATAGGGAAACCTTTTTCTATTAGGCTTAATTTACTCACTTCTAAAAGTAATTTTGGATTACCATGAAATTTTGGTCGGTGCCACAGAATCAACGATAAAGATCACTAAATTACCTGAAATTCAAAGAAATAACCGAAAAACGTGTGCTGCTGCGCATCGCGCTTTACGTAGATAATGAATTTGCTTGTGTGGTGTGGCGCCGACTTAAAATTTCTTGGTAATCCAAAATTACTTTTAGAAGTTAGAAAATTAAGGCCTAATAGAAAATGTTTTCGTATTATTTAATGCTTTTCCGTTTTTTCGGCGGTTTAATTTTTTTTTAAATGATTTTATTTTTTTATTTTATCAAATTAAATTTATAATCTTATGTATTATGTCACAGTTCACTACCTACATCTGATTATCAAGTCGCTTACTTAATTAACAATGAAAATTTGATGTCAGTGACAGCATTCGAAAATCATTGCGGCTTTTTAAAGACGACAACAGTACATGCCTCCCGAAAAGCATAGTTTTCGAATGCTGTCATTGTCATCGAATTTTCATTGTTTATTTAGATAAGCGACTCAACGAATGCCCTTCTTTTCTATAAAATTTTCTTTAAATTTAAACACTAATTTTTAAAGTATAGTTTTAGTTTAACGTTGACTATTTCCTAATTAACAAACCGAAATTTGTGTATTTTTTATTAGTTAACGGTATAATATTGAATTATATTGTAAATTATATTGTAGGTAAAATATTGATAAGTATTTTGAGATAAGTTAATTTTTTTCAAGTTTTTTTTTTTTTTTAACTTTTATTTGGCAGAAAAACCACTCAATTTATTGGTTTAAAATAAGTTCTTTTTATTATGATTCACATTGTTAATTTTGTGTCAACTTTTTTCATTATTTAAATCGAAAAGATATGCAAAAACATAGGTAAATGTAAATTTCTCGACAACCCGAGAAGACCCGAGAAATTGGCCTCGAGAATTCTCGAGACCCGAGAAACTGAAAAGCTCGAGAAATCATGAACCCTAGTGGTTACACTGCACTCCTTAAACTGGAAACCAAGGCAACACTGTCGTCAAAGTTTGTGCAGCGGAAATAAAAAAACCATAATCTCAGTACAGGAGTTGCTTTCGACAACAACGACCGATTAATTGAGATCCTCACGGGAAATGATACTCTCAACGAAACCGTGGGTGGTTACACTCACTGCACTCCTTGAACTGTAAACCGAGGCAACACTGTCGTCAAAGTTTGTGCAGCGGAAATAAAAAAACATAATCTCAGTACAGGAATTGCTTTCGACAACAACGGCCGATATATTGAGACCCTCACGGGAAATGATACTCTCCATGACACCGTAGGTGGTTACACTGCACTCCTTAAACTGGAAACCAAGGCAACACTGTCGTCTAAGTTTGTGCAGCGGAAATAAAAAAAAACATAATCTCAGTACAGGAATTGCCTTCGACAACGGCCGATATATTGAGACGCTCACGGGAAATGATACTCTCCATGACACCGTGGGTGTTATCTATCAGAACATTAACTACTCTGATAAAGATGGATTGATCGATTTGACGAGTGTTTCTTAAACTTTTGGTCATACTTCGAAGTTCTACCCGAAATATAATAATATAATTCGTATTTTACCAATAAAACGATAGAAAAATGTGAACAGACGTTATTAATTTACCAAAACATCGATTAAAAATTATGCAATACTGCTTTCGTGTCTGGGAATAACAATAAAGAGTCTGACGAATAGTAAAAAAATCGATTGATAAATCTACTTGTACATTGCATCAGTTATACTGCACTCCCTGAACTGGAAACCGAGGCAACACTGTTAAGTTTGTGCAGCGGAAATGAAAAAAAACTTATCTCAGTACAGGAGTTGCTTTCAACAACAACGGCCGATATATTGAGACCCTCACGGGAAATGATACTCTCCATGACACCGTAGGTGGTTACACTGCACTCCTTAAACTGGAAACCAAGGCAACACTGTCGTCAAAGTTTGTGCAGCGGAAATAAAAAAACCATAATCTCAGTACAGGAGTTGCTTTCGACAACAACGACCGATTAATTGAGATCCTCACGGGAAATGATACTCTCAACGAAACCGTGGGTGGTTACACTGCACTCCTTGAACTGTAAACCGAGGCAACACTGTCGTCAAAGTTTGTGCAGCGGAAATAAAAAAACATAATCTCAGTACAGGAATTGCTTTCGACAACAACGGCCGATATATTGAGACCCTCACGGGAAATGATACTCTCCATGACACCGTAGGTGGTTACACTGCACTCCTTAAACTGGAAACCAAGGCAACACTGTCGTCAAAGTTTGTGCAGCGGAAATAAAAAAACCATAATCTCAGTACAGGAGTTGCTTTCGACAACAACGACCGATTTATTGAGACCCTCACGGGAAATGATACTCTCAACGACACATTGGGTGGTTACACTGCACTCCTTGAACTGTAAACCGAGGCAACACTGTCGTCTAAGTTTGTGCAGCGGAAATAAAAAAACATAATCTCAGTACAGGAATTGCTTTCGACAACGGCCGATATATTGAGACGCTCACGGGAAATGATACTCTCCATGACACCGTGGGTGTTATCTATCAGAACATTAACTACTCTGAGAAAGATGGATTGATCGATTTGACGAGTGTTTCTTAAACTTTTGGTCATACTTCGAGGTTCTACCCGAAATATAATAATATAATTCTTATTTTACCAATAAAACGATAAAAAAATGTGAACAGACGTTATTAATTTACCAAAACATCGATTAAAAATTAAGCAATACTGCTTTCGTGTCTGGGAATAACAATAAAGTCTGACGAATAGTAAAAAAATCGATTGATAAATTTACTTGTACATTGCATCAGTTACACTGCACTCCCTGAACTGGATACCGAGGCAACACTGTTAAGTTTGTGCAGCGGAAATGAAAAAAAACTTATCTCAGTACATGAGTTGCTTTCAACAACAACGGCCGATATATTGAGACCCTCACGGGAAATGATACTCTCCATGACACCGTAGGTGGTTACACTGCACTCCTTAAAATGGAAACCAAGGCAACACTGTCGTCTAAGTTTGTGCAGCGGAAATAAAAAAACATAATCGCAGTACAGGAATTGCTTTCGACAACAACGGCCGATATATTGAGACGCTCACGGGAAATGATACTCTCCATGACACCGTGGGTGTTATCTATCAGAACATTAACTACTCTGATAAAGATGGATTGATCGATTTGACGAGTGTTTCTTAAATTTTTGGTCAAACTTCGAGGTTCTACTCGAGAAATCGTCTAATTATAAAAGTCAAAAAATTCGCGCATTTTAAAACACATAAGTAGCAGGAACACGATTGAACGTACCCGAGGATCATCATATTTTTATGAGTGCGGTCCCCAAATACATAAACGGCTGATCCATCTGGGAAAACATTTGTTACAGCAAATTAGAAATTATAAAAACTTTGAGGAATACTATGAGACAAGAAAGACTACGACATTTATCACTTAAAGCAATCGAAAACAACGCCTCATTAATTTAAATCTAACCAAAGTCGAATAATTCGTATAACATAACAATACAAGAAGAATACATTTGCAAAAATAAAGCTAGCAATTTACAAAACTTACGCCTTACTTAACTTACTTTGACTCAATTTTCTATTATTTATGTAGTTAGTTACCCTGCTACGCCACTGCCCCCACGCCAATGTTGATAAGTTTTTTTTTAATACTTCGCAATGTGGTACATATGTTATTTCGAAAGTTTTTTACCATATCAAAAAATTCGAAAAAACAGGTAAGGCACTGCAAACCCATGGAATGTCGAACTACCCTCAAACTCATATAAACTACACACAGGGTATGTGCGCATGCGATTTTGAGGATTAAGGTCACTTAATTGAATAGATTTGCGTAACATAAACACGCGAAAGAAAAAGACCTTGGAGTTTACGTGTTAAATTAAACTGGATATCTGTTGCGTTTCCTGTGCGTCTCATAGTGAGAGAAGGTATAGGACTTTCTTTGACATAGGACACAAATTTAGTGGACTAATTAAATTCGTACTTACCTAAAATGCAATCCATCTCGATGTGGAAAGAGTGCAAATGATTTACCGAAATGCTCGCTACCTCCTTATCTATATACAGTACAATAATACATATAACAAAATTCATGCCGGTTAAAATTTTAATCACCTATTAACTAAACCATACGCCATAGACAACTTTAAACTTTAAATATTATAATAAAAATATTTAAAAAATTGTTAATATAAACCGAATAGTTTTAAGTAAGTAATGTTGAATCGATTTTAATGATGGGACATCAATAAGGTTTTGTATGTTTATATAATCGTATCACTAGCAGTAAGTTTACATACTAAAATCTATTATCACAACACAAATAACATAGCGACTTAGAGTCGACCTTACGCTAAGAATTTGCGCAGTAATCATTTAAAGATGAATATTTACGCTAATAATAAACTCGTGCGATAAAACCAACGCTTTTTGTGCAAACAAAAATAAACGTTTTATAATACAATTGGCTCTTAATACCACCTAATGGAACCGATACTTATAATATTGTAAATGTAAAGCAGGCTTGTTGAAAATACAGCTAAAGCCTATAGATAAGATGGACATTTGACCAAAACAGAACTCCGTTCAGGAACTAATAAGCTTAATTAAACAAGCATGATCCACGTTTTCTTCCAAAAACTGCTATCATAATATCACGTAAGTAGTTTAGCTACAGTGCCTTTAAAATGTTTGTGTTAAAGCTTACGACGGTCGACTAGTGGAAGATCAAACAACATTTATAACTCGTTAATTCAGACCGATAAATATAAGTATTAATATTTATTATATTGTTGACTTAAAATGCTAACAACACATTCAAAAAAATTGTCTAAAGGTTCACTTACACGACTCTGCTCTCAACCGGAAAAAAATATGTTAATAAAATATGGGCTTTAATTATTGCTCTTTAGATCTAATTTACATTGGCATCATAAATTAGCAGACAGCTCGCTGTCGTCGTCAGACTGCTCGGTCGTTGACGCCTCGCTGGCCGCACGTTATAGACGACCGGTCGGCGCGGTGTCTGCTAGCAGTCGCCGCGCGCGCCGCCGTGGCAGCTCAGTTAGTCAGTACCTACCAATAACTCAAATTTAAAAATTTAAAAACCCCCGACCCAGTCAGACCCCTAGTCAACTTTAGTAGCACTAGAGCTAATCTTCTTAAAAATATCATGGTTACCTTAACATATACTTTCAATATCATTGAAGTAGAACTGTACCAAATATTTAATTGATAGGACAAATGGAAGGTGGTTAGATCCTCTCATCCATTATTCAAGAGCTGATCATCTTCAAACGGCAGATCAGGTCATGGTTACCTTAAAATATACTTTCAATATCATAGATGTAACGTGGTACCAAATTTCAACTCGATCGGACATAAGGAAGCTAGTTAGATCCTCTCATCCATTATTCAAGAGCTGATCATCTTCAAACAGCTGATCAGGTAATGGTTACCTTACCATATACTTTCTATATCATAGATGTAACATGGTACCAAATTTCAACTCGATCGGACATAAGGAAGCTAGTTAGATCCTCTCATCCATTATTCAAGAGCTGATCATCTTCAAACGGCAGATCAGGTCATGGTTACCTTACCAAATACTTTCTATAACATAGATGTAACATGGTACCAAATTTCAAATCGATCGGACATAAGGAAGCTAGTTAGATCCTCTCATACATTATTCAAGAGCTGATCATCTTCAAACGGCTGATCAGATCTTCATCAGACATGGCTAAGAACACTCGGCCTGAAATTATCTATGATACAAAAAAAACTAAACGAAAATCGGTTCAGCCGTTTGGGCTCTACGATGCCACAGACAGATACACAGACAGACAGATACACACGTTAAAATTATTACACCCCTCTCTGAATTTTTCGTTCGGGGGTTAAAAATCCGCACGTATAGCCGCCTGCTAGCCGTCGCCGCGTGGACTGCGAGCAGTCGTCTTAGTTTAGGGAGGTGTTGGGTGGGTGCGGTGTTGGATCAGAGTCATGTAAATGTGTTACGACCTTTACAATACAGATTAAATTTAAAGGACTGAACATTCCGTGCCTTTTCTGTTAAAAAAAAATTAATACATTATTTTTTTTTTGTCTAAATGAGTCTTAGTTTGAGGTGAGTCAAGTTGAACTATTTTATGACCTAAAAGACAATAGTGAAATATTTTCGAATTACTAGACTATAGCCCTCTTATTCATAAAAAGATAAAGAGCATTTTAGTTATTTGACGTATGTCAATTTAGACTGGATGTCACGTATTTACCATACAACAAACCAGCGAAGTAGACCTCCAGTAACGCTACTTAAAATCTACTGTATCTTTATGAATAAGACGGTAGGAATATAGGTAAAGATTAGCCGTGGTATTGTAAAAGTAAATTAACAGTTTATCTCAACAATTTTATTACTAGTTCGTGTTTTTATAAAAAGAAACGTGAGCAGATAGTGCTATCACGTTAATTTTAATATTCGTTAAATAATTAAAGTTTCTGCTCGCGAAATGGTGTGAAATTTATTATTATTTAATATATCCTCGGTTTATACTAATGGCAGGGAGAGCTGGAGGTATGTAGATTTAAAAACAAGAAAGAAATTTATTAAACAACAAAATAACCAGTGCCGTATTACAATGACTTCGTTCATATTGTCAATTTGCTCTGTCTACCATAACGGGAAAAAGGCTTTTAGTTATAATGTACTTAGTTAGTTCATAATCTTCCAAATTCAAAACTACGAGGTATAGCCTCCGTATAGGTAGTTTTATTCATTGAGCTATTCCTACCTACGAAAACAGCTTACGATTGATAATTGCTTAATGCTGTTAATATCATGAACATCGTTGTTTAGGAAAGTCTTACTATGGTGACTTATTTATGTCTATGTTGTGCGGATTTTTTTTGCGCCATTACTCTATTCCCCAACAAAATAAAAAGAGCAAAAAACCTGAGGTTTACGGCGCAGTTTGCAACCAGGCCCTGAGGCCCCGAGCTCTGTCGGCCACGCCGCCGTCTGACGTGTCAGCTCTTGTTGTTTCATGCTAAAAACATTAAAACATAAATAAATAACACATCGACCTTATACTGATATTATACATATATTAAAGAAGAAACGTATTATAAATACTTACAGCGGACAACGTAATCCTCGGCTGAGGAGAGGAGGCAGGATTGTAGGAGCTTGTATCTGGAGAAGCTAAAAAATAAAAATAAAATCAGAACACATATACTTGGTGTTTCTGACTAGGCGGTAATAAATCAAAGGAGGTATTCAGCTCACCATACCTAACAACATTCCCAAAGCAACATGGGTCGAAATCTCAAAAAAAAAATCAGCTGTTTCATACATTGGTTCGATCAGCTGACGGGGTCAATGTACGGGACAGCTGGTTTTCGTTTTGATATTTCGACCCATGTTGCTTTGGGAAAGTTGTTAGGTATGGTGAGCTGAATACCTCCTTTGATTTATTACCGCCTTGTCAGAAACACCCTGTATATCGCAAAAAATAACAATAAATATACAATCGAGGATCAAGTTAGAGTCAGTGTCAGAAGTGTGCGCGCGGTCACAATATGAACCAATTATCAATCAGTAATTTGTTTTACATGGCGGGTGAAGGACGTATACCTACCTATACAATAGAGCCAACAGTTCTCGCAGACACTCATAGTTAAAAGTAAATTAAAGCGTTTGTCAAATAGACGTTGCTATAGCGTAGCGCTAGAGCGCTAGCCATCGATACACAGTATTTAGATAGAGGGTTCCATAAAAAATCTGACGCAAGGCACTCTGTGTGGCAGTTTGAATTTGTATGGGACCCTCTATCTAGTTAATATCATATCGATCGCTATTAGCGCCGTCTGTTTGACAAAACCCTCAGTGACGGTTGTGATGTTTAACTGTGACGCATAGCTACAACAGTGTGAGGTACCAGTGACGGGGCGGCGCGCGTCCAGAGCCAGCCAGATGTCGCGCACGTCGGCGTGCAGCGCGCGCAGCGAGCGCAGCACGGCGCCGCTCGCCACCGCGCCCCCCGCGCCCGCGCCGCCCGCCGTCTCCGACTCGCTGACCGACGAGCCCTCGCTAGTGCCCTCCTACAATATTAATAAATCTATTACATTACATGCAAACATTGACGATTTATACGTCTGTCTGTTGTGCATACATTATATTATATTTATTCTTAAGGTATAGTATATCCTCAATTAAAGAAGGAAAGAAAAAAGTTTCTTGTTATCTTGTTAACTTAAGACTGTCTGTCTGTATGTAACCAATATAAAATACAATAAAATTATGGTTTATATCTCTACGAACAACAATACTCAGGAAGCGTAACTCTCCAACAAAACCGCTTCGATTTTGGTTCCACTTACGCACACAAAGTAACTCCTATTGCAACAAACACTCACACATTGTCATAGACAAGCTTGCACGCTATTGGCCGCTTCGCTCGCGTCTGTCGACAAAGCAGCGAGCTAGCCCCCCTGCATTTGGTTGGTACATATTATCGCTACTAGATGGCGGTCAAGTGTTCATTTACAAAATATTTATTTAAATGTCGTGCGCACATACCCTGTGCGTAGGAATTTGGTACGGCGAATGTCCTACGCACACACCCTGTGCGTAGACTTTTAGGTTGGCAATACTATTTTTTGTGCGACTGATTTCGCTGTTGGTGCCCCTGACAAAAATATCCAACCAATCAGAGTATTGTAATAGACAAGTTAGAATATTTTGACCAGACTAAAGTGCAAATTACAAGGTGAAAAAAAATAAAAGTTGAAATCTATCCACGCGCTCTGTCACAGGCGGCCATTACGGTTTTTATTGAGTGAACTTTGACCTGTGATTCTTAGAGAAATATTTCTGTATTTTATAAACGGTAAGTGTTTATCACATGTATTATACCTCAAATTACAGGTAATTGAGTAGGCCACACGTACAGTATGTAGTTTTTAGCATTAGAGTAAAATTTATTAGTAAAAAGACGATGAGACTTTTTATGATGCAACAATTCATGCCCGTCATTGCTGCTTTGTTTTTGTTATCGTAACAGAAATTCAATCAGAATCTTATTAGAAATAGATAAGTTTGTGCTAAATTTAGTAAGAAACCGATACATTCAGTCAGTTTAGCTTGAAACACAACAATTTTCGTAAAAAAACCGTTTATGTTTTGTTTTGGTACAAAATTACGAAAATGTACAGTTGGCAAAAAAGTAAACGTAAAATGAATATATATTTTGCTATACTAACATGAAAAAATCAATGTATGGCATGAATAATACATAATTAGACTAGCTTCGTGAATTTGTATAAACCATAATATTATTTTTTATTTCTTTTGTATGGACAAAATTTTTTGTTTCGTAACGGATGTTTTTTTATATATTTATGTAGGGGACCTATACACATACTTTTTTAGTGCCTATACCTTTTTCTCTTTAGTGTATAATTTTTGAGAAAACTGTAATTGTATTTTTTTGTTTTGAATGAGAAATTTTTTTGCTCATAACCTATAAACATACATTTTTATGTAGCAGTTATACTGGTTGTTTTCTTTTGAAGCACTGGTTTATCAGTCGAATATATATATATTTTTTTCTTTAGACCACCAGTACCAGCAATGCGAGCGGAGTGGGTGCAGCGGACCCTGGGAGGTTCAATGTACGTGGGGGACCCCGGGGTTTCGGTGCGCACAGCTCAGAAGCCTCAGCAGTCCATCCAGTAAGTTGAAAGATTTTTATTATTTTGAATTATGTACATTATAGAAACATTTTCTTATGAAAAAGTATGACATTCATTATCATGACAGCCGATTGACTTCTATTGTTGACAATTGTATGCCTATATTTTCAAATTTTATATGTATTAATTTCTAATATCTTTATTTATAGCGTCGCACCTTTGGAGCAAACGGAGGAGATGGACGTGGACCAGGAAGAGGGTGACGAGCATCTGGAGCATGTTCAGATATCAGTCGCTAGAAAGTGTCAAAGCTGTTCCTTATGATGAAGTACTGTTAGACTATACTACACTACAGCTGTCTACCTAGTATCTTCAGTGTTCTGTTATAAATACATGTTGATTTTTGACTTTTTTGCGTATATATATTTTTTTTAATAATATAAACATTGTTTACGAAATGTTTGTTTTATTTGCGACGCTTGTGTATGACGTAGGAAGATCTGATAATTAGGTTTTTTGCAAAAAAAACTAGGGATTTTGCGAAAACCCTGATAATTTGATATAACCATCACTCCTTTTCCAATCATACTGACAAAAAGCAGTTATTTTGCAAAAAACCTAGTATAATTGAAAAATTTGATACCTTTCTTAACTCTGATTGGCTAGATTATATTGCTTACCGTGCAACTCTTATTGTGATTGGTTATCTGTAGCGTCAAAGGTATTTTAACGAACCAATCAGAATACGAGTTAACTAGCCAGAAATAATCTAGCCACCAAATTTTTCAATTATACTAGGCTCTTTGCAAAAAAAAAACTGCTTTTTGTCAGGATGATTGAAAAAAAAGCAATGCTTATATCAAATTATCCAGGTTTTCTCAAAATCCCCTTTTTTTTTGCAAAAAACCCAACCATCAAATCCTACTACAACATGTACACATATTTGTTACCCTGGTAAAATCGGTATTAGTTGGATTTGGTAAAAATGGTATTAGGTGGTTTTGGCATTTGTGTTCCGGTCCGGGTAGGCTGGTATCTCCCGGGATGAGGTAATTGTAAGGGTAAGTATTTTCTACAAGATATGAAGTATAACATAATAAATACACGGTCGTGCGCTTTTGTTTACCGCAAGGCTACGAAAGCATTGATAAAATAAGCCTGTAGTTAGCCACTACCACTAAAGGCTTTGTCAAACAGACGGCGCTAGAGCGCCAGCCCTACGCGGCGCCAGAGCGTCGCGCTCTTTGTATCACTACGCAACGTAAAGGAGCGTGAGTGATATAAAAGAGCGCGACTATAGCGCCGTCTAATTGACAAAGCCTTTATAAAACGTACCTACCTAACCCTCTTTCAGTCGGGTAAAAAGTAAAACACTTGCTTAGTAACATACATGTTTTATCCTTTCTTGCTATTTCATTTTACACATGACAAGCATAGATAATATTTATGAACTGAACAAATGCTTAACTTTTTTAAATAAGGCCATAGCCGATCTATATTATGTGTATATTTATTTATTTATATTTCCGTTTTGCATCGCGGCATAATTAAAAAGAAAATACTTAAACTTCTAATCTTTCTTATTTTTATATATACTTATACAAAAAGGCTGAGAAGAAAACAAAAACGCTTATACATACATAATTAAGTGTAAGCGTTTTTGTTTTCTTCGTGGCGTTTATAAACATATAAAAACCGTTTCTATTTTACTCGCAGCCCTGTCATATTGAATACGTACCTATTTAAAAAATATGCAAGTAATAAAAGGTTGGTTACGCAAATAATATAAAGTAGAAAAAGATACATGAATCCATCTATATATATAATCTATTTATTTGAATATAATGAATAAACGTAATAACATCAAATTCTCTTTACTAAAGGAGTTCCTATTTATTTGATAATCAAATTTAATATGAACCCATTACATTATACAAATAAAAAATTAATTATAATTATAAGAAATAAAAAAGGTACCATAATCCGAGCATAATCCTTACTTTGAAAAAATATTGTTTATAAAAGTAATTTATAATATATTGTATAATGATAATACAAATTCTTTTGCTAACTGTACCTGTACCGGCCGGCACGACAGTTGTGCGACTAGCGAAGTCGATGGCCGCCATTTTTTTGGTGATCGCGTAAATAAATATTTATTGTGAAGTAAATAGGGTTTCTGTGATAATAACTAAACTAATTATAGAAACCTTACCTTGCAAGCCTACGATATATTGTTGTGTAGTGTGGTATGTGGCTATAAATTTCGTGAAATCAGTGTGTGAAAATGTGACTGGCGGGAAACAAACAAAAGAAAAACGTTATTTTTGTAAAAGGAAAAATTATATTGAAGTAAACAAGTAAGTGACACGAAAATAGTTATAAGTATCGGCAAGGGAATGTATTTACCCTCATTTTAGTATATAACACATAACATATTATTATATTTACTAAGTACCAGGAACATATTTCTATGGAAAATCGGGAAAATTTGCATAGTATGACGATCATTTCGGCAGCATCCATAATCAGGTCCTCATCATTTGACGGGTTAAAGGTAATATAAGTTTTTTTTTTGTCTTTATAGCTTCTACAACACTTTATAATGCACGAAGGCATATTTGTAAAGATAAAACACGGTCAAAAATACCCAAAAACACAGAAATATGCTCCCGACGCTGCAGCCAAACTACTCAAGGTGCCACTAGGAACTGACGCGGCATGGTGTCCGTAACCCTAAGCCCCGCCCACCAGGGCTTCTTTTCCGTGTGCATTGCGTGGGGCATTTTATTGGGCTAGTTACGCTTCTTGAGTATTGTTGTTGGTAGGTTTATATGCTAGCATGCAGGATGCTCGTGTGAACACTAGCATATAAACCCATTAGCCATCAAACGGGATTCTGCAGAAAACGGAAAACTGACGTGTGAAAGGGGGTAGTTCTGTCTGATGTAGGTATTGAAACAATTTTAAAAATTATGAGTTATTTTAACATTTATCAAAAGTTTTTGCTAAAATAATAAGTTAAATGCATAAAAAACAATAAAATAAACTCAAAAAATCTTAATTAGAGCCAAAACTAAAACGACACCTAATAATATAGAAAAACGAAAAACAAAAAAACCTAAAACAGACAATGCAAAATAAAATATTGCAGCAACAACCTGAAAACTCAAACGACTGGCAGAACACATAACGAAAGACAAAGGTTGAAATTAAAGAGAACGAAAACGACAAACAATAGCAACATAACAGTAACAAAATGATTAATAAGTAGATTTTTGAAAATTCAACTTGTAACCATCCCATTTACTTCACAAAATATGAAATTTCGAAAAGAGAACATGTTGTCCAAAAAAGGAAGAAAATGAGGTCTTAGTTAGGTCTGCAGGGCCCAGATAGTTGAAGCAATAAACCTGAACGACGAGCGGCGGCGGGGGCGGGGCCTCGGCGAGGCGGCGCAGCGCGCGCTCGATGTGCCGCAGCCGGATCTCCTTCTCGCCGAGCAGCGCGCGCGCGCGGTGCAGCGCCACCTCCAGCTCTGTGCTCTCACGCTCTTCCTACCCCACACAAAATACTACATTCAACCAAAGCCTGTATTACATATGGATCTACAATCGATTTTGGCAGCATAAAATCTCCTGGACATCATTTGTCATCATCATCTGGACAACATGCTTGTAGTTCTTAGTTCGTATGCTGTGGTTTTGTCTGAACGAGACTTTTAACTAACAGTAAATATTTAAATTGTTTATAATGTTATACACTCTCCGCCACATAATGAAAATTCTTTCTTCTTCTTATTCTTCCACATCTGCTCCGAAGAAACACACTGGACACTGACTGGACGGAAGGCGGTGCGCGTTGTAACTATTTTTGTATATTTTTAAATTAATAAGAAAAACATTATAACAATTTTATCCAAAAATAATCATATTTTCTTTTCATAATTTGATTACAGCTTATATGGTATTTCTATTCTAAAATCTAAAATATCTCTATATCAAAACTGAAAGTTGGAAGAAGGGACCCTTAAATAAATAATGAAGTAAAGGACAAGTATAATTACAGAAGGCGCCGAGTGGGCGGCAACAGCAGTCCTGCTCTCGCGCAAGGCAGCGCGACGGCGGCGCAGCACGGCGCGCGCTCGCCGCATGCCTTCTCGTTCTACGAGAGCTCGGTGTCGCACGAACTCTAGCTCGGGGGTGTCGGCGGATGCCACGTCACCTAAGAAACAAGACAGCAAATGTAATATCACAGCTATATCGACACTATATACTCCTAGGGGGCAAGTCTCGTAACTAAATTCGATCGACTCGTTATTGTATTGTTAGCTACTTCTTTAAACATTGCCGCTTCAAAAAAGTTAGTTTCGGTTAGACGCCCAAAGAAAATAGCATCGTTAACGAAGACGCTAACAATACATTTTTATCGATTGGAAATAACAAGTACTAACATAAGCATCTTTATAAGGCAGTCATAGACGAGAGGTGCAAAAGGTTTGTTGTTAGTTATGCATGCAAGTATGTATTTAAAGTTGCATACCTAGTTCAGCAAAAGGATATCTCAAGCTGTATGCAGGCTGGCACGCGAGGTCGGGAAACTGGTCTTCTAGATCGTCCAATTTACGAAGTTGTTGCCGCAACGACTCTAGTGGACTAGACCAGCCTTCGCCACGTCTGAAAATGTTTAGGTACCTAAGAGTGATTGCAAGAAACGAAGAAGACTCGCATATTTATCTAATGACCCTACCTTTCCAATCTTCCAACAGGTTAGTCCCAACCGACTCCAAAACTATTGTTAAGATAAGATAAGATATGAGAATTCTTTATTGCAATCAAAGTAAAACATAAAACAAGTTACAAAATATCAATGCAAATTATACCTTATCACTAAAATAGATTTCTTCCAGGCAACCAATGAGAAGATAAATACAATTTAGTAGTAAGAAATACATAAAAAAAACTAAAACTAAGAAAGTAAGTACTTATGAGTACTAATTTATTGTTCTCTTTTATATTTCACTTTCATAGTCCCAAGTGCCTTCTTTTTTTTTTTAATTAAAATAATAAATAATATTTTCAATCGCACTTTACTCCTAGTTTATTAGTATATTTCATGACATGATTATCATCATCATCAGCCAGACTTAACAATTCTGCCAAATAGAGTCTAGATAACTCTACTTCTCATACCCTCTTATTTTGCTTTTATCTTATCTTTTGTACTTTGTGTGGGATATAAAGTGTATTTAATCTTTATCTGCAACTTTAACCAACTCGTCTTACCACCTTGTGCAGCACAATGTATTCATTATTATATATTGCTTACTTTGGTGAATAGTTGAGTCTTGAGGTAGACGCTGATTTCAGCCGAGTGAAGCATCTGCGCCGGCCGTGCTCTGCGACACAAACTTCAGCAATTAAACAAACAACTACTGCTATAATAATTAACTTATAACATGAAAGGTGCACGGTCGAAATCAAAACACAGATTCGGTAATTCAATGCATATGCCGTAGGAAGATTTGATAATTAGTTTTCAATCTTCAAATCAAATCTTTCTACGACAAATATAACAATGATAAATTTTATTCAATAGATAAAGTAACCTAAGAAATGATCCGTTTGTGCCTCAGTCGTCCAGGACTTGCCTTCTTTTGAGGATGAAGAGCACGCTCGGACGAAAGAGGCTACATCGGTCCAACAGTCTTAAAAAATCGAACAGTTCAAGTTAATTATTTAAGCTTTCGAATGCAATTTGCAAATTCGATAGGCTCATCAAATTGTATATTCTTAGCCAGATAATATTCAAATATTAACACTTTAGCAACAGGCTTAAAATATAAATGTTTATCTAACAACCGACCAAATCGAGCATGTAAACATATATGTATAAGCGCGCGGATTGTATAACTACGCATAAGCTCAAGCAGCATCACTAATAATAATATACTAAGTATATCAATATCAATAAAAAATATAGTCGCTCCCGGTGTCTGTCCCTATGTATGCTTAAATCTTTAAAATTATGCAACGGATTTTGATGCGGTATTTTTAATAGATAAAGTGATTCAAGAGGAAGGTTTTTAAGTGGAAATCATGCATAAAATAGTAATAGGTAAGTCAGTACGAAGTTCGCTGGGTCGACTAGTTAATAATAATGAATCGTGGTTCGTTTGTCTCGCTAAAACTCGAGAACGTCCAGGCCGATTTTGGTTTTGAAATGTATGTCATAGTCCAAAGTAGGTTTAAAAGGTGAGAAAATGTGGAAAAATGGAGGGAAATTTACTACGAATAATTAAACGAGTATTATTATTCGTAGGGAAGTTAATTAGTTAGTTTTCCATATAAACTGTTCCTGTCAAAAAATGTTGTGGTTCAATTCGAGCAGGCAAAGCAACAGTCCATACAGCCAAGTTTTTAGTAGTGGTACCTAGGTGGTTTAATAATAAAATGATCGTGTTAACTTATATTCTAACCCTCTTATTCATAAAAAGTTAAAGAGCATTTTAGTTATTTGACGTATGTCAATTTAGACTGGATGTCACGTATTTACCATACAACAAACCAGACGAATAAGACGATAAGGCGATAAGAAGTTTGCCGGGTCAGCCAGTATTGATATAAAAAATATAGGTAGCAAACGCATTATAAATATCGCATTCGCGTGATGAGCTTTTATTTTATTATCAATATATATAAAACTCTTCCGTTACTGACTGACTGACTGACTGACAGACGACGCAGATCCGAAACTACTGGGCGTAGAAAGCTGAAAATTGGACGGTGGGTTCCTTGGGGAGTGTAGGTGAGCACTAAGACGGGATTTCCCGAAATTCCCACGGGAACGGAAAAAAAACGGAATTTTTGTGTTTATGAGAAATCTGCGCGGGAAAAACCGCGGGGCAGCCTCTAGTTTAAAGCACATTCAATACCAAAAAACTCTTATATTATTACTGAAGTGACTGAGTGACAAAGTATACAGCTCAATCCACGATGAAAAGGGATCGAAGAGCGAGTGACCATGGCTGCGTCACACAGTTGGCTACTTCTTATAAATACACCATACATTCTAAAAGCGTTTTTTATGTCAACCTTAATATATCTTCATCATCAATACATAGTATAAAACAAAGTTGCTTCCCGCGTCTGTCCCTATGTATGCTTAAATCTTTAAAACTACGCAACGGATTTTGATGCGTTTTTTTAATAGAGTGATTCAAGAGGAAGTTTTATAAACAGACAAGACTTCTGACTTCGTTTTAAAATTACGGGTACGAGAATTGAATGCATCAAGAACTAAAAAATGCAGCGGCAATATGCAGGTAAGGTCGAGCGAGATAGACATTGAAATCTATTCATGATATGTAGATTATCACCCCTCGAATTTTACATTAAGTTATAGTGTCCAATTTGACGCTGTTTTTTGCAAATTTCAGATAGATTTAATATTAAAAACAATCGCAATCAATATATATAAAACTCTTCCGTTACTGACTGACTGACTGACTGACTGACAGACAACGCAGAGCCGAAACTACTGGGCGTAGCGGGCTGAAATTTTGCATGTAGGTTCCTTAGGGAGTGTAGGTGAGCACTAAGAAGGGATTTCCCGAAATTCCCACGGGAACGTAAAAAAACTGGATTTTTGTGTTTTTGAGAAAACTGCGCGAGTGAAACCGCGGGGCAGCCTCTAGTAAAATATATAAATAAAAACGGAATTTTGTGTTTATGAGAAATCTGCGCGGGAAAAACCGCGGGGCAGCCTCTAGTTTAGCATAATTCTAGTGCAGAAGCTCAGTGTACCAAAAACTCGCAAAGTACAGCAGCTGACGTGTCAATTTAGATTAATATTCGCTTTTTTCGCTTCCAACATGCATCAATGCATAGTATAAAAGAAAGTCGTTTCCGCTGTCTTCGGTATAATGCTTTAACGAACGGCTTTTTATGCGAACGGATTTTGATGTAGTTCAAGATTCACGATTCGTTTTTTTTTTAAATAAATACAGGTGGTACGAAGTTCGCCGGGTCGACTAGTAAATAATTAAGTTAGCTGGTATTTCAAATTATAAACTAAGTACTCAGCTCATAGAACAACACTTGGTATACAAACAAATACAACAAAGGAAACAATAAAAATCGCATAGGCAGGCAGCTTTCGCACAAAAAATACTGAGACAGTAATTTTTCGCAGAGGTTGTGTATAATTCCTGCTACATTGTTTCTGATTTATAAGGCTTTAAGAAATTTTGTTCCATATGGGTCCTATGTATTACAGCGCTAAAGCTTTATGAGATGAGTAACGGTCTGACAGACAGACAGACGTAAGCTGCAGACTGCCATTTTCCTAGGATTTTCCCCATAGGTAACTAACGGAGCCCCACAAACGTTATATGCAAAATTCGAATGCATTAATTAAACGCAAAGCATGGGCAAACTTATAATAACAAAATAGCTTGCTTGAGGCGTGCGTGGACCAGCACACGGTTAGGATAGACACCTTTCGCTAGGGAAAAGAAGTCGCAACGCAAGCAGTAAGTCCTAAGAGGCAAAATGTAAATAAGTGTACTGAGTAAACAACCTGGAATACTTTATTTTTATTTAGTTTACGTGTTTCTTAAAACTAGCTGACCCGGCAAACTCCGTATCGCCTTAGTTTATATAGGTAAATTATTATACTACCTACCCTACCACAGAACTAAACACTACCTACGCACTAAAAACTTGGCTGTATAGATAACGTTACTTTGCCCGTCCAGAATGGGTTAGTAAAAAAACAACAACGTCAAATCAATCAATCATTATTTTACAGGATAATAGATAGAACAGTAATGGAACGCTTAGTATGGGAAATTATAATTTTTGTATTTTACTAAATTTCTCGCAATTTTTCCATTACTACTTACCTTTTAAACCTTCCCTGGACTATGGCGAATTTTAGCGAGAGTAACGAACCACTATATATTTTTTTATATAATTATAGTAGATAGATAGAAGTAGATTTCATGTAGTTACCTAATTTAAATAGTTCTACATGCTAACAATAATCGTCGGTACCATTCAATGGCTCCTTGGCCTTCTCGTCCGCCGTGGTGGCGTCTGAGGAATCTTGGCAGTCCGTGGTCGCACCTGGAAAGTTAAACGATTATTTTTAACCCCCGAACGAAAAATTCAGAGAAGGGTGTTATAATTTTAACGTGTATCTGTCTGTCTGTCTGTGTATCTGTCTGTGGCATCGTAGAGCCCAAACGGCTGAACCGATTCTCTTTTAGTGTTTTTTGTATCATAGATAATTTCAGGCCGAGTGTTCTTAGCCATTTCTGATGAAGATCTGATCAGCGGTTTGAATATGATCAGCTCTTGAATAATGGATGAGAGGATCTAACTAGCTTCCTTATGTCCGATCGATTTGAAATTTGGTACCATGTTACATCTATGTTATAGAAAGTATTTGGTAAGGTAACCATAACCTGATCTGCCGTTTGAAGATGATCAGCTCTTGAATAATGGATGAGAGGATCTAACTAGCTTCCTTATGTCCGATCGAGTTGAAATTTGGTACCATGTTACATCTATGATATAGAAAGTATTTGGTAAGGTAACCATGACCTGATCTGCCGTTTGAAGATGATCAGCTCTTGAATAATGGATGAGAGGATCTAACTAGCTTCCTTATGTCCGATCGAGTTGAAATTTGGCACCATGTTACATCTATGATAAAGAAAGTATTTGGTAAGGTAACCATGACCTGATCTGCCGTTTGAAGATGATCAGCTCTTGAATAATGGATGAGAGGATATAACCACCTTCCATTTGTCCTATCAATTAAAAATTTGGTACAGTGTTACTTCAATGATATTGAAAGTATATGTTAAGGTACCCATGATATTTTTAAATCATATAATAAAATAAATAAGGGGTCTGACTGGGTCGGGGGTTTTTAAATTTGAGTTATTAATTCGAATTTGCACCGCTCTGCCTATTATAATTGTTGGGGTGCGTTAAAAAGCTTAGGGTTCCTTCTATTAAAGATAATCCGTCTTATTCATAATGATACAGTTCATTTTGAGTAGCATTACTGGAGGTCTACTTCTCTGGTTTATTGTATGCTAAATACGCGACATCTAGTCTAAATTGACATATGTCAAATAACTAAAATGCTCTTTAACTTTTTATGAATAATAGGGAATGTATTTAAAAACTAGCTACCTAGGTACATAATGTGCATTATTTATGTTTTGCAATAGTAAATGGAAAGTAGAGTATATACTACAAACTATACAACGTGGGCTTAAAGCTATTTGTCTTTGGGTGCTGTTACAAACCTCGCTTGTTCAAGTTTCCAGCCATAAACCCTTAACGCATGACCTTAGCTATAGCGAGAGTATCTCTGTATAAATTACCGTTCTCATGTGGGCGGTCGCGGCGGCGGCGCGGCGGCTCCCGGAACGCGACCGCGACGCGGCGGTGCGCGCGCGCCGCACCCGCCGGCCCCACCGGCCCCACCGGCCCCGCCTGCGTGCTCGAATTATGAGACGTCTCCGGCGACGCCAACATCTACCAGAGATTATTTACCATTAATAACAAGTCTCGCTTGGCTCGTTAGAGTTCGACACCACATGCTTCTTTTACCTAGACTAACTTCTCTAGCTCAACGCAGAGATTGAGCTTAATTCTATTGAAGCAAACACAATTTATCTCTGATGGAAATGCTCTAAAGCTGAGGTCCATTGTCTTTATGGTACTAATCATGTATGTTAGTTATCAAACCAATACTTCTTAGTGTATAGTCACTATAACAATATTTTTTGATGTTTGTTAAAATATACAAGGGTAGGGTAGGTAGTTACGTTTTCCTTCCTAGGCTTCCATTCGTGATTGTTGTTGTCGGAGCGGGGCGCCTGGCTCTCCGAGAGCGAGGTCTCGTTGTCGTTGTATTTTGAGATGGGATTGTTATTGACTCTGATTCTCGGCGGCTCGCCCTCCGGCGCACCGCTCGACGACGCCTCGTTGGCTTCATTCGCCTCCTTACATCTGATTTACAGCATATTTATTAATTTATTACGTTATCTAACATGATTCTTCATATAATAACAAAATTCGTTATACCTCTGTGACTTAGTAACAAGATCACTTACCGCTCTAAAGATTGTGTTCCTTTGTGCGAGTTTGACTTTTCTGTCTCTGATCCCGTGGCCATGCTCATTTCCCGCCGTTTATTCCTCCGCTCAATCGACAGCTACAGAATGTAAACAACAACAACAAATCAACAACGAGTAGGGGCACTGATCTAATAACTAACTGCCGCAGAGTACTAAATTGACTACTTAAGCAACTATTATTAGCCTAAGAAACGTCAATCTCATGAGATTATTATAGAGAGCAAAGTAGTTATAAATAAACGAACGACCTAGTCCCAGGCAAGTCCCTTGGACTTCTGGTTAGGGCCAAAATCTAAATTTAAAAAAAAAGATACGTGACAGTGAAACGTTTAAATGTTTATATAAATTTTAAAAGACGTACCGTACCTGTACCCAATAAATAACTAAAGATAATCCTCGCTTGGTGGTATTCCTGAAGCTCTAATACGGCCACGTTTGCAATAATGCTTATCGACCATCTTAAGCAAAATGTCATAATACGGGGGCTGGTTAATTGTATAGTAACCTTAACATCATGTTTCAGCCTGGCGTACTTCTCCTTGAGGCAGCGGTACTTGTCGGCGAGCGCGGCGTCGTCGCCGCGGCGGCGCGTGGCGGCCGCGCGCTCGTTCACCAGCCGCGAACGGACCTCTTCTACGTGGCAAGCGTGCTGTGTACGCAACCTATCCACCTAAGGAAAACCACAATTGTAAATTGCCTATTCGTCTACATCTAGAATGTCATTTGATATTAGTAAGAACGTCAGCTAACAAAGTCCGAGCTTGTTTACCAGCCGCGAAACGTAGCCCTTCTACGTGGCAAGCGTTGTGTGCGCAACCTTTTAAGAATTGCCTACTCAATACTCATGTAGAATATATTTTGTTATTAAGCACCATCTATACATATAAGGCAAGTTTTAAGTTAATCTGCCAAATACAAAGTCATTACCATAAAGCTAACGTGTAAAAATACGGAAAGGTACATAAAAAGTCAAACCTCAGCCCTATAATCCTGTTTGAGGTCAGCAACACGCGCCGCTTGCTCTTCTTGCAAAGTTTCAAGAATAGCTTTGGTCTCATCAAGAAGACGAGACCTTTCACGGTTTAATTTTGCTTGGATTTGATCGCGTAACTCAGCCAATGCTCTTTCTCCCTCTAAAAATAGAAAATATATTTTTTTTAAAACAAACTCATATTTACTAGGAATCAACAAGGAAGGTAAAAATTACTAAGGCCGTCATAAGTATTCTACCAGTAAGTAATAGATTCGAGAAAAGCTATTAATAAATAATTGTTTAATTATATATATTTTTTAAAATACACAAACTGTGAACTTTCTCTGTTTCGAAGTCGGTTAAAACACTAAAACTTTCTCCCGAATGTAACTAATAATACTTTTCTGAAACCGCATAAAAATCGGTTCAGCCAAACGCGAGATAATCGTGGACAAACACCTACACACAGGTCAAAGTGAGAACCTAAATTTTTGAAGTAGGTTAAAAAAAGCCATGCCTGCTTCCAAGGCACGGCGCTCGGCGTCAAGTGTCCGGGCGCAGTCCTCGCGCAGCCGCGCCAGCTGCTCCCGGAGCCGGCGCTCCGCGGCCTCCCCCTCCAGCCGGGCTCTCTCCTCGCGCTCCAGGATCGCTGATTCGTAAGCTGCTTGGTGCTCTTTATCCAACTCATGCAGAGCCTAAAGTAACATTTAAGAATACATTGTGGAACATCCGACTTGAATTTGACAACCCATGTTATGAGATATATACAAACCTTTTCTAAATCCTTTCTTTGTTTCTCAGATTGTTCATGTAATCTAATTTTTTTCAATTCTAAAAATTGTTCTTCATTATTCTTTAGATCTTTTTGAAACTCTATGCGCATCTGCTTCTCCTTAGCTGCCCAGTCCGCCCTCATCTCCTCGATTTCTTTATACGCAGCCAACTCCAAACGTCTTTTCTCATCAGTCTTACTTCTCTCTGTTAAATCTCTCGGTGATTCGGAAACAAGAGAATTCCTTTTTTTCAAACAGGAAATTTCTTCATGAGGTTTTTCAAACTGGTACATAACGACAACATTGTCTGAGCCTCTATTGAAACTTTTCCCTTGAGATATAATAACACCGTCTAGTTTCGGACTTGATACACTATGTTTCAAGCTCGAGGTGGAATCAGACGATTTTAAATGCGGCGCCTTGATGTGGGGCGCGGGGCCGGGGCCGGCGGCGGGTCGCGGCGACCGCAGCTCCAGGGAGAGATTGCGTGGTGTAGGCGCCTTCGCCTCACCACCTTGCACGTTTGTCTCTAAAACTTTAGAACGATCCATACTATCAGACATAAAATTATTTTTGATTTCATCTTGATGACAATTGTTTTTGGCATGTTCATCTAAATCAGGACGGACTGTTTTTTCAATGCATCTACTCAAATAATGTTCAGCTTTGTTATATTGTTTTGACTTGCTGCTATCGACACTATCATTTTCATCAGAAGTATCAGAATCCTTTATAGTTTCAGTAGATTGTTTCACTGCATCAGCATTATTTTCAAGTTGGTCATTCATATCATTTAAGTCTAAATTTGCAAATTCCTTGTCTGGAGAGTCAATAGACGTTTCAGATTCGATGCTTTCCATAAGATTTATTGAAATTTTATTTTTTTGAGCTATCATTGGGGACCTAAAAAATTAAAATTACTAAACTTATTATTTTAAAATAATATATAAATGTACAAATTGTACAGATAAGAGGCAAACTGGGACGGCGACACAATTCCGGTTTTTCTGTATTGAAAAATAGCTCTTGATCCTTGGTATTACAGTCTAGGGCGCACGTGACCATAGACAAAACTGTTACGCCAGCCTAGTCCGCCACTGTACCATTTAATAAAAAAATATTTAAGGACATATAAAAAAAAAACAATTAAAATTATATTTAACAGACCTAGGTCGCCTATCCGCCTCTGGTCGATCAGGTTCGTCCAAATTGTTGGGGCTGCTATCCACGTCTCCTGGTTTAACTAGATCAGATATTTTATGAAAATTCTTCTTAAAAAGGTCCGCTTTTATGTAATCAGCTGCAGGCGGCCTTAGTAAGCGTCGTTTTGGGGACATGCGATCATTGGCCGGGTCTGTTTCTAAAACAAGTCAAGGACAGTAATCAGATTAATTCATCCAAACGTGTCCAAAAGTACATACTTAACGTTACTTACCGTTAAATTCTTTTTCCGATCCTGAAGCACTCTTGGACTCCTTAGGAGTTGAGAGGTGGTCGAAGGCGGCGGGCGGGCGCGGCGGCAGCGGCGGCCGGCTGCTCAGCGGCGACAGTTGCAACGGCTTATTAAATACTAAGTTTGGCACAAGAGGAGTACTCCCTATAGGGATTAACTTTGTACGCACAGGAGTTGAAAGAACTGGAGAAACAACAGACGACAGTGTTGGGGGGTTTGCGGGAGCACTAATTATAGAACTTTGGCCGTCATTCTGATCTGAGGAACTGTTAGACGTAGGACTGACTGTTGAATCCACTGCAGGGCTCTCGAGCTTAAATCTGAAATATTATTATTTTTATAACAAAAAAAAAATATATACAATATTTATGTATTGAAATAAATACATACCTAACACTTTTTCTATCTTCTTCAAAGCTACCTGGTTTTGGCTTCCCAACAGATGAGGTTTCAGATTTTTTTTGGCTTGAATCAAATACCTTTTCGCGTAAAATTCCTTTAATGGAATCACTTTTAGTACCAGGGTCCAAAGAAAAAGATTTATCAGTATCGGGACTATATAAGTCACTTATTTGATTCCTTAAAAATATATTGCCTTTACCTGAAAGTAAAGAAATGTTGTAATAACAGGCATGCAGACAAAAACCATACAATTGAGTTATTTCTTTACCCGCCAGAGGTAATGCTAGTTCGCAATGCGTCGCCGACAGTGAATTGTAATTGTCTTCTTCTTCATTTACAAGTTGTATATTTAAATCAATGATTTCCGACTGTTGCTTAAATAGTTTGTGCTTTCCTTGCAATTTGGCAAACTCTTTTTCAACTACTTTATTGTTTCTAGACTTTAATGAAAATGAACCATCAGCACTCCTTCGCAAAGGAGATATTCTTAAATCATTAAGTTTTTTATCGAACGGTCGTACTAAAGGGGCTAAAGGGGGCCTTCCAAAAGATACTTTTTGTTTAGGGCCCATCCTCATGTGCTTAAGTTCGGACTGGTGCTCGCTGTCAGTAGAAAAGGCATCATCATCACTCTCCACCTTTGTTTCGGCATGTTCCAAGACTTTCGTGTTCTCTTCGTAAGTGTTAAGTTCCTACAATAAAAACTATGTTAGTATAGCATCTTACTAGCATTTGGGAGATTGAGTTACCTGTTATTCTTTACTCAACTACCTGCAACGACGCACACGTGTCGTCATGGGTGGAAACGTCCCTTGCTTTTCGAACTAGTTCGCGATAGACTTTGTCAACGGGATGTTCCCATTGCGTACTTTTAGTTTCTTCATTGTAGTAATAATGAGCTGATCTACTCTCATCATAGCTGCAAAGAAAATTAATACTAAATTAATAAAAGCAATAACATAATTAACCCACAAAATTCTAATAAGGACTTAACATAAATAAAATAAGTTATCTATACACAACACTTTTTTTCTGATGTAAAAAGTGGAAATTTGTGTTTAAAACTTTTATTTTACCATTTACTTACATTTTCTTTATAATTTTACAAACTAAAATGTTGCTCTTGACTATTGACATACACATAAATAATCTATCCGGCAAATGTTTAGACAGACATGAGTTGTTCAGTTTCATTCATAGCCGATCTTTTCTTTTAGAAACCGATAATGAAGGGTAGGAAACAAGTGCAGTTTACGAATAAGCTAGAAGGAATGTCCATCCATACAATGTCTCTAAACAGGAAAGCTAGGTGCTGGAGATTTTAACCGTAAACAAATATTTTAAGAAGAACTGGGCCTCTTAGTCTCTTAAACTTACCATTATACTCCTATTCTATTACCATTCTACCACAGTCACAGAATACCTAATAGTACCAGGTACAGAAGGCTCACTCAACGGAGTCGTTTAAATAAAATTAAATCTAGCTGCGTACACATCATTAAGGACAATCTAGCTTGCACCTGTTACATATAACCTTGAGTTAATATCTCTCTCTCACTCTTATCTCCAAAGCCGCAATGCATATTCATGCGATAATGAACCGTGCTACTTCGCGAGAGCGCTTGTTTTAGGATCACTAACGGCATCGAGTAATTATTAAGGATGCGAGAACTTGGCGCGTAAATTTTGAGACGCGTGCGGCGCAACTAGCAGCGCGCGAGCGGCGGCGCAACCCGCGGGTGATGGGTACAGCCGACGGCGGCGGTGCCGCCACACGTACTTGCAGGTTTATACCTAAAGTGCGGAGTGAGCCAGGCCTGCCACAGTATAATAAATATACTACGTACAGTATGGGCACTCCCTGCCTCCCTCAGCAAGTACGGCTCCCTCACTCTCGGTTACCTCTAGGTTACCGCTCAGTATAAATAAAGCAGCATCGCACGTCCTAACTCACTCACACAAGCACGATACGAGTGCACGTACACGAGTTTCGGCTGTGGGCGAAGCAACGCGCTTTTTTGTATGAAGTGTACGAGACGTGATTCTACTATTCATCATCATCATCATTTCAGCCGTAGGACGTCCACTGCTGGATATAGGCCTCCCTCAAGGCTCTCCATCTGTACCGATCGCAGGTGGCCTGCATCCAGCGTGGACCCGCAGCCTTGCGCAGATCATCCGTCCATCTGGTCGGTGGACGTCCTACGCTGCGCTTGCCGATCCGTGGTCTCCACTCGAGAACTTTTCGGCCCCAGCGGCCATCTGTTCTGCGGGCTATATGACCTGCCCATTGCCACTTCAACGAGCTTATCCGCTTGGCTATGTCGGTGACCCTAGTTTCTCTGCGTATGTCCTCATTTCTGATTCGATCCCGCAGAGAAATCCCGAGCATAGCCCGCTCCATGGCTCGTTGAGCTACCCGGAGCCTGTTCATAAGGCCTATAGTGAAGCACCACGTTTCAGAACCGTATGTCATCACTGGCAGCACACATTGGTTAAATACCTTCGTCTTCAGGCACTGAGGAATATTGGACGAGAAGACGTTGCGTAGTTTCCCGAACGCCGCCCATCCGAGCTGGATTCGGCGATTGACCTCCTTCTCGAAGTTGGACCTACCTAACTGGATGGTTTGTCCTAGGTATACGTACTCGTCGACAACTTCGAGAACCGAGTTCCCAACCATAACTGGGGTAGGCAGAACATGGACATTAGACATGACCTTCGTCTTGTCCATGTTCATTTTAAGGCCCACCTGTTGGGAGACTCGGTTGAGGCCTTCGAGCATCGTGCTGAGTTCCTCCATCGACCTTGCCATGACTACGATGTCGTCAGCAAACCGAAGGTGAGTGATGTATTCGCCGTTAATATTGATGCCCTGCCCTTTCCATTCTAGAAGTTTGAAGGCGTCTTCTAAAGTGGCGGTGAACAGTTTCGGAGATATAACATCTCCTTGTCTCACGCCTCTGTTCAAGGGAATAGCCTTCGAATTCTGTTCCTGTACTCGGACAGACATGGTGGCGTTGCTATACAAACACTTCAGAGATTCTACTATTACTCGATTGCAATTGGGTCAAGAATTGCGATTCTCGAAATTTTGATTAAGTATCTTCATTCTAGTATTCTTACAGGATCAAAGTTACGAGACTAACAATTTTTGACCCAATCAATCGTAATAGAGTAATAGTAGAATAGTAAGAGAATAGAAGTATAATCGTAAGTTTAAGAGACTAGAGGCCCTGTTCTTCTTAATAAGGGTTAAAATCTCCAGCACCTAGCTTTCCTGTTTAGAGACATTGTAATTACATTTCTTCTAGCTAATTATTAAACTGCACTAGTTTCCCACCCTTCATTATCACAATCAAAGCTCCTTAGCTGGCCTAGATCGGTCTTCCCAACTGATCGCCTTAATGACCGGTCACAAGGTTGTCTGACCACCTCTTTAGTGTCAGCCTAATCTATGTCTTTCAGTGCGTTGTTGCATTGCATGCGAAACGACCACGAGCTACGAGTCTTGACTATCAGCACACTTAAGGAAAAAATACTTACTATGCCTTCCAAGGTGGTTTCAGTGCTTGCATAAGACCATCTTTAGCTATAGGAAGCAAGTGACTTTCACTTTCAGGATCAATGCCTATTTGCTGGGCATACTCAGAAATCTCTGAAATCAGGAAAATTATTTCTAAATGTACAAAAAAAAAAATGTGTGGGTTCAATACCAGAAGTTCTGATCTGCTTCCCTTTAGCCCGTGGTTTCCGTAGTGGCTGTAGATATTGCTAGATTTAGAACTATAAACATATAATTATTTTCATGAATCAAGATTGACTATTTCGCAACATCTGTAAGGGCTAAGCTCCACTTGCGTTGCGTATATTTTATGCTGCATTGAAGTGACATGCACCATTACTCCGTTGCGTCGTCGCATGCGACATTTCGTCGGATGAGACGAGGCGGGCGAGAGGGTTGCGCTACGTTGTTGGAACGATGACGGACGGCCGTCGTCAGTGCAAGCTAGGAAAGTATTTATCCATGGCAAAGGCTGAACTGACTAAACTGAGACGCAGCTGCGACGACGCATTGCACTCCTTGCGATGCGACGCAGATGGAGCATACAATGCGACGATCCGTTGCGACGACGCAGCACAACGGCCTAATTGAACTCTTAGTGGCTATCCCACACTAAAAACACAATATATGGCGTTTTGTGAACAAAATATTTTTTTCTGCAGGTTTGATCTGTTCCAAATCGCCCAAAGGATGCAGTGGAGCCACTTAGATTTTTGATGCATTCAGTAAAAATTTTACAATTGTGGCTGCATTTCTTTATATGTATATCTCTGCTGTTAATCATATGTGCTTCTTTCCATTCTTAGACATTAAATGTTACAATTAAAGTAGGTAATAGGGACATTGAGGGTATTTAGGTGAATCTCTTGAATATACAAAACAAAATAATATATAATATGTAGACCTACGAACAACAATACTCTGGAAGCGTAACTCTCCTATAAAATCCCGCTTCGATTTTGGTTCCACTTACGCACACAAAGTAACTCCTATTGCAACAAACACTCACAAATTTTCATACACAAGCTTGCACGCTATTGGCCGCTTCGCTATCGTCTGTCGACAAAGCAGCGAGCTAGCCCCCCTGCTTTTGGCTGGTACAAATTATCACTTCTAGATGGCAGTCAAGTCTTATTTTACAAAATATTAATTTAAAGGTTAAATAAGTATTTTTTTTTTGTCTTTATGGCTTCTACAACACTTTATAATGCACGAAGGCATATTTGTAAAGATAAAACACAGTCAGAAATACCCAAAAACACAGTAATATGCTCCCGACGCTGCAGCCAAACAACTCAAGGTGCCACTAGGAACTGATGCGGCATGGTGTCCGTAACCTAAGCCCTGCCCACTGGGGCTTCTTTCCCGTGTGAGCATTTTATTGGGCTAGTTACGCTTCTTGAGTATTGTTGTTCGTAGATGTAGACAAAACAATTTGACGTACAATTAATGTCAAAATGATTGTCATTCTTATAGCCAATGAGACAGCATTCAAGCTTATATATTGTTTCTTGTTTTGTGTTTATTTGAACAATAAAGAGATCATTCATTCATTCATTCATTCATTCATTCAACCATACAGCCGTCGGTATTATTATTTATTATTGTTTGCAGCCTTAAGCATCTTACTGCTGGGCAAAGGGCTCTTTCCCCTTTCTACACTTCTCCCAATACAGGTAGTAATCATCAAGGCATCATATAAAAGAAAGTCGCTTACCACATCTGTCCCTATGTATGCTTATATCTTTAAAACTATGCAACGGATTTTGATGTCTTTTTTTTTTAAAGATAGTGTTATTCAAGAGGAAGGTTTGTATGCATAATACATTACAAAAAAAAAAACTGTTTATTTTCTGATTCACAACTGAGTTAATTAATTATAATTCTAAGCTTAAATTTAAAATCTTTAATTATAAGATTAAACATAGACATGCACAACATAGTAATAGGTAAGGTGGTATGTTGACTGGTTAAAATTTATTTGCTACAATCTGTGAGGAAATGTTGAAAGTTAGAAGGTCTATGCTTCTAATTAAATTTTAAACCAAAATGTCATGGACAATTTAACCAAAACTACCCACTGACCGAAACCTTTGTTAGTAATATTGATACCTTAATCCGCAAACCGGCCAACTCCAAATTTTGAGAAATCGACTTTATTATGTCAAAAAATAAACTAAAAAATAACGCATGCTTCAAATTAAGAACAACTCCAATATCATTCACACTTTAAGCTTAAATCGCTGTGCGAAAAACGAACAACTCCAAGCGCTCCGAAAAACGTAAATCTTGACGGCCAACTCCATCTATTCGGCCAATTTGTATAGGAACTTGCGTGTGCGCGTCGAGCTCCGTTGTTTTAATAAATAAAATAAATATAAAAATGCCTATTTATTAGATTAAATAAGCTTTTTGTATTATTTGTTTATACCTTTTTTTAACCTCAAATAAAAAAAATCTTAACATTTTTATTTTTAATTAATCTTAGTTATAGTCGACTCAGGCAAGTATAGGTTTTGGAAATCTACACTACAAGACTTGATCTAAGATATAAACATGGATGCATGAGGCAATAGATATTGTAGGCAGGCTTCAAACTGATAGCCCCATAGTTTTTACTTCTAACTGGTCTCCCTTTTTGTACATCAATATTATGTAAGATTATGACTATTTTTCAGGACATTATATTCCATTAGAACTAGGTTGAATAACCGAGCCTACGATGTTGTCAAGAACCGTTTACCAACATTAATTGCTAAGAAAGATTGTTTCCGTCTTCAGTTTTTAAAGATTGGGTACATTTATTTAAGTTATTATTATGTTTTAATATTTTTATTGTTGCTCAATCTTACCAATCTGTGGTCGCAAGGGATTGTTCTATATTGTTTATAGACTTCTTGTCAGGCTTTTTTCAAGTATTCTTCTTCTAGATCTCTTCATAAAGGATGTTCATAATATAGGCATTTAACATCATGTTAATACATAAACCTATATGCATGTAATTTTTCTTAAATTAATATTATGTTTTTTTAGAATAAAATCCTATGCCAAGAGCACGATATTTCATTGATTCTATCGTATAAAATCGAATAACTCCCAATTAAGGTTCCATTCGAGCTAAATAAGACTGAACAACTCCAAAAATGGCCATAACTACGGAGAAAACATTTTTTTTAAATAAATTATTAAAATAATTGTAGATTTTTTAATTTTGCACCAACGGGATCTTCAAAATTTTTTTCTTTAGTAAAATGTAATTTTGAGAATGTTTTTAGTGTCTCCTGTAAAAATGACTGTCATGGAGTTGGCCGGTTTGCGGATTAAGGTATCGATATCGATACCTTAATCCGCAAACCGGCCAACTCCAAATTTTGAGAAATCGACTTTTTTATGTCAAAAATTAAAATAAAAAATAACGCATGCTTCAAATTAAGAACAACTCCAATATAATTCATACTTTAAGCTTAAATCGCTGTGCGAAAAACGAACATCTCCAAGCGCTCCAAAAAACGTAAATCTTGACGGCCAACTCCATCTATTCGGCCAATTTGTATAGGAACTTGCGTGTGCGCGTCGAGCTCCGTTGTTTTAATAAATAAAATAATTATAAAAATGCCCATTTATTGGATTAAATAAGCTTTTTTTATTATTCGTTTATACCTTTTTTTAACTTCAAATAAAAAAATAACTTATAACATTTTTTTTTCAATTAATCTTAGTTAAAGACCTCTGCTAGTGATAATGGCCTACTCCAAATCCTTCCATTTCTTTATGTTTGAAGCTTTTCCTACCCACAAATTTTATTCCTGATGTCTTGACTACTTTGTTTGCCCACTATTCACCATGTTTGCATACATTTGGCTTTCCTTGTCCAGCACTGATATTGCGTGTTAGCTGTTGTGGAAACCCATTTCTGTTTGAGCTTTATCGTATCTTATTAGGCATCGACAACATTGTTTTTTGTGACTATACGTATTTACTTAAGGCTTAGGTGATTCTGAGACTTTTACAATATAGTCAGCCTGACGTAAGCAACTCATGATCCTGAAACAACAACTCATTAATGTTGATGTTTTATGCGATATGTTGATACCCTTCTACGACCAGTCCAAGTCCTTTTGGATGTATTCAATACCGCAATAAAGCTTGATGGACATAGTGGGTAACCTTGGCGCTTACTTCTACATATTTTAATGATTGCTCCTTGTTGATTCAGCATGATCCTGCTCACTATCTGCTTCATAAAGTCGATGAGAATTCTGACATAAGTTTGTGTGGCATAATAGTCTCGAGGATCTTCGCAAATGCTTCGTGAGTTAAAGAGTCAAAAGCTTTCGTATAGTCGACACAGGCAAGTATAGGATTTGGAAATCTACACTACAAGAATTGATCATGATGAAAACATGGATGCATGAGGCAATAGATTTTGTAGGCAGGCTTCCAACTGATAGCCCCATAGTTTTCATTTCTAACTTGTCTCCCTTTTTGTACATCAATATTATGTAAGATGAATACTATTTTTCAGGACATTCTATTCCATTAGAACTAGATTGAATAACCGAGCCTACGGTGTTTTCAAGAACCGTTTACAAACATTAATTGCTAAGCAAGATTGTTTCCGTCTGCAGTTTTTTAAGATTAGATACATTTTTTTAAGTTATTATTATGCTTTTATATTTTTATTGTTGCTCAATCTTACCAATCTGTGGTCGCAAGGGATTGTTCTATATTGTTCATAGACTTCTTGTCAGGCTTTTTTTCAAGTATTCATCTTCTAGATCTCCTAATAAAGGATGTTCATAATATAGGCATTTTACATTACATAAAACTATATGCATGTAATTTTTTTTAATTAATATTATGTTTTTTTTTTAAATATAATCCTATGCCAAGAGCACGATATATCATTGATTCTATCGTATAAAATCGAATAACTCCCAATTAAAGTTCCATTTGAGCTAAATAAAATTGAACAACTCCAAAAATGGCCATAACTACGTAGAAAACATTTTTTTTAAATAAATTATAAAAATAATCGTAGATTTTTTTATTTTGCACCAACGGGATCTTCAAAATATTTCTCTTTAGTAAAATGTAATTTTGAGAATGTTTTTAGTGTCTCCTGTAAAATTGACTGTCATGGAGTTGGCCGGTTTGCGGATTAAGGTATCGATATGTGAAATCATTAAAGCAAACTTCGGGCAGTGGGTCTTATTTCGTAGGTAAATTCATGTAATCTAAAGATTGTATTAAGTAGGTACCTTCAGCAGAGGGTTGACTGTTCTCGTCGAAAACTTCACAGCACACAACTGGAGCCGACTCCATGATATGCACTTTATCCAGCTCCGAAAGCATAAAGCTTAGTAGATACGGCGATTACTTGCATTTATATAGGTCGGTGGGTCGTTTTATGTGCTAATTTATAAAGTTACAAATAAACGAAGTGCGAAAACCTTAGAATAGGTACTAGGTACCTACCTAAAGTTGCACCCTTTAATCTGAGAGTTACCCACAAATCTGCGAAAACCATTTCGTTCGGATGTGTAAAGGGTTGTTTAGGTGCATTTATAAGTGCTACGATAATTTCACCTAACACACAAATCTGCGAATGAATCTTGCGAATCAAGAAAGAAAGCCATTTTTACATTTTTTTCAGAGAGAGAGAACAGAGAGAAGGTAAATCACTACGTTTCAAGAGTCGCCACTCTAGCCCTACCCTAGCTAAGTTTAGGTGTTTCTTTAGGCTTACTTGAGGGAGCAAAGTTTATTTTATTTCAAGCGTTTGTCATCACTGGCATTTACCTTCTCTCTGATCACTGACACCTACGTAGTGATATACGCAGTCGATAATAGTGCTTAAAAGTATCGATATAACCGCCTTTTATCGATATCGATATATCGATGAACAGCAGTGGTATTTATAAAATAAAAAATACGCTTTTGTTGCCTACCCTTAAGTTAATAAAACACAAAGTTATTAGAATGCATTTATTTATATATATATATATTAGTATGCTGACATAAAAAGTGATAGATAGAAAAGTATAACTTTAAATTTAACTTGATTATACATATTGAAAATAAAAAAATATTCATAATGTAGAATTGTTGTAATGTTTCTTATATTGAAAGCCTAGTAGAAATAATGATTCTATCCAGCAGTCTAAGAATACATTTACTCCATTTAGTAGCCCTTGCTTACATAAAGCGCCCTTGTTGAAGGGTTATTCAGCTTCAACATCCATCACGATTCACGTTCATTCTTCCCAAATCCGATCGAATATTGCACAAAACAGCGGTCCAGTTTGAGACGTAAAACGTATTTTCACCAGCACCAGATATTTAATGTACATACACAAGAGTAGAACTCAACCAGATGTATTTTCAATTTGTAAAATGCCCATTTCGCAATTTTAACTCAAATATAAAACAGTTTTATCAATTCCAATATTTAGAAAAATAACAATTCTGAAAACTGTCACAATAACAAAACAAAACAAAAGAGTGCTCATGTCAGACACATCATAGCTATGATAGAGTATAGAAAAATAATTTAAGATCTGCAGAAAGGAGAGGGATCACTCGAATTATAGCTAGGCCAACCCAACAATTTAAAAAAAAATATCTAACTGCGGTAATGGTTAACAGCCGTACCTCAGAATAAAGACAAGCATAGAAGGAGTCCTAAAATAAAAAGTCACATCATTGTGTTACGCTACTTACTCAAGTGCAACCATTGAATATGTTAAAAAGAGACCAATATACTTTCTCCACTGGGTCGTATGACTCTTCCGCACCTTGCCCGTACCTGGGTTCGACTTTTTATTTTTAATTTTCTAAAAAGCTAGTGATGGCAAAAATAACTTGTCCTAAATCAAGTTGTCTATACTTTTATACAAGACATGGTTCTTTATTATGGAACTTATCATAACTAATTCAGGAGTAATTGTATGGTATTATAATAACAAGAAAACAAAGACAAAGATAAAAACGCTTTATTGCTATAAAAATGCAAATAAAAATACAAAATGTAACAAACCGTATAACATTTTTAACAGAAAAAGAATAAGGGCAATTGTGCCTTATCGATTAAAGCGATTTCTTCCAGGAAACCTACTGCACACAATAAGTTATTTTAATGAATAAAACGGGTGTCTTGATAAAAATATAATAATACTTACCTATTTCTAAAGATTTTCCGTTCATAAAAAACTCTGTCACATCAGATATTATTAGCACAGCTCTAAAATAATTAAAACTAAAAGATGTGTGCCTATAATAATATGTATATATAAAACAAGTAAAACAAATCTATTTTTGGAAATTTCATAATGTATGAATTGTGCGCTTCTTTCTTTACACACTCATTTTCAATAATCTTGCTCTGCACTCTGCACCTCAAATGTTTGTTTTTGCCTGGGTTGATCTTGATCATCACTTCGTTTGTATGTGAAAAAACCCTGCTTGTGGTTTTTTTTTGAGACCTAAAAATATAATATGTTTTAATTAAAACTTATAAAAGAGAGTAAGTATTATAAAACCTGGGTGTAAACAATTTATACATACGTAAGTGATATCTTGCAGCAACAATGGCGCTTTTGTTTTTATCACAAAGTAAAATTTTCATGGGATTTTATTTGTTTACAGTTTACAGCATTGGTTTACCCAAATTTACGGTTCATATATTCTGTAGCTTTTTTTATCAAAGTATTTTGTGAGGCCTGTAAGAAAGCAAGAAAAATGTTCTTAAATATTATATTCAAGACAATAATAATAATA
This sequence comes from Euspilapteryx auroguttella, assembly GCA_951802225.1. Classification (NCBI taxonomy): domain Eukaryota; kingdom Metazoa; phylum Arthropoda; class Insecta; order Lepidoptera; family Gracillariidae; genus Euspilapteryx; species Euspilapteryx auroguttella. The sequence continues at coordinate 13,326,839 of OX637641.1, read as the reverse complement.
ATTTATTCAAATATATATTAACTAGGAGATGTAATAGAAATATTACAACATAGGAGATGGTTTTTCAATTACGAGAATCACTTTAAACTTTATTAAAAACTAGAGGTTGCCCCGCGGTTTTTCCCGCGCAGATTTCTTATAAACACAAAATTCCCGTTCCCGTGGGAATTTCGGGAAATCCTTTCTTAGTGCTCACCTACACTCCCTAAGGAACCTACATGACAAATTTCAGCTTTGTACGCCCAGTAGTTTCGGCTCTGCGTTGTCTGTCAGTCAGTCAGTCAGTAACGGAAGAGTTTTATATATATTGATTAAAGCCTTCGTATTTTTTTTTAGAAAACAGGTATCTTAGAGAATATTAACTTAAACGATGACATCCCGCAACTTAAACTTGAAATTTTCATATACAATTATGAGGATCTGCAGAAAAAAAACATAGATAAACTTAAACCTGTTTTATCCAGAATGGGCAAATTGTATGTCACGATATTTTCTTTAAGGCCTATATCCAGCAGTAGACGTTTTTAGCTGAGATGATGGTATTTTCTGGTTGCATTTCTTTCTTAGATATGAAATATGAATCGTCCACTGAATGTCGCTGTCCTATTTCCTTTAACATTAAGTTGATAACGAATAACATTTAATTAATTTGATATAAAAAAAGCAATTGAAAGGGCAATATTTTATGATTACCACCAACCAACTTATTCAAATTGCAGCAGCAAAACTGTTGTTACAGTTTCAGGTTATAATCTTCACCATCTTAAATCTTCTTTGTTGATAAAACAGTATGTTGTGAATGTTTAAAATCTTGTCTCTTTATAGCATCCAGTCATTTTGTTTTTAGTATATAATTTACTTGAAAACTGAAAAAAAAAGACAACAATTAGCATATTATTATGTCTGATTTTTATTTGTCCTTAAGTTAGAACGGATGATTTAGGTTCGATAACTTTTGTCCAAACATATTTTGGCACAACACTATCATAACCTTTACAGAAGGTGTTTTACCGTAATAATTCAATAAATTTAGGTACGAGTTCGACAAACAGCGTGTAAAATTGATGTTCTTGATAATTTATTAGTCAAAATAGTGCCCAGAAGTCTACAATGAAACAAAATTATTTACCGAATGGTAGGTGACCGAAACATCAAGATTTTGATTCCTTGACGCATTTGATTCACATCCCGTCACTACACAAGAGATTGTTATACATTAAGTTAAACATTCACAATCACAAAACCAATTTATCACACCTTTTTCATAAAAAATAATCATAAAACTTTTGGAGCTGCTACCGATGTTTACAATGTCATATTATACGTCAAAATAAAACAAACCATAAACAAACCACCAAATCTGTACCAAATTATTGGTTTTTAATTTTGTACGGTACTAATAAACCAGTGTCATCAATAAACCACTTTGATACCACAAGAAGAAAACTTGCAAAGAATTCTTATATTTTATCTCTCTCTAACTAATAGTCTTTTTGCCGTTTAGTAAGGAGCGTAACAATATGAAAATAACTTTTTATTTTAGCCCGGTTTCTATGCTTGTCTTTATTCTGAGAGCCGTACAAAAACAAGTGTCTACTGACAGAGAGAAGGTAAATCAGAGCAGAGACACAGACCAACTAGAGACACAAGATGGGGTAGGTACTCCTCAGAGAAAGCAAACCGCCACCTCAGATTCTCAGCTAAGAAATAGATCAAATTAGTGACGGACGTCACGCGTAGCCAAAAAAAATGTCAATGATATCTTATTTCCATAATATAGGCTTGGGTAACTCTGGACAAGAAGACTTAAATGAGCTAGATCCTCTCCCGGATCATAAAATCTGAATCACTCCACATCGGAGTGGATCGTGTGTGGAGAGTTTATCGAGCCGGATCCCAAATAAGTCCGGAGCGAGAGCTCGGCTCGGACGAACTCGTACGTCACGTCGTCTCAGACTTCTGAGGAAGGGAAGACTGGGATGGGATGGATGGGAATAAGATTAGGATCGTTCGGATACTGCGCTCGCGCTCGCTCGGCCCGGCGGCGGCGGCCGCGGGGCCCGGTCGACGATTCGGTCACACCCACTGTCAATGTTCGCGCGGCGGGCTGAGATTAGACGCGGACGGATCCAGATTTGATGACTCGCGCGAAGTGCTTGGAGCGTATGGGAATCGGAATAAGAAAGGGGACCCGGCTCGATAAGATGAGTAGAATCCCAGAGCGGATCCGGACAAGATAAGTCCAATCCCTCTCCGGAGCTGGGAGTCTACCATAATATAATCCTACAAAATTAAAGAGTCACTAAAAATCTACGATGGTAACATTAGCAATCCTCTATACTCTCTATGTCGCGTTACGGTTTGTGCCATTTTCAAAGGTAAACATCGGCAGTTATTTTTATTTTTTCAAATAATTTCGTAATTTAATGGTGTGTGTCTGTTAAACAACGAAAAGCAATCATTAGGAGAATGTCCTGCATGGTGCGCAATTGCAGATCACTCTATGGAAATAACGAAAACTTGGACGAAAGAATCAGTTTTCACGCGTGAGTATATTTTTCCTACAAAATAAACTTAAAAATGATATTAGAATTAGAGACAATACTTCTGAATGCTTATTTTAAGTACCCAACGTGATTCCATTCACTTTAGAACAAAAATAAGCCCAAAAATGTAGAATTTAAACAATTCTTATTTGAGGCTATTAGGGCCGTCAAAACATTGTATCGATAATCAAGTCGATGAATGATTAACTAAACATTTTCTTCCAGGTTTTCGAACCCTGAAAACATCCGCAGGCTCTGGTTTACTGCCACTGTTCGCAGGGAAAAGTATATTACAAAAATTTTTGGAACTCGGAACTTCAAGCCCGAATGCTTTGAAGTTTGCAACTTATTGAGATTTCACTTTAATCTTTCCCAGTGAAACAGAAGTTTCTTTGGTAAGAACAAAACAATACTTACCAAAAAAATTTAGTAGTTAGTTTATAAATTTACCACGACGGTCGCGTCGAAAATTTATAAATTTGCAAAAGAGTGGGTATAAAATAATTCAATTTATCTCTCGTTTAGAATCTTACGAAAGTTTATAAATTTCCTAAGAAATTTATAAACTTGCGAATCTTATTATTTTCCGGTGACATATGCATTTAATTTTTTTTTTTCAAGGGCTTGCAACTCCGGAAAAGACTAGCTATAAGCAAATAAGTATTTTGTAAACTTAAGTTGCAATGGGCAGGGCACATAGCTTGAGGAATCGCACCGGAAGACGAAGAAAAGCCCAGAGCGGCCCCTCAGAAGGTGGACAGACGATCTGGTGAAGATTGCAAATCCGAATCTGATTTTTGAACCATTTTTGGAATAATATTGATTCGTCACGTCACCAATGAATATTGAAAAAAAGTTATACTATTTGTTTGTTGAGGGATTTGTAATTTTTTTTATTTAGCCCTATATGTCCCACTGCTGGGCAAAGGCCTGCTTCTTTTTCCAAGCCTTTATGTAAGCCAATAATAAAATTAGGATAGAGGAACATTATTTTATTCTGTTTCTGAAGAGAGAAATTCAAGAGCACTGAGGGTTTTATATAAGGAGATTATAAATTTATAATTATGTTGAATGCTACGAATAAGTTGAATGGCTATATTAACTTTGAACTTCCTCTTAATTTCTTTACTATTAACTAATTTATAACAGCCGAAACCGAAATTTTGACTTTCAGTTTGGCCAAAATCTTCGGTCAATAGCTCTTTCAATTTATGTAATAAATCGCTATTTTAATATTTTTAATGAGCATCCAAAAACTAATTAATACAGACCAATTAAAAAGTAATTTCATACTCATTTGCTGCATTTGCAGAAGGACGCTGGATAGCATACTGCGCCTCGAAGTAATTAAATTATGTAGGTACATACACGGCCATTCTTTTTACAACGGATCCGATTCCTATTTTATCTATTTATATGTTTGCTTTAATTATAAATTTATATTAATTATGTTGCTGTATTCATAGGATTCATGTACTATTTTATTTTTATTGATTTTTATATTCTCAGGATTATATTTTATTATTTATCTTCTTTCGTATATTAATTTTATATTGTTTTATTCTATCTATATATTAGCGTACAGTGCCTTCACTCTTGGGACTCGTACTCTCGCAGATTAACAGCGTTGCGATGTATGTGACGTTAATTAGGAGTACCTACTAAGTGCGCATATTTCTGTGATAAGAAGCTGAGCCCGAGCCCTTTCATCGCACAGACCTTATGTTTTTTTATAAAAATATTTTGTATTATATATTTTTACTTTGGTTTTTCTTATGATAACTGATTTCTATCTGTGCTGTGTGATGAATACTTTTTTTATCTATCTATCTATCTACCTAAATATAATTTTGACACAAAAAAACTCTTAAAGGAAAAAGATCGAAAACCTTTCTGTGACACTGACATATATTTTTATTGTAAGTTTTCATTTTTGCGTATATCGATATCGATTGAAACTGGATTCAATACAACCCTGTTTGACAGTTTAGTTGACACGCGGCTCAAAATCGAACGATCACACACATAGTAAGTTTTGTAAGCATAACCCGACAGGGCATGGGGCAGATACACAAAAATAGGCTTACTCTATTGAAGCCTAGCGGCGGTTTCCTTACTCTGAGATTGTATGTACTCAAAGCAATTCCAATAATTTTATCGAATCAGTCCAATCAGTCCATCATCCGCGGCAGCATGCACTCACTCATTTGAACACGCGATTAAATGTTTAAAATTATCTCGAGGGTCTTGTTTTCCCGCATGTGCGAACATGCAGCAGTGCGTAGACCTCAGAATAAAGACAAGCATAGAAACCGGGCTAAAATAAAAAGTTATTTTCATATTGTTACGCTCCTTACTAAACGGCAAAAAGACTATTAGTTAGAGAGAGATAAAATATAAGAATTCTTTGCAAGTTTTCTTCTTGTGGTATCAAAGTGGTTTATTGATGACACTGGTTTATTAGTACCGTACAAAATTAAAAACCAATAATTTGGTACATATTTGGTGGTTTGTTTATGGTTTGTTTTATTTTGACGTATAATATGACATTGTAAACATCGGTAGCAGCTCCAAAAGTTTTATGATTATTTTTTATGAAAAAGGTGTGATAAATTGGTTTTGTGATTGTGAATGTTTAACTTAATGTATAACAATCTCTTGTGTAGTGACGGGATGTGAATCAAATGCGTCAAGGAATCAAAATCTTGATGTTTCGGTCACCTACCATTCGGTAAATAATTTTGTTTCATTGTAGACTTCTGGGCACTATTTTGACAAATAAATTATCAAGAACATCAATTTTACACGCTGTTTGTCGAACTCGTACCTAAATTTATTGAATTATTACGGTAAAACACCTTCTGTAAAGGTTATGATAGTGTTGTGCCAAAATATGTTTAGACAAAAGTTATCGAACCTAAATCATCCGTTCTAACTTAAGGACAAATAAAAATCAGACATAATAATATGCTAATTGTTGTATTTTTTCAGTTTTCACGTAAATTATATACTAAAAACAAAATGACTGGATGCTATAAAGAGACAAGATTTTAAACATTCACAACATACTGTTTTATCAACAAAGAAGATTTAAGATGGTGAAGATTATAACCTGAAACTGTAACAACAGTTTTGCTGCTGCAATTTGAATAAGTTGGTTGGTGGTAATCATAAAATATTGCCCTTTCAATTGCTTATTTTATATCAAATTAATAAAATGTTATTCGTTATCAACTTAATGTTAAAGGAAATAGGACAGCGACATTCAGTGGACAATTCATATTTCATATCTAAGAAAGAAATGCAACCAGAAAATACCATCATCTCAGCTAAAAACGTCTACTGCTGGATATAGGCCTTAAAGAAAATATCGTGACATACAATTTGCCCATTCTGGATAAAACAGGTTTAAGTTTATCTATGTTTTTTTTTCTGCAGATCCTCATAATTGTATATGAAAATTTCAAGTTTTAAGTTGCGGGATGTCATCGTTTAAGTTAATATTCTCTAAGATACCTGTTTTCTAAAAAAAAATACGATGGCTTTAATTAATATATATATGAATAAATTATTATTATTATTGTCTTGAATATAATATTTAAGAACATTTTTCTTGCTTTCTTACAGGCCTCACAAAATACTTTGATAAAAAAAGCTACAGAATATATGAACCGTAAATTTGAGTAAACCAATGCTGTAAACTGTAAACAAATAAAATTCCATGAAAATTTTACTTTGTGATAAAAACAAAAGCGCCATTGTTGCTGCAGGATATCACTTACGTATGTATAAATTGTTTACACCCAGGTTTTATAATACTTACTCTCTTTTATAAGTTTTAATTAAAACATATTATATTTTTAGGTCTCAAAAAAAAACCACAAGCAGGGTTTTTTCACATACAAACAAAGTGATGATCAAGATCAACCCAGGCAAAAACAAACATTTGAGGTGCAGAGTGCAGAGCAAGATTATTGAAAATGAGTGTGTAAAGAAAGAAGCGCATAATTCATACATTATGAAATTTCCAAAAATAGATTTGTTTTACTTGTTTTATATATACATATTATTATAGGCACACATCTTTTAGTTTTAATTATTTTAGAGCTGTGCTAATAATATCTGATGTTACAGAGTTTTTTATGAACGGAAAATCTTTAGAAATAGGTAAGTATTATTATATTTTCATCAAGACACCCGTTTTATTCATTAAAATAACTTATTGTGTGCAGTAGGTTTCCTGGAAGAAATCGCTTTAATCGATAAGGCACAATTGCCCTTATTCTTTTTCTGTTAAAAATGTTATACGGTTTGTTACATTTTGTATTTTTATTTGCATTTTTATAGCAATAAAGCGTTTTTATCTTTGTCTTTGTTTTCTTGTTATTATAATACCATACAATTACTCCTGAATTAGTTATGATAAGTTCCATAATAAAGAACCATGTCTTGTATAAAAGTATAGACAACTTGATTTAGGACAAGTTATTTTTGCCATCACTAGCTTTTTAGAAAATTAAAAATAAAAAGTTGAACCCAGGTACGGGCAAGGTGCGGAAGAGTCATACGACCCAGTGGAGAAAGTATATTGGTCTCTTTTTAACATATTCAATGGTTGCACTTGAGTAAGTAGCGTAACACAATGATGTGACTTTTTATTTTAGGACTCCTTCTATGCTTGTCTTTATTCTGAGGCGTAGACAAATTTAATCGTTGTCTTAATCTTCCTCACCATCGAGATAGATGGGGCTGCTAGACGAAAAAAATAAGACCAATCTTTTATTTTTGATGTGGTCACACAGGGTCGGGGAAAGAAATTGATTCAAATAACAAGCAGCACAGCACTAGTCATTCGTTCATTGCGTTTAGTTTACATTTTTTTTATTATGAAAAGAAATGTTTTAAATGGAACGCACTAGATTATGTGAAGAATAAACAAAACGTTTTTCAAATGATCGTTGTAATTGTTTTCATTTTGTTTGTAAAAACTTTTAAAACTTTTGAACAAAGTATTCTAAGTATTTTATCCAAGTAATTACGCCGATTTACGCCATAAAAAGAGAAAAACGCAGAAAGAAAGTGTGAAATGGAGTCAAAAAAGTAAGTTATTTAGTAGCGGTAGTAAGTTATTTACTTTGTTGTGCGAGCAACAGTTGTTTGTGTTCAATGTGTTGTGTGGTCATCTAGCTTCGGTCATAATTTGCGGACAGTGGATAGTTTTGGTGGCGGGAGTAGAAATCGTTTTATGGACAATACCTACCTAGATAGACTGAAAACCTATACAGAACCTAAAACGACCAAGCGAACTAGGTACCGCCTAACACGTAACTTTTTAGTGCAGGTATTATACTTATAAACCTTTTTCTTGAGTCGCTCTATCTTTTAAAAAAAACGGCATCAAAATCCGTTGCGTAGTTTCAAAGATTTAAGAGCCAGTTTACAGCGATGCTAGCGCCATTCGCGTAAAAAATTATATCTTCTAAAGTAAGACAAATAAGTATAAAAAAATGTGGCACTGTATGACACTAGATAATGTAGCCTAGCACCTTATTATAGCTTTTAGGTGGCCACTTTTAGCAACACTTTCTAGATTTCTTTGGTCTTTAACCTAAAAGCTATACAACAGTACCCTAAAAATACTAGGCTATATTATCTAGTGTCATACTGTGCCACATTTTTGATATTTACCTTAGTTTAGAAGATATTTTTTTTTACGCGAATGGCGCTAGTATCGCTGTAAACTGGCTCATAAGCATACATAGGGACAGACGCGGAAAGCGACTTTATTTAATAATGTATTGATGTTATTATGGAAGAAATCGCTCTAAGCGATAAGGCCGCCCATTGCAATCAATGTATTAATTTAAGAACATTAATTGTTAGTCACCTAATGATAAGTTTATTGATTGCAATAGAGTGTCTATACTATAAGTATATAATATATACCCCTGCCATTTGGTTTTTAATTATGCTATCGACGAAAGATAACATAACCTAGAACTAAACTTGTCTTCCTGTCTTATTTTGTCTGCACCCCTTCCATTAGTAGACAAGATATGTCGGATTCATGTGTCATTCGTAGAGAAAAACCGTATCTCATGTTCGCACTTTTGGCAAGATCATAGACAATTGATTAAACTGACAGTTCAACATCGCAAGAGTTATATCCCGTGCTGCTCATGCTCGATCCGTAGACATAATGGTTCGCTCTCGATTAGTGACGTCATTTTCCCGCATTGAAATGTCAAAAGCGATTAAAAGTGACAGAAAGACATCGCAAATGGTCGGTCGTGCTGCGAGGGGTGCTGCGAGGGTTACGTCGTGTCGATGCCAAGGACGAAGTTTAGCTGAGGAAAAAGACGTTTCGTTCCCTCAATTTGATTAATTATTGAATATTAGGTAGTGTATTATTGAATAATACAATAATACACTGAGCAATGCTATTTTATTCAAAACAAAATCAACGAAATACAAAACGTAGCATATTTTTTGTGAAGTACTTAGTATACATACAATATAATACCTAATTTGCATATCCATAGAGATAATAATTTTAGGAGGGTCTGAATCCAACCCTGCTACCTTGTCTGTTTAGTATATATTTATATCCTTGTTTCAGCAATATTTCAGGAAATTATTAATGCTTCTGAAAAATACAGAAATAGGAAACTATTCTAGCATATACACAATTTATATATTCAGTTTTTCAGTTTTGATAAAAACACATCTGGTTTTAGAGTTTTAAATATTTTCTAAATTGATTTTCCTTTTGCTGTAAATAATATGTACTCTAGTTCGCCTTCTATATAAAATAATGTAAATACTTGTAAATATAAGTTGTACATGAAAAGTGGACTATTGGTTTTTACTTGATAGTGTATCGAGGGAAGAAAGCCAGCCATCCCACATTGGTTGTAGTGACGGAAAACAAACACAATTATTTTCGGAATATTTAATAAATTAATTTTAGTCTAAATTCCATTAAAGTAATATTTTAAACTACAAAAGTTGGTCGGTGGGTCGTTTCGTTTTTTTTTCTACTATTTGTAATTTCTAAGTACTTTGCTTTGCGAAATGCGAATTAATTTTCTTACTGTTTTGCGTTGCCAGTCGCAACGTGCCATGCGAATGGGATAAAAAAACTTATAATATTACAAGTACTTAGGTATAGGTATACTTACATACTTTTTAATCGTTTATTAAAACGTATCAAAATGGGGGAAGATTTTTAGCACGTTTTAGCCAGTTCTTGCCAGAGAGGTTGGAAACTGCCCAAACAAAGGAAGAAACATGTGCAATACAAAGATTCTGAGTGTATTCCCCACCTCACTGGTACTACACTACACAGTGGCATGTATGAACATTTGCTATAGGCACCTACTTACCTACTATATTTTTAGTCTACGAAAAACATCTGTGTTAAATTTATTTTGGAAAGAATGCAAGCGCAAATTAATGAAAATCTTCTTCTTAAAAAGAAAATCTCTAAAGAAAATCTTATAAAGCTTTAGTTTGTAGTTCATATAAGTTATTAAGTATACGCATTTAAAACTATAATTATTAGACTTTTGATATGGTTATGTTTTCTACTCGCATATACGTACTTACTTACGTACTTTAGAACTTACTATTATAATAAACTAGTCGACCCGGCGAACTTCGTACCGCCTAACCTATTACTATGTTGTTTTCCCGGTAATTAATTATTCGAATTTTTCTCGCCGTAAAAACCATCCTTGGACTTCAACGAACACTTTGGTCTAGGCGTTGTTGAGTTATGCGCTTACCAACACATTTTGCGATTCGTTTTATATTATAGACTAGCTTTTGCCCGCAGCTTCGCACGCGCTTTTTCATTATAATCGTTAATTACTGGTTGATATACTACTCAGGAATTAGGGGACATCATTTTTGATCGCACCTCTTAAAAACGGTTTGTCCTTTCGATAGTAAAATTAAGCTTTTTCAGTTCCCGTGCACCTATTCCTTTCTACGCTCCACCGTATAGTCACTAAGAAAATTATATTTCTAACATTTCTATTAGCTTGTTGGGATATTAGCTAGTTGGATTATGTACCTACGCGAGTTAAAAAAAAGTGTACTTACTTAAATCTTATTTAGTGTTTCATATTTTGGGAATGTTCCGTTACCATGTCAATTTTGGCGAAAATCCATTATTGTAAATGACCCTTAAACCCACTAAAGAACCCGTTTTCCTATTACATACATTCATAATATCACGCCTTTTATTCCCCGGAGGGTTAGGCAGAGGCACCAGCTTGAGAGCCGGACCCACGTTTAGCCGAGTTTTTATGCTTTATTACCAACGTGACAAGGGGCCAGCTTGTCGCCGCGGTTATAACGACCACTAACTGCGGCCGGGACCAACGGCTTAACGTGCCTTCCGAAGCACGGAATCATCTTACTTTTCGGACAATCAGGTGATTCAAGCCTGCAATGTCCTATCCAACCGAAAACAACCACAACGTGATTTTTGTGAGAAATCAATATGTGGTGTTTTCTGCGGGGATCGAACCCACAAACCTTCCGTGCCGTGGCGCAACGCGCTACGCCACTGAGCTACGGAGGCGGTTTTCCTATTAATGCGTCAAAATCTAAAAAATAATATTTTGTTTTCATACTATTCAAAGAGTCTCATTTTATCCTTTCCTGATTTCTTTCTTCCAACACCTATACACCCACAGAGGAATCCAGTACACAATTATACGTTGATGCACTCAAGGAAGTCGATTTTTCATACCTAATAATAAGTCCGGTAATTCCCGTTCCCGTGGGAATTTAGTGAATTCCTATCTTTTAACTCCCTTACTGAGGAATCTATACAACAAATTTAACGTCGATACACTCAACGCACTCGATTTTTCATTCTAACTACAAAAGTGCCGTAATTCCCGTTCCCGTGGGAATTTTGTTGATTACTTTCTTTCACCACCCTTACATTCTCTGAGGAACCTTTGGACCAAATTTCAGGTCGTTACACTCAATGAATACGATTTTTCATACTAACTAAAAAGTCCCGTAATTCCCGTTCTCGTGGGAAATGGAATGTATGACAATAAGATAAAGATTCAGGTTGTATCTTTAAGTACTTGGAACTATAATAAGTAAGTAAGTAAGTAGTAATTGAATCTTGAAAATTATAAAGAATTTGAAGCATCTGTTGCATACTTGTATAATCGTTGTATTTTATTGCCTGTTGTTTATTATTTATTCGTGAATTATATGTAGGCGAATGGGGAACTCTTTTTTATTAAAATTTGGGCGAATGGGTAAATTTTATATTTCGGGCGAACATTTTCAGGCGAATGGGGAAGAAGCCAAAAAAGAAAGTTTACAGAGAACTGAAATCGTCGCAGATGTGGTAATTTTGTTTACATTTTGTTTTATTCCTTTACAAAGGCAATTTCACAAAAATATACTTTGTTTTTCCTTACAAAATGTTTAGAACAACATTTATAAAGTTTCGATGTTTTTTATTTTTTAATAATTGTTTCAAGTGCGTCATAAATTTGCTCAAGCCGTAAAAAGTAAAAACAAAGTCTTGAAAAAGTATACAATGGGGCATTGCTACTGAGCCTCGTCGGGGGCAGTAAAATTAGTGAAGGGCTGAACATAATAAAATTGAAAATAAGGTTTCTTTCTGAAATTAGCTGTGCTTTTATTTGTTTTAAGTAAATCCTAGCATTTTGAAGTTCTTTTTTATTTACTTAATTTTATCAAAATTAAAATTTTAGTTTCATTATTATACCTTATGTTGTATTGCGATGTGTTAATTTGTACATTATATGCATTGATTATGAACTATCTGACCCGGGCAACTTCGTATCGCGCCTTACAATTTTTAACCGACGAAAAAACAAAAAGGAGGAGGTTCTCAATTCGTCGCGTATATATATTTTTTTTTTTTTATGTATGATCACGCATAACTTTTTACTGTGTGGACCGATTTTGATAATTCTTTTTTTAATCGACAGGGTATACCTTGAAGTTTGTCCCATAAAAATTTGGAAATAAAATTTCAACCCTAAGGGTGGCAAAATAGGGGTGACTTTATTGTTCACTCACTGATTGTATTGCCGTGTTGTGATTTACGTGAAAACTGCTAGGTATAATTATGAGTCTTTTTTATATGAATGTTAATAATCATAATCTCAGCCGATAGACGTCCACTGCTGGACATAGGCCTCCCTCACAAATCGCCTCACCGACCGGTCGTGATCGAACCTCATACTGTTAGTCCCTCAACCTTCACCAGGTTGTGTGGCCACCTTGTGGGGTGCGACCACCCTGTGAAGGGTGATTAGCTGGGGTCAAAAAAATTTGCCCAAAAAAACTGAAAAGTAAAAAATATAAACTTTTTATAAAAAAATTAAACCGCCGAAAAAACTGAAAAGCATTAAATAATAGGGAAACATTTTCTATTAGGCCTTAATTTACTCACTTCTTAAAGTAATTTTGGATTACCAAGAAATTTTGAGTCGGTGCCACAGAATCAACGAATAAAGATCACTAAATTACCTGAAATTCAAAGAAATAACCGAAAAACGTGTACCGCTGCGCATCGCGCTTTACGTAGATAATGAATTTGCTTGTGTGGTGTGGCACCGACTTAAAATTTCTTGGTAATCCAAAATTACTTTAAGAAGTGAGTAAATTAAGGCCTAATAGAAAATGTTTCCCTATTATTTAATGCTTTTCAGTTTTTTCGGCGGTTTAATTTTTTTATAAAAAGTTTTTATATATGAAATAATTTAAATGTTATTTTGTTTAAATTTCTGTAGATAAAATCTCTCTTACAAACTTGATAAATTAAATGAAAGGAAAAACATCAAATTCAAGCACTTTTATTGAAATATCCATCTGAGGTTATTAATAATTATGATAGACGTAATTAATACATTTGTTATCATCATCATCCCAGCCGAAAGACCTCCCTGCTGTACACAAATTGCCATTGCCAGACGACGGTGAAGCCTGCGGGAGGGCGTATTTCCGTTTTATACAAGGCCAGCCCCTGTATTACGGCCGCTTTTGCAATATTGCTTTGCGTCCTCTAATGTTTTTTTTTTATTGACTTTGACACTCTTGAGGACGAAAAGCAATATTGCAATGTTGCCGTAATAGTACCCCTGTTCGCATCCATAGGAAACTGCTCACGTATACATTGTAATTGTTATGCTATTTTTAAATCTCTTATAACAGTAAATACACGAATTTTGCGTACTAATCGTGAATAGTTTCTAGCGCGGATTCCCATTTACTTACACGCACTTGACAAAGTATTTTTATATGTTTATGTACTTAATTAAATATAAAATTTAATTATATTTATTGGGTACGATTAAATTTAAACAACAATTAGGAACTTACTATTATTATATATTTTTTTAGTTCATTTAAGGACCTGTAGTTTGAAGCTTCTTACCTAATTAGGTATGAGGGTCCCCCACCCTCGCAGCTGTGACATGCGCGCGTCGAAATGCGAAATGTCGCGGCAGTTTTAAATTTTATTACTTTTCATACAAGCCGAAGTTAAATCGAGATGTTTATACCTACCGCACAATTTTTCTTTCCGATTTTCGTTTCAGCTAACAAGAATTTGCGTTTAGGTGAGGTATTTGTAATAACGAGTTTTTTTTTAAACCATCTGAGAAATATAAAACAGATTTCTTAATTCTGAAAAATATAGATGTAGGATTTAGTTTAGACAAGTTATTAAAAAGTAACAAGATCTAATGAATTTCACTCTGTAGAAATAAAACAAAGTAAACCCTTTTTGTAGTGTTTTTTTCCATTAGAAATACACTACTGATTGTTTTAATTTGATTTTGTGACTCAAAAAACATTACATACAAATTACTATATAGTTTGAGTTGATAACTTTTTGCTCAATTTACTATGTTTACATACCTATAAATGCGGGAAATAGATACATCTCTTAAACCACTTTCCCTATCGTCCGTAATTTATTTCTCTAAGAGTAGTCGTCATTCCCTGGCCACCACCAGATCTGACTTCAAAGGACTTTTTCTTAAAGGGTTTTCTTAGAGGGTCTTTAGACTAAAGTCTAATAAAATAAAAACTAATCCGAAGACAATTATTGATCAAAAAAAAAATATCCGAATCGGATATCCGACTTAAAATTACTTGGTATACCCTACATAACTTTAAGAACTTAGTAATTATATTATTATTTTATGCATTTCGGTTTTTTTTTCGGCGGTTTAATTTTTTGATAAAAAAGTTTTTAGACGTTCGTTTGCATGAGTGCCGCAATTGTACCTCTAATAATTACAATTATTGTAACGGATCACATTAAGATGGTGTTATTTTCAAAAAATAAATTAATATTGTAAGAAGTACACAATTTAATTATTTCTGAAAATGTACTTAATATATTTTTTTAAATATTTTTTTAATTTTAAGAAACTTGGGTTTCTTCTGATTTGACATTCTGTATTTATTTATTTATTTATTTATTTATTTATTTACGAAACAAACAGTCGTTAGGTAACAAAAAAATTACAGTTTGTGTAAATTACAGTTTACAATAAACCTATAGTTTCGCTTATTTGCTAAGGTTTTGCAACTCATTTTTAAATACATTTTGTATAAATAGTATCAAGTACATATCTTATTACATTCAAAAGTTATTGACGTTATATAAACAAAAAAAAATGAATCTATGCAAGGAAAAAAGAAAACAATTACGTACACTTGAATATGAACAAGGTGTCAATTTGGTATAAGTACACTATCTGTTTAAGGTATTTGCGGCACTTCGTTTGAGTACTTCAAGAGATGTGTTAAATAAATCTATATTGAACAGGCTTTCATTGTAGACTTTGCAGGTTCTTCGAACAAACGAATTACCGGTGTAGTTAGTGCTACTAGAGGTTACAGCTAAAAGGTTTTTTCTATTTCTCAAACGGGGATTTGGCACACGAAATCCGATACTTTGCAATAATTCAGGGCATACAATTTAGGCATAGACAAAGTAGAACGCTGCGCTTCCGTATTGCCGCCGCACGTACTTGCAGGTTTATACCTAAAGTGCGGAGTAAGCCAGAAAAAAAGGCTTGACAATACATTCATCATCATCATCATCAGCTTGTAAGAGCCCACTGCTGGACATAGGCCTCTTCTCTGGCACGCCATGCACATTTACATTACATACATGTTATTTTATTTTAGTTAAATATGTAAACTGAAGGTAGGAACGGTGTTTTTTGTTTTTAATTATATTGTAGGTATGATTTTGCGTGTACTGTTGGATTAAATAAAATTGTTGTGTACCTCTATTATCTATTGTTTAATTCTCAAACTGGCGGGCACACTGGATGCGGTAGCGCGTATATTGCATTGTAAGTATATAGGTTTTTTACGAGAAAAATTATTTAATAAGTAGATTTCCGGGTTCGCTGATAACGAAAATGACATACCTACCAACATTTTGAAACCAAGATGGCAGAAATTCGAGCTATTAAACTTTCCAAAGGCAAGTCTGAGCTATCAAGCACTATACGCAAAATAACTTGTGTAAAATATTTAGGTCTATGTATGTTTATATAATATTATAATATCACTGTCTGATCTGAGACCGCTCGCTGCTACAGTTAAACAACCAAGTTTTCGTCAGCAGCTATTGTTCTATCATCCCTACGATTTAAGTTTTGTCTGTGAAAATAAAAAAGGTAAGTTTGTAATGCGACGGTTTTTTAAATGTAATATCGGTATCAAAATTGTTTTTTTTCAGCTTCATATAGATCCTAATCAGATGTTATGGTTCATTGTTTTGACATCTGTTGTCAAAACTTGTTTACATTTGAATAAAAATAAAACGAAATACGAGAGCGCGAAAACAAAAATTTGACACAGAACCGGCCTCGGCCGTGGCCACAAGAGTACTGACGGGGTAGGGAGCGGCGCGGCATGGCATCGGACCGCGCGAAAACGATGTTTTTTTTTAGTTTTTGCTGGTTTTTTGTCTTTTCGTTAAACTTAAAAATTCTTACTATAGTAGTATGTCTAAAATTTAAGGTCAGCAATTTTCATTCCAAAAATCAAATAAAAACAATCAGCGGTTTAAAAATAAAATGGAAAAAACGGAACAAAAAGGGGTAACTTTGAGATTTTTTTCTATCAACTAAAATTAATTAGATCCTGTTTCCCTTTAGTATGATGACTAGATTAGATCCTTAACTAACACATATATTTTTTTCAGAATGAAGACATCAATTTTGTATGTCTCAGATTGTTTAAAAAAATCTCAAAAACACAAATTTTTGAACCACCAAGCCTTAAGTTTAGAAGGTTTATAGTATAATTACTTACTTACCTTTCTTATAATTTTTTATAAATATTGAACTTGAAAAATTATAGGTAAGGACTTTACTTACTTACTTAAAATATTTTTTATAAAAAAAGCTTTCTTTTTAACGAGCATTATTTATTTTATATTTTGTGAAACTTTAAATGCTAAATCGTGTTTCCTTTTACGATTTTTTTACGGGCTTGTTAGTCGGTAGTTACATGTTTTAGTGTATTATGGAAAATATAAATGGCTTTTAAATTGATGACGATGGATGTGCTTCTAAAATGGATCTTAATTTGTTGTCTTTTTTTCATTTCCGTCAATGCTTTACTTTAAGTGTTAGGAAAAACGTGGTCATCATCATTGGTGACCAATAAAGCTTTAGCGACCATCATCCAGTGCGGGAGGACACTGGATGATGGTCGCTCAAGCCCAAGACCGGTCCGTATACTGATTTGTGGCCTCTGTCCAGCAGTGGACGTCTTTCAGCTGAGATGACGATAATGAATGTATTAATTTTGTCAATGATAACTATAACTTATGATGTACATTTGAGTCAAAGTGCTTTAAGTTAAAGTTTAAAGGTCTGGTTGATCTATAGAATTTATAAGTATACTTAGATTTCATGTTTTTCCTTTCATTCAATTCATCAAGTTTGTAAGAGAGATTTCATGCTAATAATTGAACCTAACGATCGATGCATTTTATTTTCGATGCAGATTTTAGTCGGTTCGATTCCCGGCTGTGGCAAGCAAATTTTTGTAAATCGTTGAATGCAGTTTTTTTCTTTTTAAAAGTTAGGGAATGTGTCCTTTGAGTAATAATTTTCTATCTCCAGTATTTAAAGTACATCCTGTATAAAGTAGAAGTACATTAAATAAACGTTGAGTGAGAGTATACTTGCGGCGGTTTGCAACCTCTCTGGGGTATACATTCAAGTAGCGAAAAGCGAAATAGTATATCTATGGTATACACTGTTTTATTTTTGAGCGTAGCGAAATAGTATGTCTATAGTTTTATTAGTCGACGAGCTGTCCCGGCTTACTTCGTTACGACGTAGAATATAACATACTACTAAAGACTTGGCTCTATAGACTATGTTCTTTTGACTGCCTAGAATGGGCGAATAAAAAAACAAACAACAACAACAAAACAAACCACCTGTCAAAATATGTAAACAACGGTGCAGCAAAATATTGCACCTTGGGTTAGGTACAGTGGCGGAAACGGTCGGCGTAACACTTCCGGTTTTTCTGTATTGCAAAATAGCTCTTGTTCTTTGGTAATACAGCCTAGGGCTGACGAAACCATAGACAAATCTGTTACGGCCTCCTAGTCCGTGACTGTACATTATTTGAGTTTAAGTAAGGATCCCTATTTTTTTTGAAAATCTAATATAGCCTATGTCACTCGGGAATAGTGTAGCTTCCTACCAGTGAAAGAATTTTTCAAATCGGTTCAGTATTTCCGGAGCCTATTCGTTACAAACAAACAAACAAATCTTTCCTCTTTATAATATTGGTGTAGATAAGTCATTATATTCCTTTAACCCAGTGAGGTGGGGAAACGCTACTATTACCAAACAACAATGAAGACTGCTCGCTATATTACAGTAGCGGACTAGGGACGGCGGCGGCGTAACAGTTCTGTCTATGGTCTCGTGCGCCCGAGACTGTAATGTACATGGGTAATGTACTATGTTTGTACCATTACCTAAGAACTAAGAACAAAGAGTTATATTGCATACAGAAAAACCGGAAGTGTTACGCCACAGAACAAGGAAGATGCTCTCTCTCTCTCTCTAAATTGTATTCTCTTGTTCTGTGTGTTACGCAGTCGGTTTCGGTCTCAGGTTTCGGTCGGCTTTAATGTATAGATCCTTGCATTTGGCAGTATTTACTTACCTATTACCTACGCTCTCTATCAAATCATTTTCTTAAATTATGTAAGTAGGTATTTATTAATTACTAGCTTTTTCCCGCAGCTTCGCACGCGCTTTTTCATTATAAACGTTAATTACTGGTTGATTATACTTACTATACTCAGGAATTTGGGGACTTCATTTATAATTGCACCTATACCCTCTTAAAAATATCTACCTATTTACAATAGTAATATTTTGTTTCTACACTCTACCATTCAGTCACTGAAAATTATATTCCTAACATTTATATTTGCTGGTTGGGTGGGATATTAGCTGGGTAGTTGGATAATAATGTATGTAAGTACTTACGCGAGTAAAAAAGGCGCTTTATGTTTTTGGGAATTTACCGTTACCATGTGAGTTTTGGTAAACTGAATCTATGTTCTTCTTCTTTCTAGATATTGTAGTTTTAAACTTAAAAAAAAAAGTGTACTTCAAGCTGTAACCCTCATCTTTTAAATCTTCGCTAAAACAAATTTTAAGAATGCAAATAATTAGTCATGAATTGATCCAAATTGGTCCACAAAGTAAAATAATTAGTCCACTTATACTTTAGAAGTTATAGCCAAATGTTTGTGAGGATTATGGCTTGACGTTCGAGCTGTAATCCTCATCTCTGGTCCAAGAAAACGGTAGGGTCTATCGACTTGGTTCAGGTCTAAATAATTAGTCCTCAATTGATCCACACTCCACACGACATGCCAAATCTCAGAATTGGTCCTCCAGAGGTTCCGAAGTTATAAGGGCATCTTAGTGAGGATTATGGCTTGAACATTTGGCACCTTCAATTATCTCCGGAACGCCTATAGCTATTGGTTTAAAATTTGGCCAAAAATTATCCTCAATTGGTCCACCAGAATCACAATCATTTTTAACTAGGTTTTCTTTGAAGAAGTACGTTAAAATCATCGGTTTTACTTTCCCATACATTGCGATCCATGTACAGTTGTGCACAAAATAATTGATAAACATTGATATTAACCGGTTACCTAAACGATTCTTTAGAAGAGTAAAGTGGGTAAAGTATGTACTTACTTACTTATTATTTTGACGAGTTCCCAATTACGTAAATGTACTTACCAAGATATTTAACCAAAAAAAACCTTTATCTATGATTTATATTTTTGCATGTACATTAATTAAAAGTTTACAATAGTTTATTTTCTTACTTAAAAGAAGTTTGTTTCTAAAAGAAGCTAAAAGTGGCTACTTTTAGCAAAAAACAGTAATCCATAAAGATTCTAAACCTAGATATTATTTTAAATACTAAAAAAATAATAGGGACCAAGATTTTATGCACAAGGGAGCACTTTTTTCTGAAAAAAAGCCTTACTTTAGATTTTTTTTTTTTTCTAGAGTGGCGCCACTGTTCGCGTAAAAGGACTATTAATTTAGGTCTTGTACGAAGGCTAAGAAGGTAGGCTACCTAAAAAACTAACAAAAGAATTTAATATTGACTTTATTTTTTAATAAAAGTGGGTTAAACTGAAATCTTAAATTAAAAGGTAAAAGCGGAGGGTCTTTTTGGTAGGTAGTTGATAATTTCTGAAGTAATAGACGTAGAGAAATAAATCTAATACCAATTTGGAGAACAACTCAAAAGCTAACAATAAAACACAAAAACATCTTTAAAAAAAAAAGTATAACCTATACTTGGTTATTTTCATAGTAACTTAGGTAGCCTAACTACTTAGCCTTCGATCAAGACCTTAATGAAGGTTCTGTGAGCCTTAGATCTTTAACTGTGAATTTAAAAGTATGCGGGGTCGACTTTTGCAAAAAAAATTAAAAACATCATACTGAGGGGGGGGGGGGGCTGCGACCCCCCATATTATGGGGTGTTTTCATCGATGAAATTGATCATAGAATACACCCTTAAAATTATGTTATAACTTCCCCGGACACCTGTATATAGATTAGTGGCATCGGAAATAATAAACCTTTTTTTTTCAGAGAAAGTAATTTTATTTATTTTTAACTAGATAACTTACATACATCGAAACAGTACATCTATTCTTACTTTATTAATTTTTTATACTTAATATAACTAACACTGTTACAGAGGTAAGGTACTTATGAGGGCGTTCACCGCAATACTAGCCACAATAACGAAAAAATATAGGTATCCTTAGATGTTGAACCTGAAAGCTACACAACGGTGGTTTGAAAAATTCAAAACAAGATTGTTTATTTGACATTGACATGGTTTAGTTAGACTCTAGAAGAAACTATATTACATAACGCGATTGGTGCTAGGTCCTGGTAAAAAGCCCTAATGAAAATAATAGTACATAGACTTAATAGTACAGTGTTGATTGGTTGTAGTACTTTTCGCGATACAAGTACAGTTATTTTGCCAAGCAGTGGGACAAACGAGGCTATTATGAACAAAATAATTTTATTTTAAAAATATGTAAGTACTTACTATTTAGCGTAGATAGAGGTATTCTAAAGGGTGTTTTCATGGTTAGTGAACTGTGGTGAAGTTAGCGCCTTCGATTCATAATACTTAGATGAAACTAAAATAAGAAGGTAAGTAAAGGTGATTATTAAAAAATAAAATAATATTGTTTTAAAAATATACGGTACCATATTCCTGCCCGCTGTCCTGATTACCCTTTTTATTTTGATTAAACCTAACTACTACACATTTCCAGCTAATAGTAACAGTATCCTACACAACAGAGATCTAATGTAAACTACGTAGGTAGGTTAACTAACCGTACTAAGAATATTTATATCTTTTGAGCGTAATACCATTGCCGTTTCGACCGCGCAACCAAGTTACTTAGGTACCTATATTCTTAGAACATATGTCACCAAAGCTACCAGATATTCCTCGCCTATGGTAGAGGAGGCACAGTGTTACAATAATGTAGAGGTGAAGTTACCAGTAAAAAAATCGTAGATTACTATATTTCTTGCGGAATGTTTTAATGTTAAAAGTGGGTTCTTAACTGTACTGTTCTGTACTGTATTTTAACCAACAAACACTTGTTACCTTACCTTTGTGTTACCTTTCTAAAACCAGTGACATATAACATTAATTACTAAACCTAAAACATAATTATATTAAATACTATAGCTAGGTATTATCATAACCAATATAAAATGATTATGAAATCAGTTTAAAAAGGAACATCAGAACAGAACATCATTTAACCGAGTACGAGTAGCTAATTTCATTTGTGAAGAGATTTCCATTTATTAAAATTGTTGAAAGAGACAGGTAAGTATTAGCATTCCAGATATTTTTTATACATATAAATAGAGAATGAGATTGAATTTGACAACACACATTATGTAATACACAGTTGCATGCGTTACTGTTACAGAAAGTTACTACTTAAGTACCTACTTAACAATATTTTGAAGATAAATGATGGATATTACTATTATAATAACACATACAAAATACAGACAAACACTTATAAACTTATAGTTAATAAATGAACATTCATAGTTAAAACATCAAAGAATCCAGTCCAGTATTATAAGACGGAACAACAGCACAACTTTGTGTTTTGTATTA
This sequence comes from Euspilapteryx auroguttella, assembly GCA_951802225.1. Classification (NCBI taxonomy): domain Eukaryota; kingdom Metazoa; phylum Arthropoda; class Insecta; order Lepidoptera; family Gracillariidae; genus Euspilapteryx; species Euspilapteryx auroguttella. The sequence goes on along the minus strand of OX637641.1, from coordinate 13,304,502 downwards.
AGTCTTTAAATGGTAGGGTGCGTAGGTTAATGTGCTGGCTACTATATAAATGTTCTTCCATTAGCTTAATATTCTAAGCAATTCAAGAAAATCTAAGTTAAAATCTTACAAACGAAAACATAAAACATTAAGATTAGCCACTGACTTAGCGAGTGACGAAACAGTTGACAACCCTATTCAAAACCTTTCTTCAACCTATTCAACTTTCTGAAAAATTGATTTCTGTGTTTAATTATTTTATGTAAGTACCTATAAAAAAAAATGTGAAAGCATTCTGGAAATGATGCACAAGCATTACTTTTTCAATTTAAATTTTCATTATTTTATCTTCTTTCAAATCATTAAGAGCTTCTATGATAGAAACATGAAAGGTGTTTTTATATAATCACAAAACTGAATAAAATCTTCTGTATCAAATTGTTTGATAGAATCACTCCTAAACATTATAACTTTGAAACTTTAAAAAAATAAGAAATTTAATATTATTCTTCATTAGTTTCTTAAAAACTGAAGTCTTGTACATACGTGAGACATATCAACCAATTTTGAAAAACATGTTATGTTACTTTGGAATATATACAGTGTGTCCGGGAAAGTTAAACATAATTTTAAGGGTGTATTCTATGATCAATTTCATCGATGAAAACACCCAATATGGGGGGTCGCAGCCTCACCCCCCCTCCCCTCAGTATGATGTTTTTATTTTATTTTTTGCAAAAGTCGACCCCACCTACTTTTAAATTCACAGTTAAAGATCTAAGGCTCACAGAACCTTCATTAAGGTCTTGTTAGTACAATAATGTAGTGGCGCCACTGTTCGCGTAAAAGGACTCTTAATTTAGGTTGTACGAAGGCTAAGTAGGTAGGCTACCTAAATAACTAACAAAATAATTAAATATTGACTTTATTTTTTAATCAAAGTGGGTTAAACTGAAATCTTAAATTAAAAGGTAAAAGCGAAGGGTCTTTTTGGTAGTTGATAATTTCTGAAGTAATAGACGTAAAGAAATAAATCTAATACCAATTTGGAGAACAACTCAAAAGCTAACAATAAAACACAAAAAATAAAAAAAGTATCTGCATTTTTTTGTGGAAACTTTGAAAAACCGTAAAAAATGCACAAAAAACAAAATTATTTTTTGGTTTATAATCTTTAAAAAAAAAAGTAAAAGCAAGACTGGGTTATTTTGTGAGTAACTTAGGTAGCCTAACTACTTAGCCTTCGATCAAGACCTTAATGAAGGTTCTGTGAGCCTTAGATCTTTAACTGTGAATTTAAAAGTAGGTGGGGTCGACTTTAGCAAAAAAAAAATTAAAAACATCATACTGAGGGTGGGGGGGGGTGAGGCTGCGACCCCCCATATGGGGTGTTTTCATCAATGAAATTGATCATAGAATACACCCTTAAAATTATGTTTAACTTTCCCGGACACACTGTATATAATATTATTGAGTGCAAAACAACTCTAGATCTTCTTAACAAATTAACTTAGAAAAGAGTGGCATGGTCTCATAAGTATGCAGTTGCCATGTTTAATTTAGCATGTGTCCATTATTTCGCCATTTTCAGTTTCCATTTTGAAATCAATGGTTGTTGATCCATATTTAACTCTTAACTGTTCATAATGTTTTAACTGTTGAGCTGAAACTGATGGTCTGCACTTGGCAAGGGCTTCCCTAAAGTTTTCAAAGTTAACCACAACAGCATCTCCAAGTGCCATATTAGGCTCAGAAATGTAGTGAGTCAATGCAAAAGTCGCTGCTGATCTCACGAGGCCAGCTAAATCAGCTCCAGTATAGCCCTCTGTCTGTTCTGCTACTACTTGCAAATCTACATTAGAATGTAATTGTGGTTGTGTGCCTTGTTTGGTTAACTTTTGAAGGATCTCTGCTCTGTCTGTTACATCTGGCATGCCCACGTATATAACACGATCTAACCTACCAGGCCGTAACACAGCTGGATCTATAATATCTGGACGGTTAGATGCCGCCAGGACAAATACACCTTCCCGAGTTTCTATTCCATCCATTTCTGTCAGCAGTTGATTAACAACTCGCGCCGCCCCATTGTTGTCATGCTGTGCTCGCCTGGGACATAGGGCATCAAACTCGTCAAAAAATATGACACATGGCGCCGAATTGCGAGCGCGACGGAAGCAAGTTCTTACAGCTCTCTCACTCTCTCCAACATACATGTTCAGTAATTCCGGTCCTTTCACTGAAATGAAGTTTACTCCTGCTTCATTTGCAACAGCTTTTGCTAACAAGGTTTTGCCGCATCCTGGAGGTCCACACAGCAACACACCACTTGGCACAGATAAACCCAACTTTTTAAGTAATTCCGGATATTGGACAGGTGCCAAAACTGCTAACTGCAAGTCTTTCCTGACTTCATTCAATGAACCCACATCCTGCCAGGTCACATCAGGCACAGTCACTATGCCTTCCCGAACAGCACAAGGTTTTGTTGTTTTTAATGCTTTTAGAAAATCATTTTGTTCAATTGATATGCCTGTCAATTGTTCATCTGTGTATGGAGTGCCATCTTCAAGGAGATATAACAATTCTTTGATAGTCTCATCTTTGTTGATCTCATCCAGTAGTCCTACTGAGGAAACTTGATTTATAACACAATAATCAGTCTGGCACAATAAGACTGGAGTTTCTTCTGTAGCCATTTGATCAATACCATCAGTAATTATGTTTTCAACAGGTGTTCCTTCCAGTTTGCCATTACTTCCTATCTTGACCTCCTCTAATATTTCAATATTTGCAGATTCTATATCCTCAACTTTTTCATGTTCTGTGCTGGCTGGAGTAACAGTTTCATCAGATTCTTTTTTCTTTTTACATTCTTTGACTTTTAGTGACTCTTTTTGATCACATGTTCCTGCTTCATCAGGAAGAGACTTATTTGGTGAAATCAAATCATTCTTTATGCTTTTATTAGCATTAATTACTTTGAATGCTCGTTTTACAGCATGAGTGCTAGCTTTGTTAACAAGTGCCTGCAAGTCAGCTCCAACAAACCCTGGCGTTATTTGTGACAATCTCTCAAAGTCAACATCATTATGAAGTGCAAGACCACTACATAAAATTTTTAAAATCTCATTTCGTGCTTGTCTGGTAGGTATGCCGAGTGCAATTTCTTGTTCCAGTCTGCCAGCACGACGCAGTGAGGGATCCAGTGTGTCTGGATTATTAGTAGCTGCAAGAACTAAAACATTCACTTCCTTTTCACCTAATGCATCTAGGCTTGCCAACAACTGTGCAACCATTCTTTTCTCCATATCCTTTTGAGCATTAGCTCTGTTGCTGCTAATTGCATCTATTTCATCAATGAACAGGATACAGGGTGATATTGACGAAGCTCGATCAAACAACTCTCTTATCCTCTCTTCGGACTCTCCTGACACACCTCCTACAAGTTCAGTACCAGAAACAGCAACAAGAGGCAATTTCAAATTACCAGCAATGGCATATGCCAGCAAAGTTTTGCCTGTTCCCGGAGGCCCATGCAATAAAGCTCCACGGGGATACTTAATTCCTAATTTCCCATATACCTCAGGGTGTTTCATGTGCATTGCCAGATCAGTAATTTGTTCTAAAATATCTGATACACCACCCACATCTGCTAAAGTCACTTTTACTGTTTTAGTTGACATTATATCAAATTTCTTCTTGGCTGCAACAGGCTTTGGTGTTGGGTGGGGAACTGGATGGATATTGGATGCCTTTGATGTTGAAGGTGTAGCAAACTCTAACTGAGAAAGAATGTTCACTTTCTTGGAACTGATAGGAGTTTGTTTGGTAGCCCGTGTAGATGCTATGTGCGGTGTTACAGTAATTTGGTCATTGATTTTAGGCAGCTTAGTTGGAGTTGGTCCAACATCCTCCTCATCACTGCTTAGTATATCTATGGGCTCATTGACTTTATCAGGTTTGTTGTACAAATTTATCAACCGTTCGTTCAACAGGTTATTTTTTTCAGCCATGTTTACACTGTCATACTCCTCCTCTGAACCTTCAGAAGTAGAAGCTCCTTTCAGACCGTATGTGTCCAAGACAATTTTATACGCACCTTCAACCAGTTTGGAAAAAGCAGCATCATTACGGTTACTGTACTCGCTGTGCCGCTGCTTGAGGCAACGCGCCATTTCGCTGACATCGACGTACGTTTTATCGACGTTTTCTGCAAGATAACTTTTAACGCGGGCCACAATGAGCGGATCACTAAAGGATATTAATTTGGATTTACTTTTCTTCATTATGTAAGAAATTATTCCAGTTGTGATAATTCCCGTACCCGGTGCTTTAATGCTTTTAGCAGTTAGAACGGTTCAATTATGTGTACAAACAATACAACCTCGGTTGCACTTTTGCCACTGAGCCACTGACTGACTTGACTTGACTGTGTGCAGTGTTGCCAATGGCTATTTACCAGATTCCCCAAGATCACTGTTTAAATTCCCTAAATTTGGGGAGAAAAATATCCTGATTCCCCACAAAATCCCCACACAATGAGAAAGTGAACTATTTACGAAATAACTTTAAAAATCAACCATTTATTAATGACAAACTTATAAAATGGCAATATCACTGAAAAAAAATCATTGGGTATATTACAATCCGTCCTCCGGTTTTCTCTTGTTCCGGCTTAAAAGTAAAAATCAATATATATAAAACTCTTCCGTTACTGACTGACTGACTGACTGACTGACTGACTGACTGACTGACTGACTGACAGACAACGCAGAGCCGAAACTACTTGGCGTAGAAGGCTGAAATTTTGCATGTAGGTTCCTTAGACTCCGTAGGCGAGCACTAAGAAAGGATTTCCCGAAATTCCCATGGGAACGGGAAAAAACTGGATTTTTGCGTTTATGAGAAATCTGCGCGAGTGAAGCCGTGGGGCAGCCTCTAGTAAGGTTATATACATGTAAAAACTGATGAAGTGTAAATTTAACTTACTTGAACAAAAACCAAAACAAAATAAGAAAAAAATCAAAACTTTTCTAATTTACTTAGAAGAACCAAATATTTACATAGGTACATACATTAGCAAAGACTAAGGATAATCAACTGACTAGATATTTGGGTGGGATGATACATTTTCATTATTGTATTTCGCTATTATTCAGTAATTTCAACGAATAAGGTTTTTAATCACATCCCTAAAGATAAGTTTGAGCCTTTTTATGAATAAAAATAAATGAAGGCAGTAATTTATATTTGATCAATGGACGTTTTGGTTGTATGTTTTTTTGAATTGGTAAAATGCTAAATTCCCCGCATATTCCCCGCACAATGCCTCTCCCCACAAATTCCCCAATCGCTTTGGGATTCCCCGCAGTATGGGGAATTCCCCACACATTGGCAACGCTGACTGTGTGTGACTTGCTTGCAGTATTGCCAATGGCTATTTGCCAGATTCCCCAAGATTACTGGTCAAATTTCCTAAATTTGGGGAGAAAAATATCCTGATTCCCCACAAAATCCCCTCACAATGAAATAGTTTACTATTTACGATACAATTTTAAAAATCAACCATTGATTAATGACAAACACTTAAAAAATCGCAATGTTACTTAAAAAAAACATCCGGTATATTATAATCCTCCTCCGGTTTTCACTTATGTCCAGGCTTAAAAGCGAAAACTTGGATAAATACATGTAAAAACTGATGAATTGCAAATTCAACTTACTCGAACAAAAACAAAAAAAACATTGCTTTCCTAATTTACTTAATGAACCAAATATTGACATAGGTACATACTTGGTTGTACAAAAGCAAAGACAAGGGATAAACAACTGACTGATTTTAGGGTGGGGTGATACATTTTCATTGTTGTATTTCGCTTATAATCAGTAATTTAAACGAAAAGGTTAAAAATCACTTCCCTTAACATAACTTTGAGCCTTTTTATCAATAAAAATAAATAAAGGCATTAATTTATATTTTATCAATGGATGTTTTGGTTGTGTTTTTTTGAATTGGTAAAATTCTAAATTCCCCGCATGTTCCCCGCACTTATAGCCTCTCCCCACAAATTCCCCAGTCGCTTTATGATTCCCAGCAGTTTGGGGAATTCCCCACACATTGGCAACGCTGCTTGCTTGACTAAGTTGACTTAGGTACCTAACCAATAGCGTTGCCAACTCGAATTTTAAAAAGTCTCTGAATTTTCGGAAGCGTATTTTGCAGTTACACCTTTCCTTAGTCAGTCGCGATCGAAGCTGCCACCAAGGTGCCACCTTAGTGGATTTCCACAAAATCTGGTGGTTTGGTTTTATTGGAACCCCCATTTAGTGGCATTTAGTGGCTAGAGTGGTTTTTTTTAGCGGATTATGAGAATTATCTTAAATTAAAAGAAACCACTATTTGGCCATAATATGTTTAATACATGCACAACAATAGGTTAGGCGGTACGAAGTTCGCCGGATCGAGTAGTAGAGAATAATTTTTAAATAATTTTTTTTTTAGTTTAAATTGTAATTGAAACAACAACAGCATGCAATGCAATACCTATGTTATCCAATACCTACATAATTGAAATTAAAAATTATTTTGAAATCATGGGCTAAGTACTAAGCACTCTGCCTGTCGTGGTACTTGCTTTAGCGTACTGTTCCTGTTCATAAATTAGCCTATAGTGACTCCTCAGATTGACTCATTCTAAAATTAGCGGCGGTATCTACATATCAGAGAGATGGGAGATCGGGTATTGACTGACTCTTTGGATTGGATCATTTTCTGCTAAGTATCTTAATTTTCATAATCATCTTAAACTTAATTTCACTCCACTCCGTATAATACAAATATATAATATTTCATTTTAATTTTTATGTTTTAGTTTGAGCTATTCAATCATTGATTTCATTTCATCTTGTCGAGATCTTGTCCACAGACCAACTAGAGATACTACATCTTGTCCTATTGCTCCTTTTTTTTTTTTTTTTGGCTGTACGGTCTAGTACCATTGCCTTTCCCCTAAGGACAAGCATAGAAGGAGTCCTAAAATAAAGTCACATCATTGTGTTACGCTTCTTACTCAAGTGCAACCGTTGAATATGTTAAAAAGAGACCAATATACTTTCTCCACTGGGTCGTATGACTCTTCCGAACCTTGCCCGTACCTGGGTTCGACTTTTTATTTTTAATTTTCTAAAAAGCTAGTGATGGCAAAAATAACTTGTCCTAAATCAAGTTGTCTATACTTTTATACAAGAGATGGTTCTTTATTATGGAACTTATCATAACTAATTCAGGAGTAATTGTATGGTATTATAATAACAAGAAAACAAAGACAAAGATAAAAACGCTTTATTGCTATAAAAATGCAAATAAAAATACAAAATAAAACAAACCCTATAAAAATTTTAACAGAAAAAGAATAAGGGCAATGGGTGGCCTTATCGATTAAAGCGATTTCTTCCAGGAAACTCACTGCACATAATAAGTTATTTTAATGAATAAAACGGGTGTCTTGATAAAAATATAATAATACTTACCTATTTCTAAAGATTTTCCGTTCATAAAAAACTCTGCCACATCAGATATTAGCACAGCTCTAAAATAATTAAAACTAAAAGATGTGTGCCTATAATAATATGTATATATAAAACAAGTAAAACAAATCTATTTTTGGAAATTTCATAATGTATGATATGTGCTTCTTTCTTTACACACTCATTTTCAATAATCTTGCTCTGCAGTCTGCACCTCAAATGTTTGTTTTTGCCTGGGTTGATCTTGATCATCACTTTGTCATGGAGTGTTTGTATAAGAAAAATCCCTGCTTGTGGTTTTTTTTTGAGACCTAAAAATATAATATGTTTTAATCAAAACTAATAAAAGAGAGTAAGTATTATAAAACAATTTATACATACGTAAGTGATATCCTGCAGCAACAATGGCGCTTTTGTTTTTATGACAAAGTGAAATTTTCATGGAATTTTATTTGTTTACAGTTTACAGCATTGGTTTACCCAAATTTACGGTTCATATATTCTGTAGCTTTTTTATCAAAGTATTTTGTGAGGCCTGTAAGAAAGCAAGAAAAATGTTCTTAAATATTATATTCAAGACAATAATAATAATAATAATTTATTCATATTAATTAAAGCCTTCGTCTTTTTTTTTTAGAAAACAGGTATCTTAGAGAATATTAACTTAAACGACGACATCCCGCAACTTAAACTTGAAATTTTCATATACAATTATGAGGATCTGCAGAAAAAAAAACATAGATAAACTTAAACCTGTTTTATCCAGAATGGGCAAATTGTATGTCACGATATTTTATTTAAGGCCTATATCCAGCAGTAGACGTTTTTCAGCTGAGATGATGGTATTTTCTGGTTGCATTTCTTTGTTAGATATGAAATATGAATTGTCCACTGAATGTCTCTGTCCTATTTCCTTTAACATTAAGTTGATAACGATTAACATTTAATTAATTCAATTAAGTTGATATAAAATAAGCAATTGAAAGGGCAATATTTTATGATTACCACCAACAAACTTATGCAAATTGCAGCAGCAAAACTGTTGTTACAGTTTCAGGTTATAATCTTCACCATCTTAAATCTTCTTTGTTGATAAAACAGTATGTTGTGAATGTTTATAATCTTGTCTCTTTATAGCATCCAGTCATTTTGTTTTTAGTATATAATTTACTTGAAAACTGAAAAACATACAACAATTAGCATATTATTATGTCTGATTTTTATTTGTCCTTAAGTTAGAACGGATGATTTAGGTTCCATAAATTTTGTCTAAACATATTTTGGCACAACACTATCATAACCTTTACAGAAGGTGTTTTACCGTAATAATTCAATAAATTTAGGTACGAGTTCGACAAACAGCGTGTAAAATAGATGTTCTTATTGAAAATAATTTATTAGTCATAATAGTGCCCAGAAGTCTACAATGAAACAAAATGATTTACCGAATGGTAGGTGACCCAAACATCAAGATTTTGATTCCTTGACGCATTTGATTCAAATCCCGACACTACACAAGAGATTGTTATACATTAAGTTAAACATTCACAATCACAAAACCAATTTATCACACCTTTTTCATAAAAAATAATCATAAAACTTTTGGAGCTGCTACCGCTGTTTACAATGTCATATCATATCATGGCTTTACTAACAACACCGCCCAAGTCGATTTTTGGCGGTTTTGACATTTTGATGCCATTGGATAGATCTTTTTTTCGCGCGTCTTTTAAACTCATCTGATTGGTTAGTTGTTTAACAAGAACTGCCTTTATTTTAAATTATACTGACACCGCTCAAGTCGATTGGTCTTTAAACACCGCCCAAGTCTGTCAAATCGCTACGGAAAACAGCACGCGCCGACACTGTGCTCCATTATTTAGTGATATTGTGTGATTTTTTAGCTGAATAAACCTGAAAAGTTTGTGAATAGCTACCTGAATGGTATGTTTTTGTATTTAATAACTAGTATTGATGTTTCATTGAGTAATATTGAAGTTTTTCAGTTCTAAAATAAGGTCTTGGACTTAAGCGGTGTTTGGAGATTAAAACTACCGACTTGAGCGGTGTTTTTGTATGTGTTTGCAGACGGACGATACAGATTTCTGGCTTTTATAATGAGTTTCTTAAGAGATTGAGAATAATGTTAAAATCTATAGTTAAAAAAAAGGTGCACCTTGCATAAACTAAGGATAAAAATCATCTAAAAACAAGTACAGATGTCGAAAATATTGATTTATCTGTCTTATCTTCAGTGCTTTGAATGAATTTAGTTGGTGCTTCAAAACATAAATGAAAGGTGTCATTCCTTCTTGGTTCTTTTTAAAAATATCTGTGTGGCCTAATAACGAATCTATAGATATCATAAAATGTGACTAAGAGAACATTGGAAGATCGGACAGAAGTTCTTGAAAAACTTAACAAGCCATACTGCGATCACCAGGGACCAGAGGGTTATCATAAGGGCTGAGAAAGCTGCCAGAGCCGTTGTCACCTTTACCAGCGATCTGGCATCGCTGGTAATAGCGCTGAAACTCAATGTGGGCACGAGGGAGGGCTATGCAGAACCAATCGGGCTTCAATGCGGAGGCAGGGTTCTATGCGGGCTTGAGAGAACCTACTGGTCCGAAAGGTGCTTCTCTTAGGGTCTGCACGGGCTCTAAAGCACCCACCAGCAAAGCAATAAAGGCTTCCACGAATGAAAAACCCACATAACTACATCAATCTGGTGACTGCGCAGGAGGTCTGTGTGGGCTCTAGGGAGCTGCTAAAGGTACGTAACGGCTCAAAAAGGACTCCGCCCGTGGGTCACACCTGGCTTTAATGCATCAGCTGGAGTCTACACGGGATCTCATGCACCCTCTCGCATGCTATGTAGCAATAAAGGCCACTGAAAAATACACCACATCGGTATGCAATGATAGTGGAAAATAACACAAAAATTTATAGCAGCCAACCATAGCCCAGCTGACCACCTGCAGTTTTCTGATGAATTCGGATGGCTGCAATAAATGAGGGGAAATGCACAATGGCTCCTAGCACGCGAGCTAAGTGCAGGCATTCCTCTACCCCCACAACTGGAGAAAAAGAAGGATAATAATATGATCACCAACCCACTTACCAAGCGTGGCGATTAAGGCAAAACTTCCCCTTCGAAATGTTTGTCCTTGTGGCAATCTGAGGGGGAGGCTTATGCCCAATATTGGAAGTATCCCGGCTGAGATGATGATAAAGAAGACTGAGCTATCTTTTTATAATTTCTTTGTAAGTATTGACAAACCCACCTATTAGTGGGCGCTAGTGACAAATCGTTAACTGACTACTGCAAGTCTAAAATATATACTTACACAATTTTTGGTCCAAACTACATACATACACGAGTTTAAGTCTCTGTAGAGTTAATAATTAAAGTAAAAACGGCTTTTCTTTATATTAAATAGAGTTTTTCGTTCATAATAAAAAAACTTATTTTCCTATCAACACCGCGTAAGTCCACATTTTTTACCGATGAACACCGCCCAAGTCATTTTTAAAGCACAATATACATAAAAATCACAATTTAGGTGTCATTTTCGGATTCATTATTCTTTTATAATCACTTTAGTGAAAAAAAAACATAATTTGGACAGTTATTAGCTAAATTATGAAGTTTTTATTGCCTCCTGAAAAGTTAAGAAAAATGACTTGGGCGGTGTTGTTAGTAAAGCCAATTATACGTCAAAATAAAACAAACCATAAACAAACCACCAAATATGTACCAAATTATTGGTTTTTAATTTTGTACGGTACTAATAAACCAGTGTCATCAATAAACCACTTTGATGCGACAAGAAGAAAACTTGCAAAGAAATCTTATATTTTATCTCTCTCTAACTAATAGTCTTTTTGCCGATTAGTAAGGAGCGTAACAATATGAAAATAACTTTTTAACTTAGGACTCCTTCTATGCTTGTCCTTATTCTGAGGATAAATCTCGGATAAATGAAGTGGAAAAAAAAAAAAAAATTGCTCCTTTTTTTTTGGCAGAGCGCCATCTGTACCCTGATTCCCATATTTTTACGGCCTCGTAACGATTGCTGTACCCTGATTCCCATATTTTTTCAGGCCGTTACGGCTTCGTAACGATTGCTGATCGTCCGACTTCCATCCTGTAGCCTGATTCCCCTATTTTTTCCAGACGGTGCCGTAACGAGGCCGTCGCGATCGACCAAATCGGTATTCCCATCGGTATAGGTACCTATTACCAAAGTTCTTGCTCTGATTCAAACACAATCGACATCATGACAAATCGATTTTAAGTTTTCTATCTCACTTTTTTGTATGAAAACATTTCATTTGGTGTCTTATCTTCACTTCACATAGCTTCGACTAAGTTTTCATTATCGACGTAGACTTGAATCCCGCACGCCGCAAGACGTTTTTGAGACCATAGACATCATGGCAAAAGCGGGCACAGACCAATCATTTCTCAATCGTTTGAACGATTGTTGGTCGTAACGACGCCGTCCTATTTACATTCTAAAAAAGATTAGTGTAGTACAGTGGCGGACACGGTCGGCGTAACACTTTCGGTTTTTCTGTATTACAAAATAGCTCTTTTTCTTTGGTAATACAGTCCAGGGCTGACGAAACCATAGACAAATCTGTTACAGCCTCCTAGTCCGCCACTGTACATACCATTTTTGAATGGAAGTCGGACGATCAGCAATCGTTACGAGGTCGTAACGGGCCGAAAAAATTTGAGAATCAAGGTACAGTACCATAATATTCTCATATTCACCCTGGTCTATGGTAAACAAACACACATTAGAAGAATGGCGGACATTGTCCGTTTGTGTTGTTTGGTATTCATTCTACTTGTAAATAGGTCTAATGGTAAGCTATACACTTTGTTATTGCCCGAACGCGTTGATTAATAATAAATAAACATTTCTCTGAAGTTTTATGCTTCGTATTTTTTCTTTTACATACTTTTGTGCATAATATTTTGGCATGCAAGCCAAGCACTGTTTATTTTTTCTCTGTAAGTTATGTTCCCTTGTTTCTAAATATAAACATTGTTTTATGTGGATTTGTCGATGCTGGGTATTTTTAGGGCCAAGCCAAGCAATCAAACTATAGATACCTAAAGTATAAATGGAAATTTTGCATGTCCACCTGTGACAAATTGTGTTGGTTTCCCTAGATGATTATAAATAATTTTATTTGTATTGTGGTTACAAAGGATCTTACTTTGTAACCACAATACAAATAAAAATATTTATCTTAATCTTTTTAAGAACCATTTTAGCATTTTCAGAAGGTAACTAGATAAGTAGGTAATTTGCCACCATTAGTTCATTCTTGAGGATACTTTTTTGCCTTTAATTCTCAAGTCTATTTACCTATAAGTTGGTATTTTTTTGCCTTCGTAATTCCCAAACAATCTACGGCCGGTCGGTTGCGGTACCTACAAATATTTTCTGTATCTAAATTCCCTAAACATTACAAATAAAACAACCCACCGACCAAAATTCGAAAGCGAGATTTTGATTTTGATTTTAGGGGGGCTGCCACTTTCTGACATTTTGGAAGAATCCTCTTCTAATGGTAGAAGAACAGATCTGCAGCTTCTCAAGGAGCCCATTTCTATCAACAAGATGATGGTTACTACAAAGTAAGTACTGTCCTCTTGGCACTAACGCATAATCTGTTAAGGCTGAGGCCTCTTTTATTTGAACGCCGATTTCGCGCGACCCTAGCGCTAAATGTTACGCGGCCGAGTTGCGAACATTTCTTGGCGCAATATTTAAATCTGATTTTTCGCGCGAATTAACTTGGGTGTATCGTTACTATGATTTATGGGTTTATTGAATTGTGATTACGAAATAATATGATTTATCGATGTTATATAATTTTTTTACTGCCTAATAGGTTTTATTTTAGTACAAATTGTTTATTGTTGAGTACTTAAACATACTTTATTAGAAACATTAAAAAAATTGTTTAGAACTTTAACTATCTAACTAAATATCTTACCTACTTATTATTTACTAAATAAAAGGTAAAGTATGTTTATTTTAACTAATGAAGTCGGTTAAAAAAGATCGTCGGTCAGAGTTCAACACTGCAAAAATACAAAAAGTTGGTTATGACTTTTTGATTACATTAAAGGTAAAAATTAAAGTCGCATTTCAATATTATATTTTTTTTTGTATATTTTTAATTAATTACAACTGGTATAAGATAGAAAACAATTATTGCCACAAATAAAAAATTGTCGATTTTACTTGATTTTTAGGCTTTGAGAGTGATTTTAATATATTCAGCTTTTAGGTTTTTTTTTTATTTGTTAAAGGACTGAATTTCTCAACATAGGTAAATATATTTCATTTAAGTAAATACTCACACGTAAATATTTTATTAATTTAAAATTTTAACTACAATAAAATATAATAACAATATCCCCTAAATTACAAAAGATTTCAAATTTATCGTAATGACATGACGACTCCACTCGTCTACTCCAGTTTTACATTATAAACTGCAGTATGCCTCATAAAGGTGTGATAAATTCTTATCAGCGGGGGGATGGAAGATTCTGATTTCTGTAAAAAACAAATATGAATTAATGAGGGGTTTTCATTGTGTCATTAAAAAGCAAAAATAAGTCTCATAATACGCCCGTAGATTGCGTTGTCTAAAGTAAAAGACATAGGATAGTAATTAAAATCAGTTCAAATTAACTTAAAAAGTTTAAAACAAAAATAACTATCTGACTGACGCGTGACGAGTTTCAATTTTCTTTTTTTCTTTTAATGATTCATTTCAACTTGACCTGTTGACTTTTGCAAAGTGCCATACCATAGCGGTGTAATAAAACTTATTTTTTTTATATGTCAAATTGAAAGCCACTCATTAAATTATCCACGAAATTTATTTGTGTTATGTGCAGGTAGCACTAGCAATAAATACGCTAAAAAAACTGTTACAAAACCTAAAACTATTTCATATAATATATGGTAAAGAATAGAAAGTATCGATACTGTACTCATAATGAGTAGTATCAAAACAGAAGTATCAATTCTTCAATGTATCTATCGTGTACTTCTCTGAGGTCCTATAGTACTTACTTTTCTTACGTTTGGTAGGCACACAAATTTAATACAATAATTGGAAAAGTTGTTAAAAAAAAAAACAAGATACAAAAGTATCGATACCCCGAAGCACTTTTCTTAGGGCCAGTTCTTACTTAGGCTAGGCACACAAGTTTAATACAATAAAAGAAAGTTCTTCAAAAAATAAAACAAGTTGGCTTTCCTTTAACGATGAAAAATAGCCGGAAGCCGTGTAAGTGTCCGTTTAACTTATTTTTTTTTTGGAAAATTTTACGTATGTCAAAAAAATTAATCGTGGGGTAATATAAAAAAGATGTGTTTGAAGTTTGTCAAACAATATTATATGAAAACGTGTTTGTCAAACAAATTTGATCGTTTGCAGAACCTTTATTGTCGCTAGTTTTATATGGGAATTCATTTCAGTTCATTCGATATGATGCCATACCTGCCAAAATGTATGTACTCATTGATTAAAAGTATCGTAAGCACAGTATTGAGTACAAAGTAAGGATAGGAATGGAAATGTACTCGATACCGCAAAGTATCGATACTTTTTACGTGTCCCTAAGTACTGGTTGTATGTTTATCTTTATACCTGTCATTATTATGTTAGAAGATAGCTGAATATTTGAAAAGGAGATATGGAACTTGCATCTGAAAACTCGTTGCTAATAATTAATATAAAAGAATTACTTGCATTAATTTACTGTTTGTGATAAAAATAAATGTAATTACGTAGGTATGACATTATGAGTCTCGCAATTAATGCTAACGAGTGACAATATGATACTTTTTTCTTTTTAAAGGCACACGGCTCAATAAACTGACACATACATACACTGAGAACTGCCTTTTTTCAAAGTTTGGTTAAACACTTAAACCCGGTCCTGAATGTAGCAAATACTACTCTGAAAACGGCATCAATATTGGTTCAGCCAAACGTGAAAGAATCGCGGACAAACATACATAGTACATACACACATACAGATTAAAATACCTATTTCAATATAACGAACATTTATTGTTCGAATTAATTTTAAATAGGTACATTATATTATTCAAAAATTTAGGTATATTAAACCTTTCAATAAAACAAACGTCTGTCTGCCACATTGATTGATTTTTTTTAGACTTCTTTGACTATGAAAAATGTTTCCCGCCAAAAAGGTTTCTTGTTGTAATAAAAAAAAAATTGGATAAAAAAAAGACTATAGATAGAGTTTGATGGTCAAAATAACAGACCATCTTCAATCAATATATATAAAACTCTTCCGTTACTGACTGACTGACTGACAGACAACGCAGAGCCGAAACTACTGGGCGTACAAAGCTGAAATTTGGCATGTAGATTCCTTAGGGAGTGTAGGTGAGCACTAAGAAAGGATTTCCCGAAATTCCCACGGGAACGGGAAAAAACGGGATTTTTGTGTTTATGAGAAATCTGCGCGGGAAAAACCGCGGGGCAGCCTCTAGTCAATATATATAAAACTCTTCCGTTACTGACTGACTGACTGACTGACAGACAACGCAGAGCCGAAACTACTGGGCGTAGCGTGCTGAAATTTTGCATGTAGGTTCCTTAGGGAGTGTAGGTGAGCACTAAGAAGGGATTTCCCGAAATTCCCACGGGAACGGGAACAAACAGGAATTTTGTGTTTATGAGAAATCTGCGCGGGTGAAACCGCGGGGCAGCCTCTAGTACATAGTATAAAATAAAGTTGCTTCCCGCATCTGTCCAAGAGGAAAGTTTATAATGTATAATACACGCATAACATTGTAATAGGTTAGGCGGTACGAAGTTCGCCGAGTCGACTAGTTTATATTTAAAAATCAATCGTGGTTTGTTTATCTCGCTTAAACTTGAGAACGACTTAGAACGTTTAGATGATTTGAGTTTCAAAATGTTTGTCGTAGTTCGTATAAGGTTCAAAAGGTGAGAAAAGATAGAAAAAATGGAGGGGTTGAAAGAAAAATAAAAATGTAATTTTCCCATATAAACTGTTTTATGTATTTTCCTGTCTAAGATTTAACGTTGTTGTTATTTAATTTGCCCATTCCTGGCCAAGAAAGTAACATAATCCATACATAAGAATCTTCAGTAGGTATAGATAATAATAATCGTGTAAATTAATATTTTAAGTTGGTTATTTTAATAAAAATTACCTTTGTAGCGGTGGCGTCTTATTTATTTTATTTATTAGACAAACCAACAGTACATAGAACATTCTTGGATATTTAACTTTTTTTGCAGCATAGAAAGACGTTCATTTCCTTTTACCTATTCTTGCATTTTTTATAAATAGAATAAAAAGTTACTTTCCGAGCTTAACTTTAATCTTACTGGGTTGTTTTTTTAACACAACTGGCAAGCAGTTATTTATATAATTTTATAATAAAATAAATAACATTGATATTTAGAACTCTGTTAAATCCACCTCTAATTTTTTTAAAGAAAGTAACTTTTTATTAATTTTTAGGTTCATCATACATACATACATACATACATAACGTCACGCCTGTATCCCATCGGAGGGGTAGGCAGAGACAATTGATTTCCACTTGCTACGATCCTGACACACTCACAGGTTCATCATTTTCAAATAAATTGAAGTTCAATATATTATTTTTATAAATATGTGCAAAAACCTTTTTCGAGGTGTTGAATTTCGAGCAACGATAAAGGATCGCGTATGTCAGGTCGGGCTTGCATATTGCATAATAAGTTATTATTACTATAGTTTATAGTACCTTACACCTAAATTTGTTCTTGTTTGAGAGATATCCCCTAAAAGTTGTTTTTCATACGAAACCCTTATGCAACCAAACATTGCCTACCTACGTCCATACCTATTGTAGTTTCATTGTGTAAAGTAGGTAGCGAAAAAACTAATTACTATATAGGTGTACGATAGAGTAATAGAAGCACTACGTTTTTATTTTTCCTGATAGGTACATACACACTGTGACGTGTGGGTAATCCTACTAAGGTCAATGACCCCTACATATCAAATCGTAAAATAAATAAAAATAATGAAAAGTTTATTGCTTTGCATTTAAAAAAGAAAGATATAGAAAACAACCCAATATAAAAATATATTTTTAAGAGCTGTACTATGTAGATATCGTTTTTAAAATGAGTGAAAATAAGTGCTTTCTTTTTCCCCTCAGAATATAAATTTGTAGGGATACTTATTTGATATTAAAAAATCACAGAAACTTACGTCTACTATTGCTCAAATTTATTAATATAATAATAATAAAATGTACTTACTTTTTCCAAACTAAAAAAGAATTCTCATTCACTGCGCAAACCTCGCGCAAACAATAATAAATAGTCTTGTAATAGCGCGCCAAAGCACGACTGACGTACGCTCCGCCTCAAGACCGGAGGCGTACTGGCGCCCGTTTCTGCTTATCGAATCGGCCGCTCGGCCGTTGTATCCCTCCATACAATTTAGTATGGAGAATTTCCGCCGAAATTTTAGTAAAGTTTTAGCAATTAAAACTAGATGAAAATGGACATGTATATTTTTGTAATTACAATATAAAAGTTGAACAGACTTTCTAGTTTATGATACAATTTTTGTTTTGCTTCAACTTACTTTTAAACTAGTAAACAATCGTTAACAGCAAAAGCTGTTTTTGCAGTTTTTGATGAACTTTACGATTTTTTTATAAGAAAACCCTTTAGTTTTTTTATTTGAAAACCTATTATAATTGTAGTTCAGTCTTTTGAGAAGCTACGAAAAAAAAAATAGCTTTCTGTATTATTTTTAAGTGTTATTAAAGTCGTATATACGAACACTCCTCTCGCCGTTTTACCAATTTTAGCCCCTTAAGTATTAAATTATTGCAAATTAAAAAATAACTAGACAGGTTGAGAGAGATGAAGTATGTTACTATAATAATAGAAATTGAACATAAATTACAAAAATTTTGATTATTGGGACAATTTTCAAAAAATTGGTATTAAGTTTTATAAATAATAATAGAATAGGTTCAATTACATTGATCAAAACATTAATTTGTTAAGTCCATTAAATGTATGGGAACCAATATTTTCTGCATTAAAGCATGAAACTTGGCACACTTGTTGCTTAGGTGGCCCAGACTGAGAATCGCCGGGGAGGGAGCGGGAGGCCCCCCTCTGGGTGCCGGGGGGAGGGGGTGAAGTTTTCTTCTGCAATGCGCGCTATTGATCCCTATTGCTGCTATTTTATAGCTACTAGGCAAAGTGTCGTGTCATTTCCGGATAATTTAAGGATGAGAAATCTATTTCTGGAACAAATTTTTTACATTTCCATATAAAAAAACGGAATTTACAATAAAATAGATAATTGTCGATGCAAAAAAAAATCTAATGACGATATTTTTTGAATGAGTATAGATATCAACAAAATAAAAATATATTTGAAAAGCTGCATTTATGCAGTTTTCAAAAATATAGGGTTCAATATACTTTTACCCTCTTATTCATAAAAAGTTAAAGAGCATTTTAGTTATTTGACGTATGTCAATTTAGACTGGATGTCTCGTATTTACCATACAACAAACCAGAGAAGTAGACCTCCAGTAAGGCTACTTAAAATATACTGTAACTTTATGAATAAGACGGTTAGTTTATATTTATGTGTTAAAAAAAAATAACCGCGGAAGACATTGTAAAAATATTAAATGCCTAATTTAGGTTTAAAAATTACTTGTTTACTTCAACCTTATACCACAGAGTATATAATACTTAACCAGCTAATACTGAACAGGGTCATTCAGCCTGTGATAAGTAACAACTTTCTGTATAAAAACATAGGTTGTTTACAAAAAATAAATAAATTTCTCATACATTACCTACCAAATTAGCTGACAAGTATGGAGGAAACAAAGGTAATTTTTGTGCTTTTGCCACTGAGAAGAGTTGATATTTACGATATCGCAAGAAAACTTGAGGAAGCGAGAGCATTGGAATTGGACCCGCATAAGTCCTGAAGGTGCACTCAAAAACGAGATAGACTTCATTCATCATGTCGACATATAACCATATATTAAAAGATGTCTGATAACAACGCGGTTAGAACCGGAAGCAATCACTGTTGGTACAGGACACATTGATATCAATGTTAAGCTCGAAAGGTCGCGACTGGTAAAGTCTTCACTCAGACCGGCAACACCGGCAGACCAATACCCAAACTCGGAACACTTTCAATTAGAACTCCAAAACCGTTTTGATTGCTTAGGCCGCAGCGTGGATGATGCAAATGATGGGTTCTTGAGAAGTTGTCAATGAGGTTGGAGGTTATTACTTACTACTAAGCACACTTGATCTGATGGAGAAGAGGCTTGATATGTCTCAGCAGAAAACGGCACCGGATGCCTCTGCCTGCAGGCAGCTGAAGAGGCAGATCTTTATATCAATTACAAGAGACATCAGGCGATTTTATACATAATTTTATAAGGTAAAGAACCGTAGAACGAAACAAAGCCTCCAATTTTTTTTGCCAAAAAGCCAGGCGAGGCTAAAGACCGAGGATGGTTGGTAGAGTACTATATCCACACTTGAGATTGTGGGGGAATTCGAAAAGTTCTATGAACAGAAGTTCTATTATACACGTCGACACGACAACCCATCACTGACAGTCAGGATAAGGTCCTGAGAGCAACATGGACCCGACACTATACCGAGGACATCTCGACCGTCAGCCTGTATGAGGTAAGTAGGGCTCGCCAACATCTTACAAACAACAAGACGCATCACAGCCGAACTTCAGAAGGCAAGTGGTAAAACCAGCCTATAGAGCCCGTCAGAAATTCTTCAATTTCATTATCCGCTGATCATATCCCCAAAACTGTTAACCGCTGCATTCCAGGATGTCTTCAAGTGTCTGGAGTCTGGACTGGAAGGAACTAGGCATCAGCATAAACGGCGACGACAACATTACTCACTAGTTATGGCCCAGACCGCGGAGGTTCTAGTACAATGCTCGATGTTCTCAGTTGGGCCTCCTATCGAGTTGGTATTAGAATCATCATGAACACTAACAAAGATAATGTTCAGCGCCCATGTAAAACAATTTTACTCCAAATCAAAGACTATACAATATACTCGAAGTTGTTAAAGAATACATGCCTGGGATAAACTGTTCGTCCGTCGACTTCAACTCGGATGAGCATCGTTCGGGAAGCTTAGCTACAAGCTTAGCTTACCGAACGATGCTCATCCGAGTTAGAGGGTTCAGACACCTCTTGCCTCAAGACGAAAGTCTTTGAACAATGTGCGTTACCAGTGATAACTTACGGAACCGGGACACGGTTGCAAACAACGGGCCTAATTAGAAAGTACAATGTCACTGGAGGACAAGGACAAGGAAAGAACTGTTTCCTTGCGTGATCGGATATGATGGAATCTTTGTGTCGATGTTACTTACCTCCAACCGTATTGACAATATCTCAAGAACCCATCATTTACATCATCCACGCTGGGCCCTAGGCAATCGAAACGGTTTTGGAGTTCTCATTAAAAGTGTTCCGAGTTTGGGTTTTGGTCTGCCGGTTATGCCGGTCTGAGTGTAGACTTTGATGCTATGAACTTCATTGTCTATATCTATATCTATACATAATATAAAACAAAGTCGTTTCCGGCGTCTGTCCCTATGTATGCTTATATCTTTAAACGGATTTTGATGCGTTTTTTTTTAATAGATAGAGTGATTCAAGAGGAAGGTTTATAAGTATAATACATGAGCAACATAGCAATAGGTTAGGCGATACGAAGTTCGCCGGGTCCACTAGTTTGAAATAAATCATTATTATTATGTTTCTCAATACTCTTCGGTATTACGGGATGGAGCCCGGTCCTTTGAGAGGCGTGCGAGGGGACGAATCCAACTCGTAGAGAGGCCCTTTCGAGAGTTTTGCTATATTGTATATGGATCACCAACCAGGCACCGTCACTAAATGCACAAATAGATCATGCACCCAGAGGCGGCACCCAGAAGGTGATAGGAACTATTGTAAAATGGATGACAAGAAATGGTTTATGGGGGTGAACTGTTTAATGGACCGGCTAACTGGTGCTATGGAGTGAAATACCGGTACGCCTGCCTTTAATGCAACATTTCACAAATTATCATGGCAGGCGGTGACTCACTGTCCACTGGGTGGGCTTCCACTAAGTCGCCGATATATTGGCAACGGGTCGCAACACTGGTCGTGGACAGCTAAGGTTGTCGAGAGGTGAGACTGCGGGCAGCATAAGATGCACCCGGCGTTATGACATTTTACACTTCCAACCTGGAGCATAGGCTTCGCTCTTGCTACTCCACTCTGGCCGGCTGGTGAAGGCAAGCTCAGAGGCGGGGGGGTGTGTGTGTGTGTGATGACTGCATGTGAGTGTGCGTGTGATGACTGCGTGTGTCCCCCTGGAGGTATAGGGTCCGTGGTGTCGCCACTCACCATCGACTCGCCACAAGCCGTCCCTGCAGTGACTAATTGCAATGGAAGTTCCAGACCGAAAGTACTGGAATTTCCACTGGGCGATGGGGTCGTCACATCCCTACGCCTTATTATTATAATATATATTTACCAGTCGCGACCTTTCGAGCTTAACATTGATATCAATGTGCCCTGTACCAACATGCTGTGCATGTGTGATTGCTTCCGGTTCTAATCGCGTTGATCACAGACATCTCTCAATATACGGTTATATGTCGACATGATGGATGAAGTCTACCTCGTTTTTGAGTACACCTTCAGGACTTATGCGGGTCCAATTCCAATGCTCTCGCTTCCTCAAGCTGTCTTGCGATACCGTAAATAACAACTCTTCCCAGTGGCAAAAGCACAATAATTACCTTTGTTTCATCCATACTTGTCAGCTAATTGGGTAGATAGATAATGTATGAGAAATGTTTTTTTTTTGTATGCAACCTATGTTTTAATACAGAAAGTTGTTACTTATCACAGGCTGAATGACTCTGTTCAGTATTAGGTAGTAATTTAAAGTAACCAAGTAATTATTAAACCGAAATAAGGCATTCAATATTTTTACAACCTCTTCCGCGGTGTGTTTACTTTTTTTTTTAACACATAAATATAAACAAAAAGTATATTGAACTCTATTTTTTTTAAAACTGCATGAATGCAGCTTTTTAAATATATTTTTATTTTGTTGATATCTATACTCATTCAAAATATATCGTCATTAGAAGATTATTTTTTGCGTCGACAATTATCTATTTTATGGTAAATCCGATTTTTATCTGTGGAAATGTAAAAAAATTGTTCCAGAAATAGATTCCTCATCCTTAAATTATCCGAAAATGACACCACACTTGCCCTAGTAGCTATAAAATAGCAGCAATAGGGATCAATAGCGCGTGCGGCAGAAGAAAACTTCACCCCTTCCTTAATGCAGAAAATATTACCTTTGGTCGTAACAAACCCACTATATCATAAACATTGACGTCAATAGTTGGAAGATAAATAGCTCTTAACACAATTGGTTTGAGTGACATATTTGTTTAATTAAAATTAAAATTATCTAAATACAAACATATTTTATTTTATGCCTTACATTAGGAGAAGAAAATTTCAAAAGAGGTAAGTACCTATAATTTTTTTTATGCTGCTGTGTGTAATGTACCCACATATTGTAGGCTTCAGCCAAAATAATAAGTTGAAACAATAATTTTGAAAAGGTACAAGTGCTACCAGTGTGAGCCGCCCGACTGTTCAGAAAAGAGTGGTGGGGATACAGAAACCTGCCACAATGCCCTGTATTGCTTCAAGTCCTCGGTGCGGAGTGCTGATGGTGGTTTACAGCACACGCGGGGCTGCTCATCCACAACAGACCATTACCAGTTTACTTGCTTCACTAGCGCACCACAAGGGTAATAATGAAATTATATTATAATTAAAAAAAAAAACTGCTTGTTATTCACAATATGCAAAAGTTCTGGGGGTCAAGTTTCTTAACTGAAACTATCGACTTGTATTGAGAATTGTGGTCGACTTTGTGAACCATTGCCGCTTTAACAAAGGCAATTTTTGGTTACTTTACCAAAGAAAACAGCAATGGTTAACAAATTTGCTAACAATACAATTACGTGTCGATCGTTTTTGGTTAAGAAACTTGCCCCCCTGGTACTAGCCATTCATTACTAATTACTCCATTATTATTTTCAAAAAAATTCGAATGACTGGATTACAAGATGTTTTTTTTTATTTTATTGCAGAGTTAGGAAAAGACACGCGGGCCAGGGACAGCTCAATGTAACATGCTGTAGGGGCAACATGTGCAATGATGGTAGTTTTCCTGAGCTACCTCCTATTGCTGACACTGGTATTTTTATATTTTCGTTTTCTCTTTTTTAAGTTAATCTCTCCATAAATAACTAATTGACATTCTTTTTCCAGCAATTGAGCCGTTAACATCTAATACTTGGAAATTGTGGTTGACCGTGATAGCGTCCGCGTTGACAGTCCTCGTACTCGGCGCAATGGTCATATTTGTTCTGAGGAGGAGTCACAGGTGAGGCCCTGTAGAAATTGTGATCAATTCTAACTACTACCTACTGTTGTAGACAAATAGAAAAAACAGCAAAATGCAGATTATAACTCCTTTCATTTATTTAGACTGCGAGTGTCGAGGGCTGCCTTACACAAACTTGGAATGGACTCCAACTACTACACGCCCCATATGTACAGTCCCAACGTTACCAGCTCTTCATACTATGAAGGTAACATTTTAATGTATAGTAATTTATAAAAGCCGCGCAGATAAAGAACAGTTTTTAAAATGTCGGACGTTTGTTTTTTTTTCGTAATGAATGGTTGGCAAAATAACTTTGATTAATATTTCTTCTACCGACTCTTTGTAATAAATAATTCTTTTATTATTATTATTAATGAATTATATAATAGTATTTACAAATAATATAATAATAAAATAAATTAGAAGCAAGGGTAAATAAAACATTGTTCTTTTATTTTTCTCTATTAGTTTTGATTTGAAAAAGATAAAATTATGTTAAAAAATGCTTTATTGCCACATAATACAAGTAATAAATAATAAAATAATATTGCTATCGCTAAAAAGCGATGGCAATATTAAATGTGTTCTGCGTTAATTTTTTTTTTGCAGCGTGTACTTCACTGTGTGAGCGAGATAACATGCGGATCGACGCCATATTTAAAACTGTTCTTTATCTGCGCAGGTCATATGGTTCACATTTTATAGTTGTATGTCAAACTAGAGGCTGCCCCGAGGTTTTTCCCGCGCAGATTTATCATAAACACAAAATATCCGTTTTTTCCCGTTCCCTTGGGAATTTCGGGAAATCCCTTCTTAGTGCTCACCTACACTCCCTAAGGAACCTACATGCAAAATTTCAGCCCGCTACGCCCAGTAGTTTCGGCTCTGCGTTGTCTGTCAGTCAGTCAGTCAGTAACGGAAGAGTTTTATATATCAATACATAGTATAAAATAAAGTCTCTTTCCGCGTCTGTCCCTATGTATGCTTAAATCTTAAATACTACGCAACGGATTTTGATGCGGTTTCTTTATATAGATAAAGTTATTTAAGAGGAAGGTTTATAAGTATAATACATCCATACAATAGTAATAGGTGAGGCGGTACGAAGTTCGCCGGGTCGACTAGTATTGATATATAAGTAACTTAAATTTATGGTAACTTTGCATAACACAACATTTTAGGTTGCGTTTTTTAAAGACAGTACGAGCGAGATTGTGTGCAAAGTAAGTTCTAGTTTGTATGTAATAATAATAACACATCACACTCAGAGCTGCCAACTAGGAAGAACTTGTATCTAGGGTGCCCGAAATAATAGACCGGAAACCAAACATTCATCATAAGAATGCTCGACCATGCCGGGAATCGAACCCGTGTCTTCCCGTGTTCGAACTTGCGACTGTCGGCGTCGCTCGGCCGTCGCAAGCGGTGCCCGCAGACTTATAGTAAGAGCGTGTTTTTGGGTGTTTGTGTCAGGCGGCGAGGCGGGCGAGCCGCTGGGCGGGCTGCGCGCGGTGGCGGCCGGCGACTCCACGCTGCGCGAGTACCTCGAGTGCTCCGCCACCTCGGGCTCCGGCTCCGGCCTGCCGCTCATGGTGCAGCGCACTCTGGCCAAGCAGGTGGCTCTCATTGACTGCGTCGGGAAGGTATGTACCTCGCTGCCTTAACATAATACTTAACTATAGCATCCTCTAGTTACTTGCTTAACAACCCTTGCTTAAATCCGTCGAGTCATAAACCCCACATGACGTATTTCAAGCCTAGCTATAACCTTCAAATTTATAGAGAGAAACTCTAGTTATTTTCACAACTAAACAATAATAGAACTCTTACTCTACTTAATGCAATGCTGCAATCCTAATTCGAACGGTCTCTGTGTAGAATAACTAGGAATATATTATGATTGGCGTATATTCAGGGTCGTTTCGGCGAGGTGTGGCGCGGGCTGTGGTACGCGGACAGCGTGGCCGTGAAGATATTCTTCTCTCGGGACGAGGCCTCGTGGCGGCGCGAGACCGAGATCTACAGCACGGTGCTGCTGCGGCACGAGAACATCCTCGCCTACGTCGGCAGCGACATGACTTCCCGGAACACCTGCACTCAGGTACTCTCGCCAGATCTTCAAGTTATATTTTTTAAATTATAGTTTCTTAGTAGCGACTTGTCAGGAAAGCGTCCGCTAGAGCGCTAGCCTGACTATGTCGCAACGAGGAGCGAGTGTGAGATCACAGAGCGCGACGCTCTAGCGCCGCGTCAGGCTAGCTGTCTAGCGCGATGCTATAGCGCTCTCTGTTTGTCAAAGCCTTAAGAATTTGTGTATGAACAGCTGTGGCTGATCACGCACTACCACCCGCTGGGCTCGCTGTACGACCACCTGAACAAGACGACGCTCTCGCGGCAGCAGATGATGGTCATGAGCCTGTCCATCATCAACGGCCTGCTGCATCTGCACACCGAGATTCATGGCACTCAGGTAACTAGATCAAATTTCCAGTCTCTTAGATCAAATTTCCAGCCTCTTAGACTCGAAGCTTGCCCTGAACCGGTCAACGATTACTCAAGAGCTACGTACAGACTTTGACAAATCAGTAAACAGCCTTAAGACAGAGCTAAGTGTGGCTATTTCTGCAATCACCGCTGAACAAGCTAGACTTTCGTCCGATATACAGGCGGTATCAGAGAGATTAACCATACTGGAGCGGGAGAACGTGGAGCTGCGTCGTGAGCTGAACCAATGCAAACAAGGATCATCGGATGTTCAATGTGAATCAGTAACTGAGGCATTAAATAAGTTACGTAACGAGCTGAATGAACGGGAACAAATCACGTTACTAAATGACGTCGAAATAAATGGAATCCCTGAGGAAAATGGTGAATGCCTTGGATCTCTGGTTATGGCGGCAACGACAAAGCTTGGAGTGCCGTTAGATGACAGGGACATTGTGAGCTGCTCCAGAGTCGGTCCAAGACGTATTGTGGCACTCGAAGCAACAGGGCCCCGGGTACGACCGCGCCCCATCATCTTACGTTTGGCTAGGCGCACTATCCGCGATGATGTCCTCAACAATGCTCGTTCACGTCGCGGTGTTACGACGGAAGGACTAGGTTTGAGCACTATAAAAACGCCAAATCAGTTTTATGTTAACGAGCGCCTAACGAAACAAAATCGTATTATCTTGGCGAGAGCTCGCGAACTAGCGCGGGAGCGAGGGTGGCGGTTCGTCTGGTCGCGGGATGGTCAAGTATTCGCTAAGCAGGATTCAACGTCAACGAAGTTCAAGCTGCGCACGGAAGAAGACCTACATATTTTTAATAAAATGCCTCAAAACATTGCACTATAATTATTTGTGTTTTATCGCATGTATTTATAAATCTACGCATGGTATAATTATTAGTATTTCATTTTATTTTTATTACTTTATAAGATTGTGTTTTTTAAAATTGTCTATCTTACCTGGCAGATCAGCAATGACGCGGCAAGGGCCTGATACTCTGTCCCGGTGCATCGGGAGGCATACTGTAGGCCCGCATATAACACACTATAATTTCACAAACTATATAATATTTATAACTTCACATATTTATATATTTAATATACTATCCACTGTAATGTATTTTATATTTATTTTTAAAACACTGAACCGAATATACTCTCATACACAATTATATCTTATATTTTATAATGTCTTATTTATAATTGCAAACTTAACAAAGGGACTAAAAATTATTTGCAGTTTGTTCTTAGCATCACTCATTTGTTTACATCACTTTTACTGTTTATTTTGTACCATAATACCCTGCCTACAACTGCTTTGCAAAGTCATAGATTCTATTGAGGTTAACAAGGAATTACTATTTATTATATTAACTTCGCGTCGAAAACAAAAAGATTAAAAATCTGTCTGTTTAATGCTGGATCATTGGGCACAAAGCACGACGAGTTTTCGGTTGCTATTGATAGGTTAAAACCAGATTTAATTGGAATCTGTGAAACATGGTTGAAGGTTGGTCAAGACGCAAAGGCGCCAAAACTACCATGTTATTCACTTAAACATACACCAAGACCAAAGGATTGCCGTAAGAAGAGTGGTGGCGGGGTAGGGTTCTACGTTGGTTCACATATCACAGCTCGATCCTGCGCGCACCCGGACGCGGGGAGCGATATTGAGCAAATGTAGCTGCGCCTGACCGTAAACAAAAGAATACTACTCGTAGGTAAGGCTTATCGGCCTGATTGGGTAAATGCTGACGCGTTTTTTAGTGCTCTCACAGCATCTATAACCTCGTTTAGAAATTACGACAATATAATATTGATGGGTGATTTTAACATTAATGATAATCGACTAGCAATCCGTTTCCAACTCTTTTTAAGTACTCTTAATTTGATAAATTGTGTGGATAAGCCAACGCATTTTACTTCGCACAGTGAATCTCTTATCGACGTCATTTGTACAGACACGCCTGTAACGAATGTAAGTGTGTTGCACATTCCTGAACTAAGTGCGCATGCACTAGTTAGCTGCGAATTAGTTATACATAAAACAAAAAAAGACCCCCCAAAAAACATTATAAGAAGACAATTACATAATATAAATATTGAAAATTTTAATAATGATTTAACACAAATAAACTTTTGCAATTTGATGACTTTGTCCAATATAAATGATGTCATTTTTAATTTTAATTCTCTGATTTTGGATCTTTTTGACAGACATGCTCCTGAACGTACTATCACGATTCGTGAAAATTATAAGCCATGGTTAACAAGCAATATACGGGCAATGATGAGGTTACGTGATGATGCCTTTAAGTGTTTTAAGTCGTTTCCTACAGACCAGAATAAAGACAGGTATAAAGAGCTTAAGCATATGGTTAATGTTTGTTTGCATAGCGAAAAAAAAGCCTACTTCGAACATCAAATAAACACTAATAAAAATCCAAAAAGTCTTTGGAAAAATCTTAAAGAAAATGTTGGCAATTTTAAATCGTCCCAGGATCTACCGGATCATTTGATGAATACTAATGAAATATGTAAACATTTCTCTAGCATACCTGGTAGTGACATCATTAGCTCCGATACATTGAACTTCTTTAAAAACAATAAGTTTTCATCAGAAGTCTTTTCGTTTTCTACAGTGGATGAGAGCAAGGTTGCAAGGATTATTATGAGTATTAAAACCAATGCTGTTGGTGCAGACCAGATATTTATGGACATGATCATATTAACGTTGCCTTATACGCTTAAAATTATAACTTATATAATAAATATGTCTATAGAATCTGGTACATTTCCTGACACTTGGAAAATTGCTCTCATAAGGCCAATACCTAAAACCTCAAATCCGACTAGTGTTAAAGATCTAAGAGCGATAAGTATCTTGCCTTACCTTTCCAAAATACTTGAAAAAGTAATTTGCGAACAGGTTGAGAGATTTGTCGAAAACAATAATATTCTCCCTGGTAGACAATCTGGTTTCAGAAGGGGTCTCAGTACAAATACAGCCCTCCTCGACGTAGTCGATGATATTCTTGCCTCCCAGGATGTTGGAAATGGATCTGCCTTAGTGTTACTAGATTTTTCCCGCGCGTTTGACTGCATAAGTACGTCCTTTTTGCTTGCCAAAATGACTTACTACGGTTTTGATCCTCTGGTAGTCAGATGGTTTAAAAGTTACCTTATGGGCCGTTCACAGCAGGTAATCTTAACGTGTAATGATGGTAAAAAATTGCTTTCTGACCGTGTGCCGGTCGTAAGAGGGGTGCCTCAAGGATCGATAGTTGGGCCTTTGCTTTTCATTATATACTGCGCAGATCTAGTGAAAAATATACAATACGCTGGTTACCATGTATATGCTGATGATCTTCAACTGCGTATCTCCATCAGTTTCGAGGAGCTAGAAGTTATGGAACAACGTCTAAATAGTGATCTAAACAATGTTTCGGCTTGGGCTGACAAAAACGCTTTGGTTCTGAATGCCGCAAAATCAAAATTTATGATACTTGGTTCGAAAAGGCAAGTCACGCAATTAAATGTTTTAGATCTAAATATAAAAGGAGTTGCATTGGAACAGGTATCCGAAGCTCGTAATTTGGGACTGCTTATGGACAGCCATCTCAGTTTTGAAAGTCACGTGGCCGAGCTAGTAAAGGGATGTTTTTATAGGCTGCGGGTGTTGTACGGGGTTCGTGGTTATCTTTCAGTTGATCTGCGTGTAAGGCTTTGCGACAGCCTAGTTTTATCGAGATTAAACTACTGCCTTGCGGTGTATGGCCCTTGTCTTTATGGAAAAACTTTGAATCTATTACAGCGAGTTCAAAATGCTTGTGCTAGGTTTTGTTTCAAAATTCCCCCACGCACTCACGTTACACCTTACCGGATCATTTGATGAATCCTAATGAAATATGTAAACATTTCTCTAGCATACCTGGTAGTGACATCATTAGCTCCGATACATTGAACTTCTTTAAAAACAATAAGTTTTCATCAGAAGTCTTTTCGTTTTCTACAGTGGATGAGAGCAAGGTTGCAAGGATTATTATGAGTATTAAAACCAATGCTGTTGGTGCAGACCAGATATTTATGGACATGATCATATTAACGTTGCCTTATACGCTTAAAATTATAACTTATATAATAAATATGTCTATAGAATCTGGTACATTTCCTGACACTTGGAAAATTGCTCTCATAAGGCCAATACCTAAAACCTCAAATCCGACTAGTGTTAAAGATCTAAGAGCGATAAGTATCTTGCCTTACCTTTCCAAAATACTTGAAAAAGTAATTTGCGAACAGGTTGAGAGATTTGTCGAAAACAATAATATTCTCCCTGGTAGACAATCTGGTTTCAGAAGGGGTCTCAGTACAAATACAGCCCTCCTCGACGTAGTCGATGATATTCTTGCCTCCCAGGATGTTGGAAATGGATCTGCCTTAGTGTTACTAGATTTTTCCCGCGCGTTTGACTGCATAAGTACGTCCTTATTGCTTGCCAAAATGACTTACTACGGTTTTGATCCTCTGGTAGTCAGATGGTTTAAAAGTTACCTTATGGGCCGTTCACAGCAGGTAATCTTAACGTGTAATGATGGTAAAAAATTGCTTTCTGACCGTGTGCCGGTCGTAAGAGGGGTGCCTCAAGGATCGATAGTTGGGCCTTTGCTTTTCATTATATACTGCGCAGATCTAGTGAAAAATATACAATACGCTGGTTACCATGTATATGCTGATGATCTTCAACTGCGTATCTCCATCAGTTTCGAGGAGCTAGAAGTTATGGAACAACGTCTAAATAGTGATCTAAACAATGTTTCGGCTTGGGCTGACAAAAACGCTTTGGTTCTGAATGCCGCAAAATCAAAATTTATGATACTTGGTTCGAAAAGGCAAGTCACGCAATTAAATGTTTTAGATCTAAATATAAAAGGAGTTGCATTGGAACAGGTATCCGAAGCTCGTAATTTGGGACTGCTTATGGACAGCCATCTCAGTTTTGAAAGTCACGTGGCCGAGCTAGTAAAGGGATGTTTTTATAGGCTGCGGGTGTTGTACGGGGTTCGTGATTATCTTTCAGTTGATCTGCGTGTAAGGCTTTGCGACAGCCTAGTTTTATCGAGATTAAACTACTGCCTTGCGGTGTATGGCCCTTGTCTTTATGGAAAAACTTTGAATCTATTACAGCGAGTTCAAAATGCTTGTGCTAGGTTTTGTTTCAAAATTCCCCCACGCACTCACGTTACACCTTATTTAAATAATGCCAATATGCTAAAAATTGAAGGTCGACTCGAATTTGCAATGGCGGTTTTGTTGTTTGGTGTTATAAACACAGCTAAACCTGCTTATCTTTACGATAAACTTGAATGGCGAGCAAAAGAGAGAAGGATGAGATCTTGTGCTACTGTTTTTAGGACACCTCAGCATAGAACAGCTGCCTTTAGGGGAAGTTTTAGGTACCAGGCAAGCAAATGCTGGAACAACATACCTCCGCCTTTACGTACTGCATGTTCCAAATTTACTTTTAAAAGAAAACTTCTCCAATATCTTCTTAACAAACAGAAGGGTAAATTTTAAACATTCAATTTGTTTACTTTAATTTTAATTTTTACATTAATATCAATTACTGTTAAATTAGTTTCTGGTACCAATTTTTTACTTGAATTTTTATTATTATATTCTTTCCTTGTCTTCATATTTTTATTTTTTTATTATTTTAGTAGTTGATCCATTTAAGTATACACATATAAATTCCTAACACACATTTTTATATATTTACTTACACCTTTTATATAAGTATTATTTATGTTAGGTATACATATATAATCATATATTATAAATTGGCCCTTATCCTCACTGTTAGCTTTAATACTTAAGTTTATATATACTTATATTTATTTATATGTAAAATACCGGGACGTGTGCATGTATGTATTGCCTGTCGGGGTACTGGCAGAATACCAGCGCTGCGGATAGTATTTCTTATATTATCCTGTAGCATATGCTGAGTCAGAGCCCTTTCCGTGTCGCAGCTACATCAAAACTGGATTTTGTTTGTACAGTGTAGTCTTATATATGTTAATGATTCATGTCACTAGTTATACCTACCTACTTAAGTTTATAAAATGTACCTATATGTTTTGATGTATTTGGAACATGGAATAAATCTTTCAATCAATCAATCAATCAATCAATCAACTAAATGTTCATTTATTTTAACCCCCGAACGAAAAATTCAGAGGGGTGTTATAATTTTAACGTGTGTATCTGTCTTTCTGTCTGTGTATCTGTCTGTGGCATCGTAGAGCCCAAACGGCTGAACCGATTTTCGTTTAGTTTTTTGTATCATAGATAATTTCAGGCCGAGTGTTCTTAGCCATGTCTGATGAAGGTCTAATCAGCGGTTTTAAGATGATCAGCTCTTGAATAATAGATGAGAGGATCTAACTAGCTTCCTTATGTCCGATCGAGTTGAAATTTGGTACCATGTTACATCTATGATATAGAAAGTATTTGGTAAGGTAACCATGACCTGATCTGCCGTTTGAAGATGATCAGCTCTTGAATGATGGATGAGAGGATCTAACTAGCTTCCTTATGTCCGATCGATTTGAAATTTGGTACCATGTTACATCTATGATATAGAAAGTATATGGTAAGGTAACCATTACCTGATCAGCTGTTTGAAGATGATCAGCTCTTGAATAATGGATCAGAGGATCTAACAAGCTTCCTTATGTCCGATCAATTTGAAATATGGTACCATGTTACATATATGATATAGAAAGTATTTAGTAAGGTAACCATGACCTGATCAGCCGTTCGAAGATGATCAGCTCTTGAATAATGGATGAGAGGATCTAACTAGCTTCCTTATGTCCGATCGAATTGAAATTTGGTACCATGTTACATCTATGATAGAAAGTATATGGTAAGGTAACCATTACCTGATCAGCCGTTTGAAGATGATCAGCTCTTGAATAATGGATGAGAGGATCTAACTAGCTTCCTTATGTCCGATCGAGTTGAAATTTGGTACCATGTTACATCTATGAT
Organism: Euspilapteryx auroguttella; assembly: GCA_951802225.1. Classification (NCBI taxonomy): domain Eukaryota; kingdom Metazoa; phylum Arthropoda; class Insecta; order Lepidoptera; family Gracillariidae; genus Euspilapteryx; species Euspilapteryx auroguttella. The sequence continues at coordinate 13,270,823 of OX637641.1, read as the reverse complement.
GTTGAAAGTATATTTTAAGGTAACCATGACCTGATCTGCCGTTTGAAGATGATCAGCCCTTGAATAATGGATGAGAGAATCTAACCACCTTCCATTTGTCCTATCAATTAAAAATTTGGTACAGTGTTACTAATGATATTGAAAGTATATGTTAAGGTAACCATGATATTTTTAAGATGATTAGCTCTAGTTCTAGTTAAGTTGATGAGGGATCTGACTGGGTCGGGGGTTTTTAAATTTTAAAATTTGAGTTATTTAATTATCTCATATTAAACAGAAAATATAGATAAATAAGTATATCATCTATATATATAAAACTCAAAGGTGACTGACTGACTGACTGACTGACAGTGATCTATCAACGCACAGCCCAAACTACTGGACGGATTAAGCTGAAATTTGCATGCAGGTAGATGTTATGGCGTAGGCGTCCGCTAAGAAAGGATTTCCCAAAATTCCCTCAGGAACGGGAATTACGTGACTTTTTAGTTAGTATGAAAAATCTTCATTATTGAGTGTATCGACGTGAAACTTGGTGTACAGGTCATTCAGTGAATGAAAGAGTGTTGAAAGAAAGGAATTCTCAAAATCCTCACGGGAACGGGAATTACGGGACTTTTTTTAGTGAGAATGAAAAATCGACATCCTTGAGTGTTTCGACGTGAAATTTGGTGTACAGGTTCCTCAGTAAATTTAGGAATGTTGAAAGAACGTAATTTACAAAATTCCCACGGGAACTGGAATAACGGGACTTTTTTGTGAGAATGAAATCTCGACTTCCTTGAGTGTATCGACGTGAAATTTGTGTACAGGTTCCTCAGTAGATGAAAAGGTGTTGCAGAAAGGAATTAACTATATTCCCATGGGAACGGGGATTACCGGACTAATTATTTACTATGAAAAATCGATTTCCTTGAGTATGTCAACGTAAAATTTGATCTACAATAGTGTCTCTGTGGATTTAGGGGTCTTGGAAGAAAGAAAAATGCTAAATCCCACGGTAACGTAACACGGGACTCTTTACTTAGTATTAAAACAATGTATATATTTTTCTTTATTTCGACGTAAAAATAGGAAAACGGGTTCTTCAGTGGGTGTAATTAGATTCAGAGTTATATTAAGAAAAGATTAACCAAAATTCACATGGCAACGGAACATTCCCAAAAACATAAAGCGCCTAAAAAATCTTCAACTTTTTTTACTCGAGTAGGTACATATATAAGGTATGTAGGTACGTATATCCAACTACTTTTACCCAACCAGCTAATAGAAATGTTAGAAGTTTCAGTGTCTGAATGGTGGAGTGTAGAAATGAATTTATGGAGTTGCCCTGGGAACTGAAATAAAGATAGATATTTTTAGGGGGTATGGGTGCGATCAGAAATGATGTCACCAAAATCCTGAGTCGTAAATAAACCAGTAATTAACGATTTTAATGAAAAAGCGCGTGCGAAGCTGCGGGCAAAAGCTAGTTTAGTTAAAGAAAGGCGATCTTCTCACTTTAAGCGTTTTATAAGTTAACAAGTTATTGTTTACGATGTTTGTGCGTTTCATTAAAATTGTTATGCCCTAATGTTCTTGCTAATCTGCTATCGTATCAGTCAGTTTTTATACAAAACACAAGATCAAAACTAATACGACAGTACTTAATCGTAACTAACGTACACTATACTAAGTAATTATATGAATATTTGTGTAATTTTCTTTTCAACTTACCTTTTGAGTCACTTTACAGACGAAGCAGTGGAGTCCTTAAAGTTTTAGTAAGAGATTAATCTCGATTTCACCATATTTCTTTAGCCTGGGGATAATCAGATCTGACATAAACTAAACTTAAAATGTGACAGGGCAAACCAGCGATAGCTCACAGGGACATAAAATCAAAGAACATCCTAGTGAAGGCGGACGGGGAGTGCTGTATCGCGGACTTCGGTCTCGCGGTGACGTCGGCGCCGGGCGGGCTGGCGGCCACCGTCAACCCGCGCCAGGGCACCAAGCGGTACATGAGCCCCGAGATGTTGGAGCAGAGGTAACTGCTACTGCCAAGCTACCGCTATCTATCTATCCAAAATCGTTTGACGGCAACTAAGCCACACCCGATCTCTACTGCTTACAAGAGTCACACGGTATAAAGTGCATAGTAAAACTCTTCAGATTATTTAGGTTTTTAAATTTATGACTAACTAGTCGACTCGTCGAAACTCGTACCGCCTAATTTATTATTATGTTGTGAACCCATCAAAATCCGTCAGCGGAAGCGAATTGGTTTTAGATACTGCAACATTTTAAAGTCACATTTATTGTCAAGTTTTAGCAATTTTTTTCGAATTAGTCTCTAATATTGATGAAATATTGGAAAAGGCATACTAAGATCGCTAACCTGACTACCAAGCGTGGCGATGACGGCAAATTCCCTCCACAATGTTTGCCCTTTTGAAAATAATATCCAGCAGTGGACGTCTGGCGGTTATTATTATGATGATGATCGGTGCAATAGGCCTATATGTTATGTATGTACATATTAGGTCCATCAGATAGACCTCGACCACCTTAGACAGGATTAGAACACGTCACGTATACGTCACGTATTGCAGCATGGACGTGCAGTGTTTCGAGGCGCACCGCAAGTGCGACATGTACGCGGCGGCGCTGGTGCTGTGGGAGCTGGCGTCGCGCACGCAGCCGGCCGCCGCGCGCGAGTACCGCCCGCCGTACTGCGAGCTCGTCAGCAGCGACCCCAGCTTCGAGGACATGCGGAAGATCGTCTGTGTCGACGGCGCCCGCCCGCCGCTGCCGCCCGACACTCATCCCGTTAGTTGATGCGACCTTTTATTGATACTGGTTTTTTTTTTTAAGTTTTGAAGTCAAATAACATTGAAACATTGTAGTTTCGCTTTTTTCTGTCTGTTCGCCTGTCCGAATGCTATAATAATCATTTACTATTCGTCGGAAACTATTTAACTTAATGTTGAAATATTGAACACATTCTTAACTATAGCACTAGATACAACATTATATTATTATATGCATGGAAAGAAAACTCCAAAAAGTTACATAATAAATGCGAGTTAAATCTATAATAGAGAAGGTTGATTTACCTTCGTCGTAATTGATAGGCGTTTTGCTTGTATAAATTACTATACGTTTGCGAGATCACTTACTACGAAACTCGACAACGAGCGTGAAGCACAGATATTAACTTTTCAGCTAACATTTAATCAAAATAAGTAGTGTGTTTACGTGATACCGTATAGGTATAATAGAAATGGTTGTGTGTGCTGTCACCAGACGATGGCGGGCATGGGCCAGGTGATGCGCGAGTGCTGGCACGCGCGGCCGGCGGTGCGGCTGCCGGCGCTGCGCGTCAAGAAGACGCTGCTGAAGCTGGCGCGCCGCGACAACGCCGTCGACCTCGCCGACCACAACGAGGTCGCACTATGAATATTTATCATAAAGCCCGCGCGCACTAGCCATTTTAGTTGATTACTATAGAGTAGATAATCGTCATAGTAGGGTTTCTACTGCTCCGAACGCAACCTTGCACTTTTTTCTAGGAGGACGCCACTTGGCAGGATTGTTGTATGGGTCAAGTGCGCGCACAGCCATATAACTCTATACTGATCCTATGACCGATCAAACTATCGGCCATTTAAAAAATCGCAAGTACGCGCGGGCTCTAACTAAATCAATATCTTCAACAATCACGTTCCGGTTACATTCAACAGCAGGTAAATTCATCTACAGCAGGTCTTTAATGTGCCTCAAATCGTTTCTTTTTTTTTGAAATGTTTTTATTTTTGAGAGACATTCTCCTACCAGAAAATCAATTGCGATATACATGAGAATTACGATTCATTTTAAAACGCTCTTCTGCAGAGCGATGCTGCGCATCTTAGCATCGCTCAGTTTGTTCGCATTTTATAGGTAGAATCGTAGCCTTGAAACTTTTTTATTAGTGATGTGCTTTGCAAAATATGTTTATAACAACGAATACGAGCCCACTGGCTCTTAATACATGCAGCAGCTGTGCTGTATGGATTTCTCTTCCATCCGCCGATCGTAATATGTTCTGCATATACATCCCTTGCAAATTCCCTCCGCCGAGCCATTCACCAGAGAAACACTGAGCGAGGCTACGTAGACGGCCGGATTCTTTTGTCTGGTGGAAGTACAGATGTTTAGTGACGGTGAACCGCGCATGCGAAATTCGCCGCGCACTAAAGTAAACTACACTAACTAGACTTGTAAAAATGCCGTTCCAATAAAAAAAATGGCTGAATGACCGGAGCTTAGGCAAACTCATGAAATAATACCAAAGCCGATGCAACATTGCATGTTATTTTACTTTTTTTTGTCAAATAGAAGTGATCTCGACATAATTAAAAAGACATCCTCCATACCATAGGTGGTCGCTTCTTTGCTTGTAAGTCAGCTATGCTTTCTGATTGTTCGCATCGCAACACAACATACGTATTGGTCCTTTCAACTAACCAGTTAGGCTATTGCCGTTCACAATGAAAATAAGAATGAGAAACATTTTGACATGTGATAAGTATACATTGCGGGTTTGCGGCTGAATTGCTTGTGTAGACCTCAGAATAAGGACAAGCATAGAAGTAGTCCTAAAATAAAAAGTCACATCATAGTTTACCAGTTTCTTTATTAATAATCCACCATGTAGACAAAATGATTCACCTTTATACCCGCAAAGTATACTTATCACATGTCAAAATGATTCACATTCTCATTTTCATTTGCACGGCAATAGATCCCGTGTTTCGAAAAACTATCTTGAGAATAGAGTGGTTAGTAATAGATTGCGAATAAAGTTTTAATGATATCGTCAACATTTATTATTGACCACTGTGCTACCTTATATCTATCTATATGATGCTGAGAGTACGAGGACGTACGGTACAATTAATCAAATGCAATTGCTGACTTACTTCAACATTCGTTTGCGTTTCATACAGCTAGTTGAGTTACGTATGCTCTAAACTTTCTGTATAAATAAACATACATATGATTTATATTAAAAATCTCGTGATCACGAAGTAATAGATTTGGTTTTTTCACTATTCTTATGCCAACCACTATTATTACCCCGATCAATAACATCTTTATAACAATATGGATGCTTTATCTTACTATTACGTCAATAAAATAGGTTATTATTAGAGTAAGTTTTTAGAGTTAGACTAAGATTTTACTCATACTTATGGCTTTAATTTAGGGAGAGAACTTTATGCGTATTTATAAGCATTTTATTTTATTTTATTATTTTGCATTTTCATATACCCAATCAATATATACTGGGTGTTTCTGACAAGGCGGTAATAAATTAAAGGAGGGATTCTGCTCACCATAACTAACAACTTTCCCAAAGCAACATGGGTCAAAATCGCAAAAAAAATAACAGCTGTTCCATACATTGGTTCGATCAGCTGACGGGGTCAATGTACGGGACGGCTGATTTTTGTTTTGAGATTTCGACCCATGTTGCTTTGGGAAAGTTGTTAGGTATAGTGAGTAGAATACCCCCTTTGATTTATTACCCCCTTGTCAGAAACACCCTGTATAAAACTCTTCCGTTACTGACTGACTGACTGACTGACTGACTGACTGACTGACTGACTGACTGACTGACTGACTGACTGACTGACTGACGGACTGACTGACTGACTGACTGACTGACTGACAGACAACGCAGAGCCTAAACTACTGTGCGTAGAAAGCTGAAATTTGGCATGTAGGTTCCTTAGGGAGTGTAGGTGAGCACTAAGAAAGGATTTCCCGAAATTCCCACGGGAACGGGAAAAAACGGGATTTTTGTGTTTATGAGAAATGTGCGCGGGAAATACCGCGGGGTAGCCTCTAGTAAAAATTATGATTTCAATAACACGAGGCATATATTGTAATAGTAGTAACCAGCACTTCCGGGTTCAGGGTCTTTATGCAGTACATGGCAGTGCGCGCTAAGAAGGTAGGGTGGGACAAGCCTACTGTACATTACTGAGGCCTGGAAAGTAGGCGTTTATTCTGGTAATAGTTAATTTCCTCCGAGGCTTGAATAGTTTTTCTCAAATAGTGAGTATAAAGTATAATTATTACAATATCAACTATAAATAAAGAAACATTCTAGCAGAAAAAATAAAATTACTTTGCGGAATTATTTTTTTGGGTTTGAGTAGCAGAAATTAGTTACTATCCGTATTGTTGTTCGTAGGCTACACGGATAAATAATAAATATCTTCAAAAACATGGACGAAATCAAAAATATGCTTAGAATTTTTAAGGCCCTGTTGCTTTCGGGTTCAAAATCTAAGGAAAAACCGTTTTTTGCCTAAAGTCGCCACTTTAGTTTCATAAAATAATATTTCTAAGCTCATTATTCTAAAAGGTACACAAAAAAGCCTTAAAAATTCTAAGCAAGATTATCTAGGGAGTCTAAGACGCATATTTTTGATTCCGGCCATGGTTTGGAAGATTCGCCCCCTAAGAATGCAAAGTCAACATTTCAGTGCCTGTTTGAGACAACTATGTTTTATGCTCGGTTAACTAACTTCTCGCTCGCGAACTTAGCTTGCGCATATTTTGCACGCGTGCATTATGAATTCACGATACATGTTCCATGGGCGACGTTCTTTGCAGCGATAGTTGTCGTGTCAATCAGGTCAATCCAAGTCCCGTAATCCCCATTGGTCTTCCCCGTTGACGTGGATTATGCGAATCATTTTCCCGAAGTCCCCATTGGCCGTGGCCTACCATGGCCAATGCGTTGTTGGTGTTGGTAGAGCGAAGTATTGGTGGAAACGGTCACACACATAGCAGTTAAGCTCGTTACACATTGCGCAGATGCGATAAGATTTTATCTGCGTATACACACTTTTTTATCTGAAGGTACCACACATTGCGCAGATGCGGTAATATGACAAGATTATACATTCACTCGAAATCACTCGGACTGAGCAGACTTGTTTTTTGTTGTGTTTATAAAGCGTTTTACAATGAGTTCGCGTTTTACGAAAAGAACGCGTTTATTGCTTCTGGTTCAGATGGTTCAGTCAGATGTTATCTGCAGATCTTTTAATTTATATGTCACGGCTCAGATATCTTTTACATTATCTGCGTAGTGTGTGGTCGTCCATAGGATTACATAGAAATTGATGTTGAAAGATGATCTGCGCCGATACAGATATCTTATCGTATCTGCGCAGTCTGTGACGGGCATTACACGTAGCAGCATACAAAGCTGCATTGCAGAGAGAAGATAAAGCATAAACTCGCACTGAAACCCCGGTGGCCGTGTCGGCGTTTCTGGGAATTTTCTAGATTTTTGTGCCAATTGCACCCTAGGCTAGTACCCTTGAGGGTATTACATGTTTAGCTCAGTTGAACCTGTTTCCACCAGTGCTATGCTATGTGGATCAATGAACATGATTGGTGGATATCAGACGCACCCATAGCAACGCAGCGTAGCACATCTGTGGTAGCAAGGCACCCTACTACTTCATAATACCCTGGTGGTACTTTATTGTACTACACAGGGGCAAACTATTACCAGTTATTTAATTTAGAAGCCAATGGGGACTATAGGTATTTTTGTCCCGAATTCCCCATTTGACATTGTAGGCCAAGGCCAACGCGGACTTCGGTTTTTTGTTCCTGTAATCCCCGTCAACGGGGAAGATCAATGGGGATTACGGGACTAACCCAAATTTAATAGCGGTTTTTTACTCCAGTACGAAGATACAAACTTTTAGAAATTTACTTTACCTAGTAGGTAATTTCTAAACTAAAACTATAATTATAAAAATAGATTCAATCTCAAATTTAAAAGGAAATTATTTATTGTTTTATCAATTGACACTGTGACTGTGTGGTCGTCATATTAGGGTACAATGTTTTATAGTAGACTATTATTTAGAGATCACGTCAAGGTAATTAAACTATAACATAGATTGTGTTATTTAAACGAATGCTGCCATATACTATTTTATTTTGATTTATATTTTAAGTAGATAAGTGTTTGATTATCAAGTGCTAGTAGAATTAAATGTATGTACTGTACTTGCAGTGCATGGATAGGGAAAGTATGTACTTAGGTATAATAATAGTTATTAAACATAAAATTCACTTGTTGACATTCACACGCTTCGTTTTTATGCTAAAAAAAGACGTTAACCGCAGAATTTAATTTAAATCTTTGGTAAATATAGCAAATTAAATGCTCAAACAAAATTAGGGTTATAAAATGTTGAATGATTTATTTGTATGTGTTATTTATACAACAAGGTCCCTTTATTTGTATTTGGATTAATATCAGAAATTAAATTGTGTTTAATAAAATTATTAAACGAAACTGTTGGTTTAGTTTTGTGTGAGTAATCTCTATAGGGACCTATTTTTTGTTAAAGTAAATAAAATAAAAATAGTAATTAAAAAATAATTATAAAATTTTTATTAGTATATAAGAAAGTGACAAATTAGGTATTAACTAATGTACGGAAGAATTGCATATTTCTTTGGCGAACGAAAAATTCAGAACAATTTCAAACAAGTACAAAGCTATAGTAACTCCTATGAATATTTTTTGAAGAAAGGAGTAATTATCATTTTTATTTGAGTTAAAACAAAGAACCTAGCTGAGTAATAGGCAACAGTAAATTTTATATTTCCGTTGTTGTTCACTCCTTAAATTTAATGTTTTGGTACTTGTTACGCCCTGTATATTATACAAAATGTACTAAGTTACGAGTAAATAAGGTAATGGTCGGTACCCCATGAAACTATGTATTAAACAAACTAGAGGTACTTATACTTCCTACTAAAATGATTAGTAGTTCATACAAAAACGAATAGTATTTTTGTTCAAAGTTATATCTAGATTTATACTAGTTTTTTTTAACCTTAGTTTTATTGATAATAGTGTAATCATAATAAAAGTATATTTGTGTAAAAAATGTTTTTTTTTTTTAAGTAATTTTAAGTATTGAGGTAGTGAGTTGAACATAGTCCTTTAATTCCTTCAAACTTTTTAAATGTTGATAAAATTTTATTTAAACACTAGTCGACCCGGCGAACTTCGTACCGCCTAATCTATTAGTAATTTGTGTATGTGTTATACTTATAAACCTTTCTCTTGTATCACTATCTATTAAAAAAAACGCATCAAAATCCGTTCCATAGTTTTAAAGATTTAAGCATACATAGGGACAGACGCGGGAAGCGACTTTATTTTATACTATGTATTGAAGTGAATGGAAAACTTTTTATACAATATTAAAGAGTTTTTTATTTAAATAAAAGCACACAAAACAAATCACGACACGCACGAGTATATGAAGTAACTACATCAAAAAGTACTTTAGATATTTTCCAAAAAAAAAACACAGTACAAATAGGAATTAGATCTTTGTTGCTGTGAGTTCTCAAAAACGATACGAATTCTAGGTCGCAGTGCACTTTTTATCTACTTTGAAGTTTCCAAGACTTGTTTATTCTGCATTCAGCTAGATTAGCTAGTAATAAATGAGGGTTCACTGGTACCCATGCTTTCCGAGCGTTTGCTCTACTTCCTTGACATATTTTTCTGAAACCTTTTGTTGACGCATAGCAGCCACCTGAAGAAAAAAAAATAGGAAAAATTTAGTTCTAATTTATAAAGTCGGTAACTAAATTTGAAACTTTGCATGAAATAGTAATTATTGTCAATAATAACCTTTTGCTTGATGACTTTTCTCTCATATTTGTCTTGTTGCTCTTGCTCCATGCGCAGGGCCACGCCTTGGTTGTGGATCGTCTCACGAAGTTCAGCCCTAAAAAACGTTGGACGGTTAATACGAGATTTAAATAATAGCAAAATAAATAGCAATAACTATATACCTAGTTCGCTCCTTATCGTTTATTTGCTTCATGATCGACTGGCGGTGTTGTTCGATACGAGCTTTGCGTTTCTCTTCCAGCTGTGAAAATAGATTAAAATGCTTAAGATTTTTTTATTCTTTCAAATTAATAAATATATATTTAGGAAAAGTTAGCCAATGGGTGAATTAAGAGGTAGAATAAGGTTTACTTGCCTCCTTTTCTTTGCGCAGGAACTCTTCGTTTTGTCGAGCTGCGTTGTTGAAGCTCTGCTCGTCTTTTGCGATCTCGCGAGCAATCATGCGATGTATGTCCTTTATCTAATAATATTATTGAGGTTTTGGTAAGTATCTTAAATGTTACATCTTTTAATTCGAAAGGTAAACATAATATTGGTAAGGTGACCTGCTGCGATCGTGCCTCGTGCAGCTGCCGCAGGTCGCGGTTGCGTTTGATGGCCGCGTCGCGCTCCTTGCGGCGGTACTCGCGCTCCACGTCTTCCTGGATCTTCAGGTTGCGCAGACGCTCCAGCTCTTCCTTCAGCGCTTGCTCAGCCTGACCACAAAAATACAATTTTACATGCCACTTTCCTCGCATACAGATAGTTTCTCGACCATTCTATAGCAAGCTGTGAACATTAATATTTTACCTTTTGAGCTCTAGCAATGTGGTCGATTCCCTTCTGCTTGGCTGCCTTTATAGCGTCAGCTTCGGCCTTGTTCTTTGCATCTCTTTCCTGTTTTTTCTTCAAGAAATTTGAAATACGGAGATCCATAATGCGCTCTTCTTCGTTTTGCAATTGTTTGTAATAAAGTATCTCAGCATTTCCTGTGTTAATTAGAAAAATCTGAGCTAAATAGGTAGTTTTGAGCTCTCTTGTGGCTTTGTTACATAATAGCGCAAGCTATTATTGTTCATATTAGCACTACATTAAAAAAATCAACCTATGTATGAAGTACCTACGTTGTTAGTGAGTACTCACTCTACAAGTGATTCACTGACCCTGGTCGAGTATTTCCTTCAGCTTGTTCTGTCTGGCGTGCTTCTCCTTCAGCTTCTGCGCCTCGTCGATCTGCATCGCGATGTTAGCCTGGTTCATGCGGATGCTCTCCTCCTCGATCCTCTCAGCTTCCATTACCTACAATGACACCAGTTTTGGCTTGAATACATATTTAAATCAAGAGAGTTAGATATTTTCACGTATAAGCTGTGGGTCATATTGTGGTTCTCCAATGGGTATGAAAACCAGTACTGACAATTGCAAATTGTGGCAGATGCATAATCTTACAACATTTTAAATTTAATTAGCAATTACTTATTAAGAACGTCAATAAATCCTTTTATTTGTTGAATAAAGTCATCGTTGGCTAAAGGCACCTAAAGGTTAGTTATTACCTTAGCAGTCTCGTGCGCCTGTATCTGCTCCTTGAGCGCGGAGAGGTTCTGCAGGCGCAGGTCGTGGCGCCGCTCCTCCTCCGCCTCCGCGCGCTGCACGGCTGCCTGCCGGTTCTCCTCCATTATTGCATCCAGCCTAAACACAAATTAGGGTGCCTACCTATGTATGAGAAGGTAGGTGTGGCCCTAACAGTGGACCGATGTAAGTAGAATGTTTGTGTTTTCTGTTTTTATTTTATAAATTTGTATATTTTGTGACGATTTCGTAAGTATTTATCGTTTTCCAGTCGAATCCAAAGATTTATCACTAAAACCACAAAATTGACCACAAAACTAATCTCTTAGTTATTAAACAATGTTAAATTATTTTATGGTACATATTAACAGAAAAAAGAATTATTTTCTCATTTTTCTTTACATTAGCCCTCGCGTACCTCTGCTGCTCTTCGTCCAGCTCTTTCTTGATCAACTCTTTCTCGAGTATCTGCGCGTCCCGGATGGCGTGGCACTTGGAGGCGAGGATGATGCGGTTGCACATCCGCGGACCTTGCATGTTGTCGGCCCTTAGCACTTGAATAAATAACAATTATTAAAACTGTTCTCATCTTACCAGACCTTGCTATTGTTATTATTATATTGTTTTCCCATACTGCATATGATGTGAAAACAAAAGGTGATATGACATCATAAGAATATCAACATCTCAATACCTACCTCTAATCTAATTGAGAAAATTAGCAAGTTAAATTGTTGGTAAAATCACTGAAGCTGACTATGATGTGGAAGCACGTAGGAATAATACCGGGGCGGCGCGGCGTTACTTAAGGTGCGGTTTCACCAGAGATGCGTAGAGAGGAAGAAATTATTTTACAACCTATTTTTCATTTACTTAGCAAAAAGTGTATTAAGTGATTCCATTAATTCTTAACAAAGACATTCCTCAACGCATCTCTGAAGGTGTTGTTCACGCCTCTTACTCTCAGCTCTAGAGAGGGTGTGCGCCGCCTGGTCGGGCCCCTCGAGCTCGGGGTCGGCGCCGCCGGCCGCGGCCTCGGCGCCGGGCTGCGGGCGCAGTTTCTCCTTCAGCAGCTGCTTGCGGGCCTCCGACTCCCGCACCTGCTGCTGCACGGCCGCCTCCGCCGCGCGCAATGCCGCTATTTGCTCATCTTGGGTCACTATCTGTTTTATCATAAAATCTTTAAATATGGCCTTTGCTGTGCCTTAATAACATAATATTCCCTTTAAAATTCCGTTTGTTGTCCACTGTGTACACACAGTACTTTATCTAGCTAGATATAGTATCGCTTAAAAAGGTTTTCAGTTTTTTTTAACCATAGATTCTTATTATAAAACACTTACAAACATACCTTGGCTTGCTTCTTCAGCCTGTCATAGTCCGTTTTGTGCATAACAACAGGGTAGAAGTTCGGCTCGCTTTTCGGGACAATCAATGTTCTCCATCCTGAGATCTGAGGCACCAGGGTGTACTCTTTCTTTGGCACCTCGCATTTGTGTATAGGACGTTTTGTTATAGGAAATTTCATTCGGCATTTTGATGGCCTGTTATTGACGGAATAAGTTTTTGATCAATGGGGAAGAAAACTGCCAATTTATCCCGCTAGTGTCGTTTGTAAGGTCGACCCATAAAAAACAAAGTTTTGTATGTGATTTGCATTGGTAGTCCAATTATTTATCAAAAGAACTCAATATGTAGCTAGTAGGGTGTAAGGAAAATGGAAATCTAATGTTTCATAATAATTCCCAGCTAGATAGATAGATAGATAATAAATTTATTTCAGAAGTAATACACAACACATTTTTAAGATTAATTAGCAAAAACACAGTATGATTACAAAAAAACACGATTGTACATCTTGCAATACAAAATTCAACAAATTTGCACACAGTGTAAGGCACAGTGGCGCATATCACATCCGAAATAGGCTAGGAAGCTATGAGGTCAAAGAACTTCTAAGAAACCGAACGGATCGAGGTTCCTTATGTTTTCGACATTTTGAAGATTTCAACTACCGAAGTATTAGTATTACTATAGGTTTGTTCCTAATTATATATAATTAATTATATATCTTATCGCTGTTATGTGGGTCTGCAGTCCTCGCACAGGGTTTCTGACCCATCTTAAGAAGACCTTTGATTGTTTTTAGTTAATATTTTGTTTTACTTGCAAAAGTCATTTAAAATGGTTTATTCGTATGAATGTGTACACCCTAGGAATTAAATGTGAACTTGATATAATGACAAGCAAATAGTCCTAGCTAACATTAGCTTAAGTTAGCCTTCTCATTCATTAATTTCTTCTTGAAACTATGTTTTCTTCTACGTTTCATACGATACAATACAATACAGTGTAAAATAACGTCGAAAAACACAAACAATTGCCTTGTTATTGTATTTCACTTGTTTGTTATGGGTCGCACATATTGAGCGTCATCTACAAAAAGTTCTCCGTGTACAACTCCATTGTCTTGGCAGATCAATTTTATTACACAAAAATACTAGCATTTAAATAGAACGCTTTATGGTTGGTCCTGTCCTGTATCAAATAAATAACTACGTTTAAAATTAACTTGCAAATAAATATAAAAAGCTGTTGGCTAGTTAACATTACAGGGATTACAGGTGTAGTCGCATGCAATTAAATGCATATTATTATGTTCCAAACTTATAAATCATTTGGAGCAGGATATGTGTGTGCCCCTAAAACGACCCACCGACCGCGTGCTTTCCTAGCTCTACGATTAGAAATGTGTCCCAGGCCAGAAAACAACAGACACTTCGTTTAGATTACGCCTTATACCACGCTTAAGTCATAGATTAGGTATCTTACAAAACCACGGAAACCTACCTATGCAATTGGTAGCAGCCAGGCTCGCTTCCCTTTCGAACATTGAAATAGGGTATTCCGTCGTGTAAACTTTTAAATACTTTCGGCATTATAAACAGTAAAATCAGAACTCGCTCGCAAAACCAAATGGACGGAAACCAGACGGAAACAGAATCTATCAAACAAATAAACAAATCATGTGTTGCTATGCGACTATAGACATAGACCAAATTTTCGGGACGCCGGAACTCTCAGTCTCGCTTGCTACCCGCCATTAACCTTTTCGGCGCCACTGGAAATAAACGAAGGTTGCTCCCCCACGCCAAGGCATTTTACCTTCAAAAACATTAGTGATTGAAAAATTCAATCGACACACAAAATCAACCAAAATTTTTATGTGAGATAAATAAACAATGGAGTGATTAATATACGAAAAGCTAAACATTTTCCCGTTTTTTAAACTTTTGTAATGCTAGAACCCAATTAGAATTTGCTTTTATGGAGTTTTGTCTGATTACTTTCAACTGAATTATATAACAAACTAAAGCGGTGGCACGTCACTAACTACTTCATATCAAGTACTCGGCGCTGGAGAGACACAAAAACTGCGAAGTTCGATCTCGTTAAAGGGTTGTTAATCACAGAGTCGATAGTTTTTTTGTTCTATATTTTTTTATCTTTTATTTAATCGTATTTAAATCTTTAAAATTATGCAACGGATTTCGATGCGGTTTTTTTTTAAATAGATAGAGTGATTCAAGAGGAAGGTTTAGAAGTATTATACATGGGCAACATGGTTATAGGTTAGGCGGTGCGAAGTTCGCCGGGTGGACTAGTTTTTAATAAAACCATTTATGTACCAATCAAAATAATCTCACTCAAGTAACTTAATAATTTTAAGTTCATGAGTCACATGTCATGTGATGCATTTCTCGTTACAGTTTAAGGCACCATTTTTGTCATGAGCGTGGCGGGATATTTCATTGAATCATACCTGGACAATGGGCATGGAAACACACCTCAATTTATACTCCAAAAGCTATAGTTGTTAGTTAAAAAAACGTATAGTATTAGTGTTATAAAGCTTATAATTTGAAAAAACCAATAGCCGTCAAGCTTTATTAAATTGAGTTGTATTGGGACATGGAAGTTGTTGGGTAAATTTGTCTAACACTCGTAACAACAAAATAATGTTCCCTTGGTGTTTTCGCCACCATTAAAAAATGCTCCGCTTTTGCGTTTGCAGGGGCCTTACATTATGAAGACAATATAAATGGGGCGGACGGAGCCTATAGTGTCGCGAGCGCATCTGTCCTTATCGTGCCCCTCCAGAGGGATCTAGGCTTCGCACCGACCGCACGCGCGTTCTTTCTATTTTTGTATAAATACGTAATTAATTCTGGATAAAAAAATATATATAGTACCTATACTTAGTTTTCTTTTGGCAATTTTTTTTTTTTATTATTCTTTTTCGTCCTCAAATACAAATATGTACAAAATTAAAACTATACTTTCTATAAATTTAAAATCTAAAAATTAATTTAATTTATGTTTGTAGCTGTTCGTCCCTCGACCATTGCCATAAATCAATCATAGATAACATCGTATCCAAAACGTCATTATAAAGAACTATGTAAAATCAAAGGTTGTTTTAATTTTGAGGACATAAATAACATTTAAATTAAAAATTACAAATAATTGTAAAATACTATAAAGTCTCTTTTTACAACCTCTACACTTCATCAAAGAGATTTTTTAATTTTCATCAGGAATTTTCTTAAGTATCTCAATTTACATACGTAAACAAATATATGTTGTAGAGTTTTTTTTAATGAACTTTTAACTAGTTCAAAAAAAAACAACTTATGAGGTAAGGTCCCAATGGTTCTCTGCAAATCTGTATTCCAGTAGTAGAAGCCGTGGGAAAGAATAATTTTAAAGGTAAACAAAGTCATAAATCACATTTTTGTAAAGGGTTTTTTGCAGAGTATTCTTACCTGGAATCGACGCTTTTGTTTTAGCATAAACGCATAGGCGGGGTGCCTATCCAACATACCTTACACACAAAGACAACTTAATGCGACATCTATTTGTCTCTGAGAACTGCTACCTAAAGCTTTAGCAAACAAATCAAACCCATTTATGGAATTAATTGCCAATATTTTTTTTTTAGTTTTGCTGGGTATTTCCTATTACTTTGTGAATACCGTTTAAAATGTTGAAAGCTTTTTTTAAAAGACGTGATTTTGTTCTATAGTATACTATAATATTCAATAGTCTATGGTGTCTATTAAAGCGTTTACCCAGCTATGTATGGATGTTTGTAAAAAATCTGTGATGACCATTTGTAGATCTAAGTGTACACGTTTCGAAGTAAACGTAGTATTAGTAGGTAGGTACTTTTACGACCAAATCCAAACTGACTTAATTAAATTCAACAATATTTTATTAGTTTCTAATTAGAACCATTGGAAAATGCGCAGCGCAATTCATCTGTAGATGTACTTTCACTATTTTTTACGCTGAGCGTACCAACAGTCTAGACACAATGTACCAAAATGTCCACTCTTTAGCACAGCACTAAAAAACTTGTCTTGCGTATGTGACGTCACAGCAGCACTTCACCTCAAGTGCTTGGCGTACGGGATATATCAAACAACTGATGAACGGGTTGCTTCGCTAGAGCCGCCCGCCTACCTTATTAATTGTTGTCGACATTTTCAAAGGCGAGGATTTGTAATGTGTACAGTGGCGGACACGGTCGGCGTAACACTTCCGGTTTTTCTGTATTGCAAAATAGGTCTTGTTCTTTGGTAATACAGACTAGGGCTGTCGAAACCATAGACAAATCTGTTACGGCCTCCTAGTCCGCCACTGTACAATAAAGGAATCAATAGTAAATTCTAATAGAGATTATATTATTCCAGTCCGCACTATGCGTACACGTTATGAGATGGTTGAAAAAGTGTATAGTTATAATAATTTAAAAAATATATTTGTTAGGAATCATCGAAAATTCCGAGTAATGTCACAACACTAGACCACTTCCAGTAAAGTACTTGGCGTGGGAGAGCACACTATTTTTCATTTGAAAGTTTCTTAAAGTTTATCGTCTTATTATTCTAAGTTAATTAACTTTTCACAAAATCTGTTAACATGAATTACTTCATAGAAGCTTCAAGGACAGTATCCAATTGGATTTTTCTCTTTAGAACCTATAGTTGGGTCATAAAATGTAAAAATGTAAGCTACTTCCAGAGAAGTGCTTGGCGTGGTGGGAGAACTTTGTGACTACTTCATATCAAGTGCTTGGCGGTTAAAAGGTTAAGCTTTAAGTATAGTATACCTACTTAGCATTAGAAGCTAGCTTAGCTCAGTGCCGTAAATAGCCTGTTCTGCGCCCTGTGCAAGCTTTTATAACTGCGCCCTTGTTTTTAAGCCATTCTGGGTTCCATAGAGCAGTGCTATATAAAGGCTATTTTTTTTATTCATGGTGATAAAATTATAACACTAACACAAATTACGCTCGTAATCGTATCTGCATAAAAATTGCACGATGTCTTATTTAATGGACGTTTTCGATGATAATGGATTGTACTTGTATGGAATCAAGCATTAGTGGAGTAAGAGTAGCGAGAACTTATAAGAAGCTAACAAGAAAATTCCCTTCTCCCTAGTCCGGCCATTCTTGCGCCCCCCAGAGTCTACGCCCTGTGCCTCTGCACCGGTGGCACACCCCTATTTTCGGCACTGGCTTAGCTACGCTCAATCCCTTCCTTACTTTTCTCTCGCACTACTCGCTATATTTGTATATTATGTACTCTATGTACGCTCTCGATTTAATTTTAATTTAGTCTGGGGAAGCGGGAAAAAGTTTCCCTAAACGTAGTGATTTATCTTCTCCCTGTTTCCCTGTAGTCGTAATGTTAAGGTGGAGCCTCTAGCCCGCTTAACTTAAAGTTCTTTCGCTGGTTACCTAACTACTAACGAAACTGCATAAAATCATACGCTAAAAAAGTATTTCATAATTTATTGGTAATGTTTAGCATAATGCTCGCTCATCACTATATGTTCAGCATTTCTGGGTGTCGCAGCAGTCTGGGTAGGTCAGGCTCAGGTTGCCGGCCGCGCGGGTGCAGCCTTCTTGAATGGCGATAACGCCGCAACTAAAAATAAATTATAAATCATTAATTTAATTGCGAAAATACAACTCTTTTAGCCGAGCTAGTTAACAGCGATGCTAGCGTCATTCGCGAAAAAAATTAATATCTTCTTAACTAAGACAAATATTAAAAAATGTGGCACAGTAGGTATGACACTAGATAATGTAGCCTAGTATTTTTAGGGCACGTTGTACTGCTTTTAAGTTAAAGATCAGAGAAAGCTAAAAAGTGTTGCTAAAAGTGGCCACTTTTGGCATTAATCTGTGGATAATTTTGTTCTTTTTAGTTAGCACTACTTTACTGTGCTCAAAAAATACTAAGCAAGATTATCTTGTGTCATGCTGTGCCACATTTTTCATATTTGATTTAGAAGATATTAATTTTTTTCGCGAATGGCGCTGGAATCACTGTAAACTGGCTCTTAATTAGATCCTATTTAATTTTTAGAGTAAACTTTCGAGCCTGCATGAACAGCACAGCTAATCACACCTTTATTGTCTGTTAATAAAATAAAAGTTTTTTTCACAAAGGCACAGGTTGCAGGTACCTGCAGCCTATCCCAGCGGGGCGTAGCTCGTCTGGAGTTTTGTTTTTTTATTTAACAAGGTACTAGTACTAGTCAACCCGGCGAACTTCGTTCCGCCTAACCTATTACTGTGTTGCTTTCCCGGTAATAATCCGATTTTTTCTCGACGTAAAAACCATCCTTGGACTTCAACGAACATTTAAAAAAAGATTGGTAAAATTCGTCCAGGCATAATTGTTGAGTTATGCGGTTATACCAACACATTTTGCGATTCATTTTTATATTAACAGATTTTATTTAATAAACATTTCTGTTTTAAAATTAATAAGTGATTACCAACTTAGTTATGGAATCTTATTTTTTTTACGAATTCCTATAGAGAACTAATATAAGACTATAATAAGGAGGTAGGTACATACACTCATAATTTTGTGCGTCCTGAAAAGTCACCCTAGCTCGGAATTGGTAAATAAAAGCACTTAGTTATTATTAAAAACTATAAGTATGTACAATTAAATTGCTCTTAGCTCTTACGTTTCCTCAAGAACTTCTCCGCTATCCTGGCACAAGAACAGGTCGCACTTGGTGCCAACGTACGGATACTGCGGCTCGTTGTAGGGCAGGACTCGCCCCAGCTGCGAGAACCAGCAGCCTTCCTGGTCAGCTGCAACAAGCATGTCATCTTCATTTAGAAATCTTTCTAATGGAGTGGTTCTACCAGAAATGCGTAGCGAGGAATGTGTTTTTAAGAATCAATGATATTTTTATTACCTCGTATTGGTTGCCAAAAACGAGGTAAAAACATATTTCTCGGCGCTACTAATTTCAATCCAAGTTACAGTGATGACCGAGACTGAGTCGATCATGACTATGGGCCTATTTAAAGCTCAAAGGGCAGTGTAGAAAGGGCAATGATCGGAGTTATCTAATCAGAAATAATAAGTTCCACAAATTAAAGTCACCAACATTGCCATTCTCAAGAATAAAAGGTAGCATTATGATCGCATAGCTTTTAAATTAAAAATCGGATGATTAGGCGGTATGTATTAAAAATAATTATACTTATAGAATCTATAGAAAAAGACAAAAATGTTTATTAGAGTGAATTGACAATTAGTGATTATTAGTTTTTTTATGGTCATCGATGAAACTACACTAAAGGAGTCGCAACCACTGCTATCCAGAAATAACTTATTAATAAAGTCATACCATAGCAAGCCGGTTTCTCTTCGGCGGGATACCTCGCCAGGGCGGCCAGCGCCACCGGCGCCGCCAGCAGGATCACAAGCATTGTAAACTTCAGCATCGTTAATTATCTCCTTCACCAACGATTAGTATCAGTCAAACATAAAGTCCGAAATGTATCTCTTTTATAGTGAAAAATAATGTTATACAAATAAGTACACAGTTTAAGCAAATGTTTATTTTTTACCTCCTGAAACTTAAATTTAATGTGTATACAGATGCTAAAATGTTGCTGATAAACGTCTAAAATCGGCTTCTACGTAAAATTTAAATTAATAGAATAAATAGAATACTTTACAAGTAAGATAAAAAGTACATATATACAATATAAGGAACAAATTATATAAATTGCATGCAATGCAATTAGCGATAAGGTCACCTATCGCTATTATATCAATTTTGCTCCAGGCAACCCACATTTACATATACACATTTATACCAAATTTATTTCATTTTGGGTTTCTAATGTATATTTTTTTACTTTCAGCTCATGGTCTTGCATTGCAAGCAAGTTTTACAAGGTTTTACACTGTAAAACTTGATTTTTACTCGTGAAAATGTTTATAAGTATAACTAGTGTCAGGAAACTAATTTTATGCCACTAATTTCATAATTTATCTATACTTTTTTGCTCTTGAGAGAAAATCATGTTTTTAAATTTTTCTTTTTCATGTAACCTAAGTAACAAAAATAATAGGTTCTGCACGATGAATTTCATTACTACATAAAATAATTAAAATGACTACAACATGAATTTCAAATTAAATGGAGTTTTATGCATGCGACGTATACTTAATATTTATTTTATAATTGTAAAGAAAAAAAAGTTATAAGATATTTATTAATATTAAAAACAATGACAGAAAACCTTATGTCGTTAATCAATAAATACGTAAGTAGTCTTTTTATTCCGCTTAAATTATGACGCACGCAGCTCCCACGATCAGGATTCAGTACTTCCAAATTTTGCTAATGAAATAGGATCGGCCACAAGCGTGGTTCCTATTGACCCATGGGCCAAACTGTCGCGGGCACAAGAGGAGCGTGGTGCACGCGCCGCTGTCGGCGCACCAGCCGCACTGCAGCGCGGGCGCCAGCGCGCTGCACTCGCCGCAGTCCCGGCCCAGCAGCCCGCATCGGTACACAATCACCTCCACCTCATTTGAGAAAGGCTCTGCACCTCCCCAGTACAGCTTCAAATGTCCAACCATCATAGCGTGCTTCGTTTTTAAGATTATTGGGTCGCAATATACCACGTTCTTTCTTATAAATCCGCTGACTTGCTTTTTGATATGGTCTACATTAATTTCACATACGACAGGTCGTTGGTCCATCGAGAAGTCGCTTCTGATGTTTAATTTAACGAGATGTCTCTCATTAGCGGGTATGGTGATGGGTTTCCTGGCAGCGATCTCGGGGCATGTTGCCGCGGCCTGCGCGGGGCAGCGGCGGCGCGGTACGCTGGTGCAGCCCGCCTCGTGGCACCACGCGCACGCGTAGCTGGCGCTGCGACACGCGGCACAACTCCTGAACGACCTGCAATAGCTCTCCAGGCTACGATTACCTAAAGATTTAGTAGCATAGTAATTCAGACCAGTTATTCCCGAGAGTATAAAAACTAGTATAAGGAAAGGAGTAATTGAAAAATAATTGTTAATATTAAAGACTCCCATTTTCCAACAATGGTTAAATAATTTATAGTAATTATCGCATTAAACGGTGAGATCGTAATTAGGTTTTAAGATGAAATGAATAATATTCTAGACCGAGCTCTCTATTTATAGAGATATTTTAGTAAATAATCTATTGTTTTTGAATGCATTGAATTAGGCAATTGTATTTGAATGCAATTCTATCATTATATTATGAAAAGAACCTATTATGTAATTATACAACCTTGCTTCTCAAAAAAAAAAACAATTCCTTATGTTATTTTAAGTAGGAATCTTAGTAAGTGACATACATTTTTAATTAATTATTGAACCCAAAGTAAACTAAGCATTTAAGTTTTTTTTTTATTAAAAATTACTTAATTAAAGTATTTTGGCGGCAAGATAGCATCTAGAGCAGAAAATAACAATTCAATTTATTATATAGGTCATCACAGTGATAAACTTGCTTCTTAAAATCTTAAAATTATAACCTAGGCTTAATTAGGCAAACTTAAATAAATATGGTAAATAAAGCTAAATTATAACAGTAATCAGCAAACGATGCTTTACAATAATTCAGTTCTATGCTCATTCCTATCGATGTTCAAAAATTTGGAATTGGTAATTAATATAATTCCTTTACTTATTTATTGTACATATAGGTAGAAACTAATTGTCTTAGAGCATATTATGTTTAAGGCAAGCCTTTTTAAATGATGAGATTATTCTCATCGCACTTGACAAAGGGGCAGCAGTCGGGGTAGGCGAGGCCAGGGCTGGCGGCGACCACCTGGCACGCAGGCCCTTCTATCACGACGTCGCAACTGAAATAAATAATAAATCGTTTGTATTTCAAGAAGAAACCATTCTGAAAAGTTATAATAGCTGTACTGTAACGTTATTATAGTATCTTCCCTTGCGCTTAAATTAAGTATTGCATTTTTAATGAGAAAATTATTTCTTATAATTTCATAAATAATATTCATCTGAAACATTCAGTGTATGTGGGTACGATCCAAAATGTTGATGAATTTATGCTAAGTATTATAATCTACTATATGTATAAATAAAAATGAATCGTGGTTCGTTAGTCTCGCTAAAACTCAAGAAAGGCCGGGCCGATTGAACTGATTTTGGTTTGCAAATGTTCGTAATAGTCCAGGGAAGGTTTAAAAGTGTTCAAAATATAAAAAAATATATTGAAGAAGTTAGTTTAAGTAACTAACTAAACTAGTATTTCTTTTTTCTAACCAAATTGTAAGGCACGATACGAAGTTCGCCGTGACAGCTAGTGGAAGATATTTAAGTAATACCTACCACAGAACACCTAATTGTACAACTGTTTTCAATTTGCAAATCTTTTGTTATCGAGAAGCCTCCTTACCTTGCGTAATCTAGAAAGCGCCTCTCGCAGGCGATGCGCTGGCAGGAGCCGGCCGGGGATGCCTCCTCCCCAAACGGGATCACGTCTTTTATCTCTTCTATGTAACATCCTTCTTTGTGTGCTATGTGTGTATAAATAAAGAAAACGTTTATCTATTAGTTGAAATATATTTTGATTATAGGAGTCGCATCCTGTCCTGATATACATACCTATATACCGAGTGTTACTGACAGTTAATTATTTATTAAATTATACATTAAAACCACTAATGAATACCAGAAACACGGCCTTAAACTATAGATCCATGCATATTTACAAACTGACTCCTACTGGTATAAAAATTACCATCTCAAGTAGGTATACTATATTATATTTAACTCAGTTGATACTTGATTATGATGAAAATTACTCAATTCATTCGTGAGTAAAATATTTTTATTCGATTTTTAAATAAGAAAAATATAAAGCCAGGTACACAAGAGTCGGGAGGCTACTAACTACAGAACTGGAACTCTATATCCGTCTCTACCATTGTATTTTTAACCCCCGAACGAAAATTCAGAGAGGGGTGTTATAATTTTAACGTGTGTATCTGTCTGTCTGTCTGTCTGTCTGTGTATCTGTCTGTGGCATCGTAGAGCCCAAACGGCTGAACCGATTTTCGTTTAGTTTTTTTTTGTATCATAGATAATTTCAGGCCGAGTGTTCTTAGCCATGTCTGATGAAGATCTGATCAGTGGTTTGAAGATGATTAGCTCTTCAATAATGGATGAGAGGATCTAACTAGCTTCCTTATGTCGGATCGATTTGAAATTTGGTACCATGTTACATATATGATATAGAAATTATTTAGTAAGGTAACCATGACCTGATCAGCCGTGCGAAGATGATCAGCTCTTGAATAATGGATGAGAGGATCTAACTAGCTTCCTTATTTCCGATCGAGTTGAAATTTGGTACCATGTTACATCTATGATATAGAAAGTATATAGTAAGGTACCCATGACCTGATCAGCCGTTTGAAGATGATCAGCTCTTGAATAATCGATGAGAGGATCTAACTAGCTTCCTTATGTCCGATCGAGTTGAAATTTGGTTTCATGTTACATCTATGATATTGAAAGTATATGGTAAGGTAACCATGACCTGATCTGCCGTTTGAAGATGATCAGCTCTGAAATAGTGGATTAGGGGATCTAACTACCTTCCATATGTCCTATCGATTTGAAATTTGGTGCCGTGTTGCTTCAATGATATTGAAAGTTTATGGTAAGGCAACCATGATCTTTTTAAGATGATTAAATCTAGTTCTAGTTAAGTTGATGAGGGGTCTGACTGGGTCGGGGGTTTTTAAATTTTTAAATTTGAGTTATTGACTGCCTATTGAGAATTAAAGATTTGCTCAAAAAATTGGGTAAGCACCAGACATTTTTTTTTTAAATGGCATCACATCAGCAACCAGCTTTGGTAATCCTTTCTTAGTTTCAACCGTGAGTGCGATTCTGAATTTAATTTCAGAATTCTATGTTCTTTGATATAAGGCACTCATGCTTATTTGAATCTATACTTTATACAAATATAGCGTCAATACTTCTTTCTACGGTGGACGACGTCATGTCATCAGCGTCTCGTCGGCACGACAACAATGACGTCTTCTCTTATAATATTACTAGAGGCTGCCCTGCGGTTTCACCCGCGCAGATTTCTCATAAACATCAAAATCCCGTTTTTCCCGTTCCCATGGGAATTTTGGAAAATTCCTTTCTTCCAACAATCCTACATTCACAGAGCCTGGAATGTAGGAATGGAGGAACCTGTACACCAAATTTCACGTCGATACACTAAAGGAAGTCGATTTTTCACTATCACAAAAAAATCCCCGTGTTTCCCGTTCCCGTGGGAACTTTGAGAATTCCTTTCTTTCAACACTCCTACATACAATGAGGAGCTTGTACACCAAATTTAACGTCGATACATTCAATAATGTAGATTTTTCATACTAACTAAAAAGTCCCGTAATTCCCGATCCTGAGGGAATTTAGGGAAATCCTTTCTTAGTGCTCACCTACCACCCCATATAGAACCTACATGCCAATTTTCAGATTTATACGCCCTGTAGTTTCGGCTCTGCGTTGTCTGTCAGTCAGTCAGTCAGTAACGGAAGAGTTTTATATATATTGATTGTTCTTAATTGAAAATAACCTTCACTTAAGCCTTGACCTCAAGAAATTGATTCGCAAAGCATACATTATTGTTTTGTAGAGTGTAGCCTAAGAGTGTAGCATAGCATAGTGCAAGTTGGCAACAATAACACCTATATCACATTATTACCCTACTCAACTCTCAAACACAAAATACTTTTTAATAATTCTCATAAGTCTGTTTAGTTTTATATCATACAAAATCAACCATATCGATCCTTGATCCTTTATAGCACTTCTGTTTTTATTTTTTTACTTAACTAGGTACTTACTTTATACTTAATTCTGTTTTTTAAGCGAAATACTTTGTTATATTAATGGTATAAGTAGGGCTTATATTCTGGCTAAGGATTTTAATATTACAAAAAGTAAGTACCTCAATATACACATATAGATAGAGTAAGAATTCTGTGGTATTACAATTTTGATTAGTGACTTTTTGACATTAGATAAATAAGATATTAATGGGTGTTAGGTATCATAAGTGTGCAGACGTAAATGAACTGGATAGATATAAGTATAAAGTGATGCTATTTTAATTTAAAAATTTACAGTATCATTTAAGTTGACTCTTAATGTTAATTCCATACCATTAAAAATAACCTCTTTTTAAATATTTAAAACTTTACGGGGCACTTAACAATTTAGTCTAAGGATCCATTTCTGTTATTTTGATTATGATAGAACAAATGAGTATACTGTCAAGTCAGTGTATGCAATGTAGGTTGTTGGTGGTTGGTGGTTGGTAGGTACCTAGAGCGTGCGGTTTGGGCGGCAGGCGGCCGCGCCAGGCGGCGGGCTCGGCGAGTCCGGCGAGGCCGGCGACCAGCAGCAGCGCGTACACTCTCATAGTGCACAAAAACATTATTTATTTATATTTCAATAGTGTCTGTTTTGATCTGATGTCGTGCCACCTCGGGCCAAGGCTTGGCCCACTTAAGTAGATATCGCTTGTGACCGAACGCTCGCAGCCGACTGACCGTTGCCATATCGCTCATTATGGTTTTATTCATCTAAGGATTTTCGTACATAAACAATCCGGTCATTATTTAATATTCTGCGAAAAAAATACCATAAAGTAGCCTGTGTTAAAAGTTTGTATCACTTTCTACGGAATAATTTATGGAAATACATAAAAATAAAACCGGACTGGAGGCGGACACTACGTAAATATCATACTTATAGAGGTGATATTGTAACATTTGCCACGAAGACAATACATAAGTATTGTCTTCGTGGCAAATACATAGGTAAAAAGTACAAATACATGCAAGTACATAGGTTTTTTTTTTAACATTGCATTTTTTTAATATAACATTTTCTTACAATAATTACTTGACTTTAACTGGTCCAACTTGCTCTTTGTACTTGATACTGTTACTATGTATTGTATACTTACCTACATCAATTGCTGACTATTCCTGTATATATTGTTAAGTATTTTATATTTTCAAAAACCATTATTTGGTGGGGGAACTGAAAAAAAGCGCGTGTGAAGCTGCGCTCTTTACTCTCGCTTATACACAATAGTACGTATAATATATTTACTACCTATATATTAAAAATTATCGTTATTATATATATTTTTTATAGTTACTTACATATATTTCTTTAATACGCATAGGATATAGGTAGTATAAATTGATTTGATTGAAGTAAACAAAAGTTTTTTAGCCTGTTTTTAAAGCACTTGCCTAGATCCGGGCACTCGTCCGCGCTTAACAAAACAAGTTGTGTGGAGAGGAGCTCATCCTCGTCTGGTATCCACAAGGAGATTAAGTAAACATTTAGAGGTCATTATTTTTAAAACTGGTATTAGGGTAAAATGTCCTATTACCGCGGTAGTCAAAATCACGTCCTATTACGGCTCTATTTTATCTTTTGCAATTTATGATTCGTTGTGACTGTGTATGGTAAAGGTGACTACATAGTGTCCAAGAGAAACTAACACGTAACTTATTACCCAGCACTCGTGCGTTTACAATCATTTAAAACTACTTAAATTAATTATTTTGTGTAACGTCAGCAAAGCGAGAAGCTGTTTCATACAAACGCAGACTGACTCGCGGTAGAACATTGAATTTTCAGACTTCGTTTTTAGTTCAAACAAACACTTTAAGATTATGTTACTATATTCGAATACTTTTTACATTCAAGTAGTCTTAGTTAAACAAGTTGATTTTTGTTTAAAATCAAATAAAACAAGTAAATATGAGTAAACAAAAGTCCGCCGTGTTAGGAAGGCTATTTGAGGGTACCGCCTATTACGGAGGGTACCATCGGTAATAGGAAAAACGCAGTGTCGGTAATTTATAAATTTAGTGGTATAATAAATATAGTTTATGAACATTTCGTTATTTAAGTGTAATTTTCATTAGTTCTCAAGTATAAAACCAATTTTGTTTTTTACGCTTAAAGTTGACAGTAAAATTTAAGTTTGTTAGAATACTGTGAAACCTAACGTATGAGTTTTAATGAAGAAAAATAGTCTAATACAACGATTACTAACGATGTGAGAGTTTTATGGTAAAGTCAGAGTGCTCTTATTTGTAAGTCATAACTTACATTACCGAAATATCTTAACATTATATTTCAGAATTAGGATATAAAAACTCATTACATATTTTAGTACCTACCGTATTAGGCTTTAAGGAATCCTAACACGGTGTATGGAAATTACAGAGCTAATAATTTAACCTTATTATTCATAAAGATACCTTAACTTTTAAAAATCTTTACTGCAGGTCTACTTATTTGGTATGTTGTATGGTAATACTTGACATCCTGTCTAAATTGACATACGTCAAATAACAAAAATGCACTTTAACTTTTTATAAATAACGGGGTATGTAAATAATTAAAAAACTTACACAAAAATGTATACTAAGGTTAGGTTTATCGTATTTTCCCATCAATATAATAATTTACTACTAGATTTTACCGCAACTTTGACACACCATATAAGACTGATTATGATTCGTTGGTTGTTTTATTTATTATTGTATTTTGGTTTACTGTTTTGTTGTTGTTTTTTAGTGTTCCATTTTATTGCATGTTTGTGTCAACGTTGTTGTACAAAAATGTATCTTTCTTTTATTTTATCTTTCTCCGCTTGGGTAGAAATCCATTTCCCATATTTTTTTACCGTTTAACTAAACCTTCACTGACTGCACATTACTGCTTCGCCAGTTAAATTTTCCTTCAAATATGTTTTATGTGTAAGGTTTCATTAAAATCTATTTCGTAGTTTTTACGTGAAAGAGTTACAGACATGCTTTATTACAAACTTTGTCGTTTATAATATTAGTAGGATTATTAAAACCCTCGTCCGGGCCTTTTTCAAATTAAGGTTGGACAAAAACGAACAGTAATTGTTTTATAACGAGGTTAAGGAGATTATCATGAATATTATTGTATAGATGACTTTTAAAACTATAAATTTGTTTGACATTGGACATTATTTGTGTAATTTAAGTATTCGACAGTTACAATATGTAATTCAAGTAAATTGAAATTATTATTTAGTATTTGACATTTTATATAAAACTAGACGCTGCCCCGCGGTTTTTCCCGCGCAGATTTCTCATAAACACAAAAATCCCGTTTTTTCCTGATCCCGTGGGAATTTCGGGAAATCCCTTCTTAGTGCTCACCTATACTCCCCAAGGAACCCACGTGCCAATTTTCAGCTTTCTACGCCCAGTAGTTTCGGCTCTGCGTTGTCTGTCAGTCAGTCAGTCAGTCAGTAACGGAAGAGTTTTATATATATTGATTATACATTTAAAAATTTGACATTGCTTACATAGTACTTAAATAATTAAGTAACTACTTATTATTTTTTATATAATTTTTGTAAGTACAATATTTTGACGATCACATTATACTTTGACATTTTATAATACAACTTTGTATGTAATATGAATATGATAGTGTGAAATAAATGAATCTAATCTAATCTATCCGCAATTATTTCGATTTTGTCAAACCCGATTTTCACAAAAGTATTTTTTAAATTCAGAAGAAGGGTTTTAGTACCTATTTTTAACCGATTTTAGAAAAGAGGAAGTTCTCAGTTTGGGTTTATATCAGTTTATTGTAAGGTTTCGGGTACACGTCCCGGGACCTTATTTGTATGTCTTTTCCATCCGTCCGTCTGTCTGTCTGCCAAAGGTACTAATTTCCGAAACGGCTCGATTAATTTTAATGAAACTATTTCACGATATTTAATTTGTCGTCCAAAGAATACTAACAAATATTAAAAACTTCAAAAAAATTTGGAAATTTAGAGAAAAATGCAAAAATTGTGCCAAAATCTTCCTTTTTTGAACAAAAGTCGAGCCTCAACAGACATTAAATAATGATCATTTGTAACTTCACTCAATGTAGATAAACAACAAATATTAAAAATAATGTTAATAAGCTAGCCAAATTCGCACAAATTACGCTTTTATGTGTATAACCTGCGCACATAAAAAAACAATCTCAAAATGGCGGCCGTTGTATGGGCTGTCTCTCACCTCAACACCCTCATACTAATATACGCGAGATAGCATTCTTTCGGCAGCCATTTTCAAATCATTTCTTTATCAGCGCGGCTTATAAAAACAAAAACGTCTCCATATTTTTAATTCAATCCGTTCCGTTGTGCAGAGAGATGGGATAACGTTACGATGCCGTAGATTGATTGTTGTTTTGTTATTCGCCCGTTCAGGTCAGGCAAAGGAACATGTCGCGGAGTTGAACATAACGATCGAAAGATCACCCGTGACCCCTTTGCCAACAGCCGAGATGGACACCGGCGGGGTTTTAGTGGGTGCGAACCCCACATAACCCTGCGACTCCCCCCGGGGTCGCAGGGTACTCGTTAGGAGTTTCCCCGCCTAAAAAAAAAAAAAAAAAAAAAGGCAAAGGAACATAGTAGCCCATACAGCCAAATATTCATTATTCGTGTTTCCTAAACTAATTATATTACTGGAAACTTCGTAGCACGAGGCCGTTTATTAAATAATTGATAAACAAAATATTATCAAAATAGCCCCTTACTAGGAAGAACCTGTATTCATGTACAATGCCAGTAACAATTACAGCCACCATTTTCTGATTGCATGGAACCATGAGCAAAATGTTTCATCGTACGTGTGTTGTCACTATACTCCGTAATAGGCTGTGCTTACCGCCGTAATGGGCTTCAAACTTTTTTTTGCCGCCGTAATAGGAATTCCAAATTGTCAGAAAAAATATTTATTTAAAATTAATTATCACTCTAAAATAAATAAAACGACAACTTAAATAGAAAATATAATTATCATGAGTGTCAAAAAAAAATTCAAATATCTGCTAACATATTTAGAAATGCTTAATTTCTTACCCTACTTTAAAATGTCGTCAAAACGCGCCGTAATAGGGCATGTTACCCTACTTCGGTTTGTTGTTCATCCACATCCTATTAATACGTTAATAGTTGGGTTACGCGAAAACGAAAAAGATTCTTGACCTCTCAAGGTGCGCGTTGTTATTGTGAAACATTTTATGCTGTAACTTGTATTATGCACTATCTGTATAAGGAACTCTTAACGAATAAACAACTTAATTCCCGTTTAACCGCCGAGTAAACTACATTTCCAATTTCACTGATTCAAGTGGTTAGGGCAATACGTTGCCTGTCGTCAGACAGACAGTAACGTAACTAACCTGACTAATGTTTGCCTTTTGCTCTAAGTACTTATATAATTTAGCTACGTACTCGTTACATTTTTCATTAACCAGCCCCTTTATTAATTATTTCCGTAACTCAAACTCAATTTACCTATAGAATAGCCATTATTTTGTCTAAAGAATTCTGTAATTTTAGTAATTCAGCAATTAAATTTAAAGATAACAATGTTATAGTATATAATTCTTTGGAAATGATGTATTTAAAGCTGTGGGTTAGTTGAAGAGAATGAAACAATTTAGTTATGGAATAAGGGGGCCGGGCTTCCAACAATGAATAAAAGGAATTAAAAAAAATTGTATATATATTGCATTAAAATATTTATTTATCTCCGTACTCTTCTTTCAGTACTCTCCTTAATATTTTTCCTGACGGATTTTTCGGTATACTGTCCAGGAATTGGAGATATTTTATCTGCTTGAAGGGAGCGACTCTTTGATTAACAAATTGCATAATGTTATTTGCATCTTTTGATCTGCCCTCATGAAGAACCACGAAGGCCCTGGGCCTCTGGCCGGCGTACGAGTCGGGCACGCCGATCACCGCGGCGTCCAGCACGGCCGGGTGCGCCTTCAGCACCGCCTCCAGCTCCGCCGGCGGCACCTGGTGCCCTTTCACCTGCACATACAGTTTCATTACAACGATTGTTTTCACCTACTTAATTGGTTATCTTACTCATAACCATATGAGTAAGATAAGAACAAAGTATAATAACCATATTATACTTTGTTCATCATAAGGTTATCATTTTGTAAATAACTTATTATGCGAATATCAATACCTTGATCAATTCTTTAAGTCGGTCAGCAATGGTGACAACCCCAGTTGCGTCGATCCTAGCCTGGTCGCCGCTGCGGAGCCACCCGCCCGGCGCGAAGGCCTCGCTATCTGCTTTAGGGTTATCCTTGTAGCCCTTCATTACGTTAGGACCCTTTATAAGCAGTTCGCCAACCTAAGCACGAAATTAATTAATAAGTAACACTAAAATCCGTCAGTTTTATTAGCTTTCTAAACTATGCGCTAAGAAACTAACTTCATTAGGTCCTAAGGTATTGAGATCCTCGTCGACGATACGCAGCTGCACGCTGGGCACGGCGAACCCGACGGACGAGTAGTTCTTGTGGCCGCGCGGACTCGCCGTGGCCAGCGGCGAGGACTCGGTCAGCCCGTAGCCCTGCACGAAGTCCACGTCGTGCTAGAACCGATCATAAACACTGTCAGTAAACGCACTTACTTTCATTTAATAAGTAAATAAATATTTTATTTATAATGTATTATTACTAAGTGAAATACCAGCATCCCACTGGGTGTAGTAATATTTGACTAAGAGAACAGCCAAAGGTCGGGCAGCAGCGTCCTTCGTTGTAATACTTGAAAAGCCACAAACTCCCTGCACAATGCTTGTACTAACTTGTGGCAACATGTGCGGGGGGGAGGGGAAGTTTATGTCTAGCAGTAAATCAGTTGTAATGATGATTATGAACATCAAACAATCATCCATGTAAGTTTCGAGCTTTGTAACGACTGGCTCACAAATGGTCAACTCACGCGAGCCTTCTCCAAGAACTTCTCTATGTCGGCGGCGGGCAGCGGCGCGGCGCCGCACAGCAGGCACTTGAGGTGCTCGAAGTGCTTGTATTGCGCGTCGCCGTGGCTACCCATGAATAGAACTGAAACATTTATTTTTTTATTTGGTTGGTCCACTAAGAGGGTTTAAGAAATAGAAATCTCAGATTTTTATTGATCGTTGAAAAACCTGAAAGACAATCCGATACCGGTTTCTCCGAGTTAAAGCGAGATAAACGAATTACGATTGATTTATATATTTAAGTTGTTCATATATTTAAGTATATAGAATATGAGCTTACCCATGGGTGGTGCCGCGAATAGTAAATTGACTTTGTAGTTGACAAGAGCATCTAAGAAAGTTTTGGGTTTGAAGCTGGGCAGGACCACTTCCCGCAGGCCGGCCGACAGCTTCTGCGTCATCACCATGGACAGCCCGTACACGTGGAAGAAGGGCAGCACGGCGAGGACCGTGTCTTGATTTGAAGCTGAAAATATTTGAAATATTCATATATTTTTTTTACGGCCAAGCTTAGTCAACCTGAAACCACTATATATTATTTAAAAACATAGAGAAGTAAAAACTACTACAATTTTTATTGCTATTGCTATACCTATACCACAGAATTGGTGAGCTCTAGATTATTACTACTTAGTTCAGTGTTAGTTTTTTTAATGTAAAACAACAAACAAACAACACATCTAGATATAAAAACAAACTAAACGAAAATGGGTTCATCCGTTTGGGCTCTACGATGCCACAGACAGATACACACGTTAAAATTATAACACCCCTCTGAGTTTTTCGTCGGGGGTTACATCTATACATAATTATAAAACGGAATGATTTATATTAGTTTAAATCGAAAATGTTACGATTACACGATTATGTTACGAAACTTTGGACCGACTTGAAAATTAACAAAATTAGAACCTACAGTCCCTTATGGGGCAAAATTTTTTTCTTAGTTTTTTTTTTTAAATTCCTATTTTGTTAAAAGGCAAACGAGCGAATGCACTCTACATTCGATCAAATTATTATATTGTAAACTACAATTAAAAAATTAAATTAATTATTAACTAAACAAATTATTATTATATTAACTTGTAAACGCAGTTGTTAACAGATGTAAAGCGTAGATAGGGTTCGAAGTATTGGCCTCTGGTATCGATACCGAGTTACCGAGTACTCATGTGGTATCGAGGGTAGTGGTATCGATACCAAAAAAGTATCGGTCGTAAAGTAACGAGTAATTTTTTGTAAGGGATTTTTTTCATTCCTCCGATAGCTTAGAGAGCATTCTTTCGTTTTTCTGTGAAACTAAAATATCAAGTAGCTCTTGTTGTATTTTCTTTGGATGTAAATACACCCTAAGCACCACAGTGATAGCAAACTTAATAATTTTAACTTACACGTAGTATAATCGTACTGCCGCAACTCCGTGGCCTGCTGTTGGCAGTTCGCGATGATATTCCTGTTGGTCAGCTGCACGCCCTTGGGCAGGCCCGTGGTCCCGCTGGAGTAGGGCAGCAGCGCCACGTCCTCCGGCCCTCGGCGAACCTCATTCAGCACGTTCGTGTCCACGCCGCCTCCGCCAGCTCATAAGATAATAATATATGAAATAATCATAATGGAAAAACTGCGCTACGCGATGGGGCGCAGTGCAGGCTTACTAAAGTGTAAATGCTGCTATCTTAGAATACGATATCGAGGCTATTATCGTCAGTGTGCATTAGTGCATCGACTTTTAAATACGCTAGAGCAGTAATAGAGCTTGTCCAATGTAGGTTTATCAAAAAATATGGATCTTTAAAGTACCTAATTCTAAGAATGATATTGTATTCTCCGGAAGACAGCCGCCCACGCTCACTGTGATGACCGGAATGTCCTTCTTCAATAACTTAAAAGATTCCTTCAGGACGGGAACTGTTTCCGGACAAGCGATCACGAGCCTTGATTCGGAAATTTCTAGTTGTCTGTACACTTCATCTGTAATTTTAATATTTTTTTATTAGGTAAGTAAGTAATTACTTACGTAGTTAATATGAATTAGTACCTAAATTACAATAATATAAGGTCCTATGACCTTAACCCGGTTATTCCCAGTCGACACCACTGGTAACGTCCCCACTGGTGACAAATGAAAAAAAAAAAAACAGTTGTCGCTACACTGGCGTGATTTCGTATGTTTATCGCTAAAACTCGAAAACGGCTAGACTGTTAGCTGATTTTGGATTTGAAATGTTTGGAGTCCAGAGAAGGTTTAATGGTGAGATGGACAAATTGATTGAATTGAGGTGGTTAGTAAAAATACAAATTTGATTTTTTATGACTATAGTATCGCGGTGTATTTACCCCTTATTTCTTTGAGACAGCATTAAATTTATAACAATTTGACAATAATTTCAAAGTAAATTTTTAATTTAAGAGGCAACATTTAGAATAGAATTCACACTTTATAATAATGATGGTGGATCGTGTGTTCATTTTATTTAAAATTATTGTATAAATATTGTTTTTGTTTCCTAATAAACATTTAAATTTTAGTACCTAAAGCAATTTTCGTGGCGTTTATCCAACCAGACGTTTATCTATTTGGGTCTGAAACAACCTGTCTAAACAGACTGTACAGTAGCTGTTACACTGAGTCACTGACTAATTAACAGCTAAGTTCCAAGGAAAGAAGGTATAAAGAGCTTACGTGCCGTATAGAGAGGGTTAATGGTGCTGACGACGCCGCCCGCGGTGAGGACGCCGAACATGGCGAGCGGGTACTCTGGGCTGTTGGGCATCATCATGGAGACCACGTCGCCGTCCCGGAGCCCGAGCTGCGTGCGCAGGTTCGCGGCGAACGACCGCGACCGCTTGTAGAATTGCTCGTATGTGTATGATCTGTTTGTTATCCCGCATACCTGGATGTGGGTTAAGATTCATTATTATTTGGCAACTCACTAACTAGGAAGAACCTGTATATAGGGTGCCCGAAACATTTACGGAAACGAACCAGGACACAAACATCGATAATGACCATAACAATATTCGCCGGAAATCAAACCCGGTGCACCCGCATCTCAGTAATATTTGGCAGTGATGTGCACTAATTATTATAGATAGGGGAAGGAACTCCGTAATCCCATTGTTAGCATATACCTAGATAGTCACATATATCAGTTGTAAAGCGGGTAGATCCTATGTAGGTTTTTGTACCTAGCTAAATAATAAATTTTAAAAGAGCAACCTTGGTGGTAAAAACAGCTGCACGTATAATCAGTAGGTATGTATACCTACTAAATATTATTATGGTACCTACTTTCGATCCACATGATAAAAAGTTTAAAATAATTTTTGATTACCAAACCCGCAGAAACGGGCGTAGTCATAAAATATTTAAGTTTTATCTTATGCTTAAATGTGCAATTTAATTTGTTTTAACTGTGGGAATGTAGTCAATCTTGAAAGTTAAGTAAGTGTTAATTGTGTTGAAGCAATGATTAAAACGCAAAGCGAAAAAGATCTTCGATGAAGATCGCCTTACTTACATTATTATAAAGTTCTATTATTAAAATAGTAATTGTTATGGTTTGAAGCAATCGCATATATCTCTATAAACATTAAATTCAATTGAAACAAAGAATATTCGGTGCGGACGACAAATTAATCGTAAATTTCCAAGGTGAGTGAGTTTTTTTTTGTTTATTTAGATTTAGCTTTATATCCTTTCCAAACTCATATTGCTGATTAAAGAGTGATCAATATTGTTATTTACCAAAGCAGTTTTAGTGGGCCACTTCTCGATATCTCGCCACATGTAGTCGGCCAGGGTGCAGTCCGGGATATCCACATCCTTATACGGGGAGCGGACCACGTTCTCCGCAGACCACATGTGGGTTCCCCGAGTAAGTGCTCGCCTGTTGGTCCTCCTCATAACTCTTAAAGCCTTAAACATTATGTCTGAGATATAAATAAAACGTGATGTTGGGCTGTGTCGCGCTCGCTCCGCCGGCGCCGCGCCGCCGTCTGTGCCGACTTCGCACTTGTTATCCAACGAACTGGTATCCGTAAATATACTTAAATGAATTTTAATCAACATGTTGCGGTATCACTATTAATTTAAATAAAAACCGTCCAAGGCGAGTTGGTCCGCGCTCAAACCAAGTAGGGTTTCGTAGTCGCTGTAATGCCTAGTACAAGACTCACATTTTTTAAGTTACCCTTTGCCTTAGCCACTATTCCGGCATGCTATGTTAAGTTTGTTAATGCCAAATTTAGTTACTTTAATCATGGTATGTACCTACTATTCTTTTTAATTAATTAGCCATAAGCAAATTGGTTTTAGATGTGATTAAAATTTTGTCAGCAACATAATTTTATGCTTCGTCATTGTGATATCACTTCGCTTTGTTATGTAACAAGGTATGTAGGTGCGTATGGCACGGATAAGTATAGCACAATGTAAGTAAGTGAAATATACAATATTTGATTAAAAAGATATGCAGATACGGTTATCACATTAACTTTCAACTTTTTTTTTATTAAAAGACAAACAAAACAACTTACTGCCAACCTTACCTACTGCAAAAATAATGTCCTCTCCATGTTTTGTGGAGCCTATCCAATTAAACCAACATGCTGTCGCACCGCACCACACCACAGCTTGGCAAGAAGTCTTGAAACAGAACCATTTTAAAGTTGAGAATTATAAAAAAAAAACTTTTTTTAAATAAGAAAACAGTTAACAGTTTATTGTTTTATATACGGAGAAAGTAAATAAAAATTAGTAGGTACCTAAATACAAGTTGTTTCTGAGGAGGCGGTAATACCTAACAACTTTCCTAAAGCAACATGGGTCGAAATCTCCTAACAGTACAGACATTGACCCCGTCACCTGATCGAACCAATGTGAATACAAGGTGTTTCTGACTAGGCGGTAATAAATCAAAGGAGAGATGCAGCTTACCATACCTATCATTTTCTCAAAGCAACATGGGTCGAAATCTCAAAACAAAAATCAGCTGTCCCGTACATTAACCCCGTCAGCTGATCGAACCAATGTATGGAACAGCTGTTTTTTTTTTGAGATTTTGACCCATGCTGCTTTGGGAAAGTTGTTAGTTATGGTGAGCAGAATCCCTAATTTTATTTATTATCGCCTTGTCAGAAACACCATTAGGTAGGTAAATCCGATTGCCCAGTGGCGCCCTCATTTTTTCTTGCCAAGCTTTAAGCTGAAGGAAATTTGTACATACCTACATTTGGTTGGAATGCATTTTCGTCACCAATTTGACCCCGGGATACACAACACAACCCAGTTTTTCCAAACTTTCAATAAGTACCTGAGTAAGCTAGTCACTCTGACTTTGCATAGACTGCACTACCTTTATATTATATTTATATTATAAACTAGTTGACCCGACAGACGTTGTCATGCCTTAAACTGACTGAAATTCGCAAAGATTACAATGAAAAGATTTCTATGAAAAAAATTAATTATTGTTTTACCAACTTTGGCCTCCATTTCTTTATTCTCACCTTTCAACCTTTCCTGGACTACTACGAACATTTCAAAATCAATATAAGCTAAATCGGCCCGTCCGTTCTCGAGTTTTAGCGAGACTAACGAACCACGATTCATTTTTAATAGAAGACTAGACGATCCGGCGAACTTCGTACCACCTAACCTTTTGTGCATGTATCAATGCATAGTATAAAATAAAGTCGCTTTTCGCGTCTGTCCCAATGTATGCTTAAATCTTTAAAACTACGGAACGGATTTTGATGGGGTTTTTTTTTAATAGATAGAGTGATTCAAGAGGAAGGTTTATAAGTATAATTTTTGATAATAAAATAAAATTAGGTGCAGTAAACGTAATTTAATTTTATAGGTATGTATTAGGTATAAGTAAAACCAAAGATTAAAAGATTTAAAATTATAGTTAGATTGACATATTTTTTTTTAACTTATACTTATAGGTAATATAAAAATTACCCAACAAAAAAATTTACACTAGGTACAGTGACGATTTTAAAAATCTGAACAAATCCTAAGCGTACATTTTCTTAAGTTCCCTCCTCATAATTTTTCCTGAACTCGTTTTAGGTATATCGTTGACAAACTGAACATCATTAATCTTTTTGAAGGTGGCAACTCGGCTGGCGACAAAGTCCTGGATATCTTCAGCTGAGACCTTGAAGCCGGGCTTGGTCTTGACGAAGGCTTTGGGGCTCTCCCCGTGGAGCGCGTGCGGCACGCCCACCACGGCCGCGTCCGTCACCGCCGGGTGGCTGCGCAGCACGCTCTCCAGCTCCGCGGGGGCCACTTGCATGCCCTTCACCTACAATTAATGTACATACTTTGAACAAGAAACGCACTCTTCTTACGGAAAACTTTATTTTGAAACAAAATAATTTATAATACTTATAACTTTATTATAACTAATATAACTTTAAAAACAAAATAATATAACTTTATTTTGAACGAGCTTTCCCGGCTTACTTCGTTACGCCATAGAATATAAGATACTACAAAAGACTTGGCTCTATAGACTATGTTCTTTTGACTGCCCAGAATGGCCGAATAAAAAACCAACAACAACAACAACAACAAACCACCTGTCAAAATATGTAAACAACGGAAGAAATATTGCACCTTGGGTTACATTATTTGAATTTAGGTAAGGATCCCTATTATTTTTGAAAATCTAATATAGCCTATGACACTCGGGGTTAATGTAGCTTCCTACCAGTGAAAGAATTTTTCAAATCGGTTCAGTATTTCCGGAGCCTATTCGTTACAAACAAACAAACAAATCTTTCCTCTTTATAATATTGGTATAGATGGTATAGATAACATTACAATAGAATAATATAATACATATTAGGTACCTAGATTGAACCAAATACATACAATGTGATTCTCTCACTTCAATCAAGGTTACATTTCAAAAAGCTACCTTAATAAGTTCCTTGATTCGATCATTGATGTAAAGTCCAGCGTCAGCCTTAAAATAGCCGAGGTCACCGGTTTTGTAGAACCCATCTTCTGTAATTGACTCTTTGGTTGCTTTTTCGTTTTTGTGGTACCCCTTCATGATGACTGGCCCGCGGACCAGCAGCTCCCCTTGCTGCAGAATAGTAAATAGGTATAAATAAATATTTAACACACTTGTCACTTGAGGAGAACTTACAAAAAAGTCTGAACAGAGCGCCGCCTCGCCGTAGAGAGAAATGCGGTGCCTGCTAATTATAGACGAGCAATATTTCCTATTGTAGGTATATAATAATATGTTAGCAATATTACTGATTGCTGTAACAAACATCTCATCATCATCATCACAGCCGAAAGAATTTTTTAATGATAAAAATAGAAACACCACAATGGCCGAACTTTTGCGGCTTATTTTTCGCAATGTACCACTGCTGTAACCTTCACCAGATGTTCTAATAAAATTTAAACGTAAACGAGGATGTCTAAAAAACTTCGAGACGGACAGTGGTGTTTGGCCTAAGCAAAAA
This sequence comes from Euspilapteryx auroguttella, assembly GCA_951802225.1. Lineage (NCBI taxonomy): Eukaryota > Metazoa > Arthropoda > Insecta > Lepidoptera > Gracillariidae > Euspilapteryx > Euspilapteryx auroguttella. The sequence goes on along the minus strand of OX637641.1, from coordinate 13,230,756 downwards.
GTCTGGCATGGAGTTGGAGACACTGGCATTCTAGAGAAACACAACCTTTTTCTGTTCCCCAACTGGGCGACGCAGGAAAGGCAAGACTGGAGTAATAGAGAGATAAGTTAGGTTAGGTACCTCTCCAGGTGGCACGGGGGCCCCGGTGGCGGGGTCCACGAACATGATCTCGATGTTGCTCATGGGCACCCCGGACGCGCTCCGGTCCAGCTCCGTGCTGCCTTTAGGCGTCGTGGTCGTCAGCGAGGTCGTCTCCGTGGCGCCGAAGCCTTGCCCGATCTCTATGTCACGCTGAAATAACAATAGAAAAAAAATATTAAATTCCAACACTTACATATTAGTAGAAAAAAAAAAAAAAACTTTAAACGTTTAAATCACGAAAACGTCTAGTGAATTTGTAATTTAAAATTGGTCTTTTGATTAACAATTTTAACATTACAGGTATAAATTTGATTTTTGCTACAATAAATTCAAACAAAATTTATAGAATAAAATTACTTAAGTACATAGAACTATTTTATAACACAGTTTGCAAGAACAAGAACTAAGTATATCTCTGTAAGTAAGCTAAGGAAAGCTGAGATCGCTATAAATAACTAGACGATTTTTCATTTTCAGCATCCGCATACATATAGTTTGCAGTAGCACACATGAAGTTAGCATGGGGTTGATCTGCATCTGCAACCTGCAGCGTCTAGAAAGAGAGTGAGAGTGTAGAGAGAGAGAGAGAGAGAGAGAGAGAGAGAGAGAGAGAGAGAGACTGACCCCAGCCTTGTCGAAGAGCGGCTGCAGGTCGGAGGCGCTGAGCGGCGCGGCGCCCGACAGCACGTGCCGCACGTGCCGCAGGTGCTCGCGCGTCACGTCCGGGTGCTTGCTCAGCAGGATCACTACATACAACATACATTTCAAAACATTCATAAACATCGTATCAAAGTTAGTTTAGTATAGTCTTCTAAAATTATTGTGCCTGGAACTACACGTACTGACAAGCTAGTTCTTAAGAATCCGTATTTTTACCTTTATGTAATTTTATTAAGTTTTTTTTTATCTAGCTTAGACAAGAACAGTTCCAGCCTTGCTGTCCGCCAACTAACTGTCTCGAGTCATAGTATCAAACAACCTCGAATCGGTATTAAGGATGTTATACCACTGTAAGTCACACAAGTCAATAGCTGTGCTGTGCTTGTAAATTGCAAATTAGTAGAACTATTAGCGGTATAATGACGTAATGTTTTATTTTAATGACTGTGATCGTTCTTTATGTTCTTGTCAAAAAAAATTTTTTTTTCAACTGTCTTATTATTGAGTATACACCATAGCGAAATAGTATGTCTATGGAGTACACACATATCAGTGAGGACACATATAGAATTATAGAGCTACAGCTTTTAATAAATGAAACTTGGTCTAGGCTTCTGATACATCCAAACGTTATAACGTTAAACCAAAAAGAACTAGCTCTACTTAGACTTAGCTCGCTAGATTATTGGTCATTTGCCCAGAAATAAGTCGAAGAATGCAATCAAGTTTAAGTTTATCACCCAGGCAGGCTCGTTTTGCTGGAAAAATTACGTTTTTATCTTTTGTTTTGTTGACATGATATAACCACAGTGTTACAATATAACGAAATGTGTAGCAATACCAACAAATAAAATATAGGTAAATAGGTATAAGTACTACATTTACGCTAGCAAAATTTTACCATTTAATTCTATAGGTATTTTAATTTCTATACTTTAAATTAAGAACATAAAATAAATACCTAATTTCTCTGTTTCTCTGCCGATTAAATTATTATTTTTTAGTTTTTTGATTTAAAGTTAGGTTTCTCACCAATGGGCGGTACGACATAGAGCAAGGAGCTCTTCTGATTCTTGAGAACATCGAAGTAGACCTCCGGCGAGAACTTGGTCATGGTGACGATCTTGCAGCCCTGGGTCATGTGGCCCATCATCACCACCACCAGACCGTAGATGTGGAAGAAAGGGAGGACGCCCGGCAACACGTCCTGGTGACTTGCTGTAAGTAAATATAAATTTTACTACATTAAAATAACTCAAGATTTTATGCAGTAGCTGCTGCGATGATCGGAAAAGGGAATGTAGAGTTTGATAACTGTATTAATAGAAATAACTTAAATGTTTTTAATGCAAGTACTCACACACATCGTCTTAAAAGAAAAAGTTGGTTTATAGAATAAAAAAAGAACCAGGTTTAGTTTGTCTTAGTCTTACCCGTAGTCTCATTAGGAAAGTTGACTTTTTCGTGTGACATCATCTCTATGGCGGCAAGAACGTTTTTGTTTGTAATCTCGACACCCTTCGGCATGCCGGTGGTGCCGCTGGAGAAGGGGATGAAGGCCACATCGTCGATGCTCCTCTGAATGCTGTTCAGAAGGCTGTAGTCAGCGCCGCCGCGCTCTGCCAGCTCTGAGAACCGTATCGTGCCTTCCGGAATCGCCTGGTTTGGCTTGTCCACAATCACGATTTTGGCATCAACCTTGGCAAGGGCGAGCCCCCTCGCGACGTTGTTGTAGCACTCGGAAACAGTTATTACGACCTCGGGCTGCGTCGTCGACACTTGATGACTGATTTCAACTGTTGATCAAAATAATCAATATATATAAAACTCTTCCGTTACTGACTGACTGACTGACTGACTGACAGACAACGCAGACCCTAAACTACTGGGCGTAGAAAGCTGAAATTTTGCACGTGGGTTCCTTGGGGAGTGTAGGTGAGCACTAAGAAGGGATTTCCCGAAATTCCCACGGGAACGGGAAAAAACGGGATTTTTGTGTTTATGAGAAATCAGCGCGGGAAAAACCGCGGGGCAGCCTCTAGTAATACATATATGTATTTAATAATAACTAGAGGCTGCCCTGCGGGTTTTCCCGCGCAGATTTCTCATAAACAAAAAAGCCCGTTTTTTCCCGTTCCCGTGGGAATTTCGGGAAATCCCTTCTTAGTGCTCACCTACACTCCCCAAGGAACCCACGTGCCAATTTTCAGCTTTCTTCGCCCAGTAGTTTCGGCTCTGCGTTGTCTGTCAGTCAGTCAGTCAGTAACGGAAGAGTTTTATATATATTGATAATACTATAATATAGGCTGGGTGGGTGGTTATCTTTTGTTTATCAGTTGATGGTACTTAACTTATCTACAGGATAGTAATAACTATAGTCAACAGTTTAAGTGTAAGATACCTAAAGTACCAAGAAATACCTGTATATACCTCGGCTGCCCAAATTCAAAACCTAGTAACTGGTGTTTTTGCAAAAAACCCGTTTTTGTCATTTTTCGGCTTACTAGGCGGTATCGATTTGATATGAACCTTAAAACACCCAGTTTCCTACGTAATTTTAAAAATAAAATTTAGCAAGTCTACCCAATTTGGAAAAGTTATTAAAATTTCCATGAAGTACAAATTCTAAACATAGCATGTCGGATAACAAATAAAAAAACCTAGCAACTCAAGCGACTTACTAGGTTTTGAATTTGAAAGCCGACTTACTATGTTTTGAATTTGGCGCCGATTGTAAAGTCAAATAAAATTTGATGGAATCTAGTAAGTTAAAAAAACAGTAAGTCAAAGTAGGGAAATTTTGCTGAATTAACCACGAGTCGTAACCAAATCGTAACCAGAACTAAATTCTGCCACAAATAAACCATTTGTATAACTTTTAAATGAATCCACTTCAAAAAATAACATTTCTCACTCGAAACGTACTGCTAAAAATATAAAAAGTAGAGAATTAACTCAGAGATTGTATTAACTAAGTGTGAAATACTATGTTTTGAAATTGTTTTCATTGTCATATTTGGGTAAATTTCCAATAAAAAATACAGTGGGATCGATTTAAGTGTAACTATAACTTCTAACACGATTACAAGTACTACAAACTATAGTCAACAATATCGACGGTGGAAAGGCAAGATTGCTGATCTCCAAAAATGCGAATATGAGTTATATATACCGTTAGAATCGGCTGATTTTTCTCTATCTGCTGATCTGGGTCTCATCTCAATACGAGCCGTTTTCATGGTGGTTAAGCAATCTGTAATTACTGCTTTTTTGGTTAATAAGAGCTATTTTTTAGGTCTTTTTATATTTTTTGGCACTTAAGCTACCCCTTTAATGTTCAAATTACCGATAAGCAATTATTCCATTTTGTGTTAATTTAAATTAAATTATAAAAGAAAATTTGCTTTGCCGTAAGAAAAAAGCAAAGTCCACATAAGAAAACTAGCCTCGCTGACATTATTCATGATATGGCGCTTAAGCCAATTTTGCTCTACCGTATTTTTTGGATTGTTTACAGATCAGCAATTTTATCCGACAAAACTAATAATCACTATGGATATAAGCAATTTTGGCAGGGCAAGAATTTTCTTGAAGTGGAACTTAATGCAGTTTTACTCCACTTAACATCAATCATATTAAATTTATAAGAAACTTTATCCCTACTTACTTTGACACATTCAAGCTACTTAAGCATGTCTTCCGTGCAAAGAATTTTAAGATGTAAGGCGTTTAAGCTATCTTTTAAGGGTCTTGTATTGCGTCACACATAGAGGGTATGTATTGACCCAGGTGTGCGCGGGCGCATCAGTCACTCGCATCTTGTTGTTTGGGGTGGATGCCCGCAGCTCATTTATAAAAGCGCACTAAATAATGGTTCGAGCTTACGCTGCGATTATTAACTATCATATACAGCTAGATACTTTACAAAAATAATTGTGCCCTAACTAGCAGTTTTATTATTTGTGATGAGAAAATAATGAATTTTTCTTACAGGTTGGAATTTTGTAATGCCACATAATACTTACTCTAAAAACTGGAGTCAGCACATTTTATTGAAAAGAAATATTCCTTTATTTTTGAAAGAAACAAACATTTTTTTTAATACATATATTTTATGCATGGCCTAAGGTGGCCATTCGGCATAACTCGGCCTATTGAAATTATAAGTCCAGATTTATTGGTATTCTTTTGCTTTTATTTACCAACTTTTTTACAGAGATTTGATTCTTATCATTTACATAGGGTAAACCATGTGACCATGCCATAAAAATAATGTAAATATGTAAAAAAATTTTACTGTACAAAACTATTTCAAAAGTTGGTCAGATTTCACCAATGTCTTCTTTTGTAATTTGAAGGCGGTTTGATTCTCAGATGTGGAAAAAAATAATATCGAATGTAGTTTCCTTTCTTTTCAAAAAAATTTAGGTTATCTTTTCCTATAAGATGAAAGATTTGATTGTTTTTTTAATTGCATTGAATAGGCTCCGGAAATACTGAATTGATTCAAAAAATAATTCGCTGTAAGGAAGCTACACAAACCCCAAGTGACTATGTTTTTTATATTTAAAAAAAATTGGGATCCTTACTCAAATAATGTAACCCAAGGTCCCAAAAAAATATTCTGTTGTTTACATTTTGATGGTTTGTTTAGGAAATTTTGGACATTTTGTTGTTGTTTTTTTATTCGAACAAAGTCCATACAACCAAGTCTTTACTGTAGTAATATTTTAAAGAGGCCAGATTTTATTGTTTGTTTGTTTGCATCGAATAGGCTCTGCAACTACTGACTGAATGGATTTGAAAAAATATTTCACGTTATTTTCAAGGAAGCTACACTATCCCTGAATGACAATTAAGCTTTATAATGTAAAAAATAATAATTAGGGATCCCTACTAAAACTCTATCATTCTGGGCAGTCAAAAGAACATAGTCCATTCCATACATCTAAGTATTTGATGTAAATTTATATTCTATGTACAGATGGTGTATTATAATTTTGTGGAAAGTCTTTTGTAAATTTTATTTAGTTCATTTTTGATTATTTAATACGCCAATGTTTTAAGTTGTTATATTTTTTTATTACCTTCTTGCTGTTCCGGCGATTTACAGAAATAGTACCGCCGCTATAAAATCACAGTCATCAGGACTACCTTTTCGAATAGGAAGGGACGTGAAGCAGGGTGATCCTCTTTCTCCCAAATTATTTACCGCAACGTTGGAGGAAGTGTTCCAAAAGCTTGCTCCAGAATGGGAGGACAGAGGCATAGTCGTCGGTGAATCGAAGCTGACGATCCTTCGCTTTGCCGACGACATTGTCCTGTTCTCAAATTCTGCTACCGAGTTACAGTCCATGTTGGCACAGCTCAGCCAGGCGAGCCTCGTGGTTGGACTGAGGATGAATAAGTCAAAGACTAAAGTGATGACAAATAGTATTGAGCATACAGTAGATGTAGATGGTGCGAGGATTGCATATGTCCAGGAATATATCTATCTTGGCCAAATAGTCTCCTTTCAGGCTCGACAGGAAAAATAAGTCGAAAGACGTGTCGACAATGCTTGGAGGAGCTATTGGTCAATGAAAGAGCTCATGGAAGGGAGACCTTCCGCTGAGCCTCAAACGCAAACTCATGGACATGTGTATCCCTCCCCATCCTTACCTACGGAGCTCAGACTTGGTATTTGACGGACACCCAAAAGTCCAGACTCGAGGTTTGCCAGAGAAACATGGAGCGCAGCATCCTAGGCGTTCGATTAGTGGAAGGGTCCGAAACACCGAACTGCGCTCCAGGACTCAAATTTTAGACGTAGCTCGGAAGGCGGCGGAGCTCAAGTGGGACTGGGCCGGCCACGTAGCCCGCATGCAGCCAGACCGTTGGGACAAACGTACCACCGTGTGGTTTCCAAAAGATGGCAAGAGGCGACGTGGTCGGCCTAGGAAGGGGTGGAGCGATGAGCTGGGAGCCCACATTAAGACCTGGTGGGAAAGTTCTCAGGATCGGGAGACAGGAGAAAGAGGCCTTTGCCCAGCAGTGGGAAAAAACTGTTCCGGCGAACTTCGTATCGCGCCTTACAATTCTTAAAAATTTCTCAACCATTTTTCTATATTCTCATTTTCTCACCTTTTAAACCTTCCTTGAACAAACATTCTAAGACCAAGTTTAGTTTGTAATAAAAATAAAAATATTTTAATTTGCTGTCCCAATTATTTTGAATACGGCCACCTATAAGCCAAATTTGCTAGGCATGACTCTCGGCCGGTTGGAGATCAGCATTTCTGGACGGTCCAATTTTGAGAGGTTTTGTGATATAACCGAATTTTACCCTGTTGTGTTTCTGAATGCTTGCAGACATAAAACATTTTGTCTGACTTGAAAAATAATTTTTTTGGCACATAAGCAAAAAGTGCAGAAATAGTTTGAGCTGCACTTCACGCTATCAGCAATTTAGCCTTGCCGTGTCATAGGTAATAATTGCTGAACCGCCACCTAACTCTGTTTCTATAAGTTGCATATATTCTTTTTGATCGTAAAACTATGCTAAACTGTTTTTTAGACTATCATTCTAATTTTCAGCTTAATCTGACAGACAGTACCTTTTATACGATTTTTTTTGTAAAATTTGAAACTTTAAATCGCTCTCCTCACAAATCGTCAAATGGCGCTTCAGCAAGGTTGCCTTTCCAGCGTCGATATAGTCAAACTTTTGGTCAAACACCCAAATCGCTATTGCGTCTGGTTTCTTCGGGGCAACGAATTAAAGTGCCCGACCCGTTTTTTGGCTCTCCTGAACATTTTAGTTAAAACGAGTTACTGGGTTTTGATTTTAAGCAGCCGACCTATATAACTGTACGCACAAGTATTTTCTGAAAAAAAAAAAAAATATCACGGTGAATTTTTAAAAAGGTAACGGTGGACACCTAAGTCGTTTCTTTATTTTAATGTTATAACTCTAAAGAGAGTTTTCCATTTTGTCTAATTTGCGGGAAAATGTTTGTAGATAATGTCAAAAGAGATCAAAATCGATAGAGATATTAAACAAATGGTCGGTCATGCTACGCCCGCTGTTCGCTACAAATAAGTAATTGTACAATTTTATTTTTACTAGATTTTAAGGTGTTTATTACATTACCAATATAAAAATATAATCTTGTAACTATACGTTCCCTTTATAGGCACAGATTTTCAAGTGCCAGGGTACTTTGCCATTATTATACTTTATAATAGACTTTATCAAATAAGGATATGTAGAAAGACTCTTTTAAAAGTTTGTGAGAAGTACCTAGAGTTTCTGACAATTGCAATGCAATATTACTATAGTAACTAACTATATAGATTATGAGATCAGAAAAATATAGGCATTTTATTTTAATTCAATGAGGTACGTGTTTTTTTATATACTAACTTATATAATGATGGTGCGGTCGGGTTAAATAGATAGACAGTAAAATATTTTAATGACACTGTCGTTACTTAATGAACACTAGACTTTGCACGTGTATTTTTTCGTATAATTTGCTCAAAATATAAAAAAGTGAACACAAGGTCGCTTATCGCTAATAAACTTGTTTATCAAGTTTGCCAAAGGCGGAACAAATAAACAAATTTTAATAAACAACAAAATTAGGCATTTTGAATTGAGTCAGGTGTTGTGGCAGATATTCTTACATTCTTTATAGATGGGGTTGATGGTGGTGAGCACGCAGCCCGCCTGCACGCAGCCGAACACCACGAGCGGGTACTCGGGCTGGTTGGGGATGACGGCAGCCACCACGCCGCCGGCTCCGAGGCCCAGCTTCTTGTGCAGCGAGGTGGCGAACGAGGCCGAGAGGGTCTGCAGCTCGCCGTATGTGTACCGCTTCCCTGTCTCGGCACATTCCTGTGAATGTGGAGATCACTCAATAATTCCTCAATAATTCGTCAGTATGTATATATTAACCATTATATTTTACTTTTTAATTTTATTTTTATTCCTTTTTTTTTTTTTTGGGTAATGGCAGAATACCAGCGCAGCGAAAGGTATATTTATATTTTTCAGCTGCATATGCTGAGCCAGAGCCTTTTCAGTGTTGCAGTTGCAACAATTTTTTGTATGTACAGTGTATTAATACCGTGTCTGTTGTAAGTATATAAATTATTTATAACTTGTATTATTATTGAATGCATATCGTGTAATGTTTTGTATCGTAACTGTTACATTGAATAAATATTTCATTCATTCATTCATTCATTCCTAGGGTAAGGTAAATATAATACTAAATTATGATGATGAAATTCTGTACGTAATAACAATTGAACTTTGAGAGACGTTGATTTTGTAATATCTACTGTCGCTTAGGTGTATGGTTTAAAACAATTAATGAATCACACACTTTTTGATCAATACATACATCATATTTTTAAAACTCCATTCCAAATTGCGAGGCGCAGGACAGGGGCGGATTGCGACCTCCGCTAAGGCCCTCTGTACTACTGGGGTACCATAGGATCCCACATATCAGTTTAAACATCTCTTGTCCTTGGAGAAATAAACTTTTTCTGATAATTAGTAGGTAATAGTATAATTCAATTAATTAGATATGATTTAAAGAAAATCAATAAAACCAAACTTATGTGTAGGTATGGTACTTAAATAAATAATTTTTATTTTATTTTATTTAGTTTGGCATCGATTATTTAGTTTAGTTATTAGCTGTTCCAAATCGGAGAAATAGGAGAGAATAAGGCTCTAGACAATCCATCTACAAATTTTCATTCAAATCGGTTAGGTAGTTTTCTTAGGAAAGCGAGATAAACAGACATACATACAGAGTAACTTTCGCATTTATAATATTAAAAATATATATTAGTATGGATAAACAGCATTACGGGATGAATAAGTAAGTTCATACGATGGTTAAATTTCAGTAGGTACATAAGTTTTTAGACGGACAGACACTTACCAAATAATTGAAACATTATCTATGTTCGGATCGGACTTTATCCTATGCGATAAAAGGGTTATTTACCTCCGCTGGATTGAGTAGGTAATCTTATCATACATTTAAATAATACAGGGGGTATAAAAATGACTGTAAATGTTAATTATATGTATGTACATATATGGTTCAATAATAGTACATACTTACAATGTGTTTGAGAAAAAAATTTATTAAGTACACGTACAGCTTGGCAAGAAACTCACGAAACGGCGCCATTTTTATTTTCAGTTGAATACCCTAAAAGAAGGAACTTCTTGTAAAGAAACAGGTCATGAATTTGTTGATTTTGATTTTGACTAATTTTAGGCTTTATTGAATCTAAAAATTACAAATTCCTATTGTACAGTGGCGCTCTCATTTTTTCACGACTTTATTGCCAACCAAGGACCGATTGGTTTATTAAACCACCTTGACTGAAACACCATAGATTTATGTCAGAAGTTTCAAATAGTTCTAAACATTACTTATTTTAATTTGTTCTAAAGCGTTTTGCATAACTGGACTACACTGAACGCAGCTTTACGTGTTTGTTTTTATTTCGCTTGCATAATACTCACCTACCTATTCACATTTAAATTTTCTTAGCTCGCTTAGCAAGAAAATTAAGTTGTTCGCCATTGAACTCTAATAAACGTGTAGATAACCTTCTGCGAAGGTAGTGGCTCATAGTTCAATAACAATTTTTCTTTATGTCGAGTATTAATGCCGATGGTAGGTACCGTTTAAGCTGCATCTGATTGTAGCGAGAAGTTTTTCTAAGCGCTCACTTCACCAATTCCAATTTTAAACAGGGGAACTAGGTTGGGTTACATACCGTATGTAGGTTGTACGTAGGTATATCTCCTCAAACTCCATACATCCGTATGAGCTCTATGAAAATAAACAGGTAGGTATAGGTAACAGCCGGCAGGATTTTTTAACGGTACCTAAGTAGTATTTACAAGTAAGTACTTATAAGTATTGGTGGAAGATATGTGGTGTGAAAATTAATAATGTTATTTTTGTATCGCATACTTAATGCTATCAGATACCATAGTGTTATCAGTGGATTAACCGGCAGATATCTACGTACATAATGAAGTATATGTACATATACTTATGTGATCAAAACAAAAGCTAAATAATAAGAAACTACTCACGACCGCTACATGGTTTATGAACTTCGGAGTCTTTTCCCAGATTCTTTCGTAGAGAGATTGATCAGGCAGTACTATATCGCTCAGTTGTGATTTAATTATAAAATCGCTATTGTTACTTAACACGGAACTCCTGGATAGTTTACGTTGCAAGTTAAAACTTTTTATTTGGCGCCTAACAAAAATTCGCGTTGCCTTTTGCATGGCTGCTGCTTTGTTTGGACGTGTTGTATTTAGCGCGATTACTTAAGAACTGGTAGACTTCGTTACACTGAGGATGTTAGTCGATATGATAACAGGTCGTAATTATTATCTTTAATAGTCTTAAGTATTCAAGAACGTAACGTTTTTCTTTTTAAGGAAGGCGACACTGGCGGTACCACTTCATGGTATTAATACAAAGTTCAACCTATTTTTTTTATGTTAGGTAACTAAACATAAACTACCCAACTGTTTTTCTTATATGATACATTATTATTATTAGTAAATTAATTCAATTGCTACAGATTTATTATTTGTTTGCAGTTTGCTCATCTTAGTAGCGTCATCAATAGTTTGATGACATCGTTGACTTGATACGATAACGTCTCTAAGGCCCTTCTCTCATTAAGAGAAGCACAGAATACTCGGGATCAAATTTGATCGTATAATCGTCTCTACTATTTACCATACAAGTTACCAGAGAAGTAGATCCTATCTGAGATGATCCTATTTGAGGTCTACATCTCTGATTACTTGTATGGTAAATAAGAGTTATCCAGTCTAATTTCTCTAGTCTCCGAGACCTGAGCCAGAGTTCCCTGTGCGTCTCGTATAGTGAGAGAAGGCCTAATGCTTGTTTTATTGTTTCTTGATCTGCTACCGAGTGTACGTCTAACAGCTCACGCGAGGAATATAGAGGGACTAAAAGGTAAATGAGTGAAGAAAAATCGTAGTGAGTAAGTAGGTTCGGAATGTAGCGACGACACAATATAGGTATACATTTTTTCACAAAGCAAATCTCTTACTAATATAATTTTAATAAATTACATAACTAAAAAAATAATTGATGCTAAACTTACTAACTACTAACTGCTTTTCGCATATCATGATCATACCTCGGAGACTCTACGTAGAGAAAAATGGCGAGGAATCAAACCGTTGACTATTATCCTTTGTTTGATGAACTCTGTCGAATGCATAATCTGGAGAGCGACTGAAAAAAATAGTTATACTGGAATAGGAACTAACTAAAAAGAAAAGAGATTTACGTTTTATATATTTTTTTATAAAAAGTGAGTAGATATATAGCATTAGGTAAAAAAGTAGAAGGTATGTTTATAGCATTAGGCAAAAAATAAGAGATAATTCTGTCTTTTATTTTTAAGATAATACCTATAAAGCTTGCAAGGTTAATATAAAAAAGGTTTATTCTTTTGCACCTTACCTATGGCAATTATTTAAATTAAATAATTAAGGTGCGAAAAAGTGCGAAACTAGCGCCACTTTAGGCAACAAACTGTTTTTTCCTTGATTGGGAAAAGTCTCAACAGGGCCTTAAAAATTTTAAGCAAGATTATCTAGGGAGTCAAAGACGCATATTTTGCTTTAGAAGATATTAATTATTTATCTGAAGTGGCGCTAGTTTCGCACCTTGTAAGCGCTTAAAGTAGGTAAACAATTGGCAACATTTATTTGTTAGAGTTCGTGCCAGTAAAGTCTGCGCGCGGTTCAAATAAAAACCAATTAGCAATCTGTCAACCAAAAAACAATGGCGAGTGAAGTACGCCAAGTACAGTGGCGAACATGGTCGGTGTAACACTTCCGGTTTTTCTGTATTGCAAAATAGTTCTTGTTCTTTGGTAATACAGTGTAGGGCTGACGAAACCATAGACAAATCTGTTACGGCCTCCTAGACCGCCACTGTACGTATACAGAGGTGCCTCCAGTCGCGCGCAGACTTAGCTGGCGCGGACTGTACAATCTGGTACAGTTAAATAGATAAATGCTAATAAATGTAAATTGTTTCTTAAATAAACCTTACAATATTCATACAAGTATATCCAATATTAATATACAGAGTGTTTCTGACAAGGCGGTAATAAATCAAAAGAGGGATTCTGCTCACCATATCCAACAACTTTCCCAAAGCAACATGGGTCGAAATCTCAAAACAAAAATCAGCCGTCCCGTACATTGACCCCGTCAGCTGATCGAACCAATGTATGGAACAGCTGTTAATTTTTTTGAGATTTTGACCCATGTTGCTTTGGGAAAGTTGTTAGTTATGGTGAGCAGAAGCCCTAATTTGATTTATTACCGTCTTGTCAGAAACACCCGGTATAACAAAAAATACATAGATCTTATACTTAATTAGTATGTTATGATTACAAGAACTACAAGAAGTAAAATATATTACCTTAAAAAACTAACCCTCTTATTCATAAAAAGTTAAAGAGCATTTTAGTTATTTGACGTATGTCAATTTAGACTGGGTGTCACGTATTTACCATACAACAAACTCTACTGTACAACAAACTCTATAAAATCTACTGTATCTTTATGAATAACACGGTAAGATTTTAATTTTTATTTTGAACCGTAGAATTCATACATACATAATATCACGCCTTTTTATTCCCCGGAGGGTTAGGCAGAGGCACCGGCTTGAGAGCCGGACCCACGTTTAGCCGAGTTTATGCTTTATTACCAACGTGACCGTAGAATTCAGTCATTTAAAAACTTCAAAATACATAGGTACGTAAAACAATACAATCACAAAAATATAATGTTTCGAGTTATTAAAAAAAAGTAACAATTCGTCATGCGAGTTGAACTTGGAACGTCTCACCTAGCACCTAGCAATACTTAGCTTTTAATTCTTTCCTCAGTATCTTCCCGGCCGCGCTCTTAGGTATAGCATCGATGAGCTGCACGTGCCGGAGCTTCTTGTAGTCGGTGACGCGGCCGTTGACGAACTCCTTGAGCTCGTCCTCGCGGATGCTGAGCCCGGGCTTGGGCACGAGGAAGGCCTTGGGCGTCTCGCCGGTGACCGGGTCCGGGATGCCGACCACCGCGCAGTCCAGCACTTTCGGATGTGTTCGGATCAAGGCCTCCAGTTCCGCTGGCGCTACTTGGTAACCTTTTACCTTCATTTTGAAAAAACACGCTATTAGAGCAAATCTAAGAAATTCTGTCAAGCATTTTCGAAACTCTTACATATTATTCAATGTGATATTATCAATCTTTTTTATATATTTTGGCAGTAAGAGGGTGCAAGTGCAACTCTATACAATTTAAAATATTGTTAAACAAAAAATAAAGTTTTTCTGCTTATCACTGTCGTAAATAACAGTATACCTATTATTTGTATGGAATACATACAATATGTAGAGTTAAATGATATTACTTGACATATGATATACCCAACATAAATTTTTATTATGATATCATTCAAACTATGATATCACTAGTTTGAATGATATCATAATAAAAATTCATAGTGATATCTATAATGATATTGACAAAACTCAAGTCAAAGTAATGAAAATTAGAATGTTGTTGTTGTTGGAAACTCTCCGCGGAAGGCCTCCTGTACCCCAGTGGTATAAAGGCCTTCTTATTTTAAAATTGTAATATTGCCTAGTTGACACGGCGAACTTAGTACCGCCTTGCATTCTGAATTTTTGAGAATATTCTATAGCCTATGTCACCCTGGGATAGTGTAGCTTCCCAGCAGTTAAAGAATTGTTCAAATCGGTGCTCCTTATTCAATGCAAACAAACACACAATCAAATCTTTCCTCTTTACAATTGTTATACGTGTAGATTATTAAAGTTTCGTAGCAAGACTAGCAAGTGTAGTTGAGTAAGTAAGCACTAAGCACCTTAATGAGCTCCTTGATTCTGTCAGTGACGTAGAGGTAGCCGCGCTCGTCGCTCGCGCCCACGTCGCCGGTGCGCAGCCAGCCGTCCGCGGAGAGCACCTCGCGCGTCGCCGCCTCGTCGTTGAGGTAGCCCTTCATCACGTTCGCTCCTCGGTACCAGATCTCACCTTCCTGAGGGATCATTTACGTGAGCAATATTGTTGCAATTCTAATTTGTATGACGGAATCGTTCTGAAACCATTGCCTCATTTCTTAACAACCAGTTGACTGTAGTAATACCACTAAATCCTACATCTATATTTTTCAGAATTAAGAAATCTGTTTTATATTTCTCAGATGGTTTAAAAAAACTCGTAATTACAAATACCTTACCTAAACGCAAATCTTTGTTAGCAGAAACGAAAATTGGAAAGAAAAATTGTGCGGTAGGTATAAACATCTCGATTTAACTTCGGTTTGTATGAAAAGTAATCAAATTTAAAACTGCCGCGACATTTCGTATTTCGACGCGCGCTTGTCACAGCTGCGAGGCGCCCCCCACTTCATACCTAATTAGGTAAGTAGCTTCGAAATACACTGTCTTAACATAAAATATCGCTTTCGAGATCGCTTTTACTATCGTGTAGTAACATGGCAAATTTAAGTACCATAAGAAAGGAGTAAAAAAATACTTGTCTTAACTTGCCAATTTATTAATTAGGTGGATTTGGTAGGGTGCATATTGGTATGAGGAATATCGCTGTTATTTCCGGGGTCTAGGAGTCGTACGGTATCTCTCAATCTAGTACAAATTCTACCTAAGATGTGATTGAGGTTTCATGAAGATATATATCGATGTAAGTTTCGGAGTTAGGTGTCCTTATGCAATGTCTTCACCCTAACACACAAATATTGGGAAATGTCAGTGTCATCAAAACACATTTAGTGAAGAGGTTTAATTTGTAAGTTCGGATGTAGGATATCTTGTATTAATAGAGTTTCAAAAATTTACGTAAACCTTCAAATAGTCATTCTTTCTAGGTTTTTGTATAATTCCTAGAGTATGAAGAATAACACGCGATGTTCAAAACCGGCTGACGGGGAGACAGTATGTGTTAGTGATGTATGGTTTGTGATACATTGTGTGTGGTCGGTGGTACTGGGAGAGAGCAGGTGGCAGGCGGTACCTCCCCGGGCGGCAGCGCGCGGCCGGAGGCGACGTCGGCGATGACGGCCTCGGCGCCGCCGACCACGAAGCCCACGCTGCGGTGGTTGCAGTCCGTGTTGCGCCCGATCGAGATCGTTCCGTTGGTCTCGGTCAGCCCCAGCCCTTGACGGAAGTTTAGTTTCCCCTGAAATTACAACTTTACTGTATTGATCGTCAGCGACTGTGTTGTGTACATACAAACAAGATTTGGTCGCTACGCAAATTAGCGTCAAGTTTAATTATGTATTTAAATTTAGAATTATATACCTAAGTGAATCATCCAAATGAATCATCATCAATCAAAAATTAGTAATAATTTAGATTTTGTGTATTGTGCTAAATCTTGATTTTTGACCAAATGTGCATTAAACACAAAATCAGCAACTCTGTCTTCCAAAAACGATGTATAAAAATGTGAGAGACGGTTATTCAGCTGCGGGAAGTCATTCAAACTTTATTAAAAACGAATACTTTCGCCATAATAAATAAAAAACATTTAGATATGAAAAGTTTTGAATTTTGCGCCACTCAGGCTTGAACCGTTTGAAATGAAACTCACGTTCTTGGCTAGCACAGCTTCCACGTCGTTGACGGAGAGCGGCGCGGCGCCGCAGATGATGGCCCGCACGGACTCCAGGTGCGCGGGCGCGACGGCCGGGTGCTTGCCGAGCAGCAGGGCTGGAACAACCAACATTGTTCTATAATACATACTAATATTTTTAACTAGTTGACCCGACAGACGTTATCCTGTCTTAAACTGATTGAAATGACTGACAGTTATGGCAAACACAAACACAAAATTTACAATGGAACGTTTTGTATGGGAACATGAAATTGTTGTTTTTTTCTATCTTCCTTGCAATTTTTCAATATTTGCACACCTTTTAAACCTTCCCTGGACTACTACGAACAGTCCTCGAGTTTTAGAGAGACTAACGAACCACGATTAATGTTTATTATATACGAGCTATCCCGGCTTACTTCGTTACGCCATAGAATATAGATACTTCTAAAGGCTTGGCTCTATAGACTATGTTCTTTTGACTGCCCAGAATGGGCGAATAAAAAACAAACAACAACAACAAACCACCTGTCAAAAAAAAAATGTAAACAACGGAAAAAATATTGCACCTTGGGTAACATTATTTGAGTTTAAGTAAGGATCCCTAAATTTTTTGAAAATCTAATATAGCCTATGTCACTTGGGGATAATGTAGCTTCCTACCAGTGAAATAATTTTTTAAATCGGTTCAGTATTTCCGGAGCCTATTCGTTACAAACAAACAAACAAATCTTTCCTCTTTATATAATGGTTATAGTAGATAGTAATGTGCAAGTAACTCTGTCTGTATGTCTGTTTTCTCTTTCACGCCAAAACTTCTCCGATTTAAATGAAATTTGGTACACCGTTAGCCTGAATAAGGGCAAAGGCTACTTTATATCCCGAAAATCCCACGGGAGTTAAAAATTGGGATTTCAAATATACCTATTTTGCTTTTTCAAGTAAAATGCGCAGGCGAATTCGCTAGGCGCACACTAGAGACTTGGAAATAAAGTTTGCAGCGGACTACAAGTGGGAAAAGTTTGAAATTAGGTCACTATAAGATAATGCAATAAAATAAGTCATTCCTATACGTATATTGTATTGTATTCCCTACGAACAACAATACTCAAGAAGCGTAACTAGCCCAATAAAATACCCAACGCAATGCACACGGAAAAAAAGCCCCGGTGGGCGGGGCTTAGGGTTACGGACACCATGCCGCGTCAGTTCCTAGTGGCACCTTGAGTCGTTTGGCTGCAGCGTCGGGAGCATAATACTGTGTTTTTGGGTATTTCTGACCGTGTTTTATCTTTACAAATATGCCTTCGTGCATTATAAAGTGTTGTAGAAGCCATAAAGACAAAAAAAAAACTTATATCACCTTTAAATAAATATTTTGTAAAATAACACTTGACCGCCATCTAGTAGCGATAATATGTACCAGCCAAAAGCAGGGGCGCTAGCTCGCTGCTTTGTCAACACACGCGAGCGAAGCGGCCAATAGCGTGCAAGCTTGTCTATGAGAATGTGTGAGTGTTTGTTGCAATAGGAGTTACTGTGTGGGCGTAAGTGGAACCAAAATCGAAGCGGTTTTGTAGGAAGGAGAGTTACGCTTCCTGAGTATTGTTGTTCGTAGTGTATTCCTATATTGTACACAAAAGAAGAGATTGATGGTATGTGTACCATACCAATACATCCCTATAAAAATACTTTATCAAAAGTTTATCTTCAGTATGGACTTAAATGTCAGGCCTTGTATAAATTAATTTAAAAACATATCACTTATGTTCGAGAAATAAATAACGTGCGCAAGCCATAAATTGTATACTATTAATACATAAAGTCTGTATTATAATTGCGTGTTCCAGTTCGCTGCACAAATATTATATACGCCAGGCAGATAACAGAAAATTCGCTACGCACAAGGAAATTTATATACAAAACTAGCTGTCCCGGCAAACTTCAACCGCGCCTTACAATTTTATATGGAAAATTATTACTGTAATTTTCTAACTTATCCTCAATTTTTCCATATTTCTCACCTTTTAAACCTCCCCTGGAGTATTACGTACCTTTTAAAAATAAAAATCAGCAATATCGACCAGGCCGTTCTCGAGTTTTAGCGAGACTAACGAAACACGATTTTTTTTTAATATATATAGTTATATGGTAGAAGTAGATAGAAGATAGTATATAGATAGTAGAAAGATACGTTATTGTAAGTATTTATGTATATTTAGATAGTACTTTTTGTTTAAGTATAGGGTGCTTAGCTTAAGTTAAAAAGTCAGTGTACTTTATGTAAATAGGTACGATGTCAATATCACATATAATAACTTTGACAATAAATACCTCTGCGTTTTACTTTATTCAAAAAGGTAAGTGACCAGTAATTACAAGCGATAATAATAATAATAGGTAATAAATAATGTTGAAGGGGCGAACGGGTGCGATACTAGAGCGCCACTTCGATAAATAACTAATATCTTCTAAACCATGTCCGAAATATAAAATATGCGTCCTTGACGCCGTAGATAATCTTGCTTAGAATTTTTAAGGGTTTGGTATGTAGCTTTTAGGATAATGATCGTAGAAATATACGTTTTTGAAACTAAAAGTGTCTACTTTAAGCAACAAACAGTTTATTTCTTAGATTTTGACCTGAACACAGGTTCAACACACAACAGGGCCTTAAAAATTCGAAACTAGATTATCTAGTTCGTCAAGGACGCATATTTTTCGATATTTGTTTCCGGTCTGGGTGTAATGTTCGTCTCTGTATATGTTTCGGGCACCCTAGATACAGGTTCTACCTAGTTAGGGGCTCTGAGTGTGATGTGTTATTGTTATTGTATTGTTATTGTTTTGATTTCGGCCATGGTTTAGAAGATATAAATTATTTATTGTATCGGCGCTAGTATTGCGTCACACGAACCCCTTGTGACGCAATACTAGCCCGTGTGGCCCCTTAAATAAATACTTTGTTTTACCTATTGTTTATCGATAACGTAACAAGGTGGTATTTCGTATGTCTTGGGTTTTAGTAAGACACATCCTACTAAAGGCTTATTTAAGATGTTTGCCCTGCCGAGCAGCTTATAATAACCATAATAATCGCTCGCAATAGCTTGGTTATTATTCTACATCCTATATTCAAAAGGTTTAACCATACGAAGGTCAAATTGCAATTATGCTATTGATTTCTAGAAACGTATGGTAAAGTAAGATGACTTAAAACGATATAGATAACGATACAGGTATAAAATTAACTTCTTTATTATCTTACCCATAGGCGGGACGATGAAGAGCGCAGCAGCTTTATGTTGCACGATCGTGTTGAGGAACAGTTCGGGCTTGAAGTAGGGCAGCGTCACCAGCTTGCAGCCCAGGAACATCTGGTTCATCATCACCACGTTGAAGCCGAATATGTGGAAGAATGGCAGCACGGCTGGCACCACGGCCTGGTACGAGGCTAGAAAATTCATATTTCTTAGTAGTATTCAGCATTATTAGATTAAATATTATTTATTATTAAAAAAAAGAGGCGCTGTCGATATTACATAAGTAGGTACCTATCTGGTTTTTACTTCGCACTAAAAAAATATTAATACAAAGACACTTAAATATTCGTTAGTTAAGAGAGTTATAAATTTTGACGAAGGCTAAAAACAAGCAGTCGCGTGTATTTGTAGTTAGAAATATACAAGTATTTGTAGTTTAAAATATATATTAACGTTTAAGTTAAAAATCGTGCATAGGTCAATTTCTACCTGTAGTCTCTTCAATAGCCACAATCTCCGGATCTGATATCATTTGGTTCAGAGCCACAATGCTTGCGTTGGTCAACACAACGCCTTTAGGAAACCCTGTGGTTCCGCTTGAAAAGGGAATGACGGCCACGTCGTCAGGGCCGCGGTGGACGGATTTAAGGCAGTCTATGTCCAAGTTTGAATCATCCGCAAACTCGGCAAACTTGATGGCTCCCTCTGGCAGGTCCTCGTTCTCCACCAGTATGATCGGTAACTTCTGATGCATCTGATCCAAGGCTTCCTTAATATTCGCATAAGACTGTTTGCAAGTGACGACGGCTTTGCAATTTACTGTCTCCATTTGCCTTTTGAATTCGTCTGTAAACAAAGACAGGGAAATCCTAGTAGGAACAATGCAATGAATGCAGTTATAAAATGCGTGAACCAAGTGTTGCTGCCGAGCGGCTGATCATACAGACATACGTTATAAAACAATTGCTGGTCATTGTTATTCCGCACTACCTATACTCATGACATTTTAAAAACAAAACAAAAATAAAACGTTGCTATTTTGCATCTATTTTGGTTACAATATTGCAAACCTTGACCTTTAATTTTTGTTAAATATTGACAATAACATTACCTTCTCTCTGAACACAGCTATTTATGGAAACTCGACAGTGCATGAACTTTTGCATTTGCAAGAAGAGAGATAAGTAATTACTTGTAGTTGAATGTTTTAATTTCCACAGTAAAAAAAAAAAACCGGCCACCAATATGCTCGAGTCAGACTTGTCAGAGTGGGTGGGTGTATGAGTTCTCACATGCAGTGTAGGCGGGGTTCATGATGGAGGCGACGCAGCCGGCCTGCAGCGCCGCCAGCACCACGCACGGGTACTCGGGCACGTTGGGCAGCGCCACGGCCACCACCTCGTCCGCGCCCAGCCGCAGCTTCTTGCGCAGCGACGCGGCCAGGGTTATTGACAGCCGGTACGTTTGGGCGTACGTGTATCCGTGCCCGGACACTGCGCATACCTGCAGCCCAGTTCATTTAATCTTTTGTTACAATAAAAATACAAAATGTATTTATTATTAAGCTAATTAAAAAAAATGCAATGATTTTTACCTACTAATACCTACTTAATTAAATCCTAAGTAGGTATTAGATCCGGTTACATTTTACTTGACGAAGTGTGTGAACAAAGAATCACTTTATTTATATTCCCTATGGTTTAGAAGTAAGTTTGTTTTCCGCGTTGGACTAAGTGTTAGCTATCCTATAGTATCAGTAAAATTTTTTTAAAAATAATATTATGACATATTGTTATCAAAAAGATTTATGTTTTATCCACTTGCTGTTCTGTTACTAACAAACAGGCTAACGATACGTTTCAGTTTCATTTCATGTACAAATGTTCTGTTCTGAAGCAGTAAAAGCGTTTCTAATCAAAATCGAGTTTCGCGTTAAGTAAAACGTGGTCAATAAACTTTGTACAAGTAGTAGTAACAGTACAATACGCAATCATTTGCTTTTGTTGGGTTCCTAGAGTGCATTACGTACGTACCTATACACATACAGTTATTATTTCTTGTAACTATTGTTTCGAATTGATTAGGTAATAATTAGTCTAGCTACTAGATAGATAGGTCCTACACTTGAGCTAGGACAAAAAACTTACGCCCTGCAGTACCGGGCCGAAGAATAGGACTGAGGTATCCCCTGCCTGTCGTAAGAGGCGACTAAGAGGGGACCCCGGGGTCGTTGGGTGCACGAGGCGGGGGCCTTGTGTAGTCATATAACGGCCCCGAGAAGGACGGCGGAACGCGGTGTCCCGTTTCCGCCGTCGAGCGTAGGAAGAGCCATCCGCGCTCAGGGGGGACTACCTTCACCTGTCCCCCCGTGAAGAGGCTACACAGCCAATGCTGGGGGGGGTCGCGGAGAATTCCACAGGCTTACCAGCGACCCTCCTGCTATCAGCCGAGAAGGACACCGGCGGGGTTTTAGTGGGTGCGAACCCCACATAACCCTGCGGCTCCCCCCGGGGCTGCAGGGTACTCGTTAGGAGTTTCCCCGCCTTAAAAAAAAAAAAAAAGGACAAAAAACTTTCTATTGTAGTCTGCATCTAATTTGTACCAACTTACAAACTTTGTAGTGTACCAAACGCGAAACTAAAGGAACACGATATTTTGAGTTATTTTAACACTCACATCAAAAATATTTTCCCCTTGGACTCCACTTCTGGGCAAATATTCAAAAAGAGAAGTAATTTGCCCCGAACACATTTGGCTCTTGTTCGAACATGGCTCAAACTAATAAATCTTTGTTTTCCTGATACTCCTACCGATTTTCACGACGACGCAATCTGATTAACTTTATGAATAACTGAATAAAATTATTGTTACGAATGATACTGTCTAATGCAATTATACTAGCACAATTATAATAACGCTTATTACACGCATATTGGCTGCATACTATAAAATTAAAAACACTTACCGAAGCTGTTTTGTCCGGCCACCGGTCCAAGTTCTGCCACATGAATTCGGGAACGGTGCAGTTGAGCTTTGGAACATCCTTAAATACTGATTTAATAATATATTTTTCGGTAGAGCTAGAACTTTTCCTGTGCGTGGCTGGCGAAATCGCGTATTTGTGTTTGTTTAGAATTTGCAAACAACCCCGTTTAAGAGAGCTTGCCATATTGCTAAACTTACTTCGCTGAAAATTAAGAAAAATCCAAGGATAAATTAAAATTTTTAAAATATATTTATTTAAGGTAATAATGCAATAATGGTAATAATATAATTGGTATACTTATAATTTTTTATGTTTAATGTTCTCTTCAGGCACGAAAACTTATTGGACAAGTAGACAAGTTGAAAACATTGTTTACATATTAATCTTTGCCAGTATCTATTCGTGTTATCAACTAAACTAAATAAAGTGTAGGTGTACTAAACTTCAGAAGAAGATAATGAAAATGTAAATACTTACACTAGGTACTGGATATCAAAATGCCACCGGTTGCGGTGAACAACTGACACAGCGGCTCGGCGCGTATAGACGAGAACACAGTGTCGGCTTGATAACATTGGACTTTGTAACGTACAGTAAACAGCATAATGAGTTGACTTTCACTAGCTCAGAAACACGATAAAAAGCAACCAAATTGAATATTGGCAAACGCATTCTGAGCGAAGAGCAACGGTTGCGCTACCGTCTTGGTAGAGCTATGTGTGGGAGAGAGACGTGAGATCACCATGCTCTGACTCTATACATACTGCATGGCGTCTGGTTCGTCACACAAATTACAAGGAAGGAATGCCTGTTTCATTGATAAAATTACAACTTTTAATTAACTTTAAGGCTTTTAAAAATTAAAAACATAAAACCTAACTTTAAAATGTAACTTTAATGCATAATGCATAACGTATGTGGTTTAACGTATGTATTTGCGCTAGATTAACTGTTCAGTTCCCCTGGAGACCGTCACCACGCATTAGCACTACAACTTCCGCTCTACATTTAGTGATTTGAGTACGCAGTGTGACCTAAGCATACAAGTCACCGATCCTGCAGATGGTCTTGTAGTTCACGAGTTTTGAACTAGTGGAAGGGAAGAACTTTACACTCTACTCTGTTCAATAAATTAAACTGAGACTTTTAGCTAAATAAATAAATTAGAGATTTGGAAAAAAAGTCTATGATATATGAATTAATAATTTTTTGTTTAACGTCAACGCTATAATGAATGCAAGATTGATACAACAAAAATCTTTTTTAAATGCTTTAATGAGAATTAAAACAAACTTAAAAAACAAAACTTAAATTAATATACTTAGGTGTTTTACATATGTATAATTTATGTCTTTGAATGTTACATGGACTAAACAAACATTACCATATTATTTCTAAAGAAAAAAGGAAATCTCAACTTTTAAGCTTTTCAGATCTGAAAAGATGAAATACAAAAATAACAAACTTAAAATTTAGTAAGATGTTATATTTTTACAAAATCATCTTAGTAAGATTATTATTAATAAAAAAATAGATAATGTATCAAATAATATATATCGTAAAACAACAGTAAGTTCTTTTTTTTAATGCCTAGAATGGAACAATATTTTGTAAAATTAAAAAACTAACTTTGATCTAAAGTCGGTAGGTCGCACTTCGCACTTCAAGCTACCCATTTAGTTCGTTTACTCTAAAAAACGTTGTTGGAGGGTTAATGGGCAGGTTGATGTGCTGGCTACCGAAGCTAAGAAAGTTATTAACTCGCTTAGCCAAATACAGGCTGTAGGTTTACAATACCCGGCTACATTCACTGACAATTTCTAAAGAATACATAATGATGTTTATATACAAGTGTGACATAGTAAAAATGATATTTTTTTATATGAATCATTATAAATTTTACAACTAAAAACACTATTCGATTTGACTAGGCTGCTTGTATTTTTGAATATCTTACTGTATCTATTTACGTTATTATTATAAAATAGCCTTGTTTTTACTACCCTCCATAACATCCAGAGGATTTCTAAATCAATAACATTTTATTGATTCCGAGATGAAGCCAGATTTTTGCTCACAAAACATAAAATTTCACATATTTGCGTCTTTGTAAAATTAAGCTGTCTACATCCCGAAATAGAATGAACCCCTAGTAGAGCCGGCCGGTTTACACATTGCAGTTTATCAATTATCAGAACGGTTTCCATAACGTGTGTGTAATTGTGATTGTGCCATTTATTTTCATTTCATGTAAGCATGTTTTGAGATCAGCGTCACCTATTTTTAGTGATTTGCGACCCACTGAAAACGAGGAACGGCGAACTCGTATTTAAATATTATCAGAGAGAATGTAAATCACTAAGCTCGTGCCATTAAATTAAAGGTACGCGCACATTATGACGGGCCGCAACGCATAAATCCGCTCCCATACATTTTATATGAAGTATCGCACACTATGCCGGGCCGCAGGGCATCGCAATATCGCGCCCGTGCGATACAGACCGCCCCCCGCCCCGCTGCGCCCCGTCAACAGTGCTCTAATAGCAGTGAACAGTTTCGACGCAAATTCTTGTATCAAAATCCGCCAATGCGCTGCGGCTCGACCCGTCACTCATTTTGCGATGCGCTGAAAAGTTTGGAAATATCATGACGAACATCATACTGTCTCGCTCAGATATATTCATTTTGAGCGAGGACGCATGGGGCTGTTATATTTTGTAAATTTTCTTTATTTGAGCGAATTATAGACATGTTAATGGACGTTTAAAAAGAAAGGCAAATTGAAAATTATTATTTTTTATGAAATTCTCGTAACCGTAGACTGTGACCGTTAATGATTTACAGATTTCAGCAAATTATATTGTGATAAGTGAGCGCTGGCAAAACAGGGCAGAGCTGATTTAGGCTACGAACGCACAGGCGGATTTTTGCGCTGTTGCGGTTTTATTTCCGCGCGGTTTTAAAGGCTGGTATTTTATTTTCAACCTTATTCATAGACCACGAACGCACAGGCGAGTTTTTATCCGCGGGGAAATAAAACTTTTTTATTTCGCGGAAATAAAATATCCGCGCGGTTTTTTATCCACTGGTGCGGACACTTCCATAGGATTCAATATGTTACATAAAATCCGCGCGGCAAAAAACCGCCTGTGCGTTCGTAGCCTTATACGTATATTCGTGTATTTCTGATAACTAGCAGAAGAACAAAAATGTTTACTAAAAATACGTTGGTATATAATATAATTCACTTTGCAAACCAACTAAATCATATAATCCAGCCATAAATTAAACAATGTTTTAGATTTTAAAACATAATATATAGATGTACTAGTTGACAATTCAAAAATTAGTAAGAATCGAAAAAAAACAATATAATTTTGAGCCAATGCTTTCGCTCAAGGATCGCCCGCCGTACGTAACTTACTTATTCCTAACTAATAGTTTCGTTTGGCATTTCTAATTACATAATAGATATAGTAACAAAATGCCGTCAATTAACAATGGCATACATCTCCAAAAAATAATAACTTACCGAATTATGGTATAAATGGCTGCGATAGAAAACTTTTCATAAACTTTTTCTTGTACAAACAATTCTGCTCCTAAAAAAATAAATAAAGAGTAAACGCAAGTTTCGCGCACCCGCACATATTTTTTTTCAATTGCGCGCATATTTTATATACAGTGCGTCCGGGGAAGTAATAACACATAACAGTTAACATAACATATATTCTATGATCAATTTCAAAAAACACCGCATTGGGGGGTCGCAGCCCCCCCTCAGTAAGATGTTTTTTTTTCGCAAAAGTTTACCCGGAAGAAAAAACATTTTTTTTTTTATAGTTTTAAAAATTACTTCCCGGACACACTATATACTTAAAGCAAAATGCTCAGACACATTAAATGTTTCACAAGTAAAACACAGAAATAAAATTCAAAAATATTTAAAACCATCTTCAACCAACAATCATAAGAGTATACCCCAAACGCGTAGATACAAAAGGGAAATCATTTTTCCACTACTAATTATTTTCCAATCGCCATGTAGTTTTAGTATGTTGATATTTTGTGATAAAATTTGGTCAGATAAAGTTTTTTGTTCTAAGAAAACACTTATTTTTTACAAAAAATTAAAACATATTAACCTAGATTATTTATTGCTGATGCTGAAGCAATGGACATCAAAATAATTGTAATTAACTTAGATTTAGGTCAATCAAAAAATTTGCTCGCTCTCTGTCGCATGGGGCGACAGCATGAGTTTTTCTAAATATTTTTGCTGTATGTAAGTATGCATATTGAGTAACAGAGGGGACCCCCTACATTTCGCATTGCCAGTTACGCACTTTACCGATTTTAATTTAAAAAAAAAAACATGAAAATATTAACCACAAGTGTTACTGGAGATTCCCAATATCCTCCTCGAAGAGTCTCTTGCCTCCCTTGAGTATCTTCTCGGCATGGTCGTCGTGCGTCTTCATGAAGGTCTCGAGGCGGACCAGCCACTGCGCCCAGTGCTCGCGCAGCCGGTCCGTGGACAGGCGGTACGCGTCGGCGCGCGACCCGTCCGTGTACGCTATCACCAGCAGCGCATCGCGCACCTGTGTATTATTATCTACATTATCTACTGTACTGTACACCTTTAGTTACATTATTTACTCTTAGGGAAGCAAAGCTTAGGCGTATTAATTAGTTATTCCCAGAGATAAAACTTTTTCTAAATTAAACCTTATTCACATTCAAATAATTCTAAGCAAGAACAAAGGTCGGTTTTCTATCTGTGGGGAAGACCTATGTCCAACAGTACTCAATTTTTCAGCTGAGATGATTATGAAGGACAAAATTATTCAGGGCTAGTAACAACCTAATGACATAGTAAATGTGAGCGCCTTATCCTGCTCTGCCTGGTCACTTAATTAATATTGAAATGTTTATTTTTTCAATTACACGACATAAATTATTAAGACTGTATTAACTCGATCGAGTTTCCTCCTTTGATCATGGCTGTTTTAACATATTAAATTAAAGAGAATGCAGGTGAAACTAACCTTGAGATGCTTGTAGTTAAGGTCGTTGCAGACTGCGCCGAAGTAAGCGGCCAGCTGCACGGGGTTGTCGTAGGTTAGTGCTATCGACTTCCGTGGCTTGTCGGACTTCTTCCATTCTATCAGGGTCGGTTTGTCCCTGTGGCAAATCGTGTTGGACCAATTTAATTACATGCATAATACTAATTCTTCTAATATATTAGGTTTTTTAACAATAACAAAAACCTTTATTTTGGCTCTGAACTCATTAACAAAGTTCCCTATAGTTCAAGACAACCATAAAGCTATGTTGTTTTGATTTACCTGACTTGGTTTGTACTTATTGCAACAATAATGCACTCGTAAATGCAACTACACAGTCAGTAACCACAAACTTTATCTGTGGAATGTGATAAGAAATAACTATTAGTAGAGTAATCAGCAACAATAACAACTAATTTGTAAAATAGGCCAATCTTAGTGCTATTATACTATGCCTATGCCATGATCACTGCTGCTCCAAATTGAACTTAATGCTTTCTTATGGTTTGATTTAATAATTCATTATAAAAAAAAATTAAGTAAGTTTTCAATAAATTGAGAAATTTTAGGTGTAAAGTAGTAGAATGGTTGTTCTTTAAATGAAAGACAAAAGACAGTAGGTATCAGACCTACATAAGGGATTTTTGCCAAATCTTAAAGTGTAAACTCTTGTTGAGCACAGTCAATGTAAATAAACACTTGTATCATTCAATAAAAAATACACTTACTCATAGTCAGCAATAGCATCAAATATTCCCCTGTACTTCAAAATTGGATGAACTACATTGGACTCAATAGCCTTAGGAGACGAGATACTCTTTAGAAGCTCCGAGACTGAGTTCCAAACACCTTCTACATCCTTTTCAATCCGCAGCTGAGTCTTTGGTTGTGTAAAATAGTTTTTTAATGTTGAGTGGAACTTGGTGCCAACTGCCATTTGAGCTAGAATTTATGAGAAATGAGTGTAATAAAAGAAAATTTTGAATTGCAGAAATTTCTTTCATAATTAAGAAAATACAATCATTACAACCTTCATAAAACTTGTTGAACTCTTCAATACCCATCTCAGCCATCCTCTCTTGTTTCCATTTCTCTAAAGCTGCCTTGGAGTCATCAGTCATAGTTTTGTTCAGAATCAATGTCACAGAAGGATACTGTTTTGCATAGTCATTTTGATGTGGTCTTATCTGTAAAATCTTATCTTCAGAAGCGTAGCCTGGCTGAGCTGGAGAGCTGTGAGCGGCACCACATGCCACACTTGTCTTGATCCCTCGTATGGGGACATTATAATTAACGCTACCCAAAAAGTTGATAGAAGGCTTTATGTTCTGGAACATCTTCATTTTGTTATCTTCAATCTTGGCTAAAAAACTTGAAACTGATTTGTAGTTCAACACTTTATTTTCTGATTCATATTTATTAGTTTTTCTTAATATTTTCGACTCACTAGGTGTTTTTTTTTGTTGTATGATACTATCTTTAGCTGAAACACAATTAAGATTGATAAAACAATATGCACAAGAATGCAGAGCAGTAGGTATGTATAAGACACGGCGCCAACTGCTACAATTTGGCAAACGTCGCCAACACGAGCGATCAAACTACCCACGCAATACTTATCGGCGAAAACAAGAAAACAAGGCGTTACGTCAATGTAAACAACACACAATACACCTCTACACTCCTGACTGCTGTTTTGTATATATACCTACCTACAATGCAACGCCTGCCAATCAACCAAATTATTGAGTTAAAGGTCAACGCAACACACACCAAACCAAGGGCCAAAGCCATGACATGGCTACTATACTCTCTTAATCAAGCACTTACCAGCTTTCTGTAAACGCTGCTTCCTTTGCTTACTAGTCTCTAATAGCGGGCCGAATAGTTCTTTGGTTTCTTTATTCCACAGTTTTAACTTCTCGGCTGGTTTCAGTAATGATTTTGTATGAATCGTTTTCGTTCTAACAAATTCTTTAGTTCTCCTTTCTGCTATTTTCGAAGCGATTCCGCAACTATGGCGCCACATTTTGATTTGACGACACACAAAACAACAGAGCCGCAAATCCAATATCACAATTATTTTTTTAATACACACCGTACACCTAAAAACCCTAACGGAATGAGTAGGTAGGTGGAGATGTGAAGATGAAGAGAAAGTTGAAAGTGGACCACCAACCACCAAAAAACCGTGAAGGTAAATTTACAAAACAACCACAAACAGACAGAGAAACAAACACCACCAAACAAAACCAAACCTTATCCACAGAACAGACCAACTACCTACCTACCCAAAACTATGTATAACCTGCGCTGATAAAGAACAGATTTAAATTTGGCGTCGATCCGCATGCTATCTCGCTCCCACAGTGAAGTACACGCTGCAAAAAAATAATAATTATCGCAGAACACATTTAGCCATTTAATATTGCCATCGCTTTTTAGCGATAGCATTATTATTTTGTTACTAAAGGCTGCCCCGCGGTTTCACTCGCGCAGATTTCTCATAAACACAAAAATCCAGTTTTTTATCTTTCCCATGTGAATTTCGGGAAATCCTTTCTTAGTGCTCACCTTCACTCCCTAAGGAACCTACATGCAAAATTTCAGCCCGCTACGCCCAGTAGTTTCGGCTCTGCGTTGTCTGTCAGTCAGTAACGGAAGAGTTTTATAAGTATTATATTGAGAAAAATAAAAGAACAATGTTTTATTTATCCATGCTTCTAATTTATTTTATTATGATATTATTTGTAAATACTATTTTATCATTCATTAATAATAAAAAAATAATATTTATTTATTACAAAGAGTCAGTGAGGTGGGGAAACGCTTTGCAAAGAGTCGGTAGAAGAAATAATAATCGAAGTTTTTTTGCCAACCATACATTACGAAAAAAAAAAACGTCCGTCATTTTTAAATCTGTTCTTTAACTGCGTTTCTCCTGAAATAAGTCTCTGAATTCCTCAGAGCTTTCAGAGTAAGGAAACCGCTGAATTCAGTCAGTCCTGATTCAGGACAGTGTAATTGCATTTAGAGAGCTAGCATCCGATTTAGCCACCGATTTAGAACCATTGTCAATGTTTAAAACAAAGACGTCCTCCTAGCTCCAGTGTTGCCAACGGATGAAATAGCAATCCGCCAGATAAGGTTCTTCAAGTGATGAGTTACTCCCTCATTTGAGGGGGCTCGTTACAGTGAGGTGAGTGAGTACACCTGTGTACCTCGTATAAAACTCGTAAGAGGGCTCGTGAGGAGTGAGGCGTCGTAAGGAGTGAGGAGGCGTGAGGAATGAGGAGGCGTCAGGTGTGAGGCGACGTGAGGAGTTAGGATTGTGTTTTAACGACGCCTCACGCCCTCACTCCCTTGAGAAAATAAACAACGCGACGTAGGCCTCAGGTCCCAAGCCTACATCATTCCGCGCGCGCGAGTAAACGAAATGAACCCTAGTAAATGAGGACTAGGTGAGGTGAGGGAGGTATAGCGATCTACTGTATCTATGGTATAGCCTTGTTCAAAAGTTAGTTATCCTTTTCATTGGAAAAAGGGCTACACAAACAAAACGTTAAAAAATGTCCTTGGTTTTGGTTCAATCGTTCAATCAATCAATCAGATCCTGCAATTTCGCTTTTTTAATGAGTGTTTAATTTTGACAGGTGAGGATTCAAAAAAACAAGGTTTAATACGCTGCTACCAGATGGCGCTCTGCCAGGAGCAATAGGACAAGATGAATAGGGTTAAAGGGTAATAGGGTTTAAGCATTTCAATTAACGAGACCCGTTGTGGTAAGATGTTTCAGGGTTGTAAATTACTGAGTAACCCAACGCTCCTGAAACCACCAGAAAAGCACTTACAATAAGATATCCCTCTCTAAAAACCGCTGAAATTCCCACTAAGATATATAAAACATGATTAAAAAACCAATAGCCACTAAATGCAAAAAAAAAAGCCACTAAATGGGGGTTCCAATTCAACCAAATCACCAGATTTAGTGGAAAATCCACTAAGGTGGCAACACTTAAGGAATGTATAGATGGAACCATGGAACCAATTTTAGCAGCAACGGAAAACTACTACTCTTACTCGTTTTATACTCACCAATCATCATGCGAGACAGAGACAGACTCATATTTTCTAGTGATGTAAAAGTATCTTGCGAGCAGTTTTAGCAGAGAATTTGAGAGATACCCACAAATTAAATAGAGATACGAGATACCTAAATATATAAATAGTGAGGGTAAAACAACATAATTTTATCGAAATATCGATAGAATATTTATCGACTATTTATTGTAATATTGATCGATTGATTATTTAGGCATTCATAAAAAAATAAAACACAGCTGTTTATTTTTCGTTCAAATGTTTTTTAAGTACCGTAAAATGGGGTCAATAGGGTTCACGGGGGGAATAGGGCTGAAACCGGGAAGATTTTTTGGCGTCGATTCTTTCTCTATGGAAAAAGCTACGTTCAGGATGTTTATGAATTTATTTACTTGAAGGTATTAATTTTGGTTTTACGGCAATACAAAATCCAAAAACAAGCGAAAAAGGTTAAAAAAAGGCATGTGAAAGGAACATAGTCGAACCACCCATTTTTTGGTCTCCATTAACTTCGTTCTAGAAAATAAAAACTTTTTATCAAAAAATTAAACCGCCGAAAAAACTGAAAAGCATTAAATAATTGGAAAACATTTTCTATTAGTACTTAATTTACTCACTTCTGAAAGTAATTTTGGTTAACCAAAAAATTTTAAGTCGGTGCCACACCACACAAGCAAATTCCTTAACTACCTATAGCGCGATGCGCGGCGGCACACGTTTTTCGGTTATTTCTTTGAATTTCAGGTAATTTAGTGATCGTTATTCGTTGATTCTGTGGCACCGACTCAAAATTTCTTGGTTAACCAAAATTACTTTAAGAAGTGAGTAAATTAAGTCCTAATAGAAAATGTTTTCCAATTATTTAATGCTTTTCAGTTTTTTCGGCGGTTTAATTTTTTGATAAATAGTTTTTATTTTTTGCTTTTCAGTTTTTTTTGGGCTAATTTTTTTGACCCCAGCCAATCACCCTCCACAGGGTGGTCGCACCCCACAAGGTGGCCACACAACCTGGTGAAGGTTTAGGGACTAACAGAATGAGGTTCGATCATGACCGGTTGGTGAGGCGGTTTTTGAGGGAGGCCTATGTCCAGCAGTGGACGTCTATCGGCTGAGATTATGATTATTAACATTCATATAAAAAAGACTCATAATTATACCTAGCAGTTATCATGTAAATCACAACACGGCAATACAATCTGTGAGTGAACAATAAAGTCACCCCTATTTTTCCACCCTTAGGGTTGGAATTTTATTTTCAAATTTTTATGGGACCAACTTCAAGGTATACCCTGTCGATTAAAAAAGGAATTATCAAAATCGGTCCACACAGTAAAAAGTTATGCGTGATCATACATAAAAAAAAAAAAATATACGCGACGAATTGAGAACCTCCTCCTTTTTGTTTTTTCGTCGGTTAAAAAGAAAGTACAAAGTAAAAAGTGTTTTAAGGTATAAATAGACATTATTTATGTTCTTGGGAAGGCTAACAAATAAAGAAAAGTATAAAATAACTTTATTTTAAAGGATTTCGTAAACAATTTCGTCAAGGTGTATATTTTTGCTAGATTTGGGGTTATTTGGGTTGCCTATGGGTTGAATAGAGTAACATGCTGTGGGGAATCGGGTCGAGAAGGGGGGGAATCGAATCGGAATAGGGTTGATTGGAGTCACCAGCGGGGTGAATAGGATATGCTGTGCTAGGGCTACCACATAAAAATCTGTGTGTTTTCAAAAATAAATTGCTTTAAGCGATAAGGCTGCCCAAAGTTCTTAATGTATTATTATTTATGAAAATTTGTAATTACTTAAAATTGATTGATTGTTAAAAATTGTCTATCTGTTTTATGTTTATGCAGAAATTTTAAAAGAGGCATGAAATACATATAACACATACTGTTCGCGACAAGTGTAACGGCCTCATATAGACTCTGTAAATAGATATTAGTTTAAGATTTTAATATTAAAGAACCCTGTAGGGCATTTTTATAGAATAAGATTGTAAATAAAATTTGGTATAAACTTTGAGGTAAATGCATGTAATGAGCGGTATGTAACGAGTCGGTAAAAGGTAATAAGGTCTGTTTGGTAAAAATTAGGTAAAATAAAAGTATTATGGAGTTGGTAATGTTATTCTGGTAGCCTATTAGGAAATACAACCTAGGTAGGCTAGGTACTGCCTAAATAGTAAATAGTAAGTAGTTACCCAGCTAGCACACTAGTGGAAATTGCAGCCTAAATTGTTACTTTAAGTGGTTTAAGAGTAATTTAAGGGGTCTAGTGGCAGGCTAAAGTTGCATAACAGCTTCCATAAGCGCCTATAGCTGCAAAAGTTACTAAGAGTGGCAAAAGTTCCACCCAGTATTACCTTAACCTGTATAATAGTTCGTTTTAGAACTCTTTTGCCACTACAGTCTCTAGAACAGAGTTAAGCAATACTTTTTAACGCTTACGGTTGCATATGAGTTGCTACTGGAGCTGTTATACGCCTGTAAACTTTATAAAAGAAATAACTGTAGCCTGTAGTAACAAAATCCACTACAGAGCTACTGCTAGTAATATAAGGGTAATAAATATATTACTGTAAGCTCTATATAAGAAGCAAGGACTACTATAAGTAATGCAATAGTAATAAAATGTTCCTTTAAGCAGCCTACGTTATTCGCAATTTTTGTTCTAAATAAAGAAAAATGTGCGAGGGTTCCGTCGGTATAATACATTTTAATACCAGTTGGAGATCAAATATTAAAGACAGGTGTCAGGTTCAAAGTATCCAATGTTTGTTTTGTGTTTCTGAGCAAAATAAATACTCATTTTCCCAATCCATTAAGCAGTTTAGGCGTGAAAGCGTAACAAACATACACAATAGTTTTTTTTTTATATAGCCTCTTTAGTATTCTACTGCTGCGCAGACCTCCCTCGCTTGCTTCCAGTGGTGTCTCATTGCAGTCTCCGGACACTCAGTTCCTAACATACATACTTAGTCACTTTTGCAATTTTAAAAAGTATTTTTTTTGTAAGATTTCTTAAAACTAATATTTACTATTTCCAATCATCTTCAAGGATACCTGATCTTTATTGTATCTTTGGTTGAATAAGTAAAGTGTTTTAAAACAAGAAAATACTTAGCATTGCTGTAGCTCTATGCCGTAAATATAATTTTTATTTGTTCTTATACTTGGCAATGGCAGAATCAAGGATCCCTAAAACACTTAATCAAATAATTTAAACTCGGAAAAGGGGATCACTTTTAAGAATATTAGTAACAGAAGAGTAATAAAAATCACTCTAAGGCGTAAACAGGGAGAACTTAGCACTTTGAGTTCTGCAAGAGTGCTATTAGAGAGAATTTTGCAGGCTTAGGTTGTATTCTGTAGACGCCATTTAATTTTAAAAAATTTAGGTTTTTTTAAGTGACTTTGAGGTTATATACAATATCCATGTACAATTTTACGTATTTCTTACAAAAAATGGATTGATATAGCATTATTAGCTCACAGGCATATTACATGCAATGATTTGGGAATGTTTTTTTATTAAAATTTGTAGATAAAACAGAAAATATTTTACATTATAATTGTTTTTACTTTGCATTCTGATATAATTACGGAAGCGCGACAAAATTACTCAAAAAAATATCATTAACATTCACAGAAAACTTGTCTGCGTTTAAAAATTTGCTTTTATACGAACTGAAAAACCTAATAACACCATATTACTTACTATATATTAAATTAATGGCCGCCGATATCCGCGATGAGCATCCATGGAATTTTAAAACTTGTATTACTTGTGAATCTGTTTGTCACAAAAACCAAACACTTGGCGTAAATTATTTATCATTCATTCACAGTTCGTTCAATCTCATTCACTAGAAAGTGCTAGAGGAGCGCTATAAGAGAGTTAATGGTTTGTTGCAGCCTTAGTAGCACCTCTTGCCACCGTTATAGAGCTTCAATAGCACTCATAGTTGCATAAAATTGTGCCCAAATTGCTGCATAAGGGTTGCATAAGGGTTCCAGAGCACGCTATAGCGCTTAAGTCTATTACTATAAGTAATAATCGGACATGCTCCAAAGCTCTTATGCAACCAAATGTGCTGCTTGGGTAGTCATATAGAAATAAATAGAGAATAACTTGATATTCAGTATAGTAAATAAGTAGTACATAAGCTATGAACCTTTAGGGAATAGCAGGTAGCTTTTATTTGTATTAGTTTTAGAGAGGGTAGTTGTGTGTAAGTGGGATCTCGCAGGCCTCCCCTCACCCCCGCCTTCGTCACCTACGGGTGAAGGGGTGAGGGAGGAAACGCCCGCGATTGGCCTGCTAGGTCTCACACGCGCTCTAGGCTAAGTTCATGTACATAGTAAGTTTGTAATATAATTAAGGCCATTTTTGGGGTCTGGGCTTCCTGCCGACCACCGGGCCTCCAATAAAGAAAAGAGAAAATACAAGCTCCTGAGTTTCCTTCAAGCCTCCACCCTCTTCAGTCATTAACCAGCACACCGCCTAGGATTGTGGGTCGTCGAGGGGGCCCACATAAATTGGTCCTTCGAGCCGGATACAAGATTCAAGATTCAAGCGGAACATAGGACCAAATAAATTGGTCCTCCGGAGCCGAATAGAAGAATCAAGCCGCAAGCGGTCCAGCGAAAACTGATCTCTGCAAGCCGCATCTGAAGAAACAGTCAAGCCACAGAAGGAAACTCAGGAGCAACATCGGGATGCCCATAACCCGGAGCAAGAAGTCGGCGCCGTACGTCGCGCGCCCAGACCCGGCCGCCCTCGATCGCGCTGCCCGCGCCGCCGCTCAAGCAGCCAATCGAGAAGCGGCACTGAACGCGCATTCTGCGGCCGAGCCCTCCGCTGGGCCCGCGACACACGCGTCTGCCGCGGGGCAAGTCAACCCCGCCGGCACCTCCGCGCCCGCACCCCCCGCGGGGAGCACCCCCGCCGCGGGGGTTGCCGACGCGGGGGCCGCCCCCTCCGCGCCCCTTGCGGGGACCGCCCTCCCCGCAAGCCTCGCGCCTTCACCGGCCGCCGCGATTGCCGCCGCCGCCGCCGCCGCGCCACCCGCGGCCGCGGCCTTCACTGCCGCGTACCCCGCGGCCTTCACCGCCGCGTACCCCGCGGCCCCCGCCTCCACCGCCGCGCCTTCAGCGGCCACTGCCTCCGTCGCCTCTACGTTCGCCGAGCCCTCTGCCGCCAACGCTACGCTATCCGCCGCCGCCGCCGCTCTCGTCGCTGCCGCCGCCGCTGCCACCTCTTCCGAGTCTTCAGCCGCCGCAACAACCAACTACACCACGACGGCTACGGAAACCACGGCGATGACAGCTACGAGACTGGAAGCACCGATTGGCGGGAAGGTGCCAAGCAGACACAGCGCTGAGAGAACAAAGGCACGCAAGCGCGAACTTGAAAAGGGCACGACAAGAGCTCCTTCAGCGACAAATAGAGCTGGCCGCATCACGCGTCGCTCTGCTGGAAGAGGAGACGGATGAGGAGGACGAGGAGATAGACGACAACGCCACGCTCAGAGACGAGCTTACCAACACCTGGGTCCAGAACAACGCACTGGCTCTGACCGCAGCCAGGTGCCTACATGGACGAAGGAGCTGCCGCCGCCGCTGATTCAGGAGGGCTGCGCCCTTAGATCCTGCTGAGTTGCCGCCCACGTCGAGACCACCGCCGCGTCACGACGTACCTCAGCAGATCAACACACAGCAACCCACTCAGGAGAGTCAGGCTCCCGTCCTCTACGTCGAGCGATCACCGCCGCCGCCAGCGCTCGACTATAGGGAACTAGCTTCCGCCTTAACCATGGCCGCCCGCTCCATGCAACCCGTCAACGCCAAGGTGATGGACCTGCCGGTGTTCTCGGGCGCCGCAACGGACTGGCTGCCCTTCAAGACTGCCTACGAAGAGACAGCAAATCAACTTAGTGAGCAAGCCAACCTGATGAGACTGAGGAGAAGTCTCAAAGGAGCCGCACGCGATGCAGCGCAGTGCCTGTTCATCGGGGCGACGTCTACTGCCGAGGTAATGAAGCTGCTGGCTTCACGATTCGGACGTCCCGACGCGCTGGTCATCGCAGAGATGGAGAAGCTTCGAGGACTCCCACGGCTCGCCGACACGCCGACGGATCTCTGCGCCTTCACGTCCAAGGTAACTAATATTACTTCGACAGTGAAGGCGCTCAACAGGACGCACTATCTGTACAACCCGGAGATAGTGCGCGGCGTAGTGGAGAAACTGCCTGCGACTCTCCGCTACCGCTACTACGACTTCGCCGCTGCGAAGCCAGCCGAGGAACCGGACCTGCTGACGATCACCCGCTTCCTCGAGCGAGAAACGGAACTTTGTGGAAGCTACGCGCCGGCCGAAAACCCTTTC
This sequence comes from Euspilapteryx auroguttella, assembly GCA_951802225.1. Classification (NCBI taxonomy): domain Eukaryota; kingdom Metazoa; phylum Arthropoda; class Insecta; order Lepidoptera; family Gracillariidae; genus Euspilapteryx; species Euspilapteryx auroguttella. The sequence continues at coordinate 13,192,419 of OX637641.1, read as the reverse complement.
CAGCCGCCAGAAAATAGAAGAGGAACGGCCAACGAAAGAAAGGTTCGCAGCTACCACACCGAAGATAGAAAATCGGAGTGCCCGGTTTGCCGAAAAGTCGACCATCGAGCACCGGACTGCCAGACATTCAAGAAAGCGGAAGTCTCAAGACGCTGGGAGATGGCGAAGGAACATCGCTTGTGTTTCCGCTGCCTCAAGCTTCGCCGCAAGGGTCACACTTGTAAGTACAAGAAGTGTGAACTTAATAATTGCCGCTACGCTCATCATCCTTTATTGCACACAGAAACGAGCCTCGTGACCGCAGCACAGCCGACCGAGCCGCCGGCGCACTTCATCGCCTCGGCCACGACTGGGAAGAGGACGGCTTTACTGAAAGTGCTGCCAGTCGAGGTCTCCGGTCCAGAGGGTGCCTACAAGACATACGCGCTCCTGGACGACGGCTCAACCTGCACACTCATAGACGAGAGTGTGGCGAAGCGGATCGGCGCAGAGGGACCGCCATCACCCTTCTACATCGAAACAGTAGGAGGGTCGAAGCACAACGAGGATCAGTCCAGGCGAGTCTGTTTAAATATACGTGGCCTTAACTCAGACTCATTACAGATATCGGCGCGCACTATGGCCGGACTCAGACTCTCGCCGCAGACGCTCGAGCGGAGGGACGTTGAGGACTGCGCGCATCTGGCGGACATCGAAGAGGAGATAGCCTTCGGCACGTGCACTCCGACGATCCTGGTGGGACAGGATAACTGGCATCTACTCATCGCACACACTACACGTAGCGGTGAGCAAAATCAATTAGTAGCATCTAGGACAGAACTCGGCCTGGTCCTCCACGGAGTCAAGGAGGCACGCAGCAGAGCACAACGGCAACGGGTCAATCACGCAGTCACCAGACAGGGAGTCGGCGAGGAAGAAATGGAGCAGCTTATGAGGGAACACTTCGCCCTGGAGAGCCTGGGCATCGAGCCGAAAAGATCCTTCAATGACGACGAGAAGCGAGCTCTACACATCCTCGAGAACAAGACTGCGAGATTACCGGCGGGAGGTTTTGAAACCGGCCTGCTGTGGAGAGAAGACAACCCGGACTTGCCGAACAACTACGACAGTGCACTACGCCGACTTCAGCTCGTCGAGAAGAAACTCGACAGGGACGAAGAGTTGAAGAAAAGATACACAGCGCAGATTCAACTGCTGCTTCACAACGGGTTCGCCGAGCCAGCTCCCACAGCTAAGTACCCTAATCATTGGTACCTGCCGCACTTTGCTGTTGTTAACCCGCAGAAGCCTGAGAAGCTGCGCATCGTGCACGACGCCGCCGCGAAGACGCGCGGCATAAGCCTGAACGACCTGCTGCTGTCGGGCCCTGACCTCCTGCAGTCGCTGCCGGGCGTACTCATGCGCTTCAGACAGCGCCCCGTAGCAGTCACAGCGGACATCAAGGACATGTTCCTGAAGGTGGACATCGTCAAGGAGGACCGGGACATGCAGCGTTTCCTGTGGCGCGGCGACCGGCGGGAGGGACCGCCAGACGAGTACCGAATGAAGTGTGTCATCTTCGGCGCGACGTCGTCACCGTGCACCGCCATCTATGTCAAGAACAGGAACGCAAGGGACTTTGAGCAGCAGTACCCAGAGGCAGCAGAGGCCATCGTTCACAACCATTATGTGGACGACTACCTAGCAAGCTTTAACACAGAAACAGAGGCACTAAAAGTGTCTAAAGAAGTCGATTTTATTCATAAAAAGGGTAATTTTGTGTTGCAGCGTTGGGTGTCAAACAGTGCGGCGGTGCGTGACTACTTCGCGCCGGGCACGTCGCAAGGGCAGAAGGTCCTTGCACCGGAGAAGATACTGGGCATGGTGTGGAACCCCGGGCCTGACACGCTGTCCTTCAACGTCAACCGACACAAGATTCCGGCTGACATCGTGGAAGGCGCCCGAGTCCCTACGAAGAGAGAGGCGCTGCGAGTGGTCATGTCACTGTTTGACCCGCTCGGCCTCATCACTCCGGTCACGCTGCAAGCAAAGCGCATCCTACAGAACACTTGGCGCTCTGGTATCGACTGGGACGAAAAACTGAAGCCCTCTGAAGCCCACGAGTGGGCAAGTTGGATAACACAGGTACGAGAGTTAACCAATATTAAAGTATCTCGTTGTCATCCGCAGTTGGCCGCCGGCAAGCACTCCGAGCTACACACCTTCGTGGACGCAAGCTCGTCCGCCTACGCCGCCGCCGTGTACTGGAGAACAGTCGACGAACAAGGCAGAGTGGAGGTGTCGCTCGCCGCCGCCAAGGGGAAGGTGGCGCCACTGAAGACAGTCTCCATACCTCGCCTCGAGCTTCAAGCTGCCGTGCTGGGCTGCCGCCTAGCTGAGACTGCGGTCAACGAGCACAACATCAAGCCGACCCGCAGAGTCTATTGGTCAGACTCGCGGACTGCGTTGGCGTGGCTGCGCAACGGACCGCGCGCCTACAAGGCGTTCGTGTCGCACCGAGTGGCCGAGATAGCAGAAGCAACGAAAACTGCAGAGTGGCGCTGGGTGCCGACCAAGGACAACGTGGCTGACGACGCGACCAGAGAGACGCCGCGCGACTTCAGCAGCGAGCATCGGTGGTTCAGCGGGCCGAGCTTCCTACGGCTCCCAGAGGAGCAGTGGCCGCAAGAAGAAGAGGTATCAATGCCCGAGACAGGTGAGGAACGAGTCAATGCTCTGCACAGCACAACCCGTCTGTCAGAAGCTCTACCTGTCATTACTAGATTCTCTAGCTGGCTGAGGGCGACACGCGTGACTGCGCGTGTACTGCAGTTCATCGACCTGCTACGCAAGAAGGAGACGTGCGCGGCCACTGTACGTAAGCGCACCAAGAAAGGCGAGGATGATGACCCGACATGGAGATCGACGGCGCCAACGCGCCCTGACAAGACGAATAAAAAGGTACAAAGCCAAGTATCTAGATTTCTGCCTATACCGCTAGAAGCGCGGTATCTTCACCGAGCAACGGAGCTGTGGGTACGAGCGCAGCAAGAAGAGGTGTTTGCCGACGACGTAGCGGCGTTGCGAAACGGAGCAGCCGCGCCCTCTGCCGGCAGTCGCCTGTCAAGACTGTCTGTGGTATTGGACGATGAGGGCGTCCTAAGACTTCGTTCCCGAATCGCCGCCGCTGAAGACATCTCATACAACCAGCGGGCGCCGGCCGTCATCGACGGCGACCACTACTGGACGCGGCTCTACATTGCATGGACACACTCGCAGCTTCACCACGGAGGCTTCGAGACCACAGCGAACGAGATACGTCAACACTACTGGGTGCTGCGCCTGCGCAACTCAGTGCGCAGCGAGCTGAAGAAGTGCCAGGCCTGTCGCATCCGAACAGCGCGGCCGGCACAACCGTCCACAGGTGACCATCCTAAAAGTCGCTTAGCCCATCATAACCGGTGTTTTACTTTTACAGGCCTAGACTACTTTGGGCCGATGTCTGTCACCGTCGGGAGAGGGCGCCAGAAGCGCTACGGGGTCCTCTTCACATGCCTGACGACGAGAGCGGTGCACCTCGAGCTCGCCGGCAGCCTCACAACTGACTCGGCGATCATGGCAGTGCGGCGCTTCATCGGGCGACGAGGGTGCCCTACCGAGCTGTGGTCCGACCAAGGGACCAACCTCCGCGGAGCTGACGTCGAGCTGCGGCGGGCCGCTACCGCCGCCATACAAGAAGAGGTCTCCGCGCGCTTTATCCAGTGGCGCTGGATCCCGCCCAGTGCGCCTTTCATGGGCGGCGCCTGGGAACGCCTGGTTCGCAGCGTGAAAACTGCGCTGCACGTGACCCTCAACGAGCGTGCACCTCATGAAGAAACGCTGCACACGCTGCTGATAGAAGCCGAACACACTATCAACAGCCGTCCGCTGACGCATGTGTCGACGGACCCCGACGACCCAGAGGCCCTTACACCGAACCACTTCCTGATGGGTGGGCCCTCACGAGTGCCGCAGCCGAGCGCTTTCACCGATGGCGACCTCGCCGGGCGACACAGCTGGCGCACCAGTCAGCGGCTGGCCGACATCTTCTGGGCGCGCTGGGTGCGCGAGTACCTGCCGGAGCTTCAACACCGGCGGGAGCCACGAGCCAGCCACGGAGCCATCAAGCTGGGCGATCTGGTGCTGATTGCGGACGGGACGCTGCCAAGAAACCACTGGCCGCGAGGCGTCGTCGAAGCAGTCTTCCCGGGTCCCGACGGCGAGGTACGAGCAGTGGACGTGAGGACCATCAAGGGCGTGCTGCGACGACCGACGAAGAAGCTCGCCATACTCCGGGTCGCGAACTCCTAAGGACTCCAGCTACAAGCTGCGGCGGGAGTATATGTTCGCGACAAGTGTAACGGCCTCATATAGACTCTGTAAATAGATATTAGTTTAAGATTTTAATATTGAAGAACCCTGTAGGGCATTTTTATAGAATAAGATTGTAAATAAAATTTGGTATAAACTTTGAGGTAAATGCATGTAATGAGCGGTATGTAACGAGTCGGTAAAAGGTAATAAGGTCTGTTTGGTAAAAATTAGGTAAAATAAAAGTATTATGGAGTTGGTAATGTTATTCTGGTAGCCTATTAGGAAATACAACCTAGGTAGGCTAGGTACTGCCTAAATAGTAAGTAGTTAAACGCTAGTCATATAGAAATAAATAGAGAATAACTTGATATTCAGTATAGTAAATAAGTAGTACATAAGCTATGAACCTTTAGGGAATAGCAGGTAGCTTATATTTGTATTAGTTTTAGAGAGGGTAGTTGTGTGTAAGTGGGATCTCGCAGGCCTCCCCTCACCCCCGCCTTCGTCACCTACGGGTGAAGGGGTGAGGGAGGAAACGCCCGCGATTGGCCTGCTAGGTCTCACACGCGCTCTAGGCTAAGTTCATGTACATAGTAAGTTTGTAATATAATTAAGGCCATTTTTGGGGTCTGGGCTTCCTGCCGACCACCGGGCCTCCAATAAAGAAAAGAGAAAATACAAGCTCCTGAGTTTCCTTCAAGCCTCCACCCTCTTCAGTCATTAACCAGCACACCGCCTAGGATTGTGGGTCGTCGAGGGGGCCCACACATACTATATATTGATTAAAATAATTGAAACAGACTGTATTGAAATAAAACTAAAAAAAAATTATTGAGTGTATATAAATACCTATATTTTGTAATTATTTTCTTAATAGGATGACTGGTACACATAAATAAAACAAATAATTTCTCCTTTAAACCTGCTTCTTGCACAAATAAAAATGTTACCGTCCATAGTTAACCGAGAAAAGTATTTAACATAATTCAATTAAAATATTAACTTGTTTCAGTGACAACCCTAGCTATAAACTCTATTGTCCCCGCTTTTGATTCTATTGACCCCAAATTTGGGGTTACTGGGGTTTCGTCTTATTTTTGCATTTTTAAAATATATTTTCTTAGAAAACATTTAAACTATAAATTTCAATTTGCTAAACAAGTTCCCAGAAAAAATATAAAAATACGTAGTCTAAGGACCTTAAATTTGGCCTCAAAGTTCAAAACCTACCCTATTCACCCCATTTTACGGTAATTGTCTTTTCTATTAAGAGGCATAGTAGTAGGCACAGCTAAAGTATCGCCACCCTAGAAAAAAAATTATATCTTCTAAACTAAGGCAAATATCAAAAATGTGAAACAGTATTCCACTAGATTGCAGCCTAGTAATTTGTTTTTTACTGTCTATAGTCTCTCCGGTATTATTGTCCCAAAGATGCCCAAAAAGTTTCTCTTGTGTCGCACGCAACGTTTGCAGGGAAGTTCCTGAAAACCATTCTTTGGAGCATGTCCCACGTGTACTTTATTGGGTTTTGGTCGGGCGATGGTGCAGGCAGGCCTAGCCTGGACCGATACGTCGTGCTCCTGCAACCAGCTCGTTACCCTCTCGCTGTGTGCGGACGGGCGTATCGTATGCATGAGCGTGAATTATTGGCCCATTTGCTGTCGATACTAGCAGACGCATTACGGCATTTTTCAGCAGTCATAGTGTTTCTAATCCAAACGAGGTCTGTTCTTCCACCAATACGAATTCCGGTCCAAAGTATAATTGTCCCGCCATGGTATTAATGGACTTTTTGAGAATGTTGTAGTCGGCTCTCACGACCAGGAACTCGCCACAACACGCATCATCTACTTTATCAGGACGGAACCGAAACGGTACTCATCAGATAACAGAACTACAGACCACTGGTTATCTTCCCATAGCAAATGTTCACGAGCCCACTCCAGTAGTTGTCGTCCCATGATTGCCTCGGCGTGGTGCTGGAGTACGAAGCGGTCTGCGAGCACGAAGGTTAGCTTCATGCAGCCTTCTCCTCACAGTTTGGTTACTCACAAGCAACTGGTCCTCTGACTGGAGCGTCTGAACCAACTTAATGGCCGTAACATTTGGTTGTCTTCTCGCGGCAACATGCAAAAATCGGTCTTGTCGTTGAGTGGTTAAGCGTTTCCATTTCCTGCCTTGACGTATTTCAGCCACTTCACCAGTAGCACGATAACGTGACCATAAATTGATATCACGTTTTGTCGGGTCCCAATCTCCTCAGAAATACTCCGTTATCCTCTTGTATGTTGTAGTACATGGCGGCCATTTTGTTTGTCAAACTCCCTTCTGTTGCGCCTATTTTGTCGCCTTCAACAGATGCAGTGTCGAAAAATTAAAAATCAAAATAAAGAGCTATTATTGATGTCAATCTGTTCTGTCAATCAATCAAAGTTGTCCATTGACCTATACAAGTGGACATAAAATGAGACATAAAACAGATGCGGTAAAAGTCATGATTTATGTTAGAAATTTGACACAAAAAATTGCCAAAAACTACTGTAGTTAATAAAACTTTCGGACCTTATAAATTTTAATTTAGAATCGTTAAAAAAGGGTTTACAAAATAATCTTCCTTTAAAAGAATTAAAAACTGCGCAGTATATTTTAAGTTTAAAATTTTGTTGAGAGATTTGAATAAACGATGTGAGGTATAAATTCTTCGTTTTCCCTGATTTCCCTAACATGAATTCTTTACCTACACCATTGTAATGCGAGGCGAGAATTGATCGCGGTGCGGCGGCGGCGCAACAATCAGCATCAGAGGTTTTCATTTTGGACAATTCTACTACAGACAAACATTTTGGGCAGTAGTTTCAGGAAAATGCTGATAGAAGATGGTACAGTATAGCCGTGTATGTAGATAATATGTCAATGTCAAATCTGACTGGCCTGCCTGTGACTGTGTGACTTATCTAAGATAAAAGTATCTATAAAATACAGATACAAGATACAAAATACGTATCTTCAATCTTGCATCTTGTTTTTAAAATGCCTTTTGTATCTGGTATTGGATTTTTGAGGCAAAGGAATTTAGGCAATACAGCCTTTAAAAATACCTGTTATAAAATAATAGCAATAGGCATGGTGTAAGTATACATTTTTTTCTTAGGCACTTGTGTCCTTTTATATACCTAGGTGGAGTCTAAAATTTAGGACAAGATTGTTAGCGGTCCCGGTTTCAATACATAGTCTACTATATATAAAAATGAATCGTGGTTCGTAACGAACCACATTAGTCTCGCTAAAACTCGAGAACAGCCGCGCCGAAACCAAAATCAGCTAAATCGGCCCGGCCGTTTTCAAGTTTTAGCGAGACTAACAAACCACGATTCAGTTTTATATTATAGTAGATAGTACAGTAGATAATTAAGTATAAGAAGGCACATGGTTTTCTTATATCGTTGTAAGTAAACCTAGTGATTCAGCTGCACACTCTAGTAATTATACCTACTGTACTATTTGCTAAAATTAGCTACTTTTATGGAAACCGTAAATTATACCTTACATATGTAGATTTGGGGAATTAGTTTGTACTTACATAGCTAACACATCACCTATTCTGATGGGTTAACTCCCCGGATCCATCCGTATCATCCATGTAACTCTAGATTGCGACTAATGTTAGATAGTATTGTGTATACAATGCACAGCACAAAGCTAGAATGGTAGGCTACGCAACTTGGCCGCATAGCATCTCCAGCGGCGGCGGCGGGAACTGGATGAAGACCGCGGCGACGCAGAGCTAAGGCATAGCATAGCATTTGAAACTTCCAACTCTCGATGACGGCCGAGGATGCGCAGCATAAAAATATAATTACAAATTAGGGATCGACAAAGCGCATTACTGTGTAAATAAAAGTGAACATCCGCTGCAGATTATTATGACTAAGCGTTGGAGAGCTTACCTACTATAACATAAAACCAGAGAAGACACATTAATTTGGTGAGTGGTATTTTTTTATACATAATTTTTACATTTTTACATGCCTCCCTAACAATACAGACCGACAATGCTTAGCGAATAAAGGTGTTACATAATACGTAATAATAAAACATGCGAATTTTATTCACTTAATAAAATAATTTATATAAATACCTACTTACTAAATTGAAAAAAATAAAATACTAGGCCGTTTTAACTAAATAACTATACTTAAATAGATACTTGGTCCAAATCCACTTAAAATTTTATTTTGACGCGTGTTTAAATTACATGATACTTAGTGAGTAGGTACATAGAATTTTTTATTTTCCGGAAAATGCCAGAATGTTATACTGATTTGGTCTTAAAATGTTCGTAGTAGTCCAGGGAAGGTTTAAAAGGTGAGAAAATATGGAAAAATGGAGCGGAAGTTAGAAAAAATAATAATATTATTTTCTACCTATTTCAAACGAGCTATCCCGGCTTACTTCGTTACGCCATAGAAAATAGATAAGTATACTTCTAAAGACTTGGCTCTATAGACTATGTTCTTTTGACTGCCTAGAATGGGCGAATAAAAAAACAAACAAAAACAACAAACCACCTGTTAAAATATGTAAACAACGAAAAAAATATTGCACCTTGGGTTTCATTATTTGAGTTTAAGTAGGGATCCCTAATTTTTTTGAAAATCTCATATAGCCTATGTCACTCGGGGATAGTGTAGCTTCCTACTTGTGAAAGAATTTTTTAAATCGGTTCAGTATTTTCAGAGCCTATTCGTTACAAACAAACAAACAAATCTTTCCTCTTTATAATATTGGTATAGAAGATTGTACGACGCGATACGAAGTTCGCCGGGACAGCTAGTTAAATTATAATAAGTACCTTCCCACGTTAGTTTAAGTTCTTTAAACCCTCAGTCAGTCTAGTTGTAAAATAGACTGTGAATAATGCTTACAAGATAAAAGTGTCCTACTAGTGTCACACTTACTCCCGATAATATTAATAACTTCGGAACTAAAATATATAATATAAGGTCCCGATGCAACGACCTTCACCGAGCTGGTGGTTAATGGATTAAAAGTAATTTTAATGAAAGTTAATAATGTTAAAAAATATATCGCGAGTAGGTTGACTGAAAATTTTTATTCCATAGTTTACCGTTTCTTTAAAATAATTTTTATGCTTTTTTTAAATTGCGATATTTGATTCTTGCAAAACTTTTAGTAGTGAGGTTGATGCTTTTATTAAAGTAGGTATATCGTTATCCTATATTTTATCCGTCGAGTCATCACAGCAGCGTCATGTTACAGGACAAACAAGAATGCATTAAACGTTCGAAACAAAATTCGGATGATCTCATACTGACCGCTTTGTGGGTCACAATCACATTAGCGGCAGCGGTGGGTAGTGGTCGGTAGGTAATGCTTAATACGGCAAAGAAAGCACTGATTTAATAGGTAAAGCATACAATGATCTCAGGGACGATATATGCTACATACTAAAGCATTAAGTACAGTTAGAAGATTTTACTGGTCCTTCCACTTTAGTGCTTGACAAGCTCTGACCTCCCACCCATTCCATTACCTAATTAGTACCAAAACCTTCTTATAGGTAGGTTCAATATTTTTTTTCATAATGAACGAGAGGCTGTCCCGCGGTTTCACTCGCGCTGATTTCTCATAAACACAATAATCCAGTTTTTTCCCGTTCCCATGGGAATTTTGGGAAATCCTTTTTTATTGCTCACCTATACTCCCTAAGGAACCTACATGCAAAACATCAGCCCGCTACGCTCAGTAGTTTCGGCTCTGCGTTGTCTGTCAGTCAGTAACGGAAGATTTTTATATATATATTGATTGTCATGCTCTACCTATAGGTACATTTTATAAATAACGTTTAAAATGTTTAGTTTCCAAATAAATAAATTATTAAGTAAGTATTATTATTATTATTATTTAATGAATTCTCTCCACTATCCACAAAGAACTACGAACAGACAGAACAAAAATCGTGTCGAGTGTTCTCATGAATATCTAACTTCGCTTGTAGTGCCTATCATCCTGTCCTGTACCCTGCTCCTGTAACCAATGTTTTATACTTTACATAAAATATAAACCTTTTTGCAAAAAAACATAGTCCTTGAGAAATCTTGATCGAATATTTTTGAGAATCTAAGAATCTTTTCGTCCTATTTATGAGTTTCCTAAATTAGCTGTTCAAACTAGAATTTGTTTATCGTGTAACCGCAGCGCAAGCGCAGGTGCGAGCGAAAGAAAAGCACACTGTAAACTTTACTGTGGAGCTGGGACATTCTGCTACACAACTCAATCAGCTTTCGACTCTAACTAGCATAGGTACATTTCATGTTTCTGTTGTTAAGTTTCATGTATGTTGTTCGTATTATGTTTTTTCATTAATAAAATATATTATTTTTAAAATATGTAAATCTTAAAAGTTTTGCTGTTTTTTTTAAACTGCAAAGCTAAGTGAGTAGGGACCTATTAATATAACTAGGATCGTATGAAAATATACGAACTCATAATAAAGTATTTTAATATATTTATTAACTAAGTAACACTTTTCATAAAATAAGTAAAAAGTCTGTTTCGAAATTTGTAGGTAGTCTTCGTGTTGATTCTTTCATTGGTACCTACATACCTATACCTATATACACTTATCTTATTTAATTTAATCACAACAATAATAGAATCGTAGATCAACATGATAGATTCGTTACGTTTTACGTGATATTCAATTATTCATTTGAGTAAACTTGAAACAGAATCACCTCCCTCCGGTGCGCTGCAACTACGGCTCTGCTCTCGTGTACCCACTGACCCACATTATTATAAGTGTTGGGTTTGTTGTATAAAAGGAAAATGTTATCAACAACCTTAAACAATATACCAACTAAAATAATAATTAGGATAGGTCAATAGAAATGCTGTTTACGGTTACACAGCGAATTACTTTATCTTGCATTGCGAAGTTTTAATGCGCGGATTGCGTGAGCGCATCGTTGTCTATTAGGGATAGGGACATTGAGACTAGAGACGAATACATACAAACTGTATCTTACTTAACCTAATAACTTCCATGACCTATGATACCTACTTACTTCGTTATTACTTTGATGGAATTTAAACAAACACACAATTTATAACCCAACTGCAGGAGTTGGATTTATAAATTTCATTATTATTCTTTCAGTTAGGGTAGGTAGCTATTTTCTTTTAAAACTTTAAATTTACCAATTGGATTAAGATGCATAGATTATCTACGGAATGTCTTTAAATATTTTAATTTTAAAGGATTTCTTAATGACGTAATATGTTTAACATGCACGATATTCAGCAGTGGCTACTTCCTAAAATCTATCTTCTTTAGTTCAGAATACCAATGCGCGGCCATGAATCTAAACAATCTAAACATATTACTAGAAGTACAAAATAAATAATTAGAGATGCGAGCCGGCTGAAACAACTCGGAGGATTCTAGCTTATGTAGGTTTGGAATCTATTCCCAGAAATCCTCCATCTATCTCAAAATTACTTATTCTACACAGGTACTAATCTAAAAAAGTCTAATGTATCCGCCGATTTTGACCCATGTGCTGGAAAAGAGCAATAAAAAAAATACAAAACTGTGACTAAGTCACCAAAACTAAATTAGCTAAGGAAGTATGTATTTTATGGCGTCCCGTAGCCCCGTGACCTGGATGACCAGTAGAATGGCGCCATAAAACCTGCGAGCCGTTTTTCTAGGCGCTTGAACTCCGTGTTCAACTCTTGGCAACTGAACATTATGTAGCTGAATCGTATTTTTTTAATAAAATCTCCTGCAGATTATCATTATCCTAAAGATTTGTCTTAAATGTAAACACAAGTTATAGAATAAAAAATAAATTCTCCTTTGTCTGATTTAATACATGCAATTATTACCGAATAGTATAGTATTATATTTTCAATTTTGATTGTCAGTGGCCGATCTCAATTGCAATATCTTTCTCTTGATTAAGAATGTAAAGTGGTGAGTCACAAACAAACACAAACAAACTATACCTATGCATTGTTGAGTTAATTGTTTTGTAGGTACCAAATACCTATAGGAATGTACTTTATAAGATTGACTGTGCATGTTTATGCTAGAACTTTACTGATACTAGGATTGTTTTTATTTTTTGAAGATGGAATAATTGTTCTGTGTACAAAAGCTGCTGAAGGAGCATACTATGATGAAGGTGATAAAATTAATTTTGATGAATAACTAACATTTTGTTTAATAATATGATTTATCTATTCCCGTACCTTCTTGACGGAATGTAAGTACCTAATGGGGGAATTTTTCAGATAAGATTTGTTTACAGTGAATTCGAATTAATTCGTGTAAAAGAAGTTAGGTATGTGAGTTTAGTTTATTTATTACTAAATTTATTTTATAACAACTTGTATGGAACTCGATATTCTCTATCTTGATATAATTTAAATTACTATATTTTAAAATATAAGAAGAAATGAAGAAATATAGAGCACTCTATATTTCTATGTAGCGCTAGAGTTGGCTTCCTGTGAAGTAGAGTAGTACTCGATTTGAACATAGAAAAATTAACCCTTTGCTCTCAATTTACGAATTTATTCTGTAGGCCCAAAACAATAGTGCGAGCTGCTTATTAAAAAAACGTATTTAAATTAAGATGGACATCTTTAATTGCCTGCTGAGGATAATGTCCTTATGATTGGAGTAATGTGTGAACCTATTAAAGACATCAAAATTGTGTTTGTAATACTCGTAGTGTAACTTAATTATGAACGAGATATGTAAGTCATCGTAATGTTGTCCTAATTCTGATAATACGAGAGAAGATAAAAACGCTGTACTCAATCAATAATTTCAAACAAGAATGAAATTATTTTTATTATCTATACCAATATTATAAAGAGGAAAGATTTGTTTGTTTGTTTGTTTGTAACGAATAGGCTCCGGAAATACTGAACCGATTTGAAAAATTCTTTCACTGGTAGGAAGCTACACTAACCCAGAGTGTCATAGGCTATATAAGATTTTAAAAAAAATTAGGGATCCTTACCTAAACTCAAATAATGTAACCCAAGGTGCAATATTTTTTCCGTTCTTTACATATTTTGACTTTTTGACAGGTGGTTTGTTGTTGTTGTTTGTTTTTTATTCGGCCATTCTGGGCAGTCAAAAGAACATAGTCTATATAGCCAAGTATTTGTAGAATATTATATTCTATGGCGTAACGAAGTAAGCCGGGACAGCTCGTTTGTAATAAATATATAAATTGGCGACGTTATCATTATCGACCTACATCTTCAGTGCATCTCACCGAGACTATGCTTCTATTTTCAAAGTTGTACAGTGGCGGTCTAGGTCGGCGTAACACGTCCGGTTAATACAGAAATGTATTGCAAAATAGCTCTTGTTCTTTGTTAAACAAATCTGTTACACCCTTCTAGACCGCCACTGTATTGTAAGTTTACATATTTTATGTAAAATTACAACCATTATGTTGTTTTGAATAATCTTGTTGCAGCAAATACTGCAGTCTCATTATTGAAATAAAAGTATAACAAACAAAATATAAAAAAAATTTGGATGTCGCTGCCCAATTTGACTTATTTTTTGAGTTAATTTATTATTGGGTAGGATGATGTTACAGTGAGAGAAGCGATCCTTAAGTGCGTCATGCACGCGCAGCACGCAGCTTCATCTATAAAAAGTTTATTTACTCAGCCGGGAGTGAAGTCGGGAAGTTCGTGTCCCTCATGCGTGATCATGAGTTATGTTAACTATAACAATAGCACCATACTATTTTTAAATACATATCGATCTCTTTTTAAGTTAGTAAGTCTTAGTTAAACATATAATTATTTAAGTTTTTATAACATACTGGCTGTCCCGGCGAATTCCAAATTGCGCCCGCGCGTTACAATTTGTATGGGAAAAAATTTGTTACTTTTACTAACTTCCTATCAATTTTTCCATATTTTCTCACCTTTTAAACACACACCTACTGGACTACCTAAGAACATTTCAAGTCCAAAATCAACTAAATCGACGCGGCCGTTCTCGAGATTTTGCGAGACTAACGAACCACGATTCACTTTTATATATATGTATGTATAGTAGATAGATAGAAGATAGTAGATAGTATATATGTACTTTATATATTTATAATAGTCAAACCGACGAACTTCTTACCGCCTGACTTATTTACTACGATCTGTCCCGGCTTACTTCGTTACGCCATAGAATACAAAATACTACAAAAGACTTGGCTCTATAGACTATGTTCTTTAAACTGCCCAGAATGGCCGAATAAAAAAACAAACAACAACAACAAACCAGCTGTCAAAATATGTAAACAACGGAAAAAAATATTGCACCTTGGGTTACATTATTTGAGTTTAGGTTAGGATCCCTAATTTTTTTTAAAATCTAATATAGCCTATGACACTCGGGGTTAGTGTAGCTTTCTACCAGTGCAAGAATTTTTGAAATCGGTTCAGTATTTCCGGAGCCTATTCGTTACAAACAAACAAACAAACAAATCTTTCCTCTTTATAATATTGGTATAGACGAGACTAACGAACCACGATTCACTTTTATATATATGTATGTATAGTAGATAGATAGAAGATAGTAGATAGTATTATGTACTTTATATATTTATAATAGTCAAACCGACGAACTTCTTACCGCCTGACTTATTTACTACGATCTGTCCCGGCTTACTTCGTTACGCCATAGAATACAAAATACTACAAAAGACTTGGCTCTATAGACTATGTTCTTTAAACTGCCCAGAATGGCCGAATAAAAAAACAAACAACAACAACAAACCAGCTGTCAAAATATGTAAACAACGGAAAAAAATATTGCACCTTGGGTTACATTATTTGAGTTTAGGTTAGGATCCCTAATTTTTTTTAAAATCTAATATAGCCTATGACACTCGGGGTTAGTGTAGCTTTCTACCAGTGCAAGAATTTTTGAAATCGGTTCAGTATTTCCGGAGCCTATTCGTTACAAACAAACAAACAAACAAATCTTTCCTCTTTATAATATTGGTATAGATGTTGTTTTGACGGTAATGAGAGGTTTTCAATTTGTCATCTCAGAAAAACAAAACAAGTTTTATCACGCCGCCATCAGATGGCTCTCTGCAAAAGCTTTTGGTCAAGTTGAAAGTAATCATTGAAAGCTCAAAATAAAAGGGAAACTCGACTCGGGTCAGTCAAATAGTTTATGTTTTCTTTTTTTTTACTTTTCAAGTTAATTTGAATTACTTACCTATGTCTATTTTTTAGACAACGCCACATAAGGGCGTATTACGAAACTATTTCTTAAATGTAAATTTGAAAAACTCTCTTTATTCGAAATTTTCTAGTAGTAAAAACATCTTTGGACTTCAACGAATATTAAAAAAAACACGCGTTGTTGAGTTATGCGCTTGCCAACACATTTTGCGATTTATTTTTATATTATACTTAGTTAGTATAAGTAAAATATTGTAAAAATATTGTTATAAGGTTTTAAAAGCTGACTCGGCGAACTTCGTACCACCCAGCGTTCAAAATGTTTGTGAACATACCTACTACAGCAACCGGAGATAGTAGGTATATACTTACCTTCCCAAAAGTGAAAGAATTTATTTTTCAAATCGGTTCAGTACTTGCGGAGCCTATTTTGAACTAACACACAATCAAATATTTCCTCTATAGATATTGGTATTATATAGATGCTTATTTTTCACTTAAATTTAATGCCTTAAGAGAGTATTTTTTGGTTTATATATGCCTACTTACCATTGTATCTTTACAAAATCTGCGTCAGTAATTGTCACAGATTACTAAATATATATATATATATATATAATATAATAAAACATCACACTCAGAGCCCCTAACTAAATAGTTTTGTATTGTGTATGTATGTACAAAGATGATTTACAGAAGGACAGAAGGTTGTCTTCTAAATTAAACATTTTATTACCAACTAGTCGACCCGGCGAACTTCGTACCGCCTAAACTGTTGCTATGTTGCTCATGTATTATACTTATAAACCTTCCTCTTGGATCACTCTATCGATTACAAAATACCGCATCAAAATCCGTTGGATAGTTTTAAAGATATAAGCATACATAGGGACAGACGCGGGAAGCGACTTTATTTTATACTATGTTACCAATGTAAGGCTATACTGCTACAATGTTTTAAGTAAGCAAGGGTGTATTATCTATGCAGTTATTATTACATTTTTGGGCGACTTTGGTGTAGTAGGTATAAAGATAACATATTTAATAATAATTGGAACATTCATAAAACTATGATCCCGTTACAGTTTACATAAGTAGGTACCTATTATTATGAATTAACATTAAAACTGAATTCTTCGTAATCCTAGATCCATGCAAGTCGATGATCTCACATCGCTGGCGCAAGTGCAGGTCAACATTAGTGAGCTCACAAGTGTGACAGAGACACGAACTTCGTGGGCTCTTGAAATGCCTATCAATCTCAAGGCTATTTTGTGCCTAACAATGAAATTAGCAAATAAATATTTCGCTCTACAATGATTCGTTTAAAGGATGAAGGTTCTCCAATATTATAAAACTGAAGCGCTAGTCGAGATATCCTGCCTTCCTCTGACGTAACCTCTTGAGATTGACTGAAGATCGCGCATCACGGGAACCTGATAAATAGGAGAGCTAGGCATGGCCATGCCTTTCTTATTTTAATGTTCATTAAAGTATAGGGTACAGTACACGAGCCATAAGGGTAGTAGGAGTAGCGGTGTATGATCAGAGTTTTTTTTGTGATAGTGACGTAATTTTTTTAAATTTAATAAATCAAAAGAAATGCTTCAAATGAATATAATAAATATGTAGATTATTATTTAGTATCGTTGTTCTTGCCAGAACTATAGTTAAGAAAATTATGGTCTCCACATTATTAGACATTTCTTGAAATAGTACAACTATATCGAAAATATCTAGGTTAGGACGATGAGGTTAGCGTCCGACTTCGACACACATGTGAAATAAGCAGGAGTGCAGTACGCAGCCGGTACACAGGCCTTGAAGTTAGCAAGTCATTAATCAGAAAGAAGAAATCAATCAATACCCACCTCCTATCCATCCTGCTTCTCCTACTATACCACATAAGATGGTATAACCAAATTTTTTATGCCTTAGCTTAGAAATAGAGTTACATTTTAACTGAAAACTTTTGTTGTTTTAGGATAGTAATCTAATTGTAGGCTACATGATGTCATTCTATGAATGCAACGCACAAGTAAATTTTTATGGGAACAGTATGAACCGCTCCATAGCGGAGTTTAAATTGAGTTATTTATAGCTGTGACTTTGTTTCTGGATGAATTATCTGGGCTCGCGTGACACATATTATAACAAAATATTGAATAATTCTACTCTTTAGTACAGTAAATGTAATAAAGAGTAGAATTTTATGTCCTTCATCTTTGTATACGGCAACTTTGATAATACGTACATTAAGTATTACAATGAGTCCTTCCACTCCTGAGACTGAACATGATCAGTTGCCGCATTATATACTCCCACGGGCATGTTTTACTCAAGCGTCCACCATTAGCTCCGGAATCGCCCAGGAATAAAACCCTATCACTACTTAGGTTTAAATCAACAGTATCAACAAACATTCCGTTTATTAAAATAGTTTTATAAATAATTAACATAATGTACTAATTTATATAAATTTTAGTACTTAGATTATTGTTTTAAATAAAATTCCTTCTTAGCTACTCCTTCTTACAACTTTGTTGAACAAGACATTATTTTTTTATCATTATTCTGTTTTAGTTCGTGGCCCTAGCGTAGATAAGAAATGAATGAATGAGTCTCATTATAGACAAGTTAGTCATTACGAGGTCAGTGACCCGCATCATATCTGTTCTGGGCCTGAGGGATGGCTTCGAAAATATTTTAAAACTAGAGGCTGCCCCGCGGTTTTACTCGCGCAGATTTCTCATAAACACATACATCCCGTTTATTCCCGTTCCCATGGGAATTTGGGGAAATCGTTCCTTAGTGCTCCCCTACACTCCCCAAGGAACCCTCGTGCAAAATTTCAGCCCGCTACGCCTAGTAGTTTCGGCTCTGTGTTGTCTGTCAGTCAGTCAGCCAGTCAGTCAGTCAGTAACGGAAGAGTTTTATATATATTGATTAATTAATTCAAGGTTAAAAATATAAGTAGATAAGGTCGAGGATGCGATCACTCTGAATTTTTAAGCAAGGAGAAATAAAAACAGAATTTAACTCAATGGCTTGGCTTCAGGAGATTCAGCTGAATCTGTACTTTGGGCCCTAATAAGAATAGAAAGAAACAAAGAGATAAAAACCTGAACAAACTAGAGCTAGCTTTAGCCTTTATTTCTCTGTCTAATAAAGTCTTTATAATTCTATATAATTCTTCGTGAAGGGACTCAGTGGAGCTTTCTGGAGTCACTATTGTTGGACATGCTGCCACTTGCACGATTAAGTATAATGCTGAGAGTAAAATTTTACAAACCATTGGTGATGCTACTGTAAGATGAATGTCAAGCTCACAGGAGCATCTGCTGCTGACTGGCTCATGTGCAATTGCAATCAATGAAATCAACAAGTACAAAAAATACAATTTAAACCCCAAACTAAGAATTTAATCATTGTAGATGACATGACTTAGGTATATACCTATACTATTTGTAAAAAATTATCTAAGACTGTTAATTAGCAGGGTAGGTAGGTTATCACAAAACTCAGAACAAAGTAACCTCACCTAGCAACCACTGTTCCTGGTTATTAAAATCCCGAAATATCAAAGCTGCGTATTTACGAGGCTGCTGCTGACTTCCAGTGTTTACTTATCGCCCACGGTGTGACTAATTCTGACTGAACTGGCTTGCCTTTTAGCAAGGTATGGTACCTATTCAAATTGACCTTTATGTCTTTGATGGTTTTATTGCTCTGAGTGATATTAGCAGTAGTAGCAGTCGAATTAGACCAAAAGGTCCTCTTATAGAGTGAACCTTAGCGTTGTGAATTGTCTGTGTCAGCTCAGCAGTATAGTAAGCATCTTTATGGTTTAATATTTGACTCCGTTACCATTTAGAGTAATAATAGTAGTTTATACAGAAAGAAAGTAATGTGATGTATTATGTATGAGAGCGTTTCAAGAGTTTCAAGAGTTTATACCAGACCGTAGCTAGGGAATATTAGCTTGAAACTTGAACAAGCGAGGGATGTAATCTTACCCGATGCAGAATACTTATAATATGATGATGAGATAATAATAACTTTACTCCCAAGTTGTATATACTTACTGCTTTTTACTCTATCCGATGAGAAAATTCACATATAAAAAAGCAGAACCTATGTAGGTAGGTACCTACCTAATTCTGCTGACCTAATCAGCTAGCTCGTTTTTAAACCCACTTCACTTCAATTATTTATTTTTGTAACAATAATATAATTATGTGCCATAATTTCCCAAAGGACAAAAAATAATGTATAGAAATTTATTATTGACCAGCTATAAGCAGCATGTCAATAAATTACGACTAGAGAACAGTAATCAAAAAGACCACTTTTCGAGTGGATGGTATAAAAAGATTTTAAAATCTAAGTCATTCTTGTAAAAATTCATATCTCGTCAAGTCGGTACCTATACCTATACAATACACAGTTGGATCATTGCAAAAGCAGAGATGACGGCATGCCTTTTCCTAAAATAGAAAAATAATTTATGGCTATGTCGAAAAACTATAAATTAAATACATAACAATCAAAAATATGATTTGAAACTTTGAGAAGATAGGCGTTTACGATCCTGCCGGCTCGGGTCGAATAATAACCGCAAAACAAGTCGCAGCCGTCAGCTGCAGCAGCCGCCGCGCCGCCACGCTCGTGTCGCAACGCTCTGTGCCCGGCCAAGTAGGTAACTAATTTTTACTTAGGCAAAGGCTAATGCCGAAGCCAAAGAAATTGAATTTTTTAGGTAGGTATTTAGCATACATTTTGTTCATAAAGTGGAAGGAAGGGAATTTAAAATAGAGCCTCGCAAGGCGTCATTTTATTAATGACACTTAACCTAAATAGTCGTCGTAATTCTGCAATGAAATAAATTATGGTTTGATGATGACAACAGTATTCTCTGAATTGTTAAGAATTTCGTTACTTCTTTGCAGTAATACCAATTTTCTATAACAAGCTTTCCAATTAAAAAATTGAAAGTACATAGGTATTGCAGAAACCAATATACCTAGATAGAATACAGTCGTTTTCAATTTATAGTAATTCAAAAACAAAAGATAGGTAGACAAGTGAAAAGCATCATGAAACAGATATATTATAAAAACAAATAAAAAATAACACATAAATTAGGGCATCGGATATATTATAAAACGTTAAACGGGATTAGGAAAAAAGGGCTTCGAGCTTCGATTAGGTCAAAAGGACGGTTCGCTTTAGTTTTATTGCGGCAAACCTGTTTCCATTCCTAGGGATATCAGAGGAGCAGGTAAGTAACATTTTGCTTTGCAATTGTATTAAAAAATATTAAGGCTGAGAAGCTCCTGTAGGTCTGGAGTTTAATTTGGAGCGCCGTCCGCCTGAGCTTTAGCAAACTTTACGTGTGTCCACACTTTTTGTATTTTAAACTTTCATTGGTTTCTAGACTTTATGTTATTTAAAACGACAAAATCAATGATACTTTGTATCAAAAATATAAGTTATTTTTTAACCGATGAAAAAACAAAAAGGAGGAGGTTCTCAATTCGTCGCGTATATATATTTTTTTTATGTATGATCACGCATAACTTTTTACTGTGTGGACCGATTTTGATAATTCTTTTTTTAATCGACAGGGTATACCTTGAAGTTGGTCCCATAAAAATTTGGAAATAAAGTTATCACCCTAAGGGTGGGAAAATAGGGGTGACTTTTTGGTCGGCGGGTTGATTTATCCACTCACAGGTTGCATTTCCGTGTTACATTATAACTTTTAATACCTACTTACAATATCTTTGGAAATGAAATTAAATCAACCGAAAGACGTCCACTGCTGGACATAGGCCTCCCTCACAAATCGCCTCACCGACCGGTCGTGATCGAACCTCATCCTGTTAGTCCCTCAACCTTCACCGGGCCCTTATCATCTCATCGTGTGTATCTGTCTGTGGCGTCGTAAAGCCCAAACGGCTGAACCGATTTTCGTTTAGTTTTTTTTGTATCATAGATAATTTCAGGCCGAGTGTTCTTAGCCATGTCTGATGAAGATCTGATCAGCGGTTTGAAGATCATCAGCTCTTTTCTAGCTACTAGCTTCCTTATTTCCGATCGAGTTGAAATTTTGCACCACGTTACATCTATGATATTGAAATTATATGGTAAGGTAACCATGACCTGATCAGCCGTTTGAAGATGAATAATGCTCTTGAATAATGGATGAGAGGATCTAACTCCACATATCCTATTGATTTGAAATTTGGTACCGTGTTACTTCAATGATACCTATTGAAAGTATATGGTAAGGTAACCATGAACTGATATGCCGTTTTAAGATGATTAGCTCTAAAATAGTGGATGAGGGGATCTAACTACCTTCCAATGTCCTATCAATTTGAAATTTGGTACCGTATTACTTCAATGATATTGAAAGAATTTCGTAAGGTAACCATGACCTGATCGCCATTTGAACACGATCAGCTCTGAAATAGTGGTTGAGGGGATCTAACTACCTTCCATAATGTGCTATTGATTTGAAATTTGGTACCGCGTGATACTTCAATTATATTTTAAAAGTATAATGGTAACGTAACCAAGACTTGACCTGCCGTTTGAAGAATATCAGCTCTTAAATAGTGGATGAGGGGATCTCACTACCTTCCATATGTCCTATCGATTTGAAATTTGGTTCCGTGTTACTTTAATGATATTGAAAGTATATGGTAAGGCAACCATGATCTTTTTAATGATTATATCTAGTTCTAGTTAAGTTGATGAGGGGTCTGACTGGGTCATGGGTTTTTAAATTATTAATTTGAGTTATTATTCCAAAAAAAACATTTATTGTTTTGTTTTGTATGTTTTTTTTTTAATTTATATTTTGGCTGTCCAGTGTCCAGGCACGAGGCGGCGACCATAGTAGTCGGCAACGCTGTCTCGCACTCCCTTTTAGTGGCTCGGCGCTCTCTTGCCCATCGATCCATCGATCACTTGCTGAACGTAGTGTGTAACAGGTCAAATATCGTTACATACATTAAAGCTGAAATTGTTTGAACTGCTTCACTCGTCTTACTTGATAGTTTTATTTTCGGCTACAAAATGAAATGGATATGCTGGAGATTTAGGAGCAACTAGTAACAGTGGCCATAGATCAACATTTTCAGTGTCTTAAATACCTACATATTATGTTTATTTTTCAATTGCTGTTATTATTTTATAATTTCTTTGTTTAAGAATGTCGAGACCACTCTATTATAAAACCAGCGTTAGTGCTACAAAAATATATATTAATATTTAAATATAAAATTTACAACAATTTATTTCTTAAATAACATGAATATAATTTTATTTTATTGTTGAAAAAATTATATGATAGCATACATACCTATCCTATTAAGCTATGTACCTATACATAATATACACTAGAATTGAGTAGGTATTACAACGACAAATTTACAGAAAGTTCATATAGGTACATATCTACCAGAGAAGTTACTATTTTCATTTTATTAGTTAAAATTTAAATTAAACAATATTTATTTACACAATAGGTACTGAAATGCTACATAATAAAAAAACACAGCTTAACTTTTTTAAGATAAATATTTAAAAACAGCCTTCTTATCTATAGAACTATTATTATTTTTTTATTAGAGTTTGAATTTCAATTATTTAACGATTCGTTTAATGATCAGATCACTAAACAAAAACAGTAATTATTAAGAAACTATAGGTATTTTTCATTCAATTTACTACTGAGGCTCTACCGGCGGCGTTATTTTTTAATCTCAAGTGTACCTAATAAATAAATGATAATAACAATACCTATACATTGAAAATAAAATTTTCTACATACCTCGGTAGTTCTATATAATTACTACAGTACATGCTAACAATATAATAACACATCATCATCATAATAATAATAACACATCATCTCACGCTTTTTATTCTCCAAGGGTTAGGCAGAGGCACAAGCTCAAGAGCCGGACCCACATTTAGCCGAGAACCAATCAATATCATCAATATCAATACATTGTATAAAATAAAGTCGCTTCCCGCGTCTGTATGCTGAAATCTTTAAAGCTACGGAACAGATTTTGATGAGGTTTTTTTAATAGATAGATAGATTCAAGAGGAAGGTTTTTAAGTATAATACAATGTGTCGTAGTAAGATTTGATAATTAGGTTTTTTGCAAAAAACCTAGGGATTTTGCGAAAACACGGTTAATTTGATATAAGCATTACTTTTTTTCAATCACCCTGACGTAAAGCAATTTTTTTGCAAAAAAACCTAGTAAAATTAAAAACTTTGAAACCTTCCTATAATCTGATTGGCTAGATTATTGCTTTCTGGTAAACTCTTATTCTGATTGGTACGTTAAAATATCCTTTGACGCTACAGAGAACCACCAATCAGAATAAGAGTTTACCAGCAAGCAATAAATCTAGCCAATCAGAGTTAAGGCATGTTTCAAATTTTTCAATTATACTAGATTTTTTGCAAAAAAACTGCTTTACGTCAGGATGATTGAAAAAAAGTAATGCTTACATCAAATTATCCGGGTTTTCGTAAAATCCCTAGTTTTTTTGCAAAAAACCTAATTATCAAATCTTACTACGACACATGCACGATATAGTAATAGGTTAGGCGGTACGATGTTCGCCGGGTCGACTAGTATACTTATAAAGAGGAAAGATTTGATTTTGTGTTTGTTGGTTTGCATTGAATACACTCCGAAAAGATTTGAGACTTTTTTCCCTGCTGTTGGGAGCTAGACTGTCCCGGATGTCATATGCTTTAGAATATTATCAAACATTCTTTTTTTCTGAATAAATTATTATTATTATTATTTAGAACGCAAGGCGGACTACGAAGTTCGCCGAGTCAGCTAGTAGAATATACAATATTATTTTATTATCCGATTTTCTGTTTTATTACTCCATTAAATTAAATTACCAATAGAATATCGAAATAATTACTGTAACATTCATTTTATAAACAAGTACTTACAGTTTATAGTCTAGCATATTGTAACTTTGCATTGCAGGATAATTTATAGCAGGTACCTCTATGACTCACGAATTGAGACCTAACATTTTTCAGATAGTAATATTTTTGAAATTGCCGTTTTTCTCATATTACTGAATATAAGGAGTTAGTATAGCTTAAATTATAATTATACATTTTTCTTTTCTTTCAGATTATTTGGCCGACACGATGTTACCCAGGGCACTAGTTGTACTGCTTGCTGTCGCTGCTGCAGCAGAGAGCAAACGGTTTGCGCATCTTCAGAAACGTGAAACTTCAGTCGATATTTGCAGCCAAGGTTATGATAATAAGATACAATGCTTTTGCATACAAAATGGAAAAGAGATAGAATCGATTATAAGCGCAGAGTGTCGCCTCACGGCAGAGGATGTCGGCGAGGAAGATCCGCAGTGGGAACACTTCCAGGTCCTGCATCATGCTAGCAGAGTGGTTCTAAGCTCGACCAAAAGCATAGCCCTAAAATATGTACCTAAAAAAGCCATTTCATACTTGAGAAAAGTTCAACGGTTGGAAATAAAATATGGCAAAATTAATGAAATAAAAGCTTTGTCTTTTGGAAACATATCTGTAGCACAAATTTCATTGAGTAACAACGGAATCAGAATATTACAGGAAAATAGTTTTTGTAATATGAATTATCTGGATACAATAAACTTAGATAAGAATGAAATAACTGAAATAAACAGAAATGTTTTTCATGATTTGCCGTCAATAACTAAGTTATTTTTAACATCTAATAAAATTACAACAATTCACGATAGAGCGTTTGCTCGTATATCAAATTTGAAAGAGCTCGAGCTGGATACTAACAGTATTTTTAGTTTGAACAGTGAAACTTTTTATGGTTTACTAAATCTTGAGAGATTAGAGCTAAGCAGTAACTCGCTTGAAGTGATCGGAGATGATACATTCTCCGCCCTGGTGAATCTAAAATATTTAAACCTTGATGGTAATAAAATCGAGGTGCTAGATCCAGGAGCGTTCCGCGGAGTGGCGCGGCTGCAGCAGCTGTCGCTGGCGCGCAACCAGCTGGCTGCGCTGGGCGCGGCCGGCGGCGGCGTGTTCGCGGGGCTGGCGGCGCTCTCCTCCCTCAGCCTCCAAGGAAATAAACTACGTCAACTGGATGAGTCCGTAATGGCTCCTGTTTTGTCTAACTTTAACGCCCCCACCAGCAAGTTTGATTTCCAAGGTGAGTAAATAGAATCGATATTTAAATTAATACATTTCAAATTTTCCTTCCCTATGCTTAAATCTTTAAAATTATGCAACGGATTTTGATGTAAAGTTAATACATTTTGATATGGTAAAGTGAATTAATTTTCAACTTGTATGAAAAACATCATCATGCATTTGTCGTAGTAAGATTTGATAATTAGCTTTTTTGCAAAAAAAAACTAGGGATTTTGCGAAAACACGGATAATTTGATATAAGCATTACTTTTTTTTCAATCATCCTGACATAAAGCAGTTTTTTTGCAAAAAACCTAGTATAATTGAAAACTATTAAACCTTCCTTTACTCTTATTGGCTAGATTATTGCTTGCTGGTAAACTCTTATTCTGATTGGTTCTCTACATCTGTCTATACCTAATACTGTTATGTTACTTTTCCACTACATGTAAATTATTATGGATACTCTAAATACAAACAGACTCCGAGTATTGATGTCCGGACGGATTGCGTTGAGATTTATTACAAAACTTTCAACAGACACTTTTATTTTCCAGATAACGACTTCAATTGCAACTGTGGTCTTGATTGGTTCCTTTCACTGAAGAATAAAACTAAAAACGAATCTCTAAAATTAGCCATCGATAACTTGAACTGTCGCCCCGATGTCCAACTCAGCGAAGCCTGGAAAAACTTGAGCGAGAACGATAAAAATAATGAAGAAATTATTGAAGATGGCCTTTCCCAAAATCAAACAAATGACTACGAGTACTATGACGAAACTCAATTAGATGGTAAACTATTCTTCCTTGACATAAGAGATTTGTTAAATTGTAACAAGTCAAAGCAAAGAGTTATTCACAATTCAGTTTTGAGTGAAACAACCAATAGTACTGTAATGTCAGCAAAGGGTAGTACTCAGGGTCCACCGATAGCACCACACTCTGCTTCGTCACCACACATACCCGACCAGAAAACCCAGGCAACGGCAAAACCTGCGGATACAGTGCGTGCCTCAACTATTCATGAGCCAAGCGCTACCCCATATAGCACAACTAAAGTCATTAGTCGTGGAGTTTTGAACCTAGCAGATGATGAATCCAATGAATCAGTACAGGCGAATAAAACAATTATTTCTGAAAATGTTTCACCACATGTAAATAAACATTTTACAACTAATAGAATGATTAGCGTTTCTGCGAGGCCGGACCCACCCCACGGCAAAATTAACGAAGAGCGCGACATGGCCGCCGACGAGGCCGCACCCGACGAGCTAAAGGCTTATCAAAATATTCATGAAGAAGCATTTTCGAAGGAGTCAGTGAATTTTAAAACTAATAATGCAAACACTAACAGTAACTGTGTTCTTACTTTAATACTAAGTCTTGATCTAATTGGTCTTTTTATAAAACGGTACTTTTAGATTCCTAAACAAAATTTTACTTTAACTCTGATTGTAGGAAAGTAGAATAATCTCACATTATAATATACAGTTTTTTTTTTATAACAGTCATTAAATTAAATGCCTAAGTACCTAATATTAAGACAATATTAAAATAGTTTTATTACTTCTTCTTCTTCTGTTGTGGGAGTAGAGGAGCCTGAGTGCTCGAAATTTTGGAGCCATTTTACATTTCCTCACATTGCGTTACGAGCGCGTCAAACTGCAGTGCAAGATAAGGCCTGGATGCTCCAACAGCTCAGATAAGGCCTGGATGCTCCAACAGCTCAGATAAGTAGTCAGCTGGGCCGAGAATGGAAAACCTGGTTTCGATTGTGGCTGAATAGTTTTTTTATTACTTATTTCTAATCCTTAATTTCACCTCAAGAAAAGTGTGCACTTGGCAAAAATATCTTTATTGGTCAAAAGGTATGGAAAGATTGACCGTGAATAACATTTTATAAAACGCATCGACAAAGCAGCATATTGCAATAATTTCTAAAATAACTGCCGTAGTTATAATATGGCTTTGAGAATAAAACAGGTAACTAAACATAATAATATGTATCCTATCTGCAACAGTAACCTAGCTATCGTACTAAACATATTACATTTTTATTGATGTGATGTGATTAAGATAAAATCTGCCCTGCTGTTAGCTGTTAGCAACTATTAATATAATTTATGTAGAGTTTAGAAGCCGCAACATATAGGTATGTAGAAATTAATCAGGACAGATAACACTTAGAAATCAGTTGTTCTCAGGAGTCTATGTACTTACCTTATTTCCTTTCTGTGGAATGTGTGTGACTGGCTGAAGTGGTCCACAGCCTAATGTCCGCTTGTTCTTTGTGCACTTATCGTGATATGCCAGGTGCCAGGTTTATTTTACAAATATATTTAGTTACATCGTAACATCGATGTAGGTACTTATAATTTACTATGCTAATGCAGGCCTATCACAAACGTTATGTGGCAAATAAAAAATTCCTATCGAGATCGAAACTAAAGCATTCACGAAGTCGTGTGCGTGTGTTGTGTTGTGTAATTAGAAGACAACATTTTTCAACAAAATTTTATTTTAAATCACAATTTACCTACTGACCATTTGAAGCTTGGTAGCCCAGGGGTGTATTGCGTGATTCTCTCACCTGTGAGGTCCGAGGTTCGAACCTGTCTGGCAGCACATGCCACATCGCTTCCGTGTCCCACTATAATGTCCCGCCCACCCCCACTCTATAATCCAATTCATTACGTATCAATACAGTTTAAATCATATCGATGGTCTTCGTTGTCAAATACTTACAGTAACCAGAGATGTACAAGATACCTTGAATAAAGTATCTGAAATACAAGATACAAAATACGTATCTTGAAGATACTTTTTTATAGATAAAATACTTTTTACACAACTTTTTTTTTATGAGTTTTTTTAAACAGTCAATCGCGTTCATTTCGTATATTGGACAAACAACATTATACAGTGTGTCCGAGAAAGTTATAACATAATTTTAAGGGTGTTTTTATTCTATGATTAATTTTATCGACGAAAACACCCCAAATGTGGGGTCGCAGCCTCACCCCCCCCCCCTCCGTATGATGTTTTTTTTTTGCAAAAGTCGTCCTCTCTTACTTTTAAATTCACAGTTAAAGATCTAAGGATCACAGAAGCTTCATTCAGTACTCGATCGAAGGCTAAGTAGTTAGGCTACCTAAGTTACTATCAAAATAACTGACTGCTCCGTGGCTCAGTTGGCAGTGATGTGGACTGAGTAAACGTGTGCACCCGGGTTCTATTCCCGGGCCGGCCGAATATTGATATCACTAGAGGCTGTCCCGCGGTTTCACCCGCGCAGATTTCACATAAACACAAAAATCCCGTTTTTTCCCGTTCCCGTAGGAATTTCGGGAAATCCGTTCTTAGTGCTCACCTACACTCCCCAAGGAACCCACGTGCCAAATTTCAGCTTTCTACGCCCAGTAGTTTCGGCTCTGCGTTGTCTGTCAGTCAGTCAGTCAGTCAGTCAGTAACGGAAGAGTTTTATATATATTGATTAATATCGATGTTTGTTTCCGGTCTGGGTGTGATGTTCGTTTTTGTGTGTGTTTCGGGCACCCTAGATACAGGTTCTTCCTAGTTAGGGGCTCTGAGTGTGATGTGTTATTATTATTATTTTTATTATAACCAAGTATTGCCTTTACTTTTTTTTTATGTGGGTGAAACAAAAAAAAATTATAATTTTATTTTCTTAAAGTTATCCCTGAGCAAGCACTGAGAATGCACCATGAAAATTATAAAAAAGTGCAAGTTTCAAATTAAGTTTCCACGAGAAATGACATAGGGAATGCAGGAAAAAAATTAAGGAATGTCCATGGCATGTAATTGAATAACGCAATGCGCTGCGCACTATGCGCACATATTTTGAGCCAGTTACGGTAAACAGCTTTTTTGCAAGTTTTTACTGCGCCGGCGCTTAACTCGTTAATAAATTCACTATGATTGCGTTGATTTATAACGAAATTGCAAATTAATAATTGGATTTTCCAGTCTCTGTCATTGTGACCCTGGTCTTGGTATAGATCCATAAAGTTGCATTAATGTTGCGTAGGTATACGGTAAATATATTTCTTAAATAGATTAAACAAAGTTTCTTAAAAAAGTTGTGTGGCGTAGGTGAGCTGATAAGTTTATACTAAGTCAATATCTCTTTATAAATATGGCTTATTTGTCACGGATTGCACAAATCCATACGGATGCGTGTGTATCTACAATTGCATCACTATAAATTGCATTAGCCAAATAAAGTCATATTGCTTGCCAGATTACCAAAAAATTAATAACGCATCACACTCAGAGCCCCTAATTAGGAAGATCCTGTATCTAGGGTGCCCGAAACATATACAGAGACGAACATTACACCCAGACCGGAAACAAATATCGATATTCATCATAACAATGTTTGCCCCGCCGGGAATCGAACCCTGGTGCATACGCATACTTAATCCACATCACTGCCAACTGAGCTACGGAGCAGTCGAACTTTGTTTTGTGGGACATGATAATAAGTAAAATACATCCTATAAAAAAACTCCTTTATTTTTTGAATGTTTATTTATGTTAGGCGCAGCGTCAGAGCGTCCCAGTGGTCCCAGTACGCCGGCGCGTCGCACTGTTTGACAGCGAAATTAGCATGGTAATTACAATCCGACGCTTCTTCGGCGCAATTAGTGCTCTGAGACGCCGTGCTATAGCTCGTTCTGTTTGGAAAAGCCAAATGGAACTAGAAAATAGGCCCGGATATCAAGTAGGTACTAGTTTGAACGTAATTTCGCAATATTTTTCTCGTGTTAACTGTTAAGTGTAACATTCAGGTGTGGTTCATTGGGGCGGCCGCGCCCAAACATATGCGCATGCGGTGCAACACGGCTTAACCACAAGCTTTACATGCTCTACAATGCTCGCGCGAGCATTGTAGAGCATGTAAAGCTGATCAACTTGCAAAACGTTATACATATACATATGTATTTTTTTATTTACGGGTAGCAAGCGGGTAGGTTTTTTTTACATTTGTTTGTTTTTTTGTCACGGGTTAGTGTTTTAACCAATATTTTTGTAAGTCCTCGTTTCATCAAGTGTCAAACGCCGTGTATTTTTGCCAAGCTGATTTTTATTACAAACCAACACTCAGCATTTATATTCATAGGGATTTCGATAGTAAAGAAACTATCGATAATACATTAAGTGCTTATTTAATAACTCTACCTATTGTGCTGTACAGTACATATACCTAAAGACAAACCCTATATACTGTATGTTGTTAGCAATACTGTATGTTGTTGACTGCTCCGTAGCTCAGTTGGCAGTGATGTGGACTGAGTAAGCGTGAGCACCCGGGTTCGATTCCTGGGCGGGGCGAATATTGATATGATGAATATCCATGTTTGTTTCTGGTCTGGGTGTGATGTTTGTCTCTGTGTGTGTTTCGGGCGCCCTAGATACAGGTTCTTCCTAGTTAGGGGCTCTGAGTGTAATGTGTTATTATTATTATTAATATAAACTATCGTAGGTGTTTATTTGATATGATATGATATGACACACATATATTTAATTCAAACGTTTCCCAATGGACCAAGCCCACCTAAAATAGTTTATATTTCGAAAGGCTTTCCGCTTGCAAAAACTAGCTTACCTATTTACGGAGCATTCATAGGCAACACAGGAAGTCCTTATGTTGTACTTCGCAAGACTTATAATTGCACTGTGAATTATGCTCGATCACTTTGCACCCGACTGTGTATAGTATCTCCTAGGTATGTTACTTGGTTACTTAAAATGAAATATATCTAAAGTTTTGACTTTGGTATTAGTTTTCTCCTCCTACAACACAGCGGCGATGTTTTTTCTAATTCTAATTTAGTTAGTAACTATTTAGTAATCTGTTAAGAGGCATAGCACAGCTAAAGTAGCGCCACCAGATATTTTTTTTTTATATCTTATGCGTACCTCTTTAGTGGCGTAGGGTGGGTTAAGGTTAGATTGTTTCTGAGAGTTTGAAAATAAAATATTGCGACTAAGTTAAGTAGGCTTTACTGAGACTCTAATACGGTCTCATTTCAATAATAGTTTTTGGCGTAAGGCAAGGCAAACATTTGTTTGCCTGAGCCGCTTGGTGAGCACCCTGAACTACCTCTCAAATCAAAAAATCAAAGAAATCAAATCAAAAAAAGTGATATCTTGTATAAAATTTTCTACTTTTGACTTTTTTGACATCCAGGGGAAAATTGTAAAACAGTAAAACTCAAGGAGAA
The DNA here is from genome assembly GCA_951802225.1 of Euspilapteryx auroguttella. Lineage (NCBI taxonomy): Eukaryota > Metazoa > Arthropoda > Insecta > Lepidoptera > Gracillariidae > Euspilapteryx > Euspilapteryx auroguttella. The sequence continues at coordinate 13,160,374 of OX637641.1, read as the reverse complement.
CTAAAAGAGTTATGGAAAACGGGAGCAGTTGGTTTATTATATTGGTAAGAGCATAAACATCAGTTTTAATTAAGAAAAGTGCTTAAATCAATAACTTTAGCACAAAAAAAGGAATCAGTATTGTGTTGGATATTACTTATACTTTTGATAATTTTTGTATTAGACGAAGAGAAAAAAAGGTACATGCATTATATTCCTCTTTAAACATTTTAAAAATATCATGGGGTTCTGATAATGATTTGACTGAGTTTGACCTTACATGAATATATTTCTGGTATGACTGTAATTGGAATAAAACACACTGAAATTATATTTTTTTTAAGAAAGTGTATTTGCTCTTAAAATTGGAGTTCGGATAGATTTCAAGGCGCTTCAAAGTAATAAATCTGTAAGTTAAACACTACATTATTATATCTATTAGAGTTTAGTGTAGATATCCATGGCCTAAGCCGAGCCCGGGCCATCCGTATGCACCATGCAGCGGTGCGGGCGCGCCGTAGTAGCCGTGGCCTAGCAGAGGAGGCGCCACCGCGGCGTGACCGACCAGACCGTGGCCCAGCAGCCCGTGCCCGTACAGGCCGCCGCCGTACAGCCCGTGCCCGTACAGGCCGTGGTTGTACAGCCCCAGCCCGTGCCCGCCGTAGAGCCCGCCGGCGCCGTGCCCGACCAGCGGCGCCGCGTACCCGCCGTAGCCCAGGCCCAGGCCCAGGACGCCGCGCTTCTCAGGCTTCTTCTCTTCGGCTGCGATCACTGCAGTCGCCACCAACAACACGATGCACAGCTGGAATGGAGGCATTTCGAAAATCAAACAATCGCTTGCATTTTTATCCTTAATGTCAACGATGCCTGGAAACTTCTTAGGAATAGACTGTCTGTTTCTGTTTGTGTCTTCAATACATAGTATAAAATATAGTCGCTTTCCGCGTCTGTCCCTATGTATGCTTTAAATATACCTACTAGTATTATTAAGCACCAATTTTTTAATGTAGAATTTAACTTAAATTTGTAATTTAAATTTAAATTCTGTCTATGATAAGCTCAAACTAAAATGTAACATAAGGATATGGTCTGAACTGAAATAAATATTTTTTTTAATTTATTTTTTTATTTAAATCTTTAAAAAAAACGCAAGGGATTTTGATGCGTTTTTTTTAATAGATAGGTGATTCAAGAGGTTTATGACTATAATACATGCACAAAATAGTTTTAGATTAGGCGGTACGAAGTTCGCCGATGTAAGTAGTTTAAGGCTAGGTATAGTTTAGGTTTTGGGTTATAAAAATATTCGCACAGTACGCAAAGCTTTTTATGTGTTTATTTTATTAAAAAAATAAACTTAAATACTCACAGACGCCTTCATGGTTACAGTAGTGTGTACAGGGGGTTCTAGCGAACACTATGTCCTGTGACGGGCCCTTACTGCCTTTATACCTTCTCTCAGCCGGATTAAGTCACCGCCGTCTAGCCTAAGTACAGACCTGGGCCCGCATTCTTAATCACACGGTTTCATATCGTTTCGAGATTTGTACTTACAGTAAACAAAAATTTGACACCTGATTAGGAAACCTCACCTGACGGTGGTGTATCGGCGATGGCAGGGTGAATCACGGCGTGTGAACTGCCACATGGTACCTACTGTTCTGATAAAATCTAAAAAAATATGAATCCGTGAGACTGAGAATGCGGGCCCTAGGCTTGTTCGTCGTATGTGTAGGGGAACTTGATTTATTTACTACAACGATCTAGTTTGTCCTTTAACGCGTTTTTTATTCTAGATACCTAATTGATTGATATTTAGATACCACTAATTTTAATATAAGTATTAACCCCATTTCTTATTTCCTGTTCACCATTTGGCCAGGTCTTGACGCATAGTGGCTGAATTTTATTTCTGTTTAAAAATCACTATTTGAGTAATAAATAAAAGGTAAGCCGTAATACATTTATACTTCCGATGTACTTATGTGAAGTTTAATTTAAATTCGTTTTTTGAATGTTGAAGATAATAAGAAAATTTACAAACTTTCTAAAATGGTTCTAGACTCCTAGGACATGATATTGCGTTGACCGGCGCAGGAGCGCGATCGTAGGGCCACGTTTTCTTATATTTAAATACATTTTATTTGCATTTGAAAAAGAAAACCTAAAGATTTTTCCTGAAGATCTCTTCATGTTTTTTTTAATGCATGTTTATATGTATGAAAAAAAGCAACTCATTAACAGTAAATGTAAAATTAATGTTATTTTTATAAGATGTATAACATGTGAATGTATTCAGTGGATTTAGAATCTGAAAACAGAAGTGGTAATAGAACGAACTACGGATTTGAACTACTATAGATATACTTACTTAGGTATACAACAAAGGAGCGTTGAGAGCGATGAATCAAGGAGTGCCAGATCACGTACATAATGTTGAATGTGCAGGGTACTTGGGCTATCAGCTGATCGGCAATGGCAACTCTATCGCCTACTCGTTATTTACTTACAACAATGGGCCTCGATGCCCTCCGTTGTAATTGCGGTCCAAGGATTATGAATAGCAGCGCCCTATCACGACGATAACAAATACATTATAAATACTGTTGGTAAGCAAGTACTTTTAAAACTGTAGTTATATTATTATTACGTACTAGCAGCCCGTCCCGGCTTCGCACGGGGTAGACAATTTAGTCATATGTTGTTTTGGCTGGACACAAAAATACAGCCCGATCAGATCGACGAAATATCGTCGCTGAGCTGCCTAATAAAGACGAAGACCCACTCCTGTATTTCGGCCCAACCGACTGAAGATGTCGGTTGATGCGGGCAGCTATGACTCCCTCAAGCAGCTTGCCCGCCTCGTCCAAAAGGACGATAGGCCGGAAATCTGACGGAGCGACAGAGTCGGCGAGCCGGCCCTCTTTTCTGATGAGGACCAGCTTGCCCGTTTTCCACTGCAGAGGGAAACACACCTTGTTCCATACAGGTGGAGAACAGGCTGCGGAGCCGAATCTCCAACGCCTCCGGCTTCAACGAACCGCTGCCGTCGCTGCCAACTCTGTCTCTGAGTGCCGCAATGGGCGGCTAGGGGAGAAGTACGCGCTGAGTAACAGCATCTCCCCCAGCATGCTGGACACGAAACCCTCTCCCCGCGTTATACTCTCCGGCCGGAGCACGTGGTCCGCGGAGGGACGGACGGCTATGACTGCGAGGCCTGAGCGGGCCGAGATCCATCCGTTGGGCACAAATCCTCCGAAATAGTAGGGCTCTGCCACCACTGCGACGTGAATTTTCCACTGCGCCAAGACTCTTCATGAACAGGTCCATGGCTATGGCGCAGTGGTTCAAGTTTGCCTGCAGGATCCGGGTGGCCATTACTGGTCCTGAGGCGAAACGACATCAATGGCCACCGCGAATTGGCTATCGGCGGTGGCAGGCCTAGGGGGAGCACCGGGCCCCTTCCCCTTTCCTTTTCCCTTCCCCTTTCCTTTGGCCCCTTGGCTGGTCTTGCCGCAGCTGCCCAGACTGTTTGAGGCAAGCTGGCCGCTCGCCTGGCGGAGCGATCAGCTCACCTCAGCCTCGCAGTTTCCGGCAATGTGCCCTGGTCGACCGCAGCAGTGTAGCAGAGGCCACTGCGGTCGTTCTGCGAGGTGCAGTCTGCCCGGAGGTGCCCCGTCTCCAGACACCGGAAGCAGCGCCTCGTACGCCGCGGGAGGAGCCTAGACCGGACAATGCTCCATCCGAGCTTGAGTTTTCCGGCGAGTGCGATCGTCCGCGCCACATCTGTTGGGCAGCGTACCCACACTGCGCCGAGGCCCCTCTCGTTGACGATGCGCCCCACCCCCCTCATGGGTCTGGAGACCCTCACCGTGTCTTTGGGCAACACCTCCCTTAGTTTCTGGGCTAAGGCGTCTGCCTTGGCCCTGGCTTCTTCTGGAGGCCCGGAGATCTCTAGCAGGCGGGCACCGGTTGCAGCCGCACGGAAGCGGATGCTGTCGATGCCCAGACCTGCCAGGTCGAGACTCCCTTTTGCAGCGGAGATCACCTGAGCATAGGTGAGACCTCCCTGCACAGCCACCGGGCCAAGGCTGACCACCACCGCCGCAGTGCGGGGAGTGCGCAGCTTCTTGGCTGCTGCCTTGGACTTTTCCAAGGCCGTCTGCTTCGGCCCTGGAGTAGGGGCAGCCGGGACTGGAGCAGCCCGCTCCTTGTCCCTGTTCCTCTTCCTCTTCTTTTTCTTCTTTTTGCCCCTTCCGGCCCCCGTCACCAGGGTCCAGCCGTCATCATTGGCCGGACCAGTGGGAAGAGGGACGTGGGGGGCAGAAGAAGTGCCCGCCTCTGGTTGCCAGGCGGTAGGCTGGCGCTCGGGTCTTTGGGGCTGGAGCCGCTCTGGGCGCCGGGGTAGCTCGAGTGGCCGGGGCCGCTCGAGGCACTGGAGCCGAGGGGGCTCTGTCTGCCGCCAAGGACGGCCGAGGTCGCTGGGCCGGGAGGAGGCGCTCGTCCAGGGCCTCCAGTCGCGCGTTCAACATGGTCCCAAACTGGACCATCATGTCGCGTTTGACCTCCTCCAAGTTGAGGGCAGAGGGGGCTCCAGACCGAGCAATCGTCCGGAGCTCCTCCATCTCCCTTCGGAGGAGGGCCATTTCTCCATGGAGGCTCCTCGCCTCCTCCGGGCTGCCTTCGCCTATCCCTTGAGGTGAGCGTTCTCTGCCGCGAGCAGTCTGCTCTCCTCAGAGGAGATATGAGTTAAGATGAGTTAAGTTGAGTTAAGATGGGTTAAGATGAGTTAAGATGAGTTAAGATGAGTTAAGATGAGTTAAGATGAGTTACGATGAGTTAAGATGAGTTAAGATGAGTTAAGATGAGTTAAGATGAGTTAAGATGAGTTAAGATGAGTTAAGATGAGTTAAGATGAGTTAAGATGAGTTAAGATGAGTTAAGATGAGTTAAGATGAGTTAAGATGAGTTAAGATGAGTTAAGATGAGTTAAGATGAGTTAAGATGAGTTAAGATGAGTTAAGATGAGTTAAGATGAGTTAAGATGAGTTAAGATGAGTTAAGATGAGTTAAGATGAGTTAAGATGAGTTAAGATGAGTTAAGATGAGTTAAGATGAGTTAAGATGAGTTAAGATGAGTTAAGATGAGTTAAGATGAGTTAAGATGAGTTAAGATGAGTTAAGATGAGTTAAGATGAGTTAAGATGAGTTAAGATTATTTAAGATGAGTTAAGAAGAGTTAAGATGAGTTAAGATTATTTAAGATGAGTTAAGAAGAGTTAAGATGAGTTAAGATAAGTTAAGATAAGAAAAGCGAAGATAAGATAAGTTAAGATAAGTTAAGATGAGTTAATATGAGTTTAGATAGTATATGTACTGCCGGAGCAAGTACATGAGTTTAGATAAGTTAAGATAAGAAAAGCGAAGATAAGATAAGTTAAGATAGGTTAAGAAAAGCGAAGATAAGCTAAGATAAATTAAGATAAGATGAGTTAAGAAAAGCGAGGATAAGTTAAGATAGGTTAAAAAAAAAAAGCGAAGATAAGCTAAGATAAATTTGGATGAGTTAAGATAAGTTAAGATAAGATAAGTTAAGAAAAGCGAAGATAAGTTAAGATTGTTAAGAAAGGCGAAGATAAGCTAAGATAAATTTAGATGAGTTAAGATTGATAGGTAAGTTAAGTCAATATATGTCAAGATTAGGGCATGAATACCGGAATCTCGGAATCTCGTAATATCGGAATCTCGGAAGAATTTTCCGATATTTTCAATTCCGATATTGAAAAAGCCAATATCGGAATCTCGTTAGAAGACAATTATTTTTATTTTAGTTGTTTTAAGCGTTCTGCATGGCTACAATATAAAAAGTACCTTGTAAATTCGTCAATTCTTACCTTTTTTAATCAGAAACATGCTTTCAAAGCAGTTCACTTAGGTGTTTGGTACTTTGTAGGTACTGGTACAGTTAATCTTTGAATGGTACTCACATAGTAAAAAAAATAATAGATCAATAAAGTAATATTTTTCATTATCAAATTCAAAATCATTTATAATACAAAAAAAATTTTTTTTTTGTTCTCATTTGTTGTATTAAAAACCTAGAAACAGATCATCTCAGCTTGATTGCTGACTCCACAAATCATGTTATTCAAATTAAATTAAATTGTATACAGTTACGATTTAAATATTAGTTAATTTTTATTGAGTTTTTACGATTCCGATATTAATATCGGAATTCCGGTATTGAGATAAAATGTCCGATATCAGTATCGGAATTGAAAACCTTCCGATATTACATGCCCTAGTCAAGATAACTTAATGTAGCTCAATTTAACTCGAGATAATTCAAGATTAGTTAAGATAAGACTTGGCTGTATGGACTATGTTCCTTTGTCTGCCCTGATTGGGTAAATAAAAAAAAAACAAAAAAAAAAATCTACTGAAGACTACTACTCAGAAATAAACTACTGAAGAATTGGCTGTATAAACTACGTTCCTTTGCCTGCCCAGAATGGGTGATAAAAAAAATCTTTATTATACAGAAATAAACTACTGAAGACTTGGCTGTATGGACTGAGTTCCTTTGCCTGCCCAGAATGGGCGAATTTTATATAAAAAAATGACCAACGATCAAACAAAGTAAACAATGGTAAAAAATATGCACCTTGGGTTACATTATTGGAGTTTAAGTAAGGATCCCTAATTTTTTTGAAAATCTAATATAGCCTATGACACTCGGGGATAGTGTAGCTTTCCAACAGTGAAAGAATTTTTCGAATCGGTTCAGTAGATCCAGAGCCTATTCGTTACAAACAAACAAACAAACAAACAAACAAATCTTTCCTCTTTATAATATTGGTATAGATATAATGTAGTTCTTAGGTGTTCAAAATTTTAATATTTTTTGTTCACAAGCAGGTTGACTGCCCCTCGATGCAAAATGTACTAAACGCAAAATGTTATCTACACTCAAAATGTCCAAATCGAAAAATGAACAAAAAGCAAAATGTGCTATACGAATAATGAGCACAACACACAAAATTTTCAAAAAGCAAAATGACCAAAACAGGATTAAGGCCTCATACACGGCAACGAACGTTGTCGTGGTAAGTACCTCAGTAGGTAATTACGGGTTAAAAAGTTATTGTATGATATCCTATGTGTATAAATCTACGTGTGTAATATCATAAAGGTATTCTTTTTTTTATAAGAAAAAAATGGTAGTTATCAAGTATTAATTTCAATAGCACTCGGGCTTCGGCTAGGGGAGGATAAACCGGCCCTGTAGTCTCGGGCCAAAAAATAGAGCTACGGTATCCCCTGCCTGTCGTAAGAGGCGACTAAAAGGGGCTTTGGGGTCGTGAGTGGTGAGGTCGGGGGACCTGACCACTCGTTCCAACGGCCCTGTGCGAGACACGGCGATGCGGTTTTTGGCCCCACATCGCCGTAGAATAAGGAAGGCGAAGGGGAGGATGCCAGCCTCCCCAGGCTGAGCCCAATGGGCAAGGTGCGGTGAGGATGCTTTGAGGAAATGTCCAATTTACCCAAGCATCTTCATAAGCACGAAAGCAGGCCAAACGGAGGGTTTTTGGCGGGTGCGAGTCCCGCACACCCCCGTTGCTCCCCCGGGTAACGGGATAATGCATATTGCATTTTCCCTCCGTGAGAAAAAAAAAAGGGAGAGAAACACGGTACTTTTTTATCATGGAGGAAAATCTGACGCCCGGTAGACTGATTCCTGAAAACAAAATTGAAAAATAATGAACCGTGTTCAATTGCGGTACTTCGAAAGTTTTTGTAAAAAAAACTAAAAACGTTGTGTAGCATCATAGCAATCACCTACGGTGGCTTAGCTGGTGCCAGACGAGTCAGGGGGTGTAGTGCAATGCGCGGGGGGGTGAACAAGGAGGCCATAGTACTTAAATAAGTTTTTATATTTTTTAAATTTTCAAAAAAAATCAAAAGTAAAAAAAAAGGTTTTTTTTAATATTTCTTCGAGTCATATATCATGCAAAAACTTAGTCCTCAAAGTTTCCGCAACGAAAAAAAATGACCGTGTATTATTCTGCTCAGTTCTCAGTTTAATGGTGGTGAGTGGTGTTTGTGGACTATTGTGAACCGAGGAACCAAGGGGAATCAGACCACCACTATCTCAATACATTGTAGTTCCATTAGCTCATTCGATTCTGTCTTGGTGATGATGAAAGTCACTTTATAAAACAATAAAATACAATTTTATTGTATAATAATAATGTAACATTTTACAATTTTTTTTAAGTTTTCTTAATTACTAAATTATAAACATTTTAACAATTTAAATAAATGCATTTTCATATAATATATGTTAAATACTTAAAGTATTGGTACAAGTTGAATTTAAGTATAAAATGGATAATTAAAATCTACCTTTACCTACTTGTTAATATTAGACATCTCACATAATCACCACAGGTTTTTTTTTCAGAAAAATATTTAAGACAATGCCATGCATCGTTTGTAATTTTTTGCTCAAATTAATACGTCATTTATGTATGCATGTTTGCATAAAATATTTTATCAAATATATAGTTATGTACTGTACAATCAAACATGATCACTTGAACAATTTTCCTGAAGTCGTATGAAATGCACCCCACGTATAGTCAACAAAACCAATAAATTTTAAGCTGATGGCTAGAACTAAACATTCCTTATAAATAAATAAACTACAAATAGGACAGGTAAGACTAGATCGGACTGGAATCTGTCAGCAGGTGGTCCCGGCTCCTGGAGGCCTGGCGTCAGACCGGGATGGCCGTGGTGCTGTGCGACAGCTTCATCTTGCGGTACAGACTGTTCACGATCATCAGGAAGTACACGGAGTAAGCTGGGGAATAAAACAGGTCACCATTAAAATTTGTACAAGTCCTGAGGTTTTTTTTACTTTTGGGTTGATATTTTTTATATATCAGACATAAACCTACCTGTTGCAGCATTTTATTTGAATGAGAAAACATAAAATATAATTTGTTTTTTTTTTCACTAATACGTTTTTACTGGTAAATTATTTATAACCTTACTAATTAATTTAATTTAATATAGGTACATCACGCATCAAAGTTAGCACGAAGCACAAAAAAGTACCTTTGTAAATTGCCAACAATAGATTTTTCATAAAATCTTACCAGCGCCAGCAAGCAGGGCTAGCACGACCACAGCCTTCATAGTGACGGAGCGCAAGTAGGGGATGAACTCGGGACTGAAGAGGCACGTCACGATCGACACCAGGAAGTTGAACACCACGAACAGAGAGTTGAACAGGAACGAGCACTGGATGTAGCCTGGCCGTTTCTGGAAATTAGTTATAGTATATTTATTATTAGGTAATTAGTCTCTTCTTCTTAACTTTTATTTGTTTAAAACATTTAGAAAAAATAACAAAAACAGATCTTTCTTACATAAGTACTGCTAAATAGGAACATAAAATATAATTCTGGCACTACAACACAGCATTACATTTTCTAAGTATGTAGGACAGCGATATTGTAATATTATACTACTCTATTAGGCTTTGCATTTTAAATATTTTATATTAATAATAATACTATGGCACTTGTTTGCTATGGTAACTAATGTATATCTACTTTACTTAAGTCAGTCAGTTACTACATTACTATTACTAAAGAAAATAATTATATTTATGTAGGTACTATGTAAGCTTATATCATCTAGGAAGTCTTTATGACTATAGTAACACTTATTAATAAAAAAATTAAAGAGCTTTTTTTTTTAAATTGTCACGGAGGTAGTGATTTAATATTCTGAGTGATTTACCATGTATATGCCGATGATGGTAATAATGTTGCTGATGAGGGAGAGAGTTGAGAACATGACCATACTCATAGAGATGAGGTTATCTTCAGGCTGGCGCTCCCGGTGATAAGGCAGCCTGGAAGAGCCCGCAGCGATGTTCCCCACACATGCAACCTAAAAATTGATAAAGTAAATAATTTCATTTAGTAATATGACATAAGAACTTAATTTATTTTACTATATATTACTGAATCCTTGCATCGTGCAGCTCAAACTATCCGATATAAAGTCTTGAATCATGGAATGACGAAACCACTGGTGGAACGGAAAAAAAAATTCTGTCAAAAATATTGCAAGCAAAGCGCATTAGCTCCATAACTAATTCATATGTAAGTTAAGTCCATATAAAATCTTTTAACTCAATATCAAGTTAATCCATATAGTTATAATTACATAAGGAAACGCTATATTTACGCTATTTATTCTAACAAATAGCAAAACCTGCACTGTCATTAACAACATATATTTTTAAGCACAAACAGTTCCCGAACTTACAACATGAAGTATACATATAGAAGAAACAATGCAAATGATTAACAAGACACCGACACAGTGTATTTAGCATACATGCCTGTAAATACTAACCATTAGACTGCTCAGAAAACAAAACTGTTGCCTATTAGTAAAATATTTTAAAACAACATGTGGGAAAACAAAACACTATATTATTATTAAAAAATAATAATAATGAATGTAAATCTAAAAAGAAAAACAATATGGGGGTAAAGTTATCACTAATTGTAGGTCAAATAGACTATAACTTGATTTTAAAAAGTATCCTATACAGCGAGTGGCGAGGTGGTTCAGGGGCGCCCACCATACGGCTCAGGCAAACGTTCCTTACGACATTGGAGTCGCCAGGACACGCCCCTAAACGAGTTCACTTCTGTCAAATGATTCTACTCCCTTTTTCAATGATTTTATAGCGTGGAGAAGAAAGGGTAACAAACTCTACTTGACAATTATTTTAATTTTTTTTTTTGTTCGAATAGGAAAATATCTTTGAATATTTATATAATAAAATAAATGGGAAACCATTTTAGTAACACTTCGAAATCAGCTCTGCGCCACCGCCGCCGCCACCGCCGCCACCGCCGCGCCGCCCGCCGCTGCGCTTCGCGTCAGTCAATGCATCACTCTGAAGTCTGGTCAATGAAGGCACAGCAGTCTCATATGCCAATAAAATTATGTCGCAGATTTGACGATCGAGTTAGTTTATTTGTGCATTATTAAAGTTATGGAAAAAACTTTACTTGGCGGCATAGAATACTACTACCACCCCAGGCTTCCTGTGGGTGTCTTAAAAGGCGAGTAAGGTCAGGCAGCAGCGGCCTTCTTTGAGAAATTTAAACAGTCATACTGCGAATGCTAACCCGCCTGGCAAGCGGGGCGATTACGGCAAATACCCCCCACATGTTTGTCCTTGATACAATCTGTGTCTGTGGGGGAGACCTATGTCCAGCAGTGGATGTTATATTGGTTGTAATGATGATATTTTCATAAAGGGTCGCAGCCTAATGCTTTCTGCGAGTATATAAGAAAAAAATAATTTATATGCGTGAATGTAGTGTACTTACTATGGAAATAAGTGTCAAAATAAAACAGCCCCGCTCCAGCGAGAGGCCGCAGCAGCAACAAGAGCATCTATTGATCGTCGTCAGCCCCATGGCACCTGTGCGTGCACATGGGTGTCAGTATACTATACACACATCTTAATGAATGAAATAACATTAACGTATTTTTAATTAGGTTTCTCCGTCCTTCAGTTTCTCACAATCACATCGCTTTAAAATGTAAGTAGTGACTCAATAGAATTTCCTGAAGAATCATTTAATTTCTTTGTAAAATAATTAAATAACGTCGGGGAGCTGCTGATAGCAATATTTAAGTGTTCGAAAATACCTAAATAAAAGTAAACCGCATTAGCTGCCTAACTGATCATAAATCATAATGTATTTGCACATTATTAGCAGTTTTGATTTGTTACCTAATGATAATGGCGCTACATTTTCTTTAATCATCAATTCGAGCATCAAATTCATCTATCTATAATAGTTTGAGACACTTGTCTTGGATGGTTTTCATTCCGTGAACAGGGACTAACCCGCCATTATAATAAATATTTTTAGAAGTATCGTGTCATCGCGGCTATTTCAGTTTCAGCAAGGACAGGCCATCACAATATTTTGAGAGAGTGATTTTACAAAAAAAAAACTGAATGCCTTACTGTAAAGTATGTAATTCTCTTAATTAACTGAAAGTGAATGACCAAAATCGGAGATATAATAACATATATATGTATTTACAGTCAAAATTGGTATTGATACCTTATTTGGTAAAGTATCCTATACTGCGAGAGGCGAGGTAGTTAAGGGTTCACCAAGCGGCTCAGGCAATATTAGATAATTTGGTATATTGCTACTATATGATTCTTCCTTCGCTTGATGTAAGTACGTACCGTGTGTTTCTTCAGCAAATTTCACGACGGATGGATTAAGATCAGACACCGAGATAACTTTTGAGGTTTTGTTTTTTTTTTCAAATTTAAGAAAGTAAGTAATAATTTATTCATCCATCATAAACATAACGCAGATGTTATAAACACGCTCTCTTTAAAAGTTTGAAGTGCCCCTTTGAGAAATTGTTTAAATTAAACCGTAGATATTTTCGGAGACAGCGACACTTGCACTTGCACTGACACTGAGATTCACGTTAAAACTGAATTTAAGAATATTGTCACTATTCCCACTGAACTTTTATTTATAATTATAAAATGTATTTAACATAAGTAAATGATTTAGTAAAGAGATGTGCGCGGTGCGGACATCCGCCAATAGAGTGTGGCTCGGCCTTGAGGACTCGGCGGGCGACGCGCCGCGCCGCGCCGCCGATGTAGCTGCACGATCAATTTAGCTGTTTGTTCTCTTTTAGAGGTTTTGGTGACACAATAATTAAACGGAAATACGTTGATTACCTCTTCAATACCTACCATACCATACCAATATAAAAATACAATCTTTGTCGCTCACACCTAGCACTACAACCAAACACGCGTTTTACGAATAGGGGTGAGCAGCTGTTCTGTTTGATAACAATATATACAATGCTTCATTCATTTTATGTCAGTCGGTACTTAAAACAAGAGGAGACAAACCAGACAGAAATTTTGAAAACGCGGATTGTTCTATCTGGCCAGGTATCTCCCAGGTATGCTATGCCATGCAGGACACGATTTTTTTTAAATGTTTTAGTTTACTTTAAAAACATGTTTTTGTTTCAATAAAAAACCTTGTTTTTTTATGAAAAACTGCTATATAAATGTTTTATTAATTCAGGTTTTGAACTAATTTCAATACTTAGTATAAATTTACATACCTACACGATGTCGGTAATAATTTTTAAAAAGTGATCATCTAACATACGACATAATATATCCAATATTAAGGGTTTAAGTCTGAATCGTAAAAAAAAAAGTATTATCAGATCGGGTAAGTATACCTCGACATTGTATTTTTTAAATTAATTTATCCATCAATATCAGTCAGGGAATAACTTGGGTATGGTGAGCTGAATAAACACACCCAGTAAGTAGAAATGAACATCTTGGAATAAAGCGTGTTAAGGTTTCTATTCTATTCTATTAAATATTCTCTATCCATTCATGTTAGAGAAAATGAGCAGTCAGTATTACGTTGCTATGACAACAAGACGGTTCCAGTTTGTCGCGACGTCGCGACTACGCGTCGCCCGCCACGCGATATTTTAATATCTTATCCCTTTACTTACACCATACACCATACCAACCATGACGTGCTATGCTATAAATATTTGACATTAGTATGACGGAATTGTTGTCACGCGTCTGTCACTACAGTAGTATAGCTTGAATCTAGAATTATATTTATTTCGTACTTGTCCTCCTCGCACGGTCATGATTTGGAAAGGTGCAGTCGTGCGTGAGCTAATTTTTTTTTAATCAAACGATAGTATTCGAGTTTTTTGGTAGAGTGATATTAATAAACTATTAGTGACTCACAAATAGGGCTTAGATTACTGTCGGAAGAATCATCCTCCGAACTTCTTCCTTCTTCTTTTCTTGGCATCTGGCAAACTGATGTACTTAGTATCGGTCGATAATTGGCTGCTAGTTAAGTTTAATTGCCATTCTAATTTCAACTTAAAATCGATTCAATCGGCCGATAGGCTATCGGCCGATTCAAAGTCTGTATTCTGTAACCACCCTTTACAGCAGACGACATATCGCCTACGAAAGGTAAGACCGACTGTTCTCATCAGCTCCTCTAACGTTCTATGGAATAAATCAATTAATTAGAGTGTTTATAGTCAGTTCAATTTGCTCTAGACACTAAGTTCAGTACCGAAAAAGAATTTTTTATCCCATCCACTCGAAAAGTAGACTTCTTTATTACTGTTCTCAGGTCGTAAAGATCCTAATTATTCACATGTGGTTTGTAGCCGGTCAATAATGAATTTCCATACTTTCATTATTGACCTCTGGGCCATTTTGATGTACTTATTATAGTTATAAAAAAAATGATTGAAGTGAAGTGGGATTGAAAACAAGCTAGCTGATTAGGTCATCAAAATTAGGTTAGTACATAGGTGCTTCCTTTCCTATATGTAAACTAGAGGCTGCCCCGCGGTATTTCCCGCGCAGATTTCTCATAAACCCAAAAATCCCGTTTTTTCCCGTTCCCGTGGGAATTTCGGGAAATCCTTTCTTAGTGCTCACCTACACTCCCTAAGGAACCTACATACCAAATTTCAGCTTTGTACGCCCAGTAGTTTCGGCTCTGCGTTGTCTGTCAGTCAGTCAGTCAGTCAGTCAGTCAGTCAGTCAGTCAGTCAGTCAGTCAGTCAGTCAGTCAGTCAGTCAGTCAGTCAGTCAGTCAGTCAGTCAGTCAGTCAGTCAGTCAGTCATTCAGTAACGGAAGAGTTTTATATATATTGATTTTATCGTCGGATGGAATAAAAAGCAGTATATACAACTTGGGGGTAAAGTTATTCTTCCTCGGGTAAGGTTAAAATCCTCGCTTGTCCAAGTTTCAAGTCATTATTCCCTCACTACGTTCGTCGTTACGTAAAACCCTTGAAACTCTCTCTGCGCTCGGGTTTTAACAGACCACCCTCGTACTTAATACATCACTTTACACCCATGTTGAATAAACTACTACTATTTTATGTTTCTCAATATAGACATCTCGAAAAAATAAAGTTTGTAAATTGATCTAACTACCTATACATTGTATTTTTTATATAGGTAGTTGGAATAAAAATACAAAAATTTTAACCCTATAAAAATGTACCTATATGGGATGGGACAAATTAAATCCCAAAGTATGTTTTTAGTAGCCTAAAAATAAAATAGGTATGTATGTACCTATAATAAAGTAAGTAGACACTTACACTACCTACCTACATACAGAATAAGCCTTTCACGGGCAAAAATACAACTTATAAACATTGCATTACCACTTATAAATTTCATAAAAAATTTAATTATATAAAAATTCTTCTGTGTGAACGTCCAACGCCAGAACGTTATTTGAAATCGAGTATGGTCCATCTGAAAAAAAAACGATATAAATTAATAAAATTCAAAATTTATTTAAATTTTCGCATTTATATACATACCTATATTAGTTGAAAAATATTTTAGATTTTATTAAATACTAGAGGCTGCCCCGCGGTTTTTCCCGCGCAGATTTCTTATAAACACAAAAATCCCGTTTTTACCGTTCCCGTGGGAATTTCGGGAAATCCCTTCTTAGTGCTCACCTACACTCCCTAAGGAACCCACGTGCAAAATTTGAGCCCGCTACGCCCAGTAGTTTCGGCTCTGCGTTGTCTGTCAGTCAGTCAGTCAGTCAGTCAGTCAGTCAGTCAGTCAGTCAGTCAGTCAGTCAGTCAGACAGTCAGTCAGTCAGTCAGTCAGTCAGTCAGTCAGTCAGTCAGTCAGTCAGTCAGTCAGTCAGTCAGTCAGTCAGTCAGTCAGTCAGTCAGTCAGTCAGTCAGTCAGTCAGTCAGTCAGTCAGTCAGTCAGTCAGTCAGTCAGTCAGTCAGTCAGTCAGTCAGTCAGTCAGTCAGTCAGTCAGTCAGTCAGTCAGTCAGTC
This sequence comes from Euspilapteryx auroguttella, assembly GCA_951802225.1. NCBI lineage: Eukaryota > Metazoa > Arthropoda > Insecta > Lepidoptera > Gracillariidae > Euspilapteryx > Euspilapteryx auroguttella. The sequence continues at coordinate 13,144,409 of OX637641.1, read as the reverse complement.
AGTCAGTCAGTCAGTCAGTCAGTCAGTCAGTCAGTCAGTCAGTCAGTCAGTCAGTCAGTCAGTCAGTCAGTCAGTCAGTCAGTCAGTCAGTCAGTCAGTCAGTCAGTCAGTCAGTCAGTCAGTCAGTCAGTCAGTCAGTCAGTCAGTCAGTCAGTCAGTCAGTCAGTCAGTCAGTCAGTCAGTCAGTCAGTCAGTCAGTCAGTCAGTCAGTCAGTCAGTCAGTCAGTCAGTCAGTCAGTCAGTCAGTCAGTCAGTCAGTCAGTCAGTCAGTCAGTCAGTCAGTCAGTCAGTCAGTCAGTCAGTCAGTCAGTCAGTCAGTCAGTCAGTCAGTCAGTCAGTCAGTCAGTCAGTCAGTCAGTCAGTCAGTCAGTCAGTCAGTCAGTCAGTCAGTCAGTCAGTCAGTCAGTCAGTCAGTCAGTCAGTCAGTCAGTCAGTCAGTCAGTCAGTCAGTCAGTCAGTCAGTCAGTCAGTCAGTCAGTCAGTCAGTCAGTCAGTCAGTCAGTCAGTCAGTCAGTCAGTCAGTCAGTCAGTCAGTCAGTCAGTCAGTCAGTCAGTCAGTCAGTCAGTCAGTCAGTCAGTCAGTCAGTCAGTCAGTCAGTCAGTCAGTCAGTCAGTCAGTCAGTCAGTCAGTCAGTCAGTCAGTCAGTCAGTCAGTCAGTCAGTCAGTCAGTCAGTCAGTCAGTCAGTCAGTCAGTCAGTCAGTCAGTCAGTCAGTCAGTCAGTCAGTCAGTCAGTCAGTCAGTCAGTCAGTCAGTCAGTCAGTCAGTCAGTCAGTCAGTCAGTCAGTCAGTCAGTCAGTCAGTCAGTCAGTCAGTCAGTCAGTCAGTCAGTCAGTCAGTCACTCAGTCAGTCAGTCAGTCAGTCAGTCAGTCAGTCAGTCAGTCAGTCAGTCAGTCAGTCAGTCAGTCAGTCAGTCAGTCAGTCAGTCAGTCAGTCAGTCAGTCAGTCAGTCAGTCAGTCAGTCAGTCAGTCAGTCAGTCAGTCAGTCAGTCAGTCAGTCAGTCAGTCAGTCAGTCAGTCAGTCAGTCAGTCAGTCAGTCAGTCAGTCAGTCAGTCAGTCAGTCAGTCAGTCAGTCAGTCAGTCAGTCAGTCAGTCAGTCAGTCAGTCAGTCAGTCAGTCAGTCAGTCAGTCAGTCAGTCAGTCAGTCAGTCAGTCAGTCAGTCAGTCAGTCAGTCAGTCAGTCAGTCAGTCAGTCAGTCAGTCAGTCAGTAAAGTAAAAAGTAAAGTAAAACATGATTTATTCAATACAGGATACAAGATATCGCTTATTGAAAGTCAATTAGACTAATCTAATTAATATTGATACCTTATTTCGTAAAGTATCCTATACTGATAGAGGCGAGGTAGTTCAGGGTGCCCACTAATTGGCTCTGGCAAACAATGTTTGCCTTGCCTTACGACAATGTCGCCTGGAGACGCCCCCAAACGAGCCCTCCTCTGTCAAATGATTCTACTCCCTTTCGCAATGATTTTACAGCGTAGAGAAGAAAGGGGTAACAAACTCTACTTTACAATTTCTCTCTCTTTTTTTTTTTTTTGTTCTTATATATGTGACATTACAATTCAATTTACAGTACAAAGAACATAAATTAATAAGATTTAAAGTACATACATGAAATAGTGAAAATATCGTGCAGAGCTAGACTACTTCCATGCGTCTTTGTCGTTTTCATAGTCATCAACATTGTAATAAGCTTTCTTAATCAAACCTTTTTTGATACGAGTTTTAAACTCATTATCATTCAGGATCAAAATCTCTTCTGGGATCTTGTTATAAAATCTTACTTCGTTTCCTATAAAGCATTTGTTTGTCCGTTTTAGTCTGTTCTGTGGAATACTTAGTTTGTTTTTGCTACGCGTTCTAAGGTCTTTAATTTTATCACATTTTTTATCAAACATATGTAAGTTTTTACGAGTATACATAATAATTTCAAAGACGTACTGGGACGGAAGCGTCAAAATATCAATTTCTTTGAATTTTTGTCTGAGGGACTCGCGAGCTTTAAGCTGATAAATGTTTCTAATTGCACGTTTTTGTAGTATAAAAATGACGTTAATATCTGCAGCTCTTCCCCATAGAAGCAAGCCATAGGTCATTAAGCTATGAAAGTAACTGAAATACACAAGTCTCGCGGTAGAAACATCAGTTAATTTTCTGATTTTCCAGATTGCGTACGCAGCCGAACTGAGCCTTGCCGCAAGATTTGAGATATGGGGGCCCCACTGAAGTTTCGAATCTAGAGTGATACCAAGGAATACAGTTTGATTTACCAGATTAAGCTTGTTATTGTCCAAATATATGTCTGTATCATAAGCAGTCACATTTGGCAAGGAAAACTTAATGCAATTAGTTTTCTTTGCGTTCAAAAGTAAATTATTAGAAGTAAACCATTGAGAAATCTCCACTAATGTTTTGTTTATATCTAAGTTGAGGGAGTCACCTCGTTTAACTTTAAATGTTAAAGAGGTGTCGTCCGCAAAGAGGACAACATCAGTAAGTTTATCTAACATGTAAGGGAGATCATTTATGTAGACTAGGAATAGGAAAGGCCCCAATATCGATCCCTGAGGTACACCAATCTTGATAGGACAACCTGCAGACACCGCACCACCCACGTCCACTCGTTGGTCGCGATCAGTAAGATAAGAGGCAAGTAGATCAAGTGATTTATCAACTAAGCCATAGTGCTGTAATTTAAGTAGCAAAGTCTCATGATCAACGCAGTCAAAAGCCTTCGAGAGGTCACAGAAAACCCCAATAGCATCGTGAGAATCCTCCCAGGCTCCATAGACATCGCTGATGAGTTTGTGACCTGCGTCTAAGGTAGACCGCCCTTTCCTAAAACCAAATTGATTTTTGTGTAGGAAGTTATTGACTGAGAAGTGAGACGCTAATTGTGCAAGAATAAGTTTTTCAAATATTTTACTTAAGGCTGGAAGAACCGCGATTGGTCTATAATCAGTGGGGTTTTCGGTATTTCCAGATTTAAAAATTGGAATGATTTTGCTGTACTTCAATAAATTTGGAAAAATGCCTTTTTCGATACAAGAGTTAAAAATTAATGCTAGATGAGGCGCTATTAGTGTTATAACAGGTTGAAGTACTTTAATTGATATCCCCCATAAGTCTTCTGTCTTTTTTAAATTGAGTTCCTTAAATATCTTAATAATGCATTGCGGTCCAACATGGCGAAACGTGAGTGGAGGCGGGGCGATGTCAACATGTTCCTTAAGTATAGATTCCGCGGCGCTGGCAGATGCGTTAAGGTCTTTAGTGGTTTGAAATGGGATGTTAGCAAAGAATGATTCGAATTCATTCGCAATTTCCGACTTATCTGTTACGACTTTACCATTTAAGTTTAAAGCTTGAATGCTTTCCTTACCGTTAGCTTTACCAGTTTCTTTATTAATAATACGCCAGACAGTTTTACTTTTATTTTTCGAATTTCTAATTTTATTATTTAAATTAATAGATTTAGCTTTGGTGCAAACTATCTTAAACAATTTAGAATAACTCCTAACATGTTCAAGAAATGAAGGGTCTTGATCAAAAGTTTTCCTATCATATAACTCATATAGGGCATCTCTGCTTTTCCTAATTCCCGGCGTCGCCCAAGTACTAAAATTTGAATTTTTATTACTGCAAACTTTTTTGAATTTAAATATAAGATCGAATTCAATCCGTATCGCGGAAAATAACTCTTGATATAGTGTATTGGGATCATCTGCCTCAAAGCTCAGCAAGGCAAGGCGCATCTGAAGACTATGATAAAATCTTTCCATACGACTTTGGTTCATTGGCCTATAAACTAACGAGTTTTCTTTTTCTTGTTCAACTGTGTACAATAAAACATTTAGACCCTTATGATCTGACCTTAAAGAAGTTAACAATGATTTTTTGAAGTAATTACCGTTCATTGCTATGTTATCTAAACAAGTTGCAGACGTACCCGCTATTCTAGTGGGTTCGTTGAACAAAAACTTAAAATTAAAAGACTGGAATAGGCCTAATAGAGTGGTCCTTTGGGTCGTGTCTGTAAGTAAGTCAACATTGAAATCTCCACAAATGACTACTGTTTTATTTGAACAGCTTACTTTACCCAGTACGTCTTCCATTGCAGTTACAAAATTATCGAAGTTGGAAGAAATGGGAGGACGGTACACACATAGAATTATATAGCGGTCTAGCTCTGCACACGCAACCTCACAGGTGCTTTCAACTGAAAGTTTGACAAAGTCCTTTCGCTCTTTAACTTTATTAATATTCCTAGTTAATATAAGGCAACCACCTCCATTTGAGAGATTCCTGTTAAATACACTTGTTACTTTAAAATCTAGGAGACTAAAGTTCATTTTGTGTGGTTGTAACCATGTTTCTGTCAGACAAAGAATATCACATTTAAAATCTTCTAGGAAAATTTCAATTTCTAAAATTTTGCCAGAGAAGCGATTTATGTTCTGGTGAATTAGACTAAGTGTACAAGGCTGCTTCTCTGTTGTCTGGCTATGGAGTTTAAAGAACTCCTTGTTTGTAAATGTTTGTTAGAATTACTACTAACCGTCGGGTCCTTAACTAAATCTATCGACTTACCCACAATAGTGGTTGGGTCACTTATATTGTACGCTAAAAGACTAGCAAGATGTCTCCTACAACTAGATTTTAGATATATTTTATCTACGTGTATATAAAAGTTCCTAATGAATTTATTTATGTCAAATAATAATATTTTGTCTCTATGACGAAAAGTCAAATTATACATTAAAATATTTAGGCTATGGATTTTATTATTAAGTTCTACGGAGTTATAATTTGAGAACGGAAAGTAACAAATAATAATTTTCCCTGTTCCCATGTCGCAATTTTCTATTTTTAATAATAATGAACTAAAGAAATTTATAATGTCCTTCTTACACGTGTTGGAACTTTCGCCTAGTAAAAGAATCTTAGTAACATTTTTTTCCCAATCATTGACTAAAAGTTTATTTGTAATATAATTAAAATTACGACCAGGAAAGCAATTATTACATACTGCTTGCTTTAAATTGTAGTTAAGTAATTTACCTACACCTAATCCTAATCTATCTGAGTAAACTACGGAACGGGGGGGCGGTGCGGGACCCGCGCGGGCGGCCGGCGTTCCGCTCGCCACCGTCGCTGCCGCCGCGGGGGTGCTGGGCGCTTCATCCGGCGCCGTCGTCGATTCCGCCGCGGCGGAGCCCGGCGCTCCGCCCGCCACTGTCGCTGCCGCCGCGGGGGAGCCCGGCGGCGCTCTGCCAGTCAACGTCGCTGCCGCGGGGGATTCCGGCGCTACGCCCGTAGTTGCCGTCGCCGCGGGGGGCGCCCGAGAGCGCTCCGGCGAGCCTCGCTGCACCCTCGCGGGAGCAGGGGGTTCCCGCCGCCTGGCCGCTGCCGCCGCCCTCCTGCGCGCCCTTCTTGATCGTCGTGTTCCCTCTGCCGCGTCTGATGGTTGATCTGAAGCGGCGCGCACACTCGCCGCCACCGGCACATGGCTCTGGTCCGGTGCGGTAGCTGCTTGCGCGGCCGCCGGTGCGGGCGGTGTGGAAGACGGCGCGGGTGACGTGGGAGGGCACGCAGGCGGTGTGGGAGACGGCGCGGCAGGACGGGCGCGCGCCGCCAGCGCGGAGGCCGCGAGCCGCTTGGCCGCGGCGCGGGAGAGCGGCGTGAGCGCGGGCACGGCGCGGCGCGCCCCCGCAGCCCCCGCCGCCCCCGCAGCCCGCCCAGGAGGAGCTCCAGGCGTGGAGAGGCCCAGTCAGTCAGTCAGTCAGTCAGTCAGTCAGTCAGTCAGTCAGTCAGTCAGTCAGTCAGTCAGTCAGTCAGTCAGTCAGTCAGTCAGTCAGTCAGTCAGTCAGTCAGTCAGTCAGTCAGTCAGTCAGTCAGTCAGTCAGTCAGTAACGGAAGAGTTTTATATATATTGACTAGCTGGTGCCCGCGACTTCGTCTGCGCATATAATATATTGGTATGGAATAAAGATTATTAACTTAATAAAATCTTAAGTCTGCTCATTTTATTACTTATTACAATAACGCACACTTTGGACACGAATCAATTAATTAATTTTTTTTCTATATCTTTAGTTTGAACGCACCAATACGGGATTGTATAATCCCAATGCGAATAGTCTGAGCGCTATCATAATACAGGTCGCCGTTAGACAGTGGATCAGACTGGCGCAGGACCGTGGTGTGTGGCGTGCTAGAGAAGAGGCCTATGTCCAGCAGTGGGCTCTTACAGGCTGATGATGATGATATCATAGTACATACATACTTCAAAGCTAGGTTATATTCGTAAGGGGCGCGCAATAACACGCTAGCAGTCTGAGCACTATCATAGTACTTGACTACTTGTAAGCTGGCAAATTTTTGTAAGGCGCACTCACTCGCGCACTAACTCGCGAGTAGTCCTAACGCTATCGTAGTACTTAGCTCGGGAATGTTTGTAAGCCACAATCACTAACTCGCGGGCACTCTAAGTGCTATATCTGTACATGAAAGCTGGGGAATGTTCTGAAGTCACTAACTCGCAAACGTCTGAGCGCTATCATAGTACTTGTCAGCTCGGGAATGTTTGTAAGCCACAATCACTAACTCGCGGGCAGTCAAAGCGCTATATCTGTACTTGAAAGCTGGGTAATGTTCTAAAGTCACTAACTCGCAAACGTCTAAGCGCTATCATAGTACTTGGCAGCTCGGGAATGTTTGTAAGCCACAATCACAGATTCGAGGGCAGTTTAAGCGCTGTATTTGTACTTGCAAGCTAGGGAATGTGAAGGTCCGAGACCCGAATACTTTAATCACGTTTATTCAATATTATTTAAAATTTTTAGCCGTTCTTGACTTATAAATAGTGTTATGAACACTACTTTCTTTCATATATATTAATATAGTGCGCCCCATTCCCAATATTCCCGTGGGAATTCCGGGATAAAAAGCAGCCTATCTCGTTTCTCAGGCTCAAGACTATGCATTGTATAGATATAGTGTGTCCCCGCGGCTTTGCTAGCGCACTTTCCCTTGAAACATAAAATTCCCAATATTCCCGTGGGAATTTCGCGATAAAAAGTAGCCTATGTCCTTTCTCAGGCTCTAGACTATCCATATACCAAATTTCATCCAAATCGGTTCAGTAGTTTTCTCAGGACAGCAGGACAGACAGACAGACAGAGTTACTTTCGCATTTATAATATTAATAAAATATAGTATGGATTCTAAGCAGTTTTGTCATGTGATAGTAAAGTCTCGTCACTAACGTAAATTTTAAAAAATTACAGCTTTATTGATATTTAATACATACAAGTACCAACTTGTTCAATATGAAGTAACATACCAATTTGGAAGAATTCGGTACGTGGATGGCCGCGGTCCTCCCTGGACGCGGCGAGGGCGTGCCGCAGGGCCAGCCCGACCGCCACGGACAGCACCGTGGGCGGCTCGGCTACTGCTGCAATTTCAAATTATATTTCACTTAACAATAAAACTTTGGTTCTTGGGTTTATCTATATTTTCTTAAACTTTTGTCAAGGTGAATTTAATTCATGTCATTGATTATATACCTCTAGCCCCTAAAATTCCTGTAGGGTTGTAGGAATTCCTCAAAAATTTTACCCTAAAATCCAAGGGAATATCTTTTGCCATAGGAACGTAATAATTCCAGGTTCTGTCCGTTAATAGTTCACCATTTTCTTTGTCGAATAAAAGCTCTTCCGTCGTCCAATAGCCCATTCCCATGATGAATGCTCCTTCTACCTAAAATACAATTATTACATTGTTTATAATCCACGGGAACAATAAATTGAATAGGTAAATTAACAAGTGAGTGCACTGAAAAAATAATAATTTCTGTTCTGTCTACACAAAAGCCACAACGAAAAGTTCGGGCTTGCTTATGTGCTTTGTTGGTTTATTAAGTTTTCTGCTGATTATCTCACCTGTCCAAGATCGATGGCAGGATTGAGACTGGTGCCGGCATCAATGACCAAGTCGGTCCTCCTTATTTCAAACTCTCCTGTGAGAACATCTAGCTCCGTCTCTACCACCGCGCCGCCACCAACCATGTAGTTCATCACGTCGTTGGACGTCGTCTGATAACTGACTTGTAAATTTATTCCCGCCAGATAAGCGCGTTCGATCAAAGCCTCCCAAGTAGGATCATTTAAAATGTCTCTAACCGCTTGCAATCGATCTAACAATATTTGACAGCATTTGACCGCACCGAGACACACTAATTCCGACGTTCTGGAGTCCCCAGTTGTAAGGGTATTAGGATTCTTTTGCGAGCTATTCGCTTCTACTCTAACTTTGTCAGTAGATATTTTAAGAGTGTAGGAAACTATTTGGATGACTTTAGTGTTCACACCCTGGCCGACTTCTACCCCACCATGACTTACAGATATTGATCCGTCCCCGTGGTATACTGAGAGCAACACATGGTAGTCGTTGGCAACAGAAGCTGGCCAGCTCATGAGTGCCACCCTTAGCCCACGCTTTTTCCAACGATTTATCTTATTAAACTGTTCAACTTCTTCTTTACGCTTATTATATTCACTATCCTCTCTGAGTTGTTTTATTACTTCAACAATATTAGGGTTATTTATTACATTTAGATTTTGCTCTCTTATTTCGAGAGGATCTTTATCTAGAGCATATGATATTCGTTCCATTATATACTCTGTCATAGAAATGGCTTCAAGTGTTCCTTAAAAAAAAAACACAGATGCTTAAAACAAAAAGCTGCGCACTGTGTGCCCTGCTGTGTGCTTCCAAAAATATTTTTTACCTGGCGATCGCATCCAACTGTTAGAGTAGGTGTCAGTGGTGACGTTAAAGAACTTCAACTGCCATCTTCTACTGTCGTAGCAGTTCTTCACCGCTTCTGCAGCAGCCGCAATTACTTGATCCGAAAACACGTAACCGTTATCTTCAAAAAGGTGGTATTCAAGATACTGAATTTCACCTCTATCGTTCACACCAACCTGAGAAAACAATTAATATTGTGTAGTTTCAAGGTTCACAATTCAAAATATGACCATTTCATGTTATACAAATTATAAAAAAACACTGTACGGTATAAGTTTAAAAAATAATAATTATAAAACTATTGCTTCAAAGTCGAATTATGATAAAACCTATTCTTGATATAAACATACTGCCTTTTATTACCTCAAAGTCACGAGTACATGGCAATCGTTTTCCAACTATTCGCATGTTGGCCTGGATACTCATAATAAATCTGCACGGTCTGTTCATCAGATGGGTGACTAGTGCGCACGCCGTCGACACGAGGTTGCAGCGAGATATCTTGGCGCCATAGGACCCTCCGAGTCGATTAATAACAACACTCACTCTAAAGAGAAAGTTTAATACGGTGTATTATTAACACTTTTATTATGGATCCTGGATGGGTATCATCATCAATCAATATATATATCAATACATAGTATAAAATGAAGTCGCTTCCTGCGTCTGTCCCTATGTATGCTTAACTCTTTAAAATCATGCAATGGATTTTGATGCGGTCTTTTTTAATAGATAGAGTGATTGAAGAGGAAGGTTTATAAGTATTATACATGCACATAATACTAATAGGTTAGGCGTTACGAAGTTTGCCGGGTCGACTAGTTTAAAATTAAGCTAACTTTTGATACTACATTGCGCTGAACAGTGAGCATACCTGTTTGTTGGAATGTTTAGGACATCTGCAACACTCTGCTGAGTCGAGTCTGGCCAGTGAGAGGAAGGAAATATCTCTATGCCATTTTCACTAGGTCTACTAATACATTGTAAAGTTTCCATAGTAAAAAAGTATTGACCAAAAATATTATCTGTCCCTTTTAACACCCTCTGCACTTCTAATCCCCGGTCTCTGGCTGGCACAGCCAAAAATAGAGATATTCTACTTTTATCTTTGTCCTTGGCATCCTGAATTGTTAGCAGCGGAGGTTTTTTTGTAGTCTTGTAACGAACTTGAACTAGCAATGCAGCCCTTTTTGCCAGTCTATCGCTCTCAGCAACTATTATTCCTATCGGCTGATCATAATACTTGACTCTTCCGCTACAGAGGATTTCTTCTGGCGTAAAGTATGAAATCACCTTAGGTGAAAGAAAGTTATTTATTCCAGGAATATCTTTAGCTGAGAAAAACTGTAAAACACCTGGAATTTTCTGAAATGTTTGTAACGTTTAATTAGATATTTAGTAAACGGTACCTACTAAGAAAAAAAAGGTACAATAATGAACTAACTAGTGCAGGCGTAGGATCGATGTGCTCTATTTGACCCGAGTACACGTCAGCTGTGACGAAGGCGGCAAACACCTCCTGCGCCTGAGTCGGCAAGTCGTCGGCGTACTTGGCCTCGCCCGCGCACTGGATCAGAGCATCTAGCTTGGGATATGGTTCTGTTATAGGCCAAATTATAGGATTTGTATCAAACACTTGTGTAGAGCTCGACAAGGGTCTGCTTTTACGTAGGTCTTTTCTTCCAGATCGATAAATTGGTTTAAGTCGATCTTCCGGGATCAAAGATATATTTGCCTGAAAAAATAAAAAGCATAGTATTGGTTCTTAATATTAAATTAGATATTCTTGATATATTTGTCTCCATTTACCTTATAAAATAGTCCGACGGCCAATTTCCTTCTGAATTGTGGCGGCATGTCACCTGGAATGTCTGTAACAACTAATTCTTTTTCTAGAACTCGGAGTGCCCCTGAAAGCACGTTGTTGGTAAAAACTTTCTTGCCTATAAGGTATTTTTCAGTTTCATAGGCGTGATTGAAAGCTGCTGAGAGTCCACCGAATACAATCCTAGCCGAATTGATTGTTTCTCTATCTTTATTGAATCTGTATAAAACTGCCTCATTCACTTGAGCGTGTGAACCTTGCGATCGCGGCATTATCTGTAAAAAAGGAATAAGTATCTTTGATTGAAACTATTATATTATAAGAAGAAGCTAATAGGCGACTTTTCCCTTTTAAATGTACCTTTTAAATAGTGAAAATGGCTTTCGCGTAAAAATTTATGAATCTTACCTTGAAGGAAATAACTTTATAATCATCACCTAGGGGTGGAAACTTGACATTAAGGATCAGTTTACCCTTCATGTCAATGTGAAGGAATTGTACAAGAGTAGCTTCAATCATGCTACCATTGATGTCCACTAAAATTATAATAATAAAAAAATTACTATTGTACAAACATAACTCTACATTAATTTAGAGAAAGCTGAAAGTTGAAGCTTCATTCATAGAGGCATTCAGCTGTATAAATAGATCGGATTGTGTGACTGAAACATTATCTTCGTAAGGTAGCTTTCACATAACGTGCGTAATGTCATTGTTGGCCTTGTCCTTACAAGCTAAACATAGTATATTTTTCTAACTAAATAGATAGATATTATAAAAACACCAATAAAAACTGGAAGGTACCACAACTTACATATAGTCACCATAGCACCTACACATTCGGATATCAGAAACATGTCCGATGCAAAGGAGTTGTCCCTGTGTTTCAGCATGAAGTTCCCGGCAATGCTTCCAATCTGTAATTAAATATAGGTCATTTAATTAAGATGTTATCTTATTTAATTTCATTTTACGTGTTGTACGGATTGTTAATATCGGCGAAGGGACCTTATCATAAAATAATTACTTTCTAAGTTAAATACAGTTTAAATACATAAAATAATTCAATAATAAATTCGTGATCCAAAAAGTCACATAATGCATTAATTTTTGTGGTGTCCGCAACTTACATTTCTTACTGGAAAATGCGCAACCAAATTTATATGTTCACGTAATTTCTCCAGATACTTGAACTCGTCACGCTCTAATGCAAGGTTATGGAAGATGTTCATCACATCGGTTAGTGTGGTGGCTCCTCCGATCACTAGGTTTTGATCAAGATAGCACTTCTTCAACTGCCACACTGAATTTATATCAATTAACACTCTTGGTAGTTCCAGTACAGGAATAGCCCCTTTAAGAATAATACACATTTTTTTAAAGCTTCTTATTCAATTAAAAAAGATTAGATTTTTATGGACTTAGTTGAAAGTAAAATACCACAGTATCATACCTTTTCCCGTATTACCGACGATAAAGGAATATGAGCCAATGCCCTCCACGTTTAATACAGTAAAGATATCATTCAAACTGTGCACCCGATACCAAACTTTATTATCTTTTAATATGATTTTCTTAATTCCATTTTCTTTAACGTCTTCTTTATTAACGAGACACCAATCACGATCGGAGCTGCAAGGTGTAGGACAGGTCTTTTTGCAGATAGTTAAGTCTTCAATATCCGCGATCTTTTTAGGTCGTGGGGGAGCATCCTTTGCAAAGCTTTTAAATGCATCGAGGATGGGTCTGTACCCTGTGCAGCGGCACACGTTGCTGCCGAACGCATCCTCTACTTGATACTGAGTGACATCGTAGTGGTTAGATTCGAGAAAACTGGAACATAAAGCAGGCATAATAATACCCAATTTAATTACCCACCAGAAGTTTATTTACCAGAATAACCCACCAGTCAGAATACCTACGCAATATAAAAAAATTTATCGCACTGAAATCGCATTGCTGTTTGAGTGCCATCAAATTTTTGTCTTTAGCCATGTTGTACGTTTATTAATTACGAGCTTTCCCGGCTTACTTCGTTACGCCATACAATATAAGATACTACAAAAGACTTGGCTCTATAGACTCTGTTCTTTTGCCTGCCCAGAATGGGCTTGATAAAAAAAACAAACAACAACAACAACAAACCACCTGTCAAAATATGTAAACAACGGAAAAAATATTGCACCTTGGGTTACATTATTTGAGTTTAGGTAAGGATCCCTAATTTTTATGAAAATCTAATATAGCCTATGACACTCGCGGTTAGTGTAGCTTCCTACCAGTCAAAGAATTTTTCAAATCGGTTCAGTATTTCCGGAGCCTATTCGTTACAAACAAACAAACAAACAAACAAACAAATCTTTCCTCTTTATAATATTGGTATAGATTACCGAAAACGAAATCAATACTATAGGTACCTATTGCAATGTTTTAATAATTGGTAACGAGACGGTGCCGCTATATAGCGGTCGTCATCTAGCTATAATGGAACCCATTAGGTCCATGTAGGTGTGGCAGACATCCCATGTCGTCTATGTAGATCTCAATGTAGGCTATGTAAAGAATAGTGAGGTCGTCGTCGTTGATGCTGTTCACCTGTACATGGTCATGACCCAGCCGGCGCTGCAGTAGCCGCACTGCGAGCCGTTGCGCTCGGCCAGCGCGGCGGACACGGGGTGGTAGCCCTGCCGCCGGCTGCCGATGCCCTCTATCGTTGTTATACTCCAGTCTTGGCATTGTGTTATTGCTACCATGCACTGAGGTAAAAGTTACATTTATTAAAACATTGGTAAATATTAAAATTTATAATAACGAATAATGTAGGTAAGGTAATCCTTACCCCTTTTTTTTTGTAAATATTTAACATACAATTCAACAACTTCATCATCATCATCATCAGCCTGTAAGAGCCCACTGCTGGACATAGGCCTCTTTTCTCGCACGCCATGCACCACGGTCCTGCGCTAGTCTGATGCACTGCCTACCGGCGACCTTTACTATGTCGTCAGACCATCGGGCTGGTGGTCTGCCTACTTCACGTCGTCCGTTTCTAGTCCACCACAACAACTTTTGAGCCTAAATTCGTCGCACCGTAAGGACATCTTTCTACTTCCATTGCTAAAGTCCTGAAATTCACAAAGAGAAGTAGAGTCGAGAGCGAGCGGGCTGTCTGCGATCTATTGTAGGTTGTAGGTGTCTCCTTATAGCTCTTTCTTGTTATCGGCTTAATTAATAGTTAAGTAAATAAAGAGAAAAAAAAAACAATTATTCAACTAAAATTTAGGAGGTAGACAGAAGGAAAACTAACATAACAGTATAGAAAGTATGTGCACTTGCCTCTTACCACATGACCATAAAAAGTTATGTGAATCGTTGTAGCGGAGTTATGGCTCGATCACCAACACCGAAAAACAAAATTCAATAAAGCAAAAACACCTACCGAATTCACAGAGAAGGTCCTTGGGTGTCCAGTGTAGGGATCAGCAGCGGTGACGGCCACCACGCATGCGCCGCAGCCAGCTTCCTTGCACATGAACTTGGTTCCCTTCAGCAGCAGTTGTTCACGGATGTACTCCAGTAAATGTACGTCTGAATCTACTTCTGGACCCACTAAAATGTTGGTTTTTATTACCACCCAATAGATAGATAGATAGAAACTTACGAAAATATTTCGTACGTAATTGGTAATACGCAAATAGGCACAATCACAATACCAATCTAACTTGAGTGCTTAAATATTTTCAATTAGTTAGGTAATAAGTTTTTTTATTTTTTCAAAATATTAAACTTACCTGAATATTTGTTACCATTTACTTTGAATGTAATCCGGTCCATGTTTTTGATTTATTAACTTCACAAGTTTAAAGCTCAGCTTAATTATTTGAACCGACGACGACTACACTATACTATACTACTACACATTGATCCACATGTAGGCAGCGCGCTGCCGCACTGAACAAATTGTAAACTGCAAATGACCCTACAGGTGCTACAGGCACAGGATACATAGGGAGTAAACTTAACTATGTAATAGGTTTATTAATCATCCGAGTTAACAAGCGGCAAAATAACAATTCTTTTAACACTGTCGGTACTTTAATTGCTAGTTTAGTAACATATTATCAGAATCGTTTTTTGCTGATTCGTGCCTTTTTTTTTTTTTTTTTTGTAACGGGGAGAAATGCCTTACGCACTTCCCGTCGCTCGGGGGTGCGACGGGGGTGTGTGGGGATTGCACCCACTAAAACTCCCCGGTGGCCGCCTCAGCGATTTGGAAAGGACCCCGGGATTCGCCTCAAAGCCTTCCGCTAGGATCCTTCCCATGCATAGCTGCATTCCAGCTTCTGCCTCAGGGAGGGTATGTTCCTCCCTCCCCTGCATTGCTGATTCGTGCCTAGGCCTACCACTAACAACTCTTCCAATCGGTAACTTTTAGTTACATATTAAAATGGTGGCTGAGTTCTGTTCCCACGCTATGATAAAAATAATACAGAAAAGTATTATTTTTCAGTTCTGAACTCAGAACTCCTCTATTCGTAAAAAAAAAAAAAAAAAAATATTTCAGCCTTATGCATTTACTAAAGGCAGCCAAATTCGACGTGCATTCCAGATGCGGAAAATGAACCTATTACAAATATATGAAATAAAGAAATTTTTGACTTATGAAGGCGTATAGGTAGGTAGGTTTTTGTTTTTTAAATTAAACAACCAATTAGTCATAAAATTGTAATTATTTTCGCATACATAAATGTATAGACCACTTGTAAGTACAAAAATATTCGAATTACTCATGTAACTATTGTAATGTTTTCAATAACAAAGCATGGTTTATAATAATAACATCAATCACAGACAATAAGATCTAGTTTAAAATGGTTTGTTCCTAAATGCTGATTACTATTCAGTCCTATATACGATAATTGTAATGTTAACTAACAACATTTAAAGCGTCTGTTCTAATTGATCAAGAGTTTTGCACTACGCCCCATTCCATTCTAAAGAAGTAGGTTATTCATAATTCAAAAATGTTGGTTATATTGTGATATGTAATCTAAATAATAATGTAAAAATTCTAGGAGAACTTGGTAAACAATAAAAACTTTTCGAAAATTACCTATTTTTAACAATTGTCTAACCATTTGCTAAATAAAACAGATTTCACAGACTATTCTCGGAGCACTATAATAATAATAACTAAACCCAAAAATTTATAATGTTAAATGTACTGTATGTAAAAAGGTGTATTAACTTAAATTCTACGACTAAAGCATCATCATTCAAATAAGTATGGATTATGTAGGTATTTAATTAACTTAAAATGAAGCATTTCATTGTGGTCATGATACTCAATTACGTATGTAATGTATGTACCTCATAAATTATTCAATATTTGGTTTCAGTATAAGTAGGTATATCATTACTTTCAAGCTCGCCAAAGCCAATTAAATTGACTATTATTGTTTAATTTACATTAGAATTAAAAGTTAAAAACATCACATTTGAAGAGAACACCTTAGAAAATACAAAACCTTTTCTTAAATATTTTTCTTTTTAATAAATTAATAAAACCCGACGTTTTTACGATATATTAAGTAGATAGATCATAAAAATATAGAATTCAAAAACGCAAATACAAAAAGTTATATTGTAGGTACAGATAGTTTTATGTGTATGTATAGTAAGTAATAAAAATTTAATCTCTATAAGTTACTAACTAACTATACTACAGAGGTTTGGCTTATTGTCTCATTGTAGGTATATTTAATAGATTTAAGATATAATTATTTTTGATTGGGCTTAATCTAAACCAACAGGCGGTCATCTGAGATCTGTGACCTGAGAAACAAACAAACAACTACGGCGTGTCTTGTATTGAAACTAAAACAATACATAAACTATAGCGAGTTTACTATGTACTATGTTTCAGCGTAACTTGGTCGCTCAGAAGTACCTACCGCAGCCAGGGGGCCTAATATGGCCGCAATTGCAATATTGTCTTTGTCCTCTAGAGTGTCAAAGTCAGTATAAAAAAAACGTATAGAGGACGTAAAGCAATATTGCAAATGTGGCCATAATAGTACCCCAGAACAGCTTACACGGAGTATTATTGGACTCTATAATAATACATAAAAACAGGCGACGCGACGCGCCCTAGTCACCTAGGCCTAGTATGTAGGAGTAAGTAGGTCTACCAGTTTTTTTAAGCTTTATGAATATCTTGTGGAAGTACATCGTGATAGCGTGTTATTAATAGTTATTATTATACAATTAGCCTTTTATTAATTGATAAAACAATATAAAAGTACGTCGTGAAATCAAATAAACATTTACCCTTTACCTTATAATTCTATTGATTACCTTGGTAGGTTGTACAGTGGCGGACTAGGAGGCTGTAACAGATTTGTCTATGATTTCGTCAGCCCTAGACTGTATTACTTGAGAACAAGACCTATTTTGCAATACATAAAAACCGGAAGTGTTACGCCGACCGTGTCCACCACTGTACTATTATTTTCCTACATAGCTCAGATTATCAACTACTTACCTACCTCAAATTCGTTGCTAATGTAATTGTGAAAGTTCATTACAAATGTTTTTCGCAAACAAGAGTTTGTTTCAACTATGGAATGGAACATTTTTTAAATAAGAGATAACTTTAATAGTGTTTTATTTTACCATCGTTTAAAAATATCATCCAAAAGTAGGTAGGTAATATAATTAAACTGCTATCAGATAAATTAATGTGGACAATTTATAATAAGTGGCGTGTTTACCAAAATATCCAAAATTTTAGTAAGAAACATATCAAACATAACACCCTTATAACACTACTAGCTTTTGCCCGCGGCTTCGCACGCGCTTTTTCATTAAAAACGTTAATTACTGGTTGATTTACTACTCAGGATTTAGGTGACATCATTTCTGATCGCACCCTTACTGAAGTTAACATAGGTACTCAAGGAAATCGATTTTACATACTAAATAATTAGTCCGGTAATCCCCGTTCCCATGGGAATTTAGTTAATTCCTTTCTTTCAACACCCTTTTATCCACTGAGGAACTTGTACACAACTTTCACGTCGAAGTACTCAAGGAAGTCGATTTTCATTCTGACAAAAAAGTCCCGTTATTTTCGTTCCCGTGGAAATTTTGAAAATTACTTTCTTTCAACATTCCTACATTGACTTAGACTGTACACAAAATTTTACGTCGATACACTCAAGGATGTCGATTTTTCATTCTTACTAAAAAAGTCCCGCAATTCCCGTTCCCGTGGGAATTTTGTAAATGTCTTTTTTTCAACACTTCTTCATTCAGTGAGGAACCTGTACTCAAAATTTTACGTCGATGCACTCAAGGATGTAAATTTTTCATTCTTACTAAAAAAAAGTCCCGTAATTCCCATTCCCGTGGGAATTTTGTGAATTTCCTTTTTTCAACATTTCTTCATTCACTGAGGAACATGTACACTAAATTTCACATCGATACACTCAATATTGTCGATTTTTCATACTAACTAAAAAGTCCCGTAATTCGGGAATTTCGGGAAATCCTTTCTTAGCGGATGCCTACGTCATAACATCTACATGCCAAATTTCAGCCCGATCCGTGCAGTGGTTTGGGCTGTGCGGTGATAGATCACTATGTCAGTCAGTCAGTCAGTCAGTCACCTTTGACTTATATATATTTAGATTAGATAGATACATGCACAAAATAGTAATAGGTTAGGCGGTACGAAGTTCCCGGGTCGACTATTTATAAATTATATTTAAAAGCTAGACATTGATTGCTTTAAAATTAAGCAATATTACGATACCATTATTTTTTATAATAACTCGTAGTCAACAATGCAGTGTATTGAATTTTTTGTGTATCAATGAAGTATCAATAATTAGCATGCGTATCGCAAATTGCATAAAATAACTGTATAAAAATTTATAGTTACGCGTGCCCAATTTGCTTTAGCCCAATTAAGTTCAATCAACGTCAGTTCCATCGCAGCGCAGTATACTCATAGTTAGATATTTGTCCAATGAAAATGTACGATAACGGATTTTATGAATTTATCTTCAAATAGGTTTATTTCTGGCTAGGGCTATGGCTACGGATCATTGTACGTAATATAATAATACAAATTCAAAGGCTAGCGATAATAGAAAAGAAAAAAATGTATAGCGTAGAGAAGTTTGCCGGGACAGCTCGTCTCTGATATAAAGCGTGAGTTTACTATTTCTTTATTCTTATAAACCTAATATAATTTATGAATAAATAAATTAAGAAACATTGATACTTAACAGTTTCTTTGCATTATCAAGGTTGGAGCAGTCTAAATACCGCAATTCTTGTAATGAAATGTATAAGCGCACAGAGTTCAAAAATGTTTTTTGATAGCTTTCTTAAATTTATTTGATGATATGCTGAACACATTTTACTACCATTATAATTCGACATTACTTGCTGACCACACGGCATGTGCCGGCGCCGGCCGCCACACAATACCCAATAATTATAATTTTTATGTTATATATTTATTTATTCAATTTTAATTATTTCAGTTATATCGGTAATATTATATAGGCATTATATTTTTGTCTGTCCTGATCCTTTTTCCTTAGTCTTAACCTGAGGTCTTAACCCTAACCGCACTAGGACTGTTTTTTCGCGTTTACGTTTCTCCCCTTTCAATCAATCAAATAATAAAAACTTGTAAATGGCTACAGGCAAAGCCTAAGCCCAAAACACAAAAAAAAAAAATCTTATAAAATTATATTTATTTATTAGTAATTTTAGAATATCGTAAAAACACAAGTAATTTTTATTTTATGAATCACTTTCACCAATGTGTAGGTATGTTTTATATTAAACTATATACAGGTATATCTTTTTTTTGCATTTTTCAAATATAATATTCTTCATCCACCTAAATATGATTTTATGTAATTTGTGTTGGTAAATCTTTTTTTTTTTATATTTAGCAAAAATAGAAATACTAAGTATTATTTGTTAATATTTGATACGTGTAAAATATCTTCTGGTTATATTATAAAGCCACCAACGAATATATGAAGTATATAAGTTGGTACTTACCTATAAAATAAGTATAGGTAGGTAAGTCAAAATAAGTATATTTAGTAGTTCTTTAAAAAAATATTTAATACGTAGGTACCGAATATTAGTACGTGATACTGCAAATATTAATAATCCTTATCCAACCATTCCATAATTATTTTAAGTTAAAGTGATAACATTTATTATTTAGGTGAAAGAACACAAAATATTATGAACTTCGTAAGAAAGTGCGATCAGTGGGGTTTGATACTTTAAGAGTATTTACTTTTATAAATGTGTAAGAAAAAGAATTAATGTCGTTGAAAATCTAAAAAACTATCTACTACAAAGTACATAAATCTTTTCTTTGTTAACGTTAAAGTTAACATTGGAAATGGAGCAATAATAATAATGTTTATACACGGATATCTCTTCGGAGTTTCTTCATTACTCGAAACATATAACTCTCTATGTTCAATTCAATCAAGTTGTTCAATCCAATTTTTGGTTTGTTGGTACTGTCGTTGTATATGTTTCACAACTCAACAAGCAGCTGCAGGGCATCTGAGCCAAGCACAACCCAGCAACTCATACTGCTGGTGAGTACAAGTATGTACATCTCAAGTAGAAATACATCAATACAAGCCAGTAGGCTAAAACATCAATTCGCATTATTAAAAATCTCCGTTATTTAAATACTATATATAAATCAGGTATAGGTCACCCATTGCATGTCAATTTAATTATGTGTACCATTAAGGTGGTAACTCTCGGTATGGCGCGAAATTCAAATTTTTCGCGTTTTTTATTTATTATGGCGAAAGTATTCAATTTTAATAAAGTTTAAATTAATTTGCGTATGTAAAAAACCATCTCTTACATTGTAATACAACATTTTTTGAAGAGAGACCTACTGATTTTGTGTCTTAAGACATAAAAGCTAAAAATCAAGTTATGTCCTAAAACAATTTAATAATTAATTTCAAGTAATCGATCTATTTTAGTGGAAATAGCACGATTTATCAAAGGTACTGCCATTACCGTTACGCTATATGAGAATTGAGTCGTAAGAATTTTATTCGAATTTTGCTATGGAGTTTTTTCCCGGGATTCGCGGGAAGAAGGGATCTTTTTCCCGGGAAGAAGATCGGCCGATTTCCCGGAAATTTCCGATCCCGGGATCCCGGATAGGAAACCCTATTTACCGCCTTAAGTGTAAAATGTTCTTTTGTATGCAATAAAGTGTAACTTAACTTTTTAACTTAAGAAACCTAATTAAATGAAACATCGCTTTGCTTATAGTAAATATGATATGTAGGAAGGTATGATATGATACCCAGTAGGTAGAGGTTTAAAATTCGCAAAATAAACAGTGCATGTATTTAAATCAGTAAACAGTCATATAGGATAATTTTAATAAGTACTTGATATAATGATTGCATGTAATATAATCTACCTACCCACTATGACAGGTGGGTATCGGGCTGACAGGGACAGGTCAGCCCTCCTCAGGCTGGCTCATCGTTACTGTAACTGCTCCGCGTTTGCGTTCAGGAACATCAAGTAGCTGCGAATCACGATTATGTAGTAGACGTTCTCGGCTGAAATTTTTGTAATAATATAATTAAAATTTTACTGCTCCGTAGCTTAGTTGGCAGTGATGTGGACTGAGATGCGTGTGCACCTGGGTTGGATTCCCGGCGGGGCTAACATTGTTAGGTTGAATATCGATGTTTGTTTCCGGTCTACTGTCCGACGCTCTACTTTATTCATTAAGCTCTGAATGTCTGTCTGTCTCTATTTCACGCCAAACTAAAGTACGATTTAAATGAAATGGTACACAGATATTTTAGTGCCCGAAGAAAGGACCTTTTATCCCGAAAATCCCACGGGAACGGAACGGGGGGTCGAGGGAAATTACGCAAGCAAAGCCGCGGGACGCACACTAGTGCTTAAGACGCTATATGACTTTTGAAAGCGTCTTTAAATTAAATAAAATACAGGTGGTCTGAAAATTCAATATAACCTTTTTGAGGATAAAGTTTTTCATAATTGATAATCACAATTCGTCATTTTCGTCAAAGATAACCATTCCAAAAAACGAGAATAGCTAGGTTCTTCGAAATCATTTTATAATTTTTGTGAAACTACATTATAATGATAATTAAGAAAATGGATATTTGATTTAAAAGTAATTTTTTTTTAAATAAATTTAATATTTGTTACTTTTTCCAATAAAATGTATAAACCGATGCGGGCTACTGATATGACTGTCCCTTTCCCTCAGTATGCTTTATCGAAGCTCTGTTCATGTTGGTCGTTTGATTTCCTTCTCTTATTTGCGCTTAATAATTTAAAAAAAAACTAGTGTTCACAAAAGAAAATAACATTACTTACGAGCAAATGCAGCGAGCAGAGGCCGCTTTCACGGCCGCTTTTGCAATATTGCTTTGCGTCCTCAATGTTGCAAATGCCGCCGTAATAGGCCCTCAGTACGCGAACGCACACCACCGCTACTACACTATTTACTTAGTAAAAGGTATTTTACCAATGTATAGGATTTCAGCGATCACATGCCCAGCGTCCATGTGGAATAGAGTCTTGAGGAAGCCAATCGAGAAGAGAACCAGAAATATTATCCAGAAGATGCAGTATTTCGTCATGAACACGCGGTTATCCTTTAAACAAGAAAATAATATAGAATGTTAATAGAGTTAAATAGATAATGAGATGGACGATACTATTAGGTATTCTTTACGGCACTTTATTGCAATCAATCAACTTCACATATTCAGAGCGATTTCACCGATCTAGCCCCAATCATTACACAAACCTACCTACTTGTTTTCGTGATGAATAAGTTTCTTGCAAAATACAGCAACGGATACTTGTGATGCGGCGAACTAAAATGTGATACTGTATGGCACTAGATAGACAAAGAAAGCTAGCTACGCTTCTTTAGGCATCAATCAGTAGATCATAATTTTTTTCGCGATTGGCGCTAGACAATCATTGTAATAGAAAAAAATCAAACATTTAATTATTCCATACTAGCTTTCCCGGCGAACTTCGTATCGCACCTTAGAATTCATTACTTAATCACAACCCCGTCATCAAAAAAAAAAACTTTAAAATCTTTGTTAGCTAATATCTATTTATTTTTTATTTTATTTTTTATGTATTGTTTTTTTTATTTAACCTACGTAACCTTTTGGGACATCCTATATCGAAAAATAATACTTTTCGTAAATTTATAAAAATAATATAATTTTTTTTAATAACCTAACCTTACATACATTTTTTATAAACTGACACGGTACGTTATACTGTATTACCAAATAACAGAGCTATTTTGCAATACAGAAAAACCGGAAGTGTTACGCCGTCCTAGACCGCCACTTTACCAACAATAATCGGCTATTCAACACTTACTACTAATCTGTATCAAAGCGTTAACATTTTAAACAGTCAATTATTGTTGGTGGACACAAAATGAATTGAAAGTTGATACAGTTGACATTACCTTAGTAGCAGCATAAATTAAGAGCAAGTCTATCAGGAACTTGAAGAAGAGCAGCACAACCATCATGACGATCAGCGTGAAGAGCACGGCCGACATGCCCTGGTCGGCCGCCTCGCGGCTCGCGCGCACGTCCGCCGCGAACGAGGCCAGGATCAGCGCCAGCAGCAAGCTGGTCACCTGCACAACATTTATTTATTTATGTACATTACTATTAGTTATATGCATATATTATAGTATACAGTGTGTCCGGGGAAGTTATAACATTATTTTAAGGGTGTATTCTATGATCAATTTCATCGATGAAAACACCCCTTAAGGGGGGTCGCAGCCTCACCCCCCCCTCAGTATGATGTTTTTAATAAAAAAATTTGCAAAAGTCGACCGCCTACTTTTAAATTCACAGTTAAAGATCTAAGGCCCACAGAACCTTCATTAAGGTCTTGATCGAAAGCTAAGTAGTTAGGCTACCTAAGTTACTAACACAATAACCAAGTGTTGCTTTTATTTTTTTTTTAAAGATGATTGGCAGCAGCAGCACGCTGTGTGGCAGTGTGAAGATCGCCTTAGATCTTTAACTGTGAATTTTAAAGTAGGCGGGGTAGACTTTTGCAAAAAAAAATTAAAAACATCATACTGAGGGGGGGGTGAGGCTGCGACCCCCCATATGGGGTGTTTTCATCGATGAAATTGAACATAGAATACACCCTTAAAATTATGTTATAACTTCCCCGGACACACTGTATATAGTGCTACCCTCATTTTTAAACTAGCTTTATTATTCACTATTCACGATTTTCGGTAAAAGTATTTAATCAAAAAAAACTATATGAATTTAGTTAATCGTAAAAATAATACTTACAGAGTTGAAGATTCCCATAGTAATACATCCAGTCTTTAAATCAAAAATAAAACAAAACATGTCCAGGACTGGTAGTTCCATATTAGTTCACTGAAAAAATTTGAAAACCGTTTTCAAATATTCACAATAAAGGAAAATTAACGCAAAAGTCATATCAAATCAAAGCACTGTGTTGAAAACTGAAACAAACACCTACCGTGTCGTTTTTGTAACGAGATGGTTTTATTTTCACTTCCCGAAAAAACAATGCACATAAAGATTCCCAAGGTCGTTTTGTTGTTTTTCAGCCATTGAGCTCTAAAGGACTAGTTTTCAGCAATTTCAGTATGATATTGTTCAAAAAGCTGTCAGAGCCTGAGTTTCAGATGCAGCGGGCAGCGGGGTGCCGGGTCGGGGCGCGGGGCGCGGAGGGAGCACCCCACGTGGATTGCACAACAACTGTTAGGCTGCATACACAACATAGGTTTAATACAAGATTGCATATAATATCTAAGTTATAATTATTGCACCCATTAATAAAACTTTTTATTAAAAAATTAAACCGCCAAAAAAAAACTGAAAATGTGATTAAGGGACCAACTTCAAGGTCCCATAAAATGTCGATTAAAAAAATTATTATCAAAATCGGATAACTCTGTAAAAAGTTATGCTTGATCATACATTAAAAATATATATACGCGTCGAATTGAGTACCTTCTCCGTTTTTTTAGAAGGTAAAAAAAAACGAGGCACTTAAAACCTTAGTTAAAACATACTTACCTAAGTACCTAATAAACATTGAAAAATTCATCCATCCATTCAGACGTTTCTGAGGTTTAATCGATTAAATAATATGTTTCAGTCAGACAAATAATCGTACATTATATAAGTAAGTAGGTAAATGTAAGGTCAGGTTAGGCATCTTCAGATCATCATGCTAAAGTTCAATTGAGGCAGCATCTATTTAATCGTTTTTTTTTTACTAAAACACATTTTGTAACTTTCCTTTGTATTAGGTATTAGGTTTCAAATTTGAGTTATTGCAATGAGAACTCCCCTTTATGTTAGGAGAGGCTGCACTGAACTTGCGCAGAAAGTTATCACCTAGGATCAATACCCGCGCAGACTTGGAAGCTGCGTAGAAGGCGTGAGGTGCCCCACAAATACAAACCTTAACACGTGCCTGTATTGACTGCAATTCCTAAGTTTTCCACCCTTTGCGCAAAGGGCTGACCATTTAAATAATAGCCGTGGTTAGATGGTTCCTAATGATTATCACAGGTCTAATGAATTGGCCAATGCGGTTTTGTAAGGTATTTATTGTGTAACGTTCTTGTCCCCACAAGGTTTCCTGGTTATCAGTATTATGAATATTCCCAAGCTCGTGCCTGGGAATTGGGATTAGTCCAGCGCATGTACAAGTTTCCTTTATAATTAGATCCATAGCAACAGCTTTACTGTGACTATTGATTTTAATAGTCCCAAGCAGTGGTGGGATTGATGTGGATTTTTCGCAGCTTCCTTTGCCGCGAGCCGCCCACGCCGCCCGCCGCCCTTGCCGCCCTTGCCGCCCTTGCCGCCCCGGCCAGATTAGATCCACCCGCACGTGCCTAACAATTGAATTGATAAAAATATCTTCTTACTGTCAAACATCCACATTCTTAATATCCTATTACTTCCTAAAAATATATTTTTACAAGAAAGCACAAAAAAAAAGGAATTTCCATCTAACGGGTACAGTACAGGGTACAGGTAGCAAATTCAATGAACAGAGTAAAGACACGAAATACATACTTACAACGTAGGCTTATCCTAAAGAGATACTTAAAATTTACGTGAGATGTAAACTTTCGTTCAGATGACGTAAATCTCGGAACGGTAAAAAGGCAATAATTTTTATAATTTAAAAAAATCAATTTTTCCATATTTTCCTACCTTTAAAACCTTACCTGGACACTTACACTACAAACATTTCAATAGGTTCCAAAATCAGCTAAATCGGCCCGGCCGTTCTCGAGTTTTAGCGAGACTAACGAACCACGATAACTTTTTATGTTTACATTTATATATCTAGTAGACAGTAGAATTAGATAGATAGATGTAGTAGATTGATAAGTGTAGTATGTCATTAATTATTAGGGTGACGATGCGTTGCTAGAAAAAAGCTGCAGTCACCTGTTGATTTTAGGTAAAATAAGTTGAATTGAATGAACACACCCCGAGACAAGCCCCACGCCACCGCCATTCTGCTTTCATTTATTACACAACCAACACGTACGAGAGGGTTCTGGTTTAGTTTGTTGCACAATATCACCGTGTGTGCTTAACCTACATTTGAGCTTGCATTATTTATATACTTACCTATATCATTTATGTGTACGTAGATTATAAATGCCAATCTTCTTATATAAAATTTAATGAATATTAGCAATTCAATTTGCATTTTGTGGTTTATCCCTACGGAAACAGCAACAGTTGTTTAAAACCAACACATAAAAAAAGTCATGAGCTCTGGCTGGGCGTAAGTTGGCATAGCAGACAGACCCAACGTGATCTTAAAAACGGTATTTTTGATTTCTTTGAGCATTGTTAAGTTTGCGAACCCATTAAAATGATAAGAAAAACTTTTTTTCTGAAACTACTGCCATTGTTGTAGGTACCTACCTACCTAGCGAATTGAAACAAACCTTCGTTAGCTGAAAACAGTAAATACCTATTTATATTATACCTGTACAACTAAAAACTACTAGTAAGTGCACGCTACTTTGCTTTTGTTTAATTTGGAAACGGACTCAAGATGGTTCCACTGCGATACTAGCGTCGCTTTCGAAAAATAATGTTTCAACATGTCCGAAATCTAAAATATGCGTCAATGATAGATAATCTTGCTTAGAATATTTAAGGTACTTTTGTGTAGCTTTCAGGATCTCAGGCGGTTTCCTTACTCTGAGTTCAGGATAAAGCTCAGAAATTCACAGTTACTTTTTCATCGTGGAGGAAAATTTAACATACGGTAGGCATAGGTATACTAGACTGATTCCTGAGAACAAAATTTAAAAATAATTAACCGTGCTCTCTTGAGGTCCTTCGAACGTTTTTGTAAAAAAAAACTAAAAACTATGTGTAGCATCAGAGCACTGACCTACGGTGGCTTAGCTGGTGCCAGACGAGTCAGGTGGTGGGGGGCAATGCGCGGGGGGGTAAACAAGGGGTCAAACGGCCTTAAATTAGTTTTATTTTATTTTTAATTCCTCAAAATAAAATTAAAAAGTAAAAAAAATATTTTTTGAGTCATATATTATGCAAATAATTAGTCTTGAAAGTTTCCGCCACGATAAAAAAGTGACCGTGTATACGGTTTGTTGCTAAAAGTGGTCACTTTAGGACTCTTAAGGCTGTTGCCGTATATTCAGTAATAGAATATTCCTTAGATTTGTAACCTGAAAGCTACACACAACATTATGTTGTAATGCATAAGTAAGTATTTTTGTATTCGGACACGGTTTAGATTATAAACTTAAGAAGATATGTATTGTTTTTTCTCGAAAGTGGCGCTAGTACAGCGAATGGAACCCTTTTTCTCTCTTTTTTTCGGTCCTTTGGGGAATTAGTGACGTGACGTAATGTAAATTAATTCTCAAAAGTTAATCTAATATGTCCCTTTCTCGGTATGAGGATGTTAATGTGATGACGATGTGATGCAGACGCTTATAAAAAGTCGACATGAGAATGAGATCAGCGTGTGGTACCTACCATTAGTGCGCGCAGACGCAGGCACGGCATACTAGGGTTCTATTTCTCTTTAACGCATTGTAAATTTTATTAGCCGTCTCTTTTTATCGGAAAACAATGCAGAGCAGACAACCAATGATTGTCAATCGACGTTAGAACACTAGAATGAGAGTTGTGTTTCTGTGGTGTCTTTTATATTTTGATTTCGTTCAGTTGCAACAACGCACCGGTGAGTTGTTCATTGTGAGCCTCTTTAATCTATAATTACTTGACTGGGCGCACTGGGCATTAACAATGTAAGTAGTGGGTTTACATACTTAAAGAGGATGTTGTTTGATAAACTACGCACGCGCACGCGCTAATAAATCAGGTTATGTAATTACGTGGATGTATTTTACTAGGTATAGGCAATGTTTTAATTACTTTGTAAGTGGCTAATTTGTTTCTTTACTTTGTATTTTCTTCAGTGCGGAAATTACTATTGAAACTAGCGGCAATTTTGTAACGATTCAATAAAACAAAACGTTCATTGAGTACATCGCAAAAGTGGCCACTTTTAGCAACAAACAGCATTATATAAAACAGTCTAAACCTAGAATTTATTTAAAACACTTAATAACTCAAATTTAAAAATTTAAAAATCCCCGACCCAGTCATCTCATCATCTTAAAAATATCATGGTTACCTTAACATATACTTTCAGTATCATTAGTAACACTGTACCAAATTGTTAATTGATAGGACAAATAGAGAGTGGTTAGATCCTCTCATCCATTATTCAAGAGCTGATCATCTTCAAACGGAAGATCAAGTCATGGTT
The DNA here is from genome assembly GCA_951802225.1 of Euspilapteryx auroguttella. Classification (NCBI taxonomy): domain Eukaryota; kingdom Metazoa; phylum Arthropoda; class Insecta; order Lepidoptera; family Gracillariidae; genus Euspilapteryx; species Euspilapteryx auroguttella. Next base: position 13,115,807 of record OX637641.1, on the reverse strand, counting down.
ACCTTAAAATATACTTTCTATATCATAGATGTAACATTGGTACCAAATTTCAAATCGATCGGACATAAGGAAGCTAGTTAGATCCTCTTAACCATTATTCAAGAGCTGATCATCTTCAAACGGCAGATCAGGTCATGGTTACCTTAACATATACTTTCAATATCATAGATGTAACATGATACCAAATTTTAACTCGATCGGAAATATGAAAGCTTGTTAGATCCTTTCATCCATTATTCAAGAGCTGATCATCTTCAAACGGCTGATCAGGTAATGGTTACCTTACCATATACTTTCTATATCATAGATGTATCATGGTAGCAAATTTCAAATCGATCGGACATAAGGAAGCTAGTTAGATCACTCATCCATTATTCAAGAGCTGATCATCTTCAAACGGCAGATCAGGTCATGGTTACCTTAACATATACTTTCAATATCATAGATGTAACATGGTACCAAATTTCAACTCGATCGGACATAAGAAAGCTATATAGTTAGATCCTCTGATCCATTATTCAAGAGCTGATCATCTTCAAACGGCAGATCAGGTCATGGTTACCTTACTAAATACTTTCTATAACATAGATGTAACATGGTACCAAATTTCAAATCGATCGGACATAAGGAAGCTAGTTAGATCCTCTCATCCATTATTCAAGAGCTGATCATCTTCAAACCGCTGATCAGATCTTCATCAGACATGGCTAAGAACACTCGGCCTGAAATTATCTATGATACAAAAAAAAACTAAACGAAAATCGGTTAAGCCGTTTAGGCTCTACGATGCCACAGACATATACACAGACAGACAGATAGACAGACAGACAGACAGACAGACAGACAGATAGACAGACAGACGACAGATACACACGTTAAAATTATAACACCCCTCTCTGAATTTTTCGTTCGGGGGTTAAAAAAATACTAGGTACCAAGATCTTTGTATGCCTTACTTTAGAAGATATTTTTTTTTTAGACTGGCGCCACTTTTCGCCTAAAAGGAAACTGCTAAACGTCTTATATATGTCGTGGCCAGATCGTTAAATTGGCCACTTCATGATATGGCCGGCCATTTCATGAAAAGTGATTTTTTCATGAAATCGCCGATTTTCGTAGGCCAGATAATTGAAATGTCAACGTTTAACGATTTGGCCAAGTAAAAGCATGATTATTTCATGAAATGGCCAAATGTTAGCGATCATATCGTTGAATAGTTAAAAATTTCTGCGCTAGTGGCGCTGTTGTTGCATTTGTGTTGTGTGTTTTGATTAGTGATGGGTAACTTAGTGATTTCAAAATTGAGGCTGAGAGAGGGCCTCATTCTTTAGACATTCACTAATTTAGCAATATTAGCATTTATTGTATAAGTAACATTACTTATATTTTCCAATTTAAATAATTAATATTAAAGTACCTACTTATTACGAACATAATTAATGTTAAGTGATTATTTGATGTAAGTAACATTATAATAAATAAAAAAATGCTTAAGTATAATCTTTTTTTATTTCACCTTTATATATCACTCTACATTCATGATTTGGCCAAACGTGGTTGGCCAAATCGTTGAACATTGTCATTTCAAATACATTTCAACGATCCGGCCAACGAAAATTGGCCATTTCATGAAAAAATCACTTTTCATGAAATGGCCGGCCACATCATGAAATGGCCAATTCAACGATCTGGCCACGACATATACATCTTACCGTGCATGCATACCAAATTAAAATTACCGAATAAATGAAATATAGGAAAAATTTACTCTCTAGGGTTGACGGCGGGCAATGACCCCGTCGCAAGGTTACAGACTAAAACTACATTGTTACAGTATAATAAGACAGTGTTAAAAAACTGCATATCTCCTACAGTAGCCAGCAAATCAAGAAACCCTTCCTTCCTAACTATTACAAAGCTGCATTGTAGCTTGTTTGTAGAAACCGTTTTCGTTCTTGCTCGCAGACAATGACTTTTGGACACAACTGGCAAAAACAGAACTTTATGAGGCCTTACAAGTTAAATGGAACATCGGCGTCGCGAAGAATGTGATCCTCTTCATAGGAGACGGCATGGGCCCCAACACCGTCACTGCAACCAGGATATACAAGGGCGGGGAGACACATCGACTCGCCTTTGAGAAGTTTCCCCATATTGGCCTTCTAAAGGTTTTTATATACTTTTTTTTTGTTTTTCATGTAGTCCAAAGTATTTTTGAGAACTTCAACTGTTTTTTTCAACGATTTTAGGTGGCCACTCTAAAATCCTATTTACTGTCGTGTAAATCCCAGAACTCATGTCTAAACTTTTAAAAATTACTTTGAAAACATATGATTCCTAGTTTATAAATACTTATCGATATTATATATTATTAATGGTTCGTTCTCGTGTCAGTTGTGGGCTAGTGGCTAGTTGGTAGCCCTTGAGTTTTTAATAGTGTTAGCCTTAGGTTTCAGCCCTTGAATTTTGAATAGTTTGAGACTTACCTACAATTTATAAAAACTTACCACCAGAAATGGATTTTCCCACGCAATAAATGATTGTATCGTTGGCATTTAGTAGTGAAAATAAATGTAAATCAGTGCCATCGATATTTAATTTATATCGATGATCAGGGTCCATAATTTTAATTTAAGTTCTTTTGTTTTAGACCTACTCGGCAAATAAAATGGTACCTGATTCAGCCTGCACGGCAACTGCTCTGCTGTGTGGCGTCAAAGCCAACCAGGAGACGGTGGGCGTCGCCGCGAGCGTCCAGCGCGGGGACTGCTCCGGCTCCTTGCGCCCGGGGGACAGGCTCCAATCATTAGCTGTATTGGCACAGAAGGCCGGGAAGAGCACTGGTACGACTAGAATAACCATTAAGTGTGCGAGAAGCAGCATTAACTAGGGCCGCAATACTATAAGTATAAAAAAGCAAATCCGTTTATACCGTATACTATCACCCTAGCCATTTGACTATGTGCTCTTACAACGTAGTACACTGCTGGTAAACAATCTATCGTGATCTTCAGCTTACCAACGTTTTGATACTTACTTTAAAAAAAACCTTGAATCAAAGCAGCAGCAGTGCAGTGCATGTTATTCCAAAACGTTACTCCTTATCCGTGTTAAGGTAAATGTGAATAATCGGTAATTATGCATAATTACTGATAAAAGTACTTAAGTAAGTAAGAAGTACATAACTAAACCGAGGCCCGACAGCAACGATTTTTGTTATTTTTTATATGGTAGAAATAAAATATTTTTATATTCCAAATAGATGGCTAACACTAAAATATTGCCTCGTGCTTTTATTTAGGCGTTACATTAATATATTTTTCAATGTAACGCCTTAATAAAAGCACAAGGCAATTTTTGGTGTTAGCCATAGATTTTGAATATAAAAGCCATAAATTCACCTGGATTTAAAATTCAAATTCACCCATAGCTATTGTATTATCATTTACTCACATACATTAACGTTAAAATAGGCATTATATTCATTTTTCAATGTAACGCCTTAATAAAAACACAAGGCAATTTTCGGTGTTAGGTTTGTAATCAATCTATGGAGATTTTGAATATAAAAATATATGTTTTCTTCTACATCAAAAATAACAAAAAATATGAGATATGTCTCGATACTGTCGGGCCTGGTTTTTTATGGGCGATGACCGTTCTGCTTTTTTGAAGGAATGGTGACGACAATGCGGGTTACGCACGCATCGCCTGGACCGATGTACGCTCACAGTGCCGACCGGAAGTGGGAGTGCGAGTCCTCCATGCCGCCAGCCGCTGCTGCCTGCAAGGACATTGCTAGGCAGCTCGTCGAAGATTACCCTGGAAAAAACCTGAACGTAATTATGCCACAGCAGCTACGGCAATTTTATGTCACTCTTCTTGCGTTTTTAGTATTATGTAGCAAAAACTACCCACTAACCGCAATCTGTTTTGTAGACGGATTTGAAAAACTTATTCGCTTGGTTTACTTATTTTAATATTATGTAGGTTTTAAGTATTCGCATCATATAAACTAACATAGAGGTACGCGAATACAGCAACAGAAATGTGCCTGTATTTTAAGCAGCGCTCCTCTCTAATTTTATTTGAGTTGGTGCATCTATAGTTAATTTAGTTTATCTAAGTATAACCTATTTTGCTCCCTAGGTAATAATGGGTGGGGGAAGACAAGTGCTCGTCTCTAATTCAACTTCTTCGAAAGCTGATCCCATGGACACCTGGTCCTGCATACGAAAAGATGGTCGTAATCTAATTGATGTCTACAGAAAAGATAAAGAAGGCAGAGGGCTTTCTTATAAAGTTGTGACAAACAACCAAGAACTGCAAAGTCTGGATCCAAATAACACAGATTTTCTTTTCGGTAAGCAATAAGCTCAAAATAATCTTAAAATTGCAGTCTAACTACTAATACTAATATACCTTATAGTGGCATTAATATTTCTTATTTATAGTAAATATCCCCGTACAGGTATTTTCGCCAATGGCCACCTGAAGTATGAGCACGAGAGGGACAAGGGACCGCAGGGAATGCCCTCTATTTCTGAAATGGTCGAATCGGCTATAAAGGTTCTCAGAAGAAATGAAAAAGGATATTTCCTAATGGTGTGTGTTGATTGTTTCCTCTTGAATAATAACTACGCGTACAGTGTGTTTAAGTATGCAAAAAATAGATATAAGTTTGGCTAAGTAAGAAAAAACCTATTTAAGTATACATATTAAGAATTCATAATGAGACGTACTGATACGAATTTAGAATTAGTTGGTATTCTGAATACCATCTAATTCTAAATTCGTATCAGTACGACCTAACAAAAATCTATTACCAGTACCTAACCCTGGTAAGGTTTTAGGTAGAAGGCGGCAATATAGATATGGCTCATCATCGTGGCAAAGCTAAGACGGCAATAGACGAAGCAGCGGCCATGGAAGCAGCCGTCCAGGTCGCCCTGGGTCTCACGAGCGAAGCAGACACCCTGCTCGTGGTCACCAGCGACCACACACATACACTCTCCATCAATGGATACCCGTATAGAGGGACGAATATTTTTGGTAAGTCTAAACTAAATTACTTAAGAAGCCAAGTACAACGAGCAAAATAAAATATCAAACATTAAAAAAAATGATATCGAACAAACTTAAAGGCGGCCTCACGGAACGCTATATTGTATTATTCTAGGCAACAAAACGGGAAAGGAACGTAACATTTAGTTCTAAGTGTCTCCTTTAAAGTTTTTTGTGAATTCCTTTTTTCGCGAACTTCGTACCGCCCTGCTTTCTGAACATTTGAGGATATTCTATAGCCTATGTCACCCGAGGATAGTGTAGCTTCCCAATAGTGAAATATTTTTGAAATCAATACTCTATCGAATCAATCTATATTCAATGCAATCAAACAAACAATCGAATCTTTCCTCTTTAAAATATGTATTTTTTAAATAGTCTAAGTCTAAGGTTTTATTATATTACTAGAGGCTGCCCCGCGGTTTTTCCCGCGCAGATTTCTAATTAACACAAAAATCCGGTTTTTTCCCGTTCCCGTGGGAATTTTGGGAAATCCCTTCTTAGTGCTCACTTACACTCCCTAAGGAACCTACATGCAAAATTTCAGCCCGCTACGCCCAGTAGTTTCGGCTCTGCGTTGTCTGTCAGTCAGTCAGTCAGTCAGTCAGTCAGTCAGTCAGTCAGTCAGTCAGTCAGTCAGTCAGTCAGTCAGTCAGTCAGTCAGTCAGTCAGTCAGTCAGTCAGTCAGTCAGTCAGTCAGTCAGTCAGTCAGTCAGTCAGTCAGTCAGTCAGTCAGTCAGTCAGTCAGTCAGTCAGTCAGTCAGTCAGTCAGTCAGTCAGTCAGTCAGTCAGTCAGTCAGTCAGTCAGTCAGTCAGTCAGTCAGTCAGTCAGTCAGTCAGTCAGTCAGTCAGTCAGTCAGTCAGTCAGTCAGTCAGTCAGTCAGTCAGTCAGTCAGTCAGTCAGTCAGTCAGTCAGTCAGTAACGGAAGAGTTTTATATATATTGATATTAAAATAACGCAGACTTTTATCACAAGGCATAGCCCCGAAATCAAGTTCCGACGGTTCCAACTACACAACGCTGACATACGGCACGGGGGGACCGGACAACTATCACTACTATGTAAAGGAGGGCGACGGGCCCCCCACCGTGGCCCGCAGGGACCCGGCTGCGGAGGACACTGACAGCTTCGAGTACCACCAGCTCGCTGCTGTCCAGCTCTCTGAAAACTCGCACGGTGGTGGTGATGTGGCTATTTACGCTCGAGGTAAGGTCACTCTTTAACTTAGGTACCCATTCTAATGGTTTCAGAATGAGGAAGCATTATACATACAGCTATTTTATAATATAAAGATGGCACGCCAATTTATTTTGTGATAAATAATTTCTTTTAAAAAAAGAGACACCCCTTCAATTTGAAGGCAGTTCAAAAAAAAGAGAGCAGTTTTTTTATATCAAGAAGATATCAAAGTTGTTTTAGCGTTTCCCCACCTCACTGTTGTTTGTAGCGGCGCTTTCCAACCGCTTTGGTTGTTTGTTACCTACAAGTTCTCTATAATAGCAGTCGACGCAGAGTTTGGAAACCGCCGAGTCGACGCATTTCAGAGACTAATAAGATTAACCATATGTACTTGTGTTATTTTGAGTTCCTACTGAAAGATTACAAACGCCTGAAGCGCCTGTGTTTCTGTCAATTACATGTACATATTTTGTTTCGAGATGTTAAAGTACCTACATAACCTACTAACATACCTATCACCTCGTAGGACCCTACAGTCACCTGTTCCACAACGTGCACGAGCAGCACTACGTGTACCACGTGATCTCATTCGCCGCCAAGCTGGGCTCCTACTCTCGGGCCACCCCCACTTCGCCTATTTCCAAAGAATTTTATTTATACGTGCTTCTCCTTATTATGTTATATTAATAGAGATTGATTGGTTTTGCGAAATATAAACTCTGTATTAAATTGCGACATGATTTTTATTGTCTCTACAGAACGACATTTTGTTACACAACACCTAATAAATAGTAACTTAATTTAAATTATAACTGGCATTATAATTTTCTGAACTGCATTCTATATGGTAAAAGTTTTAATAGTCACAATAAAATAGAATTTGTTAATGAATATAATTTAACTCTATTATAATAATTCATAATAATATAAAATCAATTATATTTTTCTTCAACTAGTCTGTACCTGTAGTACATATGCATCATGCTTTGGTAACCTTCATTCACAGGACGGATTTGTAATCAATTACATATTTTTATATAATGGAAATAAATAAGATATACCTAAATTATAGTGCTATTTAAAATAACAATTGGTCTGCTTATAGAATATGTATCAAATCAAATTAGCGAATATAGTATATTCTTTTTAAAAAGTAATGTACAAACAGTCATTGATCTTTATCATATATAACTAAATAAAAACTGCTACAAAATTTAATCATAACAAAACATTTTATAAACTAAGAGCATAAGATTTCGTTGTACATAGAGTAGGTAGACAAACCTAGATACTGTAAATGTTTGAGCCATTGCATCTATTTAAAATACTTTGTTTTCAAATCAAAGTTGAAAAGTTACAACAGTTCAACATATCGAACCTATCCAACTCTTTATTTCTATCGATCTTATGAATAAATGCAATATTTTATACTAAGAGAATTGGATCTAAGATTTTATTTAAGTAACATAAATAAATAAATTAAGTAATTAGTTTATAATGCAATTCGAAAAGAGCACATAAAAGTTGAAGTTGTAGACAATAAGTTGCAGTAATTTAAGCCAAGTATTTCTTGAGCACGAAGCCGATGACCAGCGCGCCGGCCAGCGCCACCAGCGCCCACTTCAGGTTCCCGCTGCTGCAACAAGCCTCGTCTCTACACTCTCGCTCTAGTCAACATACTGCTGGGTGTTTCTGACAGAGTGGTAATAAATCAAAGGAGGGATTCAGCACATAACTAACAACTTTCCCAAAGCAATATGGGTCAAAATCTCAAAAAAAAGGTGTTCCATGCATCGCTTTGATCAGCTGACGGAGTCAATGTACGGGACTGCTGATTTTTGTTTAGAGAGTTTGAACCATGTTCCTTTGGGAAGTTCTTAGGTATGGTGAGCCCTCCTTTGATTTATTTCCACATTTTCAGAAACACACCTGGAATACCTAGTTACTATATAGAAAATACAAATCACTACGAATTCTTTTAAAAAAACTATAGATTCGGCCGATACTAATTGGATACGAAAATAAACCTTGCTTTGCCTAAGTATATAATATTTAAAATTCTAAGTCTACTGTGTAAACTTCTGAACGCCGAAATTGTGATGTGAGTGCCGCAGGATGGATGATGCAAATAGAATCACTAGCTACACCGTTAATATAGACTTTCTAATAAAAAAATAAAACTACTATACATAAGTATGCAATTAAAATAACTTTAATTTCGAACCTTCCTCCTCCGCTATCACACGGGAGTTGTCGCCGCCTTATATTGAACAAAATATGAATTAGAATATCAAAAAAAGTGCATAGAACACCTAGATAAGTTGTCTTCTAGATATTTATGAGGTAAGGAAAGGACTACCGAAAATTAATTACCTGTGAGATATTCTGTTTGTAAATTCATTTCTTTAAGTCCTTTAACTGTCCCACACTGCTGGGGTAATCCTGTCCCTATTTCTATAAATAAAATGGTCCGTGGGTCGTAATAAAAAATAACGTATATTTTACTCAGGTTGGGCTTCTCTACCTAACCAGGATCAGCATGTCTACATTACACAAAAATTAATACGCAACGAATCACGTACCGTACAGTCGCGATCAATTGAAATTTTAACACTTTTAGAATAAAATTGTACTAAAATTTAAATTTAATTGCACTTGTAAGTAACAAATAATGAAATAACCTCTCCTTGGGCACGACGACGGCCTGCACGCGCCGGCCCTCGCTCTGGCTGCGCGCTGGCGTGCTCGATTTATGGGACGAACATGAGCCACATATTTTTTCTTCCCTTTCTCTGTTTAGTATTGATTTTATTTTTTAATTGTTAAATTGTAATAAAATTACACCTCGCTTGCAGACTTGGATAAATCCTAGAATTAGCGCCGCAAAACCTTATGAACCTTGCAGTGACATTGTTTAACATTTTACTGTAATCCATCGGTCTGCGTCTGCAAGCCACCCTCAGTCCCTGTGCTCGAATGAATCGAATCGAATCACGACCGTGGAAGAGCATTATTATATTAATGAGGTTTCAGGATCACTGAACACCAGGGTGAGATGTCTAGACTACCAGTGCAATTTTAGTAGTCTCAATCTAAATAGAGCGTAATTTACGAATTTAATATGTACTGTACATACATTAAATAAATTTTTTTTTACATTATTTTTTATGTAAACTTTAAGGACCTCTTACACTGCACGTCCTCAAATCCTCCAGTCACCGATTGCCGCGCGGCCGTCACGCGTCGTGGCGCGGCTGCCGATTGCATGGGTCGCACGGCTGCCGCGCGGCCGTCGCCGACACAGGGTAGCTCGTATGTTTGAGCCCTTAAAGTTTCCATTTAAGCTTTCCAGTGCACGAAACTCAATGCTATCTAGCGTCCAACCGATCGCACTACTAGATTCAATTGCTAGGCGCCAGATGGGTGTGGTCCGGGCTTTACTTGTTGGGACGTATAGGATGGACTGGACGCACAGTGTAAAGAGGTCGCACTTTTCACTAAACATGCAATCGATCGTACACCATTAATCGCATACGTTCGATTGCACAATGTAAAGGAACCTTTACTTTCTTTTTTTAGTAAATGGTTTAGACAATATAACTCAAATTAAAAACCCCCGAGCCAGTCAGACCCTTCATCAACTTAACTAGAACTAGAGCTAATCATCTTAATAAGACCATGGTCACCTTACCATATACTTTCAATATCATTGAAGTAACACGGTACCAAATTTCAAATCGATAGGACATATGGAAGGTAGTTAGATCTCGTCATCCACTATTTGAGAGCTGATCATGTTCAAACTGCAGATCAGGTCATGGTTACCTTACCATATACTTTTAATATCATTGAAGAAACACGTTACCAAATTTCAAATCGATAGGACATATGGAAGATAGTTAGATCCTCTCATCCATTATTCAAGAGCTGGTCATCTTCAAACGGCTGATCAGGTCATGGTTACCTTACCATATACTTTCAATATAATAGATGTAACATGATACCAAATTTTAAATTGATCGGACATATGGAAGCTACTTAGATCCTCTCATCACCTAGAAAAGAGCTAATGATCTTTAAACCGCTGATCAGATCTTTATCAGACATGGCTAAGAACACTCGGGCTGAAATTATCTATGATACAAAAAAAACTAAACGAAAATCGGTTCAGCCGTTTGGGCTCTACGATGCCAGAGACAGATACACACGTTAAAATTATTACACCCCTCTCTGAATTTTCGTTCGGGGGTTAAAAACTAAACTACTATGTAACTCAAAGTACAAAATAAAAAAAAACCTGTTAGGTGATCTATCAAATGTTCGCCACGTCTTTTCAGTTTTTCGTTTTGCAGGCAACCGCAAGCAACTACATAATATAAAAATAAAATAAATAAAATTTAGGAAAACATTTAAAAAACCTACTAATTAATTAAGTGACGAGGGTTGTCTCACTAACTTCAACTATCTCATGTGTACAATAATCAATCCTAAAGCGAGTACTTTTATGGGCCAATTTCACGAAACGTGATATCGCATGTTATGTCGTAAAATCTTTTTTTTAATGGATCTAGTAGTTTATGTTTCTTGAAGTATGGCAATGTATGTAGAAAATTTACCAGGTCCTTAAATTCCTTAAAAATAGCAACTGAAAATAATGGAACACGTAGGTGATTTTTGTATATAAATAAGCCGAAATAGTCATCCACCTGCATGACTATAGCATCAAAAACGTGTCTTTTTTGTCAAACACGTAGCTCGAAAATGTGAAAAATTCCATGTGAATGATGGGTTTAACAGACCATGTCATTCATATTTTTGGAATATGGCCAGGAAATTGTAATCTAAAAATGAAGAAATGCACCATCTGATTTCATAAACAGTATTTTCAAACCTAATTCTTCATAAATTATCATTATGAAGAAATTGGCACATCAAATAAAAACAATGTGACAGCCACGTTTAATACGAGTTATGATCCGTGTTTCCCAGATTACAAAATAAAAAAATTCTTATACTTGGACTAGACCACGTAGACTTGGTAACCATTCGGTAATGTCCGAAGTTTGAGCTTTTTATTGCCAGTGTTATTGTAATATAAAATGTTACGGATAATGCGACATAAATTTTGGTTGCCACGTCAATGATGATAAAATTTATCACCAGATTCGCCAAGATGCTACATTAACGCTGATATAATTTCCGTTAGTCAACTAATGGCTATTGTGAGAAATTAGGGCTTGGACTACCGATGCATTTTTGAAAACCGTTTTTTTTTCGGTAGTGAAATTTTTAAAACCGGGAAACCGGTATTTCGGTAATTTTTCGGTATTTTACTTTTTCTTTGAAAAAAAAATTACTTTTGAAGAAAAGTTTAAATTAAAACACTTAAAGTCAAAAGTAGGTTATCTTTGTTATAGATTTAACCTTTCTATAAAAATATTTCCCATTTTAAGCAGAATCTCCAATTACCTAACTTTAACAAGAACTTTGTTTTACTCAAATCGATAAAAAAAAATAGTTTTTCATTTAAACTTAGTTTTGAAAGGGTTCATTAACACTAAGCCAAATGACGTCCGTCCACTGGTTAAAGGTCTCCCTCACAGATTGCCTTACCGACCGGTGTTGAGCTAATCTCATCCAGTGTACTCCGGCACGCAACCTTTACCAAGTCGAATGACCACACTGTTGAGGATCTGCCTAATCTGCCCTTTCTGGTGGTCACCAATCGAGAACTTTAGGCCCAGCGACTATCTAAACTTCGAACTATGTGCCTTGCCCATTGCCAATTAGGTTTCATAATTCTTTGGGCTATGTCACTGACTTAAGTTATTTTGCGGATGTCATCATCATTCATCATGCTACAGGCAATACGAAGACTGAAGAGTATTCTCTGCCCCTTTGCCGACTATTTGTGGAATATGATAAAACCTTTGTATCGATTGAGTTGACCTGGGCAGTACTGCAATCTCTCCAACGGTGCCAAGTGGAATACTGATGAAGTGTTTATTAAGAAATACCACAATATCTGTTCGACTCTGAAGTTGAATCAGTCGATCAGAACTCGAAGACTATTTGACTGGTAGAGGGGATTTATAGACATAAAGACATAAGACATAATCTCACGCCTTTTGGCTCAAGAGGTACTGGCTCAAGAGCCAGACCCACGTTTAGCCAAGTTTATGCTTTTATTACGGATAAATATCTCTGATATAATATCTCCAAAACTGTTTACTCGGATCTCTTCAACTCTTAAGACTGTAAAGAATTAGGCCTAGGTATAAACGGCGGCGCGGATATGCGCCTCAACACCATAGACTTGGAGCCAATTCATATAAACGGTCAGGCAATCGAACAAGTGCGATCATTCACATATCTTGGGAGTGTGGTTGACCCGTTGGGAGGAGCGGAGGCGGACGTTACTTCCAGAATTAACAAGGCTCGGGCCGCCTATGCCCAGCTCAACCCTGTGTGGGCCTCGTCGGTCATTACTCGTCGAACTAAAATCAGAGTGTTCAACTCCAACGTTAAATCCGTACTCCTATACGGATGCGAAACCTGGCTGGTCAAAAAAGAAATCACCAAGAGCCTTCAGATCTTTGTGAACAAATGCTTACGGCGTATTTTAAAGATACGTTGGCCACAAACTATTTCAAATGTGCGACTGTGGGAATTGACCAGCCAGAAACCGATAGAGCAGGAGATTTTAATAAGGAAATGGCGTTGGATTGGTCACGTGTTAAGGAGAACCGACGATCACACCTCCAAACAGGCTCTGACATGGCACGCATCCGGTAGCAGGCCAGGTCTCCCTCGCATCACCTGGAGGAGATCGGTGGAGAAGGAGATCGCAACAACTGGTATCAAATAGCGGGACCTGGAGGAAGCAGCCCAGGACCGTATAAAATGGAGAAAATTACTTCGAGCCCTTTGCCCCTGATGAGGAGCTATAGGAAGAAAAGAAATCATCATCATCATCATAAACGGCGAATACATCATCAGTGATGATCATGAGTGACTGCGAATGATTTCAGTGCAATGCTCGATGAATAGAACGAACATAGACCAAACGAAAATCATGTTTAACGCCCATGCTAAACCAACTCCGGTCAAGATCGGACACTTGGAGTTGTTGACGAATAGTCAGTCAATCTTCGAGATCGTTCGTGAAATCAAAATTGGATTTACAGCGTTCGGGAAGCTTCACTACATCTTCTCGTCCAAGTCGACGACGAAAGTCAACAAGCCATATCTATTGCCAGAGAGAACTTACCTTACTAAGACATGGTCGCTAACTATTATGGACCTTATCAGAAAGCTCAAAGTCACTCAAACAAAGGTTTAATACATTTTATAAATGTGTTATTTTAAAAGAAACAAAAACACATTTAATAAGACTCTTAGTGCAAACCTAATAAAGCAAATAAAAAAGAAAGAAATTTTTACCGAAAAAACGGTATTTTAACCATCGAAAACCGGTTTTAAAATACGGTAATTTTGGTCCGGTATTCCGGTTTTTCGGTACTACCGAAAACCGGTGTCCAAGCCCTATGAGAAATATATCAAATCCAGAAAATTTTAAGGTATAAATGAGTGTGTGAAAAAAAAGGTAAAAAAAATGGAATTATCACGGACCACGTTCCATGACATTTGAAGATTACATAAATAATAAAAAATATTAAAATACTATTTAGAGGTACGAAATGTTTATTTTCACTTAACGCGAAAATCTACTCGTGAAAATGGCCCTTATAATGTAAAAATATATTAAAGTGATGATTAGTAAATATGGAAAGGAGCACCAAACAAATAAAAAATACTTGGGAATTTAGGCTAGAGCAGAGCTAGACTACTTCAGACATCAGCAGCATTGCAATTATCTACTCTACAGCTACACATGTTATTAGACCGTGTTATCACTGCTATTAGGAACTTGCTCTTGCATTAAAAATTTGGAAGCACTGTGTATTTGTGTTAACAACTCTACTCAACAACCCCACACTTTCTCTGGTCACAGGACTGTAATTAGTTTTAATAGAAAGATATTTCCAAGCAAGACTTTAATTGTCTTTTTAAATAATAAAACTAAAGAGTTATAATAACAGAAGCAGAAGGTTTCACTACAAACTCATATTTACAATACAAGTATAATTTGTGCAAAATAAAAACCTTGTTGGGTTCCTAGGTTTCTTCATTTTACAGCTGGAAAAAAATCATATTACTTTACTATGTGTTTTCAAATTACAAGAATAATAATATGCATTTACTTACACTGGAATGGTAGTTTTCTCATTCTGGGGCAAGGTTCCAATTTTGAACTGCGCAAGTACCTCCCTAAGAACAAAATTATATTAGAAAAAAAAGATTTATAAAAAAAAACTTTAGTACATTGATGATGATTGCAATTTTAAGTTGTGAGTGAGTGTGAGCTCCTAGAATCCTAGCGCGAATTCCGAAAAAAAAAACTTCTATATCCATAGCCAAAATCAAAAATATGTGTCAATGCTACTGTAGATAATCTTGCTCAGAATTGTATAAGGCACTGTTGTGTAGTGTTTAGCTTGAAAATTCAAGGAAAATATCACTTATAACAACAAACCAAATATTTCTAGGATCTTTATCCTGAAAGCTACACAATTACCTATTTCTATTGATTTCTGCCTTGGTTTAGCAGATATATTTTTTTTTTTGAAGTCCCGTTAGTATTGTATTTGGAAATCTCTTAATTGTTGTCTTATAATAAAAAAATCAAAATGTATGGTTTGGTAATATGAAAATTATTCATATCAAATAAAAACATTTCTATACCATATTATAAAAAGGAAAGATTTGATTCTTTGTGTGTTGTTTGTTTGCATTGAATAGGCTACGAAAGTACCGAACCGATTTGAAAAAATCTTTTACTGTTTTACACATCACCCAATGACATAGGCTAGGATACTAAGTTAACCACATTCGCTAGTTATTTAAAAATGTAGATTATCAATTAATTTTATTTTGAAAGTGCAAATAATTTAAAATAAACTAGCTTATAATGCTAAGGTCAGTGTGGGTAAGTCCGACATACTTTTCTCCATATTCACTTTGAGATTAAATAAGTATTGATATTTGCATTCTACGCCCATTTATGTGCTCGAAGGTAATAGAGTATGAAATGTTTTTTTATTTATCAATGCAAAAAATGTATGCACTTTCATAAGCTTCGAGATATAGATATTTAAAAAAAAAAAATTGAAAATAGACGGACTTCCCGCACATGAAGGGCAAGTCCGTCTAGTGGTTTATTATCAGAATCTTCTATGGAAATACCCTTGAGAAATTCTTTCAGGTGATAACGACAAATGGCTTGGCACTTTGGTTTTAAATCCATTGTAAATAGAGTTGAGCTTTCGATAATAATCCAATTTTATCATTTTTAGGGCAAGACCGTCATATTCAAGCAAGCAGGGGTTGTAAACTTTTTTTTTACTGTAACTAAATAATTAATTGACCCCCATTATAATGAATTGAACTGAAGGCGATTCCGCAGTGAAGTTAATCTTCATTCCCTTTGGCTGTGAGACATCCATCTGATGGAATAAGATGGCGGATGCAATTTTTCCGCATCTGTGAGACATCCACCTGGTGGACAAAATGGCCGCCGTTAAAAATGTAATGTTTTGGTCTGTGATTCTCTATGAAATACCAGTCTAGCATTCCATGTTGACTTCCATGTGACGGCATATGTCCATGGAACCTTTGGATGATTGATTGAAACTGATTGACATCAATTTTTTATACTAATTTTGGACATAAACATTAAAAACACGGCAAAGTGACGGCATCCACCTGGTGGATCTCACAGACCAAGATTTTCGAAAAACAAGATGGCGGCAAAACTCCACCGATGCTCACAGCGGATGGGATATTTCAATAATATCAAGCTCAAAGCTGTTCAAAAATTGATTTTCAACAACCTGCACTATACTCAAGGTTTACAATATCTGATATTAAGGGAATTCCGTCATAGACGGACTTTCCGATTTTTACTAGATGGACTTCCCAACTTTTACATTTGAATGTTATGATTCTTTTTGGATGAGAAAATTGTTTAAAACAAGTGATTTTATCAAATCCAGTGTAAGAAAAACAAAAAATGATAATTAAATTACCTATGTAGAAACAGGAAATGGCAAAACTCCTTAAATTTTCATTTTTTTTAAAATATTTCGATAGTAAGGTACCGCTACACTTCAAGTTCAAATATGCAAAAAAAATGTTTGCAAAATTTCACCTAAGATAATGCTTGTAGCCACATCGAATCGTAACCGCTAAATTCCTTTTAGAACGAAAGTTATTGCCGCTAGACGGACTTACCTCCCAGACGGACTTCCCCACATTGACCTTATACGTAAGAATGCATATATATTAATTACTTCTTACCTAGCATCATCACTGTGGGCTACATCTTCAAAGTCCTGCGTGGCATCCCGCCCAGATGCATCAATGAGCGCCTCCATTCCTCCAGGATGCTAAAAATATTTTTGTTATCTAGTTAGTTGTAGGTTGTATAGTAAAAATAAATTAAAAGCTTATATAATTGATTGGTATACACATCCTCAAAGTCCATGGGTGGTACACCCACATACCAGAAGACACAGACTAGGCAGACCCCCACAAGCTGGTCAGACAACCTAGTAAAGTTTGTGGGACTGCACTGGATCAGGGTTGCACCAACAATTGGATGGGAACATGATTAAGATAGGTACACATATTAAGAATAAAAACTTATTTTTAACCCCCAAACGAAAAATTCAGAGAGGGGTGTTATAACTTTAACGTGTGTCTGTGTATCTGTCTGTGGCATCTTAGAGCCCAAACGGCTGACACGATTTTCGATTAGTTTTTTTTGTATCATAGATAATTTCAAGCCGAGTGTTCTTAGCCATGTCTGATGAAGATCTGATCAGTGGTTTGAAGATGATCAGCTCTTGAATAATGGATGAGAGGATCTAACTAGCTCCCTTATGTCCGATCAATTTGAAATTTGGTACCATGTTACATCTATGTTATAGAAAGTATTTGGTAAGGTAACCATGACCTGATCTACCGTTTCAAGATGATCAGCTCTTGAATAATGGATGAGAGGATCTAACTAGCTTCCTTATGTCCGATCGAGTTGAAATTTGGTACCATGTTACATCTTTGTTATAGAAAGTATTTGGTAAGGTAACCATGACCTAATCTGCCGTTTGAAGATGATCAGCCCTTGAATAATGGATGAGAGGATCTAACTAGCTTCCTTATGTCCGATCGAGTTGAAATTTGGTACCATGTTACATCTATGATATTGAAAGTATATGTTAAGGTAACCATGACCTGATCTGCCGTTTGAAGATGATCAGCTCTTGAATAATGGATGAGAGGATCTAACTAGCTTCCTTATGTCCGATCGAGTTGAAATTTGGTACCATGTCACATCTATGATATTGAAAGTATATGTTAAGGTAACCATTCCCTGATCAGCCGTTTGAAGATGATCAGCTCTTGAATAATGGATGAGAGGATCTAACTAGCTTCCTCATGTCCGATCGAGTTGAAATTTGGTACCATGTTACATCTATGATATTGAAAGTATATTTTAAGGTAACCATGACCTGATCTGCCGTTTGAAGATGATCAGCTCTTGAATAATGGATGAGAGGACCTTCCATTTGTCCTATCAATTAAAAATTTGGTACAGTGTTACTAATGATATTGAAAGTATATATGTTAAGGTAACCATGATATTTTTAAGATGATTAGCTCTAGTTCTAGTTAAGTTGATGAGGGGTCTGACTGGGTCGGGGTTTTTAAACTTTTAAATTTGAGTTATAACTCAAATTTAAATATAAAGCTCAGATAGAGTTGACTATATGATTAACAAGAACCTACTGCTATGTAGAAACTACTTACCTCTTCAAGGTAATCAGAAACATCATAGACATCATTGTGAAGGATTATCCAGAAGCTCTTCGGACCTTTATGCTTTTTAACTTCACTTGCAGATATGATGCGAATCATCTTGGAGCAGTTTAGTTGTTTGAAGAAAAGTTTCTGATTTGGTAATGAACCAGGTTCACGTTGTTTGCGTGAAGACCAGGGCTCAACTAACAGTCGGTCGCGGTCGGTAGCAACCTGTTGCTTCCAAATACACCCACCTAACACCCACCTTGAGTTTGATTGTGATTGTGCTGGTAAATAAATCGTTATTTTTTTTCTGTTTTTCTCCTTTCCATTTTCCCTTTCATTTTCCACTGAATTGGAGTCAAGTCCAAAATAATCTGTAGGTGTGATGTCAAAGTCAAATCTGATTGACCTGACTGATTGAATTCATATAGAATTTGACATTTAACCTGATTGCTTGTGCCATCTTAAGGCAGTCTCTGCAACTAAAAGTGACAGTTCGAAAACTGCTAATCAGGTATTTTATGTTAGCCAACTAGCCGTTGCATTGACTAGGTACCTATCTTACTAACCAGAACCACAATATTTTTAGGGTACAGTGGCGGACTAGGAGGCCGTAACAGATTTGTCTATGGTTTCGTCAGCCCTCGACTGTATTACCAAAGAACAAGAGCTATTTTGCAATACAAAAAACTGGAAGTGTTACGCCGACCGTGTCTGCTTCTGTACAAGTGTACTACTTACAGAAGTTAAAATCCAGAAAAATATTTAAAATTTTCGTGTAATTTACACATTGTATTTACCATGGCCAAAATTAACTTTATTTATAGATTTAAAAAAATCTCACGATTTGGGCCATTTGGCCATGCGGCCCATACAATGCTTCAAATGCAAAAAGACATCACCTTATCACCATCACTTTTTGTAAGTAAAAGTAAAGTGCGTGCCAGCTAGACTGCACGCGGTTAAAATACGTCAAGTATAGCTTTGCACCGATAACTAGAAAATAATGGGGGCGCCACTTTGTATGTGGACTAAATATATATTTTTTAATTTCTCCCTGAATAAAAAACCATTTAAGCCCAAAGTTAGTCAAAATCAAAAAGTAACAAATTCATGATATGTTTCTTTACTAGAAGTTATAATTTTTTACTACATTTTCCAACTAAAGATAAAAATGGTTCCGTGTCAAGAAACCGTTGCCAAGCTGTACGTGGCGCGCAGACTTAGCTGGCGCGGACTCCAGTAAAAAGCTTATGGCCGCTACATACTTACGTTTCAATAATCTGACGAAATTAGATTAATCAAACTGGAAGGGACGTGTTTGTGAAAATTTCATCCAATTTTTCCCTTTCAAACGACATTAATAAAAATACTATTTTTATTATTTATTTGATCAAACTGAGTAACTGAGTATTTTTATTTGATCAAACTGAAACGCAAGACGCGCAATATGTGAAATAGAATAATGCGTTAGTAAGTATTTTCTTCAACTCAAACCGATAACTTTTATTTATTCTTATCTTTCCACATATTGGACACAAAAATTATTACTACACCTTACCTATATATGAATATTAACCTTGCTGAGAATACCTCAAAAATAAATTACCGAAATAAAAGTTTGATATTAAAAGGGTTTTAATTTTAAACCTTAAAGCCGTTATATGAGTTTTGAAGGTTTTTTAAATCAAGTAGGTAATTCTCATAATCTATAATAGGTAAAGATCTGGAATTTCAATAAACCTTTTTGATGATATAACAAAGTTTTTTATAATTGAGAAACAATAATGAAATCAAAAAACCTCGATACATTATTTCGTCAAAGATAACCTTTCCAAAAAACGGGAATAGCTAGTTCTTCGAAATTTCTTACTAGTTTTTGTTAAAACTACCTAGGAATAATGATAATAAACAAAATCAAATTCTGGTAATTCAGATTTGATTTAAAAGTAATAATAAAATAGATATTGAATATTTATTACTTTTTCCAATAAAATGTAGTAACCAATGTGGGCGACTGACATATGAGTGTCCCTTTCCCTCAGTATGCTATATCAAAGAGATAGACTCTGTTCATTCGGTCGTTCGATTTATTTGTCGTATATCGTCTTAAACTTATTTGTTTAAACCTCAGAATAAAGACAAGCATAGAAGGAGTCCTAAAATAAAAAGTCACATCATTGTGTTACGCTACTTACTCAAGTTCAACCATTGAATATGTTAAAAAGAGACCAATATACTTTCTCCACTGGGTCGTATGACTCTTCCGCACCTTGCCCGTACCTGGGTTCGACTTTTTATTTTTAATTTTCTAAAAAGCTAGTGATGGCAAAAATAACTTGTCCTAAATCAAGTTGTCTATACTTTTATACAAGACATGGTTCTTTATTATGGAACTTATCATAACTAATTCAGGAGTAATTGTATAGTATTATAATAACAAGAAAACAAAGACAAAGATAAAAACGCTTTATTGCTATAAAAATGCAAATAAAAATACAAAATGTAACAAACCGTATAACATTTTTAACAGAAAAAGAATAAGGGCAATTGTGCCTTATCGATTAAAGCGATTTCTTCCAGGAAACCTACTGCACACAATAAGTTATTTTAATGAATAAAACGGGTGTCTTGATAAAAATATAATAATACTTACCTATTTCTAAAGATTTTCCGTTCATAAAAAACTCTGTCACATCAGATATTATTAGCACAGCTCTAAAATAATTAAAACTAAAAGATGTGTGCCTATAATAATATGTATATATAAAACAAGTAAAACAAATCTATTTTTGGAAATTTCATAATGTATGAATTATGCGCTTCTTTCTTTACACACGCATTTTCAATAATCTTGCTCTGCACTCTGCACCTCAAATGTTTGTTTTTGCCTGGGTTGATCTTGATCATCACTTTGTTTGTATGTGAAAAAACCCTGCTTGTGGTTTTTTTTTGAGACCTAAAAATATAATATGTTTTAATTAAAACTTATAAAAGAGAGTAAGTATTATAAAACCTGGGTGTAAACAATTTATACATACGTAAGTGATATCCTGCAGCAACAATGGCGCTTTTGTTTTTATCACAAAGTAAAATTTTCATGGAATTTTATTTGTTTACAGTTTACAGCATTGGTTTACCCAAATTTACGGTTCATATATTCTGTAGCTTTTTTAATCAAAGTATTTTGTGAGGCCTGTAAGAAAGCAAGAAAAATGTTCTTAAATATTATATTCAAGACAATAATAATAATAATTTATTCAAATATATATTAATTAAAGCCTTCGTATTTTTTTTTTAGAAAACAGGTATCTTAGAGAATATTAACTTAAACGATGACATCCCGCAACTTAAACTTGAAATTTTCATATACAATTATGAGGATCTGCAGAAAAAAAACATAGATAAACTTAAACCTGTTTTATCCAGAATGGGCAAATTGTATGTCACGATATTTTCTTTAAGGCCTATATCCAGCAGTAGACGTTTTTAGCTGAGATGATGGTATTTTCTGGTTGCATTTCTTTCTTAGATATGAAATATGAATTGTCCACTGAATGTCGCTGTCCTATTTCCTTTAACATTAAGTTGATAACGAATAACATTTAATTAATTTGATATAAAATAAGCAATTGAAAGGGCAATATTTTATGATTACCACCAACCAACTTATTCAAATTGCAGCAGCAAAACTTTTGTTACAGTTTCAGGTTATAATCTTCACCATCTTAAATCTTCTTTGTTGATAAAACAGTATGTTGTGAATGTTTAAAATCTTGTCTCTTTATAGCATCCAGTCATTTTGTTTTTAGTATATAATTTACTTGAAAACTGAAAAAAATACAACAATTAGCATATTATTATGTCTGATTTTTATTTGTCCTTAAGTTAGAACGGATGATTTAGGTTCGATAACTTTTGTCTAAACATATTTTGGCACAACACTAGCACAACCTTTACAGAAGGTGTTTTACCGTAATAATTCAATAAATTTAGGTACGAGTTCGACAAACAGCGTGTAAAATTGATGTTCTTGATAATTTATTTGTCAAAATAGTGCCCAGAAGTCTACAATGAAACAAAATTATTTACCGAATGGTAGGTGACCGAAACATCAAGATTTTGATTCCTTGACGCATTTGATTCACATCCCGTCACTACACAAGAGATTGTTATACATTAAGTTAAACATTCACAATCACAAAACCAATTTATCACACCTTTTTCATAAAAAATAATCATAAAACTTTTGGAGCTGCTACCGATGTTTACAATGTCATATTATACGTCAAAATAAAACAAACCATAAACAAACCACCAAATATGTACCAAATTATTGGTTTTTAATTTTGTACGGTACTAATAAACCAGTGTCATCAATAAACCACTTTGATACCACAAGAAGAAAACTTGCAAATAATTCTTATATTTTATCTCTCTCTAACTAATAGTCTTTTTGCCGTTTAGTAAGGAGCGTAACAATATGAAAATAACTTTTTATTTTAGCCCGGTTTCTATGCTTGTCTTTATTCTGAGGTTTAAACACTCTTTTTTTTTTACACTAATAATAAACACTAAAATTACATTTGACGGTCACATTTTGCCATCAATTTAAATTACAACCCTTCGCACGACCTAGTTCGAATTCTGTCAAACTGCTGCATACTATTTGTATGACGGCTGAGGAATGCTCAGAGCCCCTCAGACCAAAGAGGTTGGAAACCGCCGCTACGCCTCAGACACCCTCGGACGCGTCAGTAACCGAAGATTGAAATGTCCGAGTACAACGACCTATGGTTTGCTTTGCTTAATGCACATAGCATTATACCGGACTTTTCAAATTGTATTGTGCCCCAAGTCCCTGCGAAGTAGCCCAAATGGCGAAAATTCGTTTAACCTAGGCATCCCTACCCTATTCAGTCAGTTTTCATTTCAGCATGGAACTCAGTGTTGCCACCTTAGTGGATTTTCCACTAAATCTGGTGGTTTGGAACCCCCATTTAGTGGCCATTTTTTGCGTTTAGTGGCTAGTGGATTTTTTTAGTGGAAAAATTAGACCAAGAACTGTTGCAGTTTTTGAATAAATTGGAATTGTGGTATGCTGTTGCAAAGCGTATGAACTAAAGATGTTTTAGACAATTTAGTAGAATTACAACATTTTTCCTTTTTTTTTTCAATTGAATACAAAGTCGATGTATTTTTTTTTTTTTTCATATTTTTGTCCATACTTCGAGGACCCTTAGTTTTCTTTGTAGCTGTCTTGAGAACCTGATTAAAGTTTTTAAAGACGATACCTAGTTTAACATCTAGATGGCAATAAAATTTTAAGGTTGCGAATTGGTTAATTTTTAGAAAAACGTCGTCCCTCTCGGTATGGCGCAAAATTAAAAAAAAATCGCGTTTTTTACAATGTGGGAGATGGTTTCTTATTTCTTACATAAGCGAATTCATTAAAACTTTATTAATTTTTTTCGCCAGAGTAAATAAAAAACGCGATTTTTTTTTATTTTCGCGCCATACCGAGAGGGTCCACCTTAAGTTTCAAGTTCAAGTTAGGGCTCAAGTCTTAAAAATTAAACATTATAAAATCTTTAAAAAATAAAAGGGCACAGGGAGGCAAATTTCTTAACTAAAAACGATTGACTCGTAATTGTCTTGTTCTTTTTGGCGACTTCGTTAACCATTGCTGTTTTCTTTGGTCGTGTAGCAGAAATCACATTTGTTAAAGCGGCAATGGTTAACGAAGTCGCTAACAAGTCAATTACGAATCGATCGATTTTAGTTAAGAAATTTGCCTCCCAGGTCATATATTTGGGGTAAAAGCAAAGGGTCACCACTGTCCCCTATTTACGTATATCAACTCATCTGTCATGCACTCTAGTGGAAATTTTAGTGGTTTTCAGAGGGGGACATATTTTTGTTAGTGGTTTTCTGGTGGTTTGAGGAGCCTTATCTGGTGGATTGCTATTTCAACCGTTGGCAACACTGATGGAACTATGACAATCACTTGGTTTGGTTGATCGAATTCAAAGTAAAAAAATAAAAAAAACAACAATTTGCAAACTGCCTTGATGGGAAACAAACAGTTTGTGTCGATTTCTTGGCGTGTCTCGCTCACTTCTGTCTCTGGGTGTGTAATAACAGGTATGCCACCACATAAATTTTCTAATTACCTTGCAAAGATAAAGATTTTAAGGTTAGGATTCTTAAATTTTCTATTTAGCTGGTATATATTTTCCAAGCAAAATAATATTATATTAATATGGTAGAAAGATAAAACTATCTTTGTTGTTTTTAAAACCCCATGTCACCAGTCAAACTTGGAAACAGGGACAGGGCACTGTAGGGAAAATGTTGGGCAAAGTGCTTGTAAAAGTAAAGTAAAAAAAACCATTTGAATTTGCATGCAACAGGCGACCTTATCGCTAAAAGCTATTTCTTTGAGGCAACCCACTTGTATTGTGTGTGCCCCATTACACACCCTCATTCTAAAAATGTACACTCATAGGAGATCAAATTTTTTCATATCCAATCAATCAATAAGACGGGGTTTATTTTCTTTAAATTATTTTTTATGTGTTTCAAAGCATTTTGAAATGCCTTTTGTAAGGGTATATACTCCATCTCCCACTCCCACTGTAAAACTACCTGCTGAGCTGACCAATATACCTTTGACTGTGAGAGTGCCGTATCCATTAGGGCATGTAATATCGAAAGGTTTGTAGCGATGTGATTTGTAAATTATTTTGTATTATATTTATTTTGTGATTACAGTTTGTCCGACAGATTTTTGTTATGTATATGTCACCGGAAAATAACAAGAACCGTAAATTTATAAATTTACTAGGAAATTTATAAACTTTCATAGGATTCTAAACGAGTGATAAATTGTATTATTTTACGCCTACATTTTCGTAAATTGATAAACTTACTAAACTCACTCGTAAAATAATAATTAACCAATAACCAAACGCCATGTATAATGAATTGAAATTTAACACAGAGCTACGAAAGTTTTAGCCATGACCAAAATGTTTTATTTTGGTAGAGTGAAATAGGGAACTTTAACCCCCTACTAGGTAGGTAGGTACCTAAAATACAAAGTTACTTTTTGATAAAATATGCTATTATCCCATAATAGCATATTATATCTGTCACCGTTATAGTGCAAAATAAGTTAATGTGCTCTTTACTGGGCAATGTGCACATTAACTGTTTAGGTCAGTTAATGTGCGAAATTTTATGTGAAATATGGGGTATCCGCACTTTACCTAGTTAATGTGCGTATTACCGGATGTCTCGCTGTTAAAGTGCGGAAAACAGAAAGCTCCGACCGAAAATTCAAATCTAGGGCAAAATTGTAGGTTAGGTTAGGTTTGGCTTGTGATTTTTAACCAGCGTAGCGAGCGAAGCGAGCGGAGCTTGGGTTACCTGTGTTAAACTGAAATCTAAGGCAACAATTTTTCGAACTTAACTTAGTCGTTAACTCTGTAGATTACCTAGGGTTTTTGCAGATTACCTGGTTAATGTTGAGAACAACATTTTATTTCGAACCGTTAGAGTTCGACATAAAATGAAATGAATTCGACATTCAGCCAGTTAGTGCACTTTTACTGAATTTCGCACATTAGCGGTCACATATTAACCTATAAACCTACTTAGTTTTTAGTATCAGTAAAAATACTTTTAGTGTGATCGAATTGTTTGGCAAGTCTGATTGTACAGTGGCGGACACGATCGGCGTAACACTTCCGGTTTTTCTGTATTGCAAAATAGCTCTTGTTCTTTGGTTTTACAGTCTAGGACTGACGAAACCATAGACAAATCTGTTACGGCCTCCTAGTCCTTGACTGTACGTAAGTCTATGGACGCAAGTATTTTCACTGTCAACATCGACCAATCAGAGAGCAGTGTGTTATTTTCCGTATTTCAAAAAGCGTAAAATTAAAAGCTCTTCTGTGATTGGTCGATCCGTTTAGAATCTTACGGATTGATATCCGTTAGTTTATAAATTTACTACGACGCGTCGGAAATTTATAAATTTGCGAAAAAGTGGGCGTAAAATAATTCAATTTATCTCTCGTTTAGAATTTTACGAAAGTTTATAAATTTCCTAGTAAATTTATAAATTTACGGTTCTTGTTATTTTCCTTGCGAATCTTATTATTTTCCGGTGACATAATTATATATATTTATAGGCGCGTCGTCGCGCATGCGTGGATAGGAAAATGATTTGCTACTAAATTTCAAATTTGAATATTTTCGGTTTCGTTTCCATGACAACGCTTGTTGATTGAGTTTTATCAGTTTTTGGTTTTAGTTTAAAATATTTTCTAAATTGATTGGCCTTTTGCTGTAAATAATATGTACTCTAGTTCGCCTTCTATATAAAATAATTTAAATACTTGTAAATATAAGTTGTACATGAAAAGTGGACTATTGGTTTTTACTTGATAGTGTATTGAGGGAAGAAAGCCAGCCATCCCACATTGGTGACCCCGACGTGAGACTGTTGGTGGAGCCTTACTCAGTGGTTGGATAGCCAGATTTGGTTGCCCGTTCGACATTGTCACGGATCGTGGTAGGCAGTTTGAATCGGCATTATTTAATACCCTTTCTAAGATAGCTGGTTTTCAGCACAGACGGACCACTGCCTATCATCCTGCCTGCAACGGTCTCGTGGAAAGGTTCCATCGACAGTTGAAAGCTGCGATAACTTGCCACGCGTCGAATGACTGGGTAGCAAGCCTTCCTCTTGTTTTGCTGGGCATTCGCGCAGCAGTCAAGGAGGACCTGAAGGCATCGTCAGCTGAGTTGGTTGATGGTGAGCCGCTGCGTCTTCCAGGCGAGCTATTTAATCCAGACGTAGACGACACAGCTGACATGTCCGAATACATCTCTCGCATTCGGACTTTTGCAAAAGAGTTACAACCTCGTCCAGCTTCAAGGCACGGCGCCAAGCGGTCAACCTTTATCTTTAAGGATCTGAGCTCTTCAACACATGTCTTCCTAAGAGATGACACTGTTGGAGGTTCACTTAAACCCGCATATACAGGCCCATATGAAGTCTTGACACGAGGAGACAAAACTTTTCTACTTTTAGTAAAGGGTAGTAAGGTCACGGTATCAGTAGACCGCTTGAAGCCGGCCTACATACTTGCTGACCCTAACACACCTACACACACAACACTAACACAACCTACCTCACACACCTCACCAGCAGTTACAGGTTACCAGAACACCACCCTCGCCGATGGTAATACAGAAGTACCTGTGAAAACAACGCGTTCTGGGAGGAAAGTAACATTTCCAGATTATTATCGCCCTTGACGGTCTTTGGAAGGGGGTGATGTAGCGAATGATTTGTAAATTATTTTGTATTATATTTATTTTGTGATGTACAGTTTGTCCGACAGATTTTTGTTATCTATACCAATATTATAAAGAGGAAAGATTTGTTTGTTTGTTTGTTTGTTTGTTTGTTTGTAACGAATAGGCTCTGGAAATACTGAACCGATTTGAAAAATTCTTTCACTGGTAGGAAGCTACATTAACCCCGAGTGTCATAGGCTATATTAGATTTTCAAAAAAATTAGGGATCCTTACCTAAACTCAAATAATGTATCCCAAGGTGCAATATTTTTTCCGTTGTTTACATATTTTGACAGGTGGTTTTGTTGTTGTTTGTTTTTTCAGTTAAAAAGAACATAGTCTATAGAGCCAAGTCTTTTGCAGTATCTTATATTCTATGGCGTAACGAAGTAAGCCGGGAAAGCTCGTGTATATATATTTATTGGCGCGTCGTCGCGCATGCGTGGATAGGAAAATGATTTGCTACTAAATTTCAAATTTGAATATTTTCGGTTTCGTTTCCATGACAACGCTTGTTGATTGAGTTTTTCAGTTTTTGGTTTTAGTTTAAAATATTTTCTAAATTGATTTGCCTTTTGCTGTAAATAATATGTACTCTAGTTCGCCTTCTATATAAAATAATGTAAATACTTGTAAATATAAGTTGTACATGAAAAGTGGACTATTGGTTTTTACTTGATAGTGTATTGAGGGAAGAAAGCTAGCCATCCCACAGGTTTTCAATTCCGATACTGATATCGGACATTTTATCTCAATACCGGAATTCCGATATCAATATCGGAATTGTAAAAACTCAATAAAAATTACTCAAGAAGCAATATTTCAATTTTAACTGTATAAAATTCGTATACCGAATTGAATTAATAAGAATTTCATGATTTATCAAGCTGAGATGATATCTTCCTAGGATTTTGAATACAATGAAAATAAAAATAAATAAAATTATTTTGTTATTTGAAAAAAGAAATAAAAACTTTATTGATTTATTATTTATATGTACTATTTATTTAACAATTTGGTTTCTCCTTATCTACATTGTACCAGTACAAAGTAGATATGTACCAAATAACTAAATGAACTGCTTTAAAATAATGTTTCTGATTAAAAAAGCTTAGAATTAACTAATTTACAGTTATTTTTTATATTGGAGACTTGTGGAATGCTTTAAACATTTATTTTAGAACTCAAATAACAATAAAAGTCTTGCTACGAGATTCCGATATTGGCTACCTCAATATCGGAGTTGAAAATATCGGAATTGAAAATATCGGATATTTCTTCCGAGATTCCGATATTAGAATCCGAGATTCCGGTATTCATGCCCTAGTATCCATTCATACGTGGTTCCATAGTATTATGAATTGACTACGATGCGATATGATTCACATTGACTCCAGTTTTCTACATTACACGTCATGCTGTCTGCTTCAGACACTGGCAGCCTCAGTGTGAAATAGTTTAGGTTCTCTGGGTAATGAGTTTATTTTGCCACCACTAAGCAAGCCTAACATGCTTAGTAATTATCCAATAAACATACTCACTCTTAAAATGTTGGTTTTCACAGTTTGTGCACAATCACATTGAACTAAATGGCTGAAGTTGACTTTAACTCTGTACTCGATGAAATCTTCTTGATTGAAGAGAAGGAGCACAACAAGAGCTACCAAGAGGGATACCAGTTGGGATATGAGGCTGGCAACCCTGAGGGGTATCACATGGGCTACCACCGAGGCGCTGAAATAGGAAAAGAGCTTGGTAAGACACCCTATACTTTACTAAGAACTACTGAAGTGAATTTTATTTCTTGACGAGCAGTCCCGGCTTACTTCGTTACGCCATAGAATATAAGTTACTACTAAAGACTTGGCTTTATAGACTTTGTTCTTTGGACTTCCCAGAATGGGCGAATAAAAAACAAACAATAACAACAACAACAAACCACCTCAAAATATGTAAACAACGGAAAAAATATAGCACCTTGGGTTTATATTATTTAAGTTTAGGTAAGGATCCCTAATTTAAAAAAAAAAATCTAATATAGCCTATGTCACTCGGGGTTAATGTAGCTTCCTACCAGTGAAAGAATTTTTCAAATCGGTTTAGTATTTCCGGAGCCTATTCGTTACAAACAAACAAACAAATCTTTCCTCTTTATAATATTGGTATAGATGAAATTAAAACTTATTCTTATTAGCATATCTAAGGCTAAAATGTATTGAGTTGTTTTAAATATAATTACAATATGCCATATTGTGCATGGTCAACTAGTATACAACATTAACTTTCAAGATTATTTACTGTATTCTGTTTCCTAAGAACATTTCAGAGGTCTAGATCTGATTCCTGCCAATCATTACAAGTCTTGTTTGAATATTTTTTTATTTTTTTATTTTTCTAGGTTATTATTATGGCATAGTCAAAAGGCAGCTAGCTGCTCAACAAGAGTCATCTCAAAGCCAAAACACAGAAAAACTAGTGAAGCAGTTGCAAAAAGTTAAAGAACTTATTGAAACTTTCCCGTCCCACAATTCAGATGAGCATGACATTCTGAGCATGCTGGAGGCCATCAGGGGACAGTACAAGAAATCATGTGTACTGCTGAAGATACCTCCAACTAACCCTTACTCTACTACCGTATCATTCTAGAAATGCTTTCAGTTTGTAATGGCAAGGAACATGGATGCAACTATGTTGAAAATTCAGCAGAAACTAGATCAGATATTAAAGTTTTTAAATCCCCTGCTTCCCATGGCCAACTGCCACATGGTGGAGTTCTTTACTGATCATCACTGGGACACATTTGTCCCTGAACCTATAGCTAAAGAAATAAAAAATATTGAAATGGATAAAGTATTGGAAAAGTTCTGGAAAGTTGCTAGTCATAGTCAATTAAATGGTGGGTTACTCAAAAATGCAATAATTACACTGATCAAAAATAATAATAATAAACATTTAATTAAATTACAGATTCATCGTCATGTGATGAAATAAGTAAATTTGTATGCGATGCTCATTCAAGCTGTATAGCAGTGGATGGTGAGACTTGCCTCTCTGTTCCTCAATTTGAAAATAAAATTAAAGAATGGGGTGGAACTTTAAAACCCGAAATTCGGGTGAAAGAGTTTATGAACTCTAAAAAGAGTTATGAGGTTTGTTACTTTTTAATAATAACAATAAATTAAAATAGTGCCTCTGCTTAATACTTTTTGTTTTCTTTTACATGGTGTATTTTTTTTTCTGAAATATTGTTAAAATAGTAGTATATACAACTCATACATCATATATAATACAATTGATGTATGAGGGTGGTCTGTTTAAACCCAAACTCAAAACTCAAACTTATACGTTTAAGTGTTTATACTTGAAACTTGAACAAGCGAGGGTGGGTTGTAACCACGGCCAAGGCAGAATAACTTTACCCCCAAGTTGTATATACTGCTTTTTATTCCATCCTACGAAAATTTTCACATTTAACAGGCAGAACCTATGTACAGTGGCTTTCTGTATTGCATAATAGCTCTTGTTCATTGGCATTACAGTTTAGGGCGCACGAGACTATAGACAAATCTGTTACGCCGTCCTAGACCGCCACTGAACCTACCTAATTTTGCTGACCTAATCAGCTAGCTTGTTTTCAAACCCACTTTACTTCAATCATTTAATTTTGTAACAATAATACAATTATGCATCATGCATGATTGCCCAGAGGACAATAAATAATGTATGGAAATTAATGAGGATAAAAAATAGTGAGGAACTTTACTACTAGAGAACAGTAATCAAAAAGTCCACTTTTCGAGTGGATGCGATATATTTTTTTAATCAAGCTAAATAAATACGAAATGTTAGTTTTGGTATTTTGTAAAAACACAGGTTAGCATTCTAAATTAGTTGCTAGGGTTTTATGTAGAGTATTACAGCTATAAATTATATACTTCACTTTCCTTACAATTTACATTTTATTCTCTTTCACTTGTTATTTTTCATTCCTCTCGTGTTCATGATTCAACATTGACAATTGACATCTCTGGTTCCCGCCTTTTCTCAACAAAGTACTTTTACAAACCAACTTTAGGAAACACATTGTTAAACAAACATCTAGATAATTTACTTTAAGTTATTAAATAAAACATAATTTATGGTACCTAATAAACCTAATAAAGTATTTGTGATTAGATGTAAAACATTAATTAGTAATAAATAAACCCCGTCTTGACCAATTATCTGTTGTCCATCCTTGCCGCATGATGGCGCTGGCAGCGCTGGGTAAATCACTACGTGGGTCGGCGGGCAAAGGCTTCTAGCGTTGTCAGTCCAAGATGCGGTAACAAGAGTTATGTATTTTAATAATGTTAGAAATGTGTCAGGTGCAAACAATGTCCCGGCTGGTGGCGTCGCTGACGACGAGTGCCGGCGGCTCGCTGTGCGTGGACGCGGGCGCCGGCGGGCACGGCCAGCTGCCCGCGGTGTGCGTGGACGCGGGCGGCGGGCGCGGCCAGCTGCCCGCTGTGCTGGCGCTGGGCTACGGGCTGCGCGCGCTCACGCTCGACTGCGATCCCGTCGCCCTGGAGAGCGGCCGCAAGAGGGAGCGACTCATACAGGTATCAGATAGAGATACTTACATTAGTATAGATAGATGGTACATAGTAATAAATGTTTCTCAAGATATGCAAATTGTGCTATTCTGATCTATACCAATATTTAAAGAGGAAAGACTTGATTACTTATAAGTATGTTTACACTGAATAGGCTCAATACCGGTTTGAAAATTACCGGTTTAAAAATTTATTCCACTGTTAGGGAAGCTACAATATCCCCGGATGTCATATACTATAGAATACCA
Source organism: Euspilapteryx auroguttella (assembly GCA_951802225.1). Classification (NCBI taxonomy): domain Eukaryota; kingdom Metazoa; phylum Arthropoda; class Insecta; order Lepidoptera; family Gracillariidae; genus Euspilapteryx; species Euspilapteryx auroguttella. The sequence continues at coordinate 13,083,423 of OX637641.1, read as the reverse complement.
TATTACATAACTTTTGTCATAACAATAATTAGAAATTAACTAATGAAATGAATGAAACTTTGTATTGAAATAAAAAAAAAATGTCGAAACTTTCCTTGTACAGTGGCGGACACGGTCGGCGTAACACTTCCGGTTTTCTGTATTGGAAAATAGCTCTTGTTCTTTGGTAATTCAGTCTAGGGCTGACGAAACCATAGACAAATCTGTTACGGCTTCCTAGTCCGCCACTGTACGTGTAACGCGCACGTGGTAATACTACATAGTAATCCTTTCAATAAATTCTAATTGAGACAATTGCAGAACCATAAAATGAATATTGTTAATTTTTAACCGACGAAAAAACAAAAAGGAGGAGGTTCTCAATTCGTCGCGTATATATATTTTTTTTTTTTATGTATGATCACGCATAACTTTTTACTGTGTGGACCGATTTTGATAATTCTTTTTTTAATCGACAGGGTATACCTTGAAGTTGGTCCCATAAATAAAATTCCCACCCTAAGGGTGGGAAAATAGGGGTAACTTTTTGGTCGGCGGGTCGATTTATCCACTCACAGGTTGCATTTCCGTGTTACATTATAACTTTTGATACCTACTTACAATACAAATCTTGTTCTTGGAAATGAAATAAAATCAGCCAAAAGACGTCCACTGCTGGACATAGGCCTCCCTCACAAATCGCCTCACCGACCGGTCGTGATCGAACCTCATCCTGTTAGTCCCTCAACCTTCACCAGGTTGTGTGGCCACCTTGTGGGGTGCGACCACCCTGTGAAGTATGATTAGCTGGGGTCAAAAAATTAGCCCAAAAAAAACTGAAAAGCAAAAAATAAAAACTTTTTATAAAAAAATTAAACCGCCGAAAAAACTGAAAAGCATTAAGTTTAATTTTTTTATAAAAAGTTTTTATATTATATTTAATTGAAGTTTTTATATTTTAGAAACAATGGCATGCAATAGCGGAGAAGGCCGGGGGCGACACACCGGCGACGTTCGATAAGAAAGATGGTTGTGAACTGCACAAGTTCGTCAACTTGTTTGTGACAAATAACACAAATCTCATAGATCTGGTTCGAGAATCATTTCCGGATCAAAATGAGGACATAACAATACTTTTAACAGGTGAGTAACTCTTTTTAAAATGTATTATCGTCTTGGGAATTGGCAAACATATTATATTAAGTAACTATAGCTCTTGGTTAATTTTTGTGTTTTCCCGACTTAGAAAAAGAGAAAGTTTTCAGTTTATATATGTGTCAGTTTATTGAAGTCCTCTTTATTTAAAAATATTTTATTTTTATTTATGTATAGAGATCATCCTTTATGAATAACAATAATGTATGTATATTGTAAAGGTCTGCACACCTGCGGCGACTTGGGCGCGGCGTCGGCGCGGCTGCTGGCGCGCGGCGCGGCGCGCGCGCTGCTGACCGTGCCCTGCTGCTACCACCTGCTCTCTGAGGCCACTGGTGACACGCTCTGGAGTGCCTTCGACAACTCCACTGCCGAGAGGAGCGAGGACAAAGGCTTCCCCATGTCTGACTACATGCAAGGTGGGTTTAATAGGTGTGTTGAATATTATTGACATTAATAAGTTTACGGATTCGACAGGAAATAAATAGGCTCATGTATATTATCCGTATTATTCATAAAGATATAGTAGGTTTTAAGTAGCTTTACTGGAGGTCTACTTCTCTGGTTTGTTGTATGGTAAATACGTGACATCTAGTCTATATTGAAATACTTTTTATGAATAACAGGGTAACTAAGTAGTTTCCTACAGGTTACCAACTGGGGCGCAACGCGCGCATGCTGGCGTCGCAGAGCATCGAGCGCGCCGCGAGCCGCCGCGCGCCGCCGCCGCGCAGCCTGCTCTACAGGGCCGTGCTGCAGGTCACCTTGTTTAGTTACATATTTTTTTATCACACTTATGCGAAAAGGACGACTCTAGTCCCTTTGAAATGCGCCTAAAGTTGTTTTTTTTTTCTATAGAAAACTCATATCGGGGTCTAAAGTAAATTTTAATCCCCTTTAGGTCGCCTTAAAAGTATTTCTATACAATTTTTAGGCACATTTTTTGAATTTAGGAACTGGCTGGTAGACGGCCTTGCGGGCCTTACTGGCTTGATAAAAAAAAGAAATCAAATTAAGAACGCACGAAATAGTGTACGGAACCTGGAACTAAGTTTTGGTAAATTTTCAAGGATGTGTTTGTTTTGTACGACGAATTCTTTAAGTCAAGTGACAAATTCTTAATCATTAATTTGTATGATGTATTAGTGATTTAAACATAGTCTAGACATAGTATATAGACCGTTTAACTCTTTTTGTGGCCGAGCTAGTACATAGACCTAGACACATCAAAAAAAAAATATTGTTAGTTCTAATTTAAATAAAAAATGTCTGCCTTACCTTTATTTTTTAATAAAGACGCTTTTTTACAGGTAATCATAAAAGACCACCTACAAAATAAAAAAATCGCCGAAGGGAAATTGAAACGTTTATCATCGAAGAGCCAAACTTTACCCGAATATGTGAGGGCGGCAGACAATATTCTTAAATTGGACATTGACAAACTATCTGCGAGCACGTTAGATGACATATTTAAAGTGTACAGCAGCCAGTGGGACAAGCTGGTGCTGTTCTATTTGCTGAGGCTGTGCCTCGCGCAAGTGATCGAGAGTGTGATATTGCTCGACAGATTGTTATATTTGAAGGAGTGCGGTGTTAAAGAATCGTTCTTAGTACGATTGTTCGACCCCGTGCTCTCGCCGCGCTGCCACGCGATTCTAGCTTTATGTTAATACAAGAAAAGTAAAGGTACATTCAATGAGGATGATCATCATTCACGTTTTGAACCAAGCATCGATAAATCAAAAATAAAATAATTAGGTATCCTTACTTACTTAAGGGCTTACACGGTGCGAAACTAGCGCCACTTCCGATAAATAATTAAAATCTTCTAAACCATGGCCGAAATAAAAAATATGCACCTTTGACTCCCTAGATAATCTTGCTTAGATTTTGTTACTTGTCTTGTGGCCACTGTAGGCCACAAACGGTTTTGTTCTTTGATTTTGAACCTGAACATCAGAGCCTTCATCAGAGCCATGGTTTAGAAGATATTTATTATTTATCGAAGCAGCGCTAGTCTCGCACCGTTTCGCCCCTTAAAACTGACTTCAACTTGTGTAAATGATCCTCATTGAAATCTTAGCTAAAGAAGTTTTCGATTAATATATTATAAAATGTTTTATGTGTCACCTGCTGTAAATAAAAAAAAAATCCTTTGCTTTATAAGTATACTGTTTATGATGAAAAGTAACGAATAAATCGTGCCCGCCAAAAGGTGTAGTGTAACACTGCACACACAGCGAACCCCCATAGTGGGTTTTTTCGTCCATGTAATTGACCATAGAATACTGTATAGTAGTAAATAGTAGTAATCCAGTTTCAGTCATAATAAAAAACTATTTGAAGAATACTATGGGACAAGAAAGATTTCGACATCTTATAGCAATCGAAAACTACGCCGCATCAAGTTTAAATTTAACCAAAGTTGATAGGCGTTCATTGAAAAAAAAGGTTACAATGTGTATTTGGTTTTATTTTATTATGAATGGGTCTGTATTACGACGAATCTGAACTATCATGTAGGTAAGTACAACAATCTGGAGTGTGTCGAATTTTGACTTACGATTTTAAGGATTTAAGTTTGCCCCAGGGCCTTTGGTTTCATAGACGCCACTGTATATAATTAATAATTAAGAAAAATTGAATGTATTATAGCTACACTACCTATTCCGCGTAACCAAAAATAAACTGCTTGCTAAGAGCTTCAATGGTTGAAGGAAGTCTCACAGGACTGGCACTTTCCAGGTCGATAAAAACGTAAACTATTGAAGTAGATGAAGTGGTGTGGTGACGCGTTTCGTGAGAAGACGTAAAATAAAAAAAATGTTTTATTATTTAAATCTCAAGCTCTGACTGAACGTTTGTGTAAGCCATCAGCAAATGCTGAATTAGTGCCATTTGCACCAGGTTGCCAGCTGCGTCACATCATAATAACGCACCTGATTCTTTGAAGTATTAATTTTTTGATTTTTAATTCTCAATTATACATTTTTGTTTCATTTAATTTGTTTTTGTTTTTTAATATTTTTTGTTTGTTGATATTTTTTTCTATGGTTTTTTGTGTTTTTTTTTTTAGTTTAATAAAACGTGATGTGTCTTTAAGAGCCATAGCACAGCTAAAGTAGCGCCACTCGAGAAAAAAATAAATATCTTCTAAACTAAGGCAAATATCAAAAATGTGAAACAGCATTCCCCTAGATAATTCAGCCTAGTACTTTTAGGGCATTGTTTGTTGTATAGCTTTTAGGTTAAAGACCACAGTAAGAAACTGATTGTTGCCAAAAGCGGCCGTTTTAAGCAACAATCAGTTTTTATCTGTGTTTACGAAGAAGGGGTAAATGTTTTATGTTAAGGCGGTAACTCTCGGTATGGCGCGAAATTCAAATTCGAGTAAAAAGTATTCGTACTTTCGCCTTAATAAATACAAAACGCGAAAAAAAAAAAAAATTTCGCGCCATACCGAGATTTACCACCTTAAGTTTATTCAAGGCCTGTTGCTAAAATATAAATTTTGCTACTAATGTTTTAAAGAAAGTACACATTAAAATAATTATTTATTTTATTGTATATTTTTTATTTTAAGATACATTGATCTTCATAAAAACATAACTCCATCACTAAGGATTGCAGACACAGTTTAATTCTAGAATTTAACGCAAAAACATACCTAATCTAATACCGATAATAATTATTTAGGAGATTTAAGGGTTATCTGCTACGGTGTAGGCAGTAATAAATTTAACGAGTTATTCAGCTAGTTATTCATCACGACATAAATAACAAAATTTCGCCCTGTAATTATTATAATTAGGACTAAAGCCAAGTTTTTACTACAGCTGTATACTTAACGGTATTGTTTATACAGTAAATAGTTAGGTAATTATACAAATTTTAGTGAAAATAATATATCAATTTCATTTCTGACTTGTCAGAAACAGCCTGTACAAATAACTTCATTTGCAAGCCGTCCTGGCTCTAGAGCCCATCTTTTCGGCCTAGACAAGACTTTTAATTATGTACGCCTAATTTAAGCTTTGTTTAATTTTACTTGTTTATTTATCTCTATGTGATTCATGTATATTGGCTTGCAAATAAATATTTATTTATTTATTTTGACCACAGAACGACCAACTGCAAATGCCATTCCATGTCGTATGTTATGTACTATGTTTATAAAAAAAAATTGAAATAGCAATGCGGTTCGTCTGTATTAGCCTTTTTTTTGGTAACGAGGAGAAATGTCTTACGCACTACCCGTCGCTCGGAGGAGCGACGGGGGTGTGTGGGGTTTGCAGCCACTAAAACTCCCCGCCCGGTGGCCGCCTCAGCGATTTGGAAAGGACCCCGGGATTCGCCTCAAAGCCTTCCGCTAGGATCCTTCCCACGCATAGTTGCATTTGCCAGCTTCTGCCTCGGGGGTTTGTTTTCCCTCCCCTGCACCTCCGGTGTTGCAGCAGCACAGTGGCACAAAACTGTGCCGCCGCCCGTATCGGGGCCGTTTTCATAGATGTGTAGAGCCCCCGCTCTACACACCCACGACCCCGATGACCCCTTTTAGTCGCCTCTTACGACAGGCAGGGGATACCGTAGTAATATTCTTATGCCCGTATCTTCTGTCTATGGCATCATAAAACCCAAACGGATGAATCGATTTATGTTTATTTTTTTTTTGTATCATAGATAATTTCAGCCCGAGTGTTCTTAGCCATGTCTCATGAAGATCTGATCAGCGGTTTGAAGATCATCCGCTCTTTTCTAGGTGATGAGGGGATCTTAACTAGCTTCCTTTATGTCCGATCAATTTGAAATTTGGTACCATGTTACATCGATGATATTGAAAGTATATGGTATGGTAACCATGACCTGATCAGCCGTTTGAAGATGATTAGCTCTTAAATAGTGGATGAGAGGATCTAACTACCTACCATACAGGTCTTATCGATTTTAAATGTTGTACCGTGTTACTTCAATGATATTGAAAGTATAATGGTAAGGTGTTCTAAGACGATGATCAGCTCTAGTTCTAGTTTAGTTGATAAGGGTCTAGTTCAGATGATCTGACTTGGTCGAGGGTTTTAAATTTTGTTGTTTTATTAACCAATTGGTTTTACAAATACAAATAAGTGTACTATGATCGTGTTATATTGGTCCATACTATAACTTATTTCTTAGTTATCAAAAAGAAGTCAATTGATTAAAGATTCTATTATTTATTAGGACAGTGGGGTTTTGTTTTTAAATCTAATACCCCATGATTTTTTAATCGAGGCTGGCAAATACGTGTACGCTGGCTGGGTATTGTTCTTTAACTATAATTGGTTTTAGAAAACATACAAACATCATCTTAAATATTACGAAGTGGGGTGAGTGAGTGGGAGCACAATACAAACGGATGTGAAAGTAATAAGAAAAGTTTTGATTAAGTAGGTACAAAAAGAAGTCAGGCTTTTATTTATTCATATTATTATGACGTCAACTTTGATATTCTGAAAATGTTAAATACGTTTTTATTCAAATTCAAAATTCGTTTATTTAATAAATAACTATTCTTGTTAGAGGACTTCCTTTGTACGTTTACGTACAAGTGTTAGGGCAGACCGCTCCTTACACATTGGAATCAAAAAATACATTATGTACAAACATTATGATAATCAAAAATAGTAGGTACATCAGAAAACTAATATATTCATATTCATTTTATTCATATTTATTTATTTCATAATATTAGAATTACATGTCAAAACAAACATTATTATATTATGTAAGTACATAATATATTATATTTAATCTTATACTTAAATAAAATTATTTTAAAAATTATCATTAATTATACTGGATTACATTAGAGTGTTTATTATAAGTACGTAGGACGTTTCAGTTGTGATAGTGGTACCTAGAAGGTATGGATATTATGACGTGTTCACTCAGATAAAAAATCCTGAACAGAGTAGTAAGCATTTTGCTTTAGAAACTTTTTTAGTTGGTTAATAAAGATAGCATTTGATTTCGCATTTTTCATATCTGTTGGTAGTTTGTTGTATATCTTTGTACCCAACACCTCCTTGGATTTGCTAGTTTTATTTAAGCGGTGTTTTATTGTAACTAGTTGATTGCATCGCCTGGCGCAGTATTTGTAGTATATCCGTAGCGGTTCGGTAGCAAACTTAACAAATTAATATTTTTAACAAAGTGTTATTTTATTTATATCCTGTCTGTTCTTATTATTGATCTATACCTATTATTCCTAGAGTTTGTTGAAAAATAATTTGTGACGAAAAATCAAGCCGCCGCGTCTCTGGCAGCTCGAAGTGACACTTGGTGGTGTGACTGGTTGAGGACGCATCTAACTCTTGATGCATCTTTTTAAATTTTAGCCGCGTTTGTCAATTATTTTATTTATTAGTCAAGTTCTTAGTGGCACTGTGGCCAGTAGTTCCGAGAACGGCGCGTCGGCTCGGGCTGCTAGAACTAGAGCCATAGATAATTAAACTTGGAAATTTAATTAATTTAACTCACTTGGTTCGCGTTACTCCTACCTAAGGTTGTTGTTAAATTGCTTGGTACGCGGAAAAACATTAGCAAATACCTACTTACAAGGTCGCCCCGTGAAATGTTACCTATTTCGTTGTTAGAATTTAGGTACCTTTTTCTTTCATAGCCATAATCAATGTGAAGGACCCATAATCATGGCAATAAAGCGAAAATTGTGATGAACTTTCAGAGACAGATATTTAATATGAGAAATTAAATCAAAAGAATCATCCTCATAATAATTTAGACGAAAATTCTAGTATACAATATATATAGTTCCTTTGGTAATTTTTTCTCGAATGCCTTCTTTATTAATTTGTGGAATGGTTCCTATATACTTCTTACATAAACACCCTAGGAAATGTAAAGTTTAATACTTATTATGAAATGAGTTTGAACAGTACTGAAGATTCTGCTAAAATTAGGAGTCAAGGAAGCTACTTGGAAAAACTTTGTAGATTGACTTAATTTACATTATTCTTAGTTATAATTTTTTTATACATATAAAAGCGTCTCTATGTATATTTTAGCTCCAGCTTTAGAACCCGGGGATTGCAACCCAGCAAAATCAACTTGTTGCTCTATTGTAACTCACTAGCCATTATGTAACCCTCGACCACCCTCGACGAAAAACAGAGGGGTGTTTGTTATTAAGTTTAAGTTTAAAGTGTTTATCTGACTGTCTGTCTGTGGCATGGTAGAGTCCAAACAGATGAACCAATTTTCGTTTAGTTTTTTCTGTGTCATAGATAATTTTAGCACAAGTGTTCTTAGCCAAGTTTCATGAGAATTTGTTCAGCCGTTTGAAGATCATCAGCTCTTCTTCTAGCTAGATCTAAATAACTTTTTTATGCCTGATCGATTCGAAATATGGTACCGTGTTACATCAATGATATTGAAAGTATTTGAAAAGGTAACCATGACCTGATCAGCCATTTGAAGATGATCAGGTCTTAAATAGTGGATTAAGGGATCTAAGGTAAGGATTTAAGGTATCTAACTACCTTCCATAAGTCCTATCGATTTTTGATTTTGCTTCGTGTTACTTCAATGATATTGAAATATGGTAAGGTACCATGACCTTTTGAAGATAATCAGCTCTAGTTCTTGTTTAGATAAGATATATCGACTCGGTTTCGGGGGTTTTTTAAATTTTGGTTATATCTTTATTGGTCTTCTATTAGAATAAATAAGTAAGGCAGTATGAGGTGGCGTCGCCGGCGCGACTACGCGAGGCCGTGTTGGTAAGGTGAATTAAATTAAAGAGCAACCACTTCCGCCCGGCCGTAGTACGCGGTGTTCAATTAGATTCGTGGTATTCAGCAATTTTGTGGCTAGAGCGTCAGGCCCAACCCCTTATTTGCTCTGTCTTAAACTTTTTGATTTGAGATATATTAATCAGCATTGTACTTACTTAAAAATAAATTATTACATTAAATTATATATAACATAACATAATCTCACGCCTTTTATTCCTTGAAGGGTTAGGCAGAGCCGGACCCACGTTTAGCCGAGTTTATGCTTTATTACCAACGTGACAAGGGACCAGCTTGTCGCCGCGGTTATAACGACCAATACTGCGGCCGGGACCAACGGCTGAACGTGCCTTCCGAAGCACGGAATCATCTTTCGGACAATCAGGTGATTTAAGCCTGCAATGTCCTATCCAACCAAAAACAACCACAACGTAATTTTTGTGAGAAATCAATATTATGGTGTTTTCCGCGGGGATCGATCCCACAACCTTCCGTGCCCTAATCAAAGGCGCAACGCGCTACGCTACTGAGCTACGGATGCAATAAAATGAATGAAAAAGGAAAAAAAAAAATATTTTTTTTTAAGTGGGTAAGTATAAGTATACTTACTTTAAAAAAAAAGTAAAGACAATACTTGGTTATTTTAATTGTTACTATCTTAGGTAGCCTAACTACTTAGCCTTCGATCAGTCTGTTTAACTGTGAATTTAAAAGTAGGTGGGATCGACTTTTGCAAAAAAAAAAAACACATCATCCTGAGGCTGCGACCCCCCATATGTGGCGTTTTCGTCAATTAAATTGATCATAGATTACACCCTTAAAGTTATATTATAACTTCCCCGGACACCCTGTATATTCATTTGTAACTATCTGTATTAACTAGTAGCCGCAGACTCGTGCTCTATCCCATAAAAAAATCACTCCCTATGAAATCTATCTACTCACCACAGCACAGGTCAGTTCTGTTTGTATCTCTGTGGATGTACGTAGTCTGTCAGTTATTAAGTCAGAAATATAAGAGTAAGTAAGTACTTAAATTATTTGAAGTACTTATTAAGTATACATGTATATGTCACCGGAAAATAATAAGATTCGCAAGTTTATAAATTTCCTAGGAAATTTATAAACTTTCGTAGGATTCTAAACGAGAGATAAATTGAATTATTTTACGCCCACTTTTTCGCAAATTTATAAATTTTCGACGCGTCGTAGTAAATTTATAAACTAACGGATATCAATCCGTAAGATTCTAAACGGATCGACCAATCACAGAAGAGCTTTTAATTTTACGCTTTTTGAAATACGGAAAATAACACACTGCTCTCTGATTGGTCGATGTTGACAGTGAAAATGCTTGCGTCCATAGACTTACGTACAATCAGACTTGCCAAACAATTCGATCACACTAAAAGTATTTTTACTGGTACTAAAAACTTAGTAGGTTTATAGGTTAATATGTGATCGCTAATGTGCGAAATTCAGTAAAAGTGCACTAACTGGCTGAATCCGTTAAGAGTTCGAAATAAAATGTTGTTCTCAACATTAACTAGGTAATCTGCAAAATCCCTAGGTAATCTACAGAGTTAACGACTAAGTTAAGTTCGAAAAATTGTTGCCTTAGATTTCAGTTTAACACAGGTAACCCAAGCTCCGCTCGCTTCGCTCGCTACGCTGGTTAAAGATCACAAGCCAAACCTAACCTAACCTACAATTTTGCTCTAGATTTGAATTTTCGTTAGGAGCTTTCTGTTTTCCGCACTTTAACGGCGAGACCCCAGATACCCCATATTTCACATAAAATTTCGCACATTAACTGACCTAAACAGTGTGCCCGGGAGAGAGCACATTAACGTATTTCGCACTATAACGGTGACAGATATAATATGCTATTATGGGATAATAGCATATTTTATCAAAAAGTAACCTTGTATTTTAGGTACCTACCTACCTAGTAGGGGGTTAAAATTCCCTATTTCACTCTACCAAAATAAAACATTTTGGTCATGGCTAAAACTTTCGTAGCTCTGTGTTAAATTTCAATTCATTATACATGGCGTTTGGTTATTGGTTACTTATTATTTTACGAGTGAGTTTAGTAAGTTTATCAATTTACGAAAATGTAGGCGTAAAATAATACAATTTATCACTCGTTTAGAATCCTACGAAAGTTTATAAATTTCCTAGTAAATTTATAAATTTACGGTTCTTGTTATTTTCCGGTGACATATACATATAAATACGTACTATAAAATATTAGTAAAAGTGAAGTCAGAACTTGATAGTTATGTGACATATTTTCTAACAGTATTGTTAAAGACTACTTGACCACTAGTTGACTAGTTGACCACCTCAACAGAAACGTAATATTAGTGTCATGTATGTGATGTATGCGGGGTTTAATCTGTTTTCTCGTAATGTTACTTATTTTAGTTCAACCTAACCAGGTACCTATTACGTACAGTCAAACGCAGGTAAGTATCATAACTTAGTTCCTTGATTGTTCATGAAAGTTTTAAAAGTATTTGAAGTTGAAGCTTCAGAAAACTTTAGAACGAACACTTAGCAATGGCGAGTTGGCTTCTATCGAACAAGGTTAAATGTTTTAAGAAAATAAATTTTAGCCTTTTAACCACGTATTTGCTCGTTTCTTTACATTCCAGTGAAATCTTTCTTTCTGCAACCTTACACAACATATGGAACGTTAGTTCAAATTTTAGGCCTAAATCTCAAGCCGTCTGGACTGTACCATGTTTGTATGTGAAATTTAAATAACCGTTGTTGTCCGTTCTAGTAGTAGGTAATTGTAGTAATTACTTTCTTGGTTCAACCTGCAAAAGATGAAAATTCCTCCCCAGAATAACGAGCATAGGAGTAACAGTTTGGCGCAGTTCAATAAGTGTGCATTAACGTGCATTTATATCTGAAAAAAAAATTGCACTATGCTAGAAGAAAACCATTCTTTCTTGATATTTAAGTACTGACAAAACAACGAAAGAATGCTCTATACGTCTGTTTACAGGCTTAATTTATGGAGTCGACGCGGGCACTGCCGCGGGCGCCGAAGCGTCTCCTTGTCCTATATCGAACATAGGCCTCTATGACGTTTTGATCTTGAAGCGTTGAACGACGCGGGCACACCGCGGCGGCGCCCGCGGCACGGCCGAGCACGCGTCGGCGCTCGCATTGACTGTGCCAACGCGTCTCTATAAACGGTCTCATAAAGTCTCATTCATTGCTATAGGTTTGATTTAATCGCAGCACGCCCTGCGCGGCGCCCAACGTGTCCCTAAATGCGGTCTAAAAGAAAGAGTGGCGATAGAATGAGCATTGATTTTACACAGTACTTACATCGTTATATGTCAGCCAACTTACAATACCTACGAACGGTGGCGTTCTTGGACGGTGTCACACTTGTTCTTTGGGCGGTTTCCTTATTCTGAGTGACAGTCTAGGATAGTACTCAATACTCTCTTAATTAAAACTGTAGAAAAAATTGCAATCGAGACAATTTAGTCTGAATAAGCTTCTAGAGGATAGACACTTAAAGTCACTGTACCTATTCCAACGTTACCTATTTACGTTGGTTATCCCAGAAATTATTTATTAATTATATGTAATGACTTTACGAACTTATAATATAAACCCACAGCATCATTCTACAAATTACACACTTACAACCTACGGCTCAAATATTTGCCTCTAGAATCTATGTTTAGAATATTAAATTAATTACTTTTACGTACTTAGGTTTATTTATGTACCTTACATTGCAGAAAATTAAATAATCAGTTAAACAAACATTTTTCAAAACCAAACATAGCCTGTATAGTATATCCTGAAGTGCCCGGGGCCAGTTATACACGATCACTACTTTCTCCTAGAGAGTTTCCCTTATCCTGAAAAACTTACAAACAATCTAATTAGAGTTTTTCCTCTTTTTTAGTATACTAGGTGCATATAAAATTAACCAATAAGTACTTGATGACGTGTTGTCAAAAAGCTGATGTAAATGGTAAGTGGCGGGAGGGCGGGCGAGGGCGGTTGGGCGGGCGCGGCCGTCGTTGACGTCGACGTCGTGTATAAGGGCGGGCGCACACCGCCGCCGCGGCACTCGACAGCCAGCATGCGTCGCGCCGCGCCCCTCGCCGCGCTCCTCGCGAGCCTGGCCGCCTGCCTGTTGCTGCTGCACGGTCAGTCATTCATATCACCTTTCTATATTTTATTCGAATCTTTATATTAATCATTTTATATTTTTTTATTACTTTTTAAAGTAACATTACTAAAAAATTGTTTATTAGCAAATTCTCAAATGAATATGGGATGTCCTTATCAATTAAATATTTCCTATAACAATAAAAATAAAAATAGGAACCTCTACTCAAAATGTTTCGCAATAGCAATTATGTACGTAATTAGTCGAATTAAATAAGAAAGCTACATATACAAATCAAATACTTATAATTAAAAAAAAAAACAATTAAGTTCTGTCTAACTGTCTATGTGAAATAAAAATATTTCGTTAATTTAAGTCACAATTAATAATTTACGAGGAAAGTATAAAATCTAAAGACGTTTTCGAAATAGCGACAACCAAATCTAAATGATTTTTTTGCATCTATGACTTACGTATTTGCCTATTTGTACAATGTCGATAATTGGTTATTATACCTTTAATACAGTTACGGCATAAACCCCTTGATAGAAAATCCCGACTCAGCCTGTAGTTATCATACTCTCAATTTTCTATAGCGTTGTCAGCAAAGAAAAATAAGGAACCATTATCTAGTGTTATTCGGATTTTATAGGTCGTTATTGTACACTTTCTTGTTCAGTATTTATTGTAAATACCTAAAAAGTGTTTATAATATGCTAGTCGGCCCGGCGAACTTCGCACTACCTAACCTATTACTATTTTGTTCATGTATTATGGATATAAACCTTCCTCTTGAATTGAAAACTATCTTTAAAAAAAACCGCATCAAAATCCGTTGCATAGTTTTAAACATTTCAGCATATTAAGGGACAGACGCGTAAAACGACTTTGTTAAACTATGTATTGATGATGTATATGTATGTATGTATACTTTGAATCATTTTGTATTAAGTAGTATACTGCATGGGCTATTCTGTGGTAGAACCTAATATTGAACGGGATCCAGTCTCGGCCGAAATAAACGATGTTTGCGTGCGGAGGTCCCAGAGCTTGCCTGTTCCTTATCTTTTCTTGAAAATTGTGGTTTTAACTCTTGCACTAAACTACCTTATATACCCTATTAAATGATTCGAAAGGGTTAAATGTTGTTAAAACTAATAAGCCTATTATGGTAAAATAAAAGTTACAAATAGTGTTCACTATAAGAGGTACGCATTCAGCATGGTTCAGCTTGCTTTAGTTATCCAATGTGCACAACGATTGTTTTTAAATCTTTAATTTTCTTAATTTATTCTGCCAAAAGCTATGGATTTTCACGCACTAAAATCTTGAACTTTTATGGCTGGTTTTACGTGTTTTTAAAAACATTACAAACCAATTATTCTACAAAAATCTAGAGGAAAATAGTGTATTTTTAGGTTCAGATTCAGATAAATAGCTTCATCCTCAACAGGTTGCTCTCAATAACTTAAAAAATTCTGACTGACCCAGTTAAAAAGTAAATTAAGTTTAAATTTAAGAAATTTTGTGATCTTCTGAATATATAGTATACTAGCTATCCCGGCTTACTTCGTTACGCTATAGGATATAAAATACTACTAAAGAATTGGCTGTATAGACCATGTTCTTTTGACTGTCCAGAATGGGCAAATAAAAAAACAAACAACAACAAAAAACCACCTGTCAAAATATGTAAACAACGGAAAAAATATTGCACCTTGGGTTATATTATTTGAGTTTAGGTAAGGATCCCAAATTTTTTTGAAAATCTAATATAGCCTATGTCACTCGGGGATATTGTAGCTTCCTACGAGTGAAATAATTTTTCAAATCGGTTCAGTATTTCCGGAGCCTATTTGTTACAAACAAACAAACAAACAAACAAATCTTTCCTCTTTATAATATTGGTATAGACTAGCTATCCGCCCGCAGCTTCGCAAGCGCTTTTTATAATAAAAGTAAATAACTGGTTGATTTGTTTCTCAGAAATATAGGGAAATCATTTGTAATCGCACCAAAGCCCTAAAGAAATCATAAAAAAGCAGTTTGCCTTTACAACAGTAAAATTTGGTTTTTCCAGTTCCCGTAGTATCTTCACGAATTCATGTCTTTGCTAGACTTATATTCCTTACGTTTCTATCTTGAGATGTTTGGGCTGAAAACTTAAATACACATTGTTCCCTTTTCCATTAAAGGATATCCTTTAATAACGTCACCCTGTATTGTATAAACAAACTAACCTATATGCTTCATCTCTAAAGCTAAGCTCTGAGGATTCACTAAAAATCCAGTTCTATTGTACCCTAATTAGGTCTACTCATATTCATCATCATCGTCTTAAAATAAAGTAAATTTGCCTCTCCTACAGGTTGCCATAATTACCTTTCTTGCGCGACCCTTATCCAGTTTACTAACATCACTTTTTTTTTCATACAAACTGTTACACTCTGTATCAGCACCCGCAAAAACTTTGAAAACACCTACCATATTACTTTATAAGGAAACCTAATGTTCGCCATACGTATATTGTATCAAGGCGACTCCAGGACTAATAAACGCAGTTATAATATCATATTTGATGTTTAAGTATTATGAGGAGCTTATTTTGAAAATTTTAAGATAGTAAGCAAAAAAACCTGTTTTACCCTGAACTCAGGGGCAAAATATTAAAAAAATAAAACCATTAATGAGGTTTGTAATGTAAAGTGAATCTTCAGCGTAAATTTCAACTTTCTAATCGCAGCAGTTTAGAGTCTGATACAAACTGTTACATCCAGTATACGGCGGCTCAGTGAACTTATCCCCATATCCCGTCTTTGTGAGACGTAGGCGCCCAGAATCAGCACACCCACAAATGATTTCGCAATCAGCGCCCCCAAAAACCTAGAAAACGCCATCCATATCGATTTTTAATACAAAATTTCCGCCATCTCGGATTTCAAAATCAATGTTTTTTGTGTAATTAGCGACCCTTATAACCTAGAAACATCACTATTTCAAATTTTAAGCAAAATAAGGAGCGGTTTAGGCTTTAACACCCTGTATCATGGCTTTCAGGACTAATTAACGCAGTTTTGAAATCATATTTCATGTTGTTATATAAAAAGGACCTTATTTTAAAAATTTCAAGTCTCTAGTGTAATTAGTTTAGATTTTAGCAAAAATCATATTTTACCCTGTATAAGAACTCAGGGGCAAGATATAAAAAAACTAAAACCGTATATGATGTTTGAAATGCAATGACAATATACAGTGTAAATTTCAACTTTCTAAAACCAGCGGTTTAGGAGTTTCATACAAACTTTTACACCCTGTATACGGCGTCCCGGTTAAGTTATCCCAAAATCCCGTCTTAGTGGGTGCTTACGTCATGTAAGGAAGCTACTGTCTAAATTTCATCTTTCTATCTTCAGCTGTTTTGGCTGGGCGATGATGAGTGAGTGAGTGAGTGAGAAGATCAGTGGTATTTGGATTTTATATATATAGATAAAGTGTATGTGTCAATAGGAATTTATTGGATGAAATAGCTATTTTGCAAAACCTACTGTTTCTCTCGCGGAAACAATGTTTGTGTGAAAATTGTATTTCTATTCCGTATAAAACCACAAAAATAACTAAGTACATGCTCACCTAACTCTACCTATTGAAAATATGTTGGCCATTTGGCGGACTTCTGCAAGGCACCTTGATTAGTAAAAAAATAATAAGAAAAATAATAAACCGACCAATTAAAAACATACCAACTAACCCATTATTTTAATACCATTTGGAACTTTGGAAACGAATTTGCTCAAATTGATCCCAATTAATCTTATAAATCTTGAAACAAGTCTCATTGTTGACACGTTAAGTCAAACGTAACAGAATGAATTATCCTCGCAGGTTTACCGATTACTCACTACATATTCATGTTTAGAAAGGTTAGCATTAGAAACACTGTATTTAAATTTTAGCTATCACTGTTTTGGTTATTGTTTTAATTTTAGAATTTTGTGGAAAGTATATTGAAAAATTTGAAACCTGCCTTTACTCTGATTGGCTAGATTATTGCTTACTGGTAAACTTTAATTCTGAATGGTTCGTTAAAATATTCTTTGACGTTACAGAGAACCAATCACAATAAGAGTTCACCAGCAAGCAATAATCTAGCCAATCAAAGTTAAGGCAGGTTTCAAATTTTTCAATTATACTAGGTTTTTTGCAAAAAAAACTGCTTTATGTCAGGATGATAGAAAAAAAAGTAATGCTTAGGAAATTGGGGAGGATTCGTGCAAAGGGAGCATTCGTACAGTAGCCATATCTCCTACACCTGAAACCTGTAAGTGAGCTCACCAACTTCGCCAGGACTAGACAAAACGAGATTTCGCGACGCCTAAGTAATTTTCCGATTGGCTTTATAACACGATTTAACCTTATATTTTTTTGTATTTACTGCCTAAGCCTAACCGATATTAACTAAGTTCAAGCTATTTATGTAGCTTATTTTCAGCGTTGCCAATGTGTGGGGAATTCCCCATACTGCGGGGAATACCAAAGCGATTGGGGAATTTGTGGGGAGAGGCATTGTGCGGGGAATATGCGGGGAATTTAGCATTTTACCAATTCAAAAAAACATACAACCAAAACATCCATTGATCAAATATAAATTACTGCCTTCATTTATTTTTATTCATAAAAAGGCTCAAACTTATCTTTAGGGAAGTGATTAAAAACCTTATTCGTTGAAATTACTGAATAATAGCGAAATACAATAATGAAAATGTATCATCCCACCAAAATATCTAGTCAGTTGATTATCCTTAGTCTTTGCTAATGTATGTACCTATGTAAATATTTGGTTCTTCTAAGTAAATTAGAAAAGTTTTGATTTTTTTCTCATTTTTTTTTGGTTTTTGTTCAAGTAAGTTAAATTTACACTTCATCAGTTTTTACATGTATATAACCTTACTAGAGGCTGCCCCACGGCTTCACTCGCGCAGATTTCTCATAAACGCAAAAATCCAGTTTTTTCCCGTTCCCATGGGAATTTCGGGAAATCCTTTCTTAGTGCTCGCCTACGGAGTCTAAGGAACCTACATGCAAAATTTCAGCCTTCTACGCCAAGTAGTTTCGGCTCTGCGTTGTCTGTCAGTCAGTCAGTCAGTCAGTCAGTAACGGAAGAGTTTTATATATATTGATTTTTACTTTTAAGCCGGAACAAGAGAAAACCGGAGGACGGATTGTAATATACCCAATGATTTTTTTTAGTGATATTGCCATTTTATAAGTTTGTCATTAATAAATGGTTGATTTTTTAAGTTATTTCGTAAATAGTTCACTTTCTCATTGTGTGGGGATTTTGTGGGGAATCAGGATATTTTTCTCCCCAAATTTGGGGAATTTAAACAGTGATCTTGGGGAATCTGGTAAATAGCCATTGGCAACACTGCTTATTTTATTCATTTAGAATAGAGTTAAATGTTTTTTTTATATTGAATTAATGTGTTGGTTTTTTGGTTTGGGGTACATTCGTACAGTGGTAGGTGGGTTACATTCGTACGCTATTTATGTATGGAAAAATTACTGGAAAGTCAAGGATACTCCTGAAAACCTGATATGCTGGGAGAAATTGAAGAAGCACATTAATAGTTGCCACAGAAATCAAAATCACTGCTTTTTACGAAAGTGATCATCCATAGTCATCATCTTATAAAATACGTCCACTGTTGGATATAGGTAGGTTTTAATCAAAAGGTTAAACTTTTGAGGCTGGTTGATTATACAGTTCAGGTTGACATGTTAACTTGAACAGCAGTTTTTCAATTAATTTTGATATTAATAAAATATTTTATTTCAAATAAATTGCATTTTTAACACTATGTACGAAGGTTCCCCACTCTCTGTTTCGAATTTCTTTTTTTTTTTCAGACAAGCAAATCTTGGTCAAAATGGGGTTTTATCTAAAAAAAACTTTGTAATAATATACCCAGATAAGTTTTAGCCTTAAACTCATTTTGAAAAAGCTGTTAGTTCATCTTTGAGAAGCCTCGTAGTAAAAATTGTACGAATCCTCCCCACTTTCCCCTATATCAAATTATCAGGTTTTTCGCAAAATCTCTAGTTTTTTTTGCAAAAAACCTAATTATCAAATCTTACTACGACATGTACATTATATCTTATTACATATTACCTTAAAAAACTAAACAAAGAACAAAGAAATATATCCAAAAAAAAGTGACCTCAAAATCGCTGCCACCGTAAGGTACGGCGCCTAGCAGGCTGGTTGCGTAACCTTTCTGAATGGCCAGACTTGTTCTCTAGCCAAGGTACGAGCCTGCCCGCCGGTCACCGGAATGGTCGATCCGGCGCGTCGATAATTCTTTGAATAGTCGACGCGCCCTTGGCCCCAAAGCCCTAAAGTTTCGACCCCAAACGACACAAACTCATACTGCAGACTAATTGCCGCGTATTTGCGCCGTTTGAGGTCTTCGGCAGCTGCGGCTGCCGCGCCAGCCTCACCTGATGTTCTTTGCACGTGGCAAGCCGCCATGGTGTCAACACACGTGGCGTCCCACACCAGCGGCCTGCCACGTGTCCAGGGGACGATAGTCATACCGTGGGGCCCTTTTTCGTCGTCTCGTGCCAGACCGTTAGGTTCAAGAACGGCCGGCACGTTGACAGTGGTAAGGGCCCGACGGATACCTAATGTAATTTAGACTGGCGTGGCAAGAAGCCATGCGGGCAGCGCTGCGCATACAGGGGTTGCCGTGGTGGCCGAGGTGATCGACCATATCTCCACAGTGGCAGCGATGAGAAACACACGTCCTGACTCCTAGTCTCAGGCACACCCCCAAGGAAAATGTGGCCTTGTGTAAGAGGGTTTCCAGGTTAGCCGATGGTAGCGCATGCAGCCAGTAACCTGACACTGGGTCAAATGCTGCGTGTAGGCGAGCCCGTTCTGCAGGATCGCTGGCCGAATGTATAAGCTTGTTTTGTATGATCTTGCAGATGGGCTCGTCCCACTGCTTCTGGGATTTTGGGTTTAATGGAAAATCTGCGCTCGGGCAAGCTGCGCTCCAGGCGGTCCTTGCCTCGCCTTAGTACGACGCCTCAACGTCACCGAGTGAAGGGTTAATTAATTTACCGTAGAGGACGTTCGTACTCGAGACAGAGGATAGGAACGCCGGGAGCGCTATATCTGAAATTTTCCTAACTCCCAAACCGCCGAGACGAACAGGTAGAGAGCCCGAGACCATGCTGTATCAGTAAACGGACAATTTAGGATCTCGGTTAGTGTTAGTTTAATAATATCGTCGATTTTTTCTAAAAGGTATGTAAATTTAAAAAGGGGGAACAACTTAGAGCGTAAGTTTATTTGGGAACAAAAAGACAGAATTTTAAAATAAGAAAGCCTTAAGAGGGTTTATTTTCAATAGGTCTTCGTAGCTGTTAATGAATTTAGAAACCTGTTCGTCAAGAAAAAAAAACCAATTAATTAAAAATAAAAAGCAAACCTAAAATTCTGTAGGTACTTTATTTAAAACACAAAAAAAAATTACAATTCACATAGGTAAAATAAAAACAGAAAATTCTTGATTTAAAATTAGGAGCACATATTTGTAGAACAACAAAAAAATATAAACAAAAAAATCTGACAAAAACAAAACAGAAAAAAAAAATATGGAACACATTTTGTAGGCCATTAATGAAAAATAATGTAAAGGTGAAGCCATTATAAAAAGAAATAAACGTGTAAAAATTATCACGAAGATTTTACTAATTTAGAGCCAGTTTACAGCGATGCTAGCGCCATTCGCGAAAAAAATAAATATCGTATAAAATTTGGCACAGTATGACACTAGATAATGTAGCCTAGTATTTTAGGGCACTGTTGTATAGCTTTTAGGTTAAATAAAGCTAAAGAAGTGTTGCTAAAAGTGGCCACTTTTGGCAACAATCTGTGGATTATTTTGTTCTCTTTTCTTAGGACTCAAAATTTTGAGCTCAAAAAATAGTAAGCAAGATTATCTAGGGTCATACTGTGCCACATTTTTTATATTTGCCTTTGTTTAAAAGATTTTGGCGCTAGCATCGCGGTAAACTAGCTCTTAAGGGTAATTTTCCTAAAGTTGTGTAGGTATGGCAATAAACCTCAACAACAAAGAGAAACGAAACTAGTGTGAGAAAGCACGCAAGCAAGTAACATACTTAAATATAATATCATACGTTTAGGCCTTAGGCACATTTGTATCCAGGGCCTTTTTTTACCGTATAACCATCATAACTTGGCTACTAAACAGGTATAAGTATATACTTTACTTAAGAACTATCTTTATATACCTGTAAATTCGTTTCCGGTTTTTAAACTAAATGAAGGCATTCTCCATCAATTTTATGATTAAGGTGAATACATAAATTAATTATTAAAAGGGTCGAGATATACACAGAGTGATTCTGCACTTTTCATTTAAGCGAGGGTCGAACAATTAAGATACCTGCGTACTCTGAGCCTATAGTTTATATAATTTTATTTCTATTTTAATATATAAACGATTCAAACTAGTAACAGGTACCTACGTAGGACCGATTGAGGTTGTAACTAACAATAGCTCGTTATAACTACAGTTTCCGTTTAATATAAGAATCGCCCATACACAAACCATTAACATGCACTAAAGCAGCGTCATAACAGTTTGAATTATAGCGAGCTCTAACAAAAGTATCTGCCATGAAGAAGCTAAAGAATTAGAAAACGTAAAAGCACGGATTTACGAACAACACTGCAGTTAACAAATTTGTGGGGTGAAGATTTATGAAATTTGTGGGTGCATCATTGCAACTTATTTAAAACAAAAGTAGTGTACCTACAAACAGGTAAGTACATACCTATATGTATAAAAATAATAATCGTATTTATCGTAGCGAGCTTACCCCGGCGACGCTGATGACTTCGTCACTCTTACGGCCGACGCAGCCAACTGGCTAAGAAACCTGGACATTTGCCTTTGACATGCTAGTACTAGCATAGTACTAGCGTATTCAGTGCAGCCATACGAATAAATAAATAAATAATCGTATGGGTACATGCGGTTACGAGGAGAAGGGAAATCTTCATATTGGCAGCCCCGCTGCGACTCTAATATGGGATGAACTTGCGTTATTGTTCTGTGAGTAGAGCGTAAGCAGCGAATTTATGAAGTCGTAATATTTAATAATGTATTGTTTTTATGAATGGATTAGGTAGGTACGTTAATGTTTCATAAGAACATGAAAATCATCACTTAGGTATACAACAACGGTAATCATAGTTATATTAACACATACATATTAAACAATGTTATAATACTTAGGTGTAATCCTACTAATAAGTCTGTGGTGTGTGTGTTGGGATAAGTTAAGTATTGATAAAATTGATAATATCGACTAAAATCTTAATGGAACATAAAATATGTTAGTGATTGTTCTCACATATTTCATAAAACAGAAAAAAAATTAGGTTACTATTGAATGCGACTAAAACCAGCTTCTAGACGAAACAGAACATCTTATTGCCATATCTAAAGGAACACATTTTTTGCATTTTCCAATTCAGTTTCTAGAGAACTTTGCTTATTGCTTGCGCAGTCAACTGGTTGGCAGCTATAGCAATAAAATGTGTACCTATCTACTTGGTAAGTTATATACTTACATAACAATTTGTTTTTTAAGACTTATAAAAACTTTTTTTGTTACCCTATACCAGGGGTGGCGAACCTATGGCACGCAACATAATATTTTGGGCAAGTCACTGATCAATCACTGATCACAAAGTACATTACCTTAACACGTTATAGGTATAACGTATAACTTTTTGCAAGATGGTTTTCAGTTCAGTATGCATTCTGCTAAAAGTAAAATCTTATAATCCTTACATAATGTATGTTACACTAATAATAAATTACGCATTTAATTCAAACATTGCAAAATTAACCAATTTTTTTTAGTAAATAAGTAATTAAGGCTTGGTGCTTCAAAAATTTGTGTTTTTGAGATTTTTTAAACAATCTGAGACATACAAAATTGATGTCTTCATTCTGAAAAAAATGTATGTGTTAGTTAAGGATCTAATCTAGTCATCATACTTAAGGGAAACAGGATCTAATTAATTTTAGTTGATAGAAAAAAATCTCAAAGTACCCCCTTTTGTTCCGTTTTTTCAATTTTATTTTTAAACCGCTGATTGTTTTTATTTGATTTTTGGACTGAAAATTGCATCACCTTACATTTTAGACATATTACTATAGTAAGAATTTATAAGTTTAATGAAAAGACAAAAAACCAGCAAAAACTAAAAAAAAAACATCGTATTCGCGCGGTCCGATGCCATGCCGCGCCGCTCCCTACCCCGTCAGCACCCTTGTGGCCACGGCCGAGGCCGGTCCTGTGTCAATTTTTTGTTTTCGCGCTCTCGTATTTCGTTTTATTTTTATTCAAATGTAAACAAGTTTTGACAACAGATGTCAAAACAATGAACCATAACATCTGATTAGGATCTGTATGGAGCTGAAAGAAACTAATTTTGATACCGATATTTTATTTATAAAACCGTCTCATTACAAACTTACCTTTTTTATTCCCACAAATAAAACTTAAATCATAGGGTATATAGTTATATCATATCTTTGTTTATTCTGTGGCGCCGATAACACAATATTAATATTACATTAGCACAATATTACGTGGTATACTCAAATTACTTTAAGAAGGCAGTAATTTATGTCTTAATAGAAAATGTTTCCTTTTTATTTAACGCTTTTCGGTTTTTTCGGCTGTTTAATTTTTTGATAAAAAGATTTTATTTTTTGCTTTTCAGTTTTATTTTAAGGAATTCTCCCCCCCCCTCACTTCAAGGTTCACCTTCACCTCAAATCACCCTCCAAACGCTGGTCTCACACCCCTGAAGGTGGTCAGACGACCTGGTAAAGGTTGCGGCCTATGTCCAGCAGTGGACGCTGAGATGATGATGATGATTATTATTTTATTAGTCGGCGAGGCGCTTCTCCAGAAGTCCCCCAGAGTCCTCCAGAAGAAGGCAGGTAGTCGCCACTTACAATGGAACTGGTGGGGCGAGTGTTGAAAATTTTGCGGTTTTTGTAATCCAATCGTCGTAGGTCGCCAATTTAGAGAACTCCTATGTTCACCCGCCTGCAGTAGAAATAACTCCAGAGGTTGAAGTCAAAGTCAAAGTCAAATTCTTTATTCAATATAGGATACAAGATATCACTTATTGAAAGTCAATAAGACTACATATAATCTAATCGCTATTGATACCTTATTTGGTAAAGTATCCTATACTGTGAGAGGCGAGGTAGTTCAGGGTGCCCACCAATTGGCTCAGGTAAACAAATGTTTGCCTTGCCTTACGACAATAGTCGCCTGGAGAGGCCCCCAAACGAGCCCTCCTCTGTCAAATGATTCTACTCCCTTTCGCAATGATTTTACAGCGTAGAGAAGAAAGGGGTAACAAACTCTACTTTACAATTTATCTCTCTTTTTTTTTTTTTTCTCTTTTGTTTTGTGTTTTTACAATATTTACAATACAATAAGGTGACAATACTATGAACATTATACAGATAAATAAAAATGAAATTACATGAAATAATGAAAAATATCTTAAGTGCAGAGCCAGACTACTTCCATGCGTCTTTGTCGTTTACATAATCATCAATATTGTAATAAGCTTTCTTAATCAGAACTTTTTTGATACGAGTTTTAAACTCATTATCATTCAGGATCAAAATTTCTTCTGGGATCTTGTTATAGAATCTTACTTCGTTTCCTATAAAGCATTTTTAGTTTGTCCGTTTTAGTCTGTTTTGTGGAATACTGAGTTTGTTTTTGCTACGCGTTCTAAGGTCCTTAATTTTATCACATTTTTTATCAAACATATGTATGTTTCTACGAGTATACATAATAATTTCGAAGATGTACTGGGAAGGAAGCGTCAAAATATCTATTTCTTTGAATTTTTCTCTGAGGGACTCGCGAGCTTTAAGCTGATAAATGTTTCTGATTGCGCGTTTTTGTAGTATAAAAATGACGTTAAGATCTGCAGCTCTTCCCCATAGAAGCAAGCCATAGGTCATTAAGCTATGAAAGTAACTAAAATACACAAGTCTCGCGGTAGACACATCAGTTAATTTTCTGATTTTCCAGATTGCGTACGCAGCCGAACTGAGCCTTGCCGCAAGATTTGAGATATGGGGGCCCCACTGAAGTTTCGAATCTAGAGTGATACCAAGGAATACAGTTTGATTTACCAGATTAAGCTTGTTATTGTCCAAATTTATGTCTGTATCACAAGCAGTCACATTAGGCAAGGAAAACTTAATGCAATTAGTTTTCTTTGCGTTCAAAAGTAAATTATTAGAATTAAACCATTGAGATATCTCTACTAATGTCTTATTTATATCTAAATTGAGGGAATCACCTCGTTTAACTTTAAATGTTAAAGAGGTGTCGTCAGCAAAGAGTACAACATCAGTAAGTTTATCTAGCATGTAAGGGAGATCATTTATGTAGAATAGGAACAGGAAAGGCCCCAATATCGATCCCTGAGGTACACCAATCTTGATAGGACAACCTGCAGACACCGCACCACCAAAGTCTCATGATCAACGCAGTCAAAAGCCTTCGAGAGGTCACAGAAAACCCCAATAGCATCGTGAGAATCCTCCCAGGCTCCATAGACACTGCTGATGAGTTTGTGACCTGCGTCTAAGGTAGACCGCCCTTTCCTAAAACCAAATTTATTTTTGTGTAGGAAGTTATTAACAGAAAAATGAGACGCTAATTGTGCAAGAATAAGTTTTTCAAATATTTTACTTAAGGCTGGAAGAACCGCGATTGGTCTATAATCAGTCGGGTTTTCGGTATTTCCAGATTTAAAAATAGGAATGATTTTGCTGTACTTCAATAAATTTGGAAAAATGCCTTTTTCAATACAAGAGTTAAAAATTAATGCTAAGTGAGGAGCTATAAGTGTTATAATAGGTTGAAGTACTTTAATTGATATCCCCCATAGGTCTTCTGTCTTTTTTAAATTAAGTTCCTTAAATATCTTAATAATTCATTGCGGACCAACATGGCGAAACGTGAGCGGAGGCGGCGCGATATCAACATGCTGCTTAAGAATAGTTTCCGCGGCAGAAGAAGGGATGATATATTTACACATGGTTAGGTACACTATTTATAAGAAAATGAATGCATGTTAATGTGTACAGCGGCTGAGATGAACTGCCTAGTTAACAAAAGTCTTTTTGAAAGGTAACAATGTCAATTTTAAAATCTTCTTCTATAAATTAAAAAGTAACGGTATCAAAAATAAGTTTTGTTACAAAAAGGTTGGAGGAATGCTACAATTTACTTTTATATAAAAAATATATATACTTATGCGAGCAGTTCTCATGTAAATTACAATATGGCAATACAATCTGTGAGTGAATAAAAAAGGCATCCCTATTTTATCCATCCTTAGGCCGCATTTGCAGGCCGCACGCAGGGCGTTGCGCGAGGCGTCGTGCGGGGCGTGCTGCGCCCAAATCAAATGTATAGCAATAGTATGAGACCGTTTACGGAGACGCGCATAAGCCTATGTTCGATATCGTATAAGGAAACGCGTCGGCTCCCGCGGCGGCGCCCGTGGTGGCGCCCGCGTCGGAGCCCACACGACATCCCGCACAACACGCCGCGTCTACGTAAAGGAGGCCGTGGTTAGGGTGTGATTTTAGTTTCAAATAAAAAAAGTTATCAACTCAAACTATATCGTTATTTGTTTAAAATTAAAACAACCAGTGGTGTTTTATTTATATTGAGAAAACACTACAAAAAGGGTTTACTTTGATATTTATTTCTACAGAGTGAAATTCATTAGATCTTGTTACTTTTTAATAGTTTGTCTAAACTAAATCCTACATCTATATTTTTCAGAATTAAGAAATCTGTTTTATATTTCTCAGATGGTTTAAAAAAACTCGTTATTACAAATACCTTACCTAAACGCAAATTCTTGTTAGCAGAAACGAAAATCGGAAAGAAAAATTGTGCGGTAGGTATAAACATCTCGATTTAACTTCGGCTTGTATGAAATTAATAAAATTTAAAACTGCCGCGACATTTCGCATTTCGACGCGCGCATGTCACAGCTGCGAGGCGCCCCCAACCTCATACCTATTAGGTAAGTAGCTTCAAAGTCCTTAACGAGTTTTGAGTGTATTTGTGATTATATTTTTTCTAACAACAAATAGATAGACACTTTATTGCAAATTTAACATAAGTACTTACTTAATTTGAATTTTCTTAAAATAGTTCATCAATTGCAATGGGCGGCCTTATCGCTAAAAGCGATTACTAATAATCACAAAGTCAAAACTATTTTGAAGGCACGTCTGTGACCTTAATAAAGAGTTCTTTAGAAAAATGGCACGTTTATGCGTAAAGGTTCGCCATCCCTGCCCTATACCTACTAAAAAGTTATGAGAAATATCGCACACCTAGATCAAAACAGTTTCAACTCGAAATAATCAATAATTGAGTTATTTATACCAGCGGATTGAGCATTTTTTTACGCATCGTGTAGTTTAATAGGTTTATTTTTATCTGCCATAGTTCCCGAAAGATGGCGCTAAAACACTGTTTTGTTGAAATTTGTCGGTAATTTACTCCCCAACAAAAGGGTTTCATTTTTAGTTTACACCTACACTTGAAGCGTGTGCACGTACAATTAATCTTTTAAAACAGTGCTATTTTGAGTTGATACTATTTTCGTTAATGATCGTTCAGAAAATAAAAGTGACATTTCGAGTTGGATCAGTTTTGATGGTTAGTATTGCTCAAATAAATGTGACTTTTCTAATTGAAACAGTCTTCGACGTTCAGATAAGAATTTTTTTTTAGAATATTTTGTGTTGCATCTGTTTTAGACAAAAACTTTTTAAATTTTGAGTTGTCTCTCTTTTGTTGGATCATTTGTTTTTCTCATTTATTTCAGTGAAATTTAAGCTTAAAAATTATTGAATAAGCTATAAATGTGGGGTTTTTTAAGTTGAAGCGATATTGGACGTAAACGTAGCCGCAAAATTGCTTACTGTATGTTTTATTTACTGTTTTTGAGTTGACACTGTTTTGTTGGTATCGAAACCTGATAGATTTTTTTATCTTGTTTTCCAGAGTAATGTCGGGAATTTGACGACAAAATTAGCAAACATGATTGGGGAACAAAATAAATAGAACCTCCTATCTTTCATTTCGTATTGAAATACGAATCAAAACGTTGACAATGCAGTAAATAAGTCAATTTTAGAAGAAAACTTAGCCCTGTCACGATCACCGCACACCGTTAGATTGTCAAATCGGAAAAACTTCTCTTTTTTCATCACAATTAGCTATGCTTATTATAAAGACTAAATTATAATAAGCATTTTATAAATGGGTAACAAAAATTAATATTATTTGGTAAATTTTCGTCGTTTTAGATAAGATTTCATGAGTATAAGTGCCAATTTCTCAAGAAAATTACCGTACTGTTGATTTTACTAAAAAAGTTTTTATGAATATTAAACTAGTCGACCTGGCGAACTTTGTATCGCCTACATTTATCACTATCTTGTGCACTCTTGATCAATATATTTGTTAAAAAAAACGCATTAAAATCTGTTGTATTATTTTAAAGATTTAAGCATACATAGGGACAGACGTGGGAAGCGGCTTTCTTTTATACTATGTATTGATTTAAATTTTAGTATTGATTTTATTACCAACTCAAAAATTTTTCAAGCCTTTTTCCATTTTCCCCTTATTTAAAAATGTAACAATTCAAAAATATTTGTACAAAACAGCTTTAACTTTAATTGACACAAAAAAAATATTCATTGTCATAGTACAAAACAGTAACAATTCAAAAATTCAATATTATTCCTCACTACATTTAGTTAAAAAAAAAGCAATAAAGCACTCGATGCTTACGTTTTTTTCTCCATTTTATTGAAATATTAGTTAACTTCTAGCTATCATAAAAAAAAAGAAATCAGTTTTTCGTGATTTCTGAAAAAAATGGGTTTTTGAGTTGACACTGTTTTGTACTAGGTGTGCGATATGTGAGAAGTAGACTGTGATAAGGTATGTTTTGTTTTAGTTTTATTTAATGGCAGTGTTGCCGTTTTAGCGACTTAGTCGCCAAATCTAGCGAAAGTTAGGCGTCATTAGAAACTTTTTTTTTTAATTCAGTGACTTGTAGCGACTTTTTAAGAATTTTGTAAAGCCTGGCAGTTTGTATGATCATAAGAAATTCTCTTAAAAACAACAACTTCCTCTTCTGCATATTTAGAAAATAAAGACGAAATTTTCACTATTATTTTTTTTAATTCATCAACTGTCGTGGCACTATAAGTAATCAATAAATGGATTTTTTCGTGAATTTGCGTGAGAGGTTTTCAATTTGATAACTCAGGAAAAAAAAACAAGTTTTATCACGCGGCTATCAGATGGCGCCTGCAAAAGTTTGTAGGTCAAGTCCAAATGAATCATTGAAAGCTCAAAATAAAATTTAAAATCGTCCCGCGTAAGTTACATAGATTTTGTTTTTTTTTAAACTTTTCAAGTAAATGGGTCAAAATCAACAAACTGTTTTTTTGCATCATTTCGGTGGATTTTTTTATTTTAAATGTTATCGACGTAGATTTAATTATTATTAAAACTTCAACCTATTTTGGAAAATATGCGAGAATGGCCACCAATTAACATTAAAACTTACTGAATTATTAAAGGTTGAATTTATTTGAGTCCACTGAAATGAAAAAAATCCACCGAAATGATAAAAGTGTCAACCGAAATGATAAAAATGTGCACCGAAATGATAGACCATACACCGAAATGAAAAAAGCCCACCGATATGATACAGCTAAGAACAACCATACTTCTTAGTTTGGGTTCCATACTAAGATGATACCTACCTACATTTAAAAAAAACTGAACAATAGCTCGAATTTAGTTTTCGAGTGTGTAAACATTGTGTTTGTAAGTTTAAGTACTGCCTATTAAAATAATACTTATACAACTTTATTATAGGGTTTTTTTGATATAAATTTTCAGCTAAGAACACTTGTGCTAAAATTATCTATGATACAAAAAAAAACTTAACGAAAATTGGTTTAGCCGTTTGGGCTCTACGATGTCACAGACAGATTACACAGGCAGACAGATACGTTAAAAAATCTGAGGTGTTCGTCGGGGGTTAAAAACTGTTGCGTATACAATGATACACCTACATCTACATAGTCTGAGATACTACTACACACACCACAGTTCATTTGTTTACGAAACAATGACGACTAGACAAGTTCAAAAATATTTTTCAGTGGAAACTAATTGCAACCATGCTACCTTCTACCTTGTAATTAGATCGCAAATATAAAAAATGGTATTTCATATGTATGATCTTTTGTCAAAATAAAACATCTACAGTTTAGCGATGACAAGAAAGCGCGTGTTTGGGCCAACATTTTGTTAAAGTTTAGTAGAAACTTTTTTAATAGTAAATTTGGTATTAAAATGTTTACGTTGATTGTGTGGTTTGTTGGACCGATACCTAACAAAACAGAAATTTAGAAATTTAATTAAGGAAAACCTTAATTAAATTTTTGACCCAAGGATCTCCAAAACTTGATGGTTCTATCATTTCGGTGATATATTTCATTCCGGTGGACTCTTTTCGGTATAACAGTCCACCGAATCCACTGAAATGATAGCACTGAGATGATAAAACAAAGGTTAATTTAAAATTTTACTCCAAATTAAATAATTATCAAACTATAAATATTACTGAAACAAAACAATACATACGTCGAATGTAAACAGAAATTTGAAAATAAATTAAATGAATCAAACACGAGATATAACGGCCACCGAAATGAAAAAAAAATTGTCCCCTCATCACTGAAATGATAAACTTACGTTTTGGCGGGAATCCACAGTGATGTTGTCAGTGGCCCGTACGCACCTAGAGCATTAGCCGGACTAATCCGTGGTGAGGAAACAGAAGGGGGGCGTAACAACGCAGTGTTGTCAAAACTATTCTGCTAAAACTTACCGTCCTCTGAAATGATAACTTTTCTCAGGACAAAATTCGAGTACTTGTCAAATGTGTGAGAAAGTAGATAAACAAACAATAATAGTTTTTATCGATATACTAACTAATAATTTAACGATACGCAAATCGATTTAAATCAAAATCATAAACGTGTTTGTAAGAAAAGATACTTTACGAGTGAAATTGGGTTCAGGACAAGCCACCGTGATGATAAAATGACACTTTGACAATTTTTTTTTAGGTGTTATAGAAGCCCTTACTCCATAATTTTTTTTGCCAAGGTGGAGAAGTACTTACACTACTTAAAAAAAAATATCCTAATGATCAACGAGCACATTGCACTACCAAAATCAGGTTTGCCATGATTTTTTTTCGCTTGGGATTTTCATCCAAATTTGAATTAGGTACTTTACCTATTTCTATTACGATAGACAACGCCATATACGGGAGTATTACGACACTTTTTTGTTTATTGTCACTTTGAAAACCCCTCATTACACAGGGTTTGCCTTTTTCTGACGGACTTTATTTAGCGACTTCTAGAGGTTTATTTACACCATTTTTTTTTTCAATATATAGCGAATTTTCCATTCTTAGATAATTAAACCAACTGAGTTTTTTTTATTTTTGTCTAGGTAGGAACAAACCATATTAATTAACCGTACTTTTAAATAAATTCAATAGGTGAAGCTATTATTCTAATTATGCTTTGTTTAGAATCACGAGTAGAAATAGTGCTGATTGTGCATAATCCACCCATTCGAAAAAGAGTTCTCTTTGGCTACTGGTCCCCGCTGCTAAGGTGACTTGTATATAGAGTAAATATGTAGGTACCGATTTCTTTTAAACAAAAAATCTTTGTTAATTATAGGACCGTATGTGTAATGCCACGGATTTAGATGCGTTTTTTTTTAATCGATAGAATGACTCAAGAGGAAGGTTTATAAGTATAATACATGAGTAACATAGAAGTAGGTTAGGCGGTACGAAGTGCACCGGGTCGACTAGTTCACTAATATTATAAAGGCGAAACGGTTGGAGCGATTTCAGGATAAATACAAAGGCTACTTTTTACTACGGTAATAAACCGCAGGGATAAATATTGCAAAGCGAAAAACCAACGTACTTTTGAAAACCATCAAAATATACACAATGCCAGTTTACAATTTCACACAATAAAAAAAAAAGAATGCAAGGTAATTGCGATCGAGGCGTTATTGTAGTTATCAATTAAAATGCTCGCAAATAATAAATCTGTTACCAGCCCCAGGCCGTTTTCCCGCGAAATATTCATATTAATATTTTTAATTTATTGGTTTCCTATTACAAATACCAAACCAACGTGTCTCCCTTCGCCTACGGTATTTTATTGGATTTTAATAAGCCATTCATATTTGCGCTTCGTAAACTTTTATACACCTATAAACATATTACCTGCATATTTTTGTTTCATATTAAATACTAGTCGACCTGGCGAACTTCGTACCGCATTACTTTTTACTATATTGTGCATGTATTATACATATAAACCTTCCTCTTGAATCACTCTATCGTTTAAAGAAAACGCATCAAAATCCGGTGCATAGTTTTAAAGATAGAAGCATACATAGGAACAGATGCGGAAAGCGACTTTGTTTTATACTATGTATTGATTTGCAAATGCAACGGTTGCATATTTTTGACCGACGAAAAAAAAGGAGGAGGTACTCAATTCGACACGTATATATATATTTTAATGTATGATCACGCATATAACTTTTTACAGTGTAGTCCAATTTTGATAATTATTTTTTTAATCGACAGGGCATACCTTGAAGTGGGTCCCATAAAAATATGGAAATAAAATTCCCACCCTAAGGGTAGGAAAATAGGGGTGACTTTTTGGTCAATGGGACTTTTATGCACTCACAGGTTGCATTGCCGTGTTCTGTATTTACATTATAACTTTGGATGCTTACTTAATTAAATATCTTTTGAAATGAAATAAAATAATAAACATTTCAGTGTGTTTCTGTGGCGCCGACTTAAAATTACTTGGGATACCCTACATTACTTTAAGAACTTAGTAATTCGATTATTATTTTATGCTTTTCAGTTTTTTTTCGGCGGTTTTTTTTTATTACTAGATATTTTTAAGTATTTGCAAAGAATAATTTACAATATTGTAACATATATGTCAGACTATATATTCGAAGATATATGATACTAGCTTTTGCCCGCAGCTTCGCATGCGCTTTTTTATAAAAAAATATAACTGGTTGATTTGATACTCATAAACATCGGGAAATCATTTGTGATCACGCGCATATTATAAATTTTTTTTTTTGTTAAAAAAAAAATTATTTTTCAATGGAGTCGATGGGACACGCTTTTTGGAGTCGCTGGGATCAACCCGTAGGTACAAAAGTCGGCTACTTTCCAAACTTTTATCTTCCTATCTTCATCGGTTCAGACAAAACTGATAAAGGTTTTAAAATTTTGAATAATAACGCTATACAGACATTTTATGTAGGTACATACTCGAAATTAATTATTTCTTCTCTTGGAAAAGGAGTTTTCGTAACCCGCTGAAATTAAATAAGTAAAACCTTTCCCCATTACCAACACCCCAACAAATATTTTTACACCCTATATTTTTAAATATTTTTATATTGCCTATTTTCCTGGTTCTAAAGTGTTTCTTTATATTATCTAGGTGACAGACAAAACACAATACTTAATTATTTTCGTTCCACGATTGCAGTTTTTCGTTAACAGCGCCCCTACAAAACGCCATCCATGTAAACTAAGAAAATGTAAGTCCTTCATCTTGAATTTAAAAATATGTATTAGAGATATCTTTTTCATAATTAGCGCCTCCAATAAACTAATTACTTAACTGCCATGTCAACCTGAAGCGTAAAAAATCTAAAAAATGTAATTAACAAAAATATCCTGCATGAAATACCTACTAGGTATTTTGCTGTACAGCATACGTATAAAATATGTATTTTACTTTTTAATTTTTTTTTTAATTGGTTTTATAACCCATTCGATATACCTTACCGTCGTCAGGATATATACGCATAATATTAAATGTGTAAATTCATTTTAGGTAAATCTTATTGATTGGCTTATTCTGTACCCATGTTCTATTTGGCACATAATTCATTACTAATTCAGGGTGTAGTTCTTCTGTTTCGGCCGAGATCAAACCGATTCTAATAAACAAATTCCACCCCTTTAACTAAATATCAGTTGCTTAGGATTACGCATCACATATCACAAGACAGAGTGTAACTAGAGACTACCCACCATATGTAATAATCTTCAGACTCGTGAAATAAGAGGTTTGATCGAAATGACAAGCGCGACCCAATGTCGTATATTTATCAGATTTGAAATAGTACCCTGGTCGGTTCAAGACGGGTTGAGGGTTTGTTAACACTGAAAATCAAGTGAGTCACGTTTATTAAAATATCTTTGTCAGATTCTATAAAAAGTATACATTACACAATAATTGTATTTTTAAATAACAGATTCGTTACGTATTTACGATCTAAACTAATTGAATACGGACATTCTGTGGAGCGTGTGTCCTTGCTGCAGGCACGCAGGCTTCAGGGTGTTTACTCTAACCACCATCAATCTTCTGCAATAGATTGAAGAGTGCACGTTCCTTGTTTTGTTTGGTCGTTTGTTTCTATAGGAGAAGCTGCTGACCTGCCTTGCATGGAACAATACCTACTTTTGGTGGAGTACTTATTTGGTTTACTGTTATTAACTAGGCTTCGTTTTCTATGGCTGGCTGAGATGCGATGCCGTTTCGACCCGGCAAACTTCCTACAGCCTAATCTATTATTATTTTTCATATCATTCCTTTGCGTATTATTAAAGACTAGTCGACCCGGCGAACTTCGTAGCGCCTTACTTATTACTATGTTGTACATGAACTATCCATATAAACCTTCCTCTTGAATCACTCTATCGTTTAAAAAAACCGCATCAAAATCCGTTGCATAGTTTTAAAGATATAAGCATACATAGGGACAAACGGGGGAAGCGACTTTGTTTTATACTATGTATATATTGATGATATATGTATGGATGGATATGGATATGGATGGATGGATATAAAGCATACATAGCGACAGCGACAGACAGACTGTCAAGCGAGTAATGTAGGTGCTCGATTACAATAAAGCTAAAAGCAGTTCTAGCAAAATAAGTTTTTTAATTGATCTTAATTTTGCTTGCTATTTATTGATGGACAGACAGGGAAGTGTGAAAAAAAACGAAAGAAACCTTTGCCCTGCACTAGGAAAGTTGGCTATAAAATAACTAAATAAAGGAAAATGTTTATAAAAGTTAATAATAATTATTATATTTTCACTTTATTCCGTTTATGACCCAGTTCGAATAGATCTCCCGTGACCCCCTTGACAACAGCTGAGGTGGACACCGGCGGGGTTTTAGTAGGTGCGAACCCCACATAGCCCTGCGGCTCCCCCCACTCGTTAGGGGTTTCCCCGCCTTAAAAAAAAGTACAAACCGTGGGTACATTATACCTACTTATTGTTAATAAATTGTGTTAGTTTTATAACTTTTATAATATGTAACAGGCACATCAGCCTCGGAGAGGCAGCGTGTAGAGTTGCTGCGGCTTCTGAGCGAGAGCCCGTGGCTGGGCGCGGGCGCGCGCTGGCGGGCGTCTACCGCGCGCGCGCTCGACCAGGGCCGCGGGGACCGTGGAGCGCCCGCGGAGCCCGAGGGAGCTCCGGAAATACCGGAACTAGATGTTGACACTGAAGACCAGATTACAGAAGATGATAATAATTTAACGTACGTTGCTATAATTGCTTTCCATTTGCTTCTAAGTAATTCCGAACTGACAATAGGTGAATGATATTAAAGTAAATTTAAAAATCGATTTAAACATAAGTAAGTAAGTAATCCCCTTTACCACACTAGACACACAAGTTAGACCGGTCTAAATCGCCAAATTGTGTGAAGAATTAGTATTGAAACCTAGTCTAGTGATAAATGGTTTCACTCTTTTTATGGAAGAGCCGTTATTGTTTCTAATAGGCAAAGCTTTTTTTCTTATTAAACTTTTATTTATTGACCGACGAAAAAAAAAGGAGGAGGTACTCAATTCGACACGTATATATATATATTTTTTTTAATGTATGATCACGCATAACTTTTTACAGAGAAGTCCAATCTTGATAATTCTTTTTTTAATCGACAGGGCACACCCTGAAGTGGGTCCCATAAAAATTTGGAAATAAAATTCCCACCCTAAGGGTAGGAAAATAGGGGTGACTTTTTGGTCAGTGGGACTTTTATGCACTCACAGGTTGCATTGCCGTGTTCTGTATTTACATTATAACTTTGGATACTTACTTACTTAAATATATTTTGAAATGAAATGAAATAATAAACATTTCTGCCGAAAGACGTCCACTGCTGGATATAGGCCTCCCCCACAAATCGCCATACAGACCGGTCTTCTTGTCGTCCCTGTCAACCATGTCGTCTGATCACCTTATGCGGTGTGACTTGTGGGAGAAGAAAATAATAAAACCCTGAAAGAACTGAAAAGCATAAAATAAAACTTTTTATCAAAAAATAAAACCGCCGAAATAAAAACTGAAAAGCATAAAAAGTTTTATTCATTGCCTACTTACTATCTTCAAAGAACCATTATTAATTAATAACATGTTATTGTATCGTTTTGTGTTAGCACAGTACGTCGCCCAATCCGACTGTCATTGAACTTAATAGATTAAAGAGAATTACTCTCATTGCCACTTGGGTTGTGACTTTGTGACCTGTCTAGTGTGTTGCTTGTTGAAACATATCACGCCATAGTTGCATGACGTCATCCTCAGTTAATATCTTTGAACTGTACATTATTTATTCACTATCATTGCACTAAGATTGAGAAGACCCATTGTCCACTTGTCTTTTAGGATTAAGGAGACGACTTACTACGGTTGAGACTATGATGAATAATTCAGTAATAAAGAATTTTTCAAACAGTGAGAACTCTGAGAAGCGGTCCGCGGTGGCGACGGCGCTGAACGCCGGCCGCCGGCGCCGACAGCCCTCGCCCGCGCTCGGTAAGCTGTAGTTGTAGTATGTAGCCCTCGTAGTCAATCCTGAAAGCGATAAGCCATAGATTGCTGGTTGCAAAAACTGCCTGTTTACAGGCACTGCATGGTTATGCCGCGTAAGAGTTTCAGGTATTGCGCGGAAAGAGAATGTACTGCATTGTGCCGCGCCCCGCCGTCGCATTCAGAGTATCTCTAAATTGCTAGTTGGCTAGATCGATGTTGAGTCAGAGTATGCTCTAATAATTTCCAATTTCAGTCTGCACTACTAAGTTATTTAATAGGTATAGCACCAGAAAGGCAATCTCGTCGTTTGAAAGTTTCTTAAGTTTTCAAACAGCAGTGGAAATAATTTCAACTAAACAATCGTGTTAGTATCTATTCCTGAAGTTTAATTTATTATGAACAAGTCGACTCGGTTAACTTCGTACTACCTACGATAATGTGCATGTATTACACATAAAGCTTCCTTTAGTATCACTCTATGTATTTAAAAAAAACGCGTCAAAATCCGATACATAGTTTTCAAGATTTAAGCATACATAGGTACAGACAGCGGAAGCTAATTTGTGTTATAATAATTAAGTATGTATATTGATGATTAATAATATACGTATTAGGTATTAGTAAGATATAGAGTCAGGTTATCGAAAGCATGATCTAAGAGAACCAAAGACCTAATTAAAGCATAAAAAATCTTTAAACCTATGCAGGTACATACATACAAGGAAGATATTTCTTCTAAGTTTTTTTTATTTAATTGTTAATTATTTCTTTAAAGAAACGTTAAAACGATCCATACTGTGCTAGGTACATCAGTCCACAGGCATTGTCCTAATAATACTTTTCGACTCCTTACGTTGATACAAGAAGAGAGAAAGGCAATAAACACGAGCAATCCGTAATTCGCCTCGCCCTCGCAACTTTCATAACAAAGGACTGTTCAGTGAATTGAATACCAGAAAAACTAAAATCTAGGTCGCTGGATTTTTATTCACGTCAACGCTTTGAAGCTTCACTACTACTGTGTAAGCCGAGGTGTTAAAAACAATCGAGAATATTTTTAGGGTTCCTTGCATAGTTGCAACCACAGAACAAGGAAGATGCTCTCTCTCTTTTTCTGTGGTTGCAACCTAAAACTCAAAAATTAAATTGTAAGAACCGGCTTCTAGACATAGGCACAGATAAGATAACAGTTACTGCATAGGTTCCACGTGGGT
Organism: Euspilapteryx auroguttella; assembly: GCA_951802225.1. Lineage (NCBI taxonomy): Eukaryota > Metazoa > Arthropoda > Insecta > Lepidoptera > Gracillariidae > Euspilapteryx > Euspilapteryx auroguttella. The sequence continues at coordinate 13,044,931 of OX637641.1, read as the reverse complement.
TCGACGTGAATACTTACTTTTTAAACTGTTGTTGCAATAATTATACATACAACACCCAAATTAAAATATTGTGTAATCAATTTACCAAGTCTCTAGCTAGATTTTCGCGTTCGATAGTAAAGTCGAAGATCGATAGTAAAGTGTATTTTGCAAGAAGTCGTCGACGTGTTGTGTGTTTTTAAAGCAGTATCGGTACAACAGGTGTCCTGAATGACGTGGGCTCGTTCTTTGACTCGCTGCGAGACAACCTGGAGACGCTGGCGGCGCTGACGCCGCAGCAGCGCGCCACGCTCATGCACGAGCCGAGCGTGGTGCGCGCGCGGCAGCCCTCCTCCTCCACACGTACGTTTCTATGCTTATTAGCTTTTGGAACTGTACACCTTAAAGACACTTTTTTTTCTTTACATATAGTTTTTAATCGCAAACTTACGTAGTTTTCATGAATTCACTTATGCTCAATTGTTTTACTCCAAAAAAATTTGAATTTTAAAATTAAATTCGACAAGCATTAGTTACGACATGCATGTAATTGGAAATCTATGTAGTCCTATATGCCGTTTTCAGTTCTTAGACTGTAATTTTATAAAAAAACTTGGGTTTGCTCGCGGCGCCGCTAACGCTCCTACCTATATTATTTGGATTAGGAACTATATTTGCTTATCAAATTTTAATGAAACTTGCTGCATTATTAAACACCAGACTAAACATTTTGTTATTATTTTAGGTAAATTACTTGGCTATAAGAAGCCCTACATTAAACTGAACATAGCTCTTTATGATCTAAATTGTTTATTTTTTTTCTTAATTTAAATAACCTTTATTCTTATCTTGGTAAAAAATAATAGTGCCCATTGCCTATGACAGGAATGGCGAACCATCTTAGGCCCTTTGATATAGATAGTTTCATTTAAAACTATCCATTTAATGACCTCCGTTGGCACTTTGCGACACAAGGGAAATTCAATAGACGGGCTTCACTCAAGCTAGCAAAAGTTGTATTGTTTCGCATTTAAATTGTGCGTACCTAATCTAATCATAAAGTTTTAGCAACCTCAGCTTCTGCTGAGCGTCATACATTTGTGGATGCTGGGAGGCATAGCACATGAATCGCGGTGTAAACCGTACTTGTTCCATCTCCTGCTGATCGCATCTAACATGCCACATTTCTGGTTTGGTAAGGAGGAAGGAACATCAGATTGTACGTCATGATAGCCGCTGCACGTGTTTCCCCTGTCTGCTAACGTTATTGCTGTGTACCTTAAACCTTTCGTTACCGTGGTAGTGTTCCGAGTATTACCACCGTAAATTATTTCCATGATGCACTCCCGAAGTTCAAGTCGATTTCAAGCGGTTTGGTTGGGCAAAACTTTGTCTATCGGTCAATCTGATATTTGTATTAAGTATTTCTGCTGTAAGGTAATTTTGGATTCCTTCTTGGTTCTTATAGCTCGAATTACTGTGGCAGGTCTCTACCATGTAAAAAAGGACAGCTATAAGATCATCTATTTTATAATTAAATACTGTTTTTCTTTTCATTCAAGAAATTAAAATATGTCGTACATTTGCAATAAGTGCATTTCAAAATACAGCACAACCACAATTTGCTCTGTCTGTATTTACAAATGCATATGAACAGAAAACAGGCTGACTAAAGGGCGCTAAGGATGCAGAAGCTTGCTTTATGACATGATCACTTTAATCCGGGAGCGCTAATTACAACGTAAACTCATTGAACTCAGCAATCCTGTGCTAGACCATTATTTAATGTTTAATTTTTAATTATATAGCAAAATATTGTGATATAGGTATTATTTTTAGTTGTTTTTGATAAAAATAATTTAGGGTCTCTTAGTCTCTAGAGGAAGTAATAAGTAGACAAAGAGATGTATGTAGAGTTCAATGACAAATGAGAGAGGTCAATCAACACGCTACGTCCTGCTCTGAACAAAACTACAAATTCGCATAATGAAATCATGAGGAAAATGTGAGAATATCCCCAAGCTACTAATTTCCTCTTTTCAAACTTCTTCCGCTCCATGCTGGCTGACCTCAACGTTGTCCCTTTTGTCTTAGCCTTTAACTGTTCTCTGGCCTTTTAAAGGCATTCTAAGTTAAGTAGGTAATAGATAACGAAACAACTGAAATCCCTAGTGGTGTCGTTTATTATCCTAAAGAAGGATAAAGTAAAGACCGTAAAAAATATTATTGGTTGTTAACTAAACTAGTCGACCCGGCGAATTTCGTACCGCCTAAACTATTACTTTCTTGTGCATGTATTATACTTATAAACCTTCCTCTTGAATCACTCTATCGACTTATTAAATAAGACCGCATCAAAATCCGTTTATTAATTTTAAACATTTAAGCATACATAGGGACAGACAGACGCGGGAAGCGACTTAATTTAATACTATGTATTCATTGATGATATTGATTATTTATATTAGGTATATTTATCTTTATCAAGCAACAGAAAATAATGATAAAGTTGACCTTTTCAAACTCTGACAAATGGAAAAATAAAAAACTAACAATGGTAGAAACATTGATAAAATTTAAACTATAAAACATGAAATCCAATTATAACTGCAACTACCTACATGTAAAGTTTTTTACTCCACAACACGGGGCACGCAAGGGGCCGCTCAGGCTGCTGCACCGCCGGACAGAAGACAACTAATCTAACTTTACAATGGTGTTGTGGGGTTCATTTGTTTGCTGTAGTTGTATTTATAAACTCGAGTTATTTCTATTGTAACTTGAATAGGTACTGAAATCGATGAACTGTTTTATTATGACTGTACCTACTCGAGTCCCGTTTTTACTCCTTAAGCACGCGGTAACCTTGAAACAGACACACACATACCCACTAAATAATTCGGTGAAGTATAGTCATCATACAAATGCCTGTGTTATAATAAGTAGCTAAGTCAAGTTTAGCCTGATAAGAGGTTGTCCGGCAGGGATCGGGGGAGCCAGCATGCGGAGGATGTTCCCCACCAGGATCACTGGCAACATCAGGTGGGCGCACCGTTCCTAAGTTATTAACATACAATACAGATATCATTTATATTCAATATTTTATATGTACATGATATTATGTTATTAAATATTACCTTAAAAAAAAAACTAAACAAAGACATATTTACAAATAAAAAATGGCCTCCAAATCGCTGCCACCGGAAGGTACGGTGCCTAGCAGGCTGGCTGCGTTACCTCTCTGAATGGCCAGACTTATTCTCTGGCCAAGGTACGAGCCAGCCCGCCGGTCACCGGAATGGTCGATCAGACGCGTCGATAATTCCTTAAATAGTCGACGCGCCCCTGGCCCCCAAGGCCCTAAAGTTTCGACCCCAAACGGCACAAACTCATACTGCTGACTAATTGCCGCGTATTTGCGCCGTTTGAGGTCTTCGGCAGCTGCGGCCGCCGCGCCAGCCTCACCTGATGTTCTTTGCACGTGGCAAGCCGCCATGGTGTCAACACACGTGGCGTCCCACACCAGCGGCCTGCCACGTGTCCAGGGGACGATAGTCATACCGTCGGGCCTCTTTCCGTCGTCTCGCGCCAGACCGTTAGGTTCAAGAACGGCCGGCACGTTGACAGTGGTAAGGGCCCGACGGATAATGTCAGTTAGTAGACTGGCGTGGCGAGCCATGCGGCCGGCGCTGCGCATACAGGAGAGGCCGTGGTGGCCGAGGTGATCGACCATATCTCCGCAGTGGCAGCGATGAGGAGCACACGTCCTGACTCCCAGTCTCAGGCACACCCCCAGGGAAAGTGTGGTCTTGTGTAAGAGGGTTCCCAGGTTAGCCGATGGTAGCGCCTGCAGCCAGTAACCTGACACCGGATCAAATGCTTATATTATAAATCAATGCATTTTTATATTTAAAACTCGCTGTCCCGGCGAACTTCGAATCGCGCCATGTTACTAACTTCCCCTCTATTTAAAAAAAGAAATTTTAAGACCAAAATCAGCTAAATCGGACTGGCCGTTCACGAGTTTCGGCGAGACTAACGAACCACGATTATTTTTTTCATATAAATCATTTAGGTACTTACATAATATTTTCTAATATTACTTTCTAATGTTTCTTTTTAAAAACCTAGATGATTGTCTAAAATACCTTTGTACGTAGATCTTACAACCGTAGATCGTTCGTGGAGGCAGAAGGGTATCCAGCAGCCAACCACCACGACCCAGCTTTCCTGTGGACTGGACTCGGGCGGTAGGCGGCCCGCGGCACCCCGGCCCCGGCGCATCCCGACCCTTTCTGCACCTGCCACCGGCCACCACATACCCTGCCCTCTAAATACTCAATGCTTCCGGATCCCGAGTGATTGTACAGTTCTAAGCATTGTCTCAGTATGTACATTTGATTCAGCGCTTTAACTACTACTGCTGTTTGGCCTTCGAATAGTGTCCAAATACAATTTAAAGAAAAGATACCTATAACATTATTTTATTTTTGTTATATGTACATTTCTTTAAATAATGACTTAGAATTTGAGAAGAACAGAGTGCAATAATCAAGAAGTTTCCAATAAGTTATTTTCTCATATGATCCTAAAATAAAATGTTTGCTTTACTTTACAATGACTTTACTATCAGTGACTTTTAATGTTTAATATTAAATAATATTTTTTGTAGTTAATATTATATATTGATTGTTAAAAAACATCACAATGTGTTGAAAAACATGTTGCCTGACAAAGCGACGATTATTTAGTTTCGAAAACCTACTGAATGACTGATATAGATCCCTTTATCAACTTGCTTCTTTCAGTGCTTTAGTAACCAATGAACATCTAGTTGACTAGAAAAAATCATAAATGCTGAGAATAATAAGCTCTTGACGTAGTCTAATTAAAAAAAATGTTTTCAGATAATTCAGATTAAGATATGTACTTACTTAGAAATATACTTTTGTCATTTTGCGGTCATTAGTTATTAAAGACGGTGATGGCTGTAGAAGAAGCGAAAACAGTATGTAGTATTTTAGCTAAGGAAAAGAATGGTCTCTGCCTACCCCGATGGGAAACAGGCGTGACGTTATGTATGTAATAATAATAAAACACTGTCGTCCTTTTATTATTATTGGCACGATAAAAAATTATGCACTTAATAATATTTATTACATGAATGTATTTAATTTGACACGGTAATGTCTAACTATTTAATTTTTTTAGAAAACAAAGCATATTTTCCTTTTGTCATAAAGGCCACGTTTATTACTTGTGTGGTGTCGATGCTCAATTTTTTTTTTTAAGACTTATGTATGATAATAGCCTGTAATGGTCTCTATTCAGATTTTGTTTGTAAATAGGCGTTTGAGCGTTTGCGCGCGCTGCTGTGCGCTCTATTTACAATACTAGTCGAGGCTAGTCGATACCTACAACAAATGTTAATCTTTAATATAATAAATAAAAATACTTTACTGAAATAATATATTGTTTGTTTCAATTGCAATGAAAAATCTTAAACAAGTAAAAATTCTGAGCAAAAGGTAATCTCGTGCTGGCAAAACAAAATTAAATTATCCACATATTGTATGTTGACATCATTTGTATTTCCAATTTAATTTAGTTTTCATATCGAAAAAATATTCAAGTTACTAAGTATAAATTTTACTTAGAATTTTATATAATTTTTGTTTTTTATTAAGTACCTACCTGAGTCACCCTAAGCTATTCTTCTACCACAGTGTAATTTCTGTCATTAAGTATAAGTATTTTATTTTAAGAATAACTTAGGATAAGTAGACTCGGCTAGCTTTTAAATATAATAAATATGTTGTGTACAGGTATATGTATCTTTTATAATTATCACTAGATATTTCATTTCATTTTCATTTATTCATTGCTTCAATTTACATGTAAGTACATGAGTTATTATTTCATAAGATATTATGGACATAATGTAAATTTACCCGAAGGCATTAGCAAACGAAAGTATTATTATACAATCAGACTAGGGTTCATGATTTCTCGAGCTTTTCAGTTTCTCGGGTCTCGAGAATTCTCGAGGCCAATTTCTCGGGTCTTCTCGGGTTGTCGAGAAATTTACATTTACCTATGTTTTTGCATATCTTTTCGATTCAAATAATGAAAAAAGTTGACACAAAATTAACAATGTGAATCATAATAGAAAGAACTTATTTTAAACCAATAAATTGAGTGGTTTTTCTGCCAAATATAAGTTATATAAAACTTGAAAAAAATTAACTTCTCTCAATAAATACTTATTATACCGTAAACTAATAAAAAATGCACAAATTTCGGCTTGTTAATTAGGAAATAGTCAACGTTAAACTAAAACTATACTTCAAAATAAGTGTTAAAATTGAAAGAAAATTTTATAGAAAAGATGGGCCTGAGTCGGTCAGCTAAATAAACAATGAAAATTCCATGACAATGACAGCATTCGAAAACTATTGCTGCTTTTCGGGAGGCATGTACTGTTGTCGTCTTTAAAAAGCCGCAATGATTTTCGAGTGCTGTCACTGACATCAAATTTTCATTGTTAATTAAGTAAGCGACTTGATACTCAGATGTAGGTAGTGAACTGTGAATTCATAAGATTATAAATTTAATTTGATAAAATAAAACACAAAATATACACAAGCAGTATACCGTCAAGCTTCATAGTTGAACTCTATCGAATTGTAGTTGCCTTGTTCTTGTTATCGATTTCGTTAACCATTGCCAATTTGTAAAGTCGATTTCTTTTATACGCCTAAAGAAACCTGGGGGCCAAGTTTCTTAACTAAAAACGAGTAACTCGTAATTGTCGTGTTAGCGACTTAGTTAAACATTGGTGTTTTCTTTGAGCGTGCAACAGAAATTACCTTTGTTAAAGCGGTAATGGTTAACGAAATCGCTAACAAGACGAGTCACTCGTTTTTAGTTAAGAAACTTGGCCCCCAGCAATGGTTAAGACAGTCGCTTGTAATACGATTACGAGTCGATCGATTTTGGTTACGAGACATGACTCCACCGCGTACCATCATTATGCTTATAAAAGTAAAAAGTACATTTCCATCTTTTACGTTATTCACGAACTTATTTGCACTACATAGACTCAAATATGATTTCTCGAGTTCTCGACTTTTCTCGAGCATAATTTCCCGGGAACAGAAACCAAGGATTTCCCGGGAATTCTCGACCCGAGAAATCCCGGGAATGAACCCTAAATCAGACTAACTTAAGGCTAAACATGCAACTATAATACAACATTCAAAAAATATTGATAGTTAATTTTACATAAGTATATACAATGTATTAGTTTTATAGATATAGATAGGATAGTTAATAATTTTTGCACCGTGTGACTAGACACCTATTTCCGTAAGAAAATACTTTTAACATAAATAATAAATAAGGGTAAAACGCCCTGCTATATGGATAGATACATTCACAGTAATGGTAGCAGTATATATCTGTTAATAATTACTAGCGACGATGTCAAGATGGATGCTATCTTACATATTAAATTATAGTTTAGGTTTTCAAACAAGTATCATTATGGTTAAAAAAAAAATAAAAAAAAATTAAAATAAAAAAAATCTTTAAAAAATTAACAAATAACATCTCGGCAGCAGACCAAAGTACCTATTAACATGCTGACGACCTATTGGATGATTGGATCACAATGAGATTGAATGATGAGCCGAACGTCACTGTCTTCTCATGCCATTGGATATACAGCGGAAATTCGTGGAATTGCTCCCAACTCCCAAATAACAATGATACGAATTGGATACGAATACGACGCAAGCGGAATAAATGCCCCACACGCTACCTACCTACATTCTTAAGAACTTACATACATACTTACCTATCCACCTATGAGTATAAACATATGTAAGTTTACAAAATAATTCAGAAAACATAGATAATGACATTGTACTGAGCAATAATTGGATGACTAATGGCTGGCATTTTAAATATAATTTAGTACTAAGCATGTTTTTCTGATCATTAGCAGATCAGATAAATAAGAATATCAGATTCGGTATTCTGCTCATAGATAATCGTTATAATTTTGTGAAGCAGAACGCTTGGGTTATTCAGATTATTTTGAAACATACAGAGGTGTCAAAGACCTTAGACCCTTTTATAATGGTAACAAGAAGAGAAATCTAATAAAGCGATGCCCGACTCAACTTAAAAATTACGAATAAGTACCTAGTATTATTACCTAAATAGGGGACATACTTTGTCTCTTAATAAATGCAGCCCCGCCCCTATACTCAGAAAGCAGGGACGGGAAGACAGAAACTTAGTGAGAGCTCTGAATCTGCTCACTTCTCCTTTATAAGGCACAATACCTACCATAAAATATGACAATCCAATGGCAAATTAAGGGATCCAATACTACTGCTTCACATTTTCATAGCGCATATAAAAGGTCCTAAATGAACCAACTGACTCTACACTAAATCAATATATATAAAACTCTTCCGTTACTGACTGACTGACTGACAAACAACGCAGAGCTACTGGGCGTAGCGGGCTGAAATTTTGCATGTGGGTTACTTGGGGGGTGTAGGGGAGCACTAAAAAAGGATTTCCCGAAATTCCCATGGGAAAAAACAACAAAAGAATTTTGGTGTTTATGAGAAATCTGCGCGGGTAAAACCGCGGGGCAGCCTCTAGTTAGTTAATAAGCTTGTGAACAAAATAAAAATATTTTTTTACTTACACAGAGCTGCTTCACTAATAACCGTAGTAATAAACTTTTTTTTTACCAAAATTGAACCCACCTTCAATAAAATGACACATAAATCAACTGAGCACTTCCTCTTTTTCAAGTCGGTTAAAATAGGTACTAAAACCTTCTCCTAAATGTAACAAATTTTTATCTGAAAACCGCATCAAAATCGGTTAAGCCAAACGCGAGATCGCAGACAAACATACATACGTACAAACATACATAAATACATACAGGTCAAACTGATAACCTCCTTTTTGAAGTCGGTTAAAAATAAGTAAATTTTATGTATTAAGTATATTTATAGGTTAGATTATACCAAAGTGTTAGTTATATTTCTGTATAGTCTTCCGGTTCATGTGCTCTATGACATGCTACTCATATCATACTCATGCGCTTGCGCAGCGCAATATTTATTAACCGCGGAATGACTAAACACTGCGAGCACTCGCCAGTACGCAATCGGCGCGGTCAGTCGAGTCCGGTAGACACGCGGAAACAAAGTTAACAAAATGTTGGTTTATATTACTGTCGTTCTGGCAATCCTTGCTGGGGTCCAAGCCAAGTTCTACACAGATTGTGGTAAGCTGCTTGTATTACCTATTAACTATCAACTAAGCAGTAACACATCAAGCTCAAACAAATTAAATCAGCTTAATTAATCATAAAAGTATTATTTACGAGACATCTCACTGTAACGAATGCATCATCAAACTGGATGACATTTTGCAATATCTAAGACCATAGCTGGGCTGGCACCCATGTTCCAAGTTTTCAATATATTCTCGAAAACATAAATAGATAAGGATATCGGTAAAGGGGAAGTAAATATAACTTTGTTTTTAAGCTGGAAGGCTCGAAGTGGATAGGACATGGTCAGAAGATGAAGATAGACCAAAGATATGGCCGAGAGGAAGGAAGGAAGGAATATCTATAGGGTCAGATAACATTCTCATAAATTACTACCTATCTATATGGAGTCGATCTGAGCAGGGGTATGAGCACATATAGCGCTGTGTGTAGAGGGTTCTATATTTTCATGGCAACATTTTAATTTGTTATTATAGTGATTTATGATAGCCTATTGCTATGATGTTAACTCGCTAGGTCTAGTTTATTCAACCCGCAATCGATTTAAAGTTTTACATCAATATATATAAAACTCTTCCGTTACTGACTGACTAACTGACTGACAAACAGACAACGCAGAGCCGAAACTACTGAGCGTACAAAGCTGAAATTTGGCATGTAGGTTCCTTAGGGAGTGTAGGTGAGCACTAAGAAAGGATTTTCCGAAATTCCCACGGGAACGGGAAAAAACGGGATTTTTGTGTTTATGAGAAATCTGCGCGGGAAATACCGCGGGGCAGCCTCTAGTAATACATAAGATGGTACTCAAGCGAAAGTTTCAGTTTGTGTGGTAGAGAAGATAATATTGAACATCAGCAAAAAATGCACACCGTGATGGAGTGTCACCATCACCATCATATCACACACAGCCAAGCGATTGATATATATTTTTTATTTTACTTGACCATTTCCTCGATCCTATCTACTGTTTAACATGAACGTACCTTGGCCTGGCTGGCTGAATTCCTGAACCTGGTCTGGTTAAGTATTACGTATTTCTTATATTCTCTGTGAAATATTAAATGATTGCTCCGAACTATACTTGTAGTTGTAATTTACCTCTATACTATAGAAATTTTCGTTATGTCTATCTTAATTCTTCTCTGAACTTTAACACCTTTTATCAAATACGAATGATAAAAAACGTCTTATGCGAAAATAATATGAAAAAAATATATATTTAGCAGTAAGTAGAGGTATGTATTTGCCTGTTCGATTACCTATCGATTGCTTAAATAAGGCCTATGTACTTAGGTACCTAAACGCCCTAACATCAGCAAGTCGATAACTTGTTGCGTTTAACTACGTAACAAAACTTAACTTCAATCCATAAATAAACAACATTAGAAAAAAGACAAAGAGATAGGCATCCTACCACACTTATTATACCTTGCTGTATTTGAGAATAAAAATGCGTTTTGTATAATAAACAAAGGTCTTTTAGGGCCTTGACTGGCTTGTCCTGTCCTTGCTCTTGCTATTCGTCGCCGGACATCAATTACCTACTATCAATGCCTTTACTGTGTACACTCTGCTGCTGCGGCACATTATGAAATGAGGAAGTACGCGCGCTGCGCCCAAATTGTATTGTATAGGTACTGCTAGGCTGCTAGTGTGGCTTTAATGATCGAAAGATCACTCGTGACCCCCTTGCTAACAGCCGAGGACGACACCGGCGGGGTTTTAGTGGGTGCGAACCCCACATAACCCTGCGGCTCCCCCCGGGGCTGCAGGGTACTCGTTAGGAGTTTCCCCGCCTAATAAAATAAAAAAGCTGCTAGTGTGGCTCTGCATGTACAGTAGGTACGCCTGTTTGCATAGCACAACGGAACTGCCGTCTGCTGCTTCTATATCAAATTGCTAAGTACATTCATTGATTTTAATTCTACAAGCTACCGGTTTCCGCTTTTATTTTCTCACCCGAAGCTGCGGGGTGGTAGGTAAATTAATTGACCTACGATCCCTATCGGCAGGTTCTAACCGTATTATTCACAAAGATACAGTAGGTTTTAAGTAACTTTACTGGAGGTCTACTTCTCTGGTTTGTTTTATGGTTAATTCGTGACGTCGTCTAAATTGACATATGTCATATAACTAAAATGCTCTTTAACTTTTTATGAATAACAGGGTAACCGTATTATTCACAAAGATACAGTAGGTTTTAAGTAACTTTACTGGAGGTCTAGTTCTCTGGTTTGTTGTATGGTAAATACGTGACGTCCAGTCTAAATTGACATACGTCAAATAATTAAAATGTTCTTTACCTTTTTATGAATAACATAGGTAAATATGTACAAACAATATAAATTTAAGGTTTCACGTTTCACCTGTATACCCTATCTTACTTATTATGTACTTAGGTACACTTCATAAAATGTGATATTAAAAACCAAAGAATGTCTGGCATGGCAAGTGGTTTAATAGAGCATTGTTAAAGCTGTTGCTACTCGCCATTCGAGAAAATACAATTAGCTCTAGATAGGGTAAGTCCCGGAGCTACTGGCAATAGTTTTTTTAAAAACGCCCTGAGGTTTAAGTATTCCTACAATGTGTGCCTAAGTAGACTCATGCTAAGAAATGAAACAAATATTAATTCGTACCTAAAATTGAGGTAATTTGTGCCTCACGTAGACTATATACGTATCGAATCAGTAAGAACATATTAATGATTGATGTTTAATATAATAGGTATATTTTGATTTTATATTTCTTTGATTTTGTCTTGGAATAAAAAGTATACCCTACTTACCTACCTAGGTATTTGAATTACGATCTTCTCCTTATAAACATCAGACTGATGCGCACAATTTCGCCATTTCATTGATTACAGTTCAAAACTAAGCTACATATCCCGAACTTATCCTAAATAGTTTTTCAGGTTTCTAATAATATACTTTCTACAGCTGCTGTTGCGTAGAGTCTGTCGGCTATCGACTTGTACTTTTATTTGAAAGCTAAGTAACCTTTTATGGGTAGGCCACGCTTTTTATTCCAGTTTTTTTTTTTTTCAGGATCGAAATTGGCCACGGTGCAGACTGTCGGAGTGAGCGGCTGCAGCGACGACGCGTCCGAGTGCGTGCTCAAGAGAAACAGCAACGCGACCATCTCTATTGATCTGATCCCATGTAAGTGTCAAAGTATACTTATTATAGACGAGCTTTCCCGACTTACTTCGTTGCGCCATAGAATATAAGATACTACAAAAGGCTTGGCTCTATAGACTTTGTTCTTTTGACTGCCCAGAATAGCCGAATAAAAAACAAACAACAACAACAAAACACCTGTCAAAATATGTAAACAACGGAAAAAATATTGCACCTTGGGTTATACTATTTGAGTTTAGGTAAGGATCCCAAATTTTTTTGAATATCTAATATAGCCTATGACACTCGGGGTTAATGTAGCTTCCTACCAGTGAAATAATTTTTCAAATCGGTTCAGTATTTCCGGAGCCTATTCGTTACAAACAAACAAACAAACAAACAAACAAATCTTTCCTCTTTATAATATTGGTATAGATAGAAAGATATACTAGCGACAAGAAGTGTAAGGAAAAGGGATGGGACCCGAAATGTCTCCTAAATAAACAGCTGCCCGTCTCGGCTGCGCGTTTCTTGGATCATTAGTTTTACCTCTAATACCCAGGATGTGCTTGTTTAATAAAACCCTATGCAAAACCTAAAAAAAATTATAACTCATGTTCTTTGTCCAAATATCATCAAAATATATAAAACTCTTCCGTTACTGACTGACTGTTCTTTGGGGAGTGTAGGTGAGGCACTAAGAACGACACGGGAACGGGAAAAAACGGCGTTTTGTGTTTATGAGAAATTTGCGCAGGAAAAACCGCGGGGTAGCCTCTAGTTACTTACTAAGCCACGACTCGAATGCGGTGCGTCTTTTTTGTAACGTAGGTACTGACGAGCACACAACAAGGACGATGCTCACTACGACGCCACAAGCACAATATTATGTTGTTCTTTAATGTTCCAGCGAAAGAGGTGACTAGCCTAGAGACAGTAGTGCACGGAGTGATCATGGACCTGCCGGTGCCCTTCCCTCTGCCGGAGCCGGACGCCTGCAAGAACCACGGCATCACGTGCCCGCTGCCGGTCAGTCATTCATATTAAAGCCAAGAGACGTCCTCTGATGGATATTGTTATAATTCCAGCTTGCGGCTTGGGAATAGCAGTAAAGCGCTTTAAGTTTTTCAACTGAGACTGCAACTGTCCGATGTTCAGTACCCATTTAGATTTCGAGGACGGGGTGATGGCATTATATGCCGCCACTACGCAGTAATTAATCATTTTTTATCCCATCCACTCGAAAAACAGACTTTTTTATTAAGTTCCTCATTATTCACATGACGTTTGTAGCCGGTGTGTGTAGGTCAATAATGAATGTATTGAAATTCATTATTGACCTCTGGGCAATTATGATGTACTTACTTTATTATAGTTACGAAAATAAATAATTGAAGTTAAGTCGGATTAAAAACAAGCTAGCTGATGAGGTCAGAAAAATTAGGTAGGTACATAGGTGCTTCTTTTTTATAAGTTAATTTTCTCGTGGTCGTGGGATGGAATAAAAAGCAGTATAGGTATATATCGTAGTAAGATTTGATAATTAGGTTTTTTGCAAAAAAAACTAGGAATTTTGCGAAAACACGGATAATTTGATATAAGCATTACTTTTTTTTCAATCATTCTTATATAAAGCAGTTTTTTGCAAAAAACCTAGTAAAATTGAAAACTTTGAAACCTTCCTTTAACCTGATTGGCTAGATTATTGCTTGCTGGTAAACTCTTATTCTGATTGGTTCGTTAAAATCCTTTGACGCTACAGAGAATCAATCAGAATAAGATTACCAGCAAGCAATAATCTAGCCAATCAGAGTTAAGGCAGGTTTCAAATTTTTTAATTATACTAGGTTTTTGTTTTAGCAAAAAAATCTGCTTTACGTCAAGATGATTGAAAAAAAAGTAATGCTTATATCAAATTATCCGGGTTTTCGCAAAATCCCTAGTTTTTTTGCAAAAAACCTAATTATCAAATCTTACTACGACATATAGAACTTGGGGGTAAAGTTATTCTGCCTCGGGTGAGGTAAAAATAGAAAGCTTTCTATGGGAAAATTTAATTATTGTTTTACCAACTTCCCTCCATTTTTCCATATTTTCTCAACTTTTAAACCTTCCCTGGACTACTACTAACATTTCAAAACCAATATCAGCTACATCGGCCCGCCCGTTCTCGAGTTTTAGCGAGACTTACAAACCACGATGAATTTTTATATACGTATACTAGACGACCCGACGAACTTCGTAATTCGCCTTACAATTTTATATGGAAAAATTTAATGGTTTTTGATGCTAACTTCCCCACCATTTTTCCAAATTTTCTCACCTTTTAAACCTTCTCTGGAACATTTTGAGACAAAATTCAGCTAAATGGGCCCGTCCGTTCTCGAGTTTTAGCGAGACTTACGAACCACGATTCATTTTTATATAATACTAGTCGACCCGGCGATCTTCGTACCGATTAGTTTTTTGCGCGAATTGCTTTTTAAAAAAATATATCTATGAAGTTGGATTTTTACTATACAATAAAGTTTTTGTTGTTTTAATTACTAGGCAGGGCAGGTGGTGGCCTACAGAGCGACGCTGCCCGTGCTCAAGTCCTACCCCCGCGTGAAGGTGGACGTCAAGTGGGAGCTCAAGACGGAGCAGGAGGAGGACCTCGTCTGCATCCTTATTAAAGCTAAAATTAATTAAAAACTTATTAAAAAATACGGTAACAACACATTTTACTTAAAACCAAAGAAGTATCATTACTAGCCCTTGGATTCTTTATTGTAATAAAATAATTGATATTAAAATGCATTTTTTTTGTCACTTGCCATCTATGATTGCTAGGACTGCACTACTTGTGTTAAAGCAAGCAAGATTTTGTCGTTTACTAGCGATAGCCACTGTGATTGACGTTTTCACTTGAGTTCAAAAATTATAGGTAAAATACTACGCGACCCGACGAACTTCGTACCGCCTAACATAAAACTATACCTATTGTACGTGTATTATACATATTATAAACCTTCCCTATGAATTACTCTATCTATTGAAAACAGCCGCATCAAAATCCGCGTTGCGTAGATTTAAACATACATACAAACAGACAGCGAAAAGCCTTTGTTCTATAATATGTATTAAGGTAGGTACATATACTTTTATTTCTACCTAGCTAGTGAGGGGGATAAGATAAAGCGGCAAATTAAAACTACGATCATCTAACGGTGGTTTCCAATGGCGTATAGTGCCTGTGCCTGTCTACACAGAATACGTTATAGTACTACCGACACCGTGATACACCTGCCTATATTTTAAAGCCGAAATGATTAGGAGGAACCTGATAGCTAGTGAAAAATAAAATAAATAAATTGTCATTATCACTTTAATCAGAATATAAAAAATTTAACATTTTCCATTTGATATACATTTTATTATGTAATATAAGACAACTACAACCTGTAACGGCCAGTGTATGTTTGCATACGTTACGTACTAAAACATTAAATGCTTTCAAAACAATATAAGGTATGTTTATCAGATAAGACTTATCGATACCTGTTCTTTTTATATGTATTTAAGCAATAAATATATAAATATTATTATTAATCTTATAAGATTTTTAGGTACCTACCACTCTACGAACAACTATAATCAAGAAGCGTAGTAACTAGCCCAATTAAATTCTTACACGGAAAAGATCACTAGGGGGGCGGTGCCGGAGGTTACGGACATCATGCCACGAGGAACTGCGTGGCACCTTGGGTTCGTTTGGCTGCAGCGTCGGGAGTCGGGAGCATATTATTGTATTTTTGGGTGTTTACCTTATTAACAAATAGGTATGCCTTCGTGCATTATAAGTGTTGTAGAAGCCATACAGATCAAAAAGACCTATTTCACCTCTATTAAGTTATTAAATACTTTGTAAAATAACACTTGACCGCCATCTAGTAGCGATAGTGTACCATCCAAGAGCGAGGAAGCTCGCTGCTTTGTCGAGATAATATGTACCAGGTACCAGCCAAGAGCGAGGAAGCTCGCTGCTTTGTCGACAGACGCGAGCGAAGCGGCCAATAGCGAGCAAGCTTTGTATATGAGAATGTGTGAGTGCTTCGTTGCAATTGCAGTAATTTGTGTGCGTTAGTGGAACCAAAATCGAAGTGGTTTTGTAGGAGGAGAGTTAGGCTACGAACGCACAGGCGGTTTTTTCCCGCGCGGATTTTATGTAACATATTGAATCCTATGGAAGTGTGCGCACCAACTGATAAAAAACCGTAAAAACACGCTTGTGCGTTCGGGGCCTATGAAGAAAATTAAATAACAAACTTTGACACCGCGCGGAAATAAAACCGCCTGTGCGTTCGTAGCCTTACGCTTCCTGAGTTTTGTTGTTCATAGGTACATACCACTAGACACAAATTTATTATTTTATTTATACGTAATACCTAGTATATAATTCCATAAATTTATTGTTTATCAAACTTACTCATTTCTTGGTATAAAATTTCAATATCAGTCTTTAACAGTATGAATATTGCACATTTGATGCTTAGTTAAGAGTCCTTTTACGCGAACAGGGGCGCCACTGTTCGCGTAAAAGGACTGTAAATCTAGGGGTTCTTCTTAATATTTTATTTTTCGGAACACTACATGCAGTAAATTCTATCCGAGTGGCACGTTATACATTAATATAGTTTTTTAGACGACTTAAACAATTAAAACTGTTAAATATCTTATACATACTGATAAGATGTAGTTAACGTTTACCACCTAATCTTGAAACCTAGCCTCTAGGTAGTGGTAGACGTAGTCGTACACGACCAGCATCACGGCGCCGCCCGGCCCGAGCCGCAGCACCTTGGGCAGCAAGCCCTTGTACAGCGCACGGAATCTGAAAATAATCAACAATTTCAACTTGCCGATCCTATTTTTACCGTATTGAAATAGATGATATGATATGTGAATTCGTCTGATATCACAGATTATATTTGGAAATTAGATGTTTAAATTATACAGCCTAATGACCGATTATCAATATCAATATTTGATGCGGTTTTTTTTTATCGATAGAGTGGATCAAGAGGAAGGTTTATAAGTATACTAGTAGACCCGGCGAACTTCGTACCGCCTAAACTTTTACTATTTTGTGCAGGTATCATACCTATAAACCTTCCTCTTGAATCACTCTATCCATTTAAAAAAACCGCATCAAAATCCGTTGCATAGTTTTAAAAATATAAGCATACATAGGGACAGACGCGGGAAGCGACTTTGTTTTATACTATGTATTGATAACATGCATAAAATAGTAATAGGATAGGCAGTACGAAGTTCGCCGGGTCGACTAGTATAATAATAATTAGGACTAATTATTCTTATTTATTAAAAGACGAGCAAAGCTTGAATCTCTACCGTTACATTACAGGATTCAACTTGTGAGCTGAGGTACAATACAGATCAAAGTGCGGTGCGGATTATTTATTTATCTACTAGCTGTCCCGGCGAACTTCGTATCGCGCGCTACAATTCTTAAAAAACTTCTCACCCATCTTTCCATATTTGCTCACCTTTTAAAGCTTCCCGGGCTACAGCGGGCTACTACAAACATTTTAAGACCAAAATCAGCTAAATCGGACCGGCCGTTCTCGAGTTTTAGCGAGACTAACGAACCACAATTCATTTTTATTATTATGTATTGATAGTAGATAGTATGACGTAGCTATAGCTTCATACTACAGTAAAACCCGCATTTAAGGAGCACATTTCAAAGTACCTTGTAAAGTAGCCAAAATAAATATTCCCTTTGCCTTACCCTTCCTCTTTGTAGACCATAACCAGGGTCCCGACGGTGGAGCGGTACTTGACAAGGCCGGGCGTGGGCTGCGGGCCCTGGATGCGGCTCTTGGCCACGTCGAAGGGGATGTTGACGCACGAGCCCAGGATGCCCGATGAGAAGCCCAGCGCTGCTTTCCGGCAGAACTCGAGCACGGGGTCCTGAAAACAGATGCAAGACTAGCATGTGCGCTTTGTGCATTCTAACCATGAGGAACCTTTACATTGTATTTATTAATAGGTAGGTACTGTGAGCAACGGGGAATAAAGTTTGGCTTCCAAAATCCATTCGTTACTCCTGAGTCCGAACTGAGTGCCTAGAATGCCTAACAGACGCCAAGTCTCACTGTACAAACAAAGAATAACGTTACGAATACATTTAATACGTTTTTTATTGTTATACGTTCCTGGTATGATAAACCGCAGACATGACATCACGATACGGAGTCAGGACATGCGTTCTGGTGAGCGTGACTGCTGTAGGGTTCCGTGCGTTGTGTTGTGGTTGTAACGCAGTAGGTACTCGGAACTCCGAACATCTGCTGAGGCCGGTGTACATCAACAATGATCGGTTGTTAAAAAGTTAACGGTTTGGTTTATATTAATAGTAGTAAGTAGTCAACTTTTTACCGGTTGTTGAACGGCCTTAGTGTAGAGTACGCGCCAGCTAAGTTAGCGCTTAAGTAATTTAATGATTTTAATACAGTCCTGCCTGACTCCCGAGTTGCGTGTCGTCAGATAAAAACTTGTCTGACGGCAAGAAAGAACAGTACACATGTAAAGAAGCCATAAACATGCTTTCTGTATATGTAAAATGTACCAGAAACAGTCGTTTTTGATTTGTTTGATTTTGTATCACCTGTTATCAGTAGGTACACACTGTACATACACTTCAGTTATATAACAACCTCTAAATAAATTATGTAAATAGAATATTACTAGTGAAAGACACATAATAGATTAAAATGAGAAGTGTGTTAAAGTTCATATAAATATACCATACAAAATAAAACAATTGAAACAACATAGCTAAAAGAAAAATATTATAGATATGTATAGTGTAGATGAATTTCAACAAAAAAATTAAATGTTTTACCACCAATGGTCTTGAATCGCGCTAAGCTACTTTCGATAATTTAGTTAAGACCAAAAATGGACCATAACAAAATACGTCTGTAGTTTAATTATCACAAGAATTATTTCATAGGAACTCTCGCATGAGTGTTAAAATTATTGCTGACCTGCAACCCATACATTTACATTCAATACTAGCTGAGCCGGCAAACTCCGTATCGCCTTAACCTACCCACTAAAAACTTGTCTGTATGGTCTTTGTAATTTAAAACAACATTTAATCAATAATTAGGTTCAAATTCAAAGAAAAAAAACCGTTATGAAACTAAAGTGGCCACTTCAGGCAACAAACGGTTTTTTTATTTGATTTTGAAACTGAAAGCTACACAAAAGGGCCTTAAAAATTCTAAGCAAGATTATTTAGGGAGTCAAAGGTGCATATTTTTGATTTCGGCCATGGTTTAGAAAATATGAATTATTTATCGGAAGTGGCGCTAGTTTCGCACCGTGTAAGCCCTTAAGATATTGAACTATCCAAATTCCAAATTATTCAAATTGGTTCAGTAGTTTTCCCACTTAGCAAACAGACAAAATTTTTCAAAAACATAAAAATGAGATTCTTATGGTAAAAAAATACCGAACATATTTAAATTATTATACCTCTTCAAAGAATAGAGTTCATCAGAGTTACTACTGATGCAGCTCTACTACCAATTGTCCCGGCGAACTTAGTATCGCGCCTTACGATTTTATATAGAAATATTAATTTGTTGTTTTAACTTACTTCCCCTTAATTTTTTCATATTTTCTCACATTTTAAACCTACCCTGGACTACTACAAAACTACAAAGGTTTCAAAACCAAAATCACATAAATCGGCCTGGCCATTCTCGAGTTTAAGCGTGACTAACGAACCACGATTCATTTTTATATATATGTATGTTTATAGATAGTAGATAGACTGGTGTAGAATAGTCATAGGAAGGGCATGCTTATAGTGAACATATTAAATCCATACCAATATTATAAAGAGGAAAGATTTGTTTGTTTGTTTGTTTGTAACGAATAGGCTCCGGAAATACTGAACCGATTTGAAAAATTATTTCACTGGTAGGAAGCTACATTAACCCCGAGTGTCATAGGCTATATTAGATTTTCAAAAAAATTAGGGATCCTTACCTTAACTCAAATAATATAACCCAAGGTGCAATATTTTTTCCGTTGTTTACATATTTTGACAGGTGGTTTGTTGTTGTTGTTTGTTTTTTATTCGGCCATTCTGGGCAGTCAAAAGAACATAGTCTATAGAGCCAAGTTTTTTGTAGTATCTTATATTCTATGGCGTAACGAAGTAAGCCGGGAAAGCTCGTAAATAATATTTTGTCACAATTACCTGATACTCAGGAATGATGCCTTTTGTTGTATGGTAGAATCCAAAATAAACCATGTTGAATAGTCCATTTCTGGCGATTGTAGCATTTAAGCCCTTGTTAAGGCCTCTGAATCCCAGCCCATGCTCCCGGACAATCTCTCTGGTAACAGTCCAAGTGCTGGGGGACTGGGAAGCAAGCTGCCTGTTAGATTGCAGTGTTACTTTCACCACCTCAAATGGGTTGACTAGTATTCCTTCAGTTATCCCTGCTCCAAGACCAGCTAGAGCAAAAGTCTGAAATTAATTTGATAATAAATTATATTAAAAAGATGAAAAATTAAAAAAATTACCACATCTGAGAAAACATCTGAATTAAGAACCTCCTCCTTTTTTTTAGCAACTTGACAAAAAATTAGTAGCAGAGTTAAGTATGGATAGGAAATACGGCTTCTTCCCCATTCGCCTGAAAATTTTCGCCCGAAATATTAAATTTACCCATTCGCCCGAATTTTAATAAAAAGTGTTCCCCATTCGCCTGATCGTATCTTATGAAACAAAGAGTATTAAGAACAGAATAAATAGTCAGTTCGTTTTTTTAAAAATAAAGTATTATTGAGATTATTTCATTAGACATTGCAAACAACAGTTATCTGCAGTAAGACATGCTATTAGTTTTACATAATCAAATTCCGCTCATGATCTGTCTGCAGTTCAATGTAACCGTGTATTCGATGTTTTTTTGTATTTTCAGCGATGATGAGGTCAGGGGCCTTAATTTTTACTTTATATTTTTACTAGTCGACCCGGCGAACTTCGTACCGCCTAAACTTTTACTATCTTGTGCAGGTATCATACTTATAAACCTTTTTTCTGCAGTCACTCTACCTATTAAAAAAAACCGCATCAAAATCCGTTGCATACTTTTAAAGATATAAGCATACATAGGGACAAACTCGAGAAGCGACTTTGTTTTATACTATGTATTAATTGATACAGCGCCAGTTGGTGTCAACGATAGCTACTTTTTCGGTGCGTGGTATTTGCTGCTCATGTTAGGTAAGTACATACTTAGTTTACCATTTGTCAATGGTGTCTACTTGACGCTTTTTTTTATCTCAAGTTTTATAATTGGTATTCTAGTTTCAATTTATACTGAAAAAGGTCACAAACCTGGAGGGATATTGTAGGTACGTAAATAATAATAATAATAATAATCCGTTATTTTTAATGTACTTAACATATTCAGCAATATTTTATATTTTTAAATTACAATAAGATAAAGATTCAGGTTGTCAAACATACGGCGAAAATTACGCTTAAAGTATAAGCGCTTAAATATAATTTACGCGTTTGATAAATTAAATTATAAGCCCTAAACTAGGAACAGAATCTTGGAAAATATAAAGAATTTGAAGCATCTGTTGCCTACGTGTATAATCGTTGTATTTTGTGACCTGTAACGGTGCTATTTATTCATGAAATAAATTCAGGCGAATGGGGAGCACTTTTTATTAAAATTCGGGGGAATGGGTAAATTTAATATTTCGGGCGAAAAATTTCAGGCGAATGGGGAAGAAGCCGGAAATACAGGTTGCAGATCCTGCCTGGCTCCAAATTTCCCCTATTCATGAAGCTAAAAGAGCTCTATATGCAGGATTAAGATTAACCCTGATGATGAACCAGCTTGATGTTAAGCTGAGACAAGAAAAGATAACATGTCTTTAATTTATGGACAAGGCAGTTGCATTATAGGGTATATATTAATAGGAGTGGTCACAAGGGTCACCTTATAAATAATTAAATAATTCCTGTCTGGGTAGTTAAAAATAAATGGCATTTTATTAAAAACTAAATATTTTAAATACCTACCCAGAGAGGATTTTTTTTATTTTCTGGTGACCACCCCTATCACCCCCTTTTCCAGCTACATAACCTTTTGGGACACCTGTTAATATTCATCTTTTCTACTTCCATGCACCCTGCACCTGAAGGGCTGTCAGTAAAACCTATTCTATAATCATTTGTTTAATGAGCTGTGAGATTCAGTAAAAAGCATCCTCATCAAATGGAGTTTGAGATTGCGCCAGGCAGGACATAAAAATGAAGCAAGCGCTTACCAGAGCAGTGGGTGTAGGCGATCCAAACATAAAAAATCTCTTATATTGCTCAAAGGTGACAAATTTTATTGCTCGTTTTGGAGTTTCCACAAGTATTGGGGGTAAAATTCCTTTCCAGAATGAAGTCAGTCCCTCATGTTTGTACATTTTTTTCATGCAGTCCACAATTCCATTGTAGTAGTGAGGATTGGCATGACTGAGAGCTGTCTTAGTTGCCTGCAACTGGAACCTTGTTTTAACTAGATCCAAAGGGTGCATAATACAAACTTCTATGAAACCGGCACTGCCACCGGCGCCAATCTGCATGGCTGCTTGTTTTATTAACTTATCCAAATCACTCATTTTGTTATGTATTTTTGAGCACTAAAAATCTTCATACAACTTCCAGTGTTTGATGATGAATATTATATAAAAGTTCGTGAGAGAATATGTAACTTATGGCTATTTATCATTGATTTTAGGACCAAGAGATTTAAAATGTAATGATAAACAAACATACTGATAAAATTGATAACAAAAGGTTACCAAGTGATGATAAGATTAGGCTTCGAACGCACAGGCGGATTTTTATCCGCGCCGAAACAAACCGCGATAATAAAAATCCGCTGTTGCATTTTTATTTCCGCGCGGTTATAAAGGTTGTTATTTTATTTTCAACCTTATTCATAAGCAACGAACTACATACAGGCGAATTTTAAGCCGTGTGGAAATAAAACCGCAACAGCGGATTTTTATCCGCGCGGTTTTTTATCCGCTGGTGCGGACACTTCCATAGGATTCAATATGTTACATAAAATCCGCGCGGAAAAAAACCGCCTGTGCGTTTGAAGCTTAGAGTATACATAATTTATTATTCTGAGGTTTGAAGCCTAAAGAAGTGTGAGAGTGAGAGGTCATTCTGCTTGGGGCGTCTCTTTCTAACCAGTAAAACTAGTGTCACCTTTGACCAGTGTTGCCAATGGCTGTTTACCAGATTCCCCAAGATCACTCGTCAAATTTCCCAAATTTGGGGAGGAAATCCTGATTTCCCACAAAATCCCCTCACAATGAGATAGTGAACTATTTACGATATAACTTTAAAAATCAATCATTTTTTATTGAAATACACTAAAAAAAACGCAATATCACTATAATCAATCATTCACCTCCCGTTTTGTCTCATGTTCAGGCTTAAAAGTAAAAACTAGGTTAAACACATGTAAAAACTGATGAATTGTAAATTTAACTGGCTCAAACAAACACCAAAAAAAAAAAAATTTAGTTTACTTAAAAGAACCAAATATTTACATAGTTGGCAAAGAATAGGTTTAACCAACTGACTGATTATAGGGTGGGGTGATACATTTTTTCATTATTGTATTTCGCTATTATTCAGTAATTTAATACGAATAAGGTTAAAAGTCACTTCCCTAAAGATAAGTTTAAGCCTTTTTATAAATAAAAATAAATAAAGGCAGTAATTTATATTTGATCAATGGATGTTTTGATTGTTTTTTTTTTTGAATAGGTAAAATGCTAAATTCCCCGCATATTCCCCGCACAGTGCTTCTCCCCACAAATTCCCCAATCGCTTTGGGATTCCCCGCAGTTTGGGGAATTCCCCACACATTTTCAACACTGCCTTTGACATCGATGACATTGGACCCGTCAATTTACTTACATGCGAAAGGGACACACCAAGAAAAACGATGTTTCACGTGAGCTCGTTTTTTTTTTAGTTATTTTGGTTATTTTAAAAAAAGCACTTTATTAACATTCTCATAATGTTTATTTTAATATGACTAATAAGAAGCAGTGAGAATTCCAGTTGTTCAGTCACGGACTAGGAGGCCGTAACAGATGTCTATGGTTTCGTCAGCCCTAGACTGTATTACCAAAGAACAAGAGTTATTTTGCAATACAGAAAAACCGGAAGTGTTACGCCGATCGTGTCCGTCACCGTAGTATGTACTTATTAATTCCATGCTACCATCACCTACTATGCAATGCTATTACCATCCTAAAACTCAAGAATGGCTGGGCCGATTTAGCTGATTTTATGATTAATATAAAAATGAATGAGAGGTTTTCAATTTGACAGCTCAGAAGAAAAAAACAAGTTTTATTAAGCTGCTACCAGATGGCGCTCTGCCAGGAGCAATAGGTTAAGCTGAAATGAATTATTCAATAGCTCAAAATGAAACATAAAAATTAAAATTTAACTGAGGCAGTGACGGAGTAGGTGAAATTAGGATTTATACTTAGCAGATAATGATCCAATCCAAAGATTCAGTCAATATTCGATCTTCCATTTCTCTTATATTGTTTTAGACACCGCCATCTACCGGCGTATTATGAAACTTTTTTTTTTCTTTTCTGTCACTTTGAAAACCCCTCATTGTTGTTCGTTTGTTTCGCTAAAACTCGAGTATAATATAAGCATGGCTAAGCCGATTAAGCTAAGTTTTTTTTTCTCGAAATGTTTGTTGTAGTTGAAAGGTTCAAACGAAAGACGAAGGTGGATGGATAATCACTTTATTATAATCAATTTTGTCCGCGATTATCTCGCGTTTGGCTGTACAGTTTGATGCGGTTTTCAGAAAAATAATTGTTATGTTCAGAAGAAGGTTTTTGTAACTATTTTAACTGAATTATAAAAACATTAAGTTCTCAGTTTATGCATGTATCAGTTTACTGTCTTTTTTGTAAAAAAGAAAATATATATTTTATTTTTAGTTCTTTTTTAAAGTCTAGCACCTTTGTAAAACATATTGTAATTAAAAAAGTGTTTTAGAACTTTGTTTTTTTTTATTTTTAGGTATCGGTGGATTCTTGGTTTAATGCAAAACTAACATTAAACCAACCGCGGAACTGTTCCGCGCCATCTCTTGGGCTCCCTAACCAAATTCGACTAGAGAGTAAATTTTTTCTATGCCTTTCACACTTTGAATCTCTTTCTGTAATAGCACAGACTACTTGTCTTACTACAGTAAAAAAAAAAATGCACAGACCAAGGAAGAGAGACAGAAAGAAAGAGAAAATGCGGGAAAAGGCGGGAAACCACGATAGCGGAAGGGCGCTGATTTTAAATTGAAAAAGTTTTATAAAAGTTTTTCGATTAAAGTACGCTATAACTGGGACACCAATACAAAAATGGGGCGTGTTAAGCCCAAAAAAAGAAAATCGGATGGGAAGGCGGAGTCTCCCGGCCCCGACCTTCCTTCCGATACTGATTCGGACATGGACACTTACGAAGACGCAAAACACAAGTTTAATACGTACAAAGCAAAAAACTACACTCGCAAATATCCAGACAACATTGGTAATGTAGAGTACATCGTTTTTCTGTCACATGACGACGAAAGGCCGATATCCGAAGGAACTCGGATGGCCATCACGAGAAATACGCAAACTCCAAAGTACTGCGTAACTGGCATTAAACATATGAGAATCATTAATAAGTATAAAGTCGGTATAATTTTTGATAATGCCAATAACGCCAACACATTTATGACGAATTATAAATTCTTAGATGAGCTGCAGCTTGTAGCTACTATTCCGGCAGGTACCACTGAGATAACTGGAGTCCTGACTAGGGTCCCAGTTGAAATGTCCAATTACAAAATCTACACTATAATTGAAAGTACACGCAATATCATTCAGGTCCGTCGTTTCATGCGGCGCACGAAGGCAGAGGACGGCAAGGTCACCTTGGAGCCGACGCAGACGGTCGCAGTCACCTTCGCTTCTACTGAACTCCCGGACTATGTCTACCTAAACAGATGGCGGCATGAGGTAAAACCATACGTTCCACCAGTTAAACAATGCCTTAAATGTCTAAGGTACGGCCACATCGCAAACTATTGCAAAAATTCTGTCCGATGCTCTATCTGCGGAGAAGCGCACTCCTTTAAAGATTGCACGAAAAATTCAACGGAAGCACAGTGCTGTCATTGTCAAGGAAATCATATAGCCATTTCATCACAATGCCCAGTAAAAAAACAGAAAATGACCGAAACTCAAATCAAGGCCAGGACTATACCATATTCCGAACTATTTAATGACAAAAATTTCCCCCATCTTAATCCCGTACAAGCTTATTCTGCCCTCATTAATACAGACCAATTCATGAATTTACTAGTTAAAAGTGTTGTAAAAATAATGACCCTTAACAAAAATAAAGAAAACATTTCTAGTAACAGTATAAAAAGTATATTAAAGGAAACATTTACTGATAAAAAAGAATAAATATAAAAATGGATAATGTTATTAATATAGTACAATGGAATGCACAGAGCATATTATGTAATCGACATATTTTTTCTAAATTCCTTTCTGATTTTAATATACATATTGCTATTCTCTCTGAAACTTGGCTTCGGCCGGAACAAAAACTTAATTTCAAAGGTTACTCAATAGAACGTAATGACACTGGTAACAAGCACAATGGTGTAGCAATTTTAATACATAACAGCTTTCAATATAGAACTATTAAAACTTTCTATGATAACTCTTTACAAAATATTTGTGTTAGAATAAAAACTTTTAACAACAAAGAGATCAGTATTGCTAGTGTATATTGCCCTTCATATCCATCGCCTAGGTTTACAAGTAGTAAGTTAGATGCTCTTATAAAAAGCATTCCTCAACCTATGATTTTAGCTGGCGATTTCAATGCCCATCATACAGTATGGGGTTGTAACGACATTGACACTCGAGGCAGACAGCTTCTTGATGTAGTTGATGACAATGGTTTAATTATTTTAAATGATGGCCAAGTGACCACTGTCGGAACTCATATGTGGCGTCCAAATGGGCTTGATTTAACTATTGTTTCACCCTCAATATCATTATCTTGTAATTGGTCTGTGCATGATGATCCATTAGGTAGCTACCATCTACCTGTAATAACAAAAATTTCATTTAATAACAACCTTCAGGACAATCAAAAGCTAACAGGAAGTAACCCCATAAAGTTTCCCAATTACAAAATGGTTAATTGGAAAATTTATTCAGAAATTGTTGATCATTCTTTAGAAACATTTCAAATTAACTATTCCTCAGCTGAGGATACGTACAAACGATTTTGTAATATTTTACATGATAGTATTAAAAAATCTTTACCAAAACCTTTAAAAAAAACAGTAGCTGAGAACTCGAAATCTAAAAAGATTAGGAATCCCCTCCCTTGGTGGAACAATAAGTGTAGTGAGGCAGTATCTAAATCCAAAGCAGCTTACTTAACTTTTAAGCATAATCCAACAGAAACTAATTATATTAATTTTAAGAAACTTCAAGCTCAAAAAAAACTTACTTTGAAAATAGAACGTAGCAAAAGTTGGGCTGAACTTTGTGAACGTTTCAATAGAAATACACCATTGTCAGTTATCTGGAATTATATGAAAAAATTCAATAAAACTTTTAAATTAAATAGCAATAATGGCGATAATTCATGGGTTTTAGACTTTTTGAAAAAATACACCCCTGATTTTGCACATAATAATTATGAGAATCTTGCAGATAATTTTCAATCAAATACAACTAATAAGTTTCTTACAGACACCTTTACAATGCCGGAATTAAAATCAGCTATTTCAACTAGAAAAGATACTGCTTTTGGTTTGGATGGTGTATCATATGCATTTTTCAAAAATTTAAGTACTAAAAGTATGCAAGTATTGTTAAAAATATACAATCACTTTTGGGTTCAAAATTATATTCCGTCAGATTGGAAAACAGACTGCTTAGTGCCCATTTTAAAGACAGAAAAACCTAAAAATTGCCATGACTCTTACCGTCCAATAGCACTTACATCATGTGTTGGCAAAGTTTTTGAGCAACTTCTTAAGCAACGTTTAGAGTATTTTGTTGAAAAAAATAATATTTTACCTCCTAATCAGTTTGGATTTCGACGAGGACACAGTGCGCGCGAAAGTATTTGTCACTTGCAACTTGACATTAAACAAGCTCTCAATAATGGTGAATCATTAGCTTGTATATTTTTTGATATAACTGGCGCTTTTAATAATGTAGATCATTCTATATTGTGTCAAGAGTTATCATCCATTGGTTTACCTGGAAAAATAATAAACTGGATATTTAATTTTCTACATGGCAGACAAGTTTATACAAGGCATGAAAACATGATGTTTGGTCCTAGAATCTCATATAAAGGTACTTGTCAAGGAAGTATATTAAGTCCCTTAATATATATCCTTTACATACATAAAATTAATTTAATCTTGGGATCCAATGTATCAAATCTGCAATATGCAGATGATTTAGCAGTTTACTATTCTAGCAAGGACTCTGATAAAATTATAAATACATTGAATTGTGCCCTGTTTAAATTAAAAAGATATTTTAGTTATTTGAACCTTGATATTAATGTAAATAAGAGCAAATTAATAGTTTTTGGAAAGAAAATCCCTCAGATCTCTCAGATACACTATGATAGTATACGCATACCTGTGTCTACTGAAGCTAAATTTTTGGGAGTTATTTTCACCAACAATTTATCATGGTACAAGTATGTGGATTCCATAATTTGTAAAGCAAACAGAGCATTTAATGTTTTAAAGTCTTTGTGTAGAACCTATTGGGGGGCAGATCCCAAAATATTACTAACATTATACAAGTCTGTAGTACGTAGCCATTTTGAATATGGTTTTCTTTGTTTTTCTTCTTGCAATCAGCTACTTGATAAACTTAATAAGATTCAGAATAAAAACTTACGTCTCATCACTGGTGCCTTCTGCACCAGTCCCATAAATTCAATGCAAATAGAGTGCAATCTTCCACCTTTAGATATAAGATTCAAATTCCTCAAGTATAAGTTTTTGTTAAAGTATATGTCTTTAAATAATCATCCTTTGATCTCAAAAATAAAATTTTTGCAGTCTCGATTGCCTTTGGGGTCTATCTACTTGCTTCAAAATTTTTCTGAAATATCCAATTTTGTTGTTAGTTACAATATTAACAAGACAGACAACTGGCCTTGTTATCAGGGCAGCTATGTTGGAAAATACCCAGAGATGGATATTATTATAGATAAGACTTTGAACAGCAAAGAGCAGTTTTACGAGTTGATCTCAACTTGGTGTAACTATAGATGTGTTTATACTGATGGTGCTAAAAACGACAATAGTGTCTCTGAAGCAATTTACGACTCTCGTCTGAAAATTGGTCATGCTATGAAGATCGACAAGAATGCAAGTATTTTCACTGCAGAGGCTCTCGCAGTTCTTTCTGCATTGCAACACATCCAACATAAACGCAAAGAGTCTGACCACTGGATCATTGCCTCGGACAGTATGAGTGTACTAGAAGCCCTAAATCATAACAGATTCGACACCAACTCGAGCTATCTTATCTACGAAATCAAAGACTTATGGAAAAATCTCACCTCTGCGGGTATGAAGATCATGTTTATATGGGTTCCTGCTCATAAAGGAATTATTGGAAATGAAGCAGCAGACTTTTTGGCCAGGTGCACCAATTCAACGAACACATCATTTGTCACGGTGACAGCTCCTGCCATTTTAGAAATAGACCTGCCGTTTACTGACATACTTGTCAATCTAAAAAAGAAGGTTACTGAAGACTGGCGAAGACATTGGAATGACTCTTTAGGACAGAAAGGACAGTGGTACGCTGCGATTCAAGAAACTGGGCCATCTAAGCAGCCATGGTTTTGCAAAGGAAAGAACTTCTTAGGTAGAAAATTTTACTCTAGTATATGCCGACTACGTTTTGGACACTGCAGAATCAATGCGCACTTACACAGAATGAAAATGGTGTCTTCGCCATTATGTCAGCATTGTAAGGATGATAACGAAACCATTGATCATTTAATTTATGAGTGTCGGTCCTTTGGCATCCAGCGCCTTTTGCTAATGGACGGCCTTACTAAGCTATACGAGCAAAAAGATATCCCGCTTAATGCTCAAGGACTACTTTCAAACCCGGATACGTTTCGGCCGCTGTTTCAGTACTTTATAAGTACTGTAGAAGAGATTTAAAAGACTGCAAGCACACTGGATATGACAAAATATTGGATATGACAAGACGAAAAGTCACAACTGGATATGAAATGATTACTGGATTTGACTCTATATATTGAGGATAATGAAAAATATGAAGACTTGGCTTTGGCCTTTGAGAAAAATACCGACTCAGACATAAAGAAGATTAAGAACTGGCTTAGGCCTTGAAGATAACCCCTACGAAGACATTAAAAACAATGAAAGAAACCAAAAAGGAGACATGATACAAAGAACAGGCTGTACGGTCATATGATCTTTGCCTATCTACGGATGAAGAAGGGGAAAAAAAAAAAAAAAAGAGAAAATGCTCAGAAAATGGGAATGAGTGAGAAAAGAAAATATTGAATTGTGTTTCTGAATTCGTTTGGGATATTTCCGTATTTTTTTACCTTTTTTATTGCCTAGTTTTTATAGGAAATTACCTATAAACATACCTACCATTTTTTTTTTATAGTTTGAATCAATAGCTTCCAAAGTTCAAAATTAATTTCGCACGGAAGCGAAATCCGTAAATGGTTTCCAAAATGGCTGGAAGAATAACATCTATTTTATTTAGTTGCACGGCTATGAAATCTTCAACCAGATTGTTGTAAATGTTGTCATACAATAAACAACTTTTTCGTTGTTAGAAATGATGATATAGCGTGACGATGGGTTCCCAAACTTTGGAAATATTGCGGCAAGGAGTATGGGCTTCGTTTACTGGAGGGTGGTTCTACGATCCCCATCAGAATTTGTTTTGTAACACTGTTCATCTATACATCTGGCTGTTTCTTCTTTGTCTGCCCTTTTCAATATACCTGGTATGTTTAAATAATCCTTCAATTTACATTTATATTATTACTTAAACTCTATAGGTACTACATAACTACCTTTTTAAAAAATCTTTGTTCTGTTCCAGTACTTTCCACCAGCAATCCTAGGATGGATAATTTATTGCTCACTGGTGGCTGCCGTCTTCACATGCCTCAAACTGCTCAACCATGGCCTCCACCACTTGTATGACACAAGTGAATGCATTATTGTGCCCCCTCCAAGCAACAGCCACAAAGCTAGCGCTGAGCCTCAGTATGTTTCGATTTTCATTTTCATATTTCTAGTAATTTTTATATCAAACCAATTCTGCAATTTAATTTTATTCCAGGTGTGAAGAAGGCATGGAAATGCAAATGCTGAGATTGGGTGGCATGCCAGTAAATGGTAGTGACAATGAGTCAATAACATCCTTGGAATATCACAAACCAAATGCAAGCACAATAGGTAAGAAATAAAAACCTAAGATTCAGTGACTTGCTCAAATAATATTAAACATTATTAACAAAATATATCTAATTTACAATTTATTTTTCCTATTAGATTTGAAAGTTGATGTGCACAGAAAAAACAGCTCGGAATCAAGTGTAGAGGATAGTGTTATTTCTGGAAAACAAGATAAACCAGCAGTAGCTACTACTAAATCAGATCTTTGCATTGCCCAAGTCTCTGAAGTGCCTAACTTATCTACTTCACGTGCCAACCACAGGCCTAAATGCTTACACAAAAGGGAACCCAGAGGTAACAAAACTAGAAGAGTGCATGGTAGCCGCTCTCAGGATCCAAGTGCTGCAGAAGGTTCTAAAAAATCAAAGACTGAAGATTCCATAGTTGTAAATATAGATGAAGGTCCTTTTGCAAAGGTCAGCAGGAGATACCATGACTGTTCACAGAGGTGGAGTCCAAATAATAGAGACTTTTTGAAGGAATGGTTGTATTTAGATGGCGAAGCTATATCTGGTGAATCTTATCAAAATAAATTCTCTCGACAGTTAAGCTCTGATTCCCGAGATAACTCAGAGCCCAGTGTTGGACCTCCCTCTCCTAAAAAGCGCATGGGCCACAGACGACGATATAATAACTATCAAGATGAGAGTTGCACAAAGTCAGCAATAGCTCTAGCAACAGCACAGTCTTCTAACATGCGCAGAAACTCCAACTCAACAATGTCTACCATTCAGTTACCATTGTTGAACTCAACAGCACAACTGGTTTCCCAAATGAGAAGGCATTCAAACAATGCGGATGCAGGCTTTTTTGCTAGCGTGGAACTAGGAGCTTACATGATGGACAAGGCAGAAGAGCCCTCCGGGGATGCTGAAGCAAAGTTCAAAGGAAAGGTTTCTGGAGTTCGTAGGATTAAAAGTACTGCTTTAGAAATTGGCTGTCCACCTCCAAGTGTTTCTAACTTATCACCACACCCTAACAGTGCTGAAACAATTGGAGGACAAGTTCTTAAAAACCCAAAAAATGCTGTTATCCCTCCTCCTAGCAAAAGCTTAATGCGTGGTCCGCATTTGAATTTGTATCCTCGAAATGAAACCGGCGAAGGCTGTAGCTATCCCTATCTAAATTATGGTTCAGAAATAGTTTATCCAATTGCAGAGATTTCTGACGAAATGCAGACATCTCAAAAGGAATCAGATTTAGATTCAAGCGGCGAAAGCTACACAGAAGAGGAGTACGAAGAGGAGAATGTGAACCCAAAGATTCAGTTCCGAGGGTTTGAGTGGGAGACGGAGCGGTTGCCGGCGGCGCGGTCGGCGCGCTCCTCGGACTCGGACTACGAGAACAACGGGTCGCGATCGCCGCTGCTGGAGCGCGAGCGCGCGGGCGGGGACGCGTGCGCGCGCCTCGTGCCCGCGCGCGCCCCGCCGCACACAGCCGCGCTCAAGCAAACCAAGGAGCCAGTCAGATTGCGGAAACTTATAAAGGAAGATCAATTTCAACCATCAGAAACATACAAAAGTGTTCAACTAACGGAACCCGTGGATGTCTTACAGACTGAATCTAGTAACAAGTTAATTAATGAGAAAATAGAATATTTTGATCAAGCCAGCGCTAGTTCTAAAGAATTGCTGATAGAGAAATCTAGCCTTGAGTCAAATGAAATTAAGGAATCGAAAAATAACCAGAACAAAATTATAGAAAAAAAGACCTGGGACCATAAACCCGTTTCTAATTCTAGCAGTAGTTTAGAAATTAATGAAAAACCAGAGACAGTGGAAGAAAAAGTAAAAGAGCCACCAGCGAGAGTCGAGAGCAGAGGCTCGGATGCTGCCAGTCTTTATAGCATGCATTGGATATTCAAAGAACCTGAAATAGAAGGAATATGCTATGGACAAGAACATTCGATTGAACAATTATTTGACGAAAGAACAGAGGTGATACCCATACCCAAGAACTTGGGTGCTATACCCAAACAGATAAAACACTTGGCCCGAGCGCGGACTTCTTCGCAAAAAGAAAACAAGAAGAGAGATCAAAAAAAAGATAAAGAAGATGATCAAAATGACGGTTTGATTCCTTTTGACGCAGTTGAGGCTCAGGTGGCTCTAGTGCAGGGGCTGGAGTGCTTGTTCGCCGCCACCAACGCCAACACCGTGGTGATGCCCAACCCCAACTCGCGAGAGGACAGGCACCGTAGCCAGAGGCACAGCATCAGGGAGAGAGAAAATACTAATAAAACTAGGAAACGGTCCATAGAAGAAGTCGCACAAACGTCCACTAACACTCTTCTTCCTACATCGATGCCTTTATTGGCCGCATTTTTAAATTCCAGAGTTGATTTCCCTCACGTACAAGTGAGCTTACCTGATTATACGCCAGCGCCTCCAGAAATTTCTCAGAGTCCAGTGGAAAATACGAGGTTTCGGCCCTTGATGGACCGGAACCACAGAAATCGCGTTAGGAAAATAAAACGTTCTACCAGACAACGAAACAATCCCTCCGCCCCTAACGCAGATAGATCTGACAGGACGACGTCATCGGACAATCCCAATAGCTGCGCAAACGTTCATTTTGCCACTTCCTTTGAAGAC
This sequence comes from Euspilapteryx auroguttella, assembly GCA_951802225.1. Lineage (NCBI taxonomy): Eukaryota > Metazoa > Arthropoda > Insecta > Lepidoptera > Gracillariidae > Euspilapteryx > Euspilapteryx auroguttella. Next base: position 13,010,250 of record OX637641.1, on the reverse strand, counting down.
ACAACTGATGGAGCGATACATTGCTTTATGGACGAATATGGAAACTGGATGTCGTACACATTTGATAAGAACAGCACGGGCAGAGCGCACGTGCAGCAAGAGGCGCCCAGAGCGGGCGAGGAGAAGTGCGGACAAGCGAAGCCGCTGGAGAGCGCCGACTCGCAGGACACGGCGGCCGACGGCAGCTGCGGCTCGCTGGAGTCCGAGCCCGCGCACAGCGAGCCCGTCAACAAAGTCAAGCGCGGAGACAGCATAGACCAAAGTTCCTCTAACCAAGGCAGTAATAACCCTCTTCTGTCCAGTCAAAACAACCTGTCCACTGTTGTGCCTATTAATACCAATAGCTCAAACAAAAGGTTTTACGTGTTCGACGGAGGAACTAGCTCGCACGCCGACCAACCGCGCTCGCCCGTGGCTTTTGTGACGGACAGTCTGCTAGAGCAAATCGAAGCCGAGAGACAGTCACGAATGGGTTTTCCAAGCATGCATATAAGTTTCCTCATGAGCCAAAGGAGAGCTCAACAAGCTGAGAATATGTCTGCGAACATTCCTAGCTTGATGCCATCTATAGGCGAAGAAAGCTTAGAAATGAATATGAGAAACAAGTTTTCTAAGATCATGGACGAAATAGAAAAAGCAAATAAACCTAAACAGAAAAGTTATTATAAATTGAAACTTTTTAAACAATGGGATGTCAAAGTGACTATGGACCGACTTAAATTGATGGCTCTCTTTGATCGTAACCTGACATTCAAGGAAACTTTCATATCTATACTTTTAGCTGTCCTTGTGGCTGTTCTCGGATCTATGGTGCTAAACTTGGGATTCTACAGGGATATATATGCTTTTTGGTTTTGTTTTATAATGGCGGGAAGTCAGTACTCCTTGCTGAAGAGTGTACAACCGGATTCAGCGTCGCCTGTTCACGGCTTTAACAAAATGGTCGTTTTCTCCCGGCCAGTGTACTTTTGTCTGTGCTCTGCTATATTGTGCGGAATCAGCAGCCAGTTGACAGTACCAGGCACGAGCCACGTCCGTCCGAAGCGATCCAACGACGCAAAACCGTTTTCAATATATGGGTTTGAACTCAATGAACAAGATTTTCTGAAAATAATCCAGGACATAATGTCAATATTCCTTCTGCTGTTCCCTTTCGCGTTCAGCCTGGGGCTGTTCCCGCAGGTGAACACGTTCGTGATGTACCTGCTGGAGCAGCTGGACATGCACGTGTTCGGCGGCAACGCGGCCTGCAGCCTCGCCGCCGCGCTCTACTGCGTGGTGCGCTCGCTCGCCGCGCTCGCCCTGCTCTACGGCTTCGCCTACAGTGGCCTTCTCGAGGGGAGGAAGTCGCAACATCTCAAACACAATATACTATTCTCTATATTTTGTGCTCTCCTAGTGCCCATAGCATACCATCTGAGCAGAAGCGCCAGTGACTATACGCTGATATGGAATCTAATCAAAAAACACCTTATACCACCTGAATTATACGCGCTGAGCAATCCAGAGATACCAAATGAACCAGAGAAAATCGATCATAATAAACTTAGTGAAGAATCAAAGAAGAATAACTCTGAGAGTAACATCTCCAAACAAAATTCTATCGGAAGTTCTATGTCGAAAGTGAACTTCAGTTCAGAGACAAATATATCTAAAGTTCAAAAGAAATCTCAGACGTCAAGCGTGAGCTCGCTGAAGCTGGACCCTAAAGGCGGAGAATCAATGAACTCGAACAGCTCGCTCAAAGCGGAAACGACAGCAGAGCCGAACCGAGATAATGCCTCTATGCAGGGCAACGTGAAAGTGGACGATCCGTCTGAGCTGCCGGACGAGGAAATGGAGGACCCGCTTCCGAAGAAACTGCAGGCGACAGTGAACGCGAGGTTGAAGAACGACGTGATCGTGTGCACCTTCCTGGCGCTGTCCGTGTTCGGCCTGCACTGCACGACCGTGTTTACGACGCTGCGGCCTCAGCTTAACACTGTGAGTGACGCAACAATAACTATCTCTACTATCTGCTCTATTAAACAAAGTCTTTATTAATAAATTATTGTTTAGGTGCTATGGATAATAGCAGGCATTCTGGGCTGGGTGCTGCACTACCTTATCCCTCAGCTGCGCAAGCAGCAGCCCTGGCTGTGCTTCGCCGGGCCGGTACTGTGCCAGTACGAGCACAGACAGTTCGAGGTCACTGAACCGGCGCGGCTAATGTGTTTCGAAAAGGTTTGTTAATGCATTAATACAGCTTTATGAGTCTTGATACCATACAAAAGACTGGCTCAATCTTGAAAATGTTATTCATCACTAATTAGATTGATAATTGTTGCAGATCTATGTGTATCTTTGTTTCTTGGAGCGCAACGTGCTGTACCCGGCGGTGGTGGTCGCGGCCACCACGGCGGACGCGCCCGCCATCGCCGACAAATACGGCGACGCATTGGGAGCGCTCCTTATTAGTGTATGCGCATTAAAATGTAAGTGTTATTTATTTTTTAATTATAATCGTAGAAGACAAAACTTCTTAGTTAAATAATACTGTATCTTATCAGCTTTCTTATAATGATACTAAATAAGACTGCGCGTTTTCTGTGTTGTTATCATATAACTACTTTAACTTATGTTAGCATTGATTATATAATAGCAAGGCTGTTAAGCGGTTTGTTTATCAAATCATTATTCCACTTAAAATCAATATATATAAAACGCTTCCGTTACTGACTGACTGACTGACTGACAGACAACGCAGAGCCGAAACTACTGGGCGTAGCGTGCTGAAATTTTGCATGTAGGTTCCTTAGGGAGTGTAGGTGAGCATTAAGAAAGGATTTCCCGAAATTCCGATGGAAACGGGAATAAAATTGATTTTTGTGTTTATGAGAAATCTGCGCGAGTGAAACCGCGGGGCAGCCTCTAGTGTATATATGAAATAACTAAAGGTCTATTGATGTTAAAAATGTTTAATGCTACGGAGCAATGACCACTCTCACGAGTTTTCAATTACTTGGTACAAAGGTCGAAGGAAGTCCTACTCCTGCGGTGACCGACATAAAGCGCAGAGCTACAGCGATTGTTTGAATTGGTAATCCGATATGCACTACATTTTCCGTGTATTTACTATGCGATAATATGCGCAAAGAGCACTGCACCGGCGAATTGATTACATTACATAAATATCATGTTTTATTTGACTGATATTTCACGCGCTATATTATGACTTCATAACATAGTACCATTTAAATGATGAGAGATGAGCTGATGATGATGAGACCCAAAATAAAAATGTCTAATTCTGCTTGTTGACTGTATCTTATAAAAAAACTATTCAACCCGGCAAACTTCGTACCGCGTATCTTACTTATTACCACACCTCGTACACTTCATAGAAAAAATAGAGTTGCTTCGCGCACATCCGAAACTCGTGTACGTGTACGCGTTTACATGCTTGTGATTTTGAAGATTTTACTAGTTACAATATTTTGTATTCTTGCCCGGCGAATAATATTTTTCCTTATAGCTTTCTTTAACATGTTAAAAAAATCCCACATAACATATTATTAATAGAATCGCTCATGTTATGCGAAATATGAACCTAAGTTAGTATTGAATCAAAGCGAATGTATTGAGATATCTAATGGGAAGTTTATTTGTAACAATAACTAACTATTTTACATAAATGTAGTATTCAAGAAATTTATGAGGATTTAAAATAAATTTACCACGGAAATTTAATTAGAGATTAAATTAGAGAATTCTTTATTGCAATCACAATAAAAAAAAATACATAAAAGAACAAGTTACAGAGATCAATTCAAATAGCGGCCTTATCACTAAAAGCGAATTCTTCCAGGCGAATTTGTAAAAATTGCGAATTAAACGAAATGCCACTGCGAGTATAATGTTTTTTTTTTTTTATTTATAATATACATTACCATATTCTACATATCTTATTCATTTTGATTTGATCTATTTGATTATGCTAATCGGCAGCGTAAACTTCTCTCACTTTGCATACATAATTGCTTCGCTCTTTCAGATAAACAAAAATTTGCGATGTATTCGGTGTGTTTATTTAAACTCGCTGAATTCTTTCAAGAACCTTAAACAGTAAGACTTAGAATTTATTAACTTGAAGCCAGAATTACTCAACTCCCATCTTCAGTCCGATCCCGAATCCTGTTGTAAGAAAGCTCAATTGTTGTGTTTTGCCCCGGAATTATAAGCCTGAGTATCAAATACATAAAACCTTTAACACATAAACTTTCTTGTTTATTCACAACTAGTATGCGCACCGCGGGTTCGCGAGCGCAATTCAAACCGCTGATAAAACTTCTAATTATCCGATCCTGTGGAATTTTTGGATTAAAACCTGTCAAGCTAAGATACCTCTGTACCAAATTTCATTTAAATCGGTTTTAGTAGTTTTGGAGTGAAAGCAATAGAATTACTTTGGCATTTATAATATTAGGTATAGATAATGAAGACTGTGATTTATTCTGATGTACGTACGTTTTTTATTTTTTATATAGTTAACTACTACAAACATCGGGTTAGATCGCAAATTTTAAATAAACGTGTTTCAAATTAATTAAACAACAACCTTGTTAAATAAAAACTAGTATTATTTTTACATGCTATACACACAAAAGGTTTAAAGCTCTTTTTTCACCTCCTTTTTTACTTTTTTTTATAATAATTAAATGAATAATAACGCATCACGTTAAATCCGCTAACTAAGAAGAATCTAGGTGCCCGAAACACATACAGGGACAAAAAATACTCTCAGACCGGGATACAAACATCGATATTGATCATAACAACGTTCGCCCCCGCCGCCGGGAATAGAACCCGGTGCACCCGCGTCTCAGTCCACATCACTGCCAACTGAGCCACGCATAATAAAAATAAAACACCTTTATTTCTGCACTAGCTACACGGCTTACTTCGTACATCCTTGCAATATCAGTTTTGAGAATATTCCATAGCCTATATATGTCATCGGGGGGTAGTGTATGTAGCTATCCAACAGTAAAATAATGTTTGAAATCGATTCAGTAATCTCGGAACCCACAAATCAACACAAACAATAAATAAAAATAAAAAAACTTTATAATATCAGTATAGATTTCCGTCTGTTTGTCAAATATTATTGGGCTATCGAAATCGAGAACACTTAATGCATTTCAGGTCTAAGGAACGCGTACTCGGACCCCGACAGCCAGTACCTGATCGTGGTGTTCGCCGTGCTGCTGTTCCAGCGCGACTTCTCCACCATCAACATGTCGGAGACATTCCTCATAGATTACTTTGTCACCGCTATTATATTCACCAAAGTCTACGAGTTCCTGTTGAAGGTTAATTAAATTTTATCTCCGTTTACAAATCTTCATCATCATCAGCATAGGCCCCCCTCTTAAATCACCACTAGGACAAACATCTTGGGTACCCTATGATGCCATAATCTGCGGGCGGGTAAGGCTCTTTTAAAGATTGCTCCTGCTGATCGTCCTTCAGTACCCTTATTCGCCCTTTACGACGACACACCTGGGCATCGCGCGGGAGGAGATGGGGTGGTGGTATTCTATATGAATAGTTAGTTAATATTTTAAATTAAATAAAAATACTACCCTAGTTGGTATCTACAGGCTGTTTAACAATAATTTGAATTTATAAATTTTGTTAGGTGCAATTTGTGGTGACGTACATAGCGCCGTGGCAGATCACGTGGGGCAGCGCGTTCCACGCGTTCGCGCAGCCCTTCTCCGTGCCGCACTCCGCCATGCTGTTCCTGCAGGCGGCATTCTCCGCGCTGATATCTTCGCCTCTCACGCCCGCACTTGGTTTGTCCTATTTTACTAGAAATAAGGCCAAAAAAAAGCCATCCTATGTTTCTAACCCATATCGTTTTGCATTAGTACAGTGGCGGTCGAGGACGGGGTAACAGATTTGTCTATGGTCTCGTGCGCCCTTCACTGTATTACTAAAGAACCAGAGCTGTTTGCAATACTGAAAAACCGAAAGTGCTATGCCGTCCTAGACCGCCACTGTACATTGTGTAACTATATTTGATTAGTTCGGTCTAGTCTAGAGTGAGCAAGCATCATCAATACATAGTTTAAAACAATGTCGCTTTCCGCCTCTGTCCCTATGTATGTTTAGATCTTTAAAACTACGCAACGGATTTTGATGCGGTTTTTTTAATAGATAATGTGATTCAAGAGGAAGGTTTATAAATATAATTCATGCACAAAATAGTAAAAGGTTAGGCGTTACGAAGTTCGCCGGGTCGACTAGTGACTTATAAATATAAAAACTTTCAATGTCTGACAGGGGTATCCTTGAAATTGTTGATGTTTGTTCATTTTTTTAAATGCTTTCGACTTTTTTTAAATGATTGTCCTGCTGATTGCAGGTTGAATTCAACGCTGCATCTATCTATTGCTTTGAACTAAAAAAAAAACTACTGAAACTGAAATCAGCGACTATCAACTCAAATTGTGTAAATGACTTCCTTAATGACAAAATTGAATAAATTGATAAAATTAATGATATAGGTAGGTACCTAATAAATTGTATGTTTATTGTGTTACTTTTTTTTTTTTTTAAGAATATTTTAATTTAATATTATTATTTATTTAGAGAATCATATTTTTTCAATATATATTAATTTTTTCATTGTATTTAAAGCATGACATTTTCAATAAGTTATATGTAAAGATGAATATTTGCATACCAGGCCTAGTGGTAGAATACTGTAAGGATTTTTTTTTGTAATTTTAACACCATTTTATTGTACTCAGTATTGAAGCAAATAAATAAATTGAATTGAATCAACATCTTTCTGCAGGAGCTTATAAAATTTTATTTAAAAATTAACTTTTTAAACTTTTTAGCGAAACTTAATTTAAGTGTCTGGAGAAAGTTTATTTATCTTCTAATACATTAATAAAATGTTTGGTTTTGTACAGGAAGTGCAATATTTATGACGTCGTACGTGCGGCCGGTCAAGTTCTGGGAGCGCGACTACAACACGAAGCGCGTGGACCAGAGCAACACGCGCCTGTCCTCCCAGCTCGAGCGGAACCTCGGCGCTGGTACGTTCTGCGTTCTTTAGTGCCACTGCAAAGACGGATGTTAACTCGTTGTTTCAATTTAGTAGACAAATGATTGACCGATAAGAATATTATTAACTTAAAGTACGCCATAGTTTTTTTTTGTCTTATCTATAAACATTCTAAATTTAAGAGAGATTAATAAGTCCGAAACACCGAAATGCGCTTCAGAACTCAAATACTGGATGTAGCTCAAAAAGTGGCACAGAATTGGCTCTGGGCCGGCCACGTCGCCCGCATCACAATGTAGATAAAAACAGTGAGTTGTCTCGGCAGCGTCCTTGAAATAATTACCTAGACCAGCTCGTGCCCGGCCGGTAGAAAGACGCGCGATAGGGCTGCCTACTGAATGTCACTCTTGTTGCTTGGCTTGGAATTTGATAATAAATGTTTTATGTTCTTATTTTGTGAAATGGACGTGTTGTAAAATTTGCCTTTATACCATTTTCGCATTTAATTTTAAAACAATCGGACCCATTTTTTATACTTTTATGGGTGATTTTAGTAGTTCTTTGTTCAGTTGTATATTAATGAAAAAAACATAATTTTTATTTGGAGAGTATGAATAATGCGCTTGTAATAAATTCGCGGGAGCGACTCGCATCGACCTCATGTAACTGCGTAGCTCTCGCGACTGATGGTAGGCCGAGGTATGGTAAGATTCGAGCGCGTTAGTACTTACTCGCGTTTCGGCCGTTTGTACGAAGATGTTTTACTGTTCGTTATATATATATATATATTGTGCCCGCATGGACTACAATCCTTGGGCTTCTGAGTGGGTCCCGAGACACGCCAATTGTTGGCGTGGTCGTCCGCATGACAAGGCCTGGTGGGAATCCACCCAAGACAGGCAAGTTTGGAAGGAGAGAAAAGAGGCCTTTGCCCAGCAGATGCACAGCATATGCTAAAATAAATTATAATAATGTAGATCTAAGTACTAAAAAGTAATAATAAAAAAAAAAATATAACATAAAACCATAACTTTTTGACTGGTTTAAATTGAAAACGGTTAAATTATGATTAGGGATATCTAGTATTAAAGGTGAAAGTAGCTTTCGGCGGTAGTATCTAAAGGGAATCTTTAAGCGGGTGTATTTGTTAACAGACGACAACAATCTAAACTCGATATTCTACGAGCACCTGACGCGCTCGCTGCAGCACTACCTGTGCGGCGACCTGCTGCTGGGCCGCTGGGGGCAGGTGCAGCAAGGAGACTGCTTCGGTAAATATTCATGCATTATTTCTCGCCTTATCAATATATATAAAACTCTTCCTTTACTGACTGACTGACTGACTGACTGACAGACAACGCAGAGCCGAAACTACTGGGCGTAGAAAGCTGAAAATTGGCAAGTGGGTTCCTTGGTGAGTTTAGGTGAGCACTAAGAAGGGATTTCCCGAAATTCCCACGGGAACGGGAAAAAAACGGGATTTTTGTGTTTATGAAAAATCTGCGCGGGAAAAACCCCTGGGCAGCCTCTAATATAAAACTCTTCCGTTACTGACTGACTGACTGACTGACAGACAACGCAGAGCCTAAACTACTGGGCGCAGAAAGCTGAAAATTGGCACGTGGATTCCTTGGGGAGTGTAGGTGAGCACTAAGAAGGGATTTCCCGAAATTCCCACGGGAAGAGGAAAAAACGGAAATTGTGTTTATGAGAAATCTGCGCGGGAAAAACCGCGGGGCAGCCTCTAGTGTATATATAAGTTCTTATTTTATCTGAATGAATTAGTTAAATAATAAACTAAAAAAAAACTCTTTATTATTATTTTTCTTGCATTATTTCTCGCCCTATGTATATATAAGTTCTTATTTTATCTGAATGAATTAGTTAAATAATAAACTAAAAAAAACTCTAGTCTAGTAGTATATTATATTTATACTTAAAAAGAGACCCCATGTCACATTATAATGTAACATTTTTTGGAAATAAATGTCTTTAATGTCTTTAGTATAGTTGTATAAATTAAATTCGCATATGTTCAGCAACAAAAACTTATTTGTATTTAATTAAAATCCTGTTAGAGAGGTCCTTCTTGCTCAGACTGACTGTAGATAAGTTTTTTAACCAGATTGATACACAAACTATGCCACACATAAAAATTATACCAGTCCACCAATCTGTCGAGTAGACAATCAATCTGAAGTCCATATGACCATAGAGTGCTTGCCAGCTAAGTCTTCGAGCTGAACCAATTAGCAATCAGTCAGTCAACTAATATGTTTTGAATGGCGAGTAAACTACGTCAAGTACGTATACAGTGGCGCCCCCAGTCGTGCGCAGACTTATCTGGCGCGGACTCTTCTAACCAAGTTGTGTGCTTGTCTCAACAGTCCTGGCGTCAGAGTACCTGAACTGCCTGGTGCACATAGTGGAGATGGGCAACGGGCTGGTGTCGTTCCAGGTGCGCGGGCTCGAGTTCCGCGGCACCTACTGCCAGCAGCGCGAGGTCGAGGCCATCTCCGAGGGGCCCGAGGAGAGCAATGGTCATTCAATTAAAAATATTGACACTAATGTCAGCTGTGCCGTGTCGTGTATACCTTATTTCCTTCCATGGGTGTCGTAAAAGGCGACAAAGGGAACTCCCGAACGGTGGGCAGCTGCGTCCTTCGCTGAAAAATTGTAATCGCCACACTGCAATCTGTTATCAATTTAAACACAGATATCATTGGAAAAAAAAAGTGGTGCTTGGTACACTTGGAATTCTGAACCCATTCCAACAATTACATTTGAATAGAATGTAGATCCCCTGTGTACCATCAACATGCTGTTACCAACAACAGGTTATGCCGCTGTGCCGCAAGCATCGCAGCAAGCAGCAAGACTCGATTAGATTATGCTAATACAGAATTGACTACGATGCAATCACGGAGCCATTCATTGAATGTTTCTACCGACTATGGAAAGTGGTCACTCAGAAATCACTCTGATTGATTGATAATGTTAACGTGTGTCAGAAATGCATCACCATTAATTATAACCTGCGCAGATTAAGAACAGTTTTAAATATGGCGTCGATCCGCATTCTATCTTGCTCACACGCAGCAAAAAAATTATAATTAACGCAGAACACATTTACTTATTACTTATGTTATTACTTAGCTATTTAATACGAGCTTTCCCGGCTTACTTCGTTACGCCATAGAATATAAGATAAGTACTACAAAAGACTTGGCTCTATAGACTATGTTATTTTGACTGCCCAGAATGGCCGAATAAAAAACAAACAACAACCTGTCAAAATATGTAAACAACGGAAAAAATATTGCACCTCGGGTTACATTATTTGAGTTTAGGTAAGGATCCCTAATTTTTTTGAAAATCGAATATAGCCTATGACACTCGGGGTTAATGTAGCTTCCTACCAGTGAAAGAATTTTTCAAATCGGTTCAGTATTTCCGGAGCCTATTCCTTACAAACAAATAAATCTTTCCTCTTTATAATATTGGTGTGGATTGCCATCGCTTTTTAGCGATAGCAATATTATTTTATTATTTATTACTTGTATTATGTGGCAATAGCATTTTTTAACATAATTTTATCTTTCTTGTTAATGTTTTCAAATCACAAAATAATAATAACAATGTTTTATTTACCCTTGCTTCTAATTTATTTTATTATGATATTAATTGTAAATACTATTATATCATTTATTAATAATAATAAAAATAAAAATTTATTTATTACAAAGAGTCTGTAGAAGAAATATTAATCGAACTTTTTTTGCCAACCATACATTTCGAAAAAAAAACGTCCGCCATTTTAAAAACTGTTTTTTATCTGCGCAGCTTTTAATATTTATGCATAGAATGCTATAAATTCGCTGCTAAATCATAAAATTTACTTCCAAAAATACCTACCTATGGTACCTACTCAAGTAGTAAAGAAAGAAAATTTCCGAGCCCTTTCCATTGCATTTTGGGCGACTTTTCTTGATTAGGCTCATAGCTAGCGACCATGTCTCAGTTCCTAGTCTACTATATTTATAAAAATAAATCGTGGTTCGTTAGTCTCGCTAAAACTCGAGAACCACCGGACCGATTTAGCTGATTTTGGTTTTAAAATGTTCGTTGTAGTCCAGGGAAGGTTTAAAGGTGAGAAAATATGGAAAAAGTAAAACGGTAAGGCGCGAAACGATGTTCGCTGGGACAGCTAGTAGATAAATAATAATATTTAATTAAATACGCAGATGGCGTCTGCACGGGTTGGTGGTGCAACGGTCGCGTTCTGTCGCCGGGCGCGATGTTCTCGCTGCGCTGGCTGGCGTGGCAACTGGCTTCGGCCAAGTACTCTCTCGAGGGCTACTCCGTCAGCGACAACAGCGCCGTGTCCATGCTACAAGTATTCGACTTTCGAAGGGTGCTGCTCACTTATTACGTGAAGGTGGGTGTGTTGCTTTCTCGCAAATTCTCTGGTGATATTTAACCTTAGGATTAAATCTAAGCTATGTTGCCATAACTATTTCATAAAACTTTCTCTTATCAATATGCGCAGTGTTCAACTTGTTTGGTGTGTAATTTAGCCTGCAATTTTTATTTTTTAATACGAAACTAGACCATAAAATGCAAATAATAAGTTATAACCTCAACAGAGTATAATATTCTACACGGTGCAATCGGCCAAGTTGGAGGAGTGGCTGGAGCTGCCGGCGCTCGTGGAGGCGCTCAAGCCGATGTCCGAGCGGAACTTCGTTGACCTGGACCCCATCTTCAACGTGAACCTGGACGAGGACTACGACTTTAGATCTTCCGGCATTACGCGGTGAGTTCTGATCATTTATCTAGCGAGGCACGGGGCACGTGTGTTCATGCGTACTTTATAATTTGGTATAACGGAGCCCTTAGGATTCAATCATCGTTATTTACTTATTTTAAAGAATGTTTTTAAATAAAAAGCTTTGATATTCCAACATATTGTATTTATCACGGATCCAGAAATCGTCTATCGTAGAAGCCTACAGGTCTTTCCATGTCTCTAGAGTTAGAACGGATAACACGTTGTACTCTGTGAGTACTGTGCAAAATATATTAAAAATATATGTGTAAATAAAGACTTAAAATCGGATCAATTAGCTAATGTCCTTGAGTAGCTATCTAAACTTTAAGCTATGCAAATGAGGCCTTTATTGAGCATAGGTTTTTTTTCGGTTAAGATACATATTCCACTTTATTTCATACGAGTAAGATAGAAAGCACATCAATACATAGTATAAAACAAAGTCGCTTCCCGCGTCTGTTCCTATGTATGCTTAAATCTTTAAAACTACGCAACGGATTTTGATGAGGATTTTTTTAATAGATAGAGTGATTCAAGAGGAAGGTTTATAAGTATAAAACATGCACATAATAGTTATAGGTTAGGCGGTGCGAAGTTCGCCGGGTCGACTAGTTATTATTAAGGTACAAATCATCGAAATTGCATGTTATGGACGACCTTATCACTTAAAGCGATTTCTTCCATGCCGCTACGCCAACGAGATAAAGATGATAATTGGTAAAATGTAAATATTGTAAAACAGGAGCCGCTTCTGCACGATATACCGAGAGTGGATAGTGCACTGCGGGCAGCGGCGCGGCGCGGGCTGGCGGCGCAGGGCCGGCTCGCGCGACTCGCCGCTCGTCACGCTCTGCTTCGCGCTCAGCCTGGTCGGCCGCCGGGCCCTGGCCGCGGCACAGCATCTCTCTGCATCTAGGTATTACGCTTTTTTCTACCTATACCAATAATAAAGAAGATTTATTTGATTATTTTTGTTTGCATCGAATAGGCTCCGGAACTACTGAACCAATTTGAAAAATTATTTCACTGTTGGGAAGCTACCCTATACCCGAGTGACATAGACTATAGTCAATATTCAAAAAAAAAATGGGATCCTTACTTTTACTCAAATAATGTAACACAAGGTGCCAAAATGGTGGTTTGTTCTTGTTGTTGTTTGTTTTTTATTCACCCATTCTGAGCAGTCAAAAGAACATAGTCTATACTATAGACTCTATAGAGATTAAAGTCAGTAATATCTAATATTCTATGCGTAATTAAGTTTGCCGGGACAGCTCGTCAATACTAAATTCACTAGCGCTGAGCTCTGCGGTTGAAATCTACAAACGTAAGGATCATAATTACAATCTATAAACGTCCCCACAAATTGCCATAAGGACAAACAGTGCGGAGGTTGCATACAATTATTTTATTGAAGTTTCAACTTAAAACTATTTTGTTAACCAAAAAAAAAGTGCTTGAAAAATAAACGGTAATAGATTCAATTAATAGGGAATCTATAACTGAAACATTTATTATCCACTGTAAGGAATAAAGCGCTTAAAGCCCCTTAGTTTGTAAAATTTGCCCTTTAAAAACCTTATAATATGTTAAGAGCCAGTTTACAGCGATGCTAGCGCCATTCTCGTAAAAAAATTATATCTTCTAAACTAACGCAAATATCGACTGTGCCACATTTTTGATATTTGCCATTGTTTAGAAGATATTTTTTTTTTCGAGAATGGCGCTAGCATCGCTGTAAACTGGCTCTTAATGTCTTATTTATTTAAAGTGCAATAAGATTTGAAAAATAAAAATGAATTAGGTATTGGTGTACGAGATACAGACCATTGACGTTATTGTCAAACGGACCAATAGGTATAGTAAAAGGGCTCCGTTTGCTTGTTAGGACGGAACCCTAAGACCACTAGCGGCCCGGCCGCTTGTGCGCGCCTGGTCTAAAAGAGAAAGGTGTTTGTTACTTGCAGTAGCTCTCTGTTTTGTTACAGCGTGGAGTTTTTCCTGTACGGACTGCACTCGCTGTTCAAGGGCGATTTTCGTATAACATGCGCCCGCGACGAATGGGTGTTCACGGACATGTCGCTGCTTCACTCTGTGCTGGCTCCAGCTATACGGATGGCGTTGAAGCTACATCAGGTACAAACAAACTTTACCTTGCCTTAACATGTAGTTCGCTCTTTCAGCGTTATGGAATAAGGCAGCAGGAGTTCTTTATTTTAATAACTTGTCGCCCACTTTGCACCGCCTAAAATATTATAACACCTTTCTCTGAATTTTCGTTCGAGGGTTAGAAAACTATGTTGTTGCAGTATTATACATGTAAACTTTCCTTTTGTATCATTATATTTATCAAAATTAACAGCATCAAAATCCGTTACATAGTTTTATAGATCTAAAATTCATACAGACAGTCATCGGGATGCGACTTTGTTTTATAATATGTAGTGACTAGAGGCTGCCCCGCAGTTTCACTCGCGCAGATTTCTCATAAACACCAAAATCCAGTTTGTTTTCCCTTTCCCATGGGAATTTCGGAAATTCATTCCTTTGTGAGCACAAAGGGGAGTGTAGGGGAGCCCTAAACTCCCCAAGGAACCCGCGTGCAAAATTTGAGCCCGCTACGCCCAGTAGTTTCGGCTCTGCGTTGTCAGTCAGTCAGTATCGGAAGAGTTTTATATATTGATATATTGATAAGAATGTTGTGTTGTGAATCAGGACCACTTCATGTTCCCCGAGGAGTACTGCAGCAGCGCGGCGCTGTACGCGGCCATCACGTCGCACGCGGCGCGGCTCGTCATCTGCCACGAGGCGGCGCCCGCCTGGCGGCACAACGTGCTGCGCGGCGCGCCGCATCTGCTCGCTCTCAGGTAATACTACTTCAGGTAATAACATGCCACGCGCCTGCAATTGATAACTGAGGGGTAACCGAGCGCGGGCGAGCGCGGGCGAGCGCGGGCCGCACTTGCTTAGCTTTGCTGGAATATCCTTACTGTATAAAGTACTCTTTATTATTCTATTCTATTCTGACTGCTCCGTAGCTCAGGTTCGACTCGGGTTCGATTCCTGGGCGGGGCGAATATTGATATGATGAATATCGATGTTTGTTTCCGGTCTGGGTGTGATGTTCGTTTCTGTGTGTGTTTCAGGCGCCCTAGATACAGGTTCTTCCTAGTTAGGGGCTCTGAGTGTGATGTTGTTATGTTGTTATGTTATATTGTTATATTATGCTTCACTCAGTAGAATGAACCTGAGTCATTATTTCCCAGGCACGTGATGGACGAAGGCAGTGACGACTACAAGATAATAATGTTGAACAAGCGGCACCTCGGGTTCCGCGTGATCAAGCTGAACCGCGAGTGCGTGCGCGGGCTGTGGGCGGGCCAGCAGCAGGAGCTCGTCTACCTGCGCAACAGGAACCCCGAGAGAGGCTCTATACAAAATGCTAAACAGGTTTGCTTACTACGACGCGACTGGGGGCGCCACTGTATACGCACTTGTCGTACTTCACCTGTCATTCAAAGTAAATGGTTGACTGTCAACCTGACAACCAATTCCACCAAGCAAAGGTGGAATTGGTTCATATTTTAACCGAGCGCAGACTTTTCTGGCACGCACCGTATTAGACCAATTTGATATGTTGACATTCAGCGGTATAAATTACTAGAGTATGCTTTGGTTGTGAATTTTCTACAGAGAATTTTGCATAAGGTTAATACAAGGCATGAATCGTAATTATTTTCAAGTTTTACCCTTTTACTATTCAATTTAAGTCGCATAATAGTTTTATTCACATAAAAGTATCACTTATTGAAAATCTAGTAAACTCAATCCTGTATCAAAATTATTTTTCTACAGGCCCTCCGAAACATAATAAACTCGTCGTGCGATCAGCCGATCGGGTACCCGATCTACGTGTCCCCGCTGACGACCTCCTACGCAGATACCTCGGAGCAGCTCTGCTCGCTCGTAGGAGGCCCTGTCAGCGTCAAGGTCATCAAGAACATGGTCATTGACCTGTGGAGGCGGTAAGCACTCTGAGCCTTAGAGATTTAATAAAATACTTGCCCTGCCAGTAATATGGTTGAATTTGCATGTCGCTACGCCAAATCTAGCACTATGCTAGACGAAATATGTGCGTCTTCGTCATTACTGTTTCGTAAGGCACTGCGACATCCCGTTGTTACACTAATGAAGACTTGGCGGTGGGCCTCCCTGTAGCATAACGATAGACGAAATAGTTGCTTCCTGCTGTCGTTTGGATGTTGCAAAGTCATCTGTGTACTAGGGGTGACAAAGTTTTTTTTATTACTTATGCCTTGCAAATGCACTACTATAGCTATAAAACCCTTCTCTTATTACGACACATTTAAAAGTGGTCAATAATGAAAATTCGGTGACAATGGCAGCAGTAGACAGAGACAGTTGCTGCGGATTTGACGAATGTCAAATTATACTGGATATCTCGTATTTACCACACAGTAACCAGCGAAGTAGACCCTCAAGCTAAGGTAAGTTTACTTCTCTAGTCACTTGTATTATAAATACTTGATATCCAGTCTAATTTGACATTTGTCAACTCCGTAGCAACTAGTCTCCGAGACAAAAGTCTCCTGTGCTTCTCATAATGAGAGAATTCTCTATTAATATAAATGTAAAACATGTTCGTGTCAGTATCCGTCGGCGCTGCGGCGAGGGCTGCTCTAGCGGGGGCGGCGCGTGCGACGCGGCGGCCGCGGAGGCCGGCGCCGCGAGGGTCAACACTCCGCGGCACAACGCGCTGCACCTCTCTAGGACATCCCTAGGTATTCTTTTTTTTACAATTTTTTCAAACCATTCCAAAACTATAAATTTAATAATGTTAACTGTTTCTAAAATGGCATCTGTATATGACAACTTAGTATGGCTACAAATGTGTTTCTGCATTGAAAAATGCCGGCCACGTCCATTAGGAATGCTGGGTACTCCATTGAATCAGTCCCAATAAAATAAGCAGTGGGCTGGTTTGCTTAACACGGAATTCAGAATGTGTGATTAAAATTTTCGATAATTTAGTAACCATCCATGTTTGCAAGCACGCACCGAAAACCAGCTAGCTTCGTCACTAATGTCCTGACTAATGAAACTGTATGTTGAAGTATTATTGAATGTACCGTGACTGCAGCGGGCACGCGCGGCAGCCTGGCGAGCGCGGGCAAGCCGACCTCGGCCACGCTGGCCTCGCTGGCCGGCCTGCTGCGCGAGCACTCGCACGAGCACTCGCACGAGCACTCGCACGAGCGGACGCAGGAGGAGGGAGGTATGATGCTATAATAGAAATTTGATATTTTCATCAACTTTCTCCCTATAAACGCACAATTTAAGCTCAACTTTAGTCAAAATAAAAAATCAACATTAATTGATGTAGTTCTCTAAAACACTATATCACTTTTTGTGGCAATCTTTGTTTTTATTTCCGTGATACAGCATGTGCGGGAATCGCTAACAAACACTAGCCTTAAATTATAATTTTAAGCCTTTCTTTATGTTATAAAGAATTTTATTATAAAGCAATAGCTAGAAAATAAAGTTTTTAAATTATTAATTTTAAATATGTAAACCTGATTGAATTAAATAAATACATAATAATTATTATTAGTAAAATTTTTAAATAAACACACATTTTTATTTAAACAACATTGTTTAAATAATCATTATGTGCTACGTAATACTAATTACAATGCATTGTGTAAAGTATTATATTTTAGTTATTATTATTATTATTATTATATCATATTAACATGTTACATGTGTTAACAGATTTTGCAGCTACCCAACAAGAGGTGACTGACCCAGTCCGGAGAAGCGAAGAGCGACTGAGCGAATCCAGCCGGCGAGAGCGCTCCCTGCGCGCGCGCAGCGCCGGCAAGGAGACTATCAGACCGGTTTGTAGTTATAGCACTTTGTTCTATCGAAAATTACTCAAGAGCAAGAAATAAATTACAGAATTAAAATACACTCGCCCCTATGATGTTGATTTATTTTGAACTTACAACCCTACTAGTCGACCCGGCGAACCGTTTTTCGTACCGTTTTGGCGGTGGACGCTAGTTTCGGTGTAATAGGCCTCTTATTAAATGTCAATTTGTATGTCAGATAAACACGAACCGTCAGCGTATCCGGCGCGAGCGCGGGCAGCCGACGTCGTGCCGGCTGCTGGGCCCGGAGCGGCTGGCGCGCTCGGAGGGCGCGGACGACAGACAGGTTCAATTATACTCACTTGCACTTTTACTCGGCACGCGGGGCATGTAGAGCTATATTTATAAACACGAAGGCATAAGGGGTTCCTAATAAACTACTTCCATTCACTTTTACTCGAAATACCCCTAGGCCGCATTTAGGGAGACGCGGCGATTCAAGATCAAAACATAGGCCTATGTTCGATCGATCGAAAGAGACTAGTCGGCGCCCGCATGACGCCCCGCGTGCCCCTAAATGCGGCCTTTTCATGAAATGGCCGGCCAGATCATGAAATGGTCAATTTTACGATTTGGCCACGACATATACATGCTCAGTCTGAAGTCAGTTCAGCTTTGTGGTAAGCTGAACGTAAGTCCATCCATCTGTCGATTAGACGAACAGTCTGGCTTCATTCAGTGAAAATATGAACCAATTAGCATCTGTCAGTCTGTCGACAATTTGTGTTGAATGGCGGGTGAAGTAGGTGAAGTAAGTAAACAGTGGCGCCCCCAGGTCCGAGCGGACTTGGCTGGCGCGGCGCGGACTGCTTTGATGACCGTGCTGATGGATGTTATTGACTAATCCCAGATAATACTACGTATAATAATACGTATTGAAACTTATTAATAAGGATATGCTTAGTTTTTCGGGTCAGCCCAGTAGTACCTAAATAATAGTTTGTATTTTTATTTAACAGGCGTGCGGCAGCGGCTGGGAGGGCGGCTGGCGCGAGCAGCCGCGGCGCGCGGCCAGTGCCCGGGTAAACTAGATAACGCCCTTCAATTTACTATTTTGTTAATTGACCGAATCCTTCTATTTCTTGATAAACTACTCTCCTGCCATCCATCCGCTCTAAGTTACCAAACCACTGCCATACTTAATAATCATGTTTGAATACCAGGTGACAGTGCTGCGGCCGCCGTCCCCGGACAGCTCGCTGGAGGAGCTGCCGAGCAGCCCGCCCGGCGCCGCGCCCGCGCCCCCCCTCGACGACTGCAAGATCATCGCCAACCGGAACGCCAGCCAGCATCGCGACTTCAAACGGTCTGCCCTTGTTTACCTCACACTAGTTTTATCTTTTAAAGGCGAATACTGACACTGACCGCATGCTCGCTCGCATTCGTGCAGTCAGGACGTATTATTACGCTGAAATTAGCAACGAGCATGCTCGCTTTGAGTTCTTGCTCAGGATAGCGGCTTTTTGGCGAATCCTTTGAGTGTTTGGGACGAGCATTTATTCCTTTCAGTACGACGCTGTACTATCTCGTCACGTGTCTGACTTCTTGACAAAGAATATAGATCACTGTGCTCGCAACGAGCATTACAGCGAGCGAGCATCCGGTCAGTACCCACCTTAAGGGGGTTTAATGAACACAAATTATAATCAATACATAGTATAAAACAAAGTCGCTTCCCGCGTCTTTCCCTATGTATGCTTAAATTTTTAAAACTACGACATGGATTTTAATGCGGTTTTTTTAATAGATAGAGTGATTTAAGAGGAAGTTTTATAACTATAAAACATGCACAAAATAGGAATCGGTTAGGCGGTACGAAGTTCGCCGGGTCGACTAGTTAGTAATAAAATTAAATGTTAACATTACTGTCTAGATATTACACCGGCGAGGGAACATCCAAAGACTTATCAAAACCCAGCAAAGAGATAAGGCACGAGCGCGAGAGCTACCGCGAGCTGACCGGCCGCTACATCGAGAGGCCGGACGCGATGCCGCTGAAGGAGGCCGCGCACCGCGACCTGTCCAACAAGGAGTCGAACATAAAGAAAGAACCAAAGAGAGAAAAGATAAAGACAAAGATAAAGCGCTCGGAGTCTGGTCGCAGCGAAGTGAAGATGAACGTGAGCGTGGGCAGCAAGGTGGTGATCGTGGAGCCGCTGGGCGTGTACGACTGCATCAACCTGGGCCGGCGCATCGACGTGCAGTGGCCCAGCGAGCTGCAGCGCGAGCGCGGCGGCCGCAGCTGCTGGGGCGCCTGGGTGCCCCGCGCTGGCATGGACGGCTTGGTCGGTCTACTCATCCCTCCCTTCCTCTCTGCTCCCTCCATGCATGCTCATGCTTTCCATCTCACCATTTCAATTCGAACCATACTTGTGTGTGATGCCTACGAACTTAAGAACATATTTCTACAATATGGGTTAAAACTACAACTATGGCTTTATCACAATCATATGTCTAAAACACTGTACTTATGTACTCGTTTCTTTAGGTCTACGTCGGCTGATGTTCATATTCAGGCTATTCTTTAAAGCGATGAAAAACTCAACCACCTTAAAATAAAAACCTACAGGTCTAATCAAAAGTTCTTATTGTTTTGTGTGGTAAACATTTTCAATATCGTCCGCAGGTGGTTCACAAGTGGACTCCCAACCACCGTGACCCGAAACTTCGCTCGCACGTGGACAAGTGCATCTTGCTCGTGCAAATAGAGGACAAGTTCGTCCCCGTCGCGGAGCACTGCGTCCAGGACCTGGGCGACGAGGTCTGACGAGCCGGGCCGGCCAACGCTAGCTCGCAGTTCACCGATCTAACTAAACTAAACAAACGGTGATACTCCTGTTGCTCTACGTGCCTCAGGTAATGCCGCTCACGCTCCCTAATTTAAACGTCCAGTGTAATAATATTGATTGTGTGTAATTGAGTCAGGAAACAAAAGGGAACAATTAGAAAATTAACAGTGTCTAAACGTGAACAATGTCATTGGCACGCTTTAATAAGTTCGATCACTAGGTAAAAAATAGTACATTATAAGGGTAAGGGCGTAATGTATTATGAATGAGGGTTTCAAGTTAAAACCCGAGTGCTGAGAGATTCTAGTTCGCTCGGGAATAATGGCTTGAAACTTGGCCAAGCGAGTGTTATAAAAAAACCCGAATCAGAATAACTTTATGCCAAAGTGTTATATATGCTTTTCATTCCATCCGACGAGAAAATTTTCCATAAAAAAAACAGATAAGTACCTAGTTATCTACCATCTACCTAATTCTGTTGACCTAATCAGTCATGTTCTTAAATCCACTTCATTTCAATCACTTATTTTTTAACAATAATTAGTAGGTAAGCAAATTATAATTGAAGTAAGTACTCATATAACAGATACTCTATGATTATTACTAAAAACACGTAGGTAAACAGTAAGTTGCCGCCATTTTTTTCAATGTCAATTTATGCACGGATTAAATTAAATAAAAGAAAATGTTTGCTTTGTGCGAATTCTACTACAATTATGCATCATTATTGCCCGGCTATAAACCGGAAGTCAATAAATGGTTACTTTTTGATTAAGATAACAATATCCTTAAAGTACTATTTTCGAGCGGATGGGATGAAAAAAATATTGTGTTATTTATTATATTATATCCATTGTTTATTATACCTATTTTAAATAATAAACGCGTCCAAGATATTAATTTTAAATTTGTAGACACCTTTCTATAACTAAAGGCACGAATCTAAAAACCAAGATTGAGAATATCTGATTTACTGAAAAAGTTAGGTACCATAATTTATTTACCATAGACATAGTAGAACGTAAATTCAAAGTATTAACATACACTTATCTGTAACGTTCTATCTTTATCTTTGATGACTGGTACTAAAATGTCGGGTCGGCGTAGAAAACCCCTGCGACCGTTTTCGCAACTGAGATTTTATCGCAACCAGTTGCGAATCAAGAGTTTTTATCGAAACCGTTTTTTTTTATCTATTTACTAGTCGACCCGGCGAACTTCGTACCGCCTAACCTAGTACGATCCTGTGCATGTATTATACTTATAAACCTTCCTCTTGAATCAATCTATCTATTAAAAACCAGCATCAAAATCCATTGCCGTTTCGACCGCGCAACCAAGTTCTGAAATAAAAAAATGATTACGCTCAGATTCTGTCGAAATTTGTCAAAACTGAATGGTGAAAACCAGGAATTTGTCAAAGCATAAATAAAGAAGTTAAAAAGGTTTGATGGTGTCCGCGCGAACGAAACAAGGAGAACCGCGCGGACATTGAGATCTAGACTTCTGGAAGGTTTAGAGACCTGGTTTTTTTTGTCAAAGCAAGGTTCAATTTGTCAAAAAATGTCGAAGTAATAAAATTTTGGCTACCTCTAATACTTGACCAGATAATGACCCTTCAATCCAATGGCCGCGCGAACCTCCAATTAAGATTCCTTTAGGTTCAATTATTTTCGTAACTATGCGTCCAAAACAGCCGGAATCGGTGTTCAGACCTTTATCTTAATTTGTCGAACCTTATGAAGGTCGAAAATCGCCGATGTCTGTTGTTAGTCACACAAAATCCCTGAAAAACTTAACCTTCTTTCCGCGCCAACGAAACGCTTCTTAATATGGTGATAACTAGATAACTAAGCTAGACTAAGATATGTTTCATATATCAAATTCTTCGACATTTAAGGCTCCTTCGAATGACACCTAGCTAGACCGCTCAAGCCCACTGCAGCGAGAGAAATTTAAAAAACTTTACCTCCTAAATTTGTTAAGTAGGGTGGCTTTTTTGAGTATGATAAAGTTTTTTAAATTTCTCTCGCTGCAGTGGGCTTGAGCGTTTTAGCTAGGTGTCATTCGAAGGAGCCTTAAATGTCAAAGAATTTGATATATGAAACATATCTTAGTCTAGCTTAGTTAACTAGTTATCACCATATTAAGAAGCGTTTCGTTTGCGCGGAAAGAAGGTTAAGTTTTCCAGGGATTTTGTGTGACTAACAACAGACATCGGCGGTTTTCGGCCTTCATAGGATTCGACAAATTAAAATAAAGGTCTGAACACCGATTCCGGCTGTTTTGGACGCATAGTTACGAAAATAATTGAACCTAAAGGAATCTTAATTGGAGGTTCGCGCGGCCATGGGACTGAAAGGTCATTATCTAGTAAAGTATTAGAGGTAGCCAAAATTTTATTACTTCGACATTTTTTGACAAATTGAACCTTGCTTTGACAAAAAAACCAGGTCTCTAAACCTTCCAGAAGTCTAGATCTCAATGTCCGCGCGGTTCTCCTTGTTTCGTTCGCGCGGACACCATCAAACCTTCATAACTTCTTTATTTATGCTTTGACAAATTCCTGGTTTTCACCATTCAGTTTTGACAAATTTCGACAGAATCTGAGCGTAATCATTTTTTTATTTCAGAACTTGGTTGCGCGGTCGAAACGGCAATCAAAATCCGACGCATAGTTTTAAAGATTTAAGCATACATAGGGACAGACGCGGGAAGCGACTTTGTTTTATACTATGTATTGATTTTTGCTTTAGTTAGTCCAAGGTCCAGTTGGCGAAGATATGAGAAATAAATTATGTATATTTTAATGGGTTAAAGGACAAATTGCTTTAGTTTCTGTGAAAATAAAAAATAATAACTGTTAATAATAAATAGAAAAAAATAAATTAATGTTTAGGGTTTCTTTTCAACCCCCTGGCATAAGTGGCTACATCATTATAAACAAGCAATATAAACAATCCGTGAAATAAAAATTACTAGTATTTTCTCTTAGTCTTTCAGATAATGGTTCCTTTAAATGCCAACAGATGTCATTGAAATGAAAAACTTTTTACAAGATGATTCAATCAGTTATATTGTTTTTTTTTTGTGGTGATGATGGTGAAGGATGGAGGCTATAAAAAACGACAACCTTTTGAAAAAAACGACATAAGACTTGTTTACTGAGAAATAAACTACCGAAGACTTGGATGTTTGGACTGTGTTCCTTTGCCGTTTCCTTACTCTGAGAACCGAACGAACCAAACAAAATAACTGATTGATTGATCTTGTAAAAAGCACGCATACTATTTCGACGACATCTGTTATCATTTAAAGGAACCATTCTTTGATAGTCCCTCATTCGCGCGCCGCCGCGCCCCGGAGCCAAGAGCGTGGCGAATTCAATAGCGATATGTACCAAAAAAAGGTTTGAATATTGTTAATTAGGGCCTTAGCACGGGTGAAAACAAAACACGCATGAGAAGAAAGGGCCATAAAGTGACATGTAAACGATCAAATTAAATTTCTAATTTTACGTGTTTATAGATGGAAACGTGTTAGTTAGACCAACAAGTCTGACAGAGTTGCGCTACGAAGATGACGTGGCTCACGCGCCGCGGTCGTTGCCATTTTTAAAAGCGCTCATGCACTGGGTGACCCTAAATTCTTAAAAATTTAGATTCATAAATGTTTCTATGAAACGCCTTTTTATGAACAAAAATTAATATTTTTTGCTAATGTTAAAGTAATTGTATTTCGCATATCATATTTAATTATGCCTGGGGGTTGGAAAGTAAACCTGTATAAGTCAGTTTTTTTTTATATTTTTAGTTAATTTAATATTTTAAGGTTAGATAAAAGAACAATTTGATTTAAGTTGTTGATTTGTTATATTTTTGTTAAGTTAAATACGTAGGTTTTCAGTGCTATTTTTGTTTTACATAAGTGTATTTTTATTTTATTTTACCTACCTAATGTTTGCGAAAACGACCGGAGGGCAGAAAAAACGTTTAGGCAAATAACGCCTCACTTTTGGCGTGGGCCACGTGCTACATACGCCTCAAGTGAGTTGTCCACGTGTTGTCTCATTTTTTTTTAGTTCTGTGACAGAACTATCTGCAGCGCACACTAACGCCATCTAGCGCTACAACTTCAAAACCTTTGATTTTGTACGAGACCCTTATATTCTAGTTAGTAAAATCAGTGCAGTGTTCAAATATCTTGATTTGATAGCCAGATTAGATAAATGTGGACAAACATTTTGTCCCCGCTGAAAATAGACACAAATGTCACGCATGCATAAGTGATAATTGCGTATCGTTAATAAAAATGTATCCTTATTATGAAATATGAAAGATATTTCTTATGTTAAGACACCAGACACACATATCTTATGAAATTTATTGTTATAGTTGCTGTGTTGGGCTTTAACATTATATCAGAGGGACTTTAATTAATTGTTGATGATAATTTAATATATATATATTAAAAATTAAGTTATGAATGTTTTGAGAATATTTCAATGATTGTTAACGTTATAATGCATAATTACGTAAAAAACTTATTGTATGTATTGAATAACTATACCAACCATGTCACTCTACTTTGTACCTTATGAGCATTTTAATTCAGTACCTAATCATTAAAATTTAATATTTTTGCAGTCACAAAATTAATTAAACCTATTTGCAGACTTAGACGTACCTTCCGATGGATAATTCATGATACAAAGTTAAAATAAACATGAAGTGCCCGCTGACTACTGTTACTGGCTGACGGACGGGCTGGCTCGCTCAAGGTCCGTTGAATGAAACCCAGTTTTAAATAAAGAGTGCTATGCAAGCTGAGCACATTATATAGATAAATTCTTATTTACAAAAAGAGACCCGCCTTCAATAAACTGACACATACAATTAAAATAAGTACTAAAACTTTCTCCTGAATGTAATAAATACATTTTTTGAAAACCGCATCAAAATCGGTTCAGCCAAACGCGGACAAACATACATACATACAGGTACAGCTGATAACCTCCCTTTTTAAAGTCGGTTAAAAAGTAATATAGGTTCCATTCATATAAAACGAAAATATTAACATTTTTATGTATATGTGTTTGTTTTGAGAAATCTATACCCAGCGGGACTTTTAACCAATTTGAAAAAAGGAGGTTATCAGTTTGACCTGTATGTATGTTTGTATGTATGTATATTTGCCCGCGATTATCTCGAATTTGGCTGAACCGATTTTGATGCGATTTTCACAAAAGTATTTGTTACATTCAGGTTCAGAAAAGAAGAAGTTCGTAGATTATGTATGTGTAAATTTATTGAAGGTCTCTTTTTCTAAAAAAATAAAAATTATTTTGATTATAAAACAATTCGTTTTGAAAACTATATAAATAATTAGTGCTATGCTATGCAAACTATGCATATATCATACAAAACAAATATAGGTTCCATTTATGTAACTAAACCATATAAAGCTAATCTTAAGTTTTTCACAGTATACTTTTTATTAATTAGTTAATATTTTGTTTAGATGAATGAAACCTATATTTGTTTTGTACATTATGTGCGAAGCTTGTATTGCACTAATTATTTAAAAAGTTTTTGAAACGATTCGTTTAATATTTAAAAAAAAAACTTGCTGGGTATAATTTTACAAAAAAAACATAATTTACACTAAAAAGTTAATATTTTCATTCATATTATTGGAACCTTTTTGTAGATTAAGTGCTTAGCTTGCATAGCAGTAATTATTTAACTGTGTGTACAAATAGATTCGTATTAAAATAAAGTAGTTTTCCGCTGGCTATAGGTTTTCAATAAACAGCAATTATTTCAGCAAATAACATTAAACAAATTATATCTTTACTAGAGGCTGCCCCGCGGTCTCACCCGCGAAGATTTCTCATAAACACAAAAATCTCGTTTTTTTCCGTTCCCGTGGGAATTTCGGGAAATCCCTTCTTAGTGCTCACCTACACTCCCTAAAGAACCTACATGCAAAATTTCAGCCCGCTACGCCCAGTAGTTTCGGCTCTGCGTTGTCTGTCAGTCAGTCAGTCAGTAACGGATGAGTTTTATATATATTGATTACTATTCGATAGAACAAATTAGAAACTACATTTTAATATAAAAATGTTTCCAAATAAGTACGTGTATGTTCCCGCTGAATACAGACACGTCGCGCCACATACTATAGGGCGCGGCCACCAGCTCCGATTAGTTTGATTTTAAGGCAACTAATGCTACAGAATTACTACTATTTAGTACTTAAAGGAAAAAATAAGTACTAGAGTACTTTTCGAGTTATTAGAGGTTTTTGGTGGCCGCGTTGGGAAGGATGCTTTGCAACGCGGCCACCTTCAGATTGAGCCAAAATAGCAGCAAATATAAAATTTATGAATTAGAAATAAATCTACGCAAAAACTACTTCGCAATAAACAAACTTTTGTTTCCCTGAATCTAGGAGAAACTAAAAATTAAGTAAATCCAAGTTTTACCGCGCGCGGCTTTGAGGTTATTTCCAGGAATCTCGTAAATACACGTCATATGAAGATGAGAATTCTAACGAGTATACAACAGTATGTCTACTATTTAGTATTTAATGGAAAAAAATACTACTAGAGTACTTTTCGAGTTATAAGAGGTTTTGGTTACTCGGATGTGCATCATTACCATCCAAGTTATCACAGCCAAATTTTTGTACAACATGGTTTTTTGTGTTATAACTAAAAACTTGGACAGTAAAAACCATGTCGTGCAAAACCTTCCGGACTCAACATAGGCAATTTTTATGCGTATAGACTCAATTTAAAACACATCGTTCTGGTTGGTCGGTGCTGAATTTATGTTGATGAATCCTGAATATTTACGTTAGTTTATAACTAACGTAAATACTCCCTGGAGTAGGAATAATTTACGTAAACCCATGGAATTGAGAAGCACTACAACGTACAACTGAAAAGCTCACTGTGTTTCGAAAACGAGCCGAGTGAGAGGTCATTCTTCTAAGGGCGCCTCTTTCTGACTAGTATAACTATTTGATTGATTTGATTTGACTAGTGTCACCTTTGACACCTAGATGACATTGGACTTGGACCCTTCGACCCTTCACTTTACTTACGTGCGAAAGGGACACATAACGAAAAACGACGTTTCACTTGAGCTCGTTTATTAAAAGTGATATTTGTTATTTTTAATAGCACTTTATTCACATACTAATATGGTTCATTTTGATATGACTAATAACATGCAGTAAGCATTCCAATTTTACGTAGTACTTATTAATTCCATGCATAAACATGGGACATTTCCATACATTACTTGCAAACTTTGTGAGCGTATAGTCTATCTTAGAATTCAGGAATTTTTGACGTTTCGTAGGTGTTACTACTAATAAAAGATCTCCACCGAAATAGAGGAAAAAATTACCAACAAGAGCGAAAAAAAATAAATGCATTTCTATTTTTTTGCCAAGATAAAAGATATATCTAATTATTAACTTGTAAATAACTAATAATTTTTTATATTAACATATTTTAACTTACATATTTTATAATCTCTACGAAAATAGTATCCTGGGAGTAACATCAGATAGTTATTATTAGTATTTTAATACAAAAATAACAAATATTTCTAAACACTAATAATTGATACAATTTTTTTTCAATATCACGAACAATTTTATTTATCTAACGAGCTTTCACGGCTTACTTCGTTACGCCATAGAATATAAGATACTACAAAAGACTTGGCTCTATAGACTATGTTTTTTTGACTGCCCAGAATGGCCGAATAAAAAACAAACAACAACAACAAACCACCTGTCAAAATATGTAAACAACAGAAAAAATATTGCACCTTGGGTTACATTATTTGAGTTTAGGTAAGGATCCCTAATTTTTTTGAAAATCTAATAAAGCCTATGACACCCGGGGTTAATGTAGCTTCCTACCAGTGAAAGAATTTTTCAAATCGTTTCAGTATTTCCTGAGCCTATTCGTTACAAACAAACAAACAAATCTTTCCTCTTTATAATATTGGTATAGACTACTCCCTTCAAATAGGCGGGTTTATTAAACCTTTCACAACCAGCGAGACAAAGTGCACAAATACCACTATAGTTCCCTATAGTCACGTAACCACGCACTCGTGCTGCTGAAGCTCAAGTGGTTGTGATGTGGGTGGACAATGAGCATGGAGAAAATTCAGTAAGTATAGTAAATATGCTGGTGAATGTGATCATTGGATGCAATTATTTTGCTAGTTCTGTGTGGACTATTGTCTATATTATTTCCGGAAGGTTTTGCAGGACATAGTTTTTATTGTCCAAGTTTTTAGTGGTAGGTAATACGAAAGACTGTGTCGTGAACATATTCTCATACGTAGAAGTTTTTGCAGTACAGATTTTGCACGACATGGTTTTTGCCAGCCAAGTTTTTTAGTGACTGACACGAAAAACCCTGTCGTACAAAACTTGGATGGGAGGTAACGATGCACAGCCGAGTAACCCTTAACTTAGTAAAAACTTGGATTTACTTAATTTTCCGTTTCTTCAAGATTCAGGGAAACAAAAGTTTATATATTGCGAAGTACTATTTTCGTAGATTTATTTCTAATTCATACATTTAATATTTGCTGCTATTTTCGCTCAATCTGAAGGTGGCCACGTTGGGAAGGATGCTTTGCAACGCGGCCACCAAAAACCTCTTATAACTCGAAAAGTACTCTAGTAGTATTTTTTTTTTTTACTAAATAGTAGACATACTGTTGTATACTCGTTAGAATTCTCATCTTCATATGACGCGTATTTACGAGATTCCTGGAAATAACCTCTAAGCCGCGCGCGGTAAAACTTGGATTTACTTAATTTTTAGTTTCTCCTAGATTCAGGGAAACAAAAGTTTGTTTATTGCGAAGTAGTTTTTGCGTAGATTTATTTCTAATTCATAAATTTTATATTTGCTGCTAGTTTGGCTCAATCTGAAGGTGGCCGCGTTGCAAAGCATCCTTCCTAACGCGGCCACCAAAAACCTCTAATAACTCGAAAAGTACTCTAGTACTTATTTTTTCCTTTAAGTACTAAATAGTAGTAATTCTGTAGCATTAGTTGCCTTAAAATCAAACTAATCGGAGCTGGTGGCCGCGCCCTATAGTATGTGGCACACGTCGCGTCCACGTCACGGACTGATAGCGCGCGGTTATTCCCAGTTGTCGCCACTGGCAACGTTCCTACTGGGGACAAATGACAAATAGAAAAAAAAAAACCAATTGTCACCACCTGTCGCGGGTTGGTGACGATTAAGTTTTTTTTTTCCATTTGTCACCACCTGGTTTAAAGTGGTTACAGTTAGGACGAAAAAAACCCAGTTGTTGTTAGTGGCGTGATTTCGTATGTTAAATTGCTTTACTATAACAATTAAATAAAAAAAGGAGTATCAAATTTAAATGTTTACTTAAAGAATAATACAATAAATTTTTTGAAGATTTGGCTGTATGAACTATTGTTATTTTGCCTGTTCGAATTTAAAAACAAAGTCAATTTTTTTACAGGAATAGAAAATGGAACAGTTTAATTAATGGAAAAATGTAATTGTTATTTTAAATTTCCCTCGCTTTTTTAATATTTTATTACCTTTTTAACCTTTACTGGACTATGACAAACCCAAAATCAGTTAAATAGGCCCTGCTGTTCTCGAGTTTTAGCGAGACTAACGAACCACGATTATTTTTACGATAGTGAAGTAGTAGATATATGATTGTAATTGATTGTTTTATTTAAATTAACATTTATCTTGATAAACCTTTGAAAATGGCAAAAAGTAAAAATTCTAATTTCGTGAAAGTATATTTTTTTTGCAAAACATAAAAATAAAAACCAAAATCTCGATTATTAGAATTTTTTACATAAATTTTGAGGTCGACACTAAAGTTGTAGATTTTTTTTTACGTACCTACAAATTTGTCATTTAACTTTTTTTCGTATGACTTTCAGTGTTGCCGGAAATCAAGATTTATCGTTTTAAACCCTTAAAAACTCACCGCATCCCCCTTTCCGACATTAGATCGCCCGTAATTTATTTTTGCTTTCATTTTTGTTATATTCTCTACCTTTTCCAATGGGTTTCATCCTCGTTTCATCCTTTTCTCTTTTTTTCTGGTCTCAAAAATTATCTACCCTGGTCTATGATACTCAAACTCCTTTTTTGTTTAATGGGGTTGTACACGGAAAACTTTTTGTAGATGACGCTCTATATGTTCGACCCATAACAAAGTGAAATACAATAAGAAGACATTTTTTTGTGTTTCTCGATGTTATTTTACACTGTATTGTATTGTATCGTATGAAACGAAGAAGAAAATATAGTTTCAAGAAGAAATTAATGAATTAGAACACTTTTACATGGCAAAACCGCAAACTTCGTGAGCAGGTAAACAATGGGTTAACATAAGTTAATGTTAGCTAGGACTATTTATCTCAAGTTCACATTTAATTACTAGGGTGTATGGACACAAATTCATACGAATAAACCATTTTAAACGACTTTCGCAAGTAAAACAAAATATAACCTCAAAACAATCAAAGGTCATCTTAAGATGCGTCAGAAACCCTGCGAGGCCTGCAGACCCACTAAACATCGATAAGATATATAATTAGGAACAAACCTGTAGTAAAACTAATACTTTGGTAGTTGAAATCTTAAAAAGTCGAAAACATAACCTCGATCCGTTCGGTTTCTTTGAAGTTCTATAACCTCATAGCTTCCTAGCCGGGATTGTTAGGAGACATAAGATTTTCATTTTCCTTACACCCAACAGTTACATTATGAGTTCTTTTGATAAATAATTGGACTACCAATGCAAATCACATACAAAACTTTGTTTGTTATGAGTCGACCGTACAAACGACACTAGCGGGATAAATTGGCAGTTTTCTTCCCCATTCTATAATAAAGCAATTAAAATACGAAAACCCACCACTGGCAACAACTGGGAATTCATTTCTCATTTGTCCCCAGTGGCGACGTTGCCAGTGGCGACAACTGGGAATAACCGATAGCGTGGCGTGTCATCGTGTCGACCTTGCCTTAAGGTGGTAACTGTCGCTATGGCGCGAAATTCAAATTTTTTCGTGTTTTTTATTTATTCTGGCGAAAGTATACATATTTTTAAAAGTTTAAATGAATTCGCGTATGTAAAAAACCATTTCCCACATTGTAATACAACGTTTTTAGAAGACAGATCTACTGATTTTGTGCCTAAGGACATAAAGGCCAAAAATCAAGTTAGGTCCTTAGACACAAAATTTGTAGGTCTGTCTTCGAAAAACGTTGTATTACAATGTGGGAAATGGTTTTTTACATACGCGAATTCATTAAAACTTTATTAAAAATGAATACTTTCGCCAGAATAATTAAAAAACGCGAAAAAATTTGAATTTCGCGCCATACCGTGACTTACCGCCTTAACACAAATCATTTAGCTCCCCTCTCCATACATACTAACATGCATTATGTTCATGTTAACATATGTTATGTGTAAACTGTTCATTTTACATTATTTAAGGTAGTTACGACGATTCTAAATGCAAAGGCATATTCGGTATCCGTGTTCTCCCTTTTCTTTTTTTTTTTTTTTAACGAGGGGAAATGCCTATCGCATTTCCCGACGCTCGGGGAAGCGTCGGGGGTATGTGGGGCTCGCACCCACTAAAACCCCTCGGCGGCCGTCTTGGCGCTTTTGGGAAGAACCCCGGGAACCACACATTATAGCGTCCGAAGTCTTCCCACGCTCAGCTACTATTAGCTTCATGCTCGGGGAGGGCATATTGTTCCCTCCCCGGCTCGCCTTTGGAGCTGCGGCGGCACAGTGCCACCGCCCTTCACACCCACGACCCCAAAGACCCCTTTTAGTCGCCTCATCCGTGTACTCCCTACTGGTTTCATTTATTGACGTACATTTTTGTTTTATTTTTTACAAAGAGGATGGAAACCGCCGGTTTTTTTCCTAGCATTTCAAATTGAAAGTGTATAAGGCGCCAAAAAAAGTAGACTCATTAGAATTATCAAAATAGCCTAAAACGAAATTCCCAAGTATACCTTAAAAATATTATTTACCTATTTAAAGATTCGATTCCCTGAGCTATTTAAATGGTCTCAATAAAGCGCGTTTGGTTAAATTATTTTCAAATATGATTTTTTTGTTAAGGCACTTTTGTTAGTACTTTGGCACCATCATTCATTTAGCAGTCTCAAATAATGAAAATCATAATCAAATGATTCCATATAGGTACGCGTAATTATGAATATTGTGTTTATTGTAAATATGTATGTACTTACTTCAAATGTAAATAGTAATAAGTCTAATACATTAGGTTTTGTATGTAAATAAAAAAGGTATGGTACCTGTTATAAACATAAAAGTGCATATGATTTATAAGTGGGCTACGACCTTTACCTGCTCCTACCCGGCAGAAATTATGTTGATTAAAAATGGGCTTAAACATTGCTCTTTAGATCTATTTTACATTGGCATCATATAGGAGAACGTAGACTGTTCGGTTGTTGACGCCTCTGGCCGCACGATATAGACGAGGCGGTCGGCGCGGTGTCTGCTAGCAGTCGCCGCGCGCGCCGCCGTCGCAGCTCATTCATAGTCAAGTAAGTATCGTGAGTTTCAGGCCGACGCTAAAACAAATTCTATACGCCCGGCGACAGAGCGTCCTAGCGCGGCGCTACAGCCACTTCAGCGCCTTCTGTTTGACAAAGCCTTAAGGTTCCTGACATGATGATGCAGAATGACCTGAATTAGAACTAACCGACGCGTGCTGCTGCGATCTGCGATTCCTGCGCGCGAGTGGCGCGTAAACTTTGCGTACGCGCCCTGCGAAAAAAAAATTGTGCAGAACGTCGTCAGCTCCGCGCCATTTGGGTATCGATCAATTGATATGGCCATAATATTACTTAATCCGTGCTTGGTCAAGTTTAAATAAATGATGTCTTGAATGATGAACCATTATTACGTCTCCAGGCGACCATTGTCGTAAGGCATGGCAAACATTTGTTTGCCTGAGCCTCTTGGTGGGCGCCCTTGAACAACCTCGCCTCACACAGTATAGAATACTTTACTAAATAAGGTATCAATACCAATTAGAATAATTAGTCTTATTAACCTTGATTAAGTGATATATTTCATCCTAATATCGATTAAATAATTTTTGACTTTTTGACATTTGTCGGTAGTGTGAATTTGGCGCCCCCCTGATCTTGGCGCCCGGGGCACGGGCCCGTGGCAGACCCCCCCCCCCCCTAGATCCGGGGCTGAACGACGTCAATAGAACTATGTTTACCAAAAATATGAGCATATATAGGTGGCCGGGCTGAAAAACATACACGACGCAGTAAACTAAAAAACAAAGAGTTATTTCAAGAAATCAAAGAGGTAAGTACATATAATCTGTTACGGAATATCTTTTGT
Organism: Euspilapteryx auroguttella; assembly: GCA_951802225.1. Classification (NCBI taxonomy): domain Eukaryota; kingdom Metazoa; phylum Arthropoda; class Insecta; order Lepidoptera; family Gracillariidae; genus Euspilapteryx; species Euspilapteryx auroguttella. Next base: position 12,976,153 of record OX637641.1, on the reverse strand, counting down.
TTTTGGTAGGTGTTGCCCCAAGCTTACATACATAATTTTGCAGTAATTTGTAGATTGAAAACCGTTCAGCCCGGCCACCAAGACGCACTTGTAACTCACTATCAATGGCAATTTTTGTGATCGTAACGGGGTACATATGCTATTCGACTGTGGTACATAAGTTTTATATAAGAACTAGAGGCTGCCCCACGGTTTCACTCGCGCAGATTTCTCATAAACACAAAAATCCAGTTTTTTTCCGTTCCCATGGGAATTTCGGGAAATCCTTTCTTAGTGCTCACTAGGGTGTCCAATTTCCCGGCCTATTTCATTTCCCGGGATACGGAAAAAAAAAAACCCGGGATGCCCGGGATCCCGGGAATTTTCAGAAACTTTGATAAATCAAGTTATATAGATCGATATCGCTACTTAAATAGATCGATTACTTGAAATCAATGTTTTATTGCAATTTTTATTAAAATAATCATGCACAAAACGGCAAAAAATGTGGCTCGGGTCCCATATAAAACACTTTTCGAACAATTTCCTATTCCAAAATGCGCCAAAATATCGTCATCATCAATTTTTCGAAAAAGTAATTAAAAATGTGTTTTATATGTTTAACAGAAAACAGACAATTAAAAATATCTATTTTGTATGGAGCTGGTACTTTTTTTTTGTTGTAAGGCTACTAAAGAAAAAGGAGTTTAACACTTAAAAAAATTTGACCCGTTAAATGTTTGCCTACCCTCAAACGCATTTAAACTATGCACAGTTTATGTGCGCACGACGCGGTGAGGTTTAATAAAGATTGGGTTAAAGACTGACCAATTTTAGTAGTAGTTTAGACTCTTTAGTAGTTTTTTCATCATTTTTCGAAGATTTGTTCATTGCCATTACAAACCCGATAGTTTTGCGAATTTTGAAAAATAAAAATCCATATCTACAATATGTTCAGTAGCAATAAGTTAATATTATAATATAAAAAGACACCTATATCAGTAGGTAAATCCTAATTTTTACTTTACTTTATCGATAACCAAACTTTAATTACGTTATAACTCCAGAGAAGTCTAGATTGTTTATGAATAAAAAAAACTTTGAATACAAGTCATTTGTTTCGAACGATCTTCTAAAGATCAAAAAAGTTTTTTTTAGTTAAAGGTATAAAGGTAGGTTATTTGCCGTGAAATAAGTATTCCACCAGAAAAAAATCTGAACAGATTGTAGAAAACTTATGATATGCATGTAGATAAAGTTATGTATGCAACTGTACATAGGCATTAAATAACTCATGTGATCTTATTATGAAACTCGCCTTCGGCTCGATTCACTCACCAAACTCAAAACCGCACTCGTGTATTATTATGTACCAGTCACATAAATAACTTATATAGGACCCCGTTTTCTATAGATTGACCGAGCCACATTTTTTGCTGTTAAGTGTATGATTATTTCTAAAATTGCAGTAAAAGTTGATTTAAAGACATCTAAGTATCTATTTTTTGGTGGAAATAACAAGATTTATCAAAGGTATGAATATGCCAATACTGTTAGGCTGTATGACAATTGATTCGTAAGAATTTAATTCGAATTTCGCTAAGGTATTTTTTCCCGGGATTCCCGGGAAGAAGGGATTTTTTTCCCGGGAAGAAGATCGGCCGATTTCCCGGGAATTCCCGATCCCGGAATCCCGGGTAGGAAACCCTAGTGCTCACCTACACTCCCTAAGAAACTTACATGCAAAATTTCAGCCCGCTACGCCCAATAGTTTAGGCTCTGCGTTGTCTGTCAGTCAGTCAGTAACGGAAGAGTTTTATATATATTGATATAACTAATAAGTTACGTGGTTAGAGGTATTGGGTGGCCGGGCTAGCGAAACGATTTCAGCCCGGCCAAACCAATTTGCGTTTTTTTCAGCAACTAGAGAGGTAAGTACATATGAAATGAATGAGGTACATATTATGATCGGGAAATGAGCTCTATCGAATGTAAATGGTCCCAAAGACATAGGAGTGGTGGCCGGGCCAGGCGCACGAAAATGGTCTGACGACATAGGAGTCAGTTCGCAGGTAGGCAGTGGATCAGACTGGCGCAGGATCGTGGGGCACGCGTGCGAGAGAAGAGGCCTTTGCCCAGCAGTAATGATGACTGTGATCATGAAGTCATCGAAAAATGCCCTCAGATGGATCGATTTTTCCCATTTATTTCCCATTTCTTGCACTGAAGTAAATAAAATAAAATAAAAAAAAACATATTTTATTAAAATTATTTACGTATTAATATAGGTATATACTAATTACTAATGACAATCAGTACATCTATGGGCAGGTTTCTAAACCCCTAGGTATGTAGGTAATCAACATTATCGAATTAAAGTCAACAAACTTTAAATTAGACAACTAAATGTTAATAATTTATAATCTAAGCTCGAAAATGTCCCAATGAATATTTATGCCATATAGTGAAGGCAACCACAGGCATTGGATAATTGGTAAGACTTAAGATATTTCAGGAAATTCTAAATATATCTGTTTCATTATTATTATATTATACTTTTATTCAATTACAAAATGAAGGTGCTAGTCACATCAACAACAACCACCTTTTTTGTAAAATGATGTTGGTTAATTCTTTATTTGCTTAGGTACCTAAAATTACAATGCAAGTTACTTTAAAAACCATCGAAAGTGCGCCTCTTAATTTTAATTTTGCAGACCGCTGAATATTGCAAGATTTCGACTGCGGTCGAGATCACATCATATTTTTATGGCTTGGCCCCTTTCAATATATCAACTGTCTTATTTTCTTTAAACATACATTAAAGGACTTGAAAAACGTGTTTATCGCTACAGATTCGAAATAAAAAAACAAGTCTTATGAGCGCTTCTCAAGAAACAACGCTGCCTCCTAAGACAAGGAAAAAAATCCGCCTTAAATAATTTAATAAATATTTATAGTTTTCTTCTAATATGAAAACAAGTTGTGGGTGAATATTTAAAATTTAAATTTTAAATGAACCCTCTTAAATTATTGTGCGATAATATGTGATCAAATCATATCCGCAAAATATCCATACTATTATAAATATAATTCGTTATATTAAGCCCAGTTCGTAACCACATTTTAATATGTGCGGCCATTATAATCTAATCGCACATTTCTCTGGGCAAGTTGGCTTGTCAGCATTATCGACAAGCCGTTAAGATAAATATTATTTGACATAGTGAATGCAACCAATAAATAAGACAACTCGTCATCACACGTGAAGGGACAAAAGTGAAGTGACTTACATTAACTTACTACTGAAAAGAAATAGTATTTTATACACCAAAGAAGATTCGCGGTTTCGGGCCTACTATAAGAATCACATTAACACTATAAAATATCTGAGAATATTTTCTAAACCACAAAAAAGACTTTTGTTAAAAAATTTATAATTTAACAAAATGTTTTTGCCAACATTACTTTTTGTGATTTCATTCATTATCAGTATTAATTAAAAAACCAGCAAAAAGGAAAGTACGGCGCGTCGTTATACTAACGCAATGTTTTATAAAATTTTGCTTAAATGTATCTTTCTTTCTGCATACACTGTTATACTCTCTACCTTATTTGAAATTTAAAAACTCTAATGACCTTTTTGACTTCATTGATTAAGTATTTTCAACAGTATGGCCCGAAACCTTGTCTATAAAGTTACTGATGATTTCCGTGTCCACTAGCCCAATGAACTTGTCCACGATGCGGCCATTTTTGATTGCTATTACAGCTGGAACTGCCTTCACCTGCCAAAAACAAGTGAATGTGTGGTAATCTATGTAGATAGCTTTTTACGGAACCTTCAAGGATTCGCCATGTTCTTTCTATGTTTCAGCAGCGTTTGTCGGAAACTTATCTTATAAGTAAGTCACTGTAAATGGGGTCTCAGCATAAACATACTCTTATGTTTTTGTCGTTTGGTTTAAAAGTACTGTGTCAGATGCTAAAATGTGTTCACCTCAAAAGTGTGCACCAGATCAGCGTTGTCCTCGATGTCCACGACGGCCAGGTGCACGTGCTCCAGAGGCTCGATCAGCTCCACTAGTTTGGGTGTGAGAATCTTGCAGGGGTCACACCACTCTGCATGGAAATTCACTATGACTGGCTTGTCACTGTTCATTACCTAAAAAAATATTAAAATCTAAATATGGCAGGAATTATAAAAAAAAAAAATATTTCTATTTGTCAACATCATGAACCTCATCATACCGTGTTAGAAAACAAAACACAATGACCTGTGGAAAAGTATCTGACTATCTATGCCAGCCAACGAATATTTAAAATAACTCAAATTAAAAAAAAAAAAAAATCGCCCTACCCAGTCAGACCCCTCATTAACTTAACTAGAACTAGAGCTAATCATCTTAAAAAGGTCATGGTCACCTTACCATATACTTTCAATGTAAGGTAACCAGAGATGGGTTTCTGCCCAGGCATTTTGGGTGTATCGTTTAAATGCTTAATTAATGTCCGTATATGCCGAATAAATGTCCATCAACAGGGCAAAAACTAAAACCTCAATTATTAACATTTTAACTAGGAATTATTAACTTTTTCATTCAAATAACGTCATTTGATTACGTAGGCGCTTAAACGAAAGAACTGTCTAAAAAAATCGATATAGTCGACGTGATTACGTTTCCTCACTTTTTTGGGGGAGCTTATTTCGAAGAAGACTTCTATTTTCGAAATATCCGAAATGTTTTCCAATCATTTTCTTACAAATAAGTATGGGTGGCGTTTCGATATTTCCAAAGGCTGCTATATTATATAAGGCTATGATTATAAAATAAACAGCCATGTGCAAGTTGGGATTCATGATTAGAAAGTTCTGGACATGTTAGTGCTATTTATCAATGAACATACCGATGTTTTTCTTTCTTCATAAACAAAAAAAAAACATATAATTGTCTCGAATTTTGCTAGCTTTAATAGGTTTATAGAAACCAGACATTTTGATAAAAAAAAAAATATTCCCACTATCTTGGATTACAAAATTTAAGTTTTTTGCATAATTGCCAACTCCATAAACCAAGACAAAGCCACTGATATCAATATTGAAAAAGAAATGTCCGCCATTTTACACATAATTTGAAGTGATCTTCTGTATTAATTTACCTCATAGCGAAAATGTTTGACCACTATTATAGTTTTAAATGAAAATCTAACAATATTACGCCTCATTTTATGATTTTTATGCGAAATAAATAGTGAGTTTTTTCCGCCCAGTGATCGGGCATTTATTTGGGCGTAAAAAAGTTTTTGCCCAATATGTCCGTTTATGGCGCGAAATTCAATTTTTTTTCAGGATTTTTAATTATTTTGGCGATAGTATTCATTTTAATCAAGTTTAAATGAATTCGCCTATTGTGATATATCGTTTTTGAAAGACAGAGTTACCGATTTACCCTGTTATTCATAAAAAGTTAAAGAGCATTTTAGTTATTTGACATATGTCAATTTAGACTGGATGTCACGTATTTACCATACAACAAACCAGAGAAGTAGACCTCCAGTAACGCTACTTAAAATGTACTGTATCTTTATGAATAAGACGGTTTGTGTATATTCAAGGAACTTGATTTTTGGCCTTTTACCCCTTAGACACAAAATCAGTAGATCTGACTTCCGAAAACGTTGTATTTCAATGTGGGAGATTGTTTATTATTACATACGAGAATTCATTTAGACTTTATTAAAAATGTATACTTTCGCCAGAATATATAAAAAAAACACGAAGAAATTGAATTTTGCGCCATAGCGAGAGTTACCACCTTAAATCGTTCGCCGCTCCAAATTGATATACATAGTCGTATTCCGACTACGTGAAAGTGAAGCATATGTTCGACGGAGTATAAGAAAGCTCGATCCAGGATAATCAGTACTCGGGAACTACCTGTCCGAGTATCATACTGTATCAACTGTACAGTTTCGACTGTGAATTTCAGCATAAGACAGGATGTCTGTCGGTTCAACTATTACATGATTAAATCTTTAAACTTAGCAATGGATTTTGATGCGGTTTTTTAATAGATTAATACAAGAGGAAGGTTTATGTGTAAAATACATAATGTACAACATAGTAATAGGTTCGCGTTTCGAAGTTTGCCGGGTCGACTATTAATAAATATTACAAACCTTCTTGACAAATTCTTTAGAGTTTTTCACATATATTGTTTCATTTTTAACTAAAGTTGTAGATATCTGCTGTGCTTTTCTTATATTAGCTATAGTTTTAATGGGCGACCAAAGGCCCTTTGAAACGATGCTGGACATCCTGAAATTAAACAAACAAAAAATAATTCATATTGTTATATGCAAAATTCTACTTTCTTTTTATGTTCTAACCAGTACAGTTCTTAAAGTGCCTCTTATACTCCAAGATTAAATTTTATTTTATTTGTAAAAGGAAATGCTTCCGCCATGTCTACAAGAAAAGACAATATTAAGTTTATTATTACAGCAGGGTTTTCAATAAAAGTGTACTCAGACCAAAAGCATTCAGATGACTACTGGATGCTACTAGTACTGTGAAAATACACAACCTGTCAGCTACAAACATCCTCAGATTGTTTGCATAGTATGAATAGCATCCAAGTAGATGTATGTACCAGATAACAAGAATTGAAAGATTATTTGTTTATGTCATTTTGTTTTACTACTCATATCCTGAGGCTAGCTTGGATAGTAAACATGGTTAGAGGTTGTAGTCTCAGTGTACTTGGATGGTTTTACTTTCATCTCCTTCAAGTGCACTCAAATGATTGGTTGCCATAATATAATCTAATTGGCATCAGACAAAGCACATGCTCAATCGTGTCTGGAGTCTGGATAGACAAGAAACTCATTGCCACTGACAACTCATGGTAATAGTAGTCTCAAAGCAGGCATATAAAAAAAGAAAAATTCATGAGGAACAAACATAATTAAGTAGCTATATCTATATACTAGAGGCTGCCCCGCGGTTTCACCCGCGCAGATTTCTCATAAACACCAAAATCCCGTTTTTTCCCGTTCCCATTGGAATTTCGAGAAATCCTTTCTTAGTGCTCGTCTACACTCCCTAAGAAACCTACATGCAAAATTTCAGCCCTCTACGCCCAGTAGTTTCGGCTCTGCGTTGTCTGTCAGTCAGTCAGTAACGGAAGAGTTTTATATATCTACTAGAGGCTGTCCCGCGGTTTTTCCCGCGTAGATTTCTCATTCACATTCTCAAACACAAAATTTGTTTTTTCCTGTTCCCGTGGGAATTTCGGGAAATCCCTTCTTAGTGCTCACCTGCACTTACTAAGGAACCTACATGCAAAATTTCAGCCCGCTACGCCCAGTAGTTTCGGCTCTGCGTTGTCTGTCAGTCAGTCTGACTGACTGACTGACATAGTGATCTATCAACGCACAGCCCGAACCACTCAACTCAATCCGCTGAAATTTGGCATGCAGGTAGATGTTATGACGTAGGCATCCGCTAAAAAAGGATTTTCCGAAATTCCCACAGGAACGGGAATTACGGGACTTTTTAGTTAGTATGAAAAATTTACATTATTGAGTGTATCAACGTGAAACTTGGTGTACAGGTTCCTCCGTGAATGAAAGAGTGTTGAAAGAAAGGAATTTACAAAATTCCCACGGGAACGGGAATTACGGGACTTTTTTTGTGAGAATGAAAAATCGACCTCTTTGAGTGTATCGACATGAAATTTGGTGTACAGGTTCCTCAGTAAATGTAGGAATGTTGAAACAAAGTAATTTACAAAATTCCCACGGGAACGGGAATAATGGGACTTTTTTGTGAGAATGAAAAATCGACTTCCTTAAGTGTATCGACGTGAAATTTGTGTACAGGTTCTTTAATGGATGAAAGGGTGTTGAAAGAAAGAAATTTACTAAATTCCCATGGGAACGGGGATTACCGGACTTACCGGATTTATCTAGTATGAAAAATCGATTTCCTTGAGTATGTCAACGTTAAATTTGGTCTACAAGTGTCTCTGCAGATTAAGGGGTGTTGGAAGATAGAAATATACTAAATTCCCATGGGAACGTAAAACGAGACTCTTTAGTTAGTATTAAAACAATCAATATATATAAAACTCTTCCGTTACTGACTGACTGACTGACAGACAACGCAGAGCCGAAACTACTGGGCGTAGCAGGCTGAAATTTTGCATGTAGGTTCCTTAGGGAGTGTAGGTGAGCACTAAGAAGGGATTTCCCGAAATTCCCACGGGAACAGGAAAAAACAGAAATTTTGTGTTTGAGAATGTGAATGAGAAATCTGCGCGGGAAAAACCGCGGGACAGCCTCTAGTAGATATATAAAACTCTTCCGTTACTGACTGACTAACAGACAACGCAGAGCCGAAACTACTGGGCGTAGAGGGCTGAAATTTTGCATGTAGGTTCCTTAGGGAGTGTAGGTGAGCACTAAGAAAGGATTTCTCGAAATTCCAATGGGAACGGGAAAAAACGGGATTTTGGTGTTTATGAGAAATCTGCGCGGGTGAAACCGCGGGGCAGCCTCTAGTAGATTATAAAACAGTTTGAATTTTGCATTTAAATCTGTTTTGCTGCCTTAATTTAAACTTCAAGATATCGCGAAACCTTAGTTAAGGAATCTGGAAAACCCTATTAAATACCAATCGCTTAAGTAAGGTTAAAGTATGATTTAGCAGTAGTATTAACTCCCCCTTCATATTCTCCTAAATACCATGCCCACTTTTTCTAAACTGACCCTCCAAGCAAGTCTTAAGGATATCTTGAGGGACATAATAGTTTTGGCCAAGGCAATAGCTGGAATTAGCCATATTGCCTTCAAGAAATCTTCAATACTCAGTTAAATCAGTCGGTTGCTACTTGGGTTAGGAATATGAGTTTCAGTGACTGAATGGTGGAGTGAAGAAAGAAATTTCTGGAGTTGCCACGGGAACTGAAATAAACAAAATATTAATACTGTAAATAGGTAGATATTTTTAGGGGGTATAGGTGCAATCAGAAATGATGTCATCAAAATCCTGAGTCGTAAATCAACCAGTAATTAACAATTTTAATGAAAAAGCGCGTGCGAAGCTGCGGGCAAAAGCTAGTAGAGTATAAATATCTTCTCAAATTTATAACTTACGAGTAAGAGTTTGTTTAACTATAAAGCTTAAGTTTACTAGTGTAAAAGTTTGAATAAATAAACATTTTCATTTTTCATTTTCAATTATGAATGAAAAAATATATATTATTTACAAATTTCAAGTAATTTGGCAGTCACCTATTGTAGTCGTGCTGTGAGAAAATTGTAATAAATTAAACTGAATTGCACAAACCTGTTATATATTTATAAAGACCCAAATGTTTCAACTTTCTGGGTTTCAACAGGGGAGAAGCAAAAATACAAAAACATAAAAATTCCTCCCATTGTTAGAGCAAGAACTAGCAAAAAGATAACTACAAATCTTTGTATGTAAATTTGGTCGAAAGATATAGCATTGGGTGAATAATCTCCATTTGGCAATGAAAAAATTAGGAATGTTATTAACAAAGCAAATGCTAGAGACACTTTACCAACATAATGACCCGTGCGGAACGTTACCCAGCCCAGCATAAGTGTTATCAACCAGATGAAACATAGAAGGTAAACACCAACACCAAAACTGAACATTACAATTGATCATGGAGAAAAGCTACCGGCTCGCATAGCAATGATGGCATACGGCTAAATTTAATTCACAGAACCACAGAACTATCCACTGACCCAGTAAGCGAATATGATGAAAGGAAATTAGATCATGCGAACATGGACCTATCAGCTGGTAGGTAGACCTAGCTAATTATTCCAACCTTTTGTTAGGTACAAATTATGAAGTAGGTTACCTAATAAAAAATAAACCGTCCATTGATAGAAGAACGAAACCGAACGAAACGAAACACTAAAATAATACAGAGAGAAGGTAAATCACTACGTTGTAGCATGATAATCTCATAGAAAAAATTTACTAGGTTAATCTGTATCTACTGCACGGTGCACGCACAGACCAACTAAAGATAGGGCGTTTTCACATTGAACGATAACGGCAACGACACGATATCGTCGTATAAAATCCATACAACACTACTAAACGCTTTCACACTGTGTCGTCAACCGTCAACGGTATCGTCGCCGACAGATTGTCGTGCCGATATCGGCTGTATATGTATAATTTTAAAAGACTAGAGGCTGCCCCGCGGTTTCACTCGCGCAGAATTCTCATAAACACAAAAATCCATTTTCTTTTCCCGTTCCCATGGGAATTTCAGGAAATCCTTTCTTAGTGCTCACCTACACTCCCTAAGGAACTTACATGCAAAATTTCAGCCTGCTACGCCCAGTAGTTTCGGCTCTGCGTTGTCTGTCAGTCAGTCAGTCAGTCAGTCAGTAACGGAAGAGTTTTATATAGATATTGATTGACTAGAGGCTGCCCCGCGGTTTTCCCGCGCAGATTTCTCATAAACACAAAAATCATGTTTTTTCCCGTTCCCGTGGGAATTTCGGGAAATCCCTTCTTAGTGCTCACTTACACTCCCCAAGGAACCCACGTGCCAACTTTCAGCTTTCTACGCCCAGTAGTTTCGGCTCTGCGTTGTCTGTCAGTCAGTCAGTCAGTCAGTCAGTCAGAGTTTTATATATATTGATAAAGCAAATGTAACTTGTTCACTGCTGCCATTATTATCTCGAATAATTAAACTTTTGGAATCGCGCGGATACTTTTGCTGTCGCAGTGTGACCAACAATAATAATACAGTACAATACAATACAAATATTTTTATTGTTCTTTAAAAACATAAACAACCGCATAACAAGCTGTAGGTTATATCGAGTCACACACCAATGTCTTCCCGATATCGCCGGACGATATCGTTGTCGTCTGAGCTGACGATATATGAGTATCGTGCGTGTCGGTGTCGTTATCGTCGCAGTGTGAAAACGACCATATGCGGTGCGGTGCACGATCAATCAAAGTAAAGGGGAATTACATACACCTTTCATTATTCAGTCTCTGAATCAGCATCCTAATTAGGACACTTATTAGGATGCTATGCGTTCTACCCCAAATACGTAAGGATTTTTTAGTTTACCATTTTTAAGAACTTGAAACTTTCACTTTTTTTTAAATTAACCAATCCGCAACCATTAAATTTTGTTGCCATCTAGATTCTAGACTCATACGGTCGGTGGGTCGTTTTAGTACAGAAAAACCGGAAGTGTTACACCGACCGTGTCCGCCACTGTACAAAAATATATAAAAAAAAATTGTATTCAATTTAAAAAGAAAGGAAAATGTTGGGAGTTCTACTAAATTGTCTAAAACATCTTTAGTTCATACACTTTTCAACGGCATACCGCAATTCCAATTTATTCAAAAACTGCAACAGTTCTTGGTCTAATCTTTTCGCTGAAAAATCCTCTAAAAGAAAAATTTGCCATTAAGTGGGGGTTCCAAACCACCAGATTTAGTGGAAAATCCACTGAGGTGGCAACATTGTTAATCATCCTGGGGTGGCGTGTAAATAGCCAACCCCTGAATCCCCAACACGGGGAAGAAGGCCAAGACCAAACTGGCACTAGGCCTGGCCTGGGTGACGATACCAAAGCTACCTACCTAATGATCTCACAAACGTGTTTGCTAACACCGAACGACAAGTAGGCAGATTGTCTCACTCACCGATGGAAGGCTGGCAGACTCGGGCTCCACTTCACCCTACGCGTGCCGGCCGGCGGGTCGCGAGAACTTTATAATAAATGATGGTCCGTCTCCTTTAACAACTTAATACAGAGACCGCGAAGATGTTACAATTTAATTAGTAAATTTTGATATTTATTATCAATTGTCGACTTCTTTTCTTGGTTGTTATTTTTCAGTATTTTATGTCACGTCATAGCGACAGATAGGTGACATTTTGATAGGTCAGCCACCTGTTCACCGCGGAGTCTAGCCCTCCAAGCAGGACGAGACTTACCACCATACTAGAGCTCGGCTTACAACTCCACGATTGTGAACTCTTACATTTAGTGCTAAAGTGGCTTCACCACATCCACTGTTCTATCTAAAAATATAAAAATCGGTGTTGCCCAGGGATCTTGGGTAAACTAGTAAATAGGCATTGGCAACACACTCCTAACTAGGAGCTACGACGTCCTTGTCCTGAATCGGATGCTATAGACTGAATTCATAGAATGAATCAGGAAAGGTGTAGGTGTAATAGCGCCTTAAGTTTGTTGGCACAGACCAGAGAGTTTGGAAACCGCCGCTCAGACACAGACTCGATTTATTATTTTTTAAGGGGCTATTACACCTTTCCTAAGTCAGCCTCTGAATTCCTCAGAGTAAGGAAACCGCCGCTACGCTACAATAGAGTTAACCTATTTTTGTGTATTTGCCCTGTCCTGGTTACGCTTACAAAACTTACTACCTATGTGATCAAAAAGGACAGAAGATGGGTTCGATTTTGAGCGGCGTTTCAACTAAACTGTCAAATAGGGTTGTATTGAATCTAGTTTCAATCGATATCGATAAACGCAAAAATGAATACTTATAATAAAAATATGTCAGTGTCACAGAAAGATTTGCTATCTTTTTTCTTTGTTTTTTTTTGTGTCAGAATTATATTTAGGTAGAGAGATAAAAAAAAGTATTCATCACACAGCACAGATAGAAATCAGTTGACATAAGAAAAACCTAAGTAAAAATATATAATAAATAATATTTTTATAGAAAAGCAGTAAGTACTGGCGATGAAAGGGCTCGGGCTCAGCTTCTTATCACAGAAATATGCGCACTAAGTAGGTTATCCTAATTCACGTAAAATACATAGCAACGCTGTTAATCCGCCAGGACCCTTAATGTAAAATAAATGAGAGTACAGTGGCGGACACGGTCGGCGTAACACTTCTTTGGTAATACAGTTTAGGGCTGACGAAACCATAGACAAATCTGTTACGGCCTCCTGTCCGCCACTGTACGAGTCTCAAGAGTGAAGACACTGTACGCTAATATATACTGGGTGTTTCTGACAAGGCGTTAATAAATCAAAGGAGGGATTCTGCTCACCATAAATAACAACTTTCCAAAAGCAACATGGGTCAAAATCTCAAAAAAAAAAAACAGTTGTTCCATACATTGGTTCGATCCGCTGACGGGGTCAATGTACGGGACGGCTGAATTTTGTTTTGAGATTTCGACCCATGTTGCTTTGGGAAAGTTGTTAGGTGTGGTGAGCAGAATCCCTCCTTTGATTTTTTACCGCCTTGTCAGAAACACCTTATATAAAACCCTCAGTGCTCTTGAATTTCTCTCTTCAGAAACAGAATAAAATAATGTTCTACTATCCTAATTTTATTATTGACTTACATAAAGGCTTGGAAAAAGAAGCAGGCCTTTGTCCAGCAGTGGGACATATAGGGCTAAATAAAAAAAATTAACAAATCACTCAACAAACAAATTGTATAACTTTTTTTCAATATACATTGGTGACGAACTGACGAATCAATATCATTCCAAAAATGGTTCAAAAATCAGATTCGGATTTGCTGTCTTCACCAGATCGTCTGTCCACCTTCTGAGGGGCCGCTCTGGGCTTTTCTGTGTCTTGCGGTGCGATTCTTCAAGCTAAATAAATAACTAAAATTATTTATTTATTTTGCCTTAATAACAGGGTAAGTGTGAAGCTTAGATTTTTTTGGTAAGTATTGTTTTGTTCTTACCAAAGAAACTTCTGTTTCACTGGGAAAGATTAAAGTGAAATTTCAATAAGTTGCAAACCTCAAAGCATTCGGGCTTGAAGTTTCGAGTTCCAAAAATTTTTGTAATATACTTTTCCCTGCGATCAGTGGCAGTAAACCAGAGCCTGGGGATGTTTTCAGCGTTCGAAAACCTGGAAGAAAATGTTTAGTTAATCATTCATCGACTTGATTATCGATACAATGTTTAGAATTGTTTAAATTTTACATTTTTGGGCTTATTTTTGTTCTAAAGTGAATGAAATTACGTTGGGTACTTATAATAAACATTCTGAAGTATTGTCTCTAATTCTCATATCACTTTTAAGTTTATTTTGTAGGAAAAATACTCATGCGTGAAAACTGATTCTTTCTTCCAAGTTTTCTTTATTTCCATAGAGTGATCTGTAATTGCCATGCAGGACATTCTCCTAATGATTGCTTTTCTTTGTTTAACATGTGTATGTGTTTGGTGTGTGTACACCATTAAATTACGAAATATTTGAAAAAATTAAAATATCTGCTGATGTTTACCTTTGAAAATGCCAGAAACCATAACGCGATATAGAGAGGATAGAGGATTGCTAATGTTACCATCGTAGATTTTTAGTGACTCTTTAATTTTGTAGGATTATAATAAGGAAATAAGATATAATTTGACAATTTCTTTGCATTCACGTGACGTCACTAAGGTTTGATCTATGAACTGAATTCAGTCAGTCCTTATTAAGGACAGTGTAATTGCATTTAGAGAGCTAGCACCCGATTTAGCCACCGATTTAGAACAAAGACGTCCTAGCTCCAGTGTTGCCAACGGATGAAATAGCAATCCGCCAGATAAGGTTCTTCAAGTGATGAGTTACTCCCTCATTTGAGGGGGCTCGTTACAGTGACGTGAGTGAGGACACCTGTGTACCTCGTATAAAACTCGTAAGGGGGCTCTTGTGGGGGGTCGTCACTTTGGAAACCCCTCATAAAACATGAGTGATAATTTTACTTATTTCACACTATTCCATATATGTCCATGAAATAAAATATCTGGGAATTTTGGATGTGAACTTAAGTTTTAAGCTGCATATAAGCACACTAAGCAATAGATTCAGAAAGTTCATATATATATTTAAGATCTTGAGAAATGTTGTTGATCCGCCGCTTTTGAAGCAAATATACTTGGCACTATGTCAGTCAATACTTACTTATTGTATTACGACGTGGGGTGGAGCACTAAAGTCATACCTAATGTCTTTGGAGATTGCACAGCGGGCTGTACTGAAGATTTGTATTTTCAAACCATTTCTTTACCCTACAGCTCAATTGTTTAGCGATTGCGAGGTTTTAACGGTGCGACAACTATATTTAAGAAATTTAATTTTGAGACAACATGCATCCTTAGTTTTTGACGTTACACTTATTGTAAAACGTAGAAATTATGAGTCTTTAAATCCTCCTTTCTGTCGAACAGCATTTGGGCAAAGATTTTTCCAGTTCCGGGGTCCATACATCAATACATAGTATAAAACAAAGTCGCTTCCCGCGTCTGTCCCTATGTATGCTTAAATCTTTAAAAGTACGCAACGGATTTTTATTCAGTCTTTTATAATAAACTAGAGGCTGCCCCGCGGTCTAACCCGCGCAGATTTATAATAAACACAACAATCCAGTTTTTTCCCGTTCTCGTGGGAATTTAGGGAAATCCCTTCTTAATGCTCACCTAAGATCCCCAAGGAACCCACGTGCCAAATTTCAGCTTTCTACGCCCAGTAGTTTCGGCTCTGCGTTGTCTGTCAGTCAGTCAGTCAGTCAGTCAGTCAGTAACGGAAGTGTTTTATATATATTGATAGAGTGCTTTAAGAGGATGGTTTATAAGTATAAAATATGCACAAAATACTAATAGGTTAGGTGGTACGAAGTTCGCCGGGTCGACTAGTTTATAATAAATTAAACAAAATAGTAAGAATATATGAAGATTCAAAATTTAACAGCTTGTAAGATAAGTCCCGCTGCGGGAAGGTTTGGGCCTGTTTTCGGGTTGAAATGCCTCGCCTCAAAAGAGTGGTCATCTCCCTCACCTCATTTCCTCAATCCTCATTTCAAATTACTGAGTATCTCTCCTCAAACCACCAGAAAACCACTTACAATAAGATGTCCCTCTCTAAAAACCGCTAAAATTCCCACAAAGATTATAAAACATGATTAAGGTGGTAACTCTCGGTATGGCGCGAAATTGAATTTTTTTTGTGTTTTTTATTTATTTTGACGAAAGTATTCGTTTTTAATAAATTTTAAATTACTTCGCGTATGTAAAAAACCGTTTCCCACATTGTAATACAACGTTTTTGGAAGAGAGACCTACTGATTTGTGTTTAAAGGTTCAAAGGCCAAAAATCAAGTTCCTTGAATATACACAAAAATCGGCAACTCTGTCTTTCAAAAACGATATATTACATTGTGGGAAACAGTTTTTTACATACGAGAATTAATTTAAACTTTATTAAAAATTTAATGAAAACTAACCCCCTCGAAAAACTTAAGTGACTTATGACTTAACTTAACATGAACATAGTAAAAACCAAGTTAGTGGCGCTAGTGGAACTTATTAATTAATTAATTACATCCTTTTTCAAATAAAGAATATTTAATTTTACTTTGTTCATTGTTACATTGTTCTTTGGTAATAGTCTAGGGCGCACGAGACCATAGACAAATATTTTACGCCGTCTTAGACCACTACTGTACATACATAAGAAAAACCTCATCTTCTAAAATATCTGTTAGTTAACCGGTTACTACCAATGTTGATCAATTATTCTGTGCACAACTGTACATAGATCGCAATGTAAGGAAAAGTAAAACTGATGATTTTAACGTACTTCTTCAAACAAAACCTAGTTCGAAGTGTTTATAATTCTGGTGGACCAATTGAGGATTATTTTTTGGCAAAATTTCAAACCAATAGCTATAGGCGTTCCGGAGATAATTGAAGGTGCCAAATGTTCAAGCCATAATCCTCACTAAGATGCCCTTATACCTCCAGAACCTCTTGATGACCAATTCTGAGATTTGGCATGTCGTGTGGATCAATTGAGGACTAATTATTTAGACCTGAACTAAGTCGATAGGCCCTTCCGTTTTCTTGGGCGAGAGATGAGGATTACAGCTTGAACGTCAAGCCATAATCCTCACAAACATTTGGCTATAACTTCTAAAGTATAAGCGGACTAATTATTTTACTTTGTGGACCAATTTGGATCAATTCATGACTAATTATTTGCATTTTCAAAATTTGTTTTAGCGAAGATTTAAAAGATGAGGATTACAGCTTGAAGTACACTTCAAAAATGGTATTACACTATTTTTTTTAGAATTTAAATAGGACGGCGTCGTTACGACTAACAACCGTTCAAACGATTGAGAAATGTTTGGTCTGTGCCCGCTTTTGCCATGTCTATGGTCTAAAAAACGTCGTCGTGCGGGATTCAAGTCTACGTTGACGATATGTGAAGATAAGACAACAAATGAAATGTTTTCATACAAAAAAATGAAATAGAAAACTTAGAATCGATTTGTCATGGTGTCGATTGTGTTTGAATCAGTGCAAGAACTTTGGAAATAGGTACCTATACCTACCTATAGGTAGGTACCTAGTTATTGGACTTAGTAAAGAGAGCGCGTTAGAGCGCGGGAAACTTCGAACGAGGTTTTGTTTTATGGAAATATTATCATAGCTAGGTATTTTCTTTTATTTGTTACCGTAGGTATTAGATTACCGTTTACTGTGTACGTTTGTAAGTAGACCATGCAATATTGATTGGTACCTATGGAGAGTGAGTGACATTGCATCATCGCATTGTGGTGACCGCGCACCGAAAGACGCAGAGTAGGCAGACCCTTCACAAGGTGGTCAGAAGACCGCTATAGACTGCGGGATAACTCTGGATGAGAGTCACTCGAAACATGACCCGTCGGTGTGGCGATGTGTGGGGGAGGCCTGCGTCCAGCAGTGATCGATTATCGGCTGAGATGGGTGGTGATGATGAACTCACTAACTCTGAGATGTCAAACCGGACGAGAGACCCGTCAGTGTGGTGATGTGTGGGGGAGGCCTACGTCCTGCAGTGGACGCCTTTCGGCTGAGATGATGGTGATTATGAAATCACTAACTCTGTTATGTCACACCGGACGGGAGTCGCTTAAGCAAGACCCGTCGGTGTGGCGATGTGTGGGAGAGGCCTACGTCCAGCAGTGGACGCATTTTGGCTGAGATTAGATGATGATTATGATGATGGAATCACGAAACAATGCTTCCATTTATTTTAATTGTTAATTTTTTATCAATAATTCGACGTTTTCTATAGGAAAAGTTGATAAAAAGGTACTTTTGAAAAACGACCTGTCGATCGAATGATTTGACGTTTAGTCGTCGCAATCCTATCGAAACGACATTCATTTTTTTACGATAATACCGATTTACAGACCAACGACTTCTGAACGATTTAGTGTAATACGGTTCGACGGTTTTGCGATAGGAGCCGGGTCGTCACGGCAAAATTTGAGGATGGGAATACCGTACCGATTTGGTCAATCGCGACGGCCTCGTTACGGCACCGTCCGGAAAAAAATAGGGGAATCAGCAGCTTGATTCCCATATTTTTTCGGGCCGTTACGGCCTCGTATCGACCGCTGATCGTCCGACTTCTATCCTATTCAAAAATGGTATTACACTAATCTTTTTTAGAGTGGAAATAGGACGGCGTCGTTACGATCAACAACCGTTCAACAACCGTTCAAACAATTTAGAAAAGTTTAGTCTGTGCCTGCTATTGCCTTGTCTATGGTAAAAAAAGGTGAGGCAGGTGATTCAAGTCTTTCGATAATGAAAACTTAGTCGAAGTTATGACACCATAATGAAATGTTTCTAAACAAAAAGTTGAAAAGCAAAACTTGGAATCGATTTGTCATGCTGTCGATTGTTTTCGAGTTAGTGAATGCGTAAAACTGCGTTTACTGTGTAAAACTTTGAAGATAGTTCTAACGTCGTATTAAACTTTTGAATTTCGTAACGTGATAATTAGATTGGATTTAGCAGAATTTACCTAAAATGGCCAAACCGGTGACAATTGGTCAACATCAATTAATAGTGGAATATATGGAGGCACACAAGGACTTGGCTCTTGGTAGAGTTAAGTCAAAGGAAGGACGGGAAAAAGCTAAACATTTATGGAATCAAAATTTAATGAAACTTGATTTATTTTATTATTTAATCAAACTATCCGGTTTTCAGACGGATTTATTACGAAATGTATAACGATATTCCTTCTTTAATTTTGCTATAAATGTCAAAAACTTATTAAAAATGATTTTATTTTAAGTTTATAATGTTACTAGTCGACTAGGCGAACTTCGTATTGCCAATAATCCATAAAATCCGCGCGGAAAAAAACCGCCTGTGCGTTCGTACCTTATACTTATAAACCTTCCTCTAGAATCACTCGATTAAAAAAAACCTCATCAAAGCATACTTAAAAGGACTATTAGGGACAGACGCGGGAAGCGACTTAATACTTAAATCAATACATAGTAAAAAATTAAGTCGCTTCCCGTGTCTGTCCTAGTCCTTAAGTATGCTTTGATGAGGTTTTTTTTAATCGAGTGATTCAAAAGGAAGGTTATTGTTATGTTTTTATTGATAAGCTTAGATAACTATGAAAAAAATAGTAGTATTTTTGTTATGCAAATAATAATGTTATAAAGAAACAGTATTTTTGTTATGCTTAGTTTAGATAATAATGTTAGAAATAGTATTTTTGTTACCTATGCTTAGATTTAGATAAGATGTTGAAAAGAAACAGTATTTTTGTAATGCTTTGATAATTTAAAAAAGAAATTAATGCAGATATGATTATTTATATAATTTTTTTATTAAGTGTTTTACAATCCGTATTGAAAGTAGGAGTAGGTACTTACTTAGGTAAGTATCTACTGTATAGAATTTAAAATATTTACTATCTAGAGGTAAAGGCACCTAGTTTTTACTGTTCTGCGAGGTATACTGTAAAGAAAGTTCCGTAAGTATATATGTATTATGAAACGAAAAAAAAGTAAAACATGTGGCGGCGAGCAACGCAGTCACGGGTACCTTTAGACTAGTAACTTAATAAATTATAAGTAAATTTAAAATATATTATAATTTGTTTCCATCCACAATCTGCGAATCAGAGCTTGCTGTGCAGCTCTTCCTTGCAGCAGATCAATATTTGCACGGCGTCGTCTCGGCTCACGGGTTGCTTCAGCATAGTTAGCATCTGCTTTATTTCGAAACCTTAAAGGAATAGAAAAATATTTTAGAAACCAAGTCTTCCATCCTTATTAAGCGCCACTTCGATAAATAATTAATCTTCTAATTTGACTTACCTTTCTGCAGCAACATCATGTTGTATCTGCTGCACTCTCTCTGCTTCCGATTCTTCGGCTGTCAACTCTGGTACAGCAACACGGGCTTTGTTTGCAATATTGTGTAAAACACAACATGCATTAACAATGTTTGCTGACACAAGAGGGCTGTAATGTAATTTCCTTGCAACTAGTAAACATCTAGAAAAAACAGAAAAAACTTTTGTGAGTGTTCTAATTACTAGAAATCTAAGTATAAATAAAGGTTAAATTTGTATGTTTGTAAGTTAAAGCATAACTAAGAGTTAATTCAAAAATTACCTGAAACGAGCTTTTAACACTCCTTTGCATCGCTCAACAACATTACGTGCTGATACATGTATGTTGTAATAGTTGGCTTCAGGGGTTCCTTCCTCTGCATTGAGATAAGGGGTCATTAATATTTTTCTTAATGGGTACCCACTGTCACCTATATTTAAACAAATTATTCTTAATATGGCAATTGTGGTTTTTCATTCAATTAATTACTAACTATACATACATATACTAAAATTATACATGCTTACCCAAAAGAAACATGCTTTCCCCATTTTCATTTCTTTCTTCAAGATATGGTTTTAAGGGGCTATTTTGCCATACCAAGGAATCGTGTGTAGACCCTGGGTAGCTCGGATCTACACACAATATGTTCAAATCCATGTCACAAATCTTAAAAAAACATTACATTTTAGATTTAAGTATGGATGGATTTTCTGAAAGTAAGTTCTTAAAGTAAAAAATATATTAAGTACTACTCACTATCATTACATTGAGAGAATGATACCCTTTCCTATTAAAATATCGTTCCTCATGTTCCGATAGCTTTAGGATGCCAATGTGAGTGCCATCAATGCACCCTACAACACCAGGCATTTTGTATTTTTTATAAAAACTGAAAATAAGAATGTAGATTAAGTATATAAATATAAATATAAATTACTTACTATTCCATAGGTACATAATTACCTTAGCTTTATTGTATCTCTGTCTTCTCTGGTTGGTGGAAAATATACATATTTTTTGAAAATCTCCTCATTGTTTAGGGCCTTTGTGACTTGGGCTACTG
This sequence comes from Euspilapteryx auroguttella, assembly GCA_951802225.1. Taxonomy (NCBI): domain Eukaryota; kingdom Metazoa; phylum Arthropoda; class Insecta; order Lepidoptera; family Gracillariidae; genus Euspilapteryx; species Euspilapteryx auroguttella. The sequence goes on along the minus strand of OX637641.1, from coordinate 12,954,897 downwards.
CTTTGGAGACAGTAGGCTGTGCAACACCGTGATATAATTATGCTGATGCCAATATCATTTTGGTATGATCCCGTAGCAAAGAAAGCTAACGCAACAAGTATCTGAAACCATATATCAAACAAATGTGGAATCTCATCAATATGCAGAAATCTTTCAGATTTAAAAATATCAATACCAGATCAGTCAGAGGGTTGTTGGTATTTCATATCAAAACGACCCTTGTTGCTTATACTAACTTAGATTACTTAGTATGCCAAAATTAAATTACTTACCTTGGTCTCATTACTAAGACTATCATTTCGCCTAGGTCTTCCCATTACAAGGGAAAGGTCATCAATAAGGCCTCTTACCAATATCTTTGTACGGCGATACGTCTTGATGAAATCTTTCTCTGGCATATCAAACGCATTCCATGTAGCAGCCCTGAACCTATTTCGGCGAACACGCAACCTTCTAATATCCTCCCTTTCAGTTTCCTCCAATAATTCAAACGCAAGGAAATTCATTTTACCCTAAAAACTTGAAACTAAGTTGTGTGAGTGCTCACTCAGTGCTTGCAATGCAAAGTTCTTTTTTTTTCTACAATAATTACCTAGGTAGGTACGACGTTTTCTATAGCAAACGTTGATAAAAAGGTACTTTTGCAAAACGACTTGTCGATCGAATGATTTGACGTTTAGTCGTCGCAATCCTATCCAAACGACATTCATTTTATTACGATAATACCGATTTACAGACCAACGACGTCTGAACGATTTAGTGTAATACGGTTCGACGGTTTTGCGATCGGAGCCGGGTCGTAACGACGAAATTGGCGGATGGGAATGCCGATTTGGTCGATCGCGACGGCCTCGTAACGGCACCGTCCGGAAAAAAATAGGGGAATCAGGCTACAGGCTACAGATTTAGTGGAAAATCCACTAAGGTGGCAACACTGTGCTTCGATTGCGACTGACTAAGGAAAGGTGTGATAGCAAACTACCTACGCTGCCTTAATAGTTTCCTAAAAAGGAAGCTAATTTTTTTTTTTATTATTTTTTTATTAACAACTTTATGGAAGTTTACAACATGCAGTAACATATAAAGCCTAAATAAACATAGTATTTAAGTAACATAGAGCCAAATACTCGACTTGTTTTTACTTTGATGTTGTTTTATAATAATAGCCCAAATAGACCACAGTCTGTGCCAGGGCTATTATTGTTTTAATGACTATTAGATGGTGTCGGACGTACTTCTGCTTGCAATACTTAAATTATAGTATTTTAAATCTAATGCAACTTAAAACTAAAAGTAAATTAAATATTATATAAAGGCATGCGGGAAAAAGTTATAAATATATAATAGCTATAAGGGGTAATAAGTAAGTATTTAAACATTTGTAGCTCAAAACAATAATTTCCATATGTTTTCAATATCTGATTGCGTTTTTTCTAATAGATGCGTTTTTAAGTTAAACTTGAGTTTTGAATTAGGTTTAGGTTGAATTAGGTTGCTAATTCAGAGACTGATTCAGGAGAAATGTAATAGGTCCTTTACTTATTACCTATTTTTTGTTTCCGGAGAGCAGAGTGTAGAGAGGGCGAGAGAGAGCTCGCTTATAGGTTCTAATATTTTTTTTACTGGCAATTCATAAATTAAAAAAAATGGGGAGCGTCAGCCATAGATAATAATGAATATAGCGTCAGCAGGCGTCCCCCTCTGCCCGCGCTCCTCCTTCGTCCATCCATCCATTTAGCTATTCTTTTTAATCTATGTCAAGCAAGAAGCAAGCAAAGAAAGCAAGAGAATGTATAAATTTTGGTGTTTTTAGAATCAATATTAATTGGTATTGAAAAATTTACCTAAAATAACGAAAAATAGTTTAAATTTATTAGTTATACCCAAAACCCTTATGACCATTAAGTGAAAAGTACTTACTCATAATCAGAAAATTTTCTCAGTGCTAACTGGGGAGTGCGTGCTTGAAAAGTGAAATGACGGTCGGGGTCTTTTAAGAGTGAGTCCATAATGTGTTTAATCTAAAAACTAAAGTATGTAGTCCCTCTGTTTGTTGCAAAGAGAAACGCTGCCGTTCAGGGGATATTTGTATTGTTACTAGTATGTGGTCATGATGATGTGGGGGTGCGCGGTGGTGGCGGCCGCGCTGTGTGCGTCGCTGACTGCGCGAGGAGAGCAGGTGTTGCTGCTCGACACTACCTCCGAGGCGACGCTGGGGTGGACCCGTTTTCCGTACGGGCCACAAGCTAGTACACCTGGATGGTTGGAGGAGTCATACACCAACTTTGAGAAGCAGATCAACTGGCGCTCCTACGTAGTCTGTGATGTTGCACATCACAATGTCAATAACTGGCTATGGACACCATTTATTGAAAGAAGAAATGCTAATCGTATCTACATTGAAATAAAATTCACTATTAGGGATTGCTCCCTTTTTCCAGGAAATGCACTAAGTTGTAAAGAAACATTTAGTCTATTGTACTATGAGTTTGATGTGGCCACTCGTGAACAGCCTCCTTGGGAGCCAGAAAGCTATAAGCTGGTTGGACGTATAGCAGCAGGAGAAGGAAGATTTAATACCAACTCAGAAGTTGACATAAACACTGAAGTAAAGAGCATTGCTGTGACCAAAAGAGGGGTTTATTTTGCATTTCGAGACCAAGGAGCATGCATATCAATCCTTGCAGTAAAAGTTTACTACATAACCTGCCCTGAAGCAACAGTAAATTTTGCAAGGTTTCCGGCAACACCCACTGGCAGAGAGGTGACTGTGATTGAACAAGCAAATGGCACTTGTGTAGAAAATGCTGAGATTGCATTGGGCGAAGCTGCTCCAGTGTATCTTTGCAAGGGAGATGGCAAGTGGACACTTCCAAGTGGTGCTTGCAAATGCCGGGCAGGCTTTGAACCAGACCATCATAATCAAGTTTGCAATGAATGCCCACCAGGAAAATTCAAATCATCTACAGGAGATGAAACTTGTGTGCCTTGCCCAGATTATTCAGAAACAACTGCTTATGCTGCAGCCGAGTGTAAATGCATACCAGGCTTTTATAGATCCAAAAAAGATCCAAAAAACACACCATGCACACAACCACCTTCTGCTCCAGATAATTTAACAGTGACATTTGCTGATCAATTCTCTATATCTTTGGCTTGGCAACCGCCTCACAAAAATGGTGGACGCCACGATATCACCTACAGAGTTCACTGTACTAACTGCGGGCCTAATGTTGAATTTAGGCCTGCATCAAATGGGCTCAATTCAACCAGAATTACAGTTATAGGGCTAGATCCAGTAACAGAATATAAATTTCAAGTTTTTGCTGAAAATGGTGTTACAGAATTGACTGGAGAACCACCCAGAAAAGTTGAAATCACTGCAGTAACGGAAGCATCAGTAGTGAGTGTAGTGTCCAAGCTAAGGGTCCTCAGCGTTGACAGTGATAAACTGACATTAGCCTGGAACCCGCCACCCATAGACTTGACTGATCCAGATGATAACATAGAAAGTTATGAAGTTAAATGTTTTCCCAAAGAGAGTCATGATAAAAACACAAATGGGACTTTAAAAACTACAAAGGAATCACATATTACACTAACAGGTTTAAAAAGAGATACTGAATATGGTCTAAGAGTACGAGCTAAAATGAAACGAGGTTGGGGTGAATTCAGTGGAATTGTTTATGCAAGAACAGCTTCTGTTTTGGAAACTTCCTATGTTGGAGAAGAAGAAGGGGCACAGGTTCGCCTTGTTGCTGGAGTTATGGTAGCTGTAGTTGTCCTGTCAGTTGTAGCAATTATCGCCACAGTGTTGTTCCTACGTTCTCGAGCTGATGATGAATGTGATAAAAAGCAGCCAAATGACTGCAATGCTCTTAATTATCGAAATGGTGAAGTTTATTCTGGCCCAGATAGACCTACAAAGACAAGCAGTAATGCTACTACTCCACTTTTTGCTGGGACTGGTTCTAGGACTTATATTGATCCACATACTTATGAAGATCCAAATCAGGCTGTAAGGGAGTTTGCTCGAGAAATTGACGCCTCTTGCATCACCATAGAGGCAATAATAGGCGGAGGTGAATTTGGTGATGTTTGCCGTGGAAAACTCAAGCTACCTACAAATTGTGGGCAAGAGATAGATGTTGCTATTAAAACACTTAAACCAGGCTCCACTGAAAGAGCTAGAAGAGATTTCCTTGCCGAAGCATCCATAATGGGTCAGTTTGAACATCCCAACGTAATATTTTTACAAGGAGTAGTCACAAAATGTAATCCAATTATGATTATAACGGAATTCATGGAAAATGGGTCCCTTGATACATTTTTGCGTGCCAATGATGGTAAATTTCGTGTACTTCAGCTAGTTGGCATGTTACGCGGTATAGCTACCGGAATGCAATATTTATCAGAAATGAATTATATACATCGAGACCTAGCTGCGCGTAATGTACTCGTAAATTCACAGCTGGTTTGCAAGATTGCGGATTTCGGTTTGTCTCGAGAGATAGAATCTACAGCTGATGGTGCCTATACTACAAGAGGTGGTAAAATTCCTGTGCGATGGACAGCGCCGGAAGCAATAGCATTCAGAAAATTTACATCTGCCAGTGATGTTTGGTCAATGGGAATCGTTTGTTGGGAGGTGATGAGCTTTGGCGAGAGGCCATATTGGAACTGGAGCAATCAGGATGTTATCAAATCGATTGAGAAGGGGTACAGATTACCCGCGCCAATGGACTGTCCTGAAGCCGTATATCAACTCATGTTAGATTGCTGGCAAAAAGAAAGAACACATCGGCCTACATTTTCTAGTATTGTTAAAACGTTAGACAAATTGATTCGTTGTCCAGATACTTTAAGAAAAATTGCACAGAACCGTTCTGCAGATCCTCTTGCTGGTGATAATCCCGAAATGATACAATTCTCTTCAGTAGAAGAATGGCTCGAATGTATTAAAATGTCACGATATATAGAAAAATTTCGCGCAGCTGGTATGACTGACATGGATGCAGTCGTAGATTTAACAGTGCACCAACTGGCGTCTTTGGGGGTCACTCTTGTCGGCCACCAGAAGAAGATAATGAACAGTGTTCAGAGCATGCGAGCTCAGATTCGGGTCAGTGGCCCTTACGGATTCCTGGTTTAATATTTCTTGTGGTGTGGTCACTTATCCAGGGCAGTTATTTATTTAAAACTGCTACAAAAATGAATGTATATAAATGATCTCCCAGTAAGACTTTTATGCGTGTGGTATATTTCAATATTGAAATACAACTATATTTTTCTAAGAACTGTCATAGATATACCAATAGAGTAAGAAAAGTTTCGTTCATATTTCATTCATTACTAATGTTCATAATTGTCTTTCTTTAGACCTTTTATAATGTATGTAAAAGTAAAATAAACGCCTAATAGTTTTAATTTCTACTGGCCTAATGTCTTAGTTGTCTACAAAATGTACCGTCTCTTATTACAACGAACAAATAATTATTTTATAACGGCAGCTTTTAACGTCGACTTATTTTGCACAACTAAGTGTTGGATATTATTGTTGTATTAATCATCTGATAGTGTAATTTGGGATTTTTTGTCATTGTAGTTACTAACTATTAGTTCCTTTAAATATTAATCAACCTTTGATTTAAATTAACCACAGTGGTTGTTTTAAAGTAAAACTTTATTTTGTCGATAAAGGGACATCTATGATCTATCTAGAAAATAGCAAACCTTAAATTTACGTAATCAAGTGTTAGCGCACTGGTTCCCTGCAGCAAATTTTTCCATTATATTAGAATCAAATAATAGAATTAAACATTATATTAGAAAAACATAGGGCTCCTTTTTATTTTGATGAGACTGATGAAGATAGAAAAACAATAGATATTCCATTTCGTATCTTTGTATTCTTTGACAAGTAGGTGTAGGTAGAGTGCGCGCCAGCTAAATCTGCGCGCGACTGGGGGCGCCACTGTATACGTACATTACGTACTTAACCCGGCAGCAGAAATAACCAATGGCTGATTGCTAATTTGTTTATGATTTGACCGCGCGCAGACTTTAGCTGACACGCACTTATCTCTAATATTTTGTGGACTTTGGTGTCCGTATATTTAAATTTAATTTTGATAACAATAAATAAAATAAAATATAGGTAATTTTTTAAAAGTTCAAAAGTAGTTAGCAAATAATCTGTAAATCTAACGATATAGAAGTTTTTGATACACGATTTATTTCTTAAAACACTGCCACTTGTAAACATTTGATAGGTACATTAAAATTATTGTGATTTTGTAACAAACGTGTACTTAAATTTCTAATTAGTCTTAAATTTAATTTCTTAGATAACGTTTCGATAATAATCAGGCATCATAGCGAATGCGCAAACGTAGACAATTTATTTACCCGACACGGGACACCATCACAGGAAATGAGTTGCTGTATTTAGTAGAGGCAACCGAACGCTTTGTTTTTGTTACCGGATTCAGGCAGGACACAGAGTTGCCATGTCCACATACGTGCAGTGTGCAGTGCGTGCACGAACACGCATGGCTTGTGTTTCACACATGATACCAGTGTACGAGACGCAGTACAAACAGATTTTTTTTTAATGTTAACAGACATTGGTATATAATGTACTTCCTAACCTACTCCTACTACGTTGTAGTTCCCGGCTACCCCAAAACTTTTAAATCGAAACCAAGTCGAAGCAACCGAATAGAAAAGTACCTTCTCTGCACAGGGTTGCCTACGCTGTCCCACTGCTGGGCAAAGGCCTCTTTCCTCCCCTTTCACACATCCGTGTCGTAAGCGGATTTCCAAAAGGCCCTGTCTTGCGCTTCCAGTGCGTCGGTCCATCGCTTCCTGGGACGAACACGTCGTCTCTTGGCGTGTCTCGGGACCCACTCAATGGCCTTTCTTGCCCATCGATATACCTGTTACCCTGAGTGCTACACAATACATAAAAAAGTCCACGTTTGCGCAGCCTTATATAAGTTCTTAGTAAACCTACTTAACTCCGTATACGGGAACGTATCTTTATTTATTACATAGAATAGAACCCTCTGTACATAGAAAAATAAGATTTATTTACAATTTATAAGTAATATTGTTTATAGGATTTTTTAAACGTTTAGTAGGCGTTCATTATTTATTTTTTTTATTACAATAAAATTAAACTAGTGATAATATACCGGATATTGGCAACATAGAGATATGGAGCTTCGCTTAGTTTTAATTATTTGTGTAGATTCTAGAGATTTATCTACTTATTAATAACTTATAAGAACGAGAGACAGCAATAATTTACTCATAATAATATAACATAGTAATTTTTTTGTAATAAATAAAATAATAACATTGCATTACCATACTTTAGGTATTCTAACAATATAATTCAGCTTCAGTTAGCCCTCAATGCACTGCAAGACGTCCAAGATATTTTATAAACTATATACTTAATGTACTTGCTTAATCTAATACCAATATTATAAAGAGGAAAGATTTGTTTGTTTGTAACGAATAGGCTTCGAAAATACTGAACCGATAGGAAGCTACACTATCCCGGAGTGACATAGGCTATATTAGATTTTCAAAATAATTAGGGATCCTTACCTAAACTCAAATAATGTTACCGAAGGTGCAAATTTTTTCCCGTTGTTTACATATTTTGACAGGTAGTTTGTTTTTTTATTCGCCCATTCTAGGCAGTCATAAGAACAAAGTCTATAGAGCCAAGTCTTAAACATAATTATATTATATTCTATGGCGTAACGAAGCTAGCCGGGAAAGCTCGTCTTTTATACTTTTAACCGATTTAAAAAAATACATAATAAATGGCTGCTCCGTGGCTCAGTTGGCAGAGTAATGTGGACTGAGTAAGCGTGTGCACTCGGGTTCGATTCCAGGGTGGTGCGACTATTGATATGATGAATATCGATGGTTGTTTCCGGTCCGGGTGAGATTTTTGTCTCTGTGTGTTTTTCGGGCACCCTAGATACAGGTTCTTCCTAGTTAGGGGCTCTGAGTGTGACGTGTTATTATTATTATTATATATATATACTGTTATTCGGAACATAGTAAACATATATCATATCTGACAAAACATTATTTAAAATCAGTTCTGTCGTTCTTGAGTTATAAATCGTGTTACTTACTTACCCGACTTTTATTAAATGTAAATACTTTACATACGTAATAAATATGTTAATTTTTTTTGGAAATTATTGTTCTATTTCGATCTGCTAGAATTATAGTGTCTGTCTTGTCTTGTTTGACTAGCTAGATTAAGCTTGTGAATATTTTCTTTTACACCTGCTTAGCGAGAAAATATAATACTGGCAAAGAAGTGTGGGGCGTGGGTCATGGGGCGCACCAGCGAATGTAAGCAGCTATTATATATAATGATGCTCTGCCAATTTTGTGATTATTTGTTCTATGTAGGTTTTAAGAAATATTTAATGTTAGCTGTGCGATGTCCATCCATAAGTTTATCCTTGTCTTTATTTTAGATTAACATAACAATTGTAATGTTTAATTTAGAGCGCCTTAGACAAAATAATCTATTTTGAAATAAGTTTAATATATTTTAATTGAAGACAATTATTTTGTAAATCACTATCAAGCCAGTCATTGCGATAAATGACCTAGTTGTTTGTACTTCACCTATAAGCTTTAGTGTACCTTAGTAATTGTTCAATATTATGTAGTATTGGCATATTTTCTACAACAGCGGTCAACTCTCGTATGCGATACTGAACTTGTGTAACATTTCTCATATTATGTTGTATGAATAGGACAGATTACCTATGATAAAAAAAACAAAACACTGGACTTGGTGAGGACTATAAAGAGACACGGTGAGGTGATGTGTGTTTTAGGTGTTTTGTTTTTAAATAACTGTTTTTACTGTACGGACTATGGTTCCTCTAACAAGGAATAACGTTTTGTTTTTCAAATTAACCCCTTGCACAATCGGGAAGTGGCGGAAAAACGCGGAAAATGGAGAAGCATTAAAAATAACAAAATTATTCTTGTATTGTATATGAAAGTATCTGCAACAACATGTTTGTAAGCTACTTTTTATTGTCTAAAATTGAATAATTTTAAACTAACATGTAATCAGTATGCCGGATAAAAACTGTGTTTTTTTTTCATTTGAGTGTAATTATCCATATCTGAAATTAAGATTTGTATTGGATTCTTAAATATTTACTCTTAGGAACCGTTTTATTTTGACAGATTTGACGAAAAACTTAGGCTTAGATTTCTTTATTTTATTCGAGATAATATTTTTTTACTGGCATAAACTGAAGGTCCACTGAATTTATATGGTATTTTTGAATATGTAATATTATACCTACTTACTCATATACATTAGTCCAATGTTGAAAAGTAAAATTTTCGTTTAAGTAAATTAAATAAATTTTCTTCTTTTTTTTTACATAAGAACCTAAATTTCAATTAAACCATGTTAATCATTGAGCTCAGTCACTTCACTATACAAGTATACATACAGCGCTGTACGTATGCGTCAAATCGGGTAGTTCTGATTTTTTGGATACTTGTTTATAATGTTAGCTGTTAGCCTAATGAATTATCAATTATCCAAGATTGTGACCTCAAGCGCCGAAAGCAACCTTACCAAAAATCAATAAAACTTTTTATTTGTTGATTAAACCTTAAATTTTAAAGTAGACTATATTTGCTACGATATGATATCAGAACCGTCTCTGTAGGTAGACCCAATACTTTCCGAGAGAGGACAGTATAGTCAGGCAAAAATATTAACAAAAACTCATGCTGTCGCCCCCTAACCGCAACCATGCGACAGACTACTAAATCTTAGCAATTACAATGATTTTGATGTCCATCGCCTGCAAACGTCTATAGGTCAAGTTTAAAATAATCATTGAAAGCTCAAAATAAAATTAGAACTAGTCACGCGTAAGTCAAATAGTTTTTGTTTTGTTTTATACTTTTCAAGTTAAGAGCGTTTATACGATGCAAAACTAGCGCCACTTTCCGATAATTAATAAATATCTTCTAAACCATGGCCGGAATAAAAATATGCGACTTTGACTCACGACAGACTCGTGGTCCCCCTGCGTTGCCCCCCTGAGGGGGGCCACGAAGAATTTGCTTTTTATTCGTGGCCCCCCAGACTTGCACAATTGACCTTCGCATGCATGTAATGAAGGGTTTTCAAAGTGACAGATAAGAAAAAAAAAGTTTCATAATACGCCCGTAGATGGCGGTGTCTTCAGAAATATCAGAGAGATGGGAAATCGAAGTTTAGATCTTAATTTCACTCACTCCTACAGTTAAATTTTATTTGTTATTTTGAGCTATTCAATCATTCATTTCATCTTGACCTATTGCTCCTGGCAGAGCGCCATCTGATAGCGGCGTAATAAAACTTTTCTTCCCTATTTGACATCTCTGAAAAAAAAACAAGTTTTATTACGCCGCTATCAGATGGCGCTACCAAAAACTACAGCTGAAGTTGAAATTAATCATTAAAAGCTTCAAATAAAACTGGAACTCGTCATGCGCCAGTCAAATAGTATTTGTTTTGAAAGTTTAAACTGATTTAAATTACTTTCCTATCTCTATTACGCCATATAACGCCATCTACGGGCGTATTACGAAACTGTTTTTTTAATGTCACTTTGAAAACCACTCATTACATACCACATGCATCCGACGACGGTCAATTGCAAGTCTGTTGCTACGAGATGATGATGATACGAGTAAAATGCAAATTCCTCGTGGTCCCCCCAGGGGCGCAACGCAGGGGGACCACAAGTCTGTCTGTGAACAAGCGAGGGTCTTAATCTCACCCGTGGCAGAATAACTTTACCCCAGTAAAAAACAGTACCTATATAAGTTGTACATAGGTACTGCTTTTTTAACCCCCGAATGAAAAATTCAGAGGGGTGTTATAACTTTAACGTGTGTATCTGTCTGTCGGTCTGTCTGTCTGTCTGTCTGTCTGTCTGTCTGTGTATCTGTCTGTGGTATCGTAGAGCCCAAACGGCTGAACCGATTTTCGTTTAATTTTTTTTGTATCATAGATAATTTCAGGCCGAGTGTATTTAGTGTTATCTGATGAAGATCTGATCAGCGGTTTGAAGATGATCAGCTCTTGAATAATGGATGAGAGGATCTAACTAACTTCCTTATGTCCGATCGAGTTGAAATTTGGTACCATGTTACATCTATGATATAGAAAGTATTTAGTAAGGTAACCATGGCCTGATCTGCCGTTTGAAGATGTTTAGCCCTTGAATAATGGATGAGAGGATCTAACTAGCTTCCTTATGTCCGATCGAGTTGAAATTTGGTACCATGTTACATATATGATATAGAAAGTATTTGGTAAGGTAACCATGACCTGATCTGCCGCTTGAAGATGATCAGCTCTTGAATAATAGTGGCGGACACGATCGGCGTAACACTTCCGGTTTTTCTGTATTGCAAAATAGCTCTTGTTCTTTGGTAATACAGTCTAGGGCTGACGAAACCATAGACAAATCTGTTAAAAAACTTCGAAGCTAGGTAATGTTCGTAAGGGGCGCTAAATAACACGCTAGCAGTCTGAGCACTATCATAGTACTTGTAAGCTGGAAAATGTTTGTAAGGCGCACTCACTCGCGCACTAACTCGCGAGTAGTCCGAACGCGATTATAGTACTTGGAAGCTCGGGAATGTTTGTAAGCCACAATCAGTAAATCGCGGGCACTCTAATCGCTATATCTGTACTTGAAAGCTGGGGAATGTTCTGAAGTCACTAACTCGCAAACGTCTGAGCGCTATTATAGTACTCTGAAGCTCGGGAATGTTTGTAAGCCTCAATGACTGAATCGCGGGCACTCTAAGCGCTATATCTGTACTTGAAAGCTGGGGAATGTTCTGAAGTCACTAACTCGCAAACGCTTGAGCGCTATACTTGGCAGCTCCGGAATTTTTGTAAGCCACAATCACAGATTCGAGGGCAGTTTAAGCGCTGTATCTGTACTTGCAAGCTAGGGAATGTGAAGGTCTGACGCCCGAATACTTTTATCCCGTTTATTCAATATTATTAAAAATAATATCAACCGTTCCCAATATTCCCGTGGGAATTCCGGGATAAAAAGTAGCTTATCTCCTTTCTCAGGCTCTAGACTATACATTGTATAGATTATAGTGTGCCCCCGCGGCTTCGCCAGCGCACTTTCCCTTGAAACATAAAATTCCCAATATTCCCGTGGGAATTTCGCGATAAAAAGTAGCCTATGTCCTTTCTCAGGCTTTAGACTATCCATATACCAAATTAAATCCAAATCGGCTCAGTAGTTTTCTCAGGAAAGCAGGACAGACAGACAGACAGAGTTACTTTCGCATTTATAATATTAAATTAATTAATAGTATGGATTAAAATTTGGTACAGTGTTACTTCAATGATATTGAAAGTATATGTTAAGGTAACCATGATATTTTTAGGATGATTAGCTCTAGTTCTACTTAAGTTGATGAGGGGTCTGACTGGGTCGGGGTTTTTAAATTTTTAAATTTGACTTATATTCCATCTGACGAGTAAATTCACATATAAAAAAGCAGAACCTATGTACTTAAGGTACCTAATTTTGCTGACCTAATCAGCTAGCTTTTTTTAAAACCCACTACTTCAATCTGTAAAAATAATACAATTATGCATCATAATTGCCCAGCGGACAATAAATAATGTTCGGATTTTTTTTATTGACCAGCAATATACCGCATTTCAATAAAGAGGAACTTTACGACTAGAGATCAGTAGGTAATCAAAAAGTCAACTTTTCGAGTTGATGGAATCATGATGGTATAAAAAAAAACATCTTTGTCTCACAGTCAACTGTTGAGTAATTAATTAAAAAAAAAATAACAATTTTGACACATTAAACGCGCCTCTTCTCCTCGAGGTCGAGAACATGGATTTTTATTAGGCCCCCAAACCTAACAACATACACGGTAAGTTTTTTATCATGGAGGAAAATTTAACACACGGTAGGCATAGTTATTCAGGACCGATTCCTGAATACAAAATTGAAAAATAATGTAGCATCAGAGCAATGACCTTTTTTTTTAAGGCGGGGAAACTCCTAACGAGTACCCTGCAGCCCCGGGGAGAGCCGCCGGGTTATGTGGGGTTCGCACCCACTAAAACCCCGCCGGTGTCCTTCTCGGCTGATAGCAGGAGGGTCGCGGGAAAGCCAGAACTTAGGAATTCTCCGCGACCCCCCCCAGCATTGGCTGTGTAGCCTCTTCACGGGGGGACAAGTCCCCCCTGAGCGCGGGTGGCTCTTCCTACGCCCGACGACGGAACTGGACACCTCGTTCCGTCGTCCTTCTCGGGGCCGTTATGTGACTACACGAGGCCCCCGCCTCGTGCACCAAACGACCCCGGGGTCCTGCAGCAGTGCTGCAGGGCGGATCGGGGGGCCTGTCGGCCCCGCCACGGCGTATGGCTGGCCACCGTGGTGGGACCTTTGAGGCCCCGCCCGCTCTCCTCCTCAACCGCCCCATCCAGCAGTCGAGCGGGAGCAGGGCTTGTCACTCCCCACATGGCACCACGTAACGTGCCATGTTGGAAGTGTCAAGTCCCCGCTCCTTCCTCCTCGACCGCCAGGTGCTACCAGCCGTTCCACCTTGGCCGCAGCACCCAGCGATCGTGTGTGACAGTGCCCTGGATAGGACACTGCCACCCTCTCCTACGGGGCATTGTGAGCGCCCCATCGGCACGCCCATTGCGGCAGCGACGGCGACATCAAGCCGACCGCAAAGCGTGGAGAAATGACAGCCCGGCATCTACTCCCCTGCGCGTTCGGATCAGCCGGGTAGACCAGTGATCCCAACGGTTGGCGACATAGTCATCAAGCCAACCGTGGGCAGGACTATTGTTCCCGGCATCTAATAACGCAGGGTTTCTAATCAGCCGAGCCATCAATCCCCACGTGGACGTGCCATTGGGAAGCTCCCAATCCCCGCACTCCATCTCGTCGCCATCCTTCGCCAATCTCTCCTCCTTCTTTCTTCCTCCCCTCATTTGTCTTCCTCGCTCAGCAGGGCTTGTTAGTCCCCCCACGGCGCTGAGCAGTTCGACGTGGTGGAAGTCTCAAGCCCCGCTCTCCTTCTCGACTCACACTATGCTCTCTGATAGGGCAGAGAGCATGTGGAGCGCCACTCCCGCCAGATTATTAGCCACCGGACGATCACACCAAACGGGAAACGAAAAGTGTGATTGTCCGCTGTTGCCCAGGGTGCACCGCGTGGAGGTTCTCTGGCCAGCACCCCTCAGAGCAATGACCTACGGTGATTTAGCTGGCGCCAGACGAGTCAGGAGGTGGAGGATATGCGTAAGGGAGGGATGAACAAGGGGTCCATCGGCCTTAAATAATTTTTTTTAATTAAAAAAAAAAATTAGAGTAAAAAATATTTTTTTTTTTTTTTAATTTATTCGAGTTATATATATCGTGCGAAGACTTAGTCCCTAAAGTTTCCGCCACGATAAAAAAGTAATCGTGTATTATTAAATTTATTATGTCAAAACCGTTTCTACTCCACCTTTTGCAAGGCAACAAAATACCTACAGACTGAAGTACCTATGTAAGTAATAAGTACGTACAGAACAAGTAGGTATGCAAAAAATCAAAAGTACCAGATTTGACGCATTCAAGCCCATAAATTAATTATTAAATCATCAATTTTACTGGAGTAATTAATAACAATCTTGATTTTTGTAAATATTCTGATGATTTTAGGATATTTTAAAGTTGTTTTATTCTAATTTCTTTGCAATTTAAGTTTTAAAAATTAACAGTAAATATCTTTTTTTTAATTAAAACGTTATAAAAAGTTAAATAAATTTTCAAAAACGAACTATACATATGTCATTAATAGCTACATAGTAATTTATAGGTAAGCAATAGAAAAGTAATATGAATATTTATTGTTTCGGGTTTTTGATACTCAATGTAAGTAATTAAGTCTGTCAAATAAATCGGTGCTTTAATCACATGTCAGACTAAATTAAACGCTCTTTTGAACATGACGAAAATATGAACTAAGGCTCTAAGGTTAAAAATAATTTTATAGCGATGCTAGCGTCAATCACGAAAATAAATTAATATCTCAGAGTAAGGAAACCGCCGCGTTAATATCTTCTTAACCAGAGACGTGGTATATCGCTCGCTCGCTTCGCTCCTAAACTATGGCCACATAGAATATATATTACTTACTTACACCATTGTTAAATACTAAGGGCTCAAACAGACGAGCGACGCGGAGTCACCGAGTGCCGCGCGGCGTCGCGTGACTGGAGGATTGTGCGGAAGCGTCGCTCCTCTGTTTGAGTCCTAGGAAAGATTATCATAATGTGACAGTGACACATTATCAAATACCCACGGTTCATAGATTTTTATTTTTGATTTTTATCAGCGCTAGTATCGGCTAAATGGGCTTAAAAGGTTCCTTAGTGCCCTAGCGTACGTTATTTTATCAATGTAAAATAGTCAAATATACTTACTAAGTATAAGTTTTTGGTTACAAATTTTACATGCTTCGGTTACATAAAATAAAAACTTATTAATTTTGATAATTTAAAGGTAAGTACGCTAAAGCAGTGGTTTGCAAGACAAAGTGATTTTGATATTTTTGGACAGACCCTACTGCAATTCTTGAATGCTAAAAATTGTTTTAAAGCTATATTGTGTAAACTCACTTGTCACAAGATAATGTAAATAATAACGAATGTGCAAAAAAAAACGTGTTGTCCAAGATGATATTGTATATTGTCGACAAAAGCAAAATTAACTGTAGATATTTGCAGTGACATACCAAGCATAGCCTATTTCTAGTAGTGTGATAGATTTATTGAAATAAGATTTAAAAAAAAATGAACAAGGGCAGGAGAAAGCGTGAGAGTGATGATTAAAGGTGCAAAGCGGTATGCTCTTGGATAATAGATAGGTATTATAAGATCTTGCTTGTCTGTCAATCTTACAATCAGGATATTTCAGAATTATCTGCAGTTAGTTTTATGCTTCTTCCTCCGCGCGTCGTTCTTGATATCGCACTATTTTTGAAGAATATTGTCTACTCATACATAATCGCTCGCACGCTTGGCTCCTGTCTTTTCCTGTAGCATTTGTATGTAGTTCAAAATAACCATTCTCTTAAAAATTAATTTTTAAAGTAGTTAGTGCCTTCAAGTTTGCGTAGGTACAATGGCGGTCAAGGACGGCGTAACACTTCCAGTTTTTCAGTATTGCAAAATAGCTCTTGTTCTTTGGTATCAAAGTCTCGGGCGCACGAGACCACAGACAGATCTGTTACACCGTCCTAGACCGCCACTGTACATACATTTTTTTATGGATATTTATTATGTACCTATCAAGTATTCAAAGATCCGATAGGTACAGTCGCGGTCTAGCTCGCCGTAACACTTCCGATTTTTCTGTATTGCAAAATAGCTCTTGTTTTTTGGAAATACAGTCTAGTGCTTACGAAACCATAGAAAAAATCTGTACGTCCCCCTAGACCGCCACTGTACCTATATTTTTTTTTAATGAAGGAATTTTTTTTTAGGTGAATAGGTACCTACATGGTTATCAAATCGTAAATAAAACGAAGGTGCTTTATTATAAAAATTAATTTTTAAGGGTTCATAAAAACATCTCTTCAAATTTAATGACTCTATTTTACAAGTACTTACCTATAAAGGTAAATAGATAAACTGTAAGCTTGGCTATAATTTATGTATAATAAAATATTGATATAAAATTTTGTCTTTATTTTGTAGATTTATTTCGGTTATTCCCAGTTGTCGCCACTGGCAACGTCCCCACTGGGGACAAATGGGAAAAGAATTCCCAGTTGTCGCCAGTGGTGACAAATGGGAAAAAAATTCCCAGTTGTTGCCAGTGGTGGGTTTTCGTATTTTAATTGCTTTTTTAAAGAATTTAAACAAAAAAGAAGTTATGAGTATCATATATATACGGGTAAGTTCTTAGAAAATTTTTGAGACCAAAAACAATTAAAGTAGGATGAAACCCATTGGAAAAGGTAGAAAATATAACAAAAATGAAAGAAAATATAACAAAAATGAAAGAAAATATAAATTACGGGCGATCTGATGTCGGAAAGGCGGAAGGGGTGACTTTTTAAGGGTAAAAAAGGGCAAAACTCGATTTTCGGTAAAACTGCTAGTCCTATGAAAAAAAGTTAAATGACAAAGTTGAATGTAATAAAGAAATCTACAACTTTTGTATCTACCGCAAAATGTATGTGAAAAATTCTAATAATCGAGATTTTGGTTTTTTATTTTTATCTTTTGCCAAAAAATATACACTAACGAAATTGGAATTTTCACTTTTTGACATTTTTAAAGGTATCTACCCTGGTCTATCAAGATAAAAGTTAAATTAAAGGAAACAATCAATTACGATCATGAATTGAGGTTCAGTAGTCTCGCTAAAACTCGAGAACAGCAGGGCTGATTAAGCTGATTTTGGGTTTGTCATAGTCCAGTAAAGGTTTAAAAGGTAATGAAATATTAAAAAAGAGAGGGAAATTTAAAATAAAAATTAAAATTTTCCATTAATTAAACCGTTACATTATCTATTTCTATCAAAAAAATACTTAGTTTTTAAATTCGGACAGGCAAAATAACAATAGTTCATACAGCCAAATCTTCAGTTGTTAGGTTGTGTTGTTGTTGGATCCTATGGTACCCCAGTGGTACAAAGGGCCTTCGTGAGACGTCGCCATCCGCCCCTGTCTTGCGCCTCGCGCTCCGCGTCCCTCCAACTCAGCCCGGCTGCCCGCAGCTCGGCGTCGACGGTGCGTTGCCAGGTGTGCGCCGGCCGGCCTCGGCGCCGGCTTCCACACGGCCTCCACGTAAACGCAGCCCTGACGATGTTGACGATGTTGTCATGTAGTTAGTGTTAGGTAGTTAAATAATAATCGTGTTAAATAATAATGTCAGTTGTTAGGTAGTTAAATAATAATCGTGTTAACTTATATTCTAAGGTAAGGCGATAGGAAGTTAGCCGGTTTAGCTAGTTATAAATAAAATTATCACGATATTTACACAATCATTATCATATTAAGAGTTTCTATTCTAAATATTGCCTATAACATACAAATTGTCAAAAACGTAACCGTTTTTACTTGTTCTTGTTACAAAAGAATGAGAATATGTAGCTGGATACTGTAGGATCGGCGGACAGTAAAACTTGGTAGAAAAAAATTAAACGATGTTTATTGAACGACGCCTCGGTTAGTTATTCTTTTCAATCTGGTAATGCTATGCATAACAAGTTAAATTTTGATAAAGGCGACATTTGGAATAGAAACTCATAATATAATGATTATTTGTTAATTTTATTTAAAATGATTGTATTATTCTTTAATTACCATTTAAATTTGATACTCCTCTTTTTTATTTAATTGTTATGGTAAAGCTAAATTTAACATACGAAATCACGCCACTAACAACAACTGGGCGACAGGTGGTGACAAATGGAATTTTTTTTCCCATTTGTCCCCAGTGGAAACGTTGCCAGTGGCGACAACTGGGAATAACCGATTTATTTCCACCTCTTACCTACAACACTTACTGAAAAGGACGGACTCACTGCGATTTTCAAGACTCGACCGTTGTTCGTCCCGATAATTATTTAGAAAATTACACACAGATAACTCAAATTTAAAAACCCCCGACCCAGTCAGACCCCTCATCAACTTAACTAGAACTAGAGCTTATCATCTTAAAAACATCATGGTTGCGTTACCATATACTTTTAATATCAATGAAGTAACACGGTACCAAATTTCAAATCGATAGGACATGTGGAAGGTAGTTAGATCCCCTCATCCACTATTTGAGAGCTGATTATCTTCAAACGGCAGATCAGGTCATGGTTACCTTACTATATACTTTTAATATGATTGAAGAAACACGGTACCCAATTTCTAATCGATAGGACATATGGAAGGTGGTTAGATCCCCTCATCCACTATTTCAGAACTGATCATTTTCAAACGGCAGATCAGGTCATGGTTACCTTAGACCGCAGAATTAGTTTTTAGCCTATAACTCCAAAACCTCTAGATGCACAAATTCGACACTTCGCGCACTAATCCTTCGTTCGATGCACTGAATATTTGCATTTTCAAAATTTTCGATGCCGTGACTTATTCGGCCCCACTGACGCACACGATTCAGATTTACCAGATTTGTACCGTTTAGATGTAACGAGCGGCTCCGACGGTCCATGGTACAGTCACGGACTAGGAGGCCGTAACAGATTTGTCTATGGTTTCGTCAGCCCTAGACTGTATTGCCCAAGAACAAGAGCTATTTTGCAATACAGAAAAACCGGAAGTGTTACGCCGATCGTGTCCGCCACTGTACTGTAAGTTGAATGTTGAGGGCGACTCCGGATCACCGGTAAGTGCAATTTCTCTTAAAACATTCGAAAATTTTTATACGGGCAGACCTTTGTTACAAACTGTTTTTAACCCCCGAACGAAAAATTCAGAGAGGGGTGTTATAATTTTAACGTGTACTGTATCTGTCTGTCTGTCTGTGTATCTGTCTGTGGCATCGTAGAGCCCAAACGGCTGAACCGATTTTCGTTTAGTTTTTTTTGTATCATAGATAATTTTAGGCCGAGTGTTCTTAGCCATGTCTGATGAAGATCTGATCAGCGGTTTCAAGATGATCAGCTTTTGAATAATGGATGAGAGGATCTAACTAGCTTCCCTATGTCCGATCGATTTGAAATTTGGTACCATGTTACATCTATGATATAGAAAGTATTTGGTAAGGTAACCATGACCTGATCTGCCGTTTGAAGATGATCAGCTCTTGAATAATGGATGAGAGGATCTAACTAGCTTCCTTATGTCCGATCGATTTGAAATTTGGTACCATGTTACATCTATGATATAGAAAGTATATGGTAAGGTAACCATTACCTGATCAGCCGTTTGAAGATGATCAGCTCTTGAATAATGGATGAGAGGATCTAACTAGCTTCCTTATGTCCGATCAATTTGAAATTTGGTACCATGTTACATCTATGATATAGAAAGTATTGGTAAGGTAACCATGACCTGATCAGCCGTTTGAAGATGATCAGCTCTTGAATAATGGATGAGAGGATCTAACTAGCTTCCTTATGTCCGATCTAGTTTAAATTTGGTACCATGTTACATCTATGATATTGAAAGTATATTTTAAGGTAACTATGACCTGATCTGCCGTTTGAAGATGATCAGCTCTTGAATAATGGATGAGAGGATCTAACCACCTTCCATTTGTCCTATCAATTAAAAATTTGGTACAGTGTTACTTCAATGATATTGAAAATATATGTTAAGGTAACCATGATATTTTTAAGATGATTAGCTCTCGTTCTACTTAAGTTGATGAGGGGTCTGACTGGGTCGGGGGTTTTTAAATTTTTTTTTATTTGAGTTATTAACAGTATTACAGTGGCGAAAACTGTGTAGCAGATTTACTATCGCGCATGGCTGGCTATAGCGTAAAGAAAGGTCAGTCAATAGGCCCATACAGCATGGGTATGAAAGTACATAAGGAAAGCAATGACTTTTTTAAATAATTTTTTATTGAATCGTGCTCCCCAATTACATATGAACTAATAGCGTGATTTAAGGCGCATGCCTGATTTATTTGAACGCCGCTTTCGCGCGACCCTAGCGCTTAATGTTACGCGGCCGAGTTGCGAACATTTCTTGGCGCGATATTTAAATCTGATTTTTCGCGCGAATTAACTTGGGTGTATCGTTACTATGATTTATGGGTTTATTGAATTGTGATTACGAAATAATATGATTTATCGATGTTATGTAATTTTTTTACTGCCTAAGTAATAGGTTTTATTTTTATTATAATACTTTATTAGAAACATAAAAAAAAAATGTTCAGAACTATAACTATCTAACTAAATATCTTACCTACTCATAATATACTAAATAAAAGGTAAAGTATGTTTATTTTAACTAATGAAGTCGTTTAAAAAGGATCGTCGGTCAGAGTTCAACACTGCAAAATACAAAAAGTTGGTTATGACTTTTTGTTTACATCAAAGGTAAAAATTAAAGACGCATTTCAATATTATAATTTTTTTGTATATTTTCAATTAATTACAACTGTTTTAAGATAGGAAACAATTATTGCCACAAATAAAAAATTGACGATCTTACTTGATTTTTAGGCTTTGAGAGTGATTTCAATATATTAAATCAGCTTTTAGGTTTTTTTTTATTTTTTGAGGACTGAATTTTTCAAAATAGGTATATACTGGGTGTTTCTGATGAGGCGGCAATAAATCAAAGAATGGACCCTGATCACCACAACCAACAACTTCCCCAAAGCAACATGGGTCAAAATCTCAAAACAAAAATCAGTACATTGGTTCGATCAGCTGACGGGTCAAAGTACGGGAAAGCCGATTTCTGCTTCGAGACTTTGACCCATGCTGCTTTGGGAAAGTCGCTAGCTATGGTGAGCAGAATCACTCCATTGATTCATTACCGCCTTGTCAGAACTGCCGCGCTAACTATAAATGCAATAACTCGATCCTGGCGCTTTGGAGAACAACGCGGTTAAAGTTTTGAACTTTATATTCATTATAACTCATGACCTATGAAACGTATCGACATGAATCTTAAACTAACTGAAGCGAAACAAATACAGAACTAATTCAAATATATAATATGTATAAATATTAAGTAAATAGCCTGTAATCGTTAAAAAAGTGGTTATAATTAGGAATGTTCCATGGAACAGGCTAACATCACTTGTCATAAATACAATAACTACATTACTAATTGTATTTATCTTTAGCAAAGCAACATAATTGTTGTCAAAATAATTCACTGGCTTAATAATTTTTAGAGATAAATACAATAACTGTTAAGGTAATTGAATTTATCGTTAGAATCATCCTTGTTATAAAGTTGGAAACCCTTGTGAAACACAACAATATTTACATTTATTTCATAAATATTATAGGTTTTATAAAATTAACGAATATTATGAAGAAGAAAAAATTGTGAATTATGAACATCTAAACTTATGTTCAGTACAATCTAACTTGAAAGTATTTTAGTAGAAACGGTATTTGTATGCCATATTAAGAGACCTATGGATTTATAGAAAAAAATTTAAATTACCAAATGAAACAAGTAAAATTAAAAAATAATACAAATACAGTGAAATTTTGATTAGGTGAGATAAAAACCAATCTGTACCTCAGAAGCATAACACTGTAACTGACATTTTTGCGATTTTCACTTTTTGATGGAATCCTAATGTATTTGACGAGCTCTTTCGAATGCGCTTACTCCCGTGGCCGTAGCTAGCCTGAAAGTGCCTTTTTTCGATTTGCATTATAGTGTAAATACCTTGCCTGATGAGAAGCATTAAACTGTAAGAGCGTATACTGCTTTATGCTTCGAATTAATTTTATTGCATAACATTGTATGTACCATCTTACAGTTTTATGCTTCTGAACTATATCCGATGCATAATACTGTAACTGCGCAGATACCGTGTTTTGCTTCGAAGCAAATCAAGATGCATAACACTGTATTTTTGCTGTTACAGTTTTATACTATTCAATTAAATCCGATTAAGAGGGCGTGGTTTAACGCATCTTTATATAAAAACTGCTAGTTACGCGGAAGTTGGACGCGGAAGCAGTCTTGGCCGGGTATCAGAGATAAAGAAAATAGAAAAAATTGTATCTAAATTGACAGTTTTTGGCATTCTTAATTCAGTGATACTTACCATACACGTAAATATACACGCAATCTTGTTTTAAAAATAAATGGTAAAAAAAGTCCGTCAACGAATGCTTCCTCATACTCTCAACACAACAACTTCTTGCAACAACTCCATCAAAGATAGATTATACCACTGTTGCTTCTTCTTTCTTCAAATTTAAGAGCTAGGCTCTTGTCGGTGGAGCGTCTTCCACATCTCCCGTTTCCCTGCCAGCTGCTTGACCTCTTGATACGACACGACCCCTATCTTTTCCTTTATTTGATCAAAGTATCTCCGTCTTGGTCGTCCCCTCTCTCTTTTCCCTTCAATCTTGCCTTCAATAATGTTGGCGATGAAGGTGTCGTGTCGTAACAGATGCCCAACCATCTTGCCCCGCACCACTGTTGCAGCTTAATAAAATACCGACAAAACTCATTACCCATAGACGAAACCATACAACGTCACTTCCACGCCATACCTTGCGAGTCGCAACATACACGGGTAAAAGAAATATCCGGCGTGAATATCCTGGACTAGAACCGAAAGAAAACTGCAAAGAAAATGGCTAAAAGACATTCAATGAAGACCTTAATTCCTCACTCCATTTGCCAAGCAATGATACCTTTACACATGTTATCAACACGCGGTCACGCTACAGTAAGAAAACAAAACAAAAGGGTTCTCCAAGATTGGAGCACAATTCTGACCCTAGATATAAACATCTTATAAAAAAAAAGTTTATATCTAACACCAGAAAAGATACATACTTACTCCAATCCCAAAGTCTCGTCCTTTTTTCGATTCTCTTTCAAGCCTGAGGATGGTCGCGCACGGATCTTATCTCAAGTGTGACATCACATGCATTACTGCCAGGCAAACTAAATTGAAAATTAAAGTCTTCATTGGTCATACTACCGTACAACCATTTGTTTTGCAATACTTTCCTAGGAAACTTGGTATTTATTAACCAACTCTGATAGTGCCCGCCGATCCTTAGCACATGCTTTCGTTGCTGATTTACCCGAAACACTGCAGCAGTTATGTATAATCTGTCCTTGATGATGCTGCTGTATCAAACTGCTCGATTACTTTGAAAGTATTAAGAAACATTAAATCAAACAGACGTCATACAATTTACATTACAATCAATATCCGAACAGCAAATCTGTGAATTTCTAAGGTAACTTTTAAGTATCGGTCCTGTTTTCTGGCGCAGATCTACTTCAGATAAACTTTCAGACTGCATTTAGGTAACATAATATAAAAACTCTGGTTTCTCTCCCTATTTGCTAGCTACCAGACCCTGACATCATGAACTGCTTATTGTGAAATCTACAACGTTAAACTCATGCTACGTCGTCGCTAAAGTTCAAACTTCCTATAATGAACCTTTCATGACCCCACTATGCGTGTGACTACAGGCAAGGAAAAACTAGTGGCATTTTATTTATAAAGCTCAAAGCAGGCTTAAACCTTACTAAAACTAATCTACGCCAGAATATAAGACAAGAGCTCAAACTTCCACAAGATACAATATATTTATTGCTCTAAGTGTACAGGAAGATCTTCTTGTATCTTGTATCCACGAGTTATACTACTAATCAGTGAGCCACTGCAGACTCAGAGCACAACCAAGAACAATGTTTCGCCTACCCTGACATAATGGAATCCTGATTCCAAAGCGCTAGGGACCTATGTCTCATTCATGCAACAGTTACTTAAGGACCCCATATGTCCCATATTATTTTATATTCAACCATTTCTTAATCATTCTCTATAATGTTCACTACATTAGGTCACAGATTCAGACAACATCATTTAAAACATGAAATTTCACTCAGAAAGTACATAATATAAATTATTGACACAGATTTAGAGTTGTAACGGTTCTGAATGTATGTTCTACAGTGTTTTTTAACACTAAAGTTGTTTATTGTACTTTGTTTTCTTAAAGAAAATACTGTAACTGACACCATTTCTCACCGGATTATAAAAATAATCTTAGAAGCATTTTAGTGTATGTGATGCATGTTTTTACAAAAGTACCTGAAAAACTATATTTTTTCATAGGACTTATTTTTCTGAAAATTGTTTTGAATTAAGAGATAATTGCTCTATGTTATCAATTAAACTCAAGATGATTATAGCGTCTAATTTTGCGTCTTATTTGCGTCTAAAGTTAAAAAAACATGCTATTTCAAACTTTAAAACGCTCTCCTGTAAAATTACGATTTGCGACTTACAGTCTTATGCTTCTGAGGTACAGCAATTATTACCGCTTAAAAAAAATTCTGTCAGGCAACCCACATTTTAAGAGAAAATTATCTTTCTCGGTTTTAAGATGACTCGGTCGATAAAGTTTAAACAATATTCATATAAAATTCTGCAATAAGTTTTCTTAAATTAAATTACGAAAAAAAATTTAGATGCAAGCAAAAAGTTATATCAAAATTAAAATGTGAAGCACTTTAGTAAAGTAAAGTAAAATGTAATTTTACGTCGCAGACTTAAAAAAAAAACTAACTTTCATCGATAAAAAGTAAAGTTCTTTCCGTTTCGAATTAAGATTATTTATTAATTTATAAGTGACCGTTCTCGGCATTTACAGACATGGTCACTCAAATACTCCCTTGGTTCTATTTTTATCAAAGGAAACTTTTAAGAAAAGTCTATCAACATCAAAAAACAGTCCCAGAAAAAGCGTAAACTGTAGTTTTACGTGAAATTTAACTATGGACAGCATCGACAAAGTCATGGAAATCTAAGACTTTTTTAATCTTAGGTCAGGGCTCGAAATACAGTATCAGTGTCAGTTTTAGTCGCAGTTAATTCACTCTTTCTAAGTTTAATACCAAATCCTAATTCAGAGTCTTTAATAAAATGTTATTGCATTATATAATTTGCCCTTTTCCTTAGTAAATGATGGGAATATTACTAATTATTAGTACAATAAGTCACACATATTGTTTTTATGATTTGCAAACGAATATTCCAATTTTGAGTTCTTCATAACATAAGAGGCACAACTTTATAGTTATTATGCTTATAACTAGAAATGTATGCGTAGTTCAAAAATTTTGTCACCATAACTATAATTATTGTTATTTTGATAAGTAAAGCAGTGACAAAATTTAAGTTATTGCATTATTGCTTGCTGAAAAAACAGGTTCCTGAAGGTTTCTTAGAGAGAGTTGTAGATCTCGATTAGCTGATTCCGAATATATGTAACTCAAAATCGTCAAAAATCGAGCCATTGCACTCTCAGTTAGCGCGGCAGAGAAACGCCTGTATATTTCATTTAAGTAAATACTCACACGTAAATAGTTTATTAATTTAAAATTTTAACTACAATAAGATATAATAAAAATATCCCCTAAATTACAATAGATTTAATATTTAACATGACGACTCCACTCGTCTATTCCAGTTTTTAACCCCCGAACGAAAAATTCAGAGAGGGGTGTTATAATTTTAACGTGTACTGTATCTGTCTGTGGCATCGTAGAGCCCAAACGGCTGAACCGATTTTCGTTATTTTTTTTTTTGTATCATAGATAATTTCAGGCCGAGTGTTCTTAGCCATGTCTGATAAAGATCTGAACAGCGGTTTGAAGATCATCAGCTCTTGAATAATGGATGAGAGGATCTAACTAGCTTCCTTATGTCCGATCGATTTGAAATTTGGTACCATGTTACATCTATGTTATAGAAAGTATTTGGTAAGGTTACCATGACCTGATCTGGCGTTTGAAGATGACCAGCTCCTGAATAATGGATGAGAGGATCTAACTAGCTTCCTTATGTCCGATCGAGTTGAAATTTGGTACCATGTTACATCTATGATATTGAAAGTATATGTTAAGGTAACCGTTTTCAATTCCGATACTGATATCGGACATTACCACCAACAAGTTCGAAACCATTAAGTCGGAGCTTATTAAGCGTTTGTCTGCCTCACAAGAACACAAAGTTAAGCAACTTTTAGTGCACGAGGAGTTAGGCAATAGGAAGCCTTCGCAGTTTTTAAGGCACCTCATGCACCTCGCAGGCCCGTCAATCCCAGAAAGTTTTATAAAAACTGTATGGAGTAGCCGACTTCCGCAGAACGTGCAAACGATTGTCGCCTCCAACACAGAAATGTCGCTGGATAAATTAGCGGAACTCGCCGACAAGTTAACGGACATTGTGTCGCCGAACCCACAGGTCTTGGCAGTTACCCTGAGCACCACATCTGCAGCGGCATACGTACCAGCAGGTCAGTCAATCCAGATGGAGACCATGGCTATCCAGATCGCAGAATTGACCAAACAGGTCTCAGCCTTGACGTCAGCCTTTAGTCACGACAACCGACGCTCCAGAAACAGGTCGAGAAGCTCATACTCGCGGTCGCCGTCCAGGTCCCGCAACCGCTCACAATCCAGAAGTGGCATTTGCTGGTACCACTGGCGCTTTGGCAAGGACTCCCGAAAATGTACTAAGCCTTGTGAGTACGACACGGGAAACGCCAGCGGCAGCCATTAGTAGCGGCGAACGACTGCCAGACATGTAAAGGCCGCCTCTTCGTAACTGACCGCAAAAGCAAGATTCAATATCTTGTCGATACCGGTTCAGACCTGTGCGTATATCCTCGTAGCATGACCAGCGATCGACGCACGAAGTGCAAATACGAGCTCATAGCGGCTAATGGCACCATCATCGCAACTTATGGCTTTCTCCAGCTCAACCTGGACCTAGGGTTGCGAAGAGACTTCTCCTGGAAATTCGTGGTGGCTGACGTATCTAAACCGATTAGAGTCGTCGACCTGTTAAGTTTCTACAACTTACTCGTCGATTGTCGCAATTATCGCCTGATAGACGCCGTCACTACACTGTCGATCTCCGTGCCCCACCACCAGCAATCTCAAGATGTACCAAATTTTTTATTGATAGGACAAATGGAAGGTGGTTATATCCTGTCATCCATTATTCAAGAGCTGATCATCTTTAAACGGCAGATCAGGTCATGGTTACCTTACCAAATACTTTCTATAACATAGATGTAACATGGTACCAAATTTCAAATCGATCGGACAAAGGAACCTAGTTAGATCCTCTCATCCATTATTCAAGAGCTGATCGTCTTCAAACGGCAGATCAGGTCATGGTTACCTTACCAAATACTTTCTTTAACATAGATGTAACATGGCACATGGTACCACATTTCAAATCGATCGAACATAAGGAAGCTAGTTAGATCCTCTCATCCATTATTCAAGAGCTGATCATCTTCAAACCGCTGATCAGATCTTCATCAGACATGGCTAAGAACACTCGGCCTGAAATTATCTATGATACAAAAAAAACTAAACGAAAATCGGTTCAGCCGTTTGGGCTCTACGATGCCACAGACAGACAGACAGACAGATACACACGTTAAAATGATAACACCCCTCTCTGAATTTTTCGTTCGGGGGTTAAAAAAAACTACAATTAGGATTAGGAATTCTTAATCAACTATATGCTTAAGGCATAGTGAAAACAAAGTCACTGCGCGATCGCACGTTTACTGGCCATACATAGATAGGGATTTAGAAAGAATGTGTAACTCGTGCGAGGTATGTTTGAAAGAAAGGAAAAATCCACAGAAAACGGAACTTACCCCTTGGACATGGCCGGAAAAACCGTGGTGGCGGCTTGATCTAGATTTCCTAGGGCCTTTCAAAAATAATTATTTTTTGATAGTGGTAGACTCGCACAGTAAGTGGATAGAAGCGAGTCATGTTAGTTCTACAGGAGCCGATTCTATACCAATATTATAAAGAGGAAAGATTTGTTTGTTTGTTGTTTGTTTGTTTGTAACGAATAGGCTCCGGAAATACTGAACCGATTTGAAAAATTCTTTAACTGGTAGGAAGCTACACTATTCTCGAGTGTCATAGGTCATAGGCTATATTAGATTTTCAAAAAAATTAGGGGTCCTTACTTAAACTCAAATAATGTAACCCAAGGTGCAATATTTTTTCCGTTGTTTACATATTTTGACAGGTTTTTTATTCGGCCATTCTGGGCAGTCAAAAGAACATAGTCTAGTAGTAGTTTAGTAGTATCTTATATTCTATGGCGTAACGAAGTAAGCCGGGACAGCTCGTCTACAATAAAGCAACTGCGCGAGATTTTCGCAAGATTCGGACTGCCTCATGAAGTAGTCACGGACAACGGGCCCTCTTTCACAAGTTAGAATTTTCAAAATTTTTGAACAAAAACGGAATAAATCAGTAGCGCAGTAAAGGCGCTGCCGAAAACGCGGTAGGTGTTTAAATAAAGCATTGACCGACGACGGAGTCGCCGCGGATATAGCTTTAAGGTGGTATATCTCTCGCTATGGCGAGAAATTCAAATTTGTTCGTGTTTTTTATTTATTCTGGCGAAAGTACTTATACATTTTTAATAAAGTTTTAATGAATTCGCGTATGTAAAAAACCATCTCCCACATTGTAATACAACGTTTTTGGAAGACAGACCTACAGATTTTGTGTCCAAGGGGTAAAAGGCCAAAAAACAAGTTCCTTGAATATACACAAAATCGGTAACTCTGTCTTTCAAAAACGATATATAACAATGTGGGAAATAGGTTTTTACGTACGCGAATTCATTTAAACTTTATTTAAAATGAATACTTTCGCCAAAATAATTAAAAAACGTGATTTTTTTTTATAAATTTCGCGCCATACCGTGAGTTACCGCCTTAAACAGGTTTTTATTGTCCTATAGGATTAAGCGAACATAGCACTACAAAAAAATCACCGAGTGAATTGTTAATGGGAAAAAAATATTATTATAATTGTCGATCGTGGGCGGGCCACTAAAAATAAAATAGGTAAGTAGGTATTTTGTTTGTTTATTATTTTAATGGCACTACAATATTGTAATGATTACTCAGATTCTTCTAGTAACATTCAAAAAGAAATAAGTAACAATATTTAAGTATATATATTAGGAAAAAAAATAGTAATAAAAAATAGGTAGGTAGGTATGTATACATAATTTTATGAAGGTAAAACACGATGGACTAAAATTTAGAGCTTGGATCAGCATAAAGTAGATAGACGCCCTTTTTTATTTCCTACCTAGTTTTTATAGACAATATTCCTGAGCAATATTCAATGTATTGTATAGACCTCAGAATAAGGACTAAAGCACTTAGTCCTTATTCTGAGGTATAGACTTAATATCAGGTACTAGTATTAGTACAGTGGCGGACACGGTCGGCGTAACACTTCCGGTTTTTCTGTATTGCAAAATAGCTCTTGTTCTTTGGTAATACAGTCTAGGGCTGACGAAACCATAGACAAATCTGTTACGGCCTCCTAGTCCGTGACTGTACTATAGTAAAGTACTACAGGTGACTTTGACTTTGGTGACTTTGAATTCAAAATTAATTTTTGGATATATATCTCTATATATATATATTCTCTTTACATAACGATTACAAATAAAATAAATTTTATAAAATTAGTTCACATTTCAAAAAGTTATAATAAATAAAGAAAAAAGCGCTTTTTCGTTCGATGTTACATGCTACGTCCTTCACAGCCATGTCAGTGGCGGACACGGTCGGCGTAACACTTCCGGTTTTTCTTTATTGCAAAATAGCTCTTGTTCTTTGGTAATACAGTCTAGGGCTGACGAAACCATAGACAAATCTGTTACGGCCTCCTAGTCCGCCACTGTACAAAAGTGTTTTTAATATTTATACAGGGTTTTTCTGACAAGGCGGTAATAAATGAAATGGGGGGTTCGGCACAGCATACCTAACAACTTTCCCTAAGCAACATAGGTCGAAATATCAAAACAATAATCAGCTGTCTGTCCCGTACATTGACCGCGTCAGCTTATGGAACAAATGTATGGAACAGCTGATTTTAGTTTTGAGATTTCGACCCATGTTGCTTTGGGAAAGTTGTTTGTTATTGTGAGCTGAATCCCTCCTTTCATTAATTACCGCCTTGTCAGAAACATCTAGTATATTTTTTAGACGTTATTTTTTTATTTTCTATTTTAATTTTAAAAAGTAGCAAGAGCGATTTCTTATTCTTTACTTATGTATAAATAGGCATTATTTTAATATTTTTTTTGACAACGCCGATTTTTTTTAAACTATTTATTATCGATTCAGTATCGTAGTCGGAGTGCCCTGTTAAAAAATAAACGCTGATTTCAAAGTCACCCTGTAGTATCAGTATGATACATTTCATCGACGAAAACACCCCATATGGGGGGTAACAGACTCAAAGTATGTTTTTTTTCCGCATAAGTAGACTCTGCCTACTTTTAAATTCACAGTTAAAGATCTAAGGCTCACAGAAGCTTAATTTAGGTCGTGATCGAAGACTTAGTAGTTAGGCTGCCTAAGTTACTTACCAAATAACAAAGTATTAAAAAAAAAACAAGTTTTTTTTTGCATTTTTTAA
Organism: Euspilapteryx auroguttella; assembly: GCA_951802225.1. NCBI lineage: Eukaryota > Metazoa > Arthropoda > Insecta > Lepidoptera > Gracillariidae > Euspilapteryx > Euspilapteryx auroguttella. The sequence continues at coordinate 12,923,628 of OX637641.1, read as the reverse complement.
AGATTTTCAACGTTACTACGAAAAATGCTAATACTTACTTTATAAAAAAAAAATGTTTTATTGTTAGCTTTTGAGTTGTTCTTTAAAATGGTACCTTTTTCTTTAGAGATTATCAACTACCAAAAATACCCTTCGCTTTTACCTTTTGATTAAAGATTTCAGTTTAACCCACTTTTAATAAAAAATAAGGCCAATATTTAATTATTTTGTTAGTCATTTAGGTAGCCTACCTACTAAGCCTTCGATCAAGACCTAAATTAAAAGTCCTTTTACGCAAACAGTGGCGCCACTCTAGATTTTTTTTCTAAAGTAAGGCTTTTTTTAAGGAAAGCGGATGTCGGCAACTATCGTCCCATCAGCCTTACATCCCACCTCTACAAGGCCTTTATTAAAGTTATTGAGCGCCGTATATCTGCTCTTCTCGACCAAGCTCAACCACCAGAACAGGCTGGTTTTCGCTCTGGTATGTCAACCACAGATCATCTACATACTTTAAATCAGATCATTGAAAAACATCAGGAATACAACCTCCCACTTTATGTTGCTTTTGTAGACTACTCAAAAGCATTTGATAGTTTGTCTCACGACTCTATATTTCAGTCTCTCTATAGTCAAGACATACATTCATTCCACATCAATCTTCTCAAACGCATTTATAATTCTAGTACAGCCGCTATAAAACTTCAATTAACAGGACCTTCTTTCCCGATAAAAAGGGGCGTCAAACAGGGTGACCTCCTCTCTCCTAAATTATTTACCAGCGTGTTGGAGGATGTATTCAGGAAATTAGAACCGGAATGGGAGAGCAAGGACATTGGCATCGGCGAAGCGAAGCTTACAAACCTCCGCTTCGCCGATGACATTGTTTTGTTTTCCGATTCAGCATCTGAGCTACAATCTATGCTACAACAGCTTAGCAATGCAAGCCTCGAGGTGGGACTAAGCATGAATATGTCGAAGACCAAGGTTATGACAAATCATACAGTGGACGTGGATAGAGTGAGGATCGCATATGTCCAAGAATACATCTACCTCGGCCAAATAGTCGAAAGACGCATGGACAATGCCTGGAAGAGCTATTGGTCGATGAAGGAGCTAATGAAGGGGGACCTTCCCCTTTCTTTAAAACGAAAGCTCATGGACATGTGCATTCTCCCCATCCTTACCTACGGAGCTCAAACTTGGTCCTTGACTGACATGCAAAAGTCCAAACTCGGGGTTTGCCAAAGAAACATGGAGCGCAGCATTCTCGGGGTCCGGTTGATTGACCGCGTCCGAAACACTGAGCTGCGCTCCAATACTAAAATATTAGATGTAGTTCAGAAAGCTGCCCAGTTAAAATGGGATTGGGCCGGTCACGTCGCACGGATTCAGCCGAACAGATGGTCCAAAATAGCCACAGAATGGGTACCAAGAGACGCGAAGAGACGCCGTGGTCGCCCGAAAAAGAGGTGGAGCGAGGTGCGCTGGATAAGAACTGGTGGCAGACCGCGCAAGAGCGAGAGGAGTGGAAGAGAGGGAGGGAGGCCTTTGCCCAGCAGTGGGACAAAAGAGGCTAATAATAATAATAATAATAAGCCTTTTTTTTTTTAAAAAAGTGATCCCTTATCTAGGTTGAGAATGTTTATGTAAAACCGTTTATTGCTAAAAGTTTCATGTATTACTTACTTACTATTTGTTTCGTAAAGTTGCTAAAAGTGGCCACTTTAAGCAACAAACAGTAAAACATAAACAGTCTAAACCTAGATATTATTTTGAATACTAAAAAATACTAGGGACCAAGATTTTATGCACTAGGGAGAACTTTTATTTAGAGAAAAAACCTTACTAAAGTTTTTTTTTCTAGAGTGGCGCCACTGTTCGCGTAAAACGACTCTTAAATTAGGTCTTGATAGAAGGCTAAGTAGGTAGGCTACCTAAATAACTAACAAAATAATTCAATATTGACTTAATTTTTTAATAAAAGTGGGTTAAGACGGTATATGAGTTTTGCAGGTTTTTTAAATAAAGTACCTAATTCTCATAATCTATAGGAGGTAAAGACCTGGAATTTCAATATAATCTTTTTGAGGATATAACAAAGTTTTTTATAATTGTGAAACACGACTGGAATCAAAAAACCTCGATACATTATTTCGTCAAAGATAACCTTTCCAAAAAACGGGAATAGCTAGTTCTTCGAAATTACATACTAGTTTTTGTCAAAACTACCTAGGAATAATGATAATTAACAAAATCAAATTCTGGTACTTAATTCAGATTTGATTTAAAAGTAATAATTAAAAAGATATTCAATATTTATTAAGTACTTTTTCAATAAAATGTAGTAACCGATGTGGGCGACTGACATATGACTGTCCCTTTATTATTTGTATGCTATATCAAAGAGATAGACTCTTCATTCGGTCGTTAGATTCATTTGTCTTGAAATCTTAAATTAAAATATGAAAGCGAAGGGTCTTTTTGGTAGTGGATAATTTCTGAAGTAATAGACGTAGAGAAATAAATCTAATACCATTTTGGAGAACAACCCAAAAGCTAACAATAAAACACAAAAAATAAAAAAAAGTATCTGCATTTTTTTGTGGTAACTGAAAAACGTAAAAAATGCACAAAAAAAAATAATTATTTTGATTTAATACCCACATAAAAAAAAAAAGTAAAAGCAATACTAGGTTATTTTGTTAGTAACTTAGGTGGCCTAACTACTTATCCTTCGATCAAGACCTTAATGAAGGTTCTGTGAGCCTTAGTTCTTTAACTGTGAATTTAAAAGTAGGTGGGGTTTTTTGCAAAAAAAATATTAAAAACATCATACTGAGGGGGTGGTTTGAGGCTGCGACCCCCCGTAAGGGGTGTTTTCTTCGATCAAATTGATCATAGAATACACCCTGTAAGTTATGTTATAACTTCCCCGCACACACTGTATAACATTGCACCCATATAATAATACATTGCTTTACCCAAGTTAGGTTTATTTGCAAAAGATAAAAACCCAAGTATTTCATAAGTAAATTCAGTTTTTATACTTAAAATAATTTATAATAAGTAATTAATAAAAGTAATACTAATGCTATCAGGGAAATATGAATAGCAGAAATAAAAAGATAAAATTTATGGCAAAGGACTAAGGTGATTTATAAGGGGATTTTTGTAGCTAAAAAATTAAATTTTTGTTGACATTTTTAGACAAAAAAGATAATGAAGACACCTACAATACTTAGTATCTTATTTATTTGAAAGTTGGTTAAAAATAAAGTCATTTTTATCAGATCTCTTTGGTAAAAATGCTGAATACAATAAAAAACAAATTTTGTATAATATGTTTAGTATGAAGAAAAATAAACATTAATATTAGACAGTATCTACTCGAGCATTAGCTTCATTAAGCCTCATATGCGTAGGAGAACGCTTGCGTCTTAATTCTACATATGTATAAAATAAACTAGCTAACACACTTATGTTAAGACCTACAAAATTTAACCAGGAAAAAACATAGTCGCCACCAATCACCATGCCTAAATAGGTAACTAAAATGTTTTTGAGGCATCCAATAATAGTAGTTGTTAGAGCACTATTGTGTTGGGTGCACAACATTACACTATAAGAAAGAATAAAGCCCATTACACATGATAACAAGAACTGAATTAAAAACAACATATCACCCCAGTGTTCATAATCAACTGATCTCTGAAGGTCACCAGTTTGCCATGCAACCAATGTTGCTGGAACTATCATAAATAAAGCATTATAATACATAAGTCCATATTTTCCCAGTTCCTTTGAGTCTAGTTTTTTCTTCATGTAAACTCCATTGGCTGCTGTAAATGCATCATTTAGTAGAACGAGTGTGTAGCCAGCTGATGAGAAAGACATGTCATCAACCGCAGCTAGAAGTGCTCCACCTACCATGGCTAGCACGCTAGTCTGCACCAGCCAAGGTGCACGAACTCCCAGTACCATTCGCTCTAGGAGCATAGTCATCAGAATACTGAAGCGTCTCAATGCTGTGAACATGGGCAGACTTAGCTCTTTTGTTCCTCCAAGACCTGTTGCCATATTTCCAAGATAAATAAGAGGTAGAGGCCAGATTCTGCGGGCAACTCCAGAGTCCAATGGCGGGTATGAAACAACACTTAAACGTCTACCAAACCATAAAACTGTTATAATTGCCACCATTTGTCCTAAACCAAGCACTTGGTAAGATGGAAAAGCGTAAGTTGTCAAAACAGTTTTATTGACTACAGTTATCATGAAAGATGCAAATGCATAGAAGCCCATACTGAAAAGTTTTTTCAAAAAGGCTGCTCTGTCGGCCTGGGCCTCTTCTTGTACACTTAGACTCGACATTGTGAAGTTCACTTGACTATTACAAGATAAAAATGTTAGGTAGGTACTATTATCTCATACGTCCGTCACATCACTTTTTAGTCACGACTTTTGAGGTCTCACAACCAATATCATTTTTCATGGTCTTAGGGAAGGGATAAATAATTTGTTATTTCGTTAGATTACACAAAACCTTGGAGAGATAATTCATCATCAATGCCGGTCCTTTTCAAACTCGTTTGAGAGGCACTTTGTTCTCTTCGGCGACAGTAAGACCTTAGCTAACACCTGTATCTAACATTGTGTCTTCGGAGCCAGTAACACCCAGCAACATATCACTTCCAATTTTGGGATTTTTACTCGTTTCGGAAACAAACTTAAAAAAACAGAGAAAACTTATAATAGCCTCGTCAGGAACCGATGCAGTGTAGAGACTAATTATTAGATGATTATAACACCACTGCTTTCGTCTCGTCAGGTCTCATTCCAAATCACTTGCTTCTTCTTGCTTGAACAAATTTTACTTTACAGGTACAAACTTATTACCTAAAGCTGAGGTATGTATGTAGGTATTGATTGAACACTCAGAATAACGACAAGCATGCTTGTCCTTATTCTGAGATTGAACACCTCCACAGACCAACTAGAGATACTACGTATAACACACCCCAGACATGTACAGTGGCCGACTAGGAAGCCGTAACAGATTTGTCTATGGTTTCGTCAGCCCTAGACTGTATTACCATAGAACAAGAGCTATTTTCCAATACAGAAAAACCGGAAGTGTTACGCCGACCGTGTCCGCCACTGTACTGCTGTAATATGTACAGTGGCGGACACGGTCGGCGTAACACTTCCGGTTTTTCTCTATTGCAAAATTGCTCTTGTTCTTTGGTAATACAGTCTAGGGCTGACGAAACCATAGACAAATCTGTTACGGCCTCCTAGTCCTTGACTGTACCTATACTCCTTCTGAGGTATACTGAGGGTATACTCCTCAGAATAAAGACAAGCATAGAAACCGGGCTAAAATAAAAAGTTATTTTCATATTGTTACGCTCCTTACTAAACGGCAAAAAGACTATTAGTTAGAGAGAGATAAAATATAAGAATTCTTTGCAAGTTTTCTTCTTGTGGTATCAAAGTGGTTTATTGATGACACTGGTTTATTAGTACCGTACAAAATTAAAAACCAATAATTTGGTACATATTTAATGGTTTGTTTATGGTTTGTTTTATTTTGACGTATAATATGACATTGTAAACATCGGTAGCAGCTCCAAAAGTTTTATGATTATTTTTTATGAAAAAGGTGTGATAAATTGGTTTTGTGATTGTGAATGTTTAACTTAATGTATAACAATCTCTTGTGTAGTGACGGGATGTGAATCAAATGCGTCAAGGAATCAAAATCTTGATGTTTCGGTCTCCTACCATTCGGTAAATAATTTTGTTTCATTGTAGACTTCTGGGCACTATTTTGACTAATAAATTATCAAGAACATCAATTTTACACGCTGTTTGTCGAACTCGTACCTAAATTTATTGAATTATTACGGTAAAACACCTTCTGTAAAGGTTATGATAGTGTTGTGCCAAAATATGTTTAGACAAAAGTTATCGAACCTAAATCATCCGTTCTAACTTAAGGACAAATAAAAATCAGACATAATAATATGCTAATTGTTGTCTTTTTTTTCAGTTTTCAAGTAAATTATATACTAAAAACAAAATGACTGGATGCTATAAAGAGACAAGATTTTAAACATTCACAACATACTGTTTTATCAACAAAGAAGATTTAAGATGGTGAAGATTATAACCTGAAACTGTAACAACAGTTTTGCTGCTGCAATTTGAATAAGTTGGTTGGTGGTAATCATAAAATATTGCCCTTTCAATTGCTTATTATATTTCGTGGTTTCATTTTCGATATAAATCATTTCACTAGGTAGTCCTTTCACCTACAAGGCAACATTCGCACGTTCTTACAAATAACTATTAGTCGATCGATTTAATCGATATCGATTACTCGATTAATTTGAAATTTACCCATGCTCCCATCCCTACCACTCTACGCGCCCATCACTAGCAGCGTCCGCCAAGCCTGTCATTCTTTTTCCGTGCGAGGCAACGAAAGCACGCGTTCGGATCTTGTTCGCAAAAAATTAATTTTTCAAGATACCGAAAAGATCCTACGAATATTTTACAAAAAATTAAGTGAGTTACTTAAACTTTGATGGATTTCATTATCCTCATACTATAAATCGAGAGACAATGTCTAATGTTACGGTAAGTTCATCTGCTTACCTACCTTCAAAAAAAAAAAAAAAAATTTAGACAGAAATTTCGAATTGAAATTCTGCATAAACTTACATTTAAAAAGTGTAAAAGAAATATTTTTGCAAAGCCATAGATTCGAACAAGAACCAGGCTGCCATACTGCCATAGATTCCAATAGGAACGCGGCAAAATTTAAAACTGTACATCAGTTTTTATCATTAAAATAATTTTTTTTGCAAAGCCATAGATTCAAATATGAACCAGGCTACCATACTGCCATAGATTCCAATAGGAACGCGGCAAAATGCAAAAATAATCATAATTTTTTATGTAAGTATAAAAATATAAAAAGCATAATTTTCTTTTTTCTTCTTATTCCAGTAGGCGAAACGCCTTTACAATTTAAGGAATGTGCCCAGAGCAAATATCATTCGAATATGAGGATATATTTCTAGCCGAAACTATTCCCTACAACCCACGATCAGGTCTAAATGAGACTGAATCACCAAAAATCATGATGGCGACATACCAAGTGCCAATTGCCACCACTGCCCCAACAGTGATCACTTTCAATACAGTCACCAAAAACAGGTCCAAGCACCAGCAATAACTTCCTTATTGGAACTAGTAGCGGTTACACCAACCAATTGAACTCGGACCCTGAGGCAAAGTTTAAATTTCCGGAACTGGACCCATAAATTTTATTAACCCTGGGCGAAGCCCTGGATGATGAACTAAAGTTGTGTGATTGAATCTACGATAATCTCTCTCAAATGGCTAGAGAAGTCAAGGAAAAAATCCTTCAGCAATATACTATACCTAGCAACTACATATTGGTTCAAGCTTCAAAGCTAAATACTAAAATACTCTCATCTCAACTTGGACTGACTTCACATCACATCGGGGAGTAGGGCCATGGCCATTCTCCTAACTCAAGATATAAAATAGAGGCAATCAAGATTCTAAGCGAGGGCTCCCGTAGTTCATGCGACCTTTATAGCTCGGAGACACAAGCTCGCATTTAAAAGACCGCACCAGGTCTACCAAGACGTTTTTGAATATCTTTCAGTACAGAAAACGAGATAAAGCACTGTTCAGTGCCAAATTTTAGAGAAAATTAAATTAAGCTTCAAAATTGAATAGCAATGCCTTCAAATCAGGAAGACAGTAGTCTTCCCAGAAATACTGTTGCTTACACAACACAGCCGCCTCTATGAGCTCCACGGGCACAGCTTGGCCGCAGTTTTAGGAAAACTCAGGCCCTCCTCGCTTTGCGAAAAACAAGGGGGGGGGGCGTGCCAGGGCCAGAGTACGAAGATACCACTCGTCAAGTTCCAAATTACAACGACCCAATACCGACGCAGTCGCACGTTTAGAGAACGACCCCTCAGGCCACGTGCTCAACCACCATTCTGGCAGAATTCAGTACAATATTTTTAAAATGTGTTGGTTGTATTGTATATCACAAACAATAAAGGTATCCTTAATTGGATTTGTAACAGAATAATTAAATCTTTTTCTAATTTTCCACTTGAGCAATAATATGTTCCTGTTGTAACATGGTTAGCACAGTAACAACAAGAAATGTCAATCGCAACTAATAATTTGCTAGAAATCGTATCTAAAACCTTTTTGACACCAATTCAAATGGAGGTAAGAGATTTCATTTTAACCTAAAACTGTAATAAATTTGTAAGTAACTAAACTTCATTTCGAAATGGCAGAACAGCATGCAAGCTATTATTACATGGCATCTATTGACCTAAAATGTCTCGTAACTTTTTATTTCTGTCGCTTAAAACTATCGTAAGTACTTACCCACGTTTCCTGTTTAAGGATGTGAACACACAGAATCTTGTTATCCACCTATGATTTCAACCCAATGCCTTATCTTATTGGCTCACGATAGCGCCTAGAACTTTTACTAAGATTAAAGAAGGGGTCGTAGGTCACTTGCGTTCATTTGGTAAAAAATTGGTAAATTTTTGTATGTGACGATATCCTTTACATAGACCGTAGTTACATGGAATATTTAAATAAAGTTAGGTTTACACTCTAATCACTCGAGTGCTTGGGCTTTATTAAAAACTATGAAAATAGTAGCTTATAGCCACAAAATAATTACAAATTTTCAGGATTTAAGTAAGTAGATGACTTAAATATGACTTTATCACTTACAAGCCATAAACGTAATAAAATAATAGAATTGGTTCTGAAGTGTTCTCAACTACCACCGGTTACAATCAGATAATTTTCACAAATGATTGGCATCCTAATGTCCGCTAGCGCAGCATTTTACAAAAGGCTGGTTGAAACCAAAAATACTTGAAAGGCAAAGGTACCTTCTACCTACCTTCTATTCAGAGAATACTATGATAATTATTTTACAGGACCTGAATTGATGAGATAATAATATTAAAAGCTTTTAAAATTTCATTTAAACACAAAAATATGATTCATAAGTTAACATGGACTCGAGTCGTAACTCAAACTTACTATAGTAATTATATGTCGTATTATTAGCAATATACTAAGCCTTAGATGCCCCGAAACTTAAACAATTTGTTAATTTTTATTATGGGTAGATAACATATTAGCGTTAGCTATCAGCTACATTACGACACGAAGTTGCATACAATTTCCCAATTTCAATTAACTTACCAGATATATTTGGCCTTGGTTCGAGAAGCGAAAAATCTAGCTATTAGCATCCTATATTACACGAAATATAATTTAGAGGCAGATCGAAGATTTAATTTAAAGATGCTTTTCAAACATTCTAGCGCAAAACTTAAGAAATACTTTTCTTTGAAACAAGACCCAGATGCTACAAAGTGGCAGATGCATATTTTTTCTATGCCGATCCTTCAGTTTTCGTTTTTCTTAACGGCCTACAAAAAATTACTGAGGACGAAACGACCAGTATTCTAGTATTCCCTTCTAGTACTTCTAGACCTGCCTGTTATCCTCCATTGATTGATATAGTTATTTCGTAATAATCACTTGAGGGCGTGACGAAAACCTATGTTGTCTACTAACAGGGACCGTCACCCTCTCCTACTCACGCTTACCCTGAGTGCCGCAGTATACTCGAGCAGGCAATGCCAGGTCTCATTATCCCCTCAACAGCATCTCATCAGCATCTTATACTAGCCTCACTTTCTAATATTACTATTCAACAATATCAATATAATGTTATTCAATACTATGATTAAATTAGATTCTTTCGAATGTTCTGTTTTTAGTGTAATTACTTTTCCCTCCGACGTCTTCGAAAAAGACGCATCACAGGATTCACAGGGCATCATCATAAGAGCCACCGCTTTATCTCTGCCTTTAGGCAGAAATATTTCTTCGGATGATTGCATCAGCTCCTTCCTTAAAGATGTTATAAACTAATACCCAATCCACCAAAGTACACAGGTACTTGGTAAGTATCCACAATTGGTTCTCAAAAATCTCTAAAAATGTATACTAAACAAGAATGAACTTATCCTAGACAAAAGTAGCTTTATACTAACATTATCTACAGCCTACAGCACACATGGTTGAAAGTCTTTCTCTAAATAACAGATTATTATAAATAAAAATAGCAATGGCATTAGAATCATAAAGTAAATGAAAATTTTATCAAAACTATAGGCGCTAAATGCAATCAAAAGCTATCAACCATTGTTAGTTTTACTTTATCTTACGGTGAATCCGTCTATATATAAGACGGTTATATAACCTTAACTAAATAAATTAGACCTAAATAAGCCAATCACCTCTTAACAACTGTGAAGCGTAACGTCCTCACAGGAACACAACAGCATAGTCAATAAGCATGTGGATCAGGCAGATCCTTGCGGTGTACGGCACACACAGCAGCACGCGACACGCCGCCGCCACATCGGCTGCTCATGCTACCGGCGTCAATCTTGATCAGATCAAAAGACGGCCGCCTGGACCTCTACCTCTAACAAGTTTGCTAAACTTATCAATGTCCTATGATGATTGATTATCAATTTTTTATCAAATCTCTGACCAAATTAGTTCATTAAAAAATATACAATAAGTATATAAGTATGTTATAAATAATGTAGCTGAGTACCTACCTACCAAGTACTTACCTAAGTAACTACGCAATGTAAAACTTTGAAGTACTCTATAAACTAACTATAATGATTACTTTTATATGTTAAAATATAGTGTTTTTAACTAATAAGATGAGTAATATTATTTAATAATTGTAGGTACCTATACTAAGAGTTCAAATAAAACTAGCCAAAATTACATCTTTTTAATTAATATTGTTTCATTATCATGAAAAAATATAGACAAAACAATGTCTCTAAACATCTACCTAGTGAAATGATTTATATCGAAAATGAAACCACGAAATATAATATATGATCAAACGAACTTCTCAAGTGAAGTTCGATCAATATTATATGAGTGGTTTCATTTGAAGATATAAATCACCCTCCCTACCCAAATCCCGAGTTTTGTCAAAAAAGTCAATAAACGACGTAATTTATGCCAGAAAACTATCTCTAAAAAGAATGACAGGCTTGGCGGACGCTGCTAGTGATGGGCGCGTAGAGTGGTAGGGATGGGAGCATGGGTAAATTTCAAATTAATCGAGTAATCGATATCGATTAAATCGATCGACTAATAGTTATTTGTAAGAACGTGCGAATGTTGCCTTGTAGGTGAAAGGACTACCTAGTGAAATGATTTATATCTTCAAATGAAACCACTCATATAATATTGATCGAACTTCACTTGAGAAGTTCGTTTGATCATATATTTTATATCAAATTAATTAAATGTTATTCGTTATCAACTTAATGTTAAAGGAAATAGGACAGCGACATTCAGTGGACGATTCATATTTCATATCTAAGAAAGAAATGCAACCAGAAAATACCATCATCTCAGCTAAAAACGTCTACTGCTGGATATAGGCCTTAAAGAAAATATCGTGACATACAATTTGCCCATTCTGGATAAAACAGGTTTAAGTTTATCTATGTTTTTTTTTCTGCAGATCCTCATAATTGTATATGAAAATTTCAAGTTTAAGTTGCGGGATGTCATCGTTTAAGTTAATATTCTCTAAGATACCGGTTTTCTAAAAAAAAATACGAAGGCTTTAATTAATATATATTTGAATAAATTATTATTATTATTATTGTCTTGAATATAATATTTAAGAACATTTTTCTTGCTTTCTTACAGGCCTCACAAAATACTTTGATAAAAAAAGCTACAGAATATATGAACCGTAAATTTGGGTAAACCAATGCTGTAAACTGTAAACAAATAAAATTCCATGAAAATTTTACTTTGTGATAAAAACAAAAGCGCCATTGTTGCTGCAGGATATCACTTACGTATGTATAAATTGTTTACACCCAGGTTTTATAATACTTACTCTCTTTTATAAGTTTTAATTAAAACATATTATATTTTTAGGTCTCAAAAAAAAACCACAAGCAGGGTTTTTTCACATACAAACAAAGTGATGATCAAGATCAACCCAGGCAAAAACAAACATTTGAGGTGCAGAGTGCAGAGCAAGATTATTGAAAATGAGTGTGTAAAGAAAGAAGCGCATAATTCATACATTGTGAAATTTCCAAAAATAGATTTGTTTTACTTGTTTTATATATACATATTATTATAGGCACACATCTTTTAGTTTTAATTATTTTAGAGCTGTGCTAATAATATCTGATGTGACAGAGTTTTTTATGAACGGAAAATCTTTAGAAATAGGTAAGTATTATTATATTTTTATCAAGACACCCGTTTTATTCATTAAAATAACTTATTGTGTGCAGTAGGTTTCCTGGAAGAAATCGCTTTAATCGATAAGGCACAATTGCCCTTATTCTTTTTCTGTTAAAAATGTTATACGGTTTGTTACATTTTGTATTTTTATTTGCATTTTTATAGCAATAAAGCGTTTTTATCTTTGTCTTTGTTTTCTTGTTATTATAATACCATACAATTACTCCTGAATTAGTTATGATAAGTTCCATAATAAAGAACCATGTCTTGTATAAAAGTATAGACAACTTGATTTAGGACAAGTTATTTTTGCCATCACTAGCTTTTTAGAAAATTAAAAATAAAAAGTCGAACCCAGGTACGGGCAAGGTGCGGAAGAGTCATACGACCCAGTGGAGAAAGTATATTGGTCTCTTTTTAACATATTCAATGGTTGCACTTGAGTAAGTAGCGTAACACAATGATGTGACTTTTTATTTTAGGACTCCTTCTATGCTTGTCTTTATTCTGAGGTATACTCTGATGTACAGTATGTACATAACTGATATGCAATATTGTCTATGGTACTGATGTACTATAGAGAGCTATGTAGCCTGTAGCTTGATTCCCGTATTTTTTCCCCGACGGTGCCGTAACGAGGCCGTAGCGATCGAACAAATCGGTATTCCCATCTGAAAATTTTGTCGTGACGGCCCGGCTCCTATCGCAAAACCGTCGAACCGTATTACACTTAATCGTTCAGACGTCGTTGGTCTGTAAATCGGTATTATCGTAATAAAATTAATGTCGTTTCGAAAGGATTGCGACGACTAAACGTCAAATCATTCGATCGACAGGTCGTTTTGCAAAAGTACCTTTTTATAAACTTTTTTTATAGAAAACGTCGAATTATTGATAAAAAATTAACAATTCAAATAATAATAATAATAATAATTTATTTACATAAAACTGAGGTTTACATGTTTTGCATAGTTAAAGTTTAATCTAATTATCTCTATCTATAACACATTTATTTACCAGCGGGTCTCGCACTAGGAAGGGACCTGTATTGCGAGGCCCAAAAATTAAGTACATAAATTTAAATTTAGTAAGTAAATAAATGGAAGCATTGTTTCGTGATTCCATTATCATAATCATCATCATAATCTCAGCCAAAATGCGTCCACTGCTGGACGTAGGCCTCTCCCACACATCGCCACACCGATGGGTCTTGCTTAGGCGACTTTCGTCCGCTGCGACATCTCAGAGTTAGTGAGTGCATAATCACCATCATCTCAGCCGAAAATCGTCCACTGCTGGACGCAGCTAGGCCTCCCCCATCGCCACACCGACCAGTCATGTCTTGAGTGACTCTCGTCCTGTGTTATATCTCAGATTTAGTGAGTTCATAATCATCATCATCTCAGCTAAAAAGCGTCCACTGCAGGACGTAGGCCTCCCCCACACATCGCCACACTGACGGGTCTCTCGTCCGGTTTGACATCTCAGAGTTAGTGAGTTCATCATCACCACCCATCTCAGCTGAAAATCTTCCACTACTGGACGCAGGCCTCCCCCACACATCGCCACACCAACGGGTCATGTCTCGAGTAGGGTTCATTCCCTAGGGAAATCGTTGGGTTTTGTTCCCGGGAAATTGTGCTCGAGAAAAGTCGAGAACTCGAGCAATCATATTTGAGTCTATGTATTACAAATAAGTTCGTAAATTACGTTAAAGATGGAAATGTATGTACTTTTTACTTTTATAAACATAATGATGATATGCGGTGGAGTCAAGTTTTGTAACCAAAATAGATCGAATCGTAATCGTAATACAAGCGTTTGTATTAACCATTGCTGGTTTCTTTAGGCGTATAAGAGAAATCGACTTTACGAAAGCGGCAATGGTTAACGAAATAGATAAAAAGACAACTACAATTCGATAGTGTTCACTTAAAAAGCTTGACGGTGCTCTGTTTGTTAATATTTTGTGTTTTATTTCATCAAATTAAATTTATAATCTTATGAATTTCAATACCTACATCTGGGTATCAAGTCGCTAACTTAAGGGCTTACACGGCGCGAAGCTGGCGCCACTTCCGAAAGGTATCTTTTAACTAAACCATAGCCGAAATGCGCCTTTGACGCCCAGGATAATCTTGCTTGGAATTTTTGGGGCCCTGTTGTGTGGTTTTCAGGTTCAAAATCTAAGGAATAAACCGTTTGTTGCCAAAAGTGGCCACTTTAGTTTCATAAAATAATATATCTAAGATCATTATCCTAAAAGCTACACAACAGAGCCCTAGAATTCTGGGCAAATTTATCTGGGGCGTCGGAGGCGCATATTTTTGGTTTCAGCCACGGTTTGGAAATATATTTAATTGTTTATCGAGGTGGCACTAGTGTCGCACCAGTTCGCCCCTTAACTAACAATGAAAATTCGATGTCAGTGACGACATTCGAAAATCAATGCGTCTTTTTAAAGACGACAACAGTTCATGCCCCCCGAAAAGCAGCATTAGTTTTCGAATGCTGTCATGTCTTCGAATTTTCATTTTTTATTTAGTTAAGCGACTAAAGAAAGTGAGAATATAATTGGCTAATCCAAAAATTCAAAATTTGATTGTATATTATTGATATTATTATTATTTATTTTATTTTTATTTGGAGCACGTTACTGCATGTTAGATGTAGGTTTTTATGAAAATCTGTTCTATCTTGCGAATGTTAATCCTAAAATATACTTTTCATTATCGAGGCGGGCTCTCGCGATACAGGCCTTCGCCTAGTGCAAGATCCGCAGTTAAAGCTTTTATTTCACTATATAAATAAAGTACTTAAATACTGTATCACTAAATCATACTTGTCAGATAAGATTGTACTTTAATCAATAAATTTTATTTTATTTATTTTATTTTATTTATAATATAAAGCCTTTCTTTTCTTCTATTTTTTTCTTAAAATTTGAACATTTAAAATACATTAACAAGCCAAAGTTTGTGTATTTTTTTAGTTAAAGGTATACTTAATAGGTATATTGAAAGAAGTTCTTTTTTAAACTTATATTTGGCAGAAAAAAACACTTAATTTTTGTTTTTTTTATTATGATTCACATTGTTAATTTTTTTGTCAATTTTTTCATTATTTTAATCGAAAATATATGCAAAAACATAGGTAAATGTAAATTTCTCGACAACCCGAGAAGACCCGAGAAATAAGCCTCGAGAATTTTCGAGACCTTGTGAACCTTGTGAAGGGTCTGCCTACTCTGCGTCTTTCGGTGCGCGTTCGCCACAATGCGTGTCACTCACTCCTTAAAGTAAAAAAAAAAATCAAAACGCCTGACAAAGGTCTAGGCTCGTAAAAGACCTTTCCCAATTTATGGGAAGAACGAGGTGGAATGATGGTCAGTAAATAGGACCAACGTTATTTTGGCATAGGTACCAATCAATATTGCATGGTCTACTTACAAACTATATAAACGTACACGTACACAGTAACCGTACCGAACAAAGAGTATAACTTGCCGCTATGTCTAGCGTTTGTGGACTATGAGAAGGCCTTTGATTCGGTCGAAACATGGGCGGTGCTAGAGTCTCTCCAACGATGCCGGATTGACTATCGGTACATCGAAGTGCTGAAGTGTTTGTATAGCAACGCCACCATGTCTGTCCGAGTACAGGAACAGAATTCGAAGGCTATTCCCTTGAACAGAGAAGTGAGACAGGGAGATGTTATATCTCCGAAACTGTTCACCGCCACTTTAGAAGACGCCTTCAAACTTCTAGAATGGAAAGGGCAGGGCATCAATATTAACGGCGAATACATCACTCACCTTCGGTTTGCCGACGACATCGTAGTCATGGCAAGGTCGATGGAGGAACTCAGCACGATGCTCGAAGGCCTCAACCGAGTCTCCCAACAGGTGGGCCTTAAAATGAACATGGTCAAGACGAAGGTCATGTCTAATGTCCATGTTCTGCCTACCCCAGTTATGGTTGGGAACTCGGTTCTCGAAGTTGTCGACGAGTACGTATACCTAGGACAAACCATCCAATTAGGTAGGTCCAACTTCAAGAAGGAGGTCAATCGCCGAATCCAGCTCGGATGGGCGGCGTTCGGGAAACTACGCAACGTCTTCTCGTCCAATATTCCTCAGTGCCTGAAGACAAAGGTATTTAACCAATGTGTGCTGCCAGTGATGACATACGGTTCTGAAACGTGGTGCTTCACTATAGGGCTTATGAACGGGCTATGCTCGGGATTTCTCTGCGGGATCGAATCAGAAATGAGGACATACGCAGAGAAACCAGGGTCACCGACATAGCCAAGCGGATAAGCTCGTTAAAGTGGCAATGGGCAGGTCATATAGACCGCAGAACAGATGGCCGCTGGGGCCGAAAAGTTCTCGAGTGGAGACCACGGATCGGCAAGCGCAGCGTAAGACGTCCACCGACCAGATGGACGGATGATCTCCGCAAGGCTGCGGGTCCACGCTGGATGCAGGCCACCTGCGATCGGTACAGATGGAGAGCCTTGAGGGAGGCCTATGTCCAGCAGTGGACGTCCTGCGGCTGAAATGATGATGATGATGATGACACAGTAAACGGTAATCTAATACTTACGGTACCAAATAAAAGAAAATCTCTAGCTATGATAACATTTCCATAAAACAAAAGTCGTTCGAAGTTTCCCGCGCTCTAACGCACTCTATTTACTATAAGCCGAGCAGATAAAGAACAGATTTGAAAATGGCGGCCGTTGTATGGGCTGTCTCTCTTCTTAACTCTTCTGTCATATTAATATACGCGAGATAGCATGCGTTCGGCCGCCATTTTTAAATCTGGTCTTTACCTGTGCGGCTTATAAGTTCTACAACTAGGTGTAGGTAGGTAGGTACCTACCTATTTCCAAAGTTCTTGCACTTATTCAAACACAATTGACATCATGACAAATCGATTCTAAGTTTTCTATTTCACCTATTTACATTATAAAAAAGATTAATGGAATACCATTTTTAAACAGGATGGAGGTCGGACAATCAGCGATCGTTACGAGGCCGTAACGGCCCCAAAAAATATGGGAATCGGGTCGGGGTACAGCTAAGGGGTACAGCCATCGTTCGTTACGTAGTAACTTTCTCTATTCTGTGGTAGCGTTTTCCATTTCTCTGGTTCGTGCCCGTGCCATAGACATTTAATTATTTTAGATTTTATTATTTTTATCTCTTTTTATCTTTTAAAGAGTGAGTGAGTGAGTGGTCTGTGAAAGAAACTTGAAAACAACAAGCGACATTTTGAAATTTTTTAGGACTGCTGTGTGTTTTGCCAATCCAGTCAACAAAATAATTTTATAAATTTATGATATTTCTTGCAAGATAACATTAAATAATAGCATTTTACGAAATTATAGATGAAGCTAATATTCGTGCAAACTTTATAGTGCATCGAGTCCGGGTACCGATACTTTCAGGCATGAAGCATTTATGCGCCTAGATAACTGGCTGAAAGTACTTGTACAGTTATTTTTCTAGTTCGCCTCAAGAACTAATAGCTTTTGTCTTTGCAGATAAAGATGGCTTTACCTGAGCAGTTCTCGTTGCGATGGAACGACTTCCATTCGAATCTGTCTCAGGGTTTCCACGCCCTGCTGGAGGGCGAAGACCTGGTGGACGTGACTCTGGCGGCGGGAGGGCAGTACGTACATGCACACAAGCTGATCTTGTCCGTCTGTAGCCCCTACTTCAAGGAACTTTTCAAGGTAGGATTTCTAAACTGTGTTGTCCTTCTAGTGAAAAAATGTTTTGTTAGTATTTCACACATATTATTATTATTTTACACGCCAAAAAGAGAGACCAAAATCATTTATGCACAATACGTCGACCCATTCCACTATATCTGAAGCCCTCTTTGATAGGTTGAATCTCCCTACATTTGCAGATGTAGCAGATCTGACCTGATTGAGGACAGGTATTATTCTTATTCTTTGTATATAACACCTAGCTTAGCTGATAGACTGTTTAGGTATCAGCAGACTATAGATAGGCACAGATGGATGTATAGGGGAAATGCAAATGGCTTGGACAACTGAACAAAGAATTATAAATTAACAAGTTATAATATTACAGGATGCCAAAGAATCTTTTTTTTTGCTTATTTTTATTTTATTTTATTTACTAAAGTTAGCAGACATCCAGTCTTTAATCCAATTACTATCTGTCTATACAGTGTGATTTGGTTGATGCACAAATAAAACCCTGAATAGAAGATCTCATTCTACACATGGGAAAAATATAAAAATAAAAACTCAGGTCAAATTTGAAATTTTAATGGGTATCTTTTCATGTTAGTTGTGTGAATTAGGTCTGTAACTTATGACATATCAAACCAATTTCAATAAAACTGATGCTAAATAAAGGATTAACAATGAATTAATAAAACCTTATCAAATTCAAAATAAAATAATGAACTTATTCTTATAAAAAAATGGGGTCAAAGTTAAAACACAAAAAATTTAACAATGTTTTTATAGAAATATTTTTTTTCTCATTATAAAACCTAATCAATATATATAAAACTCTTCCGTTGCTGACTGACTGACTGACTGACTGACTGACTGACTGACTGACTGACAGACAACGCAGAGCCTAAACTACTGGGCGTAGAAAGCTGAAAATTGGCACGTGGGTTCCTTGTGGGGAGTGTAGGTGAGCACTAAGAAGGGATTTCCCGAAATTCCCACGGGAACGGGAAAAAAAGGGAATTTTGTGTTTATGAGAAATCTGCGCGGGAAAAACCGCGGGGCAGCTTCTAGTAAATTATATGTTTTTACACAATAATATCAAAATTAATTTTATTAGCTTTTAATCTCTGCCTCAATCAGGAGTTTAAGTTGTAAATCTATGATTGTATAAGGTCTTGAAATTAATCCAATTTTTTATAAAAAAATATTATTTAAAGTATTTTATTTTCGAATTTGATAAGGTGTTCAAAAATTCGTTGGTAAACTGTAATTTGGCATCAGTTTTATTTTAATCTGTTTTATATGGCACAAGCTGTCCCAACAAACTTCATATTGCGCCTTACAATTTGTATGGGAAAAAGAAATTTTTACTTTTACTAACTTCCTGTTAATGTTTCCATATTTTCTCACCTTTTAAACCTTCCCTGGACTACTACAACATTTCGAAACCTAAATCAGGTAAATTGGCTTGGCCATTCAAGATATTCTATTCAGGGTTTATTTTTGTGCACCAACCAAAGATTCACACTGTATATTACCGTAAGTCACTTTGTCTGTCACTCACTGGTAATGAAGGTAGATTGTAAACATTGTTGTAAGTCATACAGGCCTTGCATGAGGGGTGAATTTTTAATTTCTACAAAACTTTGGTCTTCAGTTGTCACAAGATCTAATAGATCATGCTCTATTTGTGGAGTAATTAAATCACCATCTTTCTTTGTTCTTAATCAATATCCTTACCTCTATATGACCCAACTTTAGTATTGTTTTTTTGTTGTATTTTTTACTACTGAACTGACTCAAAAAAAAACAACAATCTTCATATGAAGTGGTAAAGTTATTGGGACTCTCAAAAATTTCATTTTCAAAATCTTAATAGATGGGAAAAAACCAATATTCTCCTGAATGGCAACATAGGGTGGAATTTTGTTATGCCACCTGGAGGGACAGTACTCTTAATCCTGGAGATAGAACATTTTACTAACTGAAACATTTTCTTATTTTTGAAAAGAAAGAAATTGCATTCAAACATTAAAAACCTTTTTAAAATGTCTTTGCCACTCCGGAAATCAAACCTGCTAAAATAAAAATAAAACTTAATGTTTATAGCATAGATTGGATCCTATATACTTATTGATATATTTGTGATATACAAGATGTTTCTGACAAGGCGGTAATAGTAAAAAGTAAAGTAAAAAATGATTTATTCAATACAGGATACAAGATATCGCTTATTGAAAGTCAATTAGACTAATCTAATTAATATTGATACCTTATTTCGTAAAGTATCCTATACTGATAGAGGCGAGGTAGTTCAGGGTGCCCACTAATTGGCTCAGGCAAACAATGTTTGCCTTGCCTTACGACAATGGTCGCCTGGAGACGCCCCCAAACGAGCCCTACTCTGTCAAATGATTCTACTCCCTTTCGCAATGATTTTACAGCGTAGAGAAGAAAGGGGTAACAAACTCTACTTTACAATTTCTCTCTTTTTTTTTTTTTTTGTTCTTATAATGTGACATTACAATTCAATTTACAATACAAAGAACATAAATTAATAAGATTTAAAGTACATACATGAAATAATGAAAATATCGTGCAGAGCTAGACTACTTCCATGCGTCTTTGTCGTTTTCATAATCATCAACATTGTAATAAGCTTTCTTAATCAAACCTTTTTTGATACGAGTTTTAAACTCATTATCATTCAGGATCAAAATCTCTTCTGGGATCTTGTTATAAAATCTTACTTCGTTTCCTATAAAGCATTTGTTTGTCCGTTTTAGTCTGTTCTGTGGAATACTTAGTTTGTTTTTGCTACGCGTTCTAAGGTCTTTAATTTTATCACATTTTTTATCAAACATATGTAAGTTTTTACGAGTATACATAATAATTTCAAAGACGTACTGGGACGGAAGCGTCAAAATATCAATTTCTTTGAATTTTTGTCTGAGGGACTCGCGAGCTTTAAGCTGATAAATGTTTCTAATTGCGCGTTTTTGTAGTATAAAAATGACGTTAATATCTGCAGCTCTTCCCCATAGAAGCAAGCCATAGGTCATTAAGCTATGAAAGTAACTGAAATACACAAGTCTCGCGGTAGAAACATCAGTTAATTTTCTGATTTTCCAGATTGCGTACGCAGCCGAACTGAGCCTTGCCGCAAGATTTGAGATATGGGGGCCCCACTGAAGTTTCGAATCTAGAGTGATACCAAGGAATACAGTTTGATTTACCAGATTAAGCTTGTTATTGTCCAAATGTATGTCTGTATCATAAGCAGAATAAATCAAAGGAGGGGTTCAGCTCACTATACTAAACAACTTTCCCAAAGCAACATGGGTCGAAATCTCAAGACAAAAATCAGCTGTCCCGTGCATTGACCCCGTCAGCTGATCGAACCAATGTATGGAACAGCTGTTATTTTTTTTAAATTACGACCAATGTTGCTTTGGGAAAGTTGTTAGTTATGGTGAGCAGAATCCCTCCTTTGATTTATTACCGCCTTGTCAGAAACACCCAGTATATGTATACTAATAAATTTAATAGTTCAAGCTTAAAGCCAGACCTATTAAAAAAAAGAGAATAAATAAAAAGAAAAATGCTGTTTTATTTCTTCTCAAAAATAAATAAAAGTTGTATCTCCAGTATTTTTAGTAATTTTTCTCCAGGTGGCATTACAATATTACACCCTGTTGAATAAGAAAACACAATACTTGAACAGTGGGAACAGAACCCTTAATAAGTCAAAGTTTAGTCACTTACACAATATTATATTGTGACTGTTATTTTTACTCATTAGATAATAGTGTAAGTATTAAGAAATATCAAGTCAAGCTGAAAAATATTGATAAGAATAGAACAATTAAGTTCATTAAGTTACTAAATTAGATACTTTGGGCTGCTATTTAATACTGAGGTATGTCAACGGCATTCTTTTAATTCTTGTGTAAAAATAGCGCCTTGGTTTCGGCCCTGGCATATGCTGAGCCAATACTACGTTAGGTTAAGGTTATTCGGAACGAAGTGCGCCGGGTCGACTAGTAATATATACGATTTTTTTTTTTATCATATCTTAATTTTAATGTTCTACTATTTTATTGAAATAAAATATTCTTATCCATGCATGTAATATCATTATTTAGGCAATTCCTAATTTTAAACCTATTCAGAATTTAAGCCCTGAAAAGTAGAATACAATATACAATAGGTACCTTATATAGTAAGGATGTTTGTAATTTCCAGAAAAATGTTTAATTAAATAGATTATAGACATGTGGTCGAATCTTACACACGTAGTTTAAGTGCCAAATTTTAGTTAAATAATAGTAATAATTAAATAGTTAAGCGTTACACTATGATCAACGGTACCCTTATGTTAAAACTTTTGTTGAAAGATGAATCCGTGCGAGCACCCAATCGTGATTCTGAAAGATGTGGCGCTTTCTGAGCTGCGACAGTTGCTGCAGTTTATGTACAAGGGCGAGGTGCACGTGCGCCAGCAGGAGCTCTCGGGCTTCCTGCACACGGCCGAGCTGCTGCAGGTCAAGGGGCTCACTGCGGGCCGCGAGGTGAGCTCATCTGCTAAATTATGTGTACTGCTTGACTTACTTTACTATTGCCTTATCATTTTTTTTTTTTAATTTCACCACTAAATAATCAGTCAATATAAAAAAGTAACAAGCAAAGTGAAGCTGAATAGCGCTGTAACTATAGTTAAAAAAAACATTTAATCAATGTTGTTTGTACCAACCAACGTCTAATTTATAGTTTCTTGTATATGTTGGGAACAGAGAAGTGAGTCACCACCACCACTGGTTCCGAAGCAAGATGAGCCGGCTGCCATTTTGAAGTCAGAGCAGTGTAACGACAGCAACAGTGGCGAGTGGGTGCCAGGAGGCGACGAGACGATTGCCACTGAGACCTCTAACTTGTCTTCTGTTGGCATGCCCAGTTTCGATGAGGAAGCGGCCCGAAGCCCTCTTAAACGGTATATTTTATTTTATTACCAAAGTTTTACTAACACAGAACGTAATAAATCTCGTAGGTTTTGTCTGGCCTGCGTCTCTTGAAGAGACCTGTCCCATGTCTCATGACGATCCTGTGAATTTTGGCGACATTATGCCTATTTGATCACATAATTAATAAAACCAAGCTCTTAACTTTAACTGCATCTTTAGAATCGCGTCAATAGAGCAATTAATCTAACATTTATTTAAATTTAATTTCAGACTTTTGAAAAACACTCCAAACAAAACAAATTTCAGTGCCAACAAGAAGAAACCGTGGCCCGCGCCCGACGCCGCGCCGAAGCAGGAGAACGTCGAGTATGCCTCCGATAGGTTAGTCTAGTTTATAATTTTTAATCAATTATTTACCTTTAGATCTCGTTTTACAGAAGTGCGTGCTTCAGTGAATTATAGAGACTTGCACCTCATTCTGACTCCCTGATGTCCTGTTAGCATGTCTTTTTTTTCCTTTTTCTTAGCATAAAAACTACTCCTGTATTTCAATTTTATATTTCTTGTAGCGAGCCGTTGCTGGACTTTGACAGCGAGCTTGTATACCACAGCGTGCTGGAGATGCCAGACCCCAGCAAGGATCCAATCATCAATATCAAACAGGAAGGCGGTATGAACAATTTTATCCAAATTTAATTAAATACATTAAGAATGCGCTCTCGTGATCCACCGAAAACTTACATCTTGCGGTTCGTTTATTGGCTTATCTTATTCATATACAGACATTTTTTAAATTGATATGATTAAAACAATCCCTAAACTACAGTTCATAGCGGCTACTTTATGAAAAACGAGCTTTCCCGGCTTACTTCGTTACGCCATAGAATATAAGATACTACAAAAGACTTGGCTCTATAGACTATCTATTTCAAGTACCTATTTATTTATGTTTTTAAAACGATACTAGAATTACACAAAGAGTTAAAAAGCAAAATAATTACAATTAGTATCAAGACTACAAGTGCAGTCTACTTTCGTGCCTTGCCGACAGCGTCGCTGTGTGCGTGAGCCGCGCTTGTGTGCTAACCCGCCGTTTTGACAGAATTTGAATCGTTTCAAATGCATACTGGGCCTTAATAATACAAACTTTAAAAGATAAGTAAATAATGAAAATTGATTAGGTACTCATAATATTAATGCTCATCCTTTAATTGTCTAAACTTGTCTCGGAATCCTTGTTATTTTAAACTGAGTAATTGTTACATATGAACTTAGGTTGGAACTGTAAGAGTGGCGGAGTGAAATGCCCCTCGTGCCACCGGCTGTTCGCGAACCGGTACAACCTGAAGGTGCACATCCGCGACAAGCACGACACGACCGAGGGCACGCTGCAGTGCGACATCTGCCACAAGCGCATGCGCAACCCGTCGTGCCTGCGCGTGCACATGTACCACCACCGCAAGCAGGCCGCCTACCTGGCCGCGCAGCTGGCCGCGCAGGCGCAGGGCGACGTCAAGCCGACCAACAACATGTAACAACAATATAACTAACATTAACAAACACTTTGTAGTGCACACACATTAAGATGAAATAGTGCTACAGAGCATTATCTAATTCAGGGTACAAACAATTGAATTTGCATGCAACGGGCGACCTTATCGCTAAAGCTTATTTATTCTAGGCAACCCATTCTACTTACATTATATGTATTTACCTACGAACAACAATACTCAGGAAGCGTAACTCTCTTACAAAACCGCTTCGATTTTAGTTCCACTTACGCTCACACAGTAACTCCTATTGCAACAAACACTTACACATTCTCATAGACAAGCTTGCACGCTATGGTTCTGGCAGAATCATCAGCGTTGCATCAATGCAATTGCATTGCTTGCAACATAAGCTGAATCGGGGCCATTTTGCGCCCACAACACTTACAATACTTTTGTCAATTTTATTTCGTTATTTGTTCTTTGTGTTTCTTTTACCTAGTTGTTACATAATATTGTGTGTTTTGTGTGCGCAAATAAAGATCTGTCTATGTCTATGTCTATTGGCCGCTTCGCTCGCGTCTGTCGACAAAGCAGCGAGCTAGCCACTCTGCTTTTGGCTGGTACATCGCTACTAGATGGCGGTCAATTATCGCTACTAGATGGCGGTCAAGTGTTATTTTACAAAATATTTATTTAAAGGTTATATAAGTTTTTTTTTTGTCTTTATGGCTTCTACAACACTTTATAATTCACGAAGACATATTTGTAAAGATAAAAAACGGTCAGAAATACCCAAAAACACAGTAATATGCTCCCGACGCTGCAGCCAAACGACTCAAGGTGCCACTAGGAACTGACGCGGCATGGTGTCCGTAACCTAAGCCCCGCCCACCGGGGCTTCTTTTCCGTGTGCATTGCGTGGGGCATTTTATTGGGCTAGTTACGCTTTTTGACTGTTGTTGTTCGTAGGTATTTACATTTTTTATAGAATAAGCCATACATTTTGCAAATAGCAACACTATATTTTTTGAAAACCGTTCGAGGCTTGAGGGTGGCGGCAAACTATACGTCAACAGCGTGCGTTTTGTGTTAAGCAATCGACCCGGCGAACTTCGTTTCGCCTAACCTATTACTATATTGTTCATGTTTTATACATTGAAACCTTCCTCTTAAATCACTGTATCTATTAAGAAAACCGCATCATAATTTTCATAATCCGTTGCATAGTTTTAAAGATATAAGCATACATAGGGACAGACGCGGGAAGCGACTTTGTTTTATACTATGTATTGATTGATTTGCAGGATACCGACATTGATAGCAGGCAACTTGATGGCTGCCGCCGAAATGCGTGACAATGACACAAGGTAATTATATATTTAACGAGCTGTCCCGGCTTACTTCGTTACGCCACAGAATATAAGATACCACTAAAGACTTGGCTCTATAGAATTTGTTCTTTTGACTGCCCAGAATGGCCGAATAAAAAAACAAACAACAACAACAAACCACCAGTCAAAATATGTAAACGGAAAAAATACACCTTGGGTTACGGACGTTCTTATTTGAGTAAGGATCTCTAATTTGTTTTGAAAATCTAATATAGCCTATGTCTATGTCACTCGGGGATAGTGTTTTTCAAATCGTTTCAGTATTTCCAGAGCCTATTCGATAAAAAAAACAAACAATCAAATCTTTCCTGTTTATTATAGACGAGCTTTCCCGGCTTACTTCGTTACGCCATAGAATATAAGATACTACAAAAGACTTGGCTCTATAGATTATGTTCTTTTTAACTGCCCAGAATGGCCGAATAAAAAACAAACAACAACAACAAACCACCTGTCAAAATATGTAAACAACGGAAAAAATATTGCACCTTGGGTTACATTATTTGAGTTTAGGTAAGGATCCCTAATTTGTTTGAAAATCTAATATAGCCTATGACACTCGGGGTTAATGTAGCTTCCTACCAGTCAAAGAATTTTTCAAATCGGTTCAGTATTTCCGGAGCCTATTCGTTACAAACAAACAAACAAACAAACAAATCTTTCCTCTTTATAATATTGGTATAGATATAGTTATTGAGTGAACTTCAGTAATGAGTACGGTGTTTGTTCGGGTGCTTTAAATTTGTAAAATATTATGTTAAAATAATGGATGTTCGTACAGCTTAACGACTTCGGGCGGCGAGGATGGGGCGCAGTCTCCCGCTTTCGACTGAGACGAGGGCGCCGCGGCGGAGCGCCCGGCGGCGGCGGCGGCGGCGCGGCGGCGCGGCGGCGCGGCGGCGCGGCGCTGACGTATGTACCTACATTACATGTAACATTGAATTGTCGCATCGCCGAACCAAACGATAACACCTGCCTTGGCTGTACTAGAGAAGATAAGAAAAAATCCTATCATCCAACTTGTTTCGGTATTATGTTGTACAATTATTAACCAATCTTTTGAAACGGCAATTAGTTACTTTTTAAATAAAATACGTCTTAGCGTCGCGTTGTCCTACAATTTTTAATTTTATAATATTCCACCTTATAGGTTCCAAAGACTGATCAACACATTCAATGTTTTTTTTTACAAAACTTATATTATTATTGTGGCGCAGGAACCTTGAGGCCCTAAGCGACAAGCCGACTTGTTACAAAACAATGTGAGTTTCTTTGAACATTAAAAGGAGCAGCTAAATAGATGATATTGCTATCATAGTTAGTATAAATTCGTGTTTGGTGTGTGGTTGCACAACGCATGTTGAACACTGAAAGTATTATTTTTTATATAAAAAAAACTCATAACTCTATCAATATTTACAAAACTAACTTTATGAATAAATTTGTCCATTTTTTATAATATCATATTTCTGAATCGATTTACTTGCATTGCAAATTACAAAACCTTTTTATTTATTTTAATCCATTATTTTTATTATTCAATATGTTGTCAGTAGTCATTTTAAATTATTTTAACACGAGCATAAAAGCCGCCTCATTATACCTGAACTTGTCCTTTCCAGCTTTACATTAAGTTAGAACTTAGTCTTTTAGTTGCGGTGTGTTGGTCATACTCGCTCTCCGAGTGATTTAATTTCACTGTTATTTTTTCGGTAGTCAGATACTTTTCTTACATCGCATAAAAAAACAAACTTCTCTTTTTAGTAGTAAATTACACAAAGTTTTGTACAATTCTATTTTTAGACTGCTAGATGAAACATGTATTGTATAAAGAATGTTGCCATTTTGTGAGAAACGTACAAAATCTGAAAATCTCAGTAATAATAGATACAGTTAGTATTGTGTTGAAGTTTTAATAAAGGCAAGAGCGCGTGGAACAGCCGCCGGCGCCGTCGTCAGTCGGGCGACGCTCCACAGCCTAACAGTACAAATTTGTATATTCGAATTATTAACAGTTGTGTGCTTTACCTAGGTGTAAGATGTATTGTTTAAGCTTATTTAGGACGAGACGATTGCCCGAACGAGAATTAATTGGACTGGTCTGAGTGTATCAATCAGAAAACTCGACGCGGTTCAGGCGCTAAGAGATTATTTACCTCAAGTCGTTAGGAAGGGCTGTTGATAAGGTTAAAATATTTATTCACCGGTCCGGTTCATCGAATTAAATGATTTTAAAGTGTCTCTCAATTGTTTTATCGGTAATAGGTTTGATTTTTAAGTAGATTTGTTTTTAGTACCAGATAATTGATATATTATATAGAAGTGAGTATTGATTGATTGATGGCTAGGCTAGCGCAGTAAACTGTTCGATCATCTCGAGAACGCACCTGTCGAAAGTAGTCACGTGTTAAGCTTTAATATTCTATTTCTTTCGTTGTAAGTTTGTCCTGTAATCGTACAAAGGTGTGCTAAATGAACCGGACGTGCCCATTTGACTGTACCTGTGCTTGCGGATATTTATATTATTATGTAAATATGCAGTGGGCGTGAGCGCGCTAGGTCTCGGCTGGCTCGCTCACTGTCTGGCTAGCGTAGCGGTTGTTGAGATATTATACAAGATTATTATTTGTAATATTATAACGTCCACTTTGATATAAGTTTCTCTTTATAAACAAGGTTTGGGTATTTCTAACCACTAATTTAAGAATCTAAACTAACAAATGAATTTCAAAGAAATTGAAATATAATCGATATTTCTACATTCCATTAGCTATAAGAAAGCGTAATCAAATAAAAAATATTTTTTGTATGAATATTTATACCTTAGATTAGTAGGTTCTCGGTAGTCGTAGAAGTTATCGATTTCAATGAAACTGCGAAGCAATGAATGGAGATTATCGATTTAGGTTCTAGTGTGAAATGATTGTACATTCCATAACAAATAACAAGGTAGCTAGCTAAGTATGAGGTAACAATTGTATGTTATTTTACCAAATTATTTTAATACCAATGCTCTTACATAAGTTAAAGCAGCTATAATATTTTTGTATTCTTGAATTTAATACTCATTTGTGTCAACAAGCCCAATACATAATAAGCTAATTTATAGGACTACCTACAAATATATTTCTACTATATAAGGTTTCTGCTTAAACATATCGTTACAGGAAAACAATGCCTTACTGATTATAAATGTACAGGGTGTTTTGATAAGGTGGTAATAAATTAAAGCAGTGATTCAGCTCTCCATACTAAGCAACTTTCCCAAAGCGACATAAGTCAAGTATGGTGAGCTGAAGTACTCCTTGAATTTACTTTCGTCTTGTCAGAAACATATATATAAATAAAAAATAAAATAAAATAATCTTAAAATGGTATACTTTTTATATTTATTAACATTTTCTCAAATGTATAGAGATAGCATTTTGGTACCATAAATCTTAGTATGTATTACATTGTTGACAACCTGTGCTCAATTGTAGTAAAATAATGTTTATCTATTTATTTTTATAGATCTGATATTCCATGACATTTTGTATGTTTAGATCGTAACTGTATACTGTAGGCTTACCGCGTGGTATACATTTGTAGCTTCACATATATCTATAGGTAGAGTCTACTTCTCGGAGGTATATATTTTTTAATAAAGTATTTTCTAAAATGTATTATTATGCATTGAAAAATGCACATTTAAATACTGTTGATTATTACAAGTTAAAATGCGAGATAAATAATGTTTGTCACCGAATAATGTCTGTTTAAAATTTTATAAACTGGTTATGATTATCCACACCTATGGCCATGAAGAAGATAGAGACTGCATAAGTGAAACGGTTCATTTTTATTCGAGCGTGGGTGCTTACGACCCGAGCTCTAGCTAGAACAATCCGATCGACTTTTCTGCTTCGTGTAGTCGTCACCGCAGCTTTATAGCTTCTTTTGTAATTTGATTCCCGCACAAACACACTGTGTTTTACATAACATACATACTTTTCAAAAACTTAACTGAAAATCTTTCTACAAACGTAAAAAAAAACACTTATTATAATTGGCCAGTATTTTTCGAATAAATTAGAAATATATGAAATATCTTTCACGAATAGGAAACGTTTTCAAATATTATGTGATTAGTTGATAACAATAATGTCAGTCAGTTAACTAAACTTAAAAATCTAAATCAAGTTCAAATTATATTTTAGTTAGAAAATATTCTTAGTGATTTAACTAAGTGACATTTATGTTTTTTATTAAGTTAATTATGCTCTCAAAAAGTCTGAGAAGTAAATCAAATTTTCAGTCGGCACCACATTCCAATTACTTGTAAACGATTTTACTTGAGAATAGTCTTATAAGCAACGAAGTTGAAATGTATTTACCTTGTTTCGAAAATGTAATCAAATAGTTTGCCTCTGTACGTTTTAGTGCGATCAAATTGTGAGCTCTCTATGTTGTGATTTACATTACTACATTATTTAACCTTTATGAATAATTTTCTATTTTTATTGTGTATATTTTGATAAAAAAAACATAGCTCGTAGTTATAAATTGTAAAATCAGAGTTCTGTACTGAGATGCGCGCGTTTTCGTGTATAAGCCCCGCGCGCAAGGTGCAAGCAACTTCTCAGCACTGTAACTGTAACCGTCACATTCCAACAGTTGGACGACGAGTATATGTATATATCTGATGTCGTCGCTGATGCATTTTCATGTCATTAATTAAACTATACTCGTTATATGTACTCAAAAACTTTTATATTTTTCTATACTTACTAGATTTTAAACTGATTTTAATCATTAATAAATTATAATATAAATATTTATTGTTTTCTTTTTATATCTACTATATATATAAAAATGTGAATTGTGTTTCGTTAGTCTCGCTAAAACTAGAGAACGGCCGGGCCGATTTAGCTGATTTTGGTTTTGACATGGGCGTAGTAGTCCAGGGAAGGTTTAAAAGGTGAGAATATATAAAAATTGACAGGCAGTTAGTAAAAGTAACATTTCTTTTTCCCATACAGATTGAAAGGCGCGATACGAAGTTCGCCAGGACCAGTTTTAAGGTTTTGCGCAAATAAAAAAAAAAAACAGCTGAAATTATTAAAAACTACTATGTACAGCTAATGCGAATGATAATGTTTTTTTTTTTACTGCTTAGATTAGTGCCATGCCTCAGCGAAATTTGTCTTTTTATATCGGAGTCTACTCGGTCGGAGTCCGAGTGATCCCCACCTGCCCCTGCCTGCCTCGGCGTATCAATAATCATAGGAGCTTGTAACCTTTTGTATCTGTAGCGACAATATTAAAAACCCTCCTCAGTGACTACGAATAACGGATGCGTCTGCGTACACACACATACACGCTGAATTTATTATTATTATTATTCTAAGCCGTCGTTGCCGCTTTTGTGTCGACTTTCTAGTGCTTAGCGCCAATTAATTTAAATTAATTTATATGGAGATACTAGTCGTCCCGGCGAAATTCGTACCGCCTCAACTATTACCCTGTTATTCATAACAAGTTAAAGAGCATTTTAGTTATTTGACGTATGTCAATTTAGACTGGATGTCACGTATTTACCATACAACAAACCAGAGAAGTAGACCTCCAGTAAAGCTTCTTAAAACCTACTGTATACTTATGAATAATACGGTTAGTATTTTGTGCTTGTATTATACTTTTAAACCTTCCTCTTGAATCACTTTATGTATTAAAAAAAACGCATCAAAATCCGTTGCGTAGTTTTAAAGATTTAAGCATTCATGATACATAGCATACACTGACGCGGGAAGCGAATTTATTTTATACTATGTATTGAAGATAACCAGCTGCTGCTGCTGCTAAGCCCGCCAAGCCGCGAAGTTTTTTATATAGTCATAGCAAAATTAATTATGTACATACCACACACAATGTAGATAAGAACAGTGAGTTGTCTCGGCAGCGTCCTTGAAATAATTACCTAGACCCGCTCGGTCCCGGCCGGTAGAAAGACGCGCGATAGGGCTGCCTACTGAATGTCACTTGTTGCTTGGCTTGGAATTTGATAATAAATAAATTATGTTCTTACTTGTGAAATTGACCTTTCGTATATTTTTCCTTTAAAAATTTTTCGCATTTAATCTTAAAACAACCGAACCCATTTTTATACTACCTATTTTTTGGATGACTAGAGGCTGCCCCGCGGTTTTTCCCGCGCAAATTTCTCATAAACACAAAAATCCCGTTTTTCCCCGTTCCCGTGGGAATTTCAGGAAATCCCTTCTTAGTGCTCACCTACACTCCCTAAGGAACCCACGTGCAAAATTTCAGCCCGCTACGCCCAGTAGTTTCGGCTCTGCGTTGTCTGTCAGTCAGTCAGTCAGTCAGTCAGTAACGGAAGAGTTTTATATATATTGATTTTAGTAGTTCTTTGTGCAGTTATCAATACATAGTATAAACCAAAGTCGCTTCCCGCGTCTGTCCCTATGTATGCTTAAATCTTTAAACCTACGCAACGGATTTTGATGCGTTTTTTTTTAAATAGATAGAGTGATGCAATGGGAAGGTTTATAAGTATAATACATGCACAAAATAGTAATTGGTTAGGCGGTACGAAGTTCGCCGGGACTACTAGTACAGTAATAAAATAAATATAATTTTAATTTTGTGGGTATGAACAAAATAAAGCAATACAGGGTTACTGGTAAGTAGACCAGACCATTTTAGGAGGTGATAGTAGGGGTTATTACCAATCATTTTAGCCCTCAGGTACCCAGGTCTAAACCCTACCGTTTTCGAGTTATTGAACTTTTTAGTTTTTTTCATAATATTGTCACCTTGAGAACATTTCTTTAAATTAAATTTAAATGTTCAAGTATTAGGATGTTTCTTTTAATGCAAATCTAATCCCTAATTAAATATTTAAATAAAAAATACTAAAATAAAAAACCTTTAAGAATATGAGTTTTATAGCCCTCTCAACTGCAAATATAATTTTAATTTTTTTTAAGGTATTTTTTTCAGTGGCATTTTTTCAAGAAATTCACCAAGGATTTTTATCGGCAGATTATCCAAAAAACATCTACGTCTTCTAAGCTATCCAAAATGCTAGCATAGTTGGGTCAAACATGCATTATAAATTCTATACATATATACATACATACCCTCACCTCAACATTTATTATATTTATTATTTTTTATTAATATTTTAAAATGTTTGTGTATTTTATCTAAACTGATACAATTTTTTTTGTGACCAGCTTACCCCGTTGCGTTGTTCTTTCAACTCAAGGTTACATTACATAAGTTAAGACGCTATACGAACTGGGAAGGCGTTTCTAAATCAAGTAATTCTCATAAACTGCAGACGGTAGACATCTGAAATTTTAATATAACCTTCTTGAGAATATTACAAAGTTTTTAATAATTGAAAAACGCAACGAGGATACAAAAACCTCGATACATTATTTCGTCAAAGATAACCATTCCAAAAACGGGAATAGCTAGATCATCGAAATTACTTTATAGTTTTTGTTGACACTAACTAGGTATGATGATAATAAAGAAACTCAAATTCTGGAAATTTGTTTTTATTTTAAAATTTATACTTAATTAAAAATAAAATAAATATTAATTGCTTTTCAATAAAAACCAGGTGGTGGCGCAGCACCAAAAATCCGATTTGCACGACTGACACCTACCTGTCTCTTCGTATTCAATCATTGAACTTCTGTCACTGCTCAACAATACTTTAGATGCTGCGTGCAGCTCGTAGAGGGAGGACGTGTACGCCGGTTTTCCTACAGGTCACGTGGTCTTTGATAAATATTCGACCTAGGGTAAACTGCCCCATGATTGTCACTTTTACAAATTTCTCTTGGCTAAATTTATAACTGCAAAATAAAAATGCTAAATCGTCAAAATATGTTATTGTTGTTTTGTGCGTATAACCATTTAATATTGATTATGATATATTAATTGAAACCTTCAAACCATAAACCCAAATATTGGCACCCTTTGCTATTAATGAGTCATTAGTTTAAAATTGCGTTAATAGTTTAATAAAATAATTAATTATTATGACATGATTTTTGTAGTTAATGCTGTAAAATGACAAAAATCACTATTTTCAGCTTCTAAATGAAACCATTACAATCTGGAAGGTTGACAATGATCGTGTAGTTTACCCTATATCTATACCAATATTATAAAGAGGAAAGATTTGTTTGTTTGTTTGTTTGTTTGTTTGTTTGTTTGTAACGAATAGGCTCCGGAAATACTGAACCGATTTGAAAAATTCTTTCACTGGTAGGAAGCTACACTCTCCCCGAGTGTCATAGGCTATATTAGATTTTCAAAATAATTAGGGATCCTTACTTAAACTCGAATAAAGTAACCCAAGGAGATTTTTTTTTCCATTGTTTACATATTTTGACAGTTGGTTTGTTGTTGTTGTTTGTTTTTTATCAAGCCCATTCAGGGCAGGCAAAAGAACATAGTCTATAGAGCCAAGTCTTTTGTAGTATCTTATATTCTATGGCGTAACGAAGTAAGCCGGGAAAGCTCGTAAAATATAAACAAAACAGCAGCGGAACGTAATCTGTGTAGTTGCCTTTGCCTCAACTTACAGATGTCATTATGTCAAAAGTTGTTAAGTGTTGTGTGTTAATTGTTAAGTGAAATAAAAAAATAATTAAGCGCTTCTGAAAATACTTAATTATTATAACCACAAAGTAATCGAAACAAAAATTAAGTTGGAAACTAAATCCTGACTACAAGTAATAACGCTCGAAAGAAAAGTAGTAAGCAAGATAATTTTTAGTACTATTACAGTTGTTTGACTGCTCCGTGGCTCAGTTGGCAGGGGTGTACTGAGAAGCGTGTGCACCTGGGTTCGATTCCCAGGCGGGGCGAATATTGTGATATGATGAATATCGATGTTTGTTTCCGGTCTAGGTGTGATGTTCGTCTCTGTGTGTGTTTCGGGCATCCAAGATACAGGTTGTTCTTTGTTAGGGGCTCTGAGTGTGATGTGTTATTATTATTATAACCATGTATTAGTATATATTTACTTATAATACTGCGTTCGTCCTAACAAATGAATGCCATACTTTTCTTATATAAAGATATTAAAAAGCAGAAATTGACGTAATAAGAATGGTTTTTTTTTTATGTAGCATCTAAAGTTTTAACTGCTGGACAAAAGATTTACCCCTATTTCTCCAAGTATTTCTATTCCTGCAATGTGTCACATTTGGCAGTTCTCGAGATTGGCATCAAGATGGCCTTGACAACGACTCCGATGCCGGTTTGGATGCGGAATGCAATTAAATTAAACTAATAACTTAAACTTTGGTGCAGTCTTTTTTGTTGTATTGTTTTATATATTTACTATTGATAAGTGATAAGGCCGCCCATTGCAATTAATGTAGTAATTATAAATTGTCATCACCTATATTAAGTCTATTGATTGCAATAAAGAGTATTTCTATTCTATTCTATTTTTTTTATATTTAAAAGGAAATTTGCCCTTTCCGAATAAGGATTTGTATTTTTTTATTTCTTTAATTTGATAGAAAATGTGTAGATTCGTATGAAGTTCGTAACTTTGCATAAAGACCTAAAGTTGTACGTAATTATACGTAGATATGCCACCCCTCCTCTGCACTGCTAATACGCTGTGCTAAACGCCATCACGGTTTGTCGACTACAGATGTGAATGGAGTCGACGTCGTTAGCGAATTAGATGTATTGAACGCTAAAGTTGTGCCAGGCCTTCAGACGTCCACTCGGAACGTTTTATGCTGAAGTCAGACTAAACGTATAGTTTGTGAAACAAACACCTCTCTATATGTATGAAAACCATTTGTAAAATGACATTCAAAAACAACCTTAGTCACTCCTTTATACCTATATTTACTTATCTTATAAAACTGCATCTCTCTTTAAAGGCCGGCTTGGTATCAGATGGAATTGAATTTAATCTACATCTATATGATTACTATCCTACAATATGTTCAGAAACGACAAGTTAATGGCCTATATAAAGAAACCTGTATCAGTGGGTGCATCTTAAATTGTCGTATGTAATGCACGCCATGGACGCTCGTGAACACTACCGGCACTGACTGAAAACCAGCGCTTTGGGTTCACACCCATAGCAAATGCTGAGGTAGTGCCCTTTGCAACAGTGGCATAAAATTACGTTTTTTTTTTTGTATTTTGTTTGTCTGTGTTGTTGTTAATTGTGTGTCACTGTTTGGCAATAAACGCTTTTCTTTCTTTCTTTCTTTCTTTACTTTATCGATAACTAAACTTTAATTACGTTCAAATTTAGAACACAAATTATACATGGTAAACAATGCACTTTTAAAATAAAATGTAATAAAAAGAGTCGCCTTCGCCGAAAATTGCGTTCGTTCGATTTTAGTTCAGACGAGATGACGTCACACGCATCCGATTAAAAATTGCAACTTTTAGCGGTGTGCGCTAACTTAAATTATTATTATCATCGTATGTAAGTACAATATTATTAGCATTATTCTTACATGTGCTAACAAATAAAATATTCAGATTCAGTAATAAATAGTCTGATTTTGATAATTAAAAAAGATAATTCATAAAAAAAAGTTTTTTCATGAATAATAGCGTGGATAATAATTATTTTGAATTTTCCATAACTATCTATCTACATATATTGATCCTCATTCGTCGACTTCACTCCTTTTCTGTTCGAGCTGTGTCTGCGACTCGGCGCGAGCGAAACGAAAAATGAGTCAGTTGTGGAGAGCTTTTAGTGGGTTATTCCGATTTTGCTCCAAAACCATTGTTCTCTGCCATTTCTAGCTTCCATACATTCATTCCGATTTTGCTCCAAAGAATATTTTGGTACGGTCAGAAACGAAACGATAGATTTAAAATGGTAGCTTGGTGGTTTAGCGTGGTGGGTGATGTTAGCGTGGTGATCTTGGCGGGTTTCTTATTTTCTGATAAATCATAGGATTTATCTGAATTGAAATTTCGTATTAAATTGATTTTATTTTTCTTAATTGAAACATTTCTCACATGCAATAGATGTCTAGTGGCCAATGCAGTGCCAGTTTATCGATGTGCTTCTTGAACTTTGCTGACCTGCTGCTGTTAGGCTGTACGGGAGGTAACAATTTTTCTATAGAAGGATAGACAAAAACTCTGAAGAATGTCTTAGGAGACCTTTATTTAATTATTTATTTTTAAAAGTTAGATAATTATTTAATACAGTACGAAAGTTTGCTTTACTAGTGCCTAATAATGAATGTCTTTAAAGTAAGTACCAGGGCAACATGAAATAGTAGAAGGTTATGAAGCGCAACACACAAAATAATTACAGCATACCTACATACAAAAAAAAACATAAAAACTTATATTTATAATATTTCTATTAGCGACGACAGGAACTGCAATGGTATGTAGGTATTTTGTGTGTTGCACTTCTTAACCTGCTATACTATTTTATGCTGCCCTGGTACCTAATTTCAAAATTAGTTATCAGGCACTAGTTAAGCAAACACTCCTACTGTAGTAAATAACTATCTAACTTAGCGAAATAGACTCGTAGTTCAATAACTGGTCTCCTAACAAGACCTTCAGAGTTTTTATCTGTTATGTCGAGCAATATTTATTGCATGCAGATAATGCTAAAATTGTACCTTTTTGATATTATTTTCTACATTCTATAATTTTAACAAAATCATTACTATTATGCTACCATTTCTACCGTACCAAAATATTTTTTGGAGCAAAATCGGAATAACCCCTTTTAGTCTCAGATCCGTACAATATTTTTTATTTTTTATTTTGCTTAACTCCTCTTAATAGGTATGATCTTGTCTTAGTTATTTCTGCAAATATCTCTGACTATCTACTGACAAACAAATACAAAAAAAAAATAGGATCCCATTTGGGGAAACGGATTCATTTTGTATCTATGAAAATAAGATTATGAAAATAATAAAATTTAGGTATTAAATTTGAAAAATTAGGTAGTTTATTTTGAATATATATTTGAATATATATATAATCGAACAGTTTTCAATGATAACAAACCATACTTGACCATTAATACCTTAGCCAGTACATGGAGGCTCTGATGCGGTTATACTCGGGCAAGCCCTCGGTGGGGCCGACGGCCGCCACCGCCGGACACTTGTCGTACAGGTAGTTGTTGCACACCTCCTTCAGCTTGTCCGCGCTCACGTGGTCGACGGCGCACACGCGGTCCACCAGCGACGGCCTGCAGCCGGTGTACAGCAGCCAGCGCCCGATCTCGTGGCAGGCGCCGGAAGCGCTGGCGAGCCTGCTCAATAGTTTAGTTTTCATCTCTCGCCTAGCTCGCTCTATTTCTCCTTCAGTTACAATTGTGCAAAGTTTCATTAGTTCGTCTTGAATGTTATACAGCATGTCATCTAAGCTAAGCGATGCACCCATAAATTGAATACCCCAGAGCCCTGTGTCTTTGTAATTAATATTAAACGCTTTATAGGATTCGGCCACTTGCCCAGCGCTGGCGGCTCGCGCCAGCCGGCACGAGTGGTTCGTGCCGCCGCCCTGCGAGCAGTCCCACCCGCCTAGTACGTGTGCTGCTACTTCCATCACCACGTTGTCCTTGTCACAAAAGCTAGGTCCTTCGAAGGCCAGTGCGACGTTCGCTTTAGGCACTGAGTCGTTGCGGAAGCGGACTTCGGAGCCGGTGAAACGATAGACGCGGTCATCGCGACACTGCGCCGGCGGCGCCACCTTGCCAACGGTGTGCTGTGCGAGGGACACGAAGTGGTCGTGCTTGATGCCACCCACGGCCACCAGCACGGTGCGCGCGGGGCTGAACATGCGGGTCACATATCTGCTCACAGCCGGTCCGTCAAAAAGGCTCAAGTTGCAGCTCTGCCCCATTACAGTTTGGCTCAGAGGTGTTCCCTGAAATGCGGTGCTGTGAATATAGTCATCCAACAAACCGGAATAATTGGTCTCGTGTTCTAACATTTCCTGATAAATTGTCTGTTTCTCGTTTTCTATTTCAGCTGCAGAATAATAATTATTAAAGATGCTTTCATACATGATAGAGAGAATCAGTGGCACGCAAGGAGCAAGGCACTCTGCGTAGTAAGTGACCATCTCGCGGGTGGTGGCGCAGTGAACGCGCGCTCCGGCCGACGACAGTTGCTCCTCGACCACAGTTTTTGCGAAACAGTGAGAGCCCTTGAAGACGATGTGTTCGAACAAGTGCGAGATGCCGTTTTCAAGTTTGCTTTCGTAGCGAGCGCCAGCGTCGAAGTAGAAGCCGATAGAGGCGTTACAGCAGTCGCGCTCCTCAGTCGCCACCGTCAGCCCGTTCTCCAGCTTGCTCACACAAGTCGGAGGTTGATTATTCAAGAAATTTATAAAAGGGGTCTCATAGGGCAAGCAGCGCACGAATTGCTTACAAGGCTGCCATAATTTAAAATATGCTGCTTTAATTGATATTGGAAACATGGTTCAAGTTCAAGTTAAGTTCCTGTAACTGTTGAACAGCTGTTGAGTTGAACTTTGAACTGTTTGTTTTTGTGTGTATGTTTGTTTTACCCTAACCTAAAACAGAGAGAAGGTAGTAAATCACTAAGGTTGCGATCAGACGGACCGCAAGGCGCCAACCGCGCGCAGTCGACACTGCTTGCTTTCTTTTGCTCTACTTTTCTCTAGTTCGGAACTTGTTGGAGTACGGGGCTGTCGTTTGGTCTCCCTTTTATAATGTTCACTCCGAAAGAATAAAAGAAAGAAAGTAAATAGAAAGAGTGTAACGTAAATGTTTAAAAATGATAGCTTTTCGTTATGGGTACAGACGAGATCTCAGTTATGAGGATAGGCTGAATACTTTTCAGGTTACTCCTCTCCACATTAGGCGAACTCACCAGTCTCACTTACCTTCACAAGATTATTCATGGTGCTCTGGCGTCTCCTTCTCTAGTAGCTTGTATACCATTTAATATTAAAATGCTATTGCCGTTTCGACCGCGCAACCAAGTTCTGAAATAAAAAAATGATTACGCTCAGATTCTGTCGAAATTTGTCAAAACTGAATGGTGAAAACCAGGAATTTGTCAAAGCATAAATAAAGAAGTTATGAAGGTTTGATGGTGTCCGCGCGAACGAAACAAGGAGAACCGCGCGGACATTGAGATCTAGACTTCTGGAAGGTTTAGAGACCTGTTTTTTTTTGTCAAAGCAAGGTTCAATTTGTCAAAAAATGTCGAAGTAATAAAATTTTGGCTACCTCTAATACTTGACCAGATAATGACCCTTCAGTCCCATGGCCGCGCGAACCTCCAATTAAGATTCCTTTAGGTTCAATTATTTTCGTAACTATGCGTCCAATACAGCCGGAATCGGTGTTCAGACGTTTATCTTAATTTGTCGAACCCTATGAAGGCCGAAAACCGCCGATGTCTGTTGTTAGTCACACAAAATCTCTAAAAAACTTAACCTTCTTACCGCGCCAACGAAACGCTTGTTAATATGGTGATAACTAGTTAACTAAGCTAGACTAAGATATGTTCCATATATCAAATTCTTTGACATTTAAGGCTCCTTCGAATGACACCTAGCTAGACCGCTCAAGCCCACTGCAGCGAGAGAAATTTAAAAAAACTTTACCTCCTAAATTTGTTAAGTAAGGTGGCTTTTTTGAGTAGGATAAAGTTTTTTAAATTTCTCTCGATGCAGTGGGCTTGAGCGGTCTAGCTAGGTGTCATTCGAAGGAGCCTTAAATGTCAAAGAATTTGATATATGAAACATATCTTAGTCTAGCTTCGTTAACTTGTTATCACCATATTAAGAAGCGTTTCGTTGGCGCGGAAAGAAGGTTAAGTTTTTCAGAGATTTTGTGTGACTAACAACAGACATCGGCGGTTTTCGGCCTTCATAGGGTTCGACAAATTAAGATAAAGGTCTGAACACCGATTCCGGCTGTATTGGACGCATAGTTACGAAAATAATTGAACCTAAAGGAATCTTAATTGGAGGTTCGCGCGGCCATGGGACTGAAGGGTCATTATCTGGTCAAGTATTAGAGGTAGCCAAAATTTTATTACTTCGACATTTTTTGACAAATTCAACCTTGCTTTGACAAAAAAAAACAGGTCTCTAAACCTTCCAGAAGTCTAGATCTCAATGTCCGCGCGGTTCTCCTTGTTTCGTTCGCGCGGACACCATCAAACCTTCATAACTTCTTTATTTATGCTTTGACAAATTCCTGGTTTTCACCATTCAGTTTTGACAAATTTCGACAGAATCTAAGCATAATCATTTTTTTATTTCAGAACTTGGTTGCGCGGTCGAAACGGCAATAAAATGCTCGTCGTCCCCGTCTGTTTTCATTACCATATTTAAAAACAAGGTATCTTTCTACAACCCAATTATAAACATGTGTCGCGAGTACAACACCCTGTCCCTGCAACATCGTGACCTAGACATTTTTAAAAACCGTAATAGTTATTGTTTCTCGCGTCATTTGAGGAAACTGAACTCTGGAAAGTAGTCCCTAGTAAGAGCAGCAATCAATATGTTCCTCTCTGCATGTGCATGTGCTTTATATTATTGTTTAATTTTAATATCTGAATCATTTTATCATTGTATTAATTCGTTATATTAGTTTAACATATTTAAAAATAAGGAAAAAAAAAAGTTGTTTTATCATGTCGTGTACTGTACACGTTTTTGGAACGCAACCTAACATGAACCAAATTGTTTTTCTCATTTGAATGCTTATTTAGTTGTGTACTGTTGAGTCACCTAATAAATAAATAAATAGTGATTTACCTTCTCTCTGGTCGACACCTCAACCGCGTGCAGTCCGCGCTCTCGATCGCGCCCGGTGGAGACTAACCGCGCGCGGTGTCTTGCAGACGAACAGCGTCGACCGCACTACCATCCCCTGTTAGTCAAGGAGCAGAGCGCTCCAAAGTAGTTGTAAAAATTACCTTTAACTTGTCCTATGTTTACAGAAGTAAGAGTTTGTCATTAGTTAAATATTGTTAACATAACATTTTTGATTTCAGATTTTTATTAAATTATCTCTGTAGAATTATTTGTTATAAAAAAGAACTAGTCTTCATAATTTCTAGAATATAATTTTACAAATAAAGTAAAAAATAGTTTTACAACCACCTTACTTAAGGCGGTAACTCACGGTATGGCGCGAAATTCAATTTTTTTCATGTTTTTAAATTATTTTGGCGAAAGTATTCATTTTTAATAATTAAATGAATTCGCGTACGTAAATACCTATTTCCCACATTGTGATATATCGTTTTTAAAATACAGAGTTACCGATTTTGTGTATATTCAAGGAAATTATTTTTTGGCCTTTTACCCCTTAGACACAAACCGTCTTATTCATAAAGATACAGTAGATTTTAAGTAGCGTTACTGGAGGTCTACTTCTCTGGTTTGTTGTATGGTAAATACGTGACATCCAGTCTAAATTGACATACGTCAAATAACTAAATTGCTCTTTTACTTTTTATGAATAAGAGGGAAAATCTGTAGGTCTGTCTTCCAAAAACGTTGTATTGCAATGTGGGAGATGGTTTTTTACATACGCGAATTCATTTAAACTTTATTAAAAATGTATACTTTCGCCAGAATAAATAAAAAACACGAAAAATTTGAATTTCGCGCCATACCGAGAGTTACCACCTTAAATAAATACTAATGACTAAGGAGGTGGCGAGCAAATTTTCTAAATAATAAGCACGCTTGGCAGACGCTATTAATAGCGATAATAATACCCTAAAAACATCAAAGACCGCGTCTGCCACCATGGTAGCCCTGCGTTTTCAATTGACAAGGTTTCAAAAATGTAAAAAAAACTCAAATCATTAGCACG
The DNA here is from genome assembly GCA_951802225.1 of Euspilapteryx auroguttella. Classification (NCBI taxonomy): domain Eukaryota; kingdom Metazoa; phylum Arthropoda; class Insecta; order Lepidoptera; family Gracillariidae; genus Euspilapteryx; species Euspilapteryx auroguttella. Next base: position 12,880,796 of record OX637641.1, on the reverse strand, counting down.
TGTCTGCCTCTGGGGCTGAGGATAACAGCCATCCTGTTAACACGTAAAATCGAAGAGGCAGACATCTAGGGCTTTGACTTTTGTAGTTATTAATTTTTGAATTTATTTATATGATTAAAAAAAAAAATTTGCACGCTTGGCAGACGTGTATTGTTTGAATAAAAACAATGAGAAGGACCACGGAAAAATAGTCTGCGAACTCGCGCCGCGTCGCGCCGCACCCTACGTGCGTTTGGTCACGTAGGACACTTCAATAGGTTAAATACTGTTTATTGTTTTCGCGCCGCACCGAGCTCGCATCCAGATCGCTCACGTAGGACGCAGCGTTCGATGTCGTTTACGCGAAAGCGTGCTCTACACTCGCGTTTCGCGGTTTTCGCGGGCGTTCGCGGACATTTCGCGCCGCAAGTGTGGAGCACACTTATGATTGAAAACAATGGTCTTCGGTCTTCGCGTTCTGATGGGCGTTTTCACATTGAACGATAATGGTAACGACACGATATCGTCGGACTGGAAAATCCATACATACAACACTACTTAACGCTTTCACACTGTGTCGTCAACCGTCAACGGTATCGTCGCCGACAGATTGTCGTGCCGATATCGGCTGACGACACAGTGCGGGGTGAAACAGGATCGCGGGGGAGAGTGGCATCGGCAGGCGCCGCTGGACAGTGTTGCCGATTTGTGGGGGATTCTCTAATCTGCGGGGATATCCAAACTGATTGGGGAACTTGTTGGGTGAGCATCTGTGTGGGAAAAACGCGGGGAATCAAAGATTTTCTAATTAATTGTTTAAATTAATAAGTAAAACTGCTCGTCAGTGTATTTTTTCCTTTCATTTCTTAATTTAAGGTTAAAATATGATATATTTGGTAGGTTTCAGTTTCATAATAGGCAACATTCATGGTCTGCATTAAAAAGCGGCGAAACCGTTAATTTTACTCAAATGCACATAAGTATAGGACTATGCTGATATTGTAGAAAAGCAGTACTTCTAGAGAAATAAATTTTAGCTTAGAAGAATATTTAATGGTTAGTCATTAATTGTAATTTAAATTGATTTATCGTTCTTTTTAATAATAATAAAAAAAAAATTAACTAAGATATTTTATTATTGAAAGTTTGTGGGGTTTGTGGTGAATAGCGATTCTGTCCTCCAAACAATTGGTGAATTTAGCCATAGCTTTCGGGGAAAATAGTTGGCAACCCTGCCGCTGGACGACGGACACCACCCGCCCGCTACTAGACTACCCGCAAGTCGGTTACTTTTTGTGTTGCAAGTTGCAACAAGAAGTTATGGTTTTTAATGATTTATAATGTCAAAGTTTCAATATGATGTCGTCACCTTGATAGAACTAGTCGAATCAAAGACTTGTTTGTGGGACAAAACTGGACAAAACACACGAAGACTCTAAAAACAAGTCGCGACAAAAATTATTTTGAAGGCCTAAGTCCAGCAGTGGACGTTCTGCGTCCGAAATTATGTTGATCATGAAACTGTTCTGTAACTTTAAACTTTTAATATTTGCCCAATATCCTTAATTCTGTTTAGACGTTTAGACCGAAGATTATTAGATTAACCCACGTCAAAAAAGGGGGTTATCAGTTTGACCTGTATGTTTGTCCGCTATTATCTTACGATTAGCTTAACCGATTTTGATGCGGTTTTTAGATAAAATATTGTTAAGTTCAGGAGAAGGTTTTTGTACCTATTTTACCAGACTTAAAAAAACAGTTAGTTCTCATTTTATGTTTGTAACAGTTTAATGTCTCTTTTTGTAAAAAAAATAAATTATATATTAAATTTTTAGTTCTTTTTTAAATTGTTGCACTTTTGTAAAACATATTGTTAATTAAAACGCCGTTTTTGAACTTCGTTTTTTTTAATTTTTAGGCCTCGGTGGATGCTGGTTTTAGTGCCAAACTAACAAACTAAATTATAATTAAATGTGCATGAGGTTATATTAATTTCCCGCGTATTTCTAGCCCCTTGCAGCGCCGCGCCATCTCTTGGGCTCCCTAACCAAACTTACGATTTTTGTCTACCTATAATTTATTTGTAGTAATCATTCTTCTGGACTAGAGAGTAAAATTTTTCTATGGTCACATACCGATGTCTACCTGATATCGCCGTACGGTATCGTTGTCGTCCGAGCTGACGATATATGTGTACTTCAAGCTGTAATCCTCATCTTTTAAATCTTCGCTAAAACAAATTTTAAGAATGCAAATAATTAGTCATGAATTGATCCAAATTGGTCCACAAAGTAAAATAATTAGTCCACTTATACTTTAGAAGTTATAGCCAAATGTTTGTGAGGATTATGGCTTGACGTTCAAGCTGTAATCCTCATCTCTGGTCCAAGAAAACGGTAGGGTCTATCGACTTGGTTCAGGTCTAAATAATTAGTCCTCAATTGATCCACACGACATGCCAAATCTCAGAATTGGTCCTCCAGAGGTTCCGAAGTTATAAGGGCATCTTAGTGAGGATTATGGCTTGAACATTTGGCACCTTCAATTATCTCCGGAACGCCTATAGCTATTGGTTTGAAATTTGGCCAAAAATTAATCCTCAATTGGTCCACCAGAATCATAATCATTTTTAACTAGGTTTTCTTTGAAGAAGTACGTTAAAATCATCGGTTTTACTTTCCCATACATTGCGATCCATGTACAGTTGTGCACAAAATAATTGATAAACATTGATATTAACCGGTTACCTAAACGATTCTTTAGAAGAGTAAAGTGGGTAAAGTATGTACTTATTATTTTGACGAGTTCCCAATTACGTAAATGTACTTACCAAGATATTTAACCAAAAAAACCTTTATCTATGATTTATATTTTTGCATGTACTTCAATTAAAAGTTTACAATAGTTTCTTTTCTTACTTAACTTAATTACAGCACCGTTTATATTGCTAAAATTATTTAGTTTTAACAAAATCACAGTTGGTTCAAGTGTAAATAAAACAACAACAAAAATTTGTTATGTACTAGCGCTTGCACCCCTCATTAATTAATTATTTAAAGTAACCAGTGTTACTATGTTTGACATTATGTGTCTGTGTCAACGTAAACTGCTATCTATGTGTATGTATACACATTTTTATTATTTTGGATGTAAGCAATAATAAGCGATTTTGTAAGGGCGACATTGGATCTTTCTGTCCATTACGCAAAATGTGTTTTAAACGTGGAGGGGAGACGGAGCTGCGGGGAGTAAGTAAGTACTATTTATATTAGTATTATTAGGTACCTACTACTATTTACTAGTCGAACCGTTACTACCCGGCGAACTTTGTACCGCCTTACCTCTTACTACATTGTGCATGCATTATTCTTTAAACCTTCTTCTTGAATCACTCTATCTGTTAAAAAAATCCGCATCAAAATCCGTTGCATAGTTTAAAAGATATCATACATAGGGACAGACGCGGAAAGCTACTTTGTTTTATAATATGTATTGATGATATTGATGACAACAGTAACAAACAACACAGTGTAAGGGAAGCTTACGTCTACTATCTCTTTAAGTATATATTGTAACACTGATCTCTATCTTCGATTGCGCGCACGCTGCTTTTGAGTGGAGACAAGGATAGCGCTATTTGACCAATCCTGGGTTGATAAGAGACATCATGCGCGATAGTCCTGTAGAGTTACATTAAATAATATATACACGAGTATAGCGCCTGACGCGCGTCGCGGGACTATTGTCTCTTATCAACCCGGTATTGGCCAAATAGCGCTATCCTTGTCTCCACTAAAAGGCAGCGTGTGCGCACGCAACTGCGCACTTGAAAATAGAGCCAGGTTCTCGAATGTCGAAGATCTAGTATTAGCTAAACTAGAACAGGACTAGAATGTAGCTAAAACGGGTATATTTGTAGCCAAAATCGGGAGATGAAAAAAACAATGTAAATACTTGATAAAATTATTTCGTTTATTTATTAAAAGTATAGTTTCGCGCCATACCGAAAGTTACCACCTCACCATAAAAAACTGTGATTATTGCAATGAAGCAACTGTGATTATTAAAACATTTTTTTTTTGTTATTATTATAACTGAACTAACTGAGATTATTGTTAGTTATTAAAAATAAGTAAGTAAGTATAAGTATTGTGATATAAACGGTGATTTAATTAAGTTAAGTAAGAAAATACACTATTGTAAACTTTTAATTGAATATATACTTACAAAAATTTAAATTATACAAAGAAGTTTTTTTGGTACATTAATGATTCACCTGCAACTAGTGATAGCAATCAATCAATCAGGCTGTCTTAAACATAAGTACATAGCGAAAACCAAACCCACTTTCACTTTTCTAAAGAATCGTTTAGGTAACTGGTTAATATCAATGTTAATCAATTATTTTGTGCACAACTGTACATGGATCGCAATGTATGGGAAAGTAAAACTGATGATTTTAACGTACTTCTTCAAAGAAAACCTAGTTCGAAGTGATTATAATTCTGGTGGACTAATTGAGGATTAATTTTTGGCAAAATTTCAAACCAATAGCTATAGGCGTTCCGGAGATAATTGAAGGTGCCAAATGTTCAAGCCATAATCCTCACTAAGATGCCCTTATAACTCCGAAACCTCTTGAGGACCAATTCTGGGATTTGGCATGTCGTGTGGATCAATTGAGGACTAATTATTTAGACCTAAACCAAGTCGATAGACCCTACCGTTTTCTTGGACCAGAGATGAGGATTACAGCTTGAACGTCAAGCCATAATCCTCACAAACATTTGGCTATAACTTCTAAAGTATAAGTGGACTAATTATTTTACTTTGTGGACCAATTTGGATCAATTCATGACTAATTATTTGCATTCTCAAAATTTGTTTTAGCGAAGATTTAAAAGATGAGGATTACAGCTTGAAGTACACCGATATATGAGTATCGTGTCGGTGTCGTTATCGTCGCAATGTGAAATCGCCCAACCTCCCATCTCTCTGTATCAGAGAGGTTGGAAACCAGAGAGGTTGGAAACCGCCGCTATTGGAAACCAGTGAGGTGGGAAAACCAAAGATTTCTGAAGTGTATGGATTTGCAATTTTGTTTAAACAAGTAAGATATAAAAGAACATTAGGTATACAATTTAAGGTATTATTCATTAAATTTGTATGCAAAGAGCGACTTTATCTCTAAAAGCGATTTCTTCTAGGCAACCCACATTGGACATCACTAGTGCAATCCGCCATTTTAACGGATACGTCAGACTAAGCAGGCGTTGTCATTTTTATTTTGTTTCATCTCCTTTGTAGCGTAGCGTTTCCCCATCTTACTGGGGGAAACGCGGAAACCGCCGCTATAAGTCAGTGAGGTGGGGAAACGCTAGTGAGGCGGAACAGCGCTCAGCGGCGGTTTTCAACCTCTTGTGAGGTGGGGAAACCATAGACATACTTTCGCTACGCTCCAGTGAGGTGGGGAAACTACGCTCAAGGGGGAAACCTCTAGCAGCGGTTCCAACCTCTCTGGGGGAACGCTAGCAAACAGAGAGATAGGAGCTCCAATGCTCCAAGCAATGGATCGCTCCAAACGTAGTGATTAACCTTCTCTCTAATCGCTCCCAAACAGATGAACCGATTCTCGTTTAGTTTTGTTTGTGTAGAGTTGTGTTCTCAGATAAGTGAGATTTAACGCTGAAAAATAACCTGCGGCGGCAGTGCCTGCATTGACTGTGCTAACGCATCTCCGTAAACGGTCTCATACATTGCTATACGTTTTATTATGTCGCAGCACGCCCCGCGCAATGCCCCGCGTGCCCCTAAATACTGCCTTAGGCTGCTTAAATACTGCTCTATTTTTCTTATTATTTAAACACAAATGTGGGATTTGCAGAATTTTGTTAAGGGCTTACATGAAATTGATAAATATCGTCTAAACCATGGCCGAAGTAAAAAATATGCGCCTTTCACTCCCTAGATAATATTGTTTAGAATTTTTATATTTTAAAAGCTACACAACAGGGCCTAAAAATTCTAAGCAAGATTATCTAGGGAGTAAAAGGCGCATATTTTTGATTTCGGCTATGGTTTAGAAGATATAAATTATTAATCGGGAGTGGCGCTAGTTTCGCACCGTGTAGTGTAAGCCCTTAAGTTTGTACCAACAATCCATAGTAATATTATAAATGCGAAAGTAACTATGTCTGTCTGTCTCGCTTTCCTGAGAAAAGTACTGAACCATTTTGAATGGAATTTAGTATATGGATGGATAGTCTAGAGCCTGAGAAAGGACATAAGCTACTTTTTATCCCGAAATTCCTACAGGAAAATTGGGAATTTGACGTTACCAGGGAAAATGCGCTTGCGCTGGCGAAGCCGCGGGGCGCCCACTAGTTTTTTAATAAATAATTTTTAATTTAAAATTTTAAAGCTGCGTTCCTTAGCCATGTTTTATGAATATCTATTTGCAGCCGTTTAAAGATTATCAGCTCATTGGCAGTTAAAAATAATGTTACTGTTAGTTAAGAAGCTTTATTCAATTCAATAAAGGTAAGTACCGATTAGAAAAAACAGTAAACCCATAGGCCAATGTAAATTACCTCATTAAAAAAAACTGAACAATAATGAAATCCTTAAAATCTTAACCAATACATCCCAGATCTGATCCTTGTGTACTCCGGCAAGTTCTCGACGGGCCCGACGCCCGCCACGGCCGGGCACTGGTCGTAGATGTACTTGTCGGCGGCCTGTTTGACGGTGATGGCGTTGGTCGTGCACAGCACCTTGTACAGGTCCAGCAGCGGCTGCCGGCGGCACGTGCGCACCATCTGCAGCCCCATGTCCCGGCAAGAGTTGGACGTTCCGCAAACTTCACGCGCTAGTTGCAATTTCAAACTATTTAAACCTCTCTGGAAATCGGAGTCCACGGTCGTAATACCTAAATTCATCCAGTTGTCCTGTATATTATAAACCATATCGTCCAAATCGGTTTTCTTTGATACAAAATATATTCCCCATAACCCTGTGTCCTTATAATTGATGTAAAATGATTGGAAACTCTCACAAAGGTCGTGGGTGGCTGCAGCCTGTGCTAATCTGGAAGCGTTTTTTTCCCCTCCACCTTGGCTCTTGCTCCAAGAGCCAATAATATGACTTGCAACCAATAGTGATAGATAATCACAGCTACCGTACCCCGGCGCCTCCACCGCTATTGCCACGTGAGCAAAAGGCATAGAGTCGTCCCTATATAGAACTTGGGAGCCGGTGTAACGGTAAGGACCGTAAGTCGGTTCGGGTACCGGCATAGGTTGAATGTTTCCGAAAGCCGCCTGTGCCTGGCAAACCACGTCCTTGTGGCTCACGCCGCCAGACACTGCTACCACGCTGCGCCATGGCTGGAACTGGTCTCTCATGTAATTTGTGACATGATCTCTGTTAAAATTCTGAAGATTACATGTTGGTCCAATTACACTTTGAGCCAGGGGAGTGCCCTGGAATGCCGTAGCGTGCAAGTAATCGAATAAAACTGTTTTAGGATTCCTTTCAGCATCTATGAGCTCTGATTGAATATTTGATCTTTCTAAATTAACATTGTACTCTGAAACTTCTAGTTCGGTCAAAAACTTAGAAAATACGTTCAGGATTTTCTCTACGTTTTCAGGAAGACAGTCTGCGGTTAATGAAAACATATCCCGAGTTGTGTGTGAAGTGAATTTTGCCCCAAGGTGGTAGGCGAAGTCTTCAAAAGCGCACTTGTTCATCGAGAGGAATCCTTTGTAAGCCATGTGTTCTATAAAGTGTGTAATTCCGTTGTTGCACGGCGTCTCGTATCGAGCTCCCGCCTCCACGAACAAGCCGACGGTTGCCATCGCTGAATTGGTTTCCTCCGTCGCGATCTTAAGACCGTTGCCCAAAACACACGTCTGTGTTGGGAACGGTGGCTCCGCCGATAAATCACAACATATATTATACTTTTGTCTACTGATAATATTGTAAACTAATCTCACTGGTGCTTGAAGAAAATATCTAAAAAGCATTATATAGAGTATAGGTACCTAATAGGTAAAGTTTAGTGAACCGACTGAGTGAACCTATAATTTTAGGTTGTTGTGAAAATTTGTATGACAAAAAATCACGTACCTAGCACAGACTCATTAGTAGGATTACTGGTACCTACCTAGTGATTTACCTTCTCTCTGCAAAAAAACATGGACCAGGTGAGATGGGGAAACGCTACGCTCCATAGACACAGGATCATTGTAATGGACTCAGAGCTGCTGCCTGTGCCTGGCGCGTAGACAGCTAGGTTACTCGTTTTGTCTACATAAACTCCTCAGTCCTAGTTTTATTTTCTGCTGGTTATGGAGCGAAACGGTGCGAAACTAGCGCCACTTCGACAAATAATTGATATCTTGAGTGCTCTAGCCCCGCCTGGTGTCCCCTATATATTACTTATAAACATCAAATCGAATGAATTCAACGATCGTTTATGCGTCGCCTAACTTTTATATCGAAATCAGGTATAGCATGGAGTATAATGCTGCTTGTCGTAAGTTCCAGCTTCTCTCTCTTGAAAGTCGCAGACTTCTACTAGACATGTCTTTTCTGCATGATGTCTTGTCCGGGCCCCTTGACTGCATTTCGCTTGTTAGTAGCATTGCACCCTGTACGACGAGCTACCGGACTCGGCACGCACAAAAACATCTGTTTTATGTTCCGCGAGCAAGCACTCATTACGCTCAAAATTCTCCACTCACTGGTATTCCTCGTGAATATAACACATTTTTCCATACCATAGACCCATTGTGTTTATCTAAATTCTCTTTAAAAAAACACATAGGTACCTAGTAAAAGTAATTAACACTGCTACTTAATTACTGCTAATTAAATTTTACTGCTATTAACTAATTGCATTAAGTTTTCCTTGCCTAATGTGACTGCTTATGATACAGACATACATTTGGACAATAACAAGCTAAATCTGGTAAATCAAACTGTATTCCTTGGTATCACTCTAGATTCGAAACTTCAGTGGGGCCCCCATATCTCAAATCTTGCGGCAAGGCTCAGTTTGGCTGCGTACGCAATCTGGAAAATTAACTGATGTGTCTACCGCGACACTTGTGTATTTCAGTTACTTTCATAGCTTAATGACCTATGGCTTGCTTCTATGGGGAAGAGCTGCAGATCTTAACGTCATTTTTATACTACAAAAACGCGCAATCAGAAACATTTATCAGCTTAAAGCTCGCGAGTCCCTCAGACAAAAATTCAAAGAAATTGATATTTTGACGCCTCCGTCCCAGTACGTCTTTGAAATTATTATGTATACTCGTAGAAACATACATATGTATGATAAAAAATGTGATAAAATAAAGGACCTTAGAACGCGTAGCAAAAACAAACTCAGTATTCCACAGAACAGACTAAAACGGACAAACAAATGCTTTATAGGAAACGAAGTAAGATTCTATAACAAGATCCCAGAAGAAATTTTGATCCTGAATGTATCAAAAAATGTGTATCAAAAAAGTTCTGATTAAGAAAGCTTATTACAATATTGATAATTATGTAAACGACAAAGACGCATGGAAGTAGTCTAGCTCTGCACTTACGATATTTTTCATTATTTCATGTAATTTAATTTTTATTAATCTGCGGCGGTAACATGACGGACAGTTTTCCGAATTTGTCGTATTTAACTGTCACTTTTGTCGATCATCTCCATACATTTTCCAGCATTGAAATGTCAAAAGTGATTAAAAATGACAGTTAGATTCGACAAATGGTCCGTCGTGCTGCAGGGGCTGTATAATGTTCATTGTATTGTCACCTAATTGTATTGTTATATCACAAAACAAAAAGAAAAAAAAAATGAGAGTAAAATTGTAAAGTAGAATTTGTTACCCCTTTCTTCTCTACGCTGTAAAATCATTGCGATAGGAAGTTGAATCATTTGACAGAGGAGGGCTCGTTTGGGGGCCTCTCCAGGCGACTATTGTCGTAAGGCAAGGCAAACATTTGTTTACCTGAGCCAATTGGTGGGCACCCTGAACTACCTCGCCTCTCACAGTTATCAATAGCAATTAGATTAGATGTAGTCTAATTGACTTTCAATAAGTGATATCTTGTATCCTATATTGAATAGAGAATTTGACTTTGATTTGACTTTGAAATTTTTACCTTAATTGCATAAAGACACAATACTAAACAACCCGATTTCCTCTCTCTTCCCAGCCCCTCTGTCCTTGACCCTCTCCTGCAGTATTTATTTTTATTTCATTCAGTCTGAGTTTTGTTGACTTTTCTTTTTTCTTTCAGTCGTATATTGATTTTTGTTATTATATTGTTGTGGATACCTGTTATTGGCCATTTGTAATACAGTTTTATTTTATAATGCTCAATTAATTGTAAACGCTGTTAGTGTCCTAAATAAAATAAAATAAAATAAATCTTCTAAACCACGGCCGAAATCAAAAATATGCGCCTTTTACTCCCTAGATAATCTTGCTTAGAATTTTTAAGGCTCTGTTATGAAGCTTTTTGATCAAAATCAAAGAAAAAAAACCGTTATGAAACTAAAGTGGCCGCTTAAGGCAACAAACGGTTTTTTGATCTTTGATTTTGAACCCAAAAGCTACACAACAGAGCCTTAAAAATTCTTATTTCTATTCTTATTCTTAAAAAAGTTTAGATGATATTAATTATTTAAATGGAGTGGCGCTAGTTTCGCAGCGTGTGGCGCCATACGGGGAGAACAGGTGCGATACTAGCGCCACTCCGATAAATAATTCTATCTTCTAAACCATGGCCGAAAAAAAAATGTGTCAGTGACGGAGGGTTGGTCCCATCGACTCCAAAAAATAGACTTTGACCAGTCTCATTTGACTACAAAGAAAAATTTATAAATCAGGTAATAACAATACCATGTCCCAAATGACTACAAAACGTTCGCTGACCGATAGCAAAAAAAAACAATTTTGTGTGGTTCTAAAATATGGTTTTTAAAAATAGTCAAGCAACCAGGAATCACTTAATTTTATAAAAAATATGCTTATTAAATTCAATGTAATGATATATTTTTGTTTTCAGAAGGAAGAACACTAAAAAAGGCGGGATATAATCATTACCGGCATCACAACACCCTACAAAATGGCTAGGAAATGTGGCGTTGCAGCAAAAAAAAACTGTAAAGCAAATTAAAAAAGGGAAATATCATATTTAGCTGGCAGTAACCCCGTACGTTTCCATACAAAATGAGAAAACGTTTTTCTACTACTAATTATTTTCTAATAGCCATGAAATGATGGTATGTTACGAACACTATAGAAAATAAGGTATACGTTTTCCTATTTTCGAAATTCGGAATACATTCAGACTTATAGGTCTTATGGTAGGTTTTATGAAACCAATGCATATTTAAATGAAAAGGAAAACGTGTAAACCTAGAATATTTAATTTTGAAGCGATGTACATCAAAATCAACGTGATTTGCTAAGATTTAGGTTTGTGAAAAACGTTTTCCCCCGAAACGCACATTTCATCAAAAAATTAGCTTCTTCTTTATCGCACGTTTGCGGTTGGGGGGCGACAGCATGAGGTTTTCTAGATATTCTTTGTTGCTATACTGTCCTCTTAAGAGAAGATCCGCACACCCTGTATTCGGAAATCACAGTTAGTATCAGATATGATTATAAGAGTGCGAGATCATAATAAATGAGCCGACGCAATTACTGGAAATAAATTATTTTTTTTGTAATAAATGATTATTTGTGATCATCGCAGCGCTGTGAATTTAACTAAATATGAAAAAAATTAAAAAGGTAGAACATACAAGACACACTTGAATAATATTCATAAATTGCAAATTAGATTATTAAAACAAATTGTACCAAAATATACAAGACAACAAATAGATGATGAAAAAGAGCTATTTAAATATAGTAGGGTGCTAGATGTATTTGATAAGGTAAAAATGACAATTATTTTGGAAGAGTACCATAATGTAAAAACACTTGTTAACAGAAAACGTGTCTCACAGCTACGCACCTTAAGCTATTTAGCTATGTATGTACTGCCAGGTGTTAATAACATTTATGTCATGCATACCTGGCAGTACATGCTACCGATGTATCTTAATGAGCTTCCAAAGGAGCTAAATAACAAGCTTGATCTTGAAAAAAATAAGCATAAGTTCCTGTTAATGAAGTATTATACTACTTACCCCAAAAGTATTATTATTAATGATTAAATTTAAAGTTATTTTTAAACCGATGAAAAAACAAAAAGGAATTCTTCTCAATTCGTCGCGTATATATATATATATATATATTATTTTTTTTATGTATGATCACGCATAACTTTTTACTGTGTTGAACGATTTTGATAATTCTTTTTTTAAATCGACAGGGTATACCTTGAAGTTGGTCCCATATAAATTTGGAAATAAAATTCCCATCCTAAGGGTGGGAAAATAGGGGTGACTTTTTGGTCGGCGGGTCGATTTATCCACTCACAGGTTGCATATCCGTGTTACATTATAAATTTTGATACCTACTTACAATATCTTTGGAAATGAAATAAAATCAGCCGAAAGACGTCCACTGCTGGACATAGGCCTCCTTCACAAATCGCCTCACCGACCGGTCGTGATCGAACCTCATCCTGTTAGTCCCTCAACCTTCACCAGGTTGTGTGGCCACCTTGTGGGGTGCGACCACCCTGTGAAGGGTGATTAGCTGGGGTCAAAAAAATTAGCCCAAAAAAAACTGAAAAGCAAAAAATAAAAACTTTTTATAAAAAAATTAAACCGCCGAAAAAACTGAAAAGCATTAAGTAATAGGGAAAAAATTTCTATTAGGCCTTAATTTACTCACTTCTTAAAGTAATTTTGGATTACCAAGAAATTTTGAGTCGGTGCCACAGAATCAACGAATAAAGATCACTAAATTACCTAAAATTCAAAGAAATAACCGAAAAACGTATAGATAATGAATTTGCTTGTGTGGTGTGGCGCCGACTAAAAATTTCTTGGTAATCCAAAATTACTTTAAGAAGTGAGTAAATTAAGGCCTAATAGAAAATGTTTCCCTATTATTTAATGCTTTTCAGTTTTTTCGGCGGTTTAATTTTTTTATAAAAAGTTTTTATTAATAGTTAGCCTATCTTGTTGTTTGTTACCTAGTGGGGAGCGTTTCGGTGGAGATGCGGGGAGGGGAGTGTGTTTCTGGGACCGGGGAAAGCACTCTATTCACTCTATTTTGTTAGGTGAGTAGCGGTGATTCCACTGGCTGTTTGGCACCCTTAGTTGGTTAAGATTTTAAGAAAATATTATATTATAGTGTCGAACTGTAATCAGTATTATGTAAGAAAATGTCAAAAAAGTGATCTCACCAATCTGCAGATAAACTATTGGTTTTTGCAGATGGTCCATTTAGTGTAATAAATGTTTGTACTTAATTGAAATGATAAATAAAAACCTAAAAAAAATCATGTTAGCAGGTAGAGCACAATGATTGAAATAACAGTTTTTTTAGAAATCAAAATTTTGTTTTACAGCTTACTTTGCTTTTTTACTTACGTTGCTAACGTTACTAATAAATATTGTAGTCGTTTGGGATCGAAAAAATATTAATATTTTTTATTTAAAAATTTTGGAGTCGATCGGATTGGAACTCAAAGTATGGAAGCTAAAATTTGTAGATAAGATAAGAGAACAATGGTTTTGGAGTCATTTGAGCCAGCGGGAAATATTTTTGAAACTAAATTAACTATGGACTTTTGCAAGTGGCTTAGCATGTATGTAACCATCTTCCAAAATATTGATCGTAAAAAATATTTTCATTGTAGAATTTAAATTTAGACAACCCTTTTATCACGAAAGCAGATCTTTAAAATATTAAAAAATATTCCGCCCCTTGAAGTCGTAGCTCGGGCGCAAACTAGGTAGACACTTGACCCCGAAGACGACCGGGGCGGCTGACGTGACGGTCTCTGGTCGGGTCTTTAATTTAGCTGCGCATTTAGTCACAGGATAATTATTTAGTGCTGGGATGTCATTATAAGCCTGTGAGATTTCTCTCGATATCCTGATTGTGAGTGCCGGCCATCACATAGCTAGCTGAACGCGGCACACTTATCACGTAACTAGGTACCTAATGTGTGTACAGGCGATGGCGGGACATGATAGTCTCGCGGGCTGTGCCAACGACGCTTGACTGACATAATCTCGTAATGGATATACGTAAAATACCTACTGATAGTTTGAAATGACCTTCCTGCCTAAAAGCTAACTTCCTATTTGGATTCAACTCAGAAAATGTCTTCCGTTAGGGTAAGTACTCTTCCACCAGAAACCTGCTATGCTACGTTCCTAAGTGTGAAATAAAGTGGCAGCGGGCGGGGCGCGGGTAAGCGGGTGGCGCGTCGAGCGGAAAACGCACATTCCAATAGATGAACAGTAGCAACGGGGCGTTTAAGCGGTTTGGATACGGCACTTATAAAACGCCCCGTTGCTACTGTGTTCATCTATAGAAATGTGCGTTTTCCGCTCGACGCGCCTTTCACTCACCCGCGCCGCACGGTGCCACTGTAATTTCACACTTAAGGATGCGTCTGACTGATATCCACCAATCATGTACATTGGTCCTCTTAGAATAGCACTGGTGGAAACGAGTTCAACCAAGCTATGACTTCATATGAGAAAGCGTGCAACGAATGCGATCGAGAGATATGCGCGTGGCGGCGGAGATGCAAGCGCCTCCCCCTCTGCCGCGCTACCGCTCCGTGCCTCTCTGTATAAGTACACATCGCAAAAGTTGAGTTGCCACCACAGGCGCACAGCCATCACAGGCGCTGATGGTCTCCCGCTGCAACGCCCCCCCTGAACCCCTGAAGCTCCAGTCGCAACCAATGCAGTGGTCCCGCACGGCAAAGTACCTCGGGGTCATCATCGACCGCCGTTTCACCATGGCCCCACACGCAGCTGCAGTCGTGAACTCGACCCGGGCAGCTCGCGCAATTCTCCGTCCAGTCCTCAACTCAAGACAGGGAGTCTTCGTACGAAGGTGGGTGTGTACAAGACGTACATCCGCACCCGCCTCACGTACGCGGTGCCAGTATGGTATCACCTGCTCACAGAACCCCATCGTCGCAAACTCAGAGCGCAGCAATCCCTGTCGCTGCGCTCTGTCGCGGGCGCGCCGCGCTTCGTGAGGAACGACGTGATCCAGAGGGACCTTCGAGTGGAGAGTCTGGACGTCTACATCGTGCGCCTTGCCCAGGGCATGTTCGCGCGCGCTGAGTCCTCCAACTTGGCCCACATCAGGGACATCGCACCCCAGCACGCGCGACCACCGGACGGCAAGCCCTACCCGCGCGAACTCCTCGGCCCAATCGAAGACATCCGATGCCCAAACTGATAGCCCCAAGCCGACGGCTGACGCTTCAATGTCTCAGCTGTCGGTGAGTTGATTCAAGAGTCCACCAAGCCCTTGCTCCAGCAAGGGAGAGTTGGTAAACAGCTATCAGACGCCATCGACTCCCTCTCCCCGCGAATGTATGAGAGGGAGAAAAACAAATGACACTCCCGCATTTACGGGAGGCGAAGATGTCCTCGGGCAGTGGCCGTCCGGCCAAAACCCCGATTCCCTGCCCCCACAAGGGACGAGACGACAACCACGAGAGCTGCCACCATTCCTCCCACAGCTGCCTGGCGGCTTAGCATCTACACTACAGAGCACATCTTTATCGCACAGATACATAGCATAGTATAGTACTTAAGTATTGGTGGAAGCTTCACATAGTAGCGTACCAACATCTTCGCAGGAAGACTTTTTATTACAAACAAAAAACGAAATGTGCTTCAGAAAAAGGGTTTTATTGAGCTTACATTTTATACATCGATTTATAACACATCAGTATTGTTAGAGTGTGATTTACAAAGACAGTGTTAAATGTTTATATTGTGCTTTTTACTTACACACATAAAAATTACTAGATAACTTACTTTGCATTATACCCTGCGCAAGAGTATCTTAACAAATTGAATCATAAAAAAATCCTGAACTTGACCGCATTCCAAAACCATGGAGGCTTTTCTTTTTTCTAGGCTATCGACCTCAATATACAACGTTGATTTCTAATTTCCTGGTTTTAGTTCAAGATTAATTCAGCTAAGAAACTCAGGCCCCTGGAATAACGAATATACGTTAAAAAAGTCATCTAACACTCCAAGAAGGATCCAAAGTTGTTTCACTGCGTATGCTTTTGAAGAAAAACTATCAAGTACCTAGATAAGTCGTTTGAACGCATCAGCATTAAGTATATTTGAGGAATATGTTCTCACCGACTGACAACACATGTCATTATACATTATGTAAGAAATGGGCAACACGAGAATGCTCCGTGAGGCGGTAGGTACCACGAGCGGTTACAAAGTTTTTACAATGTGAATCACAAAACTAACAGCCAGTTATCAGACGAGACAATTTTTTTTTACTACATAAAAAATTCAATAGTTTTTTTAAAAATTCAGTCGTAAAGTTATAAGAAATATTTCTTTTTCTTAAATCTTATTTATGTGCATTGTATTGACTTAATATATGTACTTTACCAACATTTATATAAAACTCTTGCATTGCCAAGGAAATTGACAGACAAGTTACCGCAATTATTTGTGAAATAAATAAAGTATTTTACATAATTATAGAATAAATACGATTGTTCTCTCAAACAGACGACGCCGCCAACGCGCCGCACGGTGGCAGCTTGTGTGAACAGTCTTGCGGCGCGGCGGCGGCGGCGGGCGCGGCGGCGGTGCGCGGGGCGGGCGGGCGGCGGCACGGGGCGGCGCGGTGGTAGCGTCGTCTGTTTGAGCGCTTATGTCGTTGATGTGCTCCCGCGCGGTTTCGTTATGTAGGTATGGAAAATCATGCTGCTTTAAAAAAAAATAATAATTAGGTAATACTCAGGCAAAGTTGCGGGCACACTCTAGCGGTAATATGTATGTATAAAGAAATTATATAATTTGTTATTACTATTAGCCTGTGTAAGTACAACTACAATGTATCTGAAAGACGCGTGCAGTGAAATGTCAAGACTACCTAATTCGCAAACATTTCTGCACGCGACTGTACTTTTGTACATATACATCATACTTCACTCACATATATCTACAGTCGACGACAGTAACGATAAATTTTACAGTTATTGGCGAAGAAGATTAATATCATATTTTTCATCTATATTTTTAGATAGGTATCTCAACACTTTATTATATTCTGGTGCAGTAACTTATTGTGTTATTATAATACAAGTCCACCCGGCGAACTTCGTACCGCCTAACTTTTTACTATGTGTCTCATGTATTACAATTATAAATCTTCCTCTTGAATCACTCTACCTTAAAAAAACCGCATCAAAATCCGTTGCATAATTTAAAAGATTTAGCATACATAGGGACAGACGCGGAAAGCGACTTTGTTCTATACTATGTATTGATAAGACTTTAAAATAAAAGTTTAATAAGATATGACCCTTCTATATAATGAAAAAAGATAAAGGAATGAGAATGACGGAACGACAGACGATAAGCACCAAGAAGACAATAGTAAACTAGCGACATTCCATGAAATGGCTTCCGTTATTTTATTCAAATACCAAATACATGTCTCTGGCCAACACATTAGAGTGCATTTAATGAGATAGTTCCCTTCGACGTTATTTTGGAACCATGCATCCGTCAGATTTCGGGTTGCCGTCATACAAAATAAGGAAAATAGTGTGGCAAGCTTCAAACAAAGGACATATAAATTCCCAACATGATGCTTAAAAAACATTATTTTTGTAATATCAATCCTATTAAATGAAGTGAATGTACTAAAAAATATATGACATAAAGCAAGAGACATTGTGCAAAATACTGAGGAAGCATTTTCAAGTTTATTTATATTATAAGTGCAAAATACTGAGGAAGCATTTTCATGTTTATATATTTTTATTTATATTATAGATATATATTTATACTGAAGAAAAAAGGAATGCGTAAAAATAAACAGAAAAGATAAATAAAAATATAAGATACTTAAATATGTTTGTTTTTTTTTCGTTTATATATTTCTACTCTCGGAGAGCGAACAAACTAATATCTTTTAAACAAATTTTAATGCTAAAATATGTACTTAAATTAATTATCTGTATGCAGTAGTTTTCCCAGATTTGGGTGATTTGATTTCATAAAACTAAAACCGTAGCAACACAGAATACACGTTCTACTAACTTAGCGGCGAAGAGAATATCGCACTCTACGGTGGTAACTCTCGGTATGGCGCGAAATTCAAATTTTTTCGCCTTTTTTATTTAATAAGGCGAAAGTATTAATTTTTAATAAAGTTTAAATGAATTCGCGTATGTAACCACATTATAATACCACATTTTTTGAAGACAGACCTACTGATTTTGTGTCTTAGGACATAAAGGAAAAAAGTCTAGTTCGAATTACGCGCCATACCGAGAGTTACTGCCCTAAGTACCTATCATAAAGAAAAAAAAGGTAAGTACTTACTTTAAATTTAATTTATAAATTAAAATGTATGAAGTTTTTAGCAATATTAAGAATCTGTACAATTTATCAAACATTTTTTAAATATAAATTTGAATCTTCTATCTAAGTATCTATTCATTTCTACACATTTCTTATACAATTTTAGTTTAAACTTCACTTTTTATATTTTATATTATTTAAAAGATCCTATCTAGTTACATAACATGTAGAAGGTTGGCAGATTGAACCATGTTTTTATATTTAAGTAGGAGTGGGTAAACTTTTCAGAAATATAGTTAACATCAGAATATCAACAGGCTATAAAAATATGATGCGGGCGAAGATGTGGACGTATACATATATAACTATTTTGAAATTTTATTTTCCTTTAGGTACTTGTTATTATTATATTTACTTATAGTAGAGGAGCCCACGATGCTAAATGGGGATTTACTCGAGCGTCGTAGAGAGAGACCTATTGGGTTGCAAAGCTTAGATGATAAGAAGAAAAAAATGTTATATGATATATACCTTTACATCGGTGGGGGAAGCGGCAATAGATTTTTAAATATGTAAAAAAAAACTGTTGCATGGACATCCTCGAGCGCGTCAGATATTTATAGCATCAATGCCCTACGTATTTTTAATAATGTACGTATGTTAATCTGATAGTTTGCATGATGCGGGTGGTTGTATGTTAGGGTTGAAAATAAAAAAAATAATCGAGCGCGTCAGATTTTCTAAGGGAGTGTTAAGTGCACCAAAAAAAAGCTCTCATTCACTAATCTGACGATTTAGATGGGACGCAAACTCGCGGCCAACTTTCATAATGTGCCAAAAATAATCGCCATTTTGAAATACTCAAGCGCGTCAGATTAAGATATATAAGGTTTATCTTTATGTTCTAAACGTACTGTCTCATTATCTGACGATTATCTAGAGGGATTCGCCTGATCTGACACGAAAACATTTGAAAAACGGTTCACCTTAAAGGCCATCCCTGCAACTTCCCGCTAATTCCATTCAAAATATAATTTATGTAATATTTTGAGCTCGCTGACTTCAAAGAAATAATATTTCTATGCATTTGAGCTCTCCCAGCTCTGATAGAAGTTTCATAGAACACTATTTTTGGAATTTTCAAACCGCAATAACTTTTGAATGGATCAACCAATTTTCACGCGGTTGGCGGCATTAGACGCAGTTTTATCATACTCATAAGTAATTTTGCAATTTTAATTGATCGAATCAAACATTTCGGAGTAATCCCGAAAAAACACTTTTTTCGGTTTTCTTTCGTTCATGATATCTCTCGAACGAATCAATCGATTTTGAACGGGTAAGCGACGATCGGCGTGGTTTTTCAAGCTTAAGGGCGGATTAGTTTTTGTAGTTGATTGATAAAGCCGTTTAAAAGTTATTCTAAAAAAACACTTTCAATTATTTTTTTTATTCTTTTTTTTTATTATTACTTAATTAATTGAAAAGCTCAGGAAATAACATGCAACTAAATAAGTGAGAGAGTAATATTTTTATTCTTTTTTTTAATTATTACTTAATTAATTGAAAAGCTCAGGAAATAACATGCAACTAAATAAGTGAGAGAGTAATATATAGAGAAACAGTGAGAGAGGAATAGAAACGCGGAGAAGGAAATGTAGGCATCACGCAGCTGCACGCATTTAACTTCATCAACGAATTTTTGTTATTTCGGCTTGCTGAAATCGTCAGATTATATATTTTTCATTATTCTTGAATTATTTCCTTCAAAATAAAAAAAAATTTAGCTACGCTCGAGAATGTCGAGTTGACGTTTTTTTTTACAACTTTGTTGCCCTCCCCTTTCTTTACGTCACTCTCAAATTGTCAGATTAGTGGAATATACACTTTTTAGGATGTAATTAACTCACCCTACCTTAATTTGACGCGCTCGAGAATTTATTTCAGATAAAATACCAATATTCAGATTAATACTAAAAGTTGCCATATGAGCTTTCAAGTGCATGAAACTCTATGCAATCTAGCGTCCAACCGATCGCATTACTAGATCGTATTGCTAGGCGCCAGATGGGTGTGGTCCGGCCTTTACTAGATGGGACGTATACGATGGACGCACAGTGTAAAGAGGTCGCACTTTTCACTCAACATGTAATCGATCGTACACCATTCATAGTATACGTTCGATTGCATAATGTAAAGTGTGCTTAAATAATCAGAGATAACCGCGCGATGCTGGGCGCAAACCGAAAAATAGTTCATCCATCAAGAGTAAGAGCGCGTTGTGCGGGGCGTAGTCGTGCGGGCTCCAACGCGGGTGCCGCCGCGGGCGCCGCCGCGGGCGACCCTGCGGGCACCGGGCACCGCGGCGGGAGCCGACGCGTTTGCTTATACTATACGATATCGAACATAGGCCTATATTTTGTTCTTGAAGCGTTGAACGACGCGGGTTTGATTTCATCGCAGCACGCCCCGCACGACGCACCGCGCAACGCCCTGCAAGCCGTTAAATACGGCTAAGGTATACAAACAAAAATAACATTTACTACCTTCAAAGGTACGAAGAACTATTGAAGATAGGTATGCAGAAGAAATTATATTACATACATTTATGGATAAGGTGGTGGCAAGCAAATTTTTTTAAATAATAAGCACGCTTGGCAGACGCTATTAATAGCTATAATAATATCCTAACAAACATCAAGGACCGCGTCTGCCACCATGGTGGCCTTGCGTTTTCAATTGACAATGTTTCAAAAATGTAAAAATAAGAAAAACTATACTAAATCATTTGCACATTGTCTGCCTCTGGGGCTGATGATAACAGTCATCCTGTAAACACACAAAATCGAAGAGGCAGACATCCAAGCCTCTGATATTCCAAAGGCAGACCATTTGCTTTGATTCCGTGAATTTCAAACAGTCGTACAACTAAAAATCAGCCAGCAAAGTGTCTGCCATACCATATGGTTTTTTGTATCCAGGGAGTCCTAATGAATCGAATGGTCACAATAAGAATCGTGAGCAAATGATTTAGTAGAGTTTTTTTTTTACATTTTTGCACTTCCGTCCCATGAAAACGCAGAGCCCTAAGTGTCTCCCTCTTCGATTTTCTTTGTTTTCAAGATGATTGTAACCATGAACCCCAAAGGCAGACATAAGCTAATGATTTAGCAAAGTTTTTTTTTTACATTTTTACAACTCCGTCCCATGAAAACGCAGAGCCCTAAGTGTCTGCCTCTTCGATTTTCTTTGTTTTCAAGATGATTGTAACCATGAACCCCAAAGGCAGACATAAGCTAATGATTTAGCAAAGTTTTTTTTTTACATTTTTACAACTCCGTCCCATGAAAACGCAGAGGCCTAAGTGTCTGCCTTTTCGATTTTCTTTAGTTTCAAGATGATTGTAACCATGAACCCCAAAGGCAGACACGTGCAAAGATTTAGCATAGTTTTTTTTTTGACAATTTCAATCCGCTGTAACGCGAAAACGCAGCGACATAGGACAAACATTTACTGGACCAAATCAATTCGTACTGACCTAAACTGCAACCCACCGCGATGTGGATTCCGAGCAAGTGCTTTACCGAAATGCTCGCGACCATTCTATCTCTATTTTATTTATGGTAGGGGAGCCCAAGAGGGGATTTCGGGACTTACTAAAGCGCGGCAGATTAATATACAGGAGGATACCTTGTAGCCGGTTAAGTACCTCCACAAAACATGAGGCCCTTAAATAAGGCCGCCCGCGAAGGATTCAGGATCAGATTAGTAAAAAAAAATTGACCATCAGAAATTCTCGAGCGCGTCAGATTAAAGTAGGGTGAGTTAATTACACCCTAAAATGTGTATATTCCACTAATCTGACAATTTGAGAGTGACGTAAAGAAAGGGGAGGGCAAGAAAGTTGTAAAAAAATATATAGCTTTTAATAGGTAGGTACTATAATTAATTATAGAATTTAAATTTATTTCGGAAATAGTTTATTTCCGTACTCGCTGTTTTCTGTACTGTCTGCTGTAATTTGCGCTGCACTGCGCTACTATGAATTTGTAGAGCAATAAAAAATACTTGTTAAACAAGAATTAATTAAATGTTTAATTTATTTTATACTATTTTTTACACTTCTATATGCTAAGAAGATTGGTGATATCTTCGTAAAATTCGTTTATTTTGTCTTACAGGTGTATTTGATGCGTTGAGACCACGTTTAGATTAAAGCCCCCGGGTCAAGCCTGTGCGCGGTGGAGCCCGACACCGACGGACCGAGTCGAGCATTATCTCAGTGACAATTCGTCAAGCAAGATGCCACTAAAATTGATTTTTTAAAACTGTCCCTTTTAGAAAATGTCGATCTGATTTAGATAAACATTATGTAAAATATTATTTTTAATATTTTTTAAAGTTAGTGGTCTTTATATGGTCTAGTAACAAAATTTTTGAATTGAGCAATGCCGCGGAGCATCGTTTATCATTGGATCCAAATAAAGTGTGAAATTGGTGTATTAACGTAAATCAATATATATAAAACTCTTCCGTTACTGACTGACTGACTGACAGACAACGCAGAGCCGAAACTACTGGGCGTAGAAAGCTGAAAATTTGCACGTGGGTTCCTTGGGGAGTGTAGGTGGGCACTAAGAAGGGATTTCCCGAAATTCCCACGGGAACGGGAAAAAACGGGATTTTTGTGTTTAAGAGAAATCTACGCGGGAAAAACCGCGGGGCAGCCTCTAGTATATAAATAAAATACTTATATATGTTTGCTAACAGTAAGATTAGTTGATTACAACACAACGACAATAATAATTTCCTTAAATAAGGTTTACTTACCTATCTAATACAAATCTTAATAGAATAACGGAGCTTAATAGCTCTGAGGCCGATCAAATTACGTAATTGAAGATATAGAATATAAAGATAACATCTCTAGTCCGGTGTGATGGCCGAGTCGTCACCCCGGCGCATGGGAGTCAGCAGGCAGCAGGCAGCAAGCGGCAGGCTACTGCATGGTGTCGGTGTAGAAGGAGGAGCTGGTGCAGTTCCCGTTGTCCGTGGGAGAGTCCATGTGCTCCAGGGGCTCCACGCCATTGGTCCTCATGTCGTCACGTACCTGACAATTTTATTATTCCATAAAATAATAATTGTGATTAGACTTTTCTTCTCATAAATGTAGCAATAGCAAAAATTAAAAATGTCGTAAAAACATTCAAATAGAATGTAAAAAAAAAACTTTAACGGTGAAAGGTAAAAATTTGATAAATTTTGAAACTTTTAAAATTTTATCGCGCTAGTTAAGGTCTTGTAAAATTGTAATACGTCTTTAATTGCGCATAAACTTTCATGTCTCATTACGTCATTAGATCAAATCCAATTACGCTTCCGAGCGTGCCTAACCCAATTGATCCTTGCTACTAAAACGTAGGTGCTGCTATTAGTCGCGATGTTGCTATTATTAGGTAAACCTATTCGGCCGAAAAAATTAGCAAAGCAATTTGGAGTCATTAAAAAGGCAAGTAATGAAAAGTGGTATAGATTTATTTATTGATTAGCTGTAAAAGCTCAGACTGTTTGAGGCTCGTTATCATGTAAAGACTTACATGTTATTTGCTATAAAGATCGCATTTATGCTGTTGGCGTGCTCGTCCGGCTTCGCCGTAAGCTCAAAAATTTATAAGATTGCATGTTGTATGTAAGCAGGACACAGAGTGATCTGCGTCATCTGCGGACCCGCCGTAGCTCAAGGAGTTGCGGCCCGGCCGCGCGGTCTCGGTTGCGGCTTGTGGTCTCTTGATCGGTTACCTACCTACTTAGGAGCCGGCCCCGAGAGATACCTAGCGTCATTCTAGTCAATATAAAAAAATCCAGATGTGTTGTGGTTTGTAGATGTTTATAAAAAAATCCAGATGTTTTGTACTTTGTTGGTAATGCGTATAGTAGCGACAAGGAGCTAACTTATTTGTGAAAAATTAAAATAATTTTGTCGATTTTTTTTTCATTATATGTAGGGGAAAGTGTGGAGGATTCGTACAAAGGGAGCATTCGTACAGTAGCCATATCTCCTACACCTAAAACGTTGACACGCTCGTATTTGTGTGTGGGACTCCTAATATTAGGCATAGGCTTCCCCCGGGGCGGGGGGTAAGTGTGCTCACCAACTTCGCCAGGACTAGACAAAACGTGATTTCGCGACGCCTAAGTAATTTTCCGATTGGCTCTATAACACGATTTAACCTTATATTTTTTGTTTTTACTGCATAACCGATATTAACTAAGTTCAAGCTATATCTGTAGTTTATTTTATTTATATTCATTTGGAATAGAGTTAAATGGTTTTTTTTATTTTGAATTAATGTGTTGGTTTTTTTGGTTTGGGGTACATTCGTACAGTGGTAGGTGGGGTACATTCGTACGCTATTATGAATGGAAAAATTACTGGAAAGTCAAGGATACTCCTGAAAACCTGCTAGGTTGGGAGAAATTGAAGAAGCACATTAATAGTTGCCACAGAAATCAAAATCACTGCTTTTTACGAAAGTGATCATCCATAGTCATCATCTTATAAAATACGTCCACTGTTGGATATAGGTAGGTTTTAATCAAAAGGTTAAACTTTTGAAGCTGGTTGATTATACAGTTCAGGTTGACATGTTAACTTGAACAGCAGTTTTTCAATTAATTTTGATAACAATAACATATTTTATTTCTAATAAATTGCATTTTTAACACTATATGTACGAAGGTCCCCCACCCTCTGTACGAAAGCACTCCACTCGTGGGGTGCTTTCGTACGAATTCCCTTTTTTTTTCAGACGAGCAAATCTTGGTCAAAATGGGGTTATATCTAAAAAAAACTTTTGTAATAATATACCCAGATAAGTTCATTATACATTAGCCTTAAACTCATTTTAAAAAAGCTGTTAGTTTATCTTCGAGAAGCCTCGAAGTAAAAATTGTACGAATCCTCCCCACTTTCCCCTACAATTTTTATAATGTTCGACAGACGTTGTTTGTTAACGAATGGAGCTATAAAACCGACGACGCGTGCATTTTTCCGACGCGAACACAAATAGGGTGAGATGCGTGTGGTGGTTTAGGTGGGTGGACTGGGCGTCGGGCTGTGCAGCTATAAACTGCAGACATAATTTAACTATGAAGTTATTTGTACTTTCATTACAAATAACTTGAGTATCTACATAAATACATTTATTTTATTTCTTTAATTTACTTAACAAAAAACAGATTTCAATGTTCTAATTTTATGAGAATATTAGACAACGCTTATAAATATTCAAGAAAATAAATTAAAGGCAATATTTTCAATTGGGTAGTAACGCGATACTAGCACCACTTTCGATAAATAATATCTTTTAAACCATGGCCGAAATCAAATATCTCTCAAACTCTTGTGCAGCCTTTCTTAAAAGTTCAAAGCAAGATTATCTAGGGCATCATTGACGCATCTTTTTGATTTCGGCCATGGTGTAGAAGATAATAATTATTTATCGAAAGTAGCGCTAGTATTGCGTCACTACGCACGCACCCGGTGGCCCCAGTTCTCACAGTCAACAAGGCATCCTTGGAGTTTCACCATTACGGACATGGACGGAGACAATAGACTATCCGCGGCTCTCCGTGGCTACATGATTGCAGCTTGTTCCTTTAAAATAAAATGGCGTCTCCAATCGTGCATGTAAGTACCTTCTCGACTTGGCGCATGACGCGCAGCATGTTCAGGCCCGCGACGTTCTTCAGCTCCTGCACGGTCCACTTGCCGCTGCGTAACAGCTCGGCAAACAGGTCAGGGTACTTGGACACGTCTTCTAGGCCTCGAGGAACCCTGCATCATGCCAATTTTATAGTGATATTGTAGATTAAGTCGTTCTATATCTTTAATTTAGCTTAGTGGGCAGCTGCAAACTAACTACGTTCATTAGCATAAATCATGGGCCGACCCTTAAAACTCAAACACTATAAAGCCGAATAGACCAACCTGTTAACGCCGTCAAAGTCTCCTCCGACGCCCACGTGGTCAGCGCCAATCAACCTTTTAATGTAGTGAAAGTGTTCTGGGAGCAAAACGAATACTTAGTAGAGTAAAATAATTTTCAATTCAGTAGTTTCGTTTGTGATTGGTTAGTCCTGCTTAGTCCTTATATGCTTTGGAAACACGAATCAAGCTTTCCAAAAAGATTTTATTGAAATGAACGAGATATTTTGGCGAAATGGTGGAAACAACAAAGCAACAACAACGAGCGGAGGTACCCATTAAATTGTCAGATAAGTTTTGAAATTGTGTTGCTAAAAACAGTCAAAGTAAAATAATGTTTAACAAGCTTTTATTACCATTGGTCAAAATTAATTATTACAGCTACAATATTTATTTACTAATCTTATGTGTGTGCATGTCGCCTACATGATTTCTTACTCTATTCAGGTAGTCTGATGGCAATCCTGTGTCCATGTACAGTCCCGTCGCCCCGTCCTGATTCGGTCCACTCTCATTACCATATCACAAACTCCCTAACCAAATCAATCTAGTGACCGTGCTCTAAGCTAAAATCAACATTGACGGTCTAACGCCATGTGCAGAATGCTTGTAAATAGGTACCAACTACCAAGGGACTAGAATTAATTTCAAGTATAGAATATGTTATACATTATTTTATTCGACTAGAGCTAAGAAACAGTATGGCACGCTGCGCGGTGCGCCCCGGTCTTGTGCTAGAGTAACTAGAAACTTATTATAGGAGCCCAACTTTGTTACAATGTCATGTCGATCCCGACCTAATAGTTAATAGTTTCAGAAATTCAATTTAGATGCCGGACAAAGTTTGCCAACATCAATACACACAAGAGTACGCAAACGCAATGAATAACAAGTTCGGGCAGTGAAGCCTTATCATAATCTTTTTATTAATCCGATAAATAAAATATCTACGATAAAAAAACCTTGTACTCTTTCTAACAACAAATCAACACCATACGCTTAAGCACCCTTTGACATAGGGATTTGAATTTTGTATATTACATCCATGAAGCTAGTATTATAGCATAGTAGCTTCTACGCTCCTTTGTTACATCAAATACGTTCACGTAGGCATATTACCATCACACATAATATAAAAATTCTCACATACGCACACAACACAAACGTGATACCTACTCCTTTAAAAGCTCAGCTTACTTTTAATGTAAATAAGTTTATAACTTGCCTTGAAAATAAAAACTTAATTAAAGCAGGTTAAGTAAAAATCTCACCGGCGACATCGGAGATCGTCGCGTTGGGAGCGCACTTAATGAAGTCTGTGAAAAAGTTCACCATGATGACGCCGCCGTTTTTTTTCTACACAAATAGAAAATACAAAAAAAGTTAACTTCAATCAAGAACGATTACTGAAAACTTAAGAGATTAGTTTAAGGTAAATACTATAAAGCCTTATTGTATCGCCTAGACTAGAAGCTGAAAAATGGCAGTGACGTATTTTCTCAGGCAGCATTCGGCATCAAAGTTGACGAAGCAGCGCTGCCATCGACTATGTTGTAGTTACCTGATTCAGTAGCGGAGTAGCGGCGTTTTAGTAGCTATAGTTACAGGTAGTCGCGGCTAACGGGCGTCGACCGCCCAATTATAACAAGCTATAAGTCCGGGGACCTTATTAATATGTCTATTCCGTTCGCCCGTCTGTCTGTGTGTCACTTCGCTACGAAAAGACTTAATAAATTCAAATAATATGTTTACACGATATTTTTTTTGTTTTCCAAAGAATACTTAAGAATGTTAAAAACTTTAAAAAAATACGAAAATTCAGAAATAAATGCAATAATACGTGCGTTACTGTTTTGGCTGATTTTTCTGTTTTAGTCAAGTTACAAAAATCTGTTCACTAGTAATTTCAGATAATAGTTCTTAATAAATACTTACCACTGATTGTATGATGTCATCGGGAATATTGCGATGATGCGCACACAGGCTGTGCACGGAGGAGTGGCTGAAAATGATCGGTGCCTTGGACTCCCTGATGGCAGCCCGGGTCGTGTTCAGCCCTGTGTGGGACAGGTCTACCAGCATGCCCAGCCGGTTCATTTCTAGAATTACTTTCTGTTAAACAAAACAATACAAATAAAATAAAACTAAATTTCGAACTAAATTGCAGAGTAAGGAGGCAATGGGGGACCTTATCGCTTAGAGCAATTTATACCAATTAATTTAAAACAGAAAAAAAATACAAACTTCAAAATGCGCAAACTTTATTAATACTTTGTGATGTTGATTACCAGCATTTAAACAAAACATGAACCTGAAAAATATAAACCATTACAATTTTGAACTACTAGATTTATTACATTGAACCGATGTGTGTGAGAAATTCATAAATCCTCCCAGAAAGACAGCTAAGCGGTTTTTATTAAATAAAAAAGACAAGAATTGATTCAGCACGACGACGCTTTGACCAAATACAATCACATACAAACTCAGGAGTTTACTGTTTAAATAAGTAATAATAACTCACTTTTCCAAATTCTGTTAGGCCGTTTGCGACTGGGACGTCGTTTGATGAATCGGCCCTGCGACAAACAGAAAGGTTAATTTCATTATATGTTTGCTATAGTTTTTACTAAAATTGATATATCTGTTGTTCAATAAGTAAGGAGGTTACAATAATATAACTGTGAAAGTTTAGGCTCGATGAGAAAGAAAGAAAGAACGTTTTTATTGCTGCAATCCCTTATTTATTAATCTTCCACGAAAAACAGATGTGTTATAAATTTAGCGTACTGTATCTGTCTATCTGTCTGTGTATATGTCTGTAGCATTGTAGAGCCCAAACGGATGAACCGATTTTCGTTTAGTTTTTTTGTGTCATAGACAATTTTAGCCCGAGTGTTCAGTTCATCATCAGATCTTTTTTAGTTGATGTGGGGATCTAACTAGCTTCCTTATTATATTTAATTAAAGTATGTGGTGAGGTAACATTGACCTGATCAGCCGTTTGTAGAGCTCATGAATAATGGATGAGGGGAACTCAGTGCCTTTCTTTATGTCCTATCGATTTTAAATTTAGCTTCATGTTACTTCAATGATATTGAAAGTATATGGTAAGGTAACCATGATCTTTTTTTTAATGAGGTTCTAGTTTAGTTAATGAGGGTATGTGACCCGTTCGGGGGGTTTTTTAAATTTAAAATTTTGTTTATTGTGTACTAGTCAAAAATACCTAAACCGCCTGTTATTGTTTTGCTGTTAACTTCTACTTACCTATAGTTTAACTATATACATATTACAGCAAAAAATATTATGTTAACTTAAAACGTCATTTCGGTAACTGTACAAATTTATGTAGATTTTTTTACATCATGCTAGGTGTCAAGTTGTTCGCTTAACTTCTAGTGGCATAACTCCGAGCACTGATTACATATTCAAAGCACCACAAACTAAGTCCACCGGTCGGGATTACTCGGGAAGGAGTTATGGACGCTCCGTCTTCTCTCGACCTCGCTTCCTCTGGAAAGTTTTTCTATAAAATAATTATTTAGATTGAGCAATTGTATCAACATGAAGTCGTGAGTTTCGTAACAAAAATACGCAAAATAAAGCAAATAGATGATAGGTATATGTATTAAAAAATCTACATATTTACTAATCAATATATATAAAACTCTTCCGTTACTGACTGACTGACTGACTGACTGACTGACTGACTGACTGACTGACTGACAGACAACGCAGAGCCGAAACTACTGGGCGTAGCGGGCTGAAATTTTGCATGTAGGTTCCTTAGGGAGTGTAGGTAAGCACTAAGAAAGGATTTTCCGAAATTCCCACGGGAACGGGAAAAAACGGGAATTTTGTGTTTATGAGAAATCTGCGCGGGAAAAACCGCGGGGCAGCCTCTAGTCAATATATATAAAACTCTTCCGTTACTGACTGACTGACTGACAGACAACGCAGAGCCGAAACTACTGGGAGTAGAGGGCTGAAATTTTGCATGTAGGTTCCTTAGGGAGTGTAGGTGAGCACTAAGAAGGGATTTCCCGAAATTACTACGGGAACGGGAAAAAACGGGAATTTTTCGTTTAAAAGAAATCTGCGCGGGAAAAACCGCGGGGCAGCCTCTAGAGTAATAGGTATAAAATTGTACACAATTGAATTTACTTGCAGTGCGTCAAATTGACATATACTTAGTAGGTAGGTGGTAGGTACCAATGATTATAAGCTCAGTTTTGTTATTGAAATAAATATTCATACACACACACATTGTATTGTTATTTTTGGAATCGCTGGACCGGAAGGACTTGTTTTAAGTTAACGTGGAAATATCACGCACGCAGCACTTCGTGAAACTGGCTAAAATAACTGTCATATTTTGATTGAATATTTATTTGAAAACTAGTCGCCCCGGCGAACTTCGTACCGCATAACCTATTAGTATTTTGTGCATGTTTTATAGTTATAAACCTTCCTCTTGAATCAATCTATTAAAAAAAACGCATCAAAATCCGTTGCGTAGTTTTAAAGATTAAAGCATACCTAGGGACAGACGCGGGAAGCGACTTTGTTTTATACTATGTATTGATATTGATGAAGCAATCAATAACACTGAAACGATGAAACGGAGTAAGCT
Source organism: Euspilapteryx auroguttella (assembly GCA_951802225.1). NCBI lineage: Eukaryota > Metazoa > Arthropoda > Insecta > Lepidoptera > Gracillariidae > Euspilapteryx > Euspilapteryx auroguttella. The sequence goes on along the minus strand of OX637641.1, from coordinate 12,849,662 downwards.
CCTAAAAAGAAAATAAAAAAAATGCAAATAAGAAGTTGACCAAATAATAGCTACACCGATTTTTATTAAACGCAAAATAAAATTAAACAGCACTTTGTTCAGAAACACAAGAAGAATCCATTGCAATCAAACAAAAGGAGTGTTAAAATCTATTTTTTTTTAATTTAAGTACATAGTTATGAATATTATAGTAATCTGTTTATGTTTGTACATTATTTAGGATAAACAAAATGACGCAACCATGTTAATGTCCATGAAAATTTTAACTGAAAGAATTCGTAACTAGCATGCCCGCAGTTTTTCGAGTGGAATAGTGCCTTTTCAATATTTTCTCAAGGTTTGCACCTGCCCTGGACCTGGAATAAATCATCATCATCATTTCAGCCGTAGGACGTCCACTGCTGGACATAGGCCTCCCTCAAGGCTCTCCATCTGTACCGATCGCAGGTGGCCTGCATCCAGCGTGGACCCGCAGCCTTGCGCAGATCATCCGTCCATCTGGTCGGTGGACGTCCTACGCTGCGCTTGCCGATCCGTGGTCTCCACTCGAGAACTTTTCGGCCCCAGCGGCCATCTGTTCTGCGGGCTATATGACCTGCCCATTGCCACTTCAACGAGCTTATCCGCTTGGCTATGTCGGTGACCCTGGTTTCTCTACGTATGTCCTGTATGTACTGTATGTACTGGAATAAATAAATCCGACTAATTTCTAAAGCGGCCTAGGCGTTCTCAAGTTTTAGAAAGAACAGAATTGGATTAATTTATTTGTTGAAATGAAGACAAATAAAAGCAACTAATTTTTATAGGATTTAAATTTTATAAAATATATGTTCTTTAAATTATTTATATTGTTTGTGTTTTAAACAAATACATACAGATAATTATTTATTATATATACTAGAGGCTGCCCCGCGGTTTTTCCCGCGCAGATTTCTCATTAACACAAAAATCCCGTTTTTTCCCGTTCCCGTGGGAATTTCGGGAAATCCCTTCTTAGTGCTCACCTACACTCCCCCAGGAACCCACGTGCAGATTTTCAGCTGTCTACACCCAGTAGTTTCGACTCTGCGTTGTCAGTCAGTCAGTCAGTCAGTCAGTCAGTCAGTCAGTCAGTCAGTCAGTCAGTCAGTAACGGAAGAGTTTTATATATATTGATGAAGTGATATTGTTAGTTTTAAAAAAAACATTATTTAAGTAACTAAATAATCAATATTATGTTCTTATATTCATTACCACGAAATAAAAAACAATCTTGGCCAAGAGGCTAGAGTGAGAAGATTTTCGAACGAGTAATATTAGAAATAATTTTGACACTTTTATGAGAGCTTTGATTGGTTTTTCTGAGAAATAATTTTACCTACACAATTCTTTTTATTTTTCTAATTAAAGAGCGTCGCTCCTGTGAGTGGAAGAATCCTCTTTACTGTCGGCTCTCATTTCCCTGCTGTTTTTCTTCTTAATACTACACAAACAATATCTAGGTACCTTTTCTTTAAGTTAGCCAAAGTAATTTCCGCTTGGAAATCCCGTAAAAGAGAGAATAGAGAGATCTTTTAATAAAAAATGCACTCAGCTTAACTTTATATTTGTCTGAAACTTTATAAATCAACAATTATATGACAATTACTTTGTACACCAACAAACATATATTTATTTGGTGAATTAATATTGATTTTCCTTTAAAATAATAACATCTTGTTGCTAACAAAGAATAAACATTTAAAAAAAGGTTGCTGATATGAATTGAGCGATGTTGGAGCAATAAGAAGGCATTTGTTTCTACGAGTAGATATCGCAGAGTAGGGCCCGAGGCCCGAGAGAAGTAAATATTAATCACTTTCGTCTGGCTTAGAAATGTCTGACACTGGACCAATAAATAACAAATGAATAATAGATTTTTGCTTCAGCCTTCTTACAATGTTCTATCTATAGGATTTAGAGTATACTTCCTCCAGGTGGCATTCCAAAATTTCATCCTGTTTAATACAAACCTAGCAATTACCTACATTATGTCCGTATAAATACGTACCTTTTGTTTATGTTATTAAGCATGATTTATTCGATCAGTAGGTCGAAACTTTAATTATAAATGACAATGGGTTATTATAGAGTTATAGGTTCTTGTAGGTAGTATCAATAATACCCAAAGTGAATATCATCAAAACTTTAAAGATAAAATACGAATAATTAAATAGTACCTACTTACTGAAGCGGAAACTCAGACCATTATTGAACAAACAAAAGATACAAATTAATTACGATTTCTGTCTGCAATTTAACAATGCTTGCAGTTTGTGTGCTGAAATATTTAATGATTCAAAGAATATATGCAAACAAATTATTCTATTTTGAGTGTGTGAGTGTGTAAATATTTGTTCTGTTCTGGTGACGTTAATTTAGTAATACAGGGTTCCTCTTCGAAACATATCAAAATAACTATAGAAATTCCTTCAAGGCTTTGTCAAACAGAAGGCGTTATAGCTTCGCGCTAGAGCGCCAGCCTGACGCGGCGCTATAGCGTCGCGCTTTTAGTATCGCATCGTAAAGGAGTGTGTGTGACATCAAAGAGCGCGACACGACGCTATAGAACCGCGTCACAACGCTCTAGTGCCGCGTCAAGCTAGCGCTCGCGTCGCTATAGCGCTAGCCTTACGCTTTGCTAGAGCGTCGATTTGCAAGTACTATGACAGTATTACCCTGTCACACAGAAAGCCCAACGTCAGAGCGTTCTAGCGCGACGCTAGAATTAAACTGTCACCGGGCGTACGTAATTTGTTTCGTGAGAGCTACCCGCATAAGACTAGCGCTCTAGCGCCGCGTAAGCCTAGCGCCATCATATTGACAAAGCCTTAAAACAAACGTTATGGCTTAGGGTATAAGACCAAATTATTATTGTTATAGGTTGTATAAGTTGTTGTTCATAGCCAGTCTTTGAAAAAATCGCATAGGTACCGTACCCATTTCCTCTTAATATTGACCAATAAATATTAAGGTGGTATCAATTGTAAGTTGTGACTACAGTGTTTGTTATAGTATCTCGTTTTACACTCATTTTCAAAACCATAAAAAATAAACACAAAATAAAATTAAAAAGAAATGAATTAATCGAGATTTCAAAAAGTTGGTAAACAGAGAGCTCGGCAGAAGCTCCCAAAAAGCAAGAGACACGATAAATAACGGACTAAAAACACGTCGGCTCCGGACATTAGGGAGTACCGCACCACTGCATCATGGAACTCGTTGCACAAACTGCACAGGTTTTTTTTACTATACTAGAGGCTGCCCCGCGGTTTCACTCGCGCAGATTTCTCATAAACATAAAAATCCATTTTATTCCCGTTCCCATGGGAATTTCGGGAAATCCTTTCTTAGTGCTCACCTACACTCCCTTAGGAACCTACATGCAAAATTTCAGCCCGCTACGCCCAGTAGTTTCGGCTCTGCGTTGTCTGTCAGTCAGTCAGTCAGTCAGTCAGTCAGTAACGGAAGAGTTTTATATATATTGACTAGAGGCTGTCCCGCGGTTTTTCCCGCGCAGATTTCTCATAAACACAAAATTCCCGTTTTGTCCCGTTCCCGTGGGAATTTCAGGAAATCCCTTCTTAGTGCTCACCTACACTCCCTAAGGAACCTACATGCAAAATTTCAGCCCGCTACGCCCAGTAGTTTCGGCTCTGCGATTGTCTGTCAGTCAGTCAGTCAGTCAGTCAGTAACGGAAGAGTTTTATATATATTGATTAGGCTTCTTATTTGAAGAAGAATTTCATAGGATCTCATTATATCCGATTCGATAACGCAGGGAAACTCCGAGCTTAGCCCTGCCACTGCTCCTTGAGTGACTGAGATTTTTGGCACCTATTTAGTTAGTGACCTATGTCGGTATCGTAAAATTATCATACATCATAAAAAGTATGGAGCAGAATTTAATATAAAATACAAGATCTTAATGTACCTAATAGGATAAAGAACAAACGGGCGTGGTCCTGAAAGATATGTTTCCAGCCTTCGAAATCCCAATACGCTACCCATCCATGCAATCATGCATACTATGCAAAGGGTTGCCGGGAGTCCGGATAAAGGCAGACACAGGGCTTCTAAAATGCCTATCCGGACTTATTTTAAGCAGGCAATAAACAAAATAGCCTGTTGTTATTATTTTGTTTGAATTGACAAGCTATCTCGATCGATATATCTAGCATTGCGAAATCCAGGGTTAGTGTTTCAAATCAAACCAAACCTATTGTCTTTTTTAAAGATTAAGTTCTCATTAGAACCATTTATTTATAGGACGATAAGATCTAATCAACTTTATTTCGTAGAATTTTAAGGAATAAATTAAATTTATAATAAGAAGTAGAACATTTTATGGTCGACAAGTAGAAAAATTTGGGCTAGAATTATACACATTTAAACTAAAAATCAGATTACATAGTAGATCCTATTTATTTCAAAGATACAATTTTACATTAACTCAAACTCTACTAGATACTAGACAGTCAAAACTGAAAGCTGAGACTGACTGATCCAATGTAATCGTTATTGATAGGAAGGGAGAAGGTTCGCAACCCTACTTAAGATATGTTATTTTAAGCTATCAAAATAAATACCTAGTTAGAGCTCTCCGAAAAACCCTTCACTTAGTCCCTTGAGTCTCGAGAGTCCTAGTAAGTGTTAGTATAATGAAATGACCCCAACTCCGCGGTTTTTTTTCGTAATGTATGGTTGGCAAAAAAAGTTCGATTAATATTTCCTCTACCGACTCTTTGTAATAAATAATTCTTTTTTTATTATTATTAATGAATGATATAACAGTATTTACAATTAATAACACAATAAAATAAATTAGAAGCAAGGGTAAATAAAACATTGTTCTTTTATTTTTCTCTATTAGTTGTGATTTGAAAACATTAACAAGAAAGATTCATTTATGTTAAAAAATGCTTTATTGCCACATAATACAAGTAATATATAGTAAAATAATTTCGCAATAATAAATAACTAAATGTGTTCTGCGTTAATTATTATTTTTTTGCAGCGTGTATTTCACTGTGTGAGCGAGATAGCATGCGGATCGACGCCATAATTTAAATCTTTTCTTTATCTGCGCAGGTTACACCTAGTTTAATACTCATTGAAATTAAGCTAAAAAAATATTTTACTTTATAAAATACTCGGACGGAATACTCTGATAAATTAATAAACTTGCAAAAACGAATAGTTACGTGGAACAAACACAACACAAAACCGCAATGTTTTGTTAGCAAAATGCGAATCGTAACTCTACCGGAAACACCAAGATTAGCTCGGTGAAACAACCGCGGTTCAAACAATCCGTTTTATGAATGTTTGCAATAAATACCACGAATTTATGCGAATTGATACGAAAACTGTTTACGTTGAGCGATACCTAGCAGTCGTGTACAACTCATACATACAGTAAGTATTCCACCGCTAGCTTGTTTTGTTTTCAGACGCGATTGGATTTTGTTTCAAAAACACAACCGACTCACTACCTACCTACTGTTACAATAATTAATTTTATAATTTTGATATGATGTTGCAAGTGTTATACGTTCGTACGTTTATCGTTACGTTTTGTTTTTAGATTTTAAGTTTAGGTATAGGTATATGTACTAAGTATGTATATTAAAGCAAGTTCATTAACCTATTGCTCCATGACAACAACAAAAGAAGAACCTAGGTAATCAATTATAACTCTACTAATTATGTCAAGTAAGATAGGCAATCAAATAAGTAAATGCATACCAAGGCGTGTTGCAGGTGTGCGTGAGGGTCATGTAGCGCGCGCCCAGGCGGTGAAAGCTGCGCAGCACGCCCAGCGAGTTGCCGATGGCGTGGCCGCCCTCGATGCCGATCAGAGAGGCTATTTTCCGGGGCCGAGCGCTGTGGATCTCAAGTATATCTGAAATAAATTTAATTTAACCCAGATTATCGCAAAAGCTCAGCGTTTTTAGAATGATAAGTCAATTTGATTGAACATTCATTACCTGTAGATGATTCAGCTAGCTGAAGTTGTTTTGGGTACTTTTCTATGAGTCGTTTGATGACGTCTATCTGCTCTATAGTAAGCTGCACGGCGTCCCGGTTCTGCGCTCCGCAGGGCACGAACGCTGACCAGAACTGTAACACACCCCACGCCACGCATGATGTACGCGTCATAGGTAGGATACGGATACTCAATCTAAAAGATAAATCTAGTTGGTTGCGCTCTGCAAAGTGTTCTTAAGAGTACAGTAAAATCAGAAAAATCATGTCTTCTATTGGTGTAGTAATTGATTCCGGATCGCAATACACTAAAGCTGGGTTTGCGAACGAATCTTTTCCAAGATGCTTATTCCCTACCGTTGTCGGGAGGTATTATTTATGTAAATAAATATAAATGTATTTCAAACAACACTTACTAGAAAATAAATGGAATCACTTCATCGTTCGTTATGAGGACAATTTTCCTCAATTTCTATAAAATCAATTATAGATAAGACATACACATTAATTATTTTTATATTTCTTACAGATTTCGACAGAAAAATCTTATCGACGGGTTTTCGGATATTTTTTGCGGCCTAGAAGCTACATTAAAACAGGGTGTTTCAAAGCTTACCTGGCCAGTTCAAAAGGGAATGATAACTAATTGGGAAGAAATGGAAAAGTTTTGGCATCACGTTTTCTACAGAGAGCTCTTTGTGCCGCCAGAGTCGGTTGATTTAATGCATGCTGTCCATCCTTTAGTGCCACGAATTGACAAGTAAGATTAGAATGTACCGTTGGTTAAAACAATAACTGTATTTGTGTATTTAAGAATTATGAATACTTCATTTAAATTCTATCAAATAAGAAAAACTAATTTCATGAAAATGCATAATCTTTCAGAGAAAAAATGGCGGAGATTCTATTCGAATCTTTTACTGTGAATAGTCTGTACTTGGCGAAGTCCCCCGCGCTGGCGCTGCACGCCACGGGCCGGACCTCGGGCGTTGTTTGGGACAGCGGCGCAGAGTTCGCTTGCGCAGCTCCTGTCTTCGAAGGCTTCCTGCTTCCGCACGCTACTGTTACCTCACAGTTGACTGGCGTGCTCATAACAGATCTTTTACAGAAAATTATGCTAAGCAATGGTTTCTCTCTAACTACTCTCCGAGAAAAGGAATTGTTGAGTAAGATAAAGGTATAAAAAATAAATATATAAGTATACCAATATCTATATAGGTATCTATTATAGATCATGATTGTGTTTCCTGTGTTCAATGATTTTTTTGGCTTACAGAAAAAAGTTTGTTTTGTGACTAACAACTATGAGGACGAACGTAAAGCCTACAGCGCGGCTGGCGAGAGCAGTATACGTTTCAACCTGCCGGACGGGCAGCACGTGCTGGTCGGGGCCGAGCGCTTCACGTGCCCCGAGGCTCTCTTCCAGCCTGCCCTGCACGGTCTCCACTGCACCAACGTCGTGGACACGATATGTTCCAGCGTCCACAGGTGTGACCTGGACTACCAGCCGCTGTTCTTGAACAACGTCGTGCTATCCGGCGGCTCCAGCATGTTCCCCGGCTTCAAGAAACGCTTGTCAGTAGAATTGACCGACAAAACCAAAAAGGTTCCTGGTATCTCTGTCAACGTCGACTCTATACCCAATTCGCAGCTGGCTGTTTGGGCCGGAGGATCTATAATGGCGTCTCTAACATCTTATAGCGGCTTTTGGTTTTCTAAAAAAGAGTATGATGATGGTGGACCGGGATTCATTCATAATAAATTCTTTTGAGTTAAATAATTGTAAAAATTATAAGATTTAACAATTTAAATGGCAAAGCTGCGAGCGCACACAAATATGAACAAAGCTCTGCTCCATAGGCATTTATGATTTAATATTTTTTTATCAGTGTGGTTTACATCAATGGTAGTAGCGGTACCTAAAATAAAATATTTTTATCTCTGAAAAACTTTATTTCGCAAATAATATTTAAACAAATGAAAAAGGGTGAAAGAAAAGTGACTGAATATAAAAATTAAATAGTCTCAGTTAAAGGAAACCGCCGAAAATTGTCAACAGCATTCTCTCTGGACCATTATTCTCTTATTTTAAGAAGCACAAAAAATTAATCATGTTATTTTAAGTCAATGAAAGGTTTTCAATTTGACATCTCACAGAAGAAAGAAAAAGCTTATAGGTCAAGTTAGTTGAAATAAATTATTGAAATTCAAAATAAAATTGAAACTCGTCACGCGTCAGTCAAACAGTTTGTGTTTTATTTTTGTTCAAAACTTTTTAAGTTAATATGAACTGATTTGAACTATGTACTTATTATGTACTTACCTATGTTACATACTGGTTAAGTATTATAAACTCTGTGCCTATGTCAATTTTTTTAGTCAACGCCATCTACGGGCGTGTTATGAAACATTTTTTTTAATGTTACTTTCAAAACAGCTCTTGTCAAATTTCCACGTTTTTGCGATTTTATAAACAAAATAAATCTATAGAAAAGCTATAAAGGATCACTGTTGTGTGTGTCGTACGTATGGTATGATCTAAGGGTAAAATAAAAGAGAAATTGCGTTAGTACAGTCACTGTGGCGGTGTAGGACGGCGTAACAATGCCGGTTGCCTTGTTATCTGGTATTACAGTCTCTCGTACAGTCTAGTGCGCACGAGACCATAGACAAAAGTGTTACGTCTGAGGTTACGTCGGAGACGAGTCCGTGACTTTTTTTTTTTAAATACCTAAATAATTATGAATTTGAATTGAATATAATAACATAATCGCGACCCTGGTAATTTGTTTATTTTGATAAGCGGCGGTTTCCTTACTCTGAGGATCATAGAGTAGGTAACTTATTTTTGTTTTTTATTTTTTCATCGTGTAGTGCATGGTGTGGGGGTGTGGATAAAATTGGTACCTACCTACCTAATAAAGTTTTTTATAGCATATCATCATAGCATACATATTGCCCGAAAACTAATACCAATATTTTAAATATGGCTTTTGAGAAGCCAGTGGTTATTATAGATAACGGGAGCTACAATATTAAAGCTGGATTCGCTTGTGACAACCATCCAGTTTCTATATTCCGCACGGTAGTTGGTAGGCCGAGCTACCTGCAGGGTTCCTACGGCCGGGAGTACTACGATGTATACATTGGAGACGAGGCAACTGAGAGGGTCGATGACCTGGAGCTCAGCAGCCCCGTTAGTAATGGAACAATAGTTCACTGGGACAACATGGAAAGAATTTGGCACCATGTATTTTATAAGGAACTCAAAGTCGCGCCTGAAGACAGATCCGTTATCTTGGCTGTATCACCAGTCGCTAAAATGCCTGAAAAGTGAGTTTTACACGATCTAATGTTTATCACACCTTACTACGATACCTACGGTACAATATTATAAACCTAACCTCATAAAAGTGCTTTGTTAAAGTCTACACCACTCACTGATAATTCTATACAGTGGATTAGGGATAACCCATGAAGCTAGTATAGTAGCTACGCTACAAATTCTTTGGTATAACCAGGTATAACCATACCTTCGTTCTACACCATACTGTAACGAGGCTTCGTGTTTTATATTTTACGAGCCATGTTGTTTTAAGTTTTGCAACATTCTTTGGATTGCTTTAAATATTTGCTCAACTTAAATGGAGTTTTTAAATAAATTTATTCAAGAATAGTACGACACGACGCCGACGATCAAGTTCAAATGCTCATCAGCCCGTTAAAAGGGATAGCCTTGAACAAATATACGAATTTTACCAAACAAATGATCTAAAAACAATCGCTTGGAATTCAAAGTGCTCATAGTTGAGAAAGAAGTAAAAGGCTAGTACCTAATAAAGATAGATAAAAGAAATAATACAAAATAGTACAAATGCACACGAATTGTGTTGGGTTTCTACTGAAAATCAATGTATGAATCCTTTACACACTTTCGTATCACGTTATTCAAAACTACTTTGAAATATGCTGTGTATTACAACAAATAGCCTCCTTCCAATTTCAGCTGCTTGTATATTGTATGACGTGCAATACGAACAAATATATTATGAATAGAGTTGATTTTTTAAATTTGGTCTCCGCTATCATGGGTGATACACAAGGAAAGTCCTTTATTATGTAAGCTGAATAACTCCTTAATTTTATTTCCGCCGTCTGAAAATCTTGTGATTATAAACCATTGTGATTTTGTTTGAGACTCAATGACGCAAGTCACGTAAGAAAAAGTTTCTCCTAACTTTTTCTTTTGTTTTAGAATAAAGTGCTGCGAAGTATTTTTCGAAACACTGAATGCTCCAGGATTGTGTATTCAGTCGCAGAGCATCCTGGCACTGTATGGGTCGGGGTTCACGACCGGAGTGTCGGTGGACCTGGGCCACGCCACGGCCGACGTCAGCCCCGGCTTCGAGGGCGGCACCATGGCCTACGCCTACATGCAGACTGGCGTGGCCGGTGCTCAGATGAACGAATTTTTACAAGACAGTTTTAATAAAAGAGGAATCGACTTGGGAATCTGGGCTCCTGAAATAATTGAAGGTTAAACTTTTATAAGATATACGCTACAAATAATATACATACACATAATTATGTGTATGTATATTATTTGTTATACTTAAGTATGTGTGGTATGTTTTATGGAGCGAAATAAGTGGTAATTTATGAAATGAAAGCGACCTTTACCCCAGAGTAATTTTAGGCTGATGATTATGTATGTTAATAAGTATAGTATATCATTACATTATCGTATGGCCAGAGCATACATGTTAAAAATGCAAGTGCAACTCTTTCAGCCACTACCGCTAACTAGTGGTCAGCTGTTTGTCGGGGATGTGTAACATAGACTGACTCTCATCGGACCTAAAGCTAACTTGTGAAAAAGCACAACGCACCGTCCCTGTGTAACTCAAAATAAAATATGTATTGAATTGATCTTGTTTATTTTCAGATATAAAGATGGATTGTTGTTACGTTCCTTCCGATCCAGAACTAGCGCCTTTCCGAGGCGATGCCTATACAAGGATATATACGCTTCCGAGTGGTGAGGAAATAAATGTGAGCGAGGAGGCATGTGGTGCCGGCGAGCTCCTGTTCCATCCGCAGGAGAAGCTCGGGAGAAGCGATGTGCTTCCGCTCCACGAGGCCGTGGTCACCTCTACGATGAAGTGCGACGCTGAACTAAGACCTGATCTATACGACGCCATAGTCCTTTGCGGCGGCGTCGCTATGATGCCAGGAGTAACTGAACGTCTTTCTACAGAGATTGAAGCGCTAACGCACAGACCAGTCAACGTCATACCGTCGACGGAAGCCTACTCCGTGGCGTGGCTGGGCGGAGCCACGTTTGCCGGCCTCCCAGACGCCACTAAGATTTGGGTAACAAAAGGCCAGTACGAAGAGTATGGTCATAAAGTTATTAAAAATAAGTTTTTGTAGATTTAATATTGTGACAGTTAATGCAATGCAATTACTTTTTCGTGACAGTTAATGTAATGCTATTAATTACTTTTTTCCATTTTACGATATGTACCTATTTCCCTTTCTTTCGTAACAATAAACTCGTGAAACCTATTTACGTATAATTTTAATTCGACGTGAACACAACGGTCTTTGAGAACACACATATACGTGGGATGAGATTACTCCTTACTCACGTGAACAAAGACATTTTAACCAAAAAAAGGATTTGCTTAAAGCTTCTTGAAATGTGTTTTAATATTGAATTTAAGAGCCAGTTTACAGCGATGCTAGCGCCATTCGCGAAAAAAAATAATATCTTCTAAACTAAGGCAAATATCAAAAATGTGGCACTGTATGACACTAGATAATGTAGCCTAGTATTTTTTAAGCACAGCAAAGTAGTCCTGAGTAAAAAGAACAAAAAAAAAAACATTGATTGTTGCCAAAAGTGGCCACTTGTAGCAACACTTTGTAGCTTTATTTGGTCTTCAACCTAAAAGCTATACAGAAGTGCCCTAAAATACTAGGCTACATTATCTAGTGTCATACAGCGCCACATTTTTGATATATGCCTTAGTTTAGAAGATATTAAATTTTTTCGCGAATGGCGCTAGCATCGCTGTAAACTGGCTCTTAATAAGTGTTTACATAATGAAATTAATATTTACAATTTCTGGACTTGGACTTTAATAAATAGGTAGGTAACCTTAAAAAATATACTCATGATTACTTTACGTTACACCGAATTTTACCGCAACTACACGAGTGACTCAGAGATGCACGAGTTTAAAAATAATAATAATATATACATATAAATAAAACTTTTATTTTTGCCAATTTGTCGAATAGATATTTTACCCAATAAAGATCTTAATAATGTCGAATAGATATTTTACCCAATAAAGATCTTAATAATAAAATAAGATGAACAGACAACCGTGTGTTCTGTTCATGGAACAAATTGCTGGAGGCCAGCCCGATCCCAAAGGCACCAACGAGCGCACCCGCTATCGTTCTACTTTCATTTTGGACCCAAACTTCTAAGACTCAGACGTTAGAATACATCAGCGGTAGGTTCCCTTTCGGCACGGCATACGTAATTGAATCTGGGATAAATCGATTTTTGGCTTATAAATTTGTAAATGGAATATTTCACTGAGCCAATCCACATGTCGAGGATTGAAGCATTTGCTCGCTCCTGTTGTATATGTGAGTGGCTTTTCAAAGTACCTACGACTAAATAGAGGTGCGCATATTTGAAAGGAAAAGAATAACGTTGAATCTGTTTAAACAATAATATGTATACAGTTTTAAATCCCTTAGCAACAAAGTAGAAAATCTATAGATTTTCCGCCCATATTACTTTAGGGAATTTCGAATTGTTTGATTGAATAAAGAGAGAGTGAACTTATAGCATAGCACATTCATAACAAAAACTAATTTATTGAAAAAATTAAATAAGTACCTAGTTGTATAAGTAGGTATAATCTTATTATTTTTATATAAATCTGTCGTAAATAAAAGTTTGAATGAATATAGTGTAGGTATATATTGAATTAATTTCACTTTTCTATATCATTCCTATATGAATCTTAGAAGATTGATTTAAATCTGACAAGAATATTGATTTTATATCTTTTGATTCATCATTATCTCTTTTTCATCTCTCGCTCACTCGCAGAAGTCGCTACGAGCCACTGCACAGGAATATCGTTATTTTCGCTTATGAAGGTACATACCTTTTTGCTAAGGGATTTTCTTTTATGGTCGACGAACGTGTAGAAACAAAGGTCTTGTAATTTCTAAGACAATACAATAACAATGTCAGTATAAAGGACGAAACGAAAGTAAGAGAGCGATTTCATTTGGTATGAAAATCCTAGTTTCTGACTTTTGTTATCCTCGCTCGCAAGTGACAGTAATAATAATAACACACATCACACTTAGAGCCCCTAACTAGCAATAGCAAAGCAAAACTAACAGTACATATAAGTTTTTGTGATCAAGGTGATCAGATCAAGTCTAGATATTTAATAGCTTTGAAAACTTTTTATTTTACTGAGGCTGCCCCGCGGTTTCACTCGCGCAGATTTCTCAAAAACACAAAAATCCAGTTTTTCCCGTTCCCATGGGAATTTCGGGAAATCCTTTCTTAGTGCTCACCTACACTCTCTAAGGAACCTACATGCAAAATGTCAGCCCGCTACGCCCAGTAGTTTTGGCTCTGCGTTGTCTGTCAGTCAGTCAGTCAGTCAGTAACGGAAGAGTTTTATATTATACTAGCTTTTGCCCGCAGCTTCGCACGCGCTTTTTCATTAAAATCGTTAATTACTGGTTGATTTATGACTCAGGATTTTGGTGACATCATTTCTGATCGCACCCATACCCCCTAAAAATATCTATCTTTATTTCAGTTCCCGTGGCAACTCCATAAATTCATTTCTACACTCCACCATTCAGACACTGAAACTTCTAACATTTCTATTAGCTGGTTGGGTAAAAGTAGTTGGATATACGTACCTACATACCTAATATATGTACCTACTCGAGTAAAAAAAAGTTGAAGGTTTTTAGGCGCTTTATGTTTTTGGGAATGTTCCGTTACCATGTGCATTTTGGTTATTTTTTTCCTAATAGAACTCTGAATCTAATCACACCTACAGAAGAACCCGTTTTCCTATTTTTACGTGGAAATAAAGAAATATATATACATTGTTTTAATTTTCCTAATAGAACTCTGAATCTAATCACAGTGTTTTAATACTAACTAAAGAGTCCCGTTTTACGTTCCCGTGGGAATTTAGTATATTTCTTCCTTCCAACACCCTTACACTTGTAGACCAAATTTCACGTTGGCATACTCAAGGGAATCGATTTTTCATACCAAATAATTAGTCCTGTAACCCTATTCCCACGGGAATTTAGTTTATTCCTTTCTTCAACACCCTTTCATCTACTGAGGAACCTGTACACAAATTCACGTCGATACACTCAAGGAAGTCGAGATTTCACTCTCACAAAAAAATCCCGTTATTCCACTTCCCGTGGGAATTTTGTTAATTACTTTCTTTCAACATTCCTACATTTACTGAGGAACCTGTACACCAAATTTCACGTCGAAACACTCAAGGATGTTGATTTTTCATTATAACTAAAAAGTCTCGTAATTCCCGTTCCCGTGGGAATTTTGTAAATTCCTTTTTTTCAACACTCTTTCATTCACTGAGCAACCTGTACACAAAGTTTCACGTCGATACACTCAACAATGTCGATTTTTTATACTAACTAAAAACTCCCGTAATTCCCGTTCCTGAGGGAATTTAGGGAAATCCTTTCTTAGCGGATGCCTACGTCATAACATCTACCTGCATGCCAAATTTCAGCTTAATCCGTCCAGTAATTTGGGCTGTGCGTTGATAGATCACTATGTCAGTCAGTCAGTCACCTTTGAATTTTATATATATAGATTGATTTGCCAGCAAAAAATATTTTCCGAAAATTAAACATTGAAGTTCGAAAGATTTTGCTGCCGGAGGCTTAGCAATTAATCAGACTGATAAACGAGCTTATTTAATTTTGAACTCATAACGGAGGTAGCTAACGAGTTTAGTTTGTTGTTAAATATTAAGAGCATATTGAGCTTATAATATAAGCTCAGTAGGCACCGACCTAAATAATCTACAAAATGGAGCTTGAGTTAAGAACTTTCTAGGCTTACTTATCACCTCAGTTCAATATATATAGGTGTATGTGTGTAGTTAATAAGAGTTTGCGTAGGTATTTTGTGTCTTCTTATTGCACAGTAGAACTCACAGAACAAGAGAGAGAGCATCTTCCTTGTTCTGTGGTAAAACTTGCCTCTGTCGGGTTACGTCGTCGGGTCGGTGACTTTTGTTGCCATATGAGAATCTTTGAGAACTTTAATAAGGCCCATAGGTTAGTGAACATGTCATGACAAGCGACAGGACATGCGACGGTTTATAAAAAGCATATCTAACGTTGAAGTCCTAGTCGCATTGTAAGGCTACCAACGCACAGGCGGTTTTATTTCCGCGCGGTGTCAAAGTATGTTATTTAATTTTGAACCTTATTCATAGGCTCCGAACGCACAAGCGTGTTTTTACGGTTTTTTATCCGCTGGTGCGCACACTTCCATAGGATTCAATATGTTACATAAAATCCGCGCGGCAAAAAACGCTTTAAAAGCTTTTATAAATTTCGTAGGAAGATTTGATAATTAGTTTTTTTGCAAAAAAAAACTAGGGATTTTGTGAAAACTAGGATAATTTGATAATAGGATTACTTTTTTTTAATCATCTTTTGCAAAAAAACTAATTATCAAATCTTCCTTACATAAACACTACTTGGTTATCCCACTTGATTCCACTGGTTGAGGTCCCACTATGCGATGACGAAATCACGTGTCTAAGCAGTGTAATGGCAGTTTACTATTACAGAAGTATCGGTTCAGGTAAGACTTTTTATAGTATTATAAATTACTAGTCGATCCGGCGAACTGCGTACCGCCTTACCTATTACTATGTTGTGCATGAATTATACATATTATGAACATTTCTCTTGAATCATTGTATCCTTTGAAAAAAAACCGCATTAAAATCCGTTGCATAGTTTTAAAGATACAAGCATGCATAGGGACCTCGGGACAGATGCGGGAAGGAAGCGTCTTGATTTTATTCTATGTATTGATACAATTTCTATGAAAAAGCACCTAAAAAATTATAAATATTGTTTGGAACTTTACTGTTTACTATTGAATTAAATGGGGAATCCACGTCCAAAAAAAAATAACTACCAAACTTTAACCTTCTGAAGGAAAGACCAAACATTTCAGCGAGCTTTCGACTTTATATATTCGTATTACTTTTACAGGTATACTGATATACTAGCAGCAGCGTATACAATGATAAATTTCTCGTCATGGCAATATGAATTATTCAACCGAGCTCATAGGTTGGTCCGTGAATGCAATCTCAATCCAGGCGTTACTTATATTATATTTAGGAAGCTCTCATACTCGCTCCCGCTACCCGCCCCCTCTAGCCTGGCGGCCGGCGCAGCAGTCGATGTGATATGACTTGCCACTTTACTTTTAATGCAATTAGGTATATCATCATCAATACATCAATCAATATCAATATCATCAATCAATCAATACAAGTATAAAACAAAGTCGCTTCCCGCGTCTGTCCCTATCTATGCTTAAATCTTTAAAACTATATAACGGATTTTGATGCGGTTTTTTTTAATACATAGAGTGATTCAAGAGGAAGGTTTATAAGTATAATACATGAGCAAAATAGTTATTGGTTAGGCGGTACGAAGTTCGCCGGGTCGATTATTTAATGATATGAATATTGTACACTAAAGTGCGGCAGTGTGGCACTCGGTTGAATATAAGCATTATTGACAAAAGATAAGAAAAAGAAAATTATTGTGGCATTTCAACTTAATTATCAATGACCACTTTAGCCTAGAGGGCGATATAATTATTTTGTTTGGTCGTAGAATGTATGTTTCGATGTCGAACGAGAAGTTTTAAGCGGCTTATATGTATTTAAAATTACTAAGACACGATAAATTGATGTTCGATATGTTCATACCATTTTTCAATCAAATGATGGTCCTGAGTCTCGTGTGTCTATCCATGCGCCGAAAACACTACAGAATATCAAAAGTAGTGCTGCTTTTAAATAACATTCCGTGTTTCGTGGATAAAAAAGTGAACAGTAGCTCACCTTTGCTAAAAGAGAGCTTGTTAGTCAAACGAGCTCTGACGACGCAGAAGCATGCGAACAACGGCTTTACTGAATGTGACAAGGTTTGATGGCGTGCACAAAGCGACGGAAGCCCGTCTTTGGCTGACATTAATGCTTAGGCTTGTTATCGCGTCTTCGAGCCTCTCCTCGTGTGCTTTTCTGCTGTGATTTTATTAAGCTCTAGTTATCTTTAGGACTACTTACTCTTAAAACTTTTTTTATCGGTTGAGGATGAGGATAATGTTAAAATTCTCATCGCGTTAACGGCTGGAGTACTAGTCTGATTCCTTGTTCTTATTGTATAACTTACTAGCTGACACGGCGAACGTCGTTACGCCACAGAATTTAAGATACTATTTAACACTTGGCTCTATAGACTAAGTTCTTTTGACTGCCAAGATTGGGCTTAGTAAAAATAACAAACAACAACAACAAACCACCAACCTGTCAAAATAGGTATGTAAACAACGGGTAAAAATGCACCTTGGGTTACATTATTCGAGTTTAAGTAAGGATCCCTAATTATTTTGAAAATCTAATATAGCTTATGTCGCTCGGGGATAGTGTAGCTTCCTATCAGTGAAAGAATTTTTCAAATCGGTTCAGTATTTCCGGAGCCTATTCGTTACAAACAAACAAACAAACAAACAAATCTTTCCTCTTTATAATATTGGTATAGACAGAAGGCAGTTTGCGGTTCACTATAGTAACGTCTAAACTCTATTGACCTAATACCTAAAATGAAAGATTTGCTGTATCAGTATTATTAAAGTAGAGTATAATGTAGTTCTGCTCTAAGTTCATTACAAAAATCAACTTGGTAGTTGAATTGAATTTAAAACAACTTTATAATATGTATATATTGTAGGCATTTCAATAATATTGTAGATAGATGAGAAATTTTGTTTTCAGAAGGTATAGATTTGAGTTATAGATGGTAGGTACCTTTTTTTATTTATTTTTTAAAACCTAATTACATATTATAGTTTACAATGTACAAGTCTAGTTAAAAGTTTGATTGCAAACTTCGTAACATTTTACTTAATACATACAACTACGTACCTATGTAACGCTGCGATTTAAAACAACAAAGTGAATCGCAATTCCCTACATTTTTCATTGTGATACTAAAACGGAAAATACGTTTCAGTTTCAGCATGTTTACAGTCCGCCTCCTGTCCGCCGGGCGCGGCGCCGCATTCTCGTGGTAATTCATGCGAACTCGGCACTTCTTTGGAACTTTAAAATAAGTAAGTGAGCTGTATGTTGTGATACATTTCAGCTACAACTTACAGTTGTATGTTTCTTCTGTCTCTTAATAACTTTTTTAAAATGTAGTGATAATAGCAGTTGTTATACGAACAAATACTTTTAAGTACACTAAAAATAAAAAAAAGTAAGTAAACTAGAGTTTTTAAATAAAACTAAAATAGATATATGAATTTATTATTATGCTGTTTGACCGATTGCCATCGTATATGTGTAAGAAACCTATAAAAAATATTATATTATTTTATCCTGACCATTTGGGATATGGAGAAACTTAACTGAATCACATAAGAAATTTTATTGTATTGTATCTTTGAAATTTTTTTTGTATCTTACTGTATTGTATACAAAGTGTTCATGCAAATAAATGAATTCGAGTTATATTGTTACTAGTTAGTAGTTGGTCGGGCCAGGCAATAAAAATACCAATACGTATATATCTACTAAGAGCAAATAGTGATGCGTCCACCAACGTGAACCGCCTCGCCTCTCGCAGTATAAGATAGTACTTACTATGTTTTAAAATAAGATAATAATTATATAGTTTAGTTTACTAGACTTTCTATAAGTGTTACCTAGTTATCCTATATTAAATAAATGAATTTGAATTTGTCCGTGTGGTGTATCGGTTTTCAAGTGTGTGTCGGTCGAGCCGTGCTACTCACTTGAGCTCCGACCATGCCCTCCCTGAGCCGCGGCAGGTCGGTGTGGGAGTACTTGGAGATGGACCAGGGCTCCACGCGGGTCAGATCCGTGTCCAGCTCGAACTCGTTGATCTGGTTACGAAGGAACTTGCGGATGTTCCACGGAAGGTCGTTGTGCCTGATGGATATTATTAAATATATGTATATAAAAATGAAGATGGTTCATTAGTCTCACTAAAACTCGAGAACGGCCGAGCCGATTGAGCTGATTTTGAAATGTCCAGGGAAGGTTGAAAGGTGAGAAAATATGGTAAAATGCAGATAATAATATCAAAATTAACTTATTTTTTTTACATTTCTGCAACAAAAGAATATAGGAGAGTGTTTATTTGAAAGTTATGTACCCACCCATCAATAAGCGGCACTTCAGCGAAGATCTGTTTGGCGATCTCGAGACGCTCGCGGTCGTAGGAGGCGGCGGCCGCCACCGCGGTGAGCGCCAGCAGCGCCGCGGACAGCAGCCGGCGCGAGCGCGGCGCGCGCGGCGCCAGCCGGCACGCGGAGCCTAAGTATTAAGAGCCAGTTTAAAGCGATGCTAGTGCCATTCGCGAAAAAAATTAATATCTTCTAAACTAAGGCAAATATTAAAAATGTGGCACTGTATGACACTAGTATTAGTATACTACTAGTATATACTAGTATATATAGTATACTACTAGTATATATGGTATACTACTAGTATATACTACTAGTATATAGTACTAGTATTAGTATAGTATTATATTCTTTAAGCACAGCAAAGTAGTCCTTAGTAAAAAAATAAAAAAAAACATAGATTGTTGCCAAAAGTGGCCACTTTTAGTAACACTTTGTAGCTTTCTTTGTCTTCAACCTAAAAGCTGTCCAGAAGTGCCCTAAAAATACTAGGCTACATTATCTAGTGTCATACAGTGCCACATTTTTGATATTTGCCTTAGTTTAGAAGATATTAATTTTTTTCGCGAATGGCGCTAGCATCGCTGTAAACTGGCACTTAAGAGCACAGTATATAGCAACGAAAATATATTAGGAAAAATTCATGCTGTCGTACCCTAACCGCAACCATGCGATAGATAGAGAGATAATTTTTTATAAAATTTCTGTTTCGGGGGAAAACGATTTTCACTACCTAAATCTTAGCAAAACACAATGATTTTGATCGCTTCATCATTATATTATATAATTTAGGTTTATACGTTTTCCTTTTTTAATATGCATTGGTTTCGTAAGACAGACAACTTTATCCGACCATTTTTTACATTTAAGGGTCATAAGACTAAATATATTGCGATAGGATAGAATTATCGACATTTGGTTCTCAAGTTCTCATAAAACAATTACCTATTTAATATTTTCCCTTCGTACCCTTTGTCACAAGCACAAGCCGTAAGTTTAAGAAATATTGTAATCTCCTGCCTCTAAGAAAATACCTTTTATTAAAGAAGCTCACAGCTTGTACACTGGGACCACGTACGCAAAAATTACCAAGATAAACGGGTATTTTTCGAGTTAGGATAGCAGGCTGGTTAGAGTGAGTTGTAATATTAAAGAAATGCATCACGTCGCGTCGTACCAGAAATTTAAAATGTACATCGTATTATCAAGCCAGTGTTGAAGTATTTACAATGTGACATCTCTTTTTTCCATTTCAGAGGTAAATTTTCTTTCTTACTAGACAAGCTATTATCCCAGGCTAAAGTAAAACGCTATTATACTGTGAAAACATAATGTAAAAAGGTAGAACTTTCTTCATGGTAATTAAATACTTGGCGGTGAGGTCCGCGGTCGCAGCTGGGACCCGAGCGAGCGTCTAGCGAGCCCCGCTTAGACGAGAGATACATTAAAAAATAATTAGGATGCCGTACCATGCCCGTAAACCTGAGTATCTGAAAGCCACGAAATAAAATCGGGGCCAGCGGTGGTTAAATGTGGTTTTTTCAAGGAACGTTGATTTTCTTAGTGTTTTCGTTTCTAACGTAACCTAAATATTCTACACGACCTCGACCTAAATTGTTATTTTCTTAATACTATACAACAACTCTATTCAATGTAGTTAGTCTGATATTTAGAAGCAATTATAATTTATTTGGTACCTATCCACGACGAGATTTATCTCAGTAACTCAACCCCCACCAGTTCTTTTTTTTTTTAAGGCAGGAAAACTCCTAACGAGTACCCTGCAGCCCCGGGGGTGTCCTTCTCGGCTGTTAGCAGGATGGTCGCGGGCAGTGATAATTCTCCGCAACCCCTCCCAGCATCGGCTGTAGAGCCTCTTCTCGGGGGGACATTGTGGTCGTCCCCCCGGAGCGTGGATAGCTCGCCCAACGCTCGACGACGAAAACGGGACACCCGCGTTCCGCCGTCCTTCTCGGGCCGTTGAATGAATGCACGAGGCCCCGGCCTCGCACACCCACGACCCCGGGGTCCCCTCTTAGTCGCCTTTTACGACAGGCAGGGGATACCTCAGTCCTATTCTTCGGCCCGGTGCTGCAGGGCGTAACCCCCACCAGTTCAGTGTCAACCCCTATCAAATCATTTTTTGTATTACTTTTATAAAATAGAACGTCAAGAAGTAGGAGATCAATGCGACTGATATTATGAAGATAAACAATGCCCTGTATGACATGAAACCTATACATACATGCACTGCTCTACTCTACGTGCTGAAAGGCTATAATATTTCAATTTGAGCTTTAAAATATTAGAGTTTAAGTGAAATTTGATTCGATTTAACTTTATTCATATAACATACACACAATTAAATAAATATAAGTGGTAAAAGCGTGAAAATAATATGCTAAAGCGCACAAGCTGCGTGGAAGTTCCGTTCCGCGGCGTCTTGCCATTCTGCATAATATTTTGGAACAAAATAGAGAAAACGAGTGCCTGACAAGCTAAATCTTATGGCACTGTACTTAAAATGCCTTATTATTATGAAAAAAGCATAAAAGAAAAAAATATTCATAAATGCTTAGTTGCCAAAATAAATAAATATTAATTACTGTACGGTAGGTACAGAAAGAATAGAAACTATTTTCTGTACCATATAACGCATTGTACAGAAAACAATCTCATAAAGCAACGGCGGCTAAACACAGAGATATGATCAGCTGAAACTTTGTGAACTAAACTGTTGTTGGGAAGAACCTCAGATCACACCTACACACGTGGGTTTAATCAATCAATATATATAAAACTCTTCCGTTACTGACTGACTGACTGACAGACAACGCAGAGCCGAAACTACTGGGCGTAGAAAGCTGAAAATTGGCACGTGGATTCCTTGGGGAGTGTAGGTGAGCACTAAGAAAGGATTTCCCGAAATTCCCACGGGAACGGGAAAAAACGGGATTTTTGTGTTTATGAGAAATCTGCGCGGGAAAAACCGCGGGGCAGCCTCTAGTTCATAGTATAAAACAAAGTCACTTCCCGCGTCTGTCCTTTGTATGCTTAAATCTTGAAAACTATACAGAAGATTTTGAAGCGGGTTTTTCTAATTTATAGAGTAATTCAAGAGGATGGTTTTTAAGTATAGTACATAGCAAAATAGTTATATGTTAGGCGGTACGAAGTTTGCCGGATCGACTAGTTACATATAAAGCTATCTCAGCTAGTGAGAATCAAGAATATCTTGAAATATTATATTGAAATTTAAAATTTCTATATGAAAAAAAAAACAAATGTAGATGAGAAATTTTTTGCAGAGACGGATAAAATTTGCACAGGTTCCTAAGTACCTAGCATAATTTTGTAACGTAGGTAATTTCTTACGTAGTAGGCAAGGTATATTGGGATATTTTTCACTGAAAACGAAACACACAGGGTACATATTCTGTAAGAAACTGACCACTAGTTTTAGAAAGTTAAAATGAAGACCGCGTATTCTTCTGAACATCAGGAATGCTAGTTTTTTTTAATATTTTGAGTTCTTAAACATAAAGTAAAATAGGTTTTTGATAAAATCTCAAACAAGTAAAAAATACCAAAAATTTTCATAATAGCCATATAATATCACAATCGCGTTTTTTTAGTCTTGAAGACCTAAGAATCAGGGAAAAACAGCTCATTATTAAATCTTATATAAAACGAGCTTTCCCAGCTTACTTCGTTACTCCATAGAATATAAGATACTAGAAAAGACTTGGCTCTATATACTATGTTCTTTTGCCTGCCCAGAATGGTCTTGATAAAAAAACAAACAACAACAACAAACCACCTTGTTTTTTTTTTTTTTAGGCGGGGAAACTCCTAACGAGTACCCTGCAACCCGGGGGGGGGGGTCACGGGTGATCTTTCGATCGTTATGTTCAACTCCGCGACCCACAACAAACCACCTGTCAAAATATGTAAACAACGGAAAAAATATTGCACCTTGGGTTACATTATTTGAGTTTAGGTAAGGATTCCTAATTTTTTTGAAAATCTAATATAGCCTATGACACTCGGGGTTAATGTAGCTTCCTACCAGTGAAAGAATTTTTCAAATCGGTTCAGTATTTCCGGAGCCTATACGTTACAAACAAACAAACAAACAAATCTTGCCTCTTTATAATAATATTATTATTATTATATAGTATATAAGTATAGATTATAATATTAGTATAGATTTAAATAAATTCTTATTTCCATAGTGAAATCACAACCGCACTATAAACAGGGATGTTCGGAATAAATCGTAAAATTGTTGTGACAGTAAACTTTTATAAAGTAGAAATAAAATAAAGCGGCAGCAACGGCTACAGCCAACAGCACACCCGGTGGTTTATCATGTCACGCGCGATATCCGATGTTACGGTCACGTCCTTTGCAGGGTTGTTTTAGAAGATTGAAGAAGTATGTTTGTGTCACGAATTCAACTTCAAATTTGATTTGCTACTTAAAATCTAATCTAGGGAAAAATGGTGTGTTTTACCGTGTTATATTTTAAAATTTTGTGAAGTATTTAATAACAAAATTTGTACTTACGTTAACGTAATTTAATTGTCTTATGATGTCTGATATTGTACGTACAGTGGCGGACACGGTCGTCGTAACACTTCCGGTTTTTCTCTATTGCAAAATAGCACTTGTTCTTTGGTAATACAGTCTAGGGCTGACGAAACCATAGACAAATCTTTTACGGTCTCCTAGTCCGCCACTGTACATTGGTACCTTGACGGCGTTGCTCGTCTCCCCGTGTGGTACAGTGGCGGACACGATCGGCGTAACACTTCCGGTATTTCTGTATTGCAAAATAGCTCTTGTTCTTTAGTAATACAATCTAGGGCTGACGAAACCATAGACAAATCTGTTACGCCTCCTAGTCCGTGACTGTACTAACCTACTTAATGTTACCGCATCTTGGACTGACAACGCTGGAGGCCTTTGCCCGCCGTTCCCAGCGCTCTCAGCGCCACCATGCGGCAATCATGGACAAGGGATATTTGATCAAGATAGGTTTTATTTATTACTAACTAATGTTTTACATCTAACCACAAATACTTTATTAGGTACTATAAATTATGTTTTATTTAATAATTAATACTAAATTATATAGATGTTTGTTTAACAATGTGTTTCTTAAAGTTGGTTTGTAAAAGGTAAAAGTACTTTGTTGAGAAAAAGGCGGGAACAAGAGATGTCATGTCAATGTTGAATCAATAACACGAGAGAAAATAAAATAAATAACAAGTAAGGATAATAAAAATGTAAATTGTAAGGAAAATGAAGTATTTATTTGCAGCGTCACCGACACCGACACAGCTACCTAGGAGATTAGGAAAAGAGTGAAATAAATGCAAAATATTGTATTATACTTACATCCAAACATTTTTTTTGTCTTTATAAGTATATGAAAAGCTCTTGATTTAGAAGAACGTTATAAAAACAATAAAATCAACGTAAAGATTCATGGCTTCAGCAGAACAAAAGCCACGAAAGTTCAATCTCACTTAACAGTAAAACTACTAGTTCTTACATTTAGTAGATTATTTATAAGTTAAAAGTGTGATGTATTATTATAGGGCGCGCATGTTAAACCCGAGCGCAGAGAGAGTTCAAAACAATAATTGCTGCTATTTTTAAAGAAAAAAAATCAATAAACTTACACTTTGTGATTAAGATAACAGTAACGAAAAAGTAGGTACTTACTATATTTTTTTCGAGCGGGTGGAATAAAAACCATATTTTAGTGCTAAATATTAAATAAATAATACAAGTCTGCCGTTTACCTACCTAACTCTGTAATAAAGCTTCAGAAGCCGCAGAAGGCCATGAATGATATATTATAGTCAAAAAAATTCAGTGGACGACTTACTCATGAGTTAATTGATTCATAACTACGTCTCACTCAGGCTCTCGTGTTGCAGGCTACATCTCGTGTTGCTCACTATCTCAGATGCACGTTGCCGTTTTGCTTTGAAGACACTAGAGTAGTTAGCAGCAGTATAGAACAGACTGAGGCTAAAATGCGACATCTAAGTATTGAAATCTGTATACAAGCCTTAATTTTAACAATGTCACATATGTCGGACGGAATTAAACAGATTACAAACGTTAAATCAGTTTCCTGGCCCAAGGGGTCAATATTAAGGGATTACCTCTGCATACGATTTTACGGTAGAAACGTTATGGTCGCTGGGGCTTACTACATACAGTTTGTTATTTTGTAGTGAACTTTAATTTTTTAAATGTTATCCAAATCCCGATGTAAATAGAATGTCTTATATATAATCTGAGGTATATTAATGTTTCGATTAAGTATACACGGTATTTTTTTTATCGTGGCGGAAACTTTCAGGACTAATTCTTTGCATGATTACAAAATCGAATAAATTATAAGAGAACACATTACAATAACATGAGATTTTCTTAAAAAAAAAAAAACTTATCTTAGGCCGATGGACCTTTGTTAACCCCCCTGCGCATTGCCCTCCACCGCCTGACTCGTCTGGCACTAGCTAAGCTACTGTAGGTTATTGCTACACATCGTTTTTTCTTTTTTTTTACAAAAACTTTCGAAGTACCTCATGTGAGCACGGTTCATTATTTTTCAATTTTGTTCTCAGGAATCAGTCCTGTATAACTATGCCTACCGTGTGTTAAATTTTCCTCCACGATAAAAAACAAACCGTGTTTATGCATTACGGTGTGATGAAAAAGTCAACAGTTTACTTATGTTTTGAGGAATAGTTACAATTGTGGTCGTAGGAATAACGCAAAAAATAATTGAGGTAGGTTATGCTATGTATGCCTTGATTTTAATAGCACTTCTTCTTTTAAGAGTGCTAGTCCGTTAATATGGCTGTAGTAAAAAAGAGAGCTCTGGCACTTTATAGTTGGTGACACGGATGACAACACTGTCAACCCGCCTGCAGCTACATGCCGCGGCCATCGCGGCCGTGCCTCGCATTGCAATCACGGAGTTTGATTGAAGAGAAGGTCCCAGCAGTGCCAGCACTCTACCTAAGGGCGAATTCACGTGCTCCAGCGCGAATGTTAGCGCGGGTATTTTCTATGCATTTTTGAAACCAGCGCTAAGCGCTTGTTACGAGCTTTGTACGTGAATACGCTCTAAAAGTATAGTTATGTATTTCATATCAAGCATTGCGAATACCTATTTATAAAGCAAGGATATCTCTTGGTTTTTTTGGTGTACCTATGCGCATTAGTATTTATTTAAGCTTAATTTTATTTTCGCCAGCCCTTTTTTGTGATTTGTTTAAACGGATAATATTAGACCACTGAGTTGCCTTCCATTAACAGTAACATAAAGTAAAAATGAATGGTTCCGTGGCGCAGAGCTATTTCTTGCGGATAAACTTCTTTATTAGTTTCAGCTTCAGAACTAAATAGTGGAGTGTAATCTATCTTGGTTTCCCAACAGGTTAGATACTAAACAATCGGCTATATCCCGGAAGTGGTTAATCGACTGACGGGGCACAACAAAGGGTCAGAGCGAGCGCACAACCTCTTCCATCAGGAAAGCATTCAATATCCGACCGCTCATTTAGAGCGTATAATTACCGTAATCGGTGTAGTACAGGATAACAATACTTTTGTCTAAATAGAAAAAAAACCTGCGACGCATGGAATACTATTATGTATTTGAAGATAAGCTTGGTGTACAGGTAAACATCTTCTTTTACTGTATTATATGTACATAAAAATAAATGCTTCGTTAGTCTCGCTAAAACTCGAGAACGGCCGCGCCGATTTAGCTGATTTTGGTTTTGAAATATTCGTAGTAGTCCAGGGAAGGTCAAAAAGGTGAGAAAGTATGAATAATCGAGGGGAAGTTAGTAAAAAGCAAGAATTAAATATTCCCATACAGACCGTTCCAATCTAACCTTTCCTTTCCGCCTTGGCGTTTGACATAACAGTCAGTCTTTTCAATCAGTTTGAGACAGGACAACGTCTGTCGGGTGAACTAGTACTTATAATAGCTGTAGATACAGTAAATTATTCAAGGCGGATATTTTTGTGTGATGAATAAAAAATATTGCCCGTGATGATTAATGGGAAAGAAAAAAACATTTCTAGGAACAATAGGCTCCAAACTCAAGTAAAGTACTAGCTCGTGAAACGAGGCTTTTGTTAGGCTGAAACTAAGGCCTTTGTTAGCTTTGCCGTGAGACTCCAGACTCCCAGAGGACGCCGCTGCATGTCTTATGCCCGAATTTACGATTCCAAGATAATTAGTTAAGTTTGGAATAGTTGTTTCAGAATACGATAATGTAGATATGTGCCTGTAAATTTTCAGAAGTTACACCAGGTAAGAACAATTTAACATAAAAACTTAAAAAAAAATAATTAAACCGCCGAAAAAACTGAAAAGCAATAAATAATAGGGAAACATTTTCTATTAGGCCTTAATTTACTCACTTCTTAAAGTAATTTTGGATTACCAAGAAATTTTAAGTCGGCGCCACACCACACAAGCAAATTCATTATCTATGTAAAGCGCGATGCGCAGCGGCATACGTTTTTCGGTTATTTCTTTGAATTTCAGGTAATTTAGTGATCTTTATTCGTTGATTCTGTGGCACCGACTCAAAATTTCTTGGTAATCCAAAATTACTTTAAGAAGTGAGTAAATTAAGGCCGATTAATATGGTCGATCACCTCGGCCACCACGGCCTCTCCTGTATGCGCAGCGCTGGTCGCATGGCTCGCCACGCCAGTCTAAATGACATTATTCGTCGGGCCCTTACCACTGTCAACGTGCCGGCCGTTCTTGAACCTAACGGTCTGGCACGAGAAGACAGAAAGAGGCCCGACGGTATGACTATCGTCCCCTGGACACGTGGCAGGCCGCTGGTGTGGGACGCCACGTGTGTTGACACAATGGCGGCTTGCCACGTGCAAAGAACATCGGGCGAGGCTGGCGCGGCAGCCGCAGCTGCCGAAGACCTCAAACGGCGCAAATACGCGGCAATTTGTCAGCAGTATGAGTTTGTTCCGTTTGGGGTAGAAACTTTGAGGCCTTGGGGGTCAGGTGCGCCTATTGAAAGAATTATCGTCTCGTCTGATCGACCATTCCGGTGACCGGCGGGCTGGCTCGTACCTTGGCCAGAGAATAAGTCTGGCCACTCAGAGGGGTAACGCAACCAGCCTGCAGCAGGCAGGCACCGTACCTTCCGAGTTCCGATGGCAGCGATTTTGAGGCAATTTTGTAAATATTTCTTTGTTAAGTTTTTTTTAAGGTATGTAATAAGATATAATGTATGGTCCATTAATTAAATTATAATGTAATCATTTTGCAAGAAATTTAACCTGATTTAGTATTTACTAAAATATTTATTTGTAAAACAATTTGGTACACAGTTTAGTAGGTAAACAGTTGGTTTTGGTTTAATTAATAAATTCACTCCAACTCTTACCGCAAGCAAGTTTCGCCAGGCAAAGTCTCCATCCTGTCAGAGTGAGCGTGAGACCTAGCACACTGACTGCTCCGTGGCTTAGTTAGCAGTGATATGGACTGAGTAAACGAGTGCACCTGGGTTCGATTCCCAGGCGGGGCGAATATTGATATGATGAATATCGAAGTTTAATTGTTTCCGGTCTGCGTGTAATGTTCGTCTCTGTGTGTGTTTCGGGTACCCTAGATACAGGTTCTTCCTAGTCAGGGGCTCTAAGTGTGATGTGTTTTTTTTTATGTAGCCTTTATTGTGTCCCACTGCTGGGCAAAGGCCTCCCCCCTTTTCCTCCACTCCACTCTATCCAGTGCCACCCCCAACCAATCCTCCTGAAACTTGTCGAGGTCGTCCCGCCATTTTCGCCTGGGTCGACCACGCTTTCGTCGTCCATCATTCGGAACCCACTCGGTGACGATATTGGCCCACCGGTACGGGTCCATTCGGCCAACGTGACCGGCCCAGTTCCATTTTAACTTGGCAATTACTGCACCAACGGCGCTGATCGCTCCTGTTTTTGAGCGCAGTTTTGTACTTACACGGTCAAGTAACGTAATGCCTAAAATACTGCGCTCCATGGCCCGCTGGCAAATCTTGAGTCTGGACTTATGTAGTTCCGTTAAAGACCAGGCCTGAGCGCCGTAGGTAAGGATGGGTAGAATACGCATGTCGACGAGCTTGCGCTTCAGGGTAATTAGCCTTCATTAGCTCCTTCATAGACCAGAAGCTCTTCCAGGCGTTATCGATGCGGTGATCGATCTCTTTATCTTGCCTGTTTTCGAAGGAAACTATCGGGCCCAAGTATACTCGTCATCGTAGTGTATTTGCTGCCCATCCACCTCGATCCCGATCCCGATCCCGAAGTGATGTGTTATTAAGAGGCATAGCACAGCTAAAGTAGCGCCACCCGAGAAAAAAATTAATATCTTCTAAACTAAGGCAAATATAAAAAATCTGAAACAGTATTCCCCTAACGGCCGTTTTTAGCAACAATCGGTACCTTTCTATGGTCTTTAACCTAAAAGCTATACAACAATGCCCTAAACATTCTAGGCTGAATTATCTAGGGGAATACTGTTTCAGATTTTTTATATTTGCCTTAGTTTAGAAGATATTTTTTTTTTCTCGGGTGGCGCTACTTTAGCTGTGCTATGGCTCTTAAAAAAAAAACTGACTGAGTTGAGACCTAGTCCTCAAGTCAGTCAGCGTGCTGTGGTGCTCGGGCGCTGGTGCCGGGTCCCGCGGGCTTGTCTTGTTCATCTCAGTTCAGAAATTTAATTGAAAAGCTTAATTGCTATTCATTGCTACCAATACCACTGGAATATTGAGTCATGTTTCCACAAGGGGTTACAAATATTACCACGGCACAGTGAAAGTATTGATAGCCGGACACAACAAATCGACTTATTTTATTATTAGGTAATTATAAAAAAAAATAGGGTTCGTAGTCAGTCATTGTAAACAGATCATGTCGAGCAAATGGATAATTATGACATTCGAGCAACAAGATTGCATGTGTCAAACAATAAAGTGATTAGTAATGATCAAAGAATGGGGTGATGTATTAATATAGGTAATAATCAACCTATACTTTAAAAGACTTCCTTTAAAAAATAAAAACCTAAATTAAGGATATTTGATCAACCATTACAGAAAGATCACCACTATAAAAATAAAAACTTGTAGCAGCAAGTAGCAACTAATATACTACAGCAGACCTGCTTGTAACCCAGGATTAGCCTACAATGCTCCAGGCTTTACATAGGCGCCAACCATGTAAATAAATAAATAAAACTAGCTGTCGCGGCAAACTTCGTATTACACCGTACAATTTTGTATGGAAAAAAGAAATAGTTGTTTTTCCTAAATACTCCTTCATTTTTTTTAATTTTTCTTACCTTTTAATCCTTTCCTGGACGGAACATTTCAAAACCAAAATCAGCTAAATCGGCCCAGCCATTCTCGAGTTTTAGCGAGACTAACAAACCAAGATTAATTTTTTTTATCTATATAGTAGAAGTATATATTCGATAGATAGATAGAATATATAGGTATAAAGACTAACCTAGCTACTTAACTGTACATGCTACTTTGAGGTCCAGCTAGCAACCAGTCAGTTGATCTAATCCCTGCACGGCCGGCCCGTTGCCGATGCCGTGCAGCTAATGGAAGCGCTCGTTCAAATCAATTGCTTTTAAACTTTTAATAATGTTTCGCTGGACGCCAGGCAAGCTCTGATGACAGTTTGATTTGCCGATGCCGACCTATGATCAAATAGCCTAGCCTAGTTGAATAATTGAGTAATTATAGGTAGGTACCGTGATCGCTTCCACAGTGCCAAAATGTCTAGTTTTATTTTAATACATCATCCAACGATCAAGGAGTATGATATTAAGAAAACTGCAAGACAAGAATAAAAAAAAAATCACAAAATTACAAGACACTGAGGCAGACAGACGGAGGGAAGGGCATACATTGCTACCTTTATGTTTGTCCGTCCCTACATGTCCTCCGTCGATATATGCTAGGGAATCGAAAATATTTTAAGCAAGGTTAGAATGTGCTAAATCTATCTTGACCATTAAATATAATTGTAATCCATGTTTTAAAAACTTATAGAGATTTCAACAAGTAATCCAAATATCGCATAACTACTGCAAGTAGTTACTGCTACTACTTCATTATACTATGCAGCACCACCAATCAGTTAATTCTTTACGTTAGAACTGCGATATAAAGAAGCATGTCAGGATTTTCCCTCCTGACTAGAGAGAGAACGGGATCTATTCCGGATATCCTACTCCGGTATATTATATTCTCAGTATAAAGCGGCGACAGATTAAGCAGCGGCAGACTAATGGTAGCTGTTAAAAGTTTTAACTACTCTCTCTATAGCCGTGTTAGACTAAAGTAATCGAACGCGATCGTTCTCAAATTATTATACTTGAATCATATCATAGCAAATTTAGATCTGAAATAAAAGTACGGGTGTGAAAATCATAAAGCAGCTTTCGCTTTTGCAATATTGCTTTGCGTTTTTTTTATTGACTTTGACACTCTAGAGGACGAAAAGCAATATTGCAAAAGCGGCCGTAATAGCCCCTCTGCTCTGTCAAACATTATCAGTCGCTCATTTCATTATCTAGCTTCCTACGTAACTCGTAACTGGACGGAAAAAATTACATAGAAACATTTCAAATTATATAAAACTAGTAAGGCCAGCAAACTTCGAACCGCCTTATCTGTTACTATGTTCTTGGTACCTTTCCTTTGAATCACTTTATCTATTAAAAAAACAGCATCAAATATTGGCAAGACAGATATTTATATCAAACTTAAAAAAGTTTTTAGGGCGCTAGCTTACTTATTAGAATTGAGTCCACGCATAATCTAATGTCTATTTGGGAATATGAATTGGAATATGGTTTTAACGCTTAAGCGAGCAAAAAAAGTTTCTCAGGATCGTAGCAAGTGAAAATCAATTGTCTCTGCCTACCCCGATGGAGTACAGGCGTGACGATATGTTTGTATGTATTTTAAGGCTCAAAACAGCTGTAAAAAATTTTGTTTGTTGCATTCGTAAATTTATAAATAACCACCACAGAACAAGGAAGATGCTCTCTCTCTCTAAATAGAAATCGCGAGTAGGCGGAGCCCGCGTGCCTATCATTAGCTCTGCAGTGCATATGCGTAGTTTTTGACAGATTTGATAAGCTCAGTTGCTTTATGCTTCTTGTAAACAAACCACCAGGAAAAATATGAAAAAAAACCCACTATAATGCCATATTGTGCTGTGTTGGAATGCAAAAATTAAAGTTGGGGACTTAAAAGTACTAATTATGCCGTATCATTACATCGGTAAGTAATATTTCACTGTATTTTTAAATAAATTTGAAATTATACATGAACAAGAAAACAAAACCAGAAGTGAGAAAATGAAAACACCCTAATTACGGAGCAGTAAAATTGAATTTTCATTGAAGCCTGTGACTGTGACTGTACCTTCATAGCGTTCTTCTTTATCTATGGTATTAGACTCATGACTTTTTCTAGAACATTTTGACAACAGTATAATGGAAATCAGTTAGAGATTGCTCAACATGATGAAAATCTATCGATAATTTTCTATGATAAAAATCTATCGATAATGTTGTAATATGTAAAAAATAAAGTCGCTTTCCGCATCAGTCCTTAGGTATGTTTAAATCTTTAAAAATACAGCGGATTTTAATGCGGATTTTTTTAATAGATAGAGTGATTCAAGAGGAAGGTTTATAAGTATAAAACATTCACGTTCTAATAATAGGCTAGGCGGTACGAAGTTTGCCGGGTCGACTAGTATTGTATAAAGACAAGTCGTCACTCTTATAGTGTGCTATATTTTATTTTTCTTTTCATTTATTTACAGCTTATGTTACTGGATCACCTTGGGCCAAGCTCAGAACCTAATACACTTAAGCATAAACTTGAAGATAGAGCCATCATGAAAGCTTCTTAAGCTAAGAGGAGTTTCAATAAACAATACCTAGAGAAGAAAAAATGCTAAATATTATATATTAAAAAAAAACAAGATTAGTTAAGAGTTTAAAGCAAGTAATATATAAGCAAGTACTTCGATATTAAAAAAGATAAAATAATATAAATATAAAACCCATCTTGTTTTATTGGTCTATCTACCCATCCACCTAAATTGTTTACTTTGATTAAAATAAAGCTTCATTTAAAGTACAATACTTACTCCAAAATTAATAATGCGCATGCAGATTCGCTAATTGTCGATTTCACGGAAACACCTGAATCAAAAATCATAATTTTACTAAATTACGCATGCAGAAAATGCACTTAACCTCCTTAAATACATATCGTCTTCCGTCGCTTGGGAATACGACCGTTGTCGAACAGTGACGAAGATTTCTATGCGCATTATAACTTTGCAGTACTGTAGGTATATAAGCGGATAAGCTCGTTGAAGTGGCAATGGGCAGGTCATATAGCCCGCAGAACAGATGGCCGCTGGGGCCGAAAAGTTCTCGAGTGGAGACCACGGATCGGCAAGCGCAGCGTAGGACGTCCACCGACCAGATGGACGGATGACCTGCGCAAGGCTGCGGGTCCACGCTGGATGCAGGCCACCTGCGATCGGTACAGATGGAGAGCCTTGAGGGAGGCCTATGTCCAGCAGTGGACGTCCTACGGCTGAAATGATGATGATGATGATGAGGTATATAAAGTTTTATAACTTAACACATTTTTATTTCTGAATCTCTATTTATGCGAAGCATAACTGTTGAATACAAAACGACATTGGAAATAAATAAAAAATAAACTGTACACTAAAATAAACTTTGTTCTATGAGCGACTGGTTTTTTCATATGATAATACTAATACATCGCCAATCACCAAGAAGGCCGTTTGCGTAGAATACACATAGATTTTCGTAAAAAAAAAATTATTGTTAACTGTAGCCATATGAAAGAAAGTTGTGTATCGATAGGTTTTTCTCATCGACAAACTTTCTCCCGCAATATGTACATCCCTAGCTTAGTTTTTCATTTTTCGACGTAGCCACCTAGTGTTTAGTAGCGGTAGTACAAAAGGTGTAGTTCCATCTAGCGTCGAAT
This sequence comes from Euspilapteryx auroguttella, assembly GCA_951802225.1. NCBI lineage: Eukaryota > Metazoa > Arthropoda > Insecta > Lepidoptera > Gracillariidae > Euspilapteryx > Euspilapteryx auroguttella. The sequence goes on along the minus strand of OX637641.1, from coordinate 12,814,955 downwards.
AGTAAAACTAGGAACAATGCGTGAGGATTTTAAAGCAAAGAGGATGTATAGCTTTCTACCATGTCTTTGGAAAAACCTAATATCATTCTTTTATCATATGTATGTCATAATTATCTTATGTATTTCATAATTGTTATTTGATTTTGATCTTTGTTTATTTGTAAAAAAGGTTCATAGTCTACTTCAAAGTTTTGTGATGTAGATCTTTTCGGCATTGTCGTTAATCACCAATGGTAGCTTGAATTTCATAGTGAGCGTTTGGTTTATATGTGTGAGTTTGGACACACTGGTTTCGGTACTAAAAGCTCATGATGCTATTTCTATTGTATTCTCTTGTTCTGTGATAACCACAGTCAAACCAACCTTTTTTTTTTTTTTAGGCGGGGAAACTCCTAACGAGTACCCTGCGACCCCGGGGGGAGTTGCAGGGTTATGTGGGGTTCGCACCCACTAAAACCCCGCCGGTGTCCATCTCGGCTGTTGGCAAAGGGGTCACGGGTGATCTTTCGATCGTTATGTTCAACTCCGCGACCCCCTCCAGCATTGGCTGTTTAGCCTCTTCACGGGGGGACAAGTGGTGGTAGTCCCCCCTGAGCGCGGATGGCTCTTTCTACGCTCGACGGCGGAATCGGGACACCGCGTTCCACCGTCCTTCTCGGGGCCGTTATATGACTACACGAGGCCCCCGCCTCGTGCACCCAACGACCCCGGGGTCCCCTCTTAGTCGCCTCTTACGACAGGCAGGGGATACCTCAGTCCTATTCTTCGGCCCGGTGCTGCAGGGCGTCAGACCGTCAGTCAAACCAACCTGCTATATTATACCATTATTCAGTTGTCGCGTCGCACAAGAACAAAGCCGTTAAACTATTCGGAGGCAACAATGTTCCAGATTTGCCTGAAATTCGATTTTTAACCGACTTCAAAAAAAGACGTTCGGCTGACCCGATTTTGATGCTGTTATCAGAATAGTATTTGTTTAATTCTGGAGAAGGTTTTGGTAACTATTTAAACCGATTTCGAAGAAGAGGAAGTTTTTAGTTTATGTTTGTGTCAGTTTTTTGAAGGCCGGTTTTCTCTTTTTTTAATAATAAATAAATTATCTCTATCTTTACAAATTCTAGATATGCTTACGAATTAGGTAAGCAATCAATAAGCTGCAAAGTTTTCAATAAAATTAATGTATATTTTATATTTTATGTACCTGATGCCTTGAGAATCATATCGCCCCACGCTGTGCTCAGTGTCAATAAACATTTGAAAATTGTACATTATCACTATATTGTTATTTTCTTGGCAAAAAAACGAACGACAAAGGTATCCTTAATCATTGGAAGGATTTATTTTCTACCTTTGAAGAGCCTAAAATATAAATAGGATGTGTTCCGAACAATAGAAACTCGGAAGGAAAAATAAAATTGGTAAAGGGAAAATCTATTCGCCTACAGAATACAATGCAGCGGGAAAATCGTCGATGCCTCCGGACCGCGGGGAACGGAACCGATCTTATTATTGAAATTCAGCGAACAACGAAGAAAGTCGACGCAAATAGAAATTGTATCATAGTGAATTCTTATATGGTAATGGATGTGGAAGTATTGTTTGTATAATTAACTGTGAATTTAAAAGTGGGCGGGGTCGACTTTTGCAAAAAAAAATAATTAAAAACATCATACTGAGGGTAGGGGGGGGGGGTGAGGCTGCGACCGAAAACACTCCATATGGGGTGTTTTCATCGATGAAATTGATCATAGAATACACCCTTAAAATTATGTTATAACTTCCCCGGACACACTGTATATACATATTAGTCAAGTTGAGAATCAAACTTGTTTTGTAATAACCCCGGGGCCATTTGTTCTCTAAAGTTAGGCACGGAAAGCGGACTTGTTATAGCGGCAATGGTTGGCAAATTCGCCAGCAAAGCTCGGGGTCACAATAATGTATTACGAGAATCGGCTCCTGCTGTATTTTCTCTATTAAATTAAATCTAGTGAATATATAATACTTAATGAATAGTAATCAGGGCTACCATTGAAAATCAAGAACTAACATAAAGTCTATCAATACTAACAATAAACCATGCCCATCCCATACTTGTTAGTTGAAGTTATCGGTTCATTAGCTTTTAAACGTCTGCGTTGAATTCGGCGAAAACCGAAATGCTCTAGCAATGTAATTAGTTTAAATACCGTTGATTAACGCAACTTTATACCATAACCGTGTTATTCATAAAGATACAGTAGATTTTAAGTAGCGTTACTGGAGGTTTACTTCTTTGGTTTGTTGTATGGTAAATACGTGACATCCAGTCTAAATTGACATACGTCAAATAACTAAAATGCTCTTTAACTTTTTATGAATAACAGGGTAAGTGTGCAAAATGTGTGTGTAAAATAATAAGTAATTAAAATAGCGGTAACCCTACACCTACATACTTTTTCCATCTTTATATTAGTTCTTTACACTAGTATTTTATAATATATAGTACTTTATAATATACTGCAGATGCAAAACCATGGGCAAAACTTCTAGAATATACAGGGTGTTTCTGACAAGGCGGTAATAAATGAAATGGGGGGTTCGGCACAGCATACCTAACAACTTTCCCTAAGCAACATAGGTCGAAAACTCAAAACTAAAATCAGCTGTTCCATACATTTGCTCGATCAGCTGACGGGGTCAATGTACGGGACAGCTGATTTTTGTTTTGATATTTCGACCTATGTTTTTTTGGGAAAGTTGTTTGTTATGGTGAGCTGAATCCCTCCTTTCACTTGCTGTCGGATGGACGGAGAGACTGTGCGGTGGTTTGTTCATTTGCAAGCACAGGAGTAAAATGCAAACTTTGTAGTAGGTTTGAGTCAAAAGTTCGCTTTATTCAGACCAGTTCAGCAGTATGCAATGCTACAAATGAAATTTATTCGTTTGCCCAATTAATCAATGGTTACATTGCTTTACTAATGTTCCTATAATCATGTTAATATATTATTTTTATAAAGTCAAGTTTACAATAAAATACCCATCTTTTACCTACCCAGATAGAAGTGCTAGCTAACAAACTAGAGTATACCTATCTGATTTGATTTCAACAATATTAACTTAACATTTGAATGAAAATTATATGTAAAAGGAAATGTGATTGACTACGTTTTGCCGGGTGACTCACGAAAAATACCGGAACCGCAACCGATGGGGTGGGGGGGGGGAATAAATAACTAACTGTTCTATAAAAGCGTGTACCTCGTCTTCTGTAGTAAAGGTATCATTTTACAAGCTGGAAATAATTTACGAGCGTTAATTAATCTTTGCAGACAAGGCGTCGCCGTCCTCGTTCCGAGTTAAGTTACATAAATTGACTGCAGTTAAAAAAATATGTATTTAAAAAAACAGATTTTACTTAAAAACAATGGGATTAACATGATAGCAAAACTAATAAGAAACTTGACCATATTTATCTCTACTTTATTCAACTTGGTTACATACATACGAACTAATGCAACGAAACATATTTTGTTAACCTGAACCTAAATAAATCATAGAATGCTCCGTGGCTCAGTTGGCAGTGATGTGGACGCGGGAGCACCAAGTTCGATTCCCGGCGGGGGCAAACATTGTTATGATGCATATCGTCGGTGCGCCGACCAAATCCGATGTGCATTTTTTTGAAACTAAATTTTTTCGCTAGGTGGCGTTACTTTGAAAATCTCACTTCGTTACAAAAACCCGTATGTGAATTGAGGGCTTAGTTTTCGTAAAACCAATCCAGATATGTGCATTTAATTAAAAAAAACAGCTATGTGCATAAATGCACATACGGAATTTGGCTTTTACTTGTAATACTACTGCACATATTATGTGTTTTTCCGTAAACATGTGGCGTATTACGTCACACGGAAAACAGCGGAAAACTGGAAGACTCGAGTACCCATCACCGTGGAATTGACCAGTATGGACTAAATCCCAACGCCAGGCCGATCCATATTTTGTCTGGCCTCCCTCATTACTGTCAAGTAGTCTACCCTGCTCCTCTTCGGCTTCAGAGTTAGCACCACTGCCGAGCTTTTCGGCGTGCGAAGCTTCCTCGCGTTCTTTTTGGGCTTTGCCTGCTGCGAATGTCTCGCGTCCGCGGAAAACAAGACCTTGGCTCTGCCACGCTTATACACGACCATCCAGCTATGGAGCTTTGAGCTGTTCACCTGGGGCCAAATGTGAGGCCGAAGAAAGGCCAGCTGCCAGCTAGGCCGAGGGATGTCAGGACGTAGCTGGAGCAGGCTGTTACCGTGCAGCTTCGGCAAAAGTACCAGGGCAACGAACTGCTGGAGGGGGTCGCGGCGTTGAACATATAGATTTAAAGATCTCCCGTGACCTTCTTGCCGAGATGGACACCGGCGGGGATGTAGTGGGTGCGAACCCCACATAACCCTGCGGCTCTCCCCCGGGGCTGCAGGGTACTCGTAAGGAGTTTCACCGCCTTAAAAAAAAAGTGCAAGGAACCTGCGTCTTCTTGCCCTTGCCTTGCCCTTTCCCCTGGCCAGGCTCAGATTTGGAGTTGGGTCAGGGCCAGGAGTAAGGGTTCGGAACGAAGACAGCCAAGGCCACAGCGGACCTCCTATCCAGTATAATTTAATGATAATTTTTAAAATAATTTTATTTAAGTATAAGATTAAATAATATATTAAGTACATAATATAATAATGTTTGTTTTGACATGTAATTCTAATATTATGAAATAAATGAATATGAATATGAATATCTGCGGCAAGAGGAGGCCGCGCGCGCTTGGCAGGCAGAAGGCCGTTCTCCAGTACCTCGTATCTTGCTGACATCATGGTACCTACTTGGACCATGATACCGTGGACTTGTCATGCCCCCATTGCAATGTGTCCTTAATAGCGCAAGCTCGTCATAGTAAGCCAAACATTCTTCATAATAATCTATCACATACTTAATTTGGAAGTCTCAAACCAAAACCCATATGTGCATGAAAAGCGGAAAAAAAATGTTGAACCTAAAACTAGCAAGGACAAGAGCTCTTTCATTAAATCTATCGAACTTTAGATTTTTTGTGGAACTTTTCTCATTCATAGATTTTTCTTAAGTTAGACTCAATTTGAGCAATCATGTTTTTTGTGCCTCCTGAAAAGTTAAAAAAATGCACATATCGCTTTCGGTCGGCGCACCGACGATATCGATGTTTGTTTCCAGGTATGGGTGTATTGTTCATTTCTTTATATGTTTTGGGCGCCCTAAAAACAGGTTTTTCATATTTAGGGGCCCTAACACAATACATGAACATGACCCAAGCATAGTTTTTTAATCTTCAATTTTGCAAATAATCATAACCATAACATGTCATAACCTACTAAATAGCAAAAGCAAAACAAAGCAACCATCTATAACTAAAGATTACCTATAAACTTATTTGAAAACCCAGTTTAAATTTACATGTTAAACTATGTAATATCAAAAGCAAATACAGTCAATGAACTAGTAAATATAGTTGCAAATAGTGCACGGTTTATGAAGCCGTGATGAATTGTGGTCTGTAGCCGGTCGATTGGCAAACGATTTTCAATGGGGAGGCTTGTGTTAGGTAGGATGCCACAGCGGCAGCGGGCGGCGCGACGGCGGTGGCGCGGCGGCAGCGGCTTTTAAGGCCGCATTTAGGGAGACGCGGCGCGTTGCGCGGGGCGTCGTGGAACGCGGGCACCGACGTGTCTCCTTATACGATGTCGAACATAGGCCTACTTTTTGTTCCTGACGCGATGAACAACGGCGCCTACCAACGCGTCTCCGTAAACGGTCTTATACATTGCTATACGTTTAAATTAATCGGAGCACGCCCCGCACGACGCCCCGCGCAAAGCACCGCGTGCCCCTAAATGCGGCCTAAACGGACTATAGTACATTTTTTTATTTGGGTAATTTTGACGTTTTTATAAGTGTTGCTACTAAATAAAGATTTCCAACGTAAAGCGGAAAAATTACCCACAAGAGTAAAAAAAATTACAAGATGCCTAATAAAATATTTTTTTCCTGGATTTTATTGTCTTGTTAAACAAATACAAAAACAAAAATTATTATTACCTTATAAATTCAAACTCACAGTTTCATGTTTTTAAAGAAATATAAATAATTACTTATGATAAATGGTAAATTTCAGGCTAGAGACCTGTGGACCCAGCCTAAGTAGGCGAAAGCTGCGAGGCCGCCCGCCCCGCCGCGCCGCCGCCGCCCAGCCGCCCAATCTCGCTGCCATTCTTATTTTCCCCGGGGTGGCACTTGGATGCGGTATGCCTCAACACTTGTGTGAAATACCGTGTAAAATACGTTTACACGTTTACAGATAACGTTTATTCACAAAACATGCTTGCTCTGAGATGGTGATATTTAAACATTGGTGCTTCGAATCATATTTATTATATATTTTTTATTAATATTTGTCATAAATAATTTAACTTTTAAACTTAGAGTTGATTTGCAAAATGGCTTGATATGATACTTTACGTTGGCGGTGTTGAGAAGTAAAACATGGTCCGAATAAAATAAAAATTATATCCCAAGCACCGGTGGCAGAAATGGATAAGTCAGTTCCCCGGCACACGAGCTCATTGGTCTTCCCCGTTCCTTTGACCGCACCCGCAGCCTGGCTGTCGACTAGCCAATTTAGTATAGAGCTAGTTGGCTGGCAGCCACGCAAGTCGCGATCAGCTCGCAGGCTCCCTGTCCCTGTCCCTGCTCGCCGGCAGCAGAATGCTGTTATTTTAATTTGGGCCTCGGAAAATGCAGGCTACAGCAGCAACAAAAAGCAGATAATGTGATTATCCTGCCGTGAATGCGTTGTATTTGGACAGAATGATTTCTGTGATAGCGTTGGTTTCTAAAACCTTGTTTTTTAGGGAAGAGCTTAGCAGAAAAGCAATTTAAATTACCTTACAATCAAAGTAAGTTAACAAAATAAATGTACCCTTCCGCTCTAAGCAATTATATACGAATGAAGTTAATTACCTCTTCTAGAAATTTCTTAATTTAAGACTTTGGTTTTCAAACTTTCCTTTTTCGTTTTATTGAAAATTTAGATATAAGTAGGTACTTATAACGAATGACAAGAAAATAAAATAACGTAGGTACTCATTTAACGCCAAGATGCATAGCCGAAATCAACCTCACTCTTAAGCACTGACTGACCTTGATGTTTCAGTTCGCAGATGCATTGCAAAGTTTTATAAAGTTAATTCAGAGAGCCTATTACGGCCGCTTTTGCAATATTACTTTTCGTCCTCTTTACGTTTTTTTTGTATTGACTTTGACACCTGGAGGACGAAAAGCAATATTGCAAAAGCGGCCGGGCCGTAATAGACCCTCAGATATAATATGCAGAGGCAGTCTTAAATATGTTGTCAGGTAACTTACTAGTTTCAGGGTGTTCAGCAGGTGGCGGCGGCGCGGGCTGGGCGGTGGCGGCGGTGGCGGCGGGGGCGGCGGCGGCGCGCGGCCGGCGGCGTGGGCTCAGCATGGCGGGCGCGGGCGGGCTCGCGGCGGGACTGCTCGCCGCACCGGTTGCGTTCCTACTGGACTGGATGGAGGTTGGAGGATGGATCGCTGAAAATGAATAGCGGGTGGGCTTCAGCGCGCCCCGTAGCTAGGGTTGCCATGTTGTTGATATCGATAACTCTGAAACGTGCCGGATATTATCGATAAGTATAATAATATTTTCGAATTTGAAACATGTATTACGGTAAAAAATTCAAAGTGTTATTATAATCGCAAACCAAACATGTTACTCATAATGCTTTGTAAAGAGTTACACTTATACCGATACCTACTTAGCTTTTAAAATAAGAATAGCATTCATAATTTTTTGATTGTGTAAATTTCTTATTACGTATTTTAAATGTAATAAATTAGTGTTAGATTATCTAAAACGTTGTTTTGTTACCATTACTCCAAAACTGAAATTATACCAGTTTGAGTAAATAAGTTTTTTTTTTTGTTGTACTTAAGTATTACTTTAAAAATATTTACCTACCTAATGTAATCAAAAACTAAAAAATATATATTAAGGTAAGTAGTATAACTTGCGAAAATGCGTTATACATATACAGTATTTATAGATCTTAGTAAGATATATATGTATATATATCTTACTAAGATCTTTCACAATTTTCCTTTTAGTTATTTTATGTCATATATTACAAGCGATTCCTCTTAATTCATTAAATTTACCTAAAAAGAGGAACCTAACAACAATTTATAATTTTATTACAATAAACTTTATTTATTTATCTAATACTAACGCGGGTTTAACTGAAATGTAAGGTCATTGTTTAACTCCAATCATACGCTCTTGTCTGACAAATAAAGCATTGAAGTGAAGAGTCGTCCCTAACAGACCCTTAAATGTTTAGCGCAGGCGTAGGTGGCCCAGCCTCGGCAGATCGCAGAACGGTTGCCGAGCAGCGAGCGTCGTCTCGTCTCGTCTCGTCGCCAACTGATTGATTCATGTAATTTTTGCGCACAGGCGGGCGGCAGAGGTCAGGGGGCCAAGTTTCTTAACTAAAAACGAGTGACTCTTAATTGTCTTGTTAGCGACTTAGTTAACCATTGCTGTTTGCTTTGAGCGTGCAACAGAAATTACCTTTGTTAAAGCGGTAATGGTTAACTAAATCGCTAACAAGACAATTACGAGTCACTCGTTTTTAGTTAAGAAACTTGGCCCCCAGGGCGCCCTTGGCTGCTAGTGGCACGTGCTGGCTGGAAACTTGGTCAGTCTCAGTCGCGCTGGCAGCTAAGCCTCGACGAGCGGGGTCGGGTCTCGGGCCCCCTCACCGCTGCCCTTCACCGGTATCAAAGGGCCGCCGGAGGGTGGGCGCACACCTACCCTTATTACTTCTGTCAATATTAAGTGTTTAGAGTTCGTTAACTATTTAGTACTCCCATGCACCTATAGTATTAAATTAATTATTATGTAAAAATTCCCAAAATATGGGACATTTACATGGCTTCGTAAGGGTTGCTAAATCTCTGTATGAATTTGCGGATTAGTCAATCAATCTGTGTAAAACCCTTAAAAATTGATATTGTATATTTTTTTACGTATATTACATTCAATAGGGGTAGGCAAGGCAGCGTTCACTCTGGTCTTGTCTGCCTGGCTGGAGTAATGGCAAAACGAATTATGAAGCAACTTCCTGACGGCTCGTGTGTTTTGCAAACTTCCCGGCTAACGATACGTTGAAACTTCGCCTTGCTGTAGCGTTGTATTTTACAAATTAAAGTTCTCCTTGGATTTTTTAAAATAAAACTCAATGATACACATTTAAGAAAATTTTATATTAAGGTACATAGGTACTTATAAAATGCAATATTGCTACTCGGTGTAACTTGCCCACACGGGGCCACAATCATACCCATGGGACATACACAACCCAACGGAAAATAATTGGTAGGTACTAAAGTATAAGTATTATCAAGTTTATAAACTAATTTTACAACTTAACAAAAAGACATGATAAAAATGTACCTTTATTAAACGGATTCTCCGTCATTTAGTCAATTAAATATACTTAAACAAAAAAAGCTCGCTATTTTGTTATTTTTTCTTTAAATAATAAATTTAAAACGATTAAAATACTTTTATCAGATTATGAATGGCACTTTTACGCAAACCGCTCTAGAAATACAGTGGAATGTTAGAGCAGTTTCACTGACTGAACATGGAAATTAGCAGTAGGAATAATATGTATACCTCTACCTGTCATAGTGTAAGAAAACTTAAGTATAATTATGTAAGTATTTAAAAGAAGGTTTAGTAAGAGTTTGATTATAAATATACATTCTATAGAAAAATATTGAAATAACCGTAATGTTAGACATTCGTGTGCAGTGAAATCTTTTCAATCACAATACAATATTGTTCTAAAAAAGTTAAAATTTCATTGCATGCGACTGTACATTGTAAATCAGTTACTAGCGTAAAAATGTGGCCGGGAAAGTGGCCGTAGAACTTTTACATTGCATGTCTATTTGTAAAGTTAAGCAATGTAAGGTAACATATAAAAATACAAATTAAATAATATGTTTTAAATGTATATCAAAATAACATAGGCTCTAACAGAACAGAACGAGCTAATGAACATGTAAGTGACATCTTTTTAAATTATCTTATTCATAGTAAGTAGGTCTTCACCTAATAAACACCATTCCCCATTTTTGTACCTAACAATTCTTTCGTAGTATTACGTATAAAAACAAAGATTTTATAGGTAAACAACCTACCATCTGTACGTGTACATATATCTAAGAAACCACGGCCGAATATGGTCACCTCAGTCTCAATAATAATGAAGATCCGTGCTCCGCGGCACCAGCACGACTTGCTGGTTCTGTCACACTAAATACTAAGGGCAACTTGCAGAAGAAGCAGCGCAAACCTAGATCTAGTCTAGTGAAAGATAAATTCGCTTGTTTAAGTGTTAAGTATGGCGAATTAGTAGCATTACTAGCGCCACTCAGAAATTTTTATAACGGCTCAAATAGTGCCTTTTTAAAACATACTCCTAAAACAGGTGAATGTGGTGCTGGGCCGGGTGCTACACTATTTCACCTGTCTTGTGTCGTAAACAGTTTACAAAAGTCAGTCATTTCAGTACCTGCACGAAATGTGATAAGTTGAACTCTGCTACGCTGCAAGTCGCCAGTGTTCCAGTGATTTGGAAAAAATAATTAAAGCTAAAAAATAAAGTCTATATTTTCAAAACAATGTAAATATTGTGTACGTTCTCGCAGTTTGGTAGCAATCGAGAAATTTACGAGCAAAATAGTTTAAGAAATAAAATAATTATAGTAAATTCAATAATTATAATAAATTATTATGAATTAATTTACTATTGTGATGGTTTTTGTGACTGTAAAATTCGTTTTTACTTAAATATATTACTAATAGTTAATCATGATCTAGAAATTTTATGTTATATGTATATAATATTATTTATATTAAATTTTAGTATAATCGTATGTAATCAATGTAATTAAATATATAATTATATCGCAATTCCGAAGCTAAAAACATAAGTGCCTCTTACATTATTTGTTTTATTATTACAAATACCTACTTTTTATTTTTAATTATTTTTTTGGTACAACCAGAGTTAAGGATGATTCACGTCAAACTGTGGCAAACGTTCGGTTGTGGTATGACCGGGCCAAGCTGTAGACCGGGCCCGGCCGGCCGTGCCCCTTGCCGGCCAGGCACGGTGTAACATGGATCATCCTTTAAGAAGCGAGCGATTAAAACAATACCTATTTACATAAACCTTTAAACCTCTAAGTAGGTAGGTACTAAGAATAAGGTCGATCCCGCAACTGCAGCCGTCTACAAAACCGTGTATATTTAAATGTACATCCATACTTATAATTTTATTTTATTTTATAAATATCAATAAATATTTCACCTATATATATTTATTAAATGATTACCTACACTTGACAAATACATAAGGTTTAGTTAGTTTAAAATTTTCTTTATCTAAAGTCTAATGTTTTTTGTGATGACACCATTCGTGCACATAGCAATTGATCAATATACATCTAGTTACACTCTAATGTTCTAACACCGCCCTGAAAGCACATCCAACACACAAAGATACTTTAACATGCACGGAGATTAACTATAACACGATGATATTTAGTTTTATTAACTTGATCGGATTATTATTGACATCAGACTTCAGTAATTTAACGAGAAATATTTACGAGATTAAAGATAAAATATTGGATATTTATAGCCTAAACAACCTCATAATTTTATTCTATGATTCAAAAAGCCCTATTTAAGTAGAAAAAAAGTAATAATTTGTGCAATTGATCTTAGTATGTTTCCGAATAGGTAAGTATATTAATATTATTATTAATGTTATATCAATAAAGTAAACAATTCCATCGTTACTTAATTTGTCTTGGTGATAGGTACATAATATTATTATTATGTTGGTTTAAACATGAAGTATGTATACGATTTCAGTCTGACTCTGGGTGATGCTACGAACAACAGTGGGTGATGGATGAACGCACGCGACTATAGAATAGAATCTTTGGTCACCACTCTACACGAACTTTGTTACAAATTAATAAAAAACACTAAACTAAGTGTATAATATGTATACACTAAGCGTAAGTTGATACTTGCTTTACCCCTTTATCTGATGTTGAATTCAAAGTAGGTATATGGCTTGAAAGTTAGAACGCTATGATGCTTGAGCGCCAAATATATAAAAATTAGTATTTTATGAGTAGTACATTATGTATATCGTTGTAATCGCTTGATTTTTTTTTGTTGATCTGGGTTTTATTCCGCTTAGTTAGATTATTTTTATGGGTCGAAGCATAAAAATTCAGACAAAATTCTGAAATTTAATGCAAAAGCATTGCGTTTGCTCAACACATTATAATCAATATTTATTTTCTTCGACGTTTCTGATTCTATTCAGCAATTTACCTTTGCCACATGTGCGGTGGTATATCAATTAATCTACTTAATTAATTTTTATCATTTAAAAATAAATTTTAGATGTCAATTTAAATCTTGTTTGCCGTTTTGAAAATAATACATAAAAAAGTATAAAACAAAGTCGCTTCCCGCGTCTGTCCCTATGTATGCTTAAATCTTTAAAACTATGCAACAGATTTTGATGCGTTTTTTTGAATAGATAGAGTGATTCAAGAGGAAGGTTTATAAGTATAATACATGAACAACATTTTTTTTTATTTCAAACTTTAAACCACTTTTACGTAGGTACAATTCCTTAATGGAATGGATACGAAATGTTGTATTTTTAGTTGAAATGTATTATTTAAAATTTTATTTGAAAAGTTCTTAATTTTTTAATCAATTTAAGATCATAAGCAAAGTAAGGAACTGTTTATTTTTTAATATTGCTAATTCACTAAGTTGGTACAACCACAGTATGTACCTACAACTATATTTTAATGAGATTGGTGCGATGACCGCACCTAAATAATGAATGACGTATGTCATCTAAAAACAGCGATAATATTGCGGGCATGTTGGAGTATGGCAACTCCGTGAACTATTTATATTCTAATCGTGCATGATAGATAAAATGATATATATCTAAATAAAAAAGGTCGGATTCCATCCATATTTCTACGCTAAACATAGTTATAAATTAACCATACCGCAGGTATATAATAATACGTAATCCTGCTTCGTGGTTACCTAACTAGTGAGGCGAATTGGTTTTTGTTCTTGTTTACTTATTGTTTTTTTTAATGTAACAACGACTTGTGCAGTTTGGCAGTGTGGGTACTTAGATGTTAATATAAATTATTGTTTCGTTTTTATCACACCAAACTAGACTTATAAATTCAGATTCAGGCATTTTATCAAGGATTCTATGATTTTTTATTTTTCTAAAATCTTAATAATTCCCGAGATCGACTACAACTATAAGTTAGGAAGACTTTCCACTCCCCGGGAACTCGGCCTCGCAGCGCGCCCGCCACTCGGACAATGTCATTATAGGTGCGAATAATAGTAAAATATTGAATGGTTTAAAAAGTATGATTTTGTGCGCCAATTCGTTATTTTCATAAAAGTATTACAAAGCTACATTATAATGGTAAAAATAGTACGCTTAAGTCTCAACTCTTGTCATCATGAAGTCATCCAAAAACATTCGATAAATTTAAATTACTCAAGGAACTGGTTATCCTAGAATAATGAAAAGAAATTGTATTAATATTAATAAAATATAGTTATGATAAGATATATAATATTATAAAGTTTTGTATATTTTATCTACAAATAACGTAGGCTGCGGATTGCGTATCGACATGCAGGCAACAGGCAGCAGGCAGCAGACAGCGGCGACGAGCGGCACTGTCAGCTCTCGCCTTGCTTCATCTTACATTCATTTCAAAGGTGAACTTATAGTGCACAACAACGAAATAAAACAGTAATTACCTCATACCAGCTTGACCGCAAACACATGTATGTTGTAAGAACCAGTCAAAACTAATAACAAGCAAACTATAACGTGATATAAATATCGCATAAAAACGTACACAGCTCTTTAATTGTAACATATTGTTATAATATAGATAATAATACATCTAAGACTTAATAATCTTTGATACGAGTCACTTACGCAATCAGGTCGGTAAGTAATACAGTAAGAACACATTCGGTGTAATTATTTGTTGAAATTCAGAGGTAGGTCATCAGTTTAAACATTTTATTGCTAATATGTATGAAAGAAACATCAATAACAGCAACTGATAACTTCAGTTTTTTTTGTTGCGAATTACATATTTGACTCGCTCCAAACATTCAATAAGGTTCAGGTAACGCGCGACGCACATCCAAAACTAAACCTAACACGGACCAGCGCTCGGCGTCGGTGGGAAGTCAGCGGCCGAGCCGTTCTCCTTTATTTATTTTATTTTATATTTCTTCTTAATAATTTGTCAAAAAACGATTCGAAAAGCAAATGTTCGCGCGCCGCCTGCGAACACGATAGCGATGGCACACTCCCGGCCAGCGCGCGGCCGCTTTGCGATCGCGCGACATAATACACTTACATATCTGTACAAAAAACCGACAAACATTTATAAAAATACTGAACAACAATAAATATAAAATTGTTATCTTCGTTTCGGGCATATCATGATGTATCATCATTCATCACTTTGGCGACCAGTTCTGTGGTACACAACACACAACCGCATCCTCAGATATGTCCGCAACGCACGCAACATACAACAACAAAGCAACCGTAACAATAATAATCCCGAAGCCGTGCCAAAATAATTATAATATAGATTTTACCATGTTTAACTTTACCTCCTTAAACTTTGAATAGAGAACCCTACAAAAGTTAAACAACTATATTGTATTTTTTTTTGCGTGACGCATTCAATGCAAAAGCAAAAAAATAACTACCAGCCGGAACTAACATTTTATAATAAGTAACAATAATGGTTGACTGAAAATAACTTCTCCGGTCGATGACCACAAATTGAATTGCGATAACAAAAGTATATTTGAGTAAACCTTTTTCGAATAAAATTCTAACTTTGTCCAAATATCCGGCCGTAGGACCCTTAAATTTCATTTGTCTTAAAAGATTCTTAAGGTGAGAATGAGGCTTTGACTCAGGCTACGGGTGTAGCGGCTTCTTTGGCTTCAGTACAGAAATCGCGCGCCGCGCGCGCGTGCAACCCTCCTCCCCTCGCGCCGCCGCGCCCGCCTCGTCGCTGCGACTTGAGGACTGCCGTGCAGAGCTCTGCTGCTAGACGTTGTTCACACGAAAAAATACTAGAAATTACTATGTAAACGGAATAGAAAAATAACGGAATACCGCTATTACAGAATGCCACTATAACCCCAGTACATTCGATGTTTATCCGACAACTAACTATTAAAATTATTATTATTAGAAAACTATCGGCTTGGTGTGTCGACGAGGTATGGTATTTAGGGTTGGATGTCGCCTTGGTCATTAGTTTTTTGGCTTGGAGCATCCGGCAATAGAGGCATTGTATCTGGCAACGGCGGAGAGGGCAGCGAAGGCGGGGAGGCGCGGGCGCGGGCGCGGGCGCGGGCGCGGCCTGCGCGCGGGCGCCTGCTACGTGTGCCGCTTGGCGTGCAGCGCGAGGTGGTCGGAGCGCGAGAAGCAGCGGTCGCAGTGGCGGCAGCGGAAGGGCTTGGCGCCCGTGTGCTTGCGGTAGTGCCGCGTCAGCTCGTCGGACCGGGCGAAGCGCCATTCGCACCCTTCCCATGAACACTTGTATGGCTTCTCGCCTGAAATTCACAAGAACCGCAGTCTACTGTGAGTTTTAGAACTTTTGAAGGTTAAGGTTACGATAAAGAAAAACAAAAAGTTTCCATTAACTCCGACGCCGAATGACTTTGCAATGAAAAATAAACACACCTACATAAAAGCTACTTGCTCCTTTTTATGCACAATATATTATGCAAATATTACCTGTGTGAGTCCTTTTGTGAGCCTTCAGATGTGAGCTCTTGGTGTAGACTTTGTCGCAGGCCGGGAACTCGCAGCGGTGCACGCGCCGGCGAGGATCGCTGATGGTGTGAGCGTGCACGTGCGCGTGCGCGTGTCTCGGGGCGTGCGCTCGTCGCGCGGGGACAGGGGTAGGGCTAGGGGGCTCATCTGCAACGATTATTAATACAAAAAATTACGTTGTGTTTAATAATTTAATAAATATTTATAAAATTTTGTCTGTTTGACTTATTTATGACAACCTTCCGTAACTGCAAAAAGGACAGTCAATTTCAATATCCACAGTTGACAAAAAAAGTTGTTTTTTTTTTTCATTATATTCCTTACGGGATGTAGTGCAGGGACGCGCGCGATAACACAGGAATTTTATCATTACGCCCTGCAGTACCGGGCCGAAGAATAGGACTGAGGTATCCCCTGCCTGTCGTAAGAGGCGACTAAGAGGGGACCCCGGGGTCGTTGGGTGCACGAGGCGGGGGCCTCGTGTAGTCATATAACGGCCCCGAGAAGGACGGCGGAACGCGGGTGTCCCGTTTCCGCCGTTGAGCGTTGGGAAAGCTACCACGCTGGGGGGGGACAACCATCATGTCCCCCCGAGGAGAGGCTATACAGCCAATGCTGGGGGTGGTCGCGGAGAATTCCACAGGCTCACCCGCGACCCTCCTGCTATCAGTCGAGCGAGAAGGACACCGGCGGGGTTTTAGTGGGTGCGAACCCCACATAACCCTGCGGCTCCCCCCGGGCGGGGCTGCAGGGTACTCGTTAGGAGTTTCCCCGCCTAAAAAAAAAAGGAATTTCCATGCTGCTAATATTTGTATTTGAAGTTTAAATTTTAATTTAAAAAAAAATAGTTTTTCCTCCCTGATTTCAACGTAAACATTTTAAACGTAACGTATTAAATAAAGGTAGAACTTTGTGATTGACAGAGGAATTTGTAGATATTATAATTACCACGTATCATTACCACGTACCTCATATGATATCATTAACGTTAGCAAGGCTGGTACGAAGCAAAGGTAACTCACCTCTCGGTTCATCGGAATCACTTTGTGGCTCGCTCTTGACTGCGACGATCTCGAAGAGCGGGGGTGGTGACGGTATCGGCCCTGGAAAATTACAATTATCTATCAAACTCTGGAACTATTTGTTGTATTATTCCGTTGTAGTTTTTTTGTCACCATATTTATTTTTCTCAGAACGTCTTTTAAAATGTAGTAGGTAGGTACCGTGGCGGTCTAGGAAGGCGTAACATTTCCGGTATTATTCGTTTACCGATAAAAACAATAATATTGAAATATCATTTGATTAAACATATAAATAAATTAAATATCATTTCGGCATGTTTGGCACAGCTCGATAAAACAACAAACTTAGCTCGAAAATTTTTAGGCTTATAAAATACAGTTTTTGTTTGAACAGTGGCGGACTAGGACGGCGTAACACTTCCGGTTTTTCTGTATTGCAAAATGGCTCTTGTTCTTTGGTAATACAGTCTAGGGTGCACGAGACCATAGACAAATCTGTTACGCTGTCTTAGACCGCTACTGTACGCGTAGTGAAATAAGTAGGTATATCAATAGAATTCACCTCTGGGCTCGTCGCTGTCACTCGGTGGTTCGCTTTTGACAGCTACCACCTCAAAAAGCGTTGGCGGCGAAGGAAGCGGCAGCGGCGCCGGGGCCGACTTCGCCCAGGGCTCTTCTTGCGGCCGCTCGCGCAGCTTGGCCCGGGGCTCTTCACGCAGGTACCTGTCCATCTCGTAACATGTCTGAAAAACGAAAAATGCCTTCTTAAGACGATATACGAGAAATAAATCAAACGACCGAGGAACAAAAGATGTCCTTTTCCCTTAAACATACTGAGGGTCAGTCTGAGAGTCAAATGTCAGTCGCCCACATCGGTTACTACATTTTATTGGAAAAAGTAATAAATATAAAATATATTACTTTTAAATCAAATTTATATTACCAGAATTTGATATACTTTATTATAATTATTCCTATGTAGTTTTAACAAAAAGTAGCTAGTAATTTCGAAGAACTAGCTATTCCCGTTTTTTGGAAAAGGTTATCTTTGCAAATAATGTATCGAGGTTTTTTGATACCACTAGTGTTTCTCAATTATAAAAAACTTGTTTATATCCTCAAAAACTTTATATTAAAATTCCAGATCTTCACCTGTTATAGATTTAGAGAATTACTTGATTAAAAAAACCTTAAAAAATCACATATAGCGTCTTAAGACTGGGTAAAGGCGCTTTCGACATTTTCTAACACTATTACAATAAAACATTATTAAATAAGCGCAGAAAGGGCAGGGCTTCAATTGAATTCATTATTCAGCACTGAAAGTTTATTTTCTTTACTCGATAATAATGTTTTTATGCATGATTAACTTATACAAGGGTTATTTATTATATGCGTTACACACTAGGAACTCTCAAATGTATATATCAAGAATATTTTGATTTGATTTGCTAAGATTTTCGCTTTGGTATGCTATGTCATGTACAAAATTATTATAATCGCAATAGCTACAAGTAATATATGCATACATTTCGCTGTAGCTGCACTTTCCTAACTAAAATTAAGTAAGTATATGAGTAAAATAACATAATGCAGTTAAATTAGGTAAAGTTTAACAATGTCAGTCGTCTCATTGAATAAACGTGTTCCAGAAACATTGTGAACAAGCCAACAACGAACTTGGGAGTTCACGGTTCTTTGTCGTCGTTACGTCACGTAACCGTGGAAGTTGTAATGGTAGGTGTGGGTAGGCACAATAGAAGGGTTTCTAACGGGAAGCTCTTGGACAGGTGGCAGGTTAACGGCTGTCACAAAGTAAGTAGGTATGTCATGTTTATTTGTTAATAAACTCTGCTCTTTGATATCTAGTGTTAAACTATCGTAAATTATATTTTGTCAGTTAGTTCATAAGAATAAACTAGGATTAAAACTTTGAACATACTACTTATACAATTAAGTATGTATCACTCTAATACTAAAACTTGTACCTGTGTGTTTCAAACGTACATGTATTGAATAGCCCTCAAGGGCTAGAGCTCTCCCGCACGAGTGGCTTTCACATCAAGTTTCACAACATATTTTCAACTTCTTCGCAAGAAATTCTGCAAACGGACAGAATTTGTGTAAATTTAGTGGGCTCCGACGGTAAAAACATGACCATGGTAACTGATTTAGCAATGTCTGTGCAGTTGACGGCCTGCTTGGCAGAAGCCTCGGTATGTCCAAACATAACGTAGTAAATATATATATTTTTAATTTACTCTTCCATGTGTAAATTGAGGTAAAATATTATTTTATTTGCCTTCTTAAAACGATTCATTTTGCATCGTTTCTTTGTAATTTTAGGGTTTACCCCTCCTGTTGCAAGTTAAATATTTTCTGCCTATTATAAAACTTTAATACAAAGGGTACTAGAGGATCTTTTAAAAGCTTTCTTTATAGTACTCAGAAATGTAAAATTTTGGTAACACAGGAGATCATAAGTTAGACAATTCTAAATCTCAAATTTTTATTACGAACTAGTGATTTAAACCTAGTCTATTGAGAAACACGGTTTATTTATTTTTGTGGTAGAGCCGCGTTTTGAAGTTCCATAAATCGGCGATGTATGAAAGTAAAAATATGAAAGTTTTTAAAACACCACGAAAATTATAAGAGTTTTTAATTTGTCTTTGTTAACAAACAAAGAATTGCAACAAAAATCGAT
This sequence comes from Euspilapteryx auroguttella, assembly GCA_951802225.1. NCBI lineage: Eukaryota > Metazoa > Arthropoda > Insecta > Lepidoptera > Gracillariidae > Euspilapteryx > Euspilapteryx auroguttella. Next base: position 12,795,180 of record OX637641.1, on the reverse strand, counting down.
TTACCGTTCACTGCACGTGTCAACAGTTTTTCAAATTAACAAAGGACGTGAAAGAGGTCAGTCAGTTTAATGAAATAGACCGAGCAGCATTGTGCTCTAGAACAGTAGGTTTCTGTAGTTCTTTTAGAACATTGACCACGCACGCGTGCTAATGTGCCCGATAATTCTGCTGTTTCCTAAACAAACAACGCCGGTCGGCGTGGTGGCGGCGCGGCGGCGGCGCGGTGGCGGGGCGGCGGCGGAGCGGCGCACGTCTCTTGGGCTTGGGCAGCTCGAGGAATGCGCCCGGAAAACCAAGACCAGAGCTAATTAAAAACACTGTCTATTACTAATTGATTACAGAAGAAAGTGTTTACTTTCAGCCATAAGTTTCACTTGTTTAAGTGAAACTTATGGCTGTAAAGTAGCAATTTATGTGCTCGCTATTAACACCTTTTACTATTGCCAGTAAACTTTTTCACTCATGCAAACATTATAATATCTTTAGGATGGTCATTCATTAATTATTAAGAAATTGTTAATAAATATTTATCCGTGTCCAACATTTATAATTCTACAATAGATGGTCTTGTGTAAAATACTGACTTATTGTTTCTTGTAGATTCTTGATGAAAACGTTACCTGTCGGGTGTTTACCGTCAATACGTCACGTCATACTTAGTCAGTCATGTCGTCACTACATGTGCAAGTTCCCTCCATATTGACACAAGTATAGGAAGTCGCTGGGTCACGGGTCACGGGACTAACAAAATATAGGCCACTCGCTTCCCCAGTATCCTATTTCGGGGCGAATCAGTGTCCCTTTCCCACCCCCGCGAAGTAGTCGCACAGACAGAGACAAGACACTTCTCCCCTCGAGTAAAATATTTGCTACCAAAACATACAACGCCAAGTTTCAGGTTTATTGTAATAAAAAGTTTACAATTTAATAGGTGGATTTTCGTTTTTTTATTCGTTTGTGAGATCGATCGATATGGCTTCGTTTCCAAATCTCCTCACCTCCCCTTTTAGTTTTAGAAATTAATAATATTTTTAGCTTCTTGGTATAAGTATGGGGATTATGATTTTTTTTCGTTATTATGACCTAATAAAGACATAAACCGGCCGCGGACTGTAAACTTCACGGCGGAGCTTCCCCCGCAGCCGCAGGTTGACAAGCTGATAAGCTCCTATAGTGATATTTTCAACACGGACGTCTTAGCTACTGCACGCCGATAACCGTAGATTTTCACGGCGTAATGGACAACAGCAGATCTAACAAATAATATATGGAAACGTTGTTTTTTTTCAAAGGTTCCGTATGGTTATCTATCGTCTAGGGGTGATCTCTATAATGTGTCAACAACTTTTCTAAAAGATTCACTATCTCTATCTACTTCTACATTGCAATATAAGGTAAATAGAAAAAAAAATTGTAAGGTGATAACAAATCGCCTGCACTGCATGCATCTCAATCTCAATTCACTTCGATACAGTTTACAGGCAAAAAGGGGTCAGCCGAGACAGACAGATGACATCAATGCAGGTTTACAGATAAAGCGAGCAAGGTGCGACCGAACAATTATCACATCTATCATGTAGTTAGGGAGGTGGCGAGTAAAATTTCTTTATGACCAGCACGCGTGGCAGACGTTATTGATAGCGATAATTAAAACCTAACAAACATAACGTTGCGTTTTGAATTGATAACATGTCAGAAAAAAAAAACTAGGCACATGTCTGCCCCTGGGGCTGATGATTACAGCCATCTTCTAAACACATATATTTTCGAAGAGGCAGACATCCATGCCTTTGCAATCAATCATGCCTGCTGCATTGTGCTACCTGCGAACATCTGTTGTATCTACATACATCACGAACTTTAGAACGTACCTACTATTTGATGTAATTTCATGTTCACGCCACCTTTTGTAATTGATGTTTTTGAGAAGGCTAATTATAATAAATTACGGGAGTGATTTATTTATCAGCACATAATTCCTAGCGACTTTTCCAAAGAATGCATGATCCTCAAAAAGTTACATCAGTTGGTTCGTTTCGTAAATTAACCTACTTCAAATCGTACTTACAGTCGCGGTCTAGGACGGAATAACAGATTTGTCTATGCAATACAGACAAATCGCAAGTGTTACGCCGTCCTAGACCGCCACAGTTCTTTTTTTTTTATTATTTCGTTACTTTGATGCTTTGGGTAAGTTATTTGGTACAGTAAGCTGCATGTCGCCCTCTATTACAAAAACACCCAGTTAACCTGAATTTCTATAAACTTAGGCACCTCACAAATTAAAAGCTACATAATTAGTAAAATAACAAATAGACCGAATCAGTAAAAGAATACTGCGCCTAGTTTGTTTAATGCAACGAAATTCCTTTAATACATTAAGGCTAGTACTTACGCAATTTGGTGAAAATTTCAAAGACTTCATTCCGAATGATGCCGGACGGTAACATGCTCGAACCATATTTATAAATTTTTTCTGTTTAGAACGTAAGAAATTTAAATCTTTCGTAAATAAAATTTACGATAAGGAAAACTCCGTGCATGAGTAGTATAAGCGCAGCCCGCAGCTGACCCTATAAACAGCACCATCAAATGTAGCGAGGACGAAAATTACATAAAACAGCCGTGACGTGATCTTCTTCACAGTCTTACTAAACTAAATACTAGACTACATTTAATTTGCTTCTCTGTTGAGGCATACAATCCCACAAGAAGAAATATATTTTTAAACTAATTTGAGACATAGGGTGCGTTTTTAGCTGAAGGAATTTGTTTGGTTTCTAAGTATACATCTATATTAATGTCGTAGGAAGATTTGATAATTAGGTTTTTTGATGATTGAGAAAAAAGTAATCCTATTATCAAATTATCCGGGTTTTCGCAAAATTCCTAGTTTTTTTTGCAAAAAAACTAATTATCAAATCTTCAATATCAATTTCATATATAAAATCCAAATGCCACTGATCTACTCACTCATCATCGCCCAGCCGAAACCGCTGAAGATAGAAAGATGAAATTTGGACAGAAGCTTCCTTCCGCGACGTAGGCAAGGCACCCACTAAGACGGGATTTTGAACAGTTTGTATGAAACTCCTAAACTGCTCCTTATTTCGCTTAAAAATTTAAATGGGTGATGTTTCTAGGTTACAAGGGTCGCTATTTACACAAAAAACATCGATATTGAAATCCAAGATGGCGGAAATAAATTTGTATTAAAAATCGATATGGGTAGCGTTTTATAGGTTTTTGGGGGCGCTGATTGCGAAATCATTTGTGGGTGTGCTGATTCTGGGTGCCTACGTCTCACAAAGACGGGATATGGGGATAACTTCAGTGAGCCGCCATATACAGGATGTAACAGTTTGTATCAGACTTTAAACTGCTGCGATTAGAAAGTTGAAATTAACGCTGAAGATTCTCTTTACATTACAAACCTCATAAATGGTTTTATTTTTTTAATATTTTGCCCCTGCGTTCAGGGTAAAATAGGTTTTTTTGCTAAAATCTAAAGTAATGACACTATCTTAAAATTTTCAAAATGAGCTCCTCATAATACTTAAACATCAAATATGATATCATTACTGCGTTTATTAGTCCTGGAGTCGCCTTGATACAATATGTATGGCGAACATTAGGTTTCCTTGTAAAGTAATATGGTAGGTGTTTTCAAAGTTTTTGCGGGTGCTGATACAGAGTGTAACAGTTTGTATGAAAAAAAAAGTGATGTTAGTAAACTGGATAAGGGTCGCGCAAGAAAGGTAATTATGGCAACCTGTAGGGGAGCCAAATTTACAGCAATGAACGACAATCAGTTGGGACGACGATGATGATGAATCTGAGTAGATCTAAATAGGGTACAATAGAACTGGATTTTTATTGAAGCCTCAGATCTTAGCCTCAGAGATGAAGTATATAGTTTAGTTTGTTTATTTTTAGTGAAGCCTCAGAGCTTAGCCTCAGGGATGAATCATATAGTTTTTATACAATACAGGGTGACATTTATGAAGGATATCCTGAAATTGAAAAGGGAACAATGAGTATTTAAGTTTTCAGCCCAAACATCTGAAAGATATAACGTAAGGAATATAAGTCTAGCAAAGACATGAATTCGTGAAGATATTACGGGAACTGGAAAAACCAAATTTTACTGTTGTAAAGGCAAACTGCTTTTTATGATTTTTTTAAGGCTTTGGTGCGATTACAAATGATTTCCCTATATATCTAAGAAACAAATCAACCAGTTATTTACTTTTATTATAAAAAGCGCTTGCGAAGCTGCGGGAGGAAAGCTAGTATTCCATAAAAAAATTAAAGAAGAGCCATAGGTGCGCATTTCGGCTTAAGGAAGGCAGCTTAAAGTGTTTTTTGTTTGTTTTCTAAGTATACATATAACATGAAAAATTAAAGAAACACTAAGAACCACCTTTTATTTAACCTTTTTTATTCTTAATAGAATAATTAAATGCGTAATTATTTCTATATTCACTAAGGCCACGCTATGCGTGAACATATTGGTTAAAACTGCAACATTTAATCAACCAGTTTTTAGCTGTGATAAAAATGAAGTTGAAGGATATTTTTTGGTCGAGTGAACTCAATTGCAAATCAGACGATGTGTGTGTGATGTTTGTTCAATCCCACTGACACGAATTCATTTCCCGCCACTAATATGGGGTTCCGTGTGAGAGTAGCTTCTGCATGGGCAGATATAAATAGCTACGAAAACGCTTTCATTCAATATCTATGTTTAAAACATGCCCGGTATATTCAAGGTTGAAGACCGTTTTTTTAAATTAATTAAACTTAATTTAATAAAAAAAAAACTTACTTATTGATTTACTAGATCCCGACGACATAGTACAGGTATTAAAAATAATCCATTATTTTTCAGTTTACTTTCATCTCTTATAGCACACTAGAGGCTGCCCCGCTGTTTCACTCGCGCAGATTTCTCATAAATACAAAAATCCTGTTTTTCCCGTTCCCATGGGAATTTCGGGAAATCCTTTCTTAGTGCTCACCTACACTCCCTAAGGAACCTACATGCAAAATTTCATTCCGCTACGCCCAGTAGTTTCGGCTCTTCGTTGTCTGTCAGTCAGTCAGTCGGTCAGTAATGGAAGAGTTTTATATATATTGATATTAGAAAGTGTTTTTTGTCTGTTTCGTCGTATGGTTGAATAATTATTTCAAAAATATGAATATTGTACAAATATTAAGTTTTTTTGTGTTATTATTACTAGGGTCTAATTAACTACATTACATACAAATACGGACACGCACTTGGACGGGCCTTTTATATTTAGGTACCATCTCGGTACCATCCAGCCAAAAGCCAGTGTCATGTCAGTATAATTTCTCATAAGATATATTTTTTATTTTATTAAAATACATGTGGTTTGTTTTTGTGGCGTCAGAAAGAAATTCTTTATATGTCTCTTTAATGTTTCAGAAGAGGAAATAAATTATTAATACGGATAAATGTTATTATACATTTTTTAAGCGGCAATGGGATGGTATCATTCACATATTTAGTAAGTATAATAATAATAAATGATTTTTCCTGGTACATTCGTTAACAAACAGCCGCAGTAAGTAAGTAATTATATCAACTAAATACATATGATGTCCTTCTAGGTATTTAATTTAAATGTTCAGAATAAATACATTAGAATAGATTTTTTCCTTAGTGTCTCAAAATTTTTACTACAGCGCATCACATACAGGATTATAAAACATAAGAAACAGCAAATAATAAGCCAAATCAACCGTCCTGCGGAGGACTTACTTATTTTAAAAGCACAGCTGAAGTAGCGCCACCCGAGAAAAAAAAAAACTTCTACAAAATAAAATATCAAAAATTTGAAACAGTATAATGCTAGATAATGCTGCCTAGAGTGTTTACTGCACTGTTGTATTGCTTTTAAGTTAAAGACCAAAGAAAGAAAAAAAATATATATTGTTTAGAAAATATAATTTTTTTTTCGAGGGTGGCGCTACTTAAGCTGTGCTATGGCTCTTAATTTAATATCAGTAAGCCAAGTACCAACCTGTTACCTTAGGGCTCAAACAGACGAGCGACGCTGTGTCGGTGACGACGATCGACGATGCCGCGCGGCCGTCGCCGACAAAGCGTCGCTCGTCTGTTTGAGCCCTTTATCATCATCAAAGTTAGCCTGTAAGATTGGGCATTCTAGCGGTATATACGCCGCAGCTATGATATTCGATTCGGAATGTATTGCCCAGTGGTATTTTGATTTCTGAATTCTCCGACCAGTTACTAACTATTGTATAATGGACTATGTTATCAGCGCGTGGTGCCGGCATTCCATTCAATAGTTACCAAAGATCCTCTACTTATTTGTTGCTTTAGAATAGCATTTAAGCAATATTGTGACCATAGACAAAGACATCCTTGTGATTTACCAAAATACATGTATACCCAAATACATTGATTCCTCGATCAATACTCATCCAGTATTTTTTATACGATAGTGACGGCCAACCGTTATCTAAGGCATGGTCGAAATAAAAAAAAGGACTATGCTTACCTCATTATTAGGTTCCTATTTTAACTTATTAAAAATGATTTGCAAGTAAAATTGCTAAATGAGATGCTATTATTGGAGTAGACAAAGACACGCGCATGCATCATTCAATAACCACGATTCCATATTGATAATTTTGTATGCGTACGTATTTGTATTCTGCGACAGTTCTGCGTTTGTTAGCGATCCATTGTTCTAGTAATTCAGGATTTACCCTTGCCTGCCAACGAACGCAACGCAATAATCATAAAAAATATAGAGCTAAAAAAAATCCAAGGGACTTTTTACCATATTTAATAACTATTAAAAGGTATTATTCAATTATTAATTTAATTTAATGGACTTGACTCCACTTCAGTGGAGTATTTTGCCAATTTCATGTTCACAAATTAGCTTATAAGGGTGGGCTTAAAGCCCGGCAACGTTGTACGGTTATTATAAGTTTATTGGATTATTGTTTTAAAGCCCGCTAACAAAACACGCGGTTTCGGAACCAACGTTAAAACAATAATCTGCATAATTCAAGTTATAAGTAGGTCATTGTGTAGTGACAACAAACATACAATAAAATAAAATTTTTTTTTGCATAGTAGGAAAGGATATGAAAATACTATTCTGAATGAGTCATTCTCATACTACACCGGATATGAGCTAGTGGTACACTGCTATTGTCCGTCTGCGTATCACAAATAACCGCAGCCAGCAGCAGAGGAGTGTATAGTGTAATCTGCTAACTGGGGCATAAATGAGTTCAAAAAGAAGCCTCCGTTGTTGGCTATTCTAATTTTATTATGATCGCTAACTAATAAGTAACTAATAAGTGAGACGCGATACTAGCTCCACTTTAGATAAATCTTTAATATCTTCTAAACCTGGCCAAAATCAAAAATATGCGTCAATGATGCCCTTAAATTTTTAAGGCTCCCTTGTGTAGGTTTCAGGTTCAAATCTAAGGAATATATTTTTTGTTGCCTTAAGCATAGATTACTAAATAGTTACTACACCTAAAGTGACCACTTTTAGTTTCAAAAGAGAATATTTCTAAGATCATTATCCTAAAAGCTAATAAACAGAGCCTTACAAATTCTAAGCAATATTATCTAGGACATCATTGGTTTAGAGGATATTTATTGATTATCGGAAGTGGCGCTAGTATCGCGTCACTATCACTATGCAGCCGATTTGACGTGCCTTACATTCTATCTGATTTTGATTACCCAAATATACAAATACCTATATATTTTTATCCATGAGCTCAGGTAGGTTACTGATCCTCAACCTAAGATGGCTTATTTATTTATTATTTAAGGTTTGCCAACAGGTTGACACCAAACTTATACCTAGTAGAACAATATATATATAAAGATGATGGGTGCAACCCAATTACAGGCAAACTCAGCATGCTTTGAGTTACAAGTTTTATTACTAAACTAAATAAATAGATTAGATTAGAAAGTGGCTTCAAGGTAGGTTAGGACAAACTGATTTGAAAAAATCGAATAAATTACTAATTATTATTTAGCCAGGGCCTAACGTTATGCGAAAGCTCTTATCATCTTTACATTACATCCTAACGTTGCGTGCATTTCTTGTTTCTTAAACACATTCCGGAGCTAAGGCTGTTACAATTTTAGAATGCAGGATGTCATTAAGTCACACGCGTAATAGCTGTTATGAAAACATGGTGAGTAGAAAAGGGACTAAATTTTCTGTGATTTACCAAGTTTTTCCAAAAAATAGTACTCAAAAGTAAACATTTCCGTGGGTAAAATTATTTTGATATAGTAAAAAAAACATTTATAAACTACACCAGCACTTCACTGTCCCAGTCACGGTTATCCAAGCCCAACACAGGTAGTGGACAAAAAAAACTATAATTTTATGACAATTTGGTGCACATCAGTGATTGCAATAAATACTAGAACCTGGAACGGATATAATTAGAGCCTCACCCGGATTCCTTGCATTACTGTCATTATGCTGTTGTTAATTTTCATAGTAATAGATGTAGAGCAAGTCGTCCCTAACCTATCTATGTTAAAAATAAAATGTGTTGTGCTGTATTCGTGATCCAACTATATAAAACTGAAACTGCGTTACAAATTAGTTTTTATAATTCGTTACAAATTAGTTTTTATGATTTTGTATCTGCCAAAACCAATTTATTATTTTTTTATAAAAAAACTTATGTACTTAAGTATAGTACATGTTTTGATGCAATTATGTAAAACGAAAATCAATGAAGATATCGTAAAACAGAGCATTTTTAATTCAAGGATAACACCGAGCACATATTATAAGTTGGTCTCTGATTGTTGCTCACTTCGCAATATAATTGTTAATAAAGGACTTGGCTCTCTGAAATTTGCTGTCATTACAACGTCATGCTCCGGAACCTAGAACACAGAATGTTTCTAAAATTTTAAAGAATTGTTACCCCAAATTATCTTGAAATGAAGCAGCTGCGCTTACCCTTAAAACCACTCTCTAGTCTCAAAAGTCGTAATCGAATTACAGGATATTGGGAACCTATCATGTATTTAAGAAAGGCATTCTTGAAGTAATCTAAGCACATAACCAATCTCATAAGTACCTAGATATGAATAAATTAATTTGTAACTCTGAGACATCAGCAACATAAGACGTTTATGGAAATTTCTGAACCAGACATACTGAAGCGAGAAAAGCACTTCAGCTTCCAATATAAAAGATTGTGACAGGTGACGACCAAACGATATTTGAGTAATAAAGGCGTTTTCAGTTTACTGGCGCTATTATCAAATTATTTTGTAACTAATATGTAGGTAATGCCTACCTTTACTTAGTACATACATACACTTACTAGTATTAAAATAAAAACTTATTCAAATCATACCAACAAAACAGCAAATAGCAGCTCAACAGGACCTTATTCAAATTTTAACAAAAGGAAGACCCATTAAGTACAAAAGCGTAATTAACCGCATTGTTGCTTTTTTTACTTAGGAAAAAGATGTCAAGAAGTGGTTGTGGTGCATTGTCTGAGGAATACTGCACTAAGAGTCGAATGGAGCGTAATACGATAGCGCCCATTGTATGCGTTCGCTCTACACATCGCGTGTCTTTCGGTGCACTTACTGCATTCATGTTCAGCATTTACTATTTGATGAAAGCTTTGGTTATCACAATCAATTAGCCCTGATAAGTATGCCACTCGACGCTCGAGCCATTCATTAGCTTACTAACTTTTACCTTTACTTAGTTGGGTACGTAAAAAGTAAACCTGTTAAGTCAATTTGCCATTTCTTTAAACTACTTAGAAATTTACAATTTATTACAAAATAAATAAACATAACCGGACAACATTATATTATCTATACCAATATTATAAAGAGGAAAGATTTGTTTGTTTGTTTGTTTGTAACGAATAGGCTCCGGAAATACTGAACCGATTTAAAAAATTCTTTCACTGGTAGGAAGCTACACTATCCCCGAGTGACATAGGCTAAATAAGATTTTCAAAAAAATTAGGGATCCTTACTTTAACTCAAATAATGTAACCCAAGGTGCAATATTTTTTTTCCGTTGTTTACATACTTTGACAGGTGGTTTGTTGTTGTTGTTTGTTTTTTTATTCGCTCATTCTGGGCTGGCAAAAGATCATAGTCTATAGAGCCAAGTCTTTAGAAGTATCAATATTCTATGGCGTTACGAGGGAAGCCGGGATATCTGTGGGATTTCGTCCGCGTAGAATAGTGACTTTTACAATATACTTACCCTATTATTCATAATGATACAGAAGGTTTTAAGTAGTTTTACTGGAGGTCTACTTCTCTGGTTCGTTGTATGGTAAATACGTGAAATTCAGTCTAAATTGACATACGTCAAATAAATAAAATGCTCTTTAACTTTTTATAAATAACAAGGTAACCTTACTCTTTAAACTTGACATCGACAAAAAATTCAAAACCAAAATCATCTATTAAATCGGTTCAGCTTGCAGATCTCTAGTTTTGGCGAGATAAACGAACAGCAAATGATTATATATCCACAAATTATATGATATACTTCATAAAGAATACTATTATTTAAATTGAATAAAAAAATATATAAATACCTAGGTGTGTTATCCACGTGTCTATAAAAATTACAACATTTTGTAGTGTTAATTGCGGTGAGACTGAAAATTATAGGTATGCAGGAATAATCATCTTATAATCTTTAAAGCAACACTATTATTTATCAAGAAAAAAATAAAGATATATTTTATTTATGTTTCAATTTTTTTTTAAAGTATGGATTGTCAAAAGCGAATGCATCGCTACGCAAACTAAAATAATCGGATGTGTTACAGATAAAGCATTATCAGTGCGATAGCGGCATAAAGCGTGTTTATATTAAATAAAACCACCTTCACTTGTTATTACTTGCCATAAAATGAATACATTTAGTAAGCATTTAGTTGATGAAGAGTCTCGTCTAAAAGTAAAAATAAATTTATACTGTTCCTCTAGACAAGTTATGATGTGGTCTATTAGTTCAACATTATCCCAGTGTTAAAGCTCTAATTTGGTTCGTAAAATGTATGTTAGCAGTTAGAACTTACTATACGAATAATCAGTTTGTTTCAGTCACTTGTCATCAAACTGTTTTTCGCATACATTTAAATTTTCTATAGTCTAGTATAAAATAAAAAAAAAAAATCATTGTTTTTTTGTTTCTCACCGACGACGATCACATTCACCGCGACTGCGCCAGTCATCTATAAAACCATTACACAAATTTTGTTTTGTCCGGGTACTAACAAAATTCCTTTTTTGAGTTTTAATTCTTAGCAAAATAAACGTAAGTTTATGCGTGAAATCAAAGTATATCAGGAGTATTATGAACCAAAATACCTACGTAGGTTTAAAAATCGATCCGTGACCCGTTTCCGCACGCTGCGGCCAACGAGGGGTCCGGAGTCCGGAATCATTTGACCCACAACGCGGCTAGGGTAGAGAAATCAGTGAAGAACTGAATGAATGAAAAAAAGATCAGGAGTAATGAAAAAATCACAAAAAGGTTTTAAAACAAATTTAAATGTTGGTGAAATCTAAAAATCCATACAAATAGACATTAGAGAAAAACGAGTTGGGTATGTAAATTGTTTTTGTGTATTCAAATTTAAAGTAAATAGGTCCTTATAAAAATATTAGATTTGAAATTATACGTAATTGTAACAATTTACTTATTATTACATTATGGATTATATTTACTTATTATTAGCATGTCATTGTTTTATTCCTTTATATTTTTAGCCACTTCAGTTTTATAACGGTTTTTTCTCAACAGAGCCTTAAAAACTCTAAGCAAGATTATCTAGGGAGTCAAAAAATATCAATTAATTATCGAAGTGGCGCTAGTTTCGCACCGTTTCGGCCCTTAAGCTTCTACTGAGAAATCTAAGGGGTGTACAGAACGGGCAAAATTATACGCAGTTGGTATGTCACTTATAAGAACAAATAAGTCCTAAACCTTCTTAGTGCGATTCTCGACTTTATTTTATTTAGCTTTGCTGTAAATGCGGGCTTTGATTACATATTTATTTTGCTTAGGTTGGTACCAATTTATATTGTTTAACTACTATGGCTATGGAGTACTTGTTCTCCGCCGTGCTGAAACACGAATTGATTTGTTTGTTTTCTAATCATACTTGGTAGGTGGACTGGACACTACGTCGCGGTCGCGTAGGTTTGCAAAATGTAACCTCACCTTTACAGGACAATTCAGTTGCGTGCGTGAACTGTTTTTGGTCGGGTTTAATGAATTAATTGACTCATTAGCAGGTCACAGGGGTACAGGCCCGGCACGATTGACCTCTTCACGGTGACACACCAGAGTGGATGGGTGGGTAGGTAGGACGCATCAGCTGGAATACAACATAATAAAGTATGCTAGGTCGTAGGTCGCACGCACTTCAAGCTCCTTTATTATTCGTAAACGATATTTATTGGAAATGTTTTTTGTGGTGTCAATGTGTTAATTGGTTGCTAAAACATATCATTGATCTAGAATTCTTGAGACAGTGGGTTGTAGATTATTGTACGAACAGTTACAGAAATCAGCGCGTTACTTATTCATTACTAGTCGACCCGGCGAACTTCGTACCGCCTAAACTGTTACTATCTTGTGCATTTATGTATACTTATTAACCTTCCTCTTTTACCTATTTAAAAAAACCGCATCAAAATCCGTTGCTTATTTTTTAAGATTTAAGAATACATAGGGACAGACGCGGGAAGCGACTTTATTTTATACTACATTATGTATTAATGATGTACAGGTTTGCCTATAGCCAGAAACACACATTTATTTTTCTTTGAGTGTATTTGTTAATGATTTTGACAGTTTTTGATTATAATACAAATTTATTATAAACAAAGCTAACTAAATTATTTAAGCGACGACCTATGAGCGTTTTAGGAATTCATTTATTATACACGCTAGTAGTCTTTCAAGCATGTGACAATTATATAATAATATGCAAAATGTGTTGGTTGGACGTGACGCTATAAGAGATTTAAGTTAGAAGCAATTAGCGTTATTTGCTTTAAAATATTTACATTTTACAGTCCGCGAATGTACATTTCAAGCCACGCTTTAAGTAGAGTTCCGTGGTAAGAGTATCCCGCGCCACTTTCACGTGTATAGAACTTAAGCAACTTAAGTTTTCTTAAAAGTTGTCTCTGTTTTTGATTAAAATTTTGTTCATTATTTTATACTGGCTGACACGGAAAACTTCGTACCACCTTGAAATAGAGTTTTTGGGAATATTTTATAGCCTTATGTCACCCGGGGATAGCTATGCTTCCCATCAGTGAAATGATTTTTGAAATCGGTTCATTAGTCTCGGAGCATATTCAATGCAAGCAAACAAACAATCAAATCGTTCCTCTTTATAATATTGGTATAGATTGTTATTTGTGAACCGGATATCATAAATGTGTTAAATTATTAATACTTATATATCAAAACACAGAGGGCTATACGGAAAGACCACAACGGAATAAGTTAAACAAGATTGACTGGAATCTTAAAAAATACTACTAAACTACCACAGACCCGTTATTATGGACTTGTTGTCACATAACCACAAATACATCGAATTTGCATTGAATCAATATATATAAAAGTCTTCCGTTACTGACTGACTGACTGACAGACAACGCAGAGCCGAAACTACTGGGTGTAGCGGGCTGAAATTTTGCACATGGGTTCCTTGGGGAGTGTCCAAAATGTCCCGAAGTTTCCACGGGAACGGAAGAAAACGATGAGAAAAATACGCTGGTGAAACCGCGGGGCAGCTTCTAGTATTATTATAAATCTTGTAATGAAACAAAGTATGCCAAATTTTTAGGACGCGATGCGATCAGCATGGGTCCATAATGCACATATAATACTTAATTGCATAATACACTTCGAAATCGCTACGCGCTTGTTCTTGCGATATCTAACACCTGCGCTATGGGATCTTGTTTGACACGATTGATTTACCCACTTCATTAACATTGACCAAATTCAATGTCGCCTTTAGTTCAATGACATCATCATAATATTATATCATATCTCTTCTCTCGAACAAGAAAAGAGTAAGAATAGCTCAGATAAAAACTTAATGTAGTTAGACGCTGATAAGCAGGAATTAATAACATTCGTTAATCCTTAGTAAACATTAACGAGACAATTATTATTTATAAAATACTACGATTTAGTTGAACTGGAACAGGATATGCCTTGGATATGCAGATATGCATGCATGGAAGCGTGACAGCAGCCTGCGGCGCGGTGGTGAGCTGTGGAGAGTTCACAATCGAGGAGCACTATTATCTGACTATTTTTTATATTGTCAAATATTATTCGCTAGGCCAGAGCTACTGCATAGAAATTGCAATAGATAATAATGTACTACTGGGCAATTAATAAACAACATTATTTATTATAAATTAACTCAGTATAAAACATCTCATCTCTCACCTCCCCGGGTTAGGCGACTAACGCCCTGCAGTACCGGGCCGAAGAATAGGACTGAGGAATCCCCTGCCTGTCGTAAAAGGCGACTAAGTGGGGACCCCGGGGTCGTTGGGTGCACGAGGCAGGGGCCTCGTGTAGTCATATAAAGGCCCCGAGAAGGACGACTGAACGCGGTGTTCCGACTCCGCAGTCGAGCGTTGGGAAGCAATCCACGCTCCGGGGGGACAACCATCATGTCCCCCCGAGATGAGGCAAACTAAGAGCTGGCAGCAGATTCCTGGCAAGCGTAGCAATTGTCATGTTTGTTCTGTGGGGGAGGCTTATGTCCTACAGTGCACGCTACGAACAACAAAGTGCACGTCTTTCCGCTGAGATAAAAATAAAATAACTGATGTTGATATTTATTAGTCATACATAGCAATATATAAAAGGTGACTCATAAAAAATTGTTGTCGCAAATAATAGTAGTAGTATAGTATTACATCATTCCCTTTGGAATAATCAAGTGCTTAACGCTGATAACATTGTTGTTAGTAGCACTGCCAGGAAACATTGATGAATTATAAATTAAAATAAACGTATTATACTATAACAAAATATATAATTAGATTTTTTAAGAGAAAAATTAATGTCAATCGAATCAGTAACGTCAAAATCGCTATATTATTTTAGGCATGTTTATTTTTTTTAGATTCATTTTATCAAAATTAAGTTTTGCATCCAATTTATGTTTATTACAAATAACACTAAAGTAAATTTGAATTATTTTTGTTTCTCGTATACTTTTTTTTTTTTTACTTATAATATACTCCCCTTAGTACTCCCATATACCTCCAAAACTAGTGTTAACCCTTAGAATTCTTAACCTTTGTTGTGGGGCGTACGAAACAATAACACCTCTATTCCCAAATTTATTCTGAAGCTGTGTTCAAAAGCGTCACGAGCTGGAGTTTTAATGGCCCGTCATGTTGTACCGATCCGTGGGGATGGTAACTGTATGTTCCGTTCAATTTCATATTGTGTGTACCAAACACAGGAGCGACACCGAGAGGTTCGAATAAGGGTCGTGGATCATGTTGTTAATGAATGGAAGCGCTATAAGGACTTTATAATCGGAGACAGTTCGTACGGCGCAACCCGGAGCCCGGCGGCGTACCGCCAGCAAATGGGCCGCGACGGCGAGTTCGCCGGGCACGTGGAGCTGCACGCCGCCGGCGAGCTCTACGTCTCCTACACCTTCAGGGTGCACCGCGACTGCTGCGCCGTCACCATCGACTACGGCCGCGGCCACAATATCAAACATTTGTTATTTTCAGGTTACCTAGACGCAGGACATTACAGTGTTTTAGAATATTTTTGAAAACATTTTCTAAATAAAACATTGCTTTATACTATTTCTTTTATTTCATTTATAAAAAGACGGGGCTGCTTTTTTAATGAGCGATCAGCATGCTAAAGTTCAAGAGTTATTAAGTTGAAGCTAAATTCGATTGAGATTAATTGAACGAACAATGCACCCGTCGCCCGCTTGCCTCAGTGGCAATAGGGAGCCATAATTTCTCTTCACATGGTACCGACCTACTAGAGGAAATGCCGAGAGCTCGCCAAGAGAGAAGTATACACAATGTGTGAGACTAACCTATTAATAAACAAATATTTAAATAATCATACAGACGGTTTCTTACAAAAATAAACACTGGGTTAGAACTACCACACCTAATCTATATAAAAAAACCTTATACTTTAAAAAAATTTTGGCGTTTTAAGAAGTCTACTTACGAGACAAATCAAGTAATGTAATCAAATAAGTTTGTACCTAATTTATAAAGCGCTAGCTGTAAAGTTATGCCATTCCAACCAATCACCTATAATTATCTTTAAATTAAGTTAATCGATATTTGCATTACTATACAAGATATATTCCACTGCCCTAGAGTTGACTGACTCATTAAGTAAATTATATTGTATTTCTTTCTATAGATATTTTAACAAATATTTTTAATACATACCAGAATGTTAACGATTTATGTATTTACTATCAATTCATTACGTTCTTATCGATGATAATATAGATAAAATATATATAAGAGAATGATATACAAGAACAAGTGCAGTGAAGTGCAACAAGTTTACGAAGTTGGTGTCGCATGGTCCCACCTCACTGCTCACACAATATTATATTCTCGAAAACGAATGCCCAATGACCCTAATGAGGTCATCATGTTTTCGCAACTTCATCGTTGCGGTAAATGCAAGATAACTTGTAGTGTAGCGCCTATCACAGGAATTTACAGCATTAACATGACGTAATCAGACCTTTCAGACGTAGGTAGATGCGACATCCGAATATTATATTCAACCACTTGACCCCACGAGCTGCGTTCCCGCCAACTGTCACTGAATGAATGTCACGTTTTACTAAATTGTCAAATAGGTATACGATTTTATCTAAGTAAGTAGCTATAATAAAAACGCTTTATTTTTCATCTTCCACGGAGGGAGATGAATTACAACAATGAAAATAATCATATCAAATGCTCGGTGTGGCAATCACTGTCGCTCGAGAAGAATTGGGTGTACTTATTTAAAATACCCTAAACAGAAAAAAGATAAAAGGTGAGGAGGATTACAGGTTGTACTGTGATTTTTATTATATTTAACATTGACACTTCTGAAACTTTCAATGCTGAATGTATAATTTTATTTTTCCTATCCGATCGAAAAGTCGACTTTTTTGTTAGAGTGTTCTCTAGTCGTAAAGTGACTCTTTATTATGTTTCTGATCTGCAGCCGCGAGGTATGAATTTCTATACATTCTTTATTTGGTCAATTGAAAATGTTTCAAACAAAGAATATAAAAAATAAATTAATAATAGTGCATCTGTGCCTAAACCAAAGAAATTTAGCTAATACTTTAGCTCCATGGCTTAAACTGACTTTGAAAAAAAAAATGGTGGCAAAATAATTGTTTTTTAGTAAAATGTATGAATGCAATTTACTTTGTTTAATATAGTGAAATTCAAT
This sequence comes from Euspilapteryx auroguttella, assembly GCA_951802225.1. Lineage (NCBI taxonomy): Eukaryota > Metazoa > Arthropoda > Insecta > Lepidoptera > Gracillariidae > Euspilapteryx > Euspilapteryx auroguttella. The sequence continues at coordinate 12,777,615 of OX637641.1, read as the reverse complement.
CACTTATTTTTTAATTGAGAAAAAATAAGTAATTGAAGTGAAGTGAATTTAAAAACAAGCTAATTAGGCAACTAGGTCTAACTGCTTTTTTATGGAAAATTTTCTCGTCGTATATAATAAAAAGCAGTATATATTACTCTGGCAAAAAGTTATTCTGCTTAGGATTTGTTATAATCCAAAGCCATTATTCTGCACTCGGGTTTTAACATGACACCCTCATATATAATATACCTATTACTCTCGCCTTTGGTATATAAACTACTACCTATTAAAAACTCTACCACCGTGTAGAGTCAGTCGTCAACTCGCAAATTTCCTAAAGAAGACGTGAAAAACGCGTCTGTCTACCTCCCATGCTCCCATGTCTCAAGTTTAAAGTATTAATTTTATTTTTTCACGAAAAGGACTCTCGTTTAAGAAGTTGAAGCCACACCACAGTGTCAAATTTTTATGATTCCTACGTACTTATCAGACGTATATCATTACGTATATTATCAAATATGAGGAATCCAATATCAAAACCTGCTAATAGCACAACCCGAAATGTTGCAACGTGGTTTTAAAAGTCTTTATAGCTGGTTTTGCGCTGTAAGGAGTGGTTGAAAAATTCGATTTTAAAAAAGTTTGTTAATGTTCAGTTTACTTCGTCCAGTTTTAGATTAGTTTGACCAAAATTTAACTTTGTTACTTTAAACTTTAATAGCAATTGTAAACTATGTGCCTTTAAAAAAATTAAGAAATTTAATACAAGACGTTTCGGTCTAAGTTATGGAATTCTTATTTCTAAAAAAAGTACAGTGTATAAGGCGTACATTGCAAGTGCATTTTTGGTGCTGAGAAGACAAACTGCTGACCTTGTCTGCCAGCAGACAATTGTCCGACGCATTAATGATTGGCTTTACGTCTAGTTTCTAAACAATGCTTATTCAATGACTATACATATGGCAAGAAGCATAGTCCATGTTGATTTCCAGATTTATTAATCTAATTAGCTTGACCTAGAATCTTATAGAGCATACAAATTGACAAATCCATACTTTCATTATATCTTTAAAAATATGCAACGGATTTTGATGCGGTTTTTTTTAATAGAGAGAGTAATTCAAGAGGAAGGTTTATAAGTATAATACATGCAAAAATAGTAATAGGTTAGGCGGTACGAAGTTCGCCGGGTGGACTATTAATATTATAAATGCGAAAGTAACTCTGTCTGTCTGTCTATCTGTCTCAATTTCACGAGAAAACTACAGAACCGATTGAAATTAAATTTGGTATAGGGAGAAAGGGCATAGGCTACTTTTTATCCCGAAATTCCCACGGTAAATTGGGTATTAATTTGATGTTTCAAGGGAAAATGCGCTGGCAAAGCTGCCGCCCACTAGTAGTCAATAGTTGTTACAAAAAGTGGAGATTGCATTATTACTTTGTTAATTATGATTCTCAACTCGTGTTAGTAAAAAAAATTAAACCGCCGAAAAAACTGAAAAGCATTAAATAATAGGGAAACATTTTCTATTAGGCCTTAATTTACTCACTTCTTAAAGTAATTTTGGATTTCCAAGAAATTTTAACTCGGTGCCACACCACACACGCAAATTCATTATCTACGTAAAGCGCGATGCGCAGCGGCACACGTTTTTCGGGTATTTCTTTGAATTTCAGGTAATTTAGTGATCTTTATTCGTTGATTCTGTGGCACCGACTCAAAATTTCTTGGTAATCCAAAATTACTTTAAGAAGTGAGTAAATTAAGGCCTAATAGAAAATGTGTCCCTATTATTTAATGCTTTTCAGTTTTTTCGGCGGTTTAATTTTTTGATAAAAAGTTTTTATTTTTTGCTTTTCAGATTTTTTTCAGCTAGTCACCCTTCACAGTGTGGTCCCACCCCACAACGTGGCCACACAACCTGGTGAAGGTTGAAAGACTAAACAGGATGAGGGTCCCTCACGACCGGTCGGTGAGGCGATTTGTGAGGGAGGCCTATGTCCAGCAGTGGACGTCTATCGGCTGAGATTATGATTATTAACATTCATATAAAAAAGACTCATAATTATACGTAGCAGTTTTCACATAAATCACAACACGGCTATACAATCTGTGAGTGAACAATAAAGTCACTCCTATTTTTCCACCCTTAGGGTTGGAATTTTATTTCCAAATTTTTATGGGACCAACTTCAAGGTATACCCTGTCGATTAAAAAAAGAATTATCAAAATCGGTCCACACAGTAAAAAGGTATGCGTGATTATACATAAAAAAATATATATATATATATATATATATATATATATATATATATATATATATATATATATATATATATACATATATATACGCGACGAATTGAGAACCTCCTTTTTGTTTTTTTCGTCGGTTAAAAACATAAAACTCACGAACAGCGCTGTGCTGATTTTAACAGCAGAACAACTTAATATTAATTTATTTTATTATATAGTTATTAGATAAATATAGTTTCAGATTAAACTGAGGTAATCAGCTCGCATCGCAAGCATTTTTTTAACAGAATCTAATATCGTTAAATTTGGTTATTCATCAAAAATATACACCAAGAAAATGTACTATGAACCTCCCGTATCGTATGAGCGACACGTTACCAGTCGTCAGCGCTTGCGTTACCCTCATCATAGTTATCATCTTGATGATAAATCACTATATATAAAACTCTTCCGTTACTGACTGACTGACTGACTGACAGACAACGCAGAGCCGAAACTTCTGGGCGTAAAAAGCTGAAATTTGGCATGTAGGTTCCTTAGGGAGTGTAGGTGAGCACTAAGAAAGGATTTCCCGAAATTCCCACGGGAACGGGAAAAAAACGGGATTTTTGTGTTTATGAGAAATCTGCGCGGGAAATACCGCGGGGCAGCCTCTAGTATGTATATAAAAATTTAAAGTAATATCAAGTTCAAGGTATATCACACTACCTAGTACATAATATCAATTATAATGGCATAAAATTTATTATGTGAATTTTAAGTAGGTAAACGATGACTTACACTAGGTCGCTCGCTATGTCGGTATAGCGATGTTTCCAGGCTTCAAAAATCAGCAAACTTATCAGACCTAATTTAAATTTCAAAGTACTTTTACGTACGTATTCGATATTGACATTGAGTCCATCTTTACGTCCTCTGTCTTCTTGGCTGTGGATGGCGGGCAGACGATAGTGACAGTGACTACCTACCTTTATGAAATGTTGAAAGTGATAAGAGGGATCAATTAAATTCCGGTGCAAATTTCACTCTGTCTTCTCTTCATGTTTTATTTTGCTCGAGTTTTATCATTTATTAATCGTAATTAGTATTTATCATTAATAATAAATGTTAGCTCTTCTTGCCACATTGAAAATATTCGTTTATTGAACCGTGATTCACCTTAATACAATCATCTTCTAGTAAAACGTGACTAACAGTTGATATTCCATTGATGTTAAGTATGAAACTAACGTGACTCATTCTTTAATTGCTTACCTACTCATGGCATGGTATAATCTTGCTCTTCTTGTTCTATAATCGGCAGATGTTTCGTAATCGTACTAATTGTTATTTACGCTCCATAATCTAAGCTCATTTTATAAGAAACCTCTGTCTAAGTCTTACCGTCATATTCATAAAGATACAGTACATTTTAAGTAGCTTTACTGGAGGTCTACTTATCTGGTTTGTTGTATGGTAAATACGTGACATCCAGTCTATTTTGACACATGTCAACTAACTAAAATGCTCGTTAACTTTTTATGAATAACAGGGTGACTTAAACTAGGTACTTAAGTTAAAAGCTACACATTTGGTGGATAATCAAATAGGTCCGTTGGGTATTTGGCGCGTGGTTGATATTATTGGTAGAACGGGCAGCAGGCAAGCAGGCCGTGCTCAGGCTTTGGTAGGTAGGTTGTAGATATTGTCTTGTAATGTGGTTGAAGTTTATAAATGTGATTTGATAAATGCAGTCTTGTGTTTTACCACTCAGCAATAACTGTTCTACGATATTCAAGTGTAATCTTAGCTACATATATGACCGGTTTGAGCAACAAGCCACCCTTTTTTGAAGTGTTTCAGGAACAAACAACTTTCGTCGGCTTAGGCTCATCTTGGTAGCCCCTGATTGTATATTTTTCTTTAGATGATCTCGAAGACGTAATTGGATTTCCCTCAGCTAATCCTCTATAGAGTTTTCATACACCATCTGACGCAGGCCGCCTTATGATCGTCGGAGAGCAAATGAGGTATCCAACGGCAAACTAGCTTTCTCACACCAATCGCTTCATTCTAGATCTTTGATATGGTTTTCCCTGAGATGCCTAATATAACACGTATCGCCGGACATGGCACATGACCATAGTCGAGGATCAGTTGTCTCACAGCAGCGATGTTACCTTCAGAATATATACCTACGCGGATTTTGGTCGTTCTTCCCGAGATTTATCGATAGGTTTTCTACACTGAATTAAAAACTGGTGCGTCGACAGTACGCAAGGATGCTTAATCATGGAATACAGAACTTATCTTAGCTCTTAGAAACACTGAAAACGTGCTAAGCCTATTTCAAAAGTTATTATAGAAAATCATCTGTCATTTTCCTTGGTAGGTAGGTAAGTAGGAAAGTTTAATTTTCGCACGCGTGACCGATATAGGTAGTAAACAAATGTTTTTTTCTAAATGGTTTTGGACTTCCAAATATCAACAAATTCGTATATATAGGTTAATGTTTTATTGCACAATGGCATAAAAAAGTAAGTAGGTAATGCACCAAAATTTAACTGGGTAGGTAGGTAAGTAATATGCCTATTGAATAAGTGAGGTTGACCCGTCCATTCTGTACGAACTTTACTGGTAGAACCTACCTTAGGGTACTTTTAGTCAAGTGCTCTAATCATAAGATTTGAAATCGTAGCAGTTGCTATAGCTACTACGTCTATAAATCCGGTTCCTGAGATCAGCCCGGGTATTTTTAGTCATGGCGTAAGAATGTTTATTAAGAACTATACATGTAGCTCATGTAGGAAGGTGGTAGGTACCTAGTGTAAACTTTGTGAAAACCACTGCCTGGCACGTGTGAAACACATATTTCAAACATTGACAGTTAGTAAAACTGTGTCGCACAGCAGAACTCTGAAACCCAACAAGAAACCATGCATTAATGCTCTTGGTTTCCAGGGTTTCCATATTTGTTTTAAGTCTTCAGCCTGCAGCGTGACTGTGCCTAAGAATTTCGCTTTGGAATATTGAATATAGGTACTAAGGTGAAGTTATAAAACATAGGGAATCGACCGCGAGTTCGTAAGACTCACGCAAGCGCTGTCTCCGCCACCCGACACTGACAGAAACTCAAACTCAAACAATAATGCGCTTAGCTTGTTCGCTTGCATTCCAAACGGGCACCGTCACCGCACAGCATGAATCACTTACCTGTTGCCAATAGTCTTCCAGGGATAATTTCCATTCAAAGTAGCCGGTGTCGGTCACGTCCTGTAACTCGCGGAATAGGTTACCGCTCGGCAGTACATCCATAATTGCGTTTACATGTGCCGATGGATCGAAAGATAGAATAAAACGCGCGAAGCGGCCTCCAAGGCACGCGCACGACTGGAGTACGGCGGGCGGCGGGGCTGCCGCGAGGAGCGGGCGCGGGTGGACGAGCTGTCCCCGCCGCGCTGCGCCGCCTGCCGCCTGCCGCCTGCCTCCCGTACACCCAACGTCCTCCGCGTCATCGTACTATTACTATTACCAAGGAGATAGTCAGTAATGGATCCTTCTCCCTAAATCCTTTTCATTTCCATCTACTGGTTTCGGTTCATATCGTAGCATTGTTTCAGATTTGATAATGGGGCTAACAAAAGTTAATTCATCAAGTGAAGCCCCACGGTTCACGAGTTTCGAAAACACGGCTTAAAACTCATTCAAAACAATTGCTTTATTCGTTTCATTCATCGCGCGAGAAACTCCTGGGGTACTATTAGGGCTTAGGGCTTGCAATCGAATATTCGAATTATTCGAATAATAAACTTAATCGAATATTCGAAAAGTAAAAACGATTATTCGAATATTCGTTTTTACCTAAAATTCTATATTTTGTACTACTAATTTTAAAGTTTACGTGCTAGGCGAGACGACATTACTTGTTTAGGCTTAAAAAATGGAATCAAAAAATCTTGATTACATCTGAGCCAGGATATTCCATCTATCTGGTCTTACAGACAAAAATCTGGTACCTTTTTTTTATTTTATTGCAATACATAACTATCGCGGATTCTTCTTCTTATTCTGTTATCCCAAGCGGGAACATAGGGCTTCAAGAATTTTCCTCCAATTTTGGCGGTCTTGAGCAACAGCGGGTAACTCCTCCCAGTTAAGTCCCACACCATTTGCTTCTTGCAGCGTGGACCGGCGCCAGGTTGCCTTAGGGCGACCCCTTTTGCTGCCACAACAGAGCTTCCCTGCAAGGTCGTCCATCTGCTCTTCTTAGCGAGTGCCCTGACCAACGCCACTTTTTAGTTCGTATTTCCATTTCAATTGGCCTTTGCTTTGTCAGGTGCCATAGATCTGTGTTGGTAATGGTTTGTGGCCAGAATATCTTTAGTATCCTTCTCAGGCATTTGTTTATGAATACCTGGAGCTTATTGGTCAGGTCTTTTCGCACAAACCATGTCTCTCACCCATATAGCAACACTGATTTTACATTGGAATCGAAGATTCGAAGCTTGGTCCATCTGGTGATAACGTAAGAAACTCCACAGTGGTGTTAGTTGTGCGAACGCTGCCCGCGCTTTGTTAATGCGGTTTTCAATTTCAACTTCCGTACCTCCTGTAGGGCTCACCACTCCACTTCTTCACCCGTAATGTTCAGAGGGTCCTGCCTGATCTCAGGTGTGTACGCGCATTTCTTTTGTCTTAGCCGTATTAATACAGATCGTCTGTCTTTGCTTGAAGGTCGCTCAGTGTTGTAGATAAAAGGCAAAGGTCTTCTGCAAAGTCTTATGTCCTCAAGACACTTCTGCGAGTTCCAGGGAATACCCCGCTAGCCTCTGCCGGTGACTATACACATCACGTCGCCCAAAACCAGCAAAAACAGCATTAGGGATAATAGGCAATCCTGTTTAACGCCTTCTGTGACCGTAATGGATTGCGTCAATTGGCCTTTGTGAATTACTCTGCAGGTGGAGCCCACATACAAGTTTTGTATCAGGTTTATTAACTTGTCCGGTATACCTTTACTGCGGAGTACTCGCCAAATGCTGGACTACCTAACCCTGTCGAACGCCTTTTTGAAGTCCACAAATAGCGCGAATAGTTCGCACTGCATCTCATTGCATTTTTCCAGAAATATTCGCAGCAGGTTCAGTTGGTCTCTGCAAGATCTTCCAGGACGAAATCCAGACTGCTCTTATCTCAACTTCACGTCCACCACCCCTGTTATCCCGTTCAGCAAAGTTTTGGTCAGGATTTTAGTGCAGGGCGAGAGCAAGTTTATGCCCCGCCAGTTAGAGCATTGCGAAAGATCCCCCTTCTTTGGAAGTTTTAGGATTATTCCTTCTTTCCAGTCGTTAGGGACTACTTCGGTTTCCCATATGGCTGCCAAGAAAGGCAGAAGGACATCGGCTGATTAGTCTGCGAAGGCTTTTAGGGCATCTATAGGGATACCGTCTTAGCCAGGACTATCTAACTATCGAGGATCTCGTAGACAAATTAAAATTTAAGTTGGCCAAGATTTTAATTGTATTTGACAATATTATTGACCGTTCCTTTGAGAAACGCTATTAATAAATAAAGGGGCCAATTATAATTTAAAAAAACTAATTTTCCTTAACCTTTTACGTCTTTTTGTATTATTCGAATAATTCGAATAGTAGCCCGAAAAAAAACGAATTATTCGAATACCAAATTTTTTCGAATAATTGCAAGCCCTAGGTACTATACTATTACGGCTACATTTGCAACATTGCCTTTCGTCCGTCATCGATGAGAGGACGCAAAGCAATATTGCAAAAGCGGCCGTAATAGCTCCTCTGATTTCGTGAACATATAAGAAGGTAATACCTATACTAACGAACGGGTGGACAAATAGCTAGACTAGAATACCTACGTACCAGAAAATAAGATTTGATTTTACCTTAAGACTTCTTCAGCTCTTAAATAGCGGATGAGGGGATCTACCTATCTTCAATATTATTATGACCTATCGATTTGAAATTTGGTACCGTTTTACTTCAATTAACTTCAACTTAAAAGTATATGGTAAGGTAACCATGACCTGATCAGGATCAGCTCTCAAATAGTGGATGAGGGGATCTAACTACCGTCCATATGTCCTTTAGATTTTAAATTTTGCACCGTGTTACTTTAATGATATTGAATGAAAGTATAATGGAACCAATGATCTTTTGAAGCTGTTATAGCTAAATTGATTAGGGGTCGGGTTTTTTTTTTAAATTTTGGTTATTGTTGTTGAAATTTAAATTGTTGAGTGAAAAGACGCGTGTGGTTCTGTTGATCAATTCTAGTGGATAAGGAGGTCGCGAGCAAATTTTCTAAATAATAAGCACGCTTGGCAGACGCTATTAATAGCGATAATAATACCCTAACAAACATCAAGGACCGCGTCTGCCAATATGGTAGCCCTGCGTTTTCAATTGACAAGGTTTCAAAAATGTAAAAAAAAAAAACTCTACTAAGTAAATCATTTGCACGTGTCTGCCTCTGGGGCTGATGATAACAGCCATCCTGTTAACACGTAAAATCGAAGAGGCAGACATCTTGCGCTGGAAGAGGAAATGAGCAGGTTACGGTGGGATATTCTAGGGCTATCAGAAGTCCGTAGACAGGGACAGGACACGATAACCCTGAAATCGGGTAACCTGCTCTTCCACCGGGAGGGCGACCAACTGTCCCAAGGTGGTGTCGGGTTTCTCGTCCACAAGTCCCTCGTTAGCAACATTATTACCATCGACAGTGTGTCGAGCAGGGTCGCATACCTAACACTCAGAATATCTAAAAGATATTTGCTGAAGGTTGTTCAGGTCTATGCACCGACCTCGACACACTCAGATGACGAAGTAGAGTCTATGTATGAGGACATTAGTCGGGCCATACATACGCATAAAACTCACTTCAATGTTGTTATGGGGGACTTCAATGCGAAACTAGGCAAGAGAAGCGAGCATGAGTTGAGAGTGGGGAACTTCGGTTATGGGCAACGGAACGGTCAGAGGCTGGCCGATTTCATGGAGAAAGAAGGACTCTTCATGATGAATTCTTTCTTCCAGAAGCCACCTCATAGGAAATGGACCTGGATGAGCCCTGGTGGTTCTAGGAACAAGATAGACTTCATCTTGACCGACAAGAAACGGATATTCAATGATGTCTCCGTGATTCATAGGGTAAAAACCGGCAGTGATCACCGAATAGTAAGAGGCACATTGAATGTGAACGTTAAACTTGAACGGTACCGCCTGATGAAGTCTACGCTCCGTCCTACCCTCGCTCAGATCGAAAACCCCGAGAGCTTTCAACTCGAGCTCTCTAATTGCTTTGATTGTCTAGACGACGCATCAGTGGACGAGATCAATAACAGGTTCGTAAAAACTGTCCATACGGTCGGATCTAAATTCTTTAGGACTCGCCGTACCGCTAGAACTCAGAAACTCTCTGAAGACACCCTCAAACTTATGGCTGAACGACGCTTGCTTAGACTGCAGTCTCCCGATAATGCTGCGTCATATAGGCGGCTCAATAGGCAGATCTCGAAGGCCTTGCGACACGATATCCGTGTCTTTAATACTGCGCGTATTAAGGATACGATAGAGCGAAATAAAGGCTCCAAAGTGTTCGCAAGAGATATGTCTGTTGGGCAAAGCCAAATGACCAAGCTGAAGAGGGATGACGGCAGTATAGCGTCGACGAAAGCGGAAATTTTGAGGGAAATCGAGAAGTTCTACGGACAGCTATACGATTCGGTCACTAAGCCTGTTACTAGTGCGGCTAACGACCCTAGAGCCAAACTAACCCGACACTTTACCGAAGATATCCCGGACATCAGCCTGTACGAGATAAGGATGGCCCTGAAACTGCTTAAAAACAACAAGGCACCGGGTGAGGATGGAATCACGTCAGAGCTTCTGAAAGCGGGTGGAACACCGGTACTCAAAGTCCTTCAGAGGCTCTTTAATTCTGTCCTACTCGAAGGGACCACGCCTGAAGCATGGAACAGAAGTGAGGTGGTGCTTTTCTTTAAGAAGGGCGATAAAACCCTTTTGAAGAATTATAGGCCCATCTCGCTTTTGAGCCATGTTTATAAGCTGTTTTCCAGGATCATCGCCAATCGTCTCGAACGAAGGTTTGATGACTTCCAGCCTCCCGAACAAGCCGGCTTCCGAAAAGGCTTTAGTACCATAGACCACATACATACGCTGCGGCAAGTAATACAGAAGACCGAAGAGTATAACTTGCCGCTATGTCTAGCGTTTGTGGACTATGAGAAGGCCTTTGATTCGGTCGAAACATGGGCGGTGCTCAGAGATGTACAAGATACCTTGAATAAAGTATCTGAATACAAGATACAAATACCTTTTTAAATAAGTATTTCAGATACCAGATGCAAATACCTTTCTAAAATAGTATCTGAAATACAAGATACAAAATACGTATCTTGAAGATACTTTTTTATAGATAAAATACTTTTTACATAACTTTTTTTTATGAGTTTTTTTTAAAGAGTAAATCGCGTTCATTTCGTATATTGGACAAACAACATTATACAGTGTGTCCGGGAAAGTTATAGAACAAAATTTTAAGGGTGTAATTACTCTATGATCAATTTTATCGACGAAAACACCCCAAATGTGGGGTCGCAGCCTCACCCCACCACCCCTCCGTATGATGTTTTTTTTGTAAAAGTCGTCCTCTCTTACTTTTAAATTCACAGTTAAAGATCTAAGAATCACAGAAGCTTCATTAAGTACTCGATCGAAGGGTTAAGTAGTTAGGCTACCTTAGTTACCTACCAAAATAACCAAGTATTGCCTTTACTTTTTTTTTAATGTTGGTGAAACAAAAAAAAAAATTCTTGCATATTGTACGGTTTATCAAAGTTACCACAAAAACTGCAGATACATTTTTTATTTTTTTGTGTTAGAGTTAGAGTGGCGCCACTGTTCGCGTAAAAGGACTCTTAATTTAGGTCTTGATCGAAGGCTAAGTAGGTAGGCTACCTAAATAACTAACAAATTAATTAAATATTGACTTTATTTTTTTATTAAAATGGGTTAAACTGAAATCTTAAATTAAAAGGTGAAAGCGAAGGTTCTTTTTGGTAGTTGATAATTTCTGAAGTAATAGTAATAGACGTAAATAAATAAATCTAGTACCATTTTGGAGAACAACTCAAAAGCTAACAATAAAACACAAAAAATAAGAAAAGCATCTGCATATTTTGTGGTAATTTTGAAAAACCGTAAAAAAATGCATAATTTTTTTTTTGTTTCAGCCACTGAAGCCTTCTGATCTTTAACTGTAAATTTTAAAGTAGGCGGGGTTGACTTTTGCCAAAAACTTAAAAACATCATACTGAGTTTGAGACTGCGACCCCTCATATGGGGTGTTTTTGTAGATGAAATTGATTATAGAATACACCCTTAAAATTATGCTATAACTTCCCCGGACACCCTGTATAAAACAAGCTAGCACGCCGAACTTTGTACCGCCCTAAAATGTAAGTTTACACAATGTTCGTGTTCGTTTGCATCGAATAGGCTCATAACTACCGGACCGTTTTATTTTTTCATCTTATGAATCCTACATTATCCCTGATGAACATAATAATAGTATAGAATATTTGCAAAAATTCAAAATAGCACAAGCAATAGTATCAAATATTACATAAAGAAATAAATAAATATTAACATTTACATAATTAAAGCCTATCGCTATTTTGAATTCTTGGGAATATTTTTTATCTACAGTGTGTCCGGGGAAGTTTTAACATAATTTTAAGGGTTTATTCTATGATCAATTTTATCGATGAAAACACCCCATATGGGGGGTCGCAGCCTCACCCCCCCCCTCAGTATGATGTTTTTATTTTATTTTTTGCAAAAGTCGACCCCGCCTACTTTTAAATTCACAATTAATGATCTAAGGCCCACAGAACCTTCATTAAGGTCTTGATATAAGGCTAAGTAGTTAGGCTACCTAAGTTAATAACAAAATAACCAAGTATTGCTTTTACTTTTTTTTTTAAAGATGATAAACCGAAAAAAAAATTTTTTTTTGTACATTTTTTACGGTTTTTCAAAGTTTTCACAAAAAAATGCAGATACTTTTTTTTATTTTTTGTGTTTTATTGTTAGCTTTTGAGTTGTTCTCCAAATTGGTATTAGATTTATTTCTCTACGTCTATTACTTCAGAAATTATCAACTACCAAAAAGACCCTTCGCTTTTTACCTTTTAATTTAAGATTTCAGTTTAACCAACTTTTAAAAGTCGACCCCGCCTACTTTTAAATTCACAATTAATGATCTAAGGCTCACAGAACCTTCATTAAGGTCTTGATCGAAGGCTAAGTAGTTAGGCTACCTAAGTTAATAACAAAATAACCAAGTATTGCTTTTACTTTTTTTTTTAAAGATGATAAACCGAAAAAAAAATTTTTTTTTGTACATTTTTTACGGTTTTTCAAAGTTTTCACAATAAAATGCAGATACTTTTTTTATTTTTTGTGTTTTATTGTTAGCTTTTGAGTTGTTCTCCAAATTGGTATTAGATTTATTTCTCTACGTCTATTACTTCAGAAATTATCAACTACCAAAAAGACCCTTCGCTTTTTACCTTTTAATTTAAGATTTCAGTTTAACCAACTTTTATTAATTCAATTTTATTAAGTCAATAGATTTTATGCACAAGGGAGCACTTTTTTCTGAAAAATAGCCTTACTTTAGAAAATATTTTTTTTAAGAGTGGCGCCACTGTTCGCGCAAAAAGGACTCTTAATTTAGGTCTTGTACGAAGGCCAAGTAGGTAGGCTACCAAAATAACTAACAAAAGAATTAAATATTGACTTTATTTTTTAATAAAAGTGGGTTAAACTGAAATCTTAAATTAAAAGGTAAAAGCGAAGGGTCTTTTTGGTAGTTGATAATTTCTGAAGTCATAGACGTAGAGAAATAAATCTAATACCAATTTGGAGATCAACTCAAAAGCTAATAATAAAACACAAAAAATAAAAAAAAGTATCTGCATTTTTTTGTGAAAACATTGAAAAACCGTAAAAAATGTACAAAAAAAAATTTTTTTTTTGGTTTATCATCTTTAAAAAAAAAATTAAAGCAAAACTTGGATATTCTGTTAGAAACTTAGGTAGCCTAACTACTTAGCCTTCGATCAAGACCTTAATGAAGGTTCTGTGAGCCTTAGATCTTTAACTGTGAATTTAAAAGTAGGCGGGGTCGACTTTTGCAAAAAAAATATTAAAAACATCATACTGAGGGGGGGGGGGGGGGTGAGGCTGCGACCCCCCATATGGGGTGTTTTCATCGATGAAATTGATCATAGAATACACCCTTAAAATTATGTTCTAACTTCCCCGGACACACTGTATAGTCTATTGAATACTCTATTCTATAGGCTTTGTTAATTAATCTATTTCCTTTTACTATATATCTATGAAAAAATATCGTGGTTCGTTAGTCTCGCTAAAACTCGAGAACGGCCGGTACGATTTAGTTGATTTTGGTTTTGAAATGTTCGTTTTAGTCCAGGGAAGGTTTAAAGGTGAGAAAATATGGAAAACGGAGGGGAAGTTAGTTAAAACGACATTTAATTTTTTCCATATAAAATTGTGTGTGAGGCACGATACGAAGTTCGCCGGGAAAGCTAGTCAGGAATAATTCAGGATTCCAATGTTTTTTTTTAAATATCGGTCTAGTTAGTTATGGACAGAGTTTATTCGATACAAAGAAACAATTTTTTTCTTCCTCTGAACAAGAAAAAATTAAAACACCATGCACAAACACACCCTCATAATCCAATCTAAAAGTATTTTGCAAACAAAGTATCTTCAAGATACTAAGATACCTAACAAAAGTATTTAAATACCAGATACAAAATGCATTTTAAAAAAAGTATCTACATACAAGATTGAAGATACGTATTTTGTATCTTGTATCTGTATTTAAGATACTTTTATCTTAGATAAGTCACATCTCTGGCGGTGCTAGAGTCCCTCCAACGATGCCGGATTGACTATCGGTACATCGAAGTGCTGAAGTGTTTGTATAGCAACGCCACCATGTCTGTCCGAGTACAGGAACAGAATTCGAAGGCTATTCCCTTGAACAGAGGCGTGAGACAGGGAGATGTTATATCTCCGAAACTGTTCACCGCCACTTTAGAAGACGCCTTCAAACTTCTAGAATGGAAAGGGCAGGGCATCAATATTAACGGCGAATACATCACTCACCTTCGGTTTGCCGACGACATCGTAGTCATGGCAAGGTCGATGGAGGAACTCAGCACGATGCTCGAAGGCCTCAACCGAGTCTCCCAACAGGTGGGCCTTAAAATGAACATGGACAAGACGAAGGTCATGTCTAATGTCCATGTTCTGCCTACCCCAGTTATGGTTGGGAACTCGGTTCTCGAAGTTGTCGACGAGTACGTATACCTAGGACAAACCATCCAGTTAGGTAGGTCCAACTTCGAGAAGGAGGTCAATCGCCGAATCCAGCTCGGATGGGCGGCGTTCGGGAAACTACGCAACGTCTTCTCGTCCAATATGCCTCAGTGCCTGAAGACGAAGGTATTTAACCAATGTGTGCTGCCAGTGATGACATACGGTTCTGAAACGTGGTGCTTCAATATAGGGCTTATGAACAGGCTCCGAGTAGCTCAACGAGCCATGGAGCGGGCTATGCTCGGGATTTCTCTGCGGGATCGAATCAGAAATGAGGACATACGCAGAGAAACCAGGGTCACCGACATAGCCAAGCGGATAAGCTCGTTGAAGTGGCAATGGGCAGGTCATATAGCCCGCAGAACAGATGGCCGCTGGGGCCGAAAAGTTCTCGAGTGGAGACCACGGATCGGCAAGCGCAGCGTAGGACGTCCACCGACCAGATGGACGGATGATCTGCGCAAGGCTGCGGGTCCACGCTGGATGCAGGCCACCTGCGATCGGTACAGATGGAGAGCCTTGAGGGAGGCCTATGTCCAGCAGTGGACGTCTTACGGCTGAAATGATGATGAATGATGATGAGACATCTAGGGCTCTGACTTTTGTAGTTATTAATTTTTGAATTTATTTTTATGATTTAAAAAAAAGTAAATTATTAGCACGCTTGGCAGACGCTATTAATAGCCATATTAATACCATAACAAACATCAAAGACCGCGTCTGCCACCATGGTAGCCCTGCGTTTTCAATTGACAAGGTTTCAAAAATGTAAGGCTCTGACTTTTGTAGTAATTAATTTTTAAATTTATTTATATGATTAAAAAAAAAAATATTTGCACGCTTGGCAGACATGTATAGTTTGAATAAAAACAATAAAAAGGACCTCGGAAAAATAGTCTGCCAACGTGGTGGCCCTGCGTTTTCAATTGACAACGTTTCAAAAATGTAAAAATAAGAAAAACTATACTAAATCATTTGGACATTGTTGTCTGCCTCTGGGGCTAATGATTATATAGTCATCCTGTAAACGTATGACGGAATTAAAACTATAAGGAATCCTATTTATCAGATAAAATACACGCATTGCTTTGATTCCGTGAATTTCAAACAGTCGTACAACCTAAAAATCAGCGAGCAAAGTGTCTTCCAAATGGTTTTTTTTATCCAGGGAGTCCAAATGAATCGAATAATCACAATTAGAATCGAGAGCAAATGATTTAGTAGAGTGTTTTTTTTACATTTTTGCACCTCCGTCCCATGAAAACGCAGAGCTCTAAGTGTCTGCCTCTTCGATTTTCGTGGTTTTTAAGATGATTGTAATCATGAACCCCAAAGGCAGACACGTGCTAATGATTTAGCATAGTTTTTTTTTTTTACATTTTTACAACTCCGTCCCATGAAAACGCAGAGCCCTAATTGTCTGCCTTTTCGATTTTATTTAGTTTCAAGATGATTGTAACCATGAACCCCAAAGGCAGACACGTGCAAATCATTTAGCATAGTTTTTTTTTTGACAAGTTCAATCCGCTGTAACGCGAAAACGCAGCGACATAGGACAAAATTTTACTTAACCTAATCAATTCGTACTGACCTAAACTGCAACCCACCGCGATGTGGATTCCGTGCAAGTACTTTACCGAAATGCTACCCACCTCCTTATCCATAGCTGTTTTCTCTAAATTTTTGGCTTATAAGTCGCATCAGCTGCTATCGGGAGTAAAGAAGAGTTCCGATCGACCTAACTTACATCTTACATGCCATGAGGCTATGACCAATGATCTCTTTTGCGCATTCTTGTCCAATTTTCATCATCACCAGTGATAAATCAATTCATTAGGTTTGTTTCAGTAAGCTCGGTCGTGTGGCATGCAAGGGTTCTAAACCGTTAGGTAAAAACGGTAAATCCTCAGTTCTTATTAGATAAATAAACCTATTTGTTACTGCTAGTCATCAAAATAAGTAGACTGAAAGCGATTAGACCGTCTCACAGACGAGTTTCGTAAAATAAAAAATAAATAAAAAAAACTTATTGTCCTATTAATTCGAAATTTGGACCCGTGTTACATTTATTATATTGAAAGAATAATGCTGAAAATGAAAATGAAAAAAAAAGTATTAAAATATTGAATCCTTAAACTAAGTAATTTTAACAATAGCTTCCACACTAAGCGTGAGCCTGTATTGTGGCAACTAATAGATCAAGTTTTAAAAAGTATACAAAATTTTTGTTAGCGGTGCGCTGCTAATAATGTTATTTTTAAGTTTTTTAAGAAAGTATAGAAGACACACTATAAGAATGTATGTAAAATACATATTTTATATATATAAGAGCTTATATATAATTATAGGGCTTATATAAAAATACTTAAACCGTGCTGACTTTATATAGATATTATGTAGGTACTTAGAGAAAATTAATATTTTAACTTACTTAGTAATACACAAATAATCCTCTGTATCAACATAATTTAAATTGTATAAATAGTTTTTAAGTTTTTTCTTTTCACAAGTTTTATTTAGTTTGTTAAAAAGAAGGCCGTAGGTAAATTGGAAAACGCTGGACAAAGAGGAGGTTCATAGTCGGCTGTGAAAGACGTATTATCCGTTTTTTTTTATTATTTCTTGATAAGCCGGAGATCCAAGAAGAGATTTGTAGCCTAAGAGAATAGATCTCAGGATAAATAGCTGTCTGACTGTTAATACCCCGTACTCACTGTACAACTGGGAAGTGAAATATCTGAATGGTTTACTAAATAATACCTTTAAAATTGATCTCTGAGCCCTTTCTACTGGCAGCATAAATGTTTTACAAGCTCCTCCCCAGGCAGAAATACAGTAGGATAGGACAAATTTGCAAAGTGATGTATAAAATCATATTCAGAACGGATTACTCTGACTTGTTTCATTAATGCTATGAGTTTTCTAGCACGGGAAGATAGTGATAACAAATGGGTTTTAAAATTAAGCTTGTCATCTAATATCACTCGTTTAGTATAACGCTTGTGGGTCACTGCTGGCATTGACTGAAAATCAGCGCTGTCGGTGCAAACCTTCAGCACATGCTGAGTCAGTGCCATTTTACGGCGGCTGCAACACACAAAACTTGTTTTTATGTTTTTTACTTTGTTTAAAATAGTTTTACTTAATTTTTTGATTTCCTTTGTTTTGCTTTTATTCTTGGTTTATTTTGTTTTGTTTTTATTAATATTTTGTATGTGTGTGTTCTGCTGTAAATAAATACTTTCTTTCTTTCTTTCTTTTCTAGTAGGGTATTTAGTCCTCAAGGCCGGTGATTGCCTCTTCCAGTAAACTGGGCTTGTGGTTATACCGCCATTGCTCGGTCGTCAGAGCCTCTATATGAGTATAATGCTAAGGTAACTCTTTATGATGGGTTATTCCATTAGTCTCCAAAAATCATTTTTTTTTATTTCCATTTAGTCTCCAAGCTGATTTATTCTTATTCTTAATTCATTATTTTTCATTTCCTATAGTCTCCAAAATATTAACAGGCAAAGATGGTAACGACGGCAAAACAAGCAAGAAAAACCAGTGTTAACAGCATTACAAAATAAAAATATATTAACCGATACAAGATTATCGCCTAGATTTAAAACATATTTTCACTTGTTGTCAAAAACCTTACAAACTCTCAGCTACCTGACAAGGGGCGGCTAAGACTACAACTAGGTACTAAGTTTTACGAAAAAAATAGCCGTGCGGTTATTAAACCAATCACGGAGCGCTGCTCGGTAGTCCTTAAAATTAAAAAATGAGTGCATGTGGTACTCTATTTTTTCTAATCCAATCTGATCTTTGACGTTTGGTTAATAATTATGATAAGCTAAGTATTACAGTATAGAAAATGTGCAAGAACTGTTTACAAATTTATTAGATGTTTAATAAAAGGGTAGTCACCTATTTTCCCCTATCGTAACTTATATATTTAGCATAGTAATAGTGCTTCTGATTGTTGTAAATGTGAAAATTTTATTCCCTTACCTAAGCAAATTTTAACAGTCATAAGTTTTTTTTTTTGTGAAGTTCACGATAGTTCATATGTAAATATTTATTAAAACTGATTATACTGCAAAACTACGTTTTATTAAAATTCCTAAACTTTTGTTGTTGTCTCTACATAGTAAAACTTACCTGGAGACTAAAAGGAATAGTTGTATGAAAAAAAAATGTTGTACCTACCTTTACCAAAAAAGTTTTTTGGAGACTAATAGGAAACGTTGTATGGGGCGGCAAAATTTTGGACATCAAAGGTTTTGGAGACTATCGGAATAACCCTTTATGATATAAGCTAAGTAAGGGCTCGCTTAAATTTACGTATTTTTTTTAAGATTTTAATATATTTGTATTTTTGGGCAACAAGAAAAATCTCGTGCAAACATTTCATTTATATTTATTTAGCTGTTTCGGAGATAAGTGCCTTTGACAGATAGACAGATGGACGAACGTAATATTCATATTAAATGGTCCCTGGACGGTACGGTAACCTTATAAACGGCGGCGTTAGATCATGGAAGTAAAGTTAGTACCGTCTAAGCAGCGTTTTTTTTTCTATTTCTTTATGACACCATATATATTCCTCTTCACTTCCCTGACCTATTATAAACAAGGTATTATTTATTTAGTTTAGTATCAGTTTAGTAAACTCCTACCTAAACTCAAAATAAAAAAGTTCAGGCTTTGTTTCGAATCACAGTAGAACCCCGATGAACATTAAAGGTTGTTATTTTTTATGGGAACATCTTAATTTATTTCAACGGGTATAAAACAAAAACTTAGAGTTCCTAACGTACGTACGTACTGAAAAACATCCTTAGGAGAAAGTATTCTAATTTTTTATTTTTTTTTGATTTTGTGACTGGGATATTTTGTTACCTTTACCTTTAATAATATTAATAATATGGCTAAACTTGCCATTATTATTATTGTTAGTACCTACATTCATTTGAAACAGGAGTATTAGAGTTGGCAGAGTGTGCTTCACAGAAAAAAGAAGAGAGAGGCAGTCTTCCTTGTTCTGTGGTGTGCTTGCTGGTAGTCGAACGTACGACAGACAGCAGAGCGAACGATACGATACGATACGAGCACACGAGGTTATACGAGGGACCGTTAACAAGCGGCCGCGCTGCCCGCGCCGCGCCGGCGGCCGACCGTGACGTGACGGCGGCGCGGCGGCGGCGAGCGGCTCATTCATGCGCTCCAGCTTCACGCCACGCCACTTGCTTGGTAGTGTGGGAAATGAGAATGGGAAACCCGGTTGTATTATTAAGTATGCAACTGTGGGAGTGGAGTTTACTTATTCAGAGAGGGAACCTCATAGAAATAGCTAGTAACTAAAAAATTGCAAGCGCTAAATGCGTTAAAGACTTGCTGCGGTGCTGCCACCTCATAATTATGGAAGTATCCTTCAAAATTTACATTATATTCACTCTGGACATTAACAGCCTAAGTATATTATTATTTCATAATCTGTTCATTATGTACGGTACGGTAATTCCGGTAAATGTGATGGATGATACTTATTGCTAGTTTTAAAATCATTACAGATTTCCTAATAGAGCTTCATGTATGCATTATAAATAAGCATTATGATAGTAGCTTAGGAATATTCTCAAAGTTAAGTTTCAGGAGTCGAGCACACTTACATGGATCTCTTTGAGACATTTAGATGACAGGAGGAGTTAGGTCGGCCTCAGTGCCCGGTGCACTATTATTGAACTTGTAGCTAGTGTTTAAATATGCACCTAGGTATAGTTTATTACATCAAGACAAAATATGCCGTGCCGCCGTATTTACGATCAAAGCCTTCATTCTCAAAATTTCAAAACCGTAAACTTATTTACAAGCGGCCCTGAGAACTAGGCAGCCCGGTAAATTCATTGATTTAGTATTTATTCTCTTCAAAACTAATTATTTGTTAACAATTTAATAAATATCGTACTTAGAGTCCCAAACTGAGTACCTATACAAAAAGTTGCAAAAGAACAAGCAGCTGTAAAATCAACCCGGTTCAGCATCACCGCCAACTTCTTTGCTCTCTAAGTCGCAGAGGCAATAAAGGCAAGGGAAATTTTGTTTGGTCAGTCCAAGGATGGTATCTGACTTTGTTTGGTCACGTTTTCGTAGCATCTATCGTAACGCACAAATTTCAAACGGAGAAGATCGTTAAAGTCGTTAAAACTCAAGGCCAACCTAAACTGGTTTCGAAGGAGGATACCTCAACCGATCCCGACCACTGCCACCAAACAAGTATTTATTTATTATTAAAAGTTTTCTTGTATACGTATTCAGTTCGCTAAGCTATGAGATCTCGTGTATATTTTTCAGGATAGAATAAGGAAGCAATATAACAACAGTACCTGAAACCGACATCCTGATAATATTAAATAGCCTATCACGTCTAACATAACAGTTTTTGTTTCATAATAGGTATAACTCTATTTTTTTAGGTAGTACATTTATCGCCTACATTTTTTCAGTTTCCACGCTGTGACACCTCACCTCACATATGGTTTGCAAATTATACCAGACAATAACAAAAAAATAAAAGAGACGTATGGTAATATGTTAATATTATAATTTTTTTATACACAATCCAGTTTTTTAATTTTCTCAATCACGTGGGTCATTCTGTAACCTAATATCTGCGGATGACAAACGGTATAACCGGCGCGACCGGCACGGTGACGTAACGTGACGCCGACCACGGCACCGGCCGGCAGCAGCAGGAGAGTGCTCGAACAGCAACAGTAGGGAACTCAATCCCACTGTACCAAGTACCAAAGCTATGATACTCATACCCATACCTGACCATCCGTATTTTATTTCTCGGCCTGTTTACTTTCGATAGCTTATCTAATCGGTACAAGGACTTGCTTGTTTACGTTTATTCAACGCTGGTTGGTTCATTAGGTACTAAGTACTTAAGCCCTCCAACTACAGCCAGCACCGTCCTCTTTAGAAAACTTTTTTATGTTATCTGTAGACAGAGACTATGTACATTTTTGTCGCAGCTTTAACATTTTTAAAGATTGCTTGTCCGTCTTGTGTCCTTCAATGTTTAATGAAATGCTCCTTTTTTGATTTCGTCAATATTTCAAGAATACTATTAATTGGCTGACACCTGACACAGTCTGTGTTTGGAGTCTACTCGCTCGAGCTTGAACTTTCATTTGAACTCGAACTCGAGTACAGATTATACTGGCTCAAGCCGTCTCATACTCCGTCGAGCGTATGCATGAGTTTTGAAGGTGTTTTAAATCAAATAATTATTTTAATCTATAGGATACTAGAGGCTGCCCCGCGGTTTTTCCCGCGCAGATTTCTCATAAACACAAAATTCCCGTTTTTTCCCGTTCCCGTGGGAATTTCGGGAAATCCCTTCTTAGTGCTCACCTACACTCCCTCAGGAACCTACATGCAAAATTTCAGCCCGCTACGCCCAGTAGTTTCGGCTCTGCGTTGTCTGTCAGTCAGTCAGTCAGTAACGGAAGAGTTTTATATATAGGGTAACATGCCCTATTACGGCGCGTTTTGACAACATTTTAAAGTAGGGTAAGAAATTAAGCATTTCTAAATATTTCAGTAGATGATTGAATTTTTTTTTGACACTCATAATAATTCTATTTTCTATTTCTGTTGTCTATTTATTTAATTTAGAGTAGTTATTAATTTTAAATAATTATTATTTCCGACAATTCGGAATTCCTATTACGGCGGCATGAAAAAAGTTGCAGCCTATTACGGCGGTAAGCACCGCGTATTACGGAGTATGGGATAATACCAAAGGATGATACATCATATAATGTTATGCAATGGTTGAGTTCTGAGTGTATTATTCGTATTTGTAAGTATTAAGGTTACTCTGATGGTTGTTGACTGCTCCGTGGCTCAGTTGGCAGTGATGTGGACTGAGTAAGCGTGTGCACCCGGGTTCGATTCCCGGGCAGGGCGAATATTGATATGATGAATATCGATGTTTGTTTCCGGTCTGGGTGTGATGTTCGTCTCTGTGTGTGTTTCGGGCACCCTAGATACAGGTTCTTCCTAGTTAGGGGCTTTGAGTGTGATGTGTTATTATTATTACTATTACTCTGCATGGATACAGGTTCTTCCTAGTTAGGAACTTGGAGTGTGATGCATTTTACTATATTACTAGTCGACCTGGCAAACTTTGTACCGCCTTATGTATCACTATGTTGTACATGAATTATACATATTAACCTTCCTTTTGAAGCACTCTATCCGTTGCATAGTTTAAAAGATTTAAGCATACATAGGGCGAGACGCGGGAAGCGACTTTGTTTTGTACTATGTATATTGTTAAAGATATTGATTATTATTATTATTAAGGCATCATACTCAGAGCCCCTAACTAGGAAAAACCGTATCTAGGATGCCCGAAACATATACAGAGACAAACATTACACCCAGACCGGAAACAAACATCGATATTCATCATAACAATGTTTGCCCCGCCGGGAATTGAACCAAGGTGTACACGCGTCTCAGTCCACATCACTGCAGGAGCTAAGGAGCAGTATTATTTACTTGCTGTACCAGCAGTGTTACCCACTGTTTACTACCTCAGTGAAAAGTAGGCTATGTAGTAATCTAGGGTGTCAGCTAACTACATATCAATTTTCATTGCAATCGGTTCAGCCGTTTAGACGTGAAGAAGCAACAAACATAAACACTCACAATTTTTTTTCTGTATAATATCAGTGCGATAAGGATATAGAATTAATATTAACTATTTAAAAAAAAGCTCAATCAGTTACCCTGACCTGCCGTTATTGGACTTTAAAGAAAATTTATTAAATAATTCTTAAACAATTATTTTTATAAACCACTCGCTGACCCGGCAAACTCCGTATAGCCTTACCCGGGTGTCACGTATTTACCATACAACAAACCAGAGAAGTAGACCTCCAGTAAGGCTTAAAATCTACTGTATCTTTATGATTAATACTGGAAAAAACAACAATGGAAACGAAAAAAAGAACAGTTTCTATGGTAAAAATAAATTGTTATTTTTACTAACTTCCTCTCCATTTTACTATATTTCCTCACTTTTTAAACCTTCCCTGGGCTAACAACAAACATTTCAAAACCAAAATCACCTTAATCAGCCCGGCCGTTCTCGAGTTTTAGTGAGATTAACGAACCACATTTCATCATCAATCAATACATAGTATAAAACAAAGTCGCTTCTCGCGTCTGTCCCTATGTATGCTTATATTTTTGAAACTATGTAACGGATTTTGATGCGTTTTTTTTTAATCGATAGAGTGATTTAAGAGGAAGGTTTATAAGTATAATACGTTCACAAGAAAGTTAAAGGTTAGGCGGTTCGAAGTTCGCCGGGTCGACTAGTCATAATATATAGTAGACTAGCTGACAGAGGTAGTCTGAGTGAACGGACACTACAAGGTTTTATGGTATGAATAGAACAAAATACAAACAAGTCATAAATAATTAATTAATGATATTTTGTTCTCTAAAACAATAGTTTAGTGTAGATAAAGATACTTGCAATAACAAAATTAAAAATTTCTAAATCCTCCGACCGAGTCAGTCATCTAAACTAGACTCTGAACTGAACTACTGAACTAAACTAGAACGAGAGCTGATCATCTTCAAGAGGTCATGGTTACCTTACCATATCACACACACGACGACACATCACACATGTACACTCAGTATAAATATACACTCAGAGCCCCTAACTAGGAAGAACCTGTATCTAGGGTACCCGAAACACACACAAAGACGAACTTTGCACCCAGACCGAAAATAAACATCAATATTCGTCCCGCCTGGGAATCGAACCCAGGTGCACACGCTTACTCAGTCCACATCACTGCCATGCCAATTGAGCCACGGAGCAGTCGTACTTTCAGTATAATGATACGCCTATGGGCGTCTAACTACCTATGAAATGAAAGGTAGTTTGATGCCCTCATCCACTATTTAAGAGCTGATCAACTTCAAATGGCTGATCAGGTTATGGTTATTTTACCATATAATCTTTATATCATTGAAGTAACACTGTACCAATTTTAATATCGATATGATATGTGAAGGTAGTTAAATCCTCTCATCTACTATTTAAGAGCTGATCATCTTTAAACGGCTTATATATTATATAGTCATGGTTACCTTACCATATACTTTCAATATAATTGATGTAACATGGTACAAAATTTTAAATCCCCTCATTACCTAGAAAAGAGCTGATGATCTTCAAACCGCTGATCAGATCTTCATGAGACATGGCTAAGAACATACGGGCTGTTATTATTTATGAAACAAATAATAAAACTCAAATTTAAAAATTTAAAAACCCCCGACCCAGTCAGACCTCATCAACCTAACTAGAACTAGAGCTAATCATCTTAAAAATATCATGGTTACCTTAACATAATATACTTTCAATATCATTAGTAACACTGTGCCAAATTTTTAATTGATGGGACAAATGGAAGGTAATTAGATCCTCTTATTTATTATTCAAGAGCTGATCATCTTCAAACGGCAGACCAGGTAATGGTTACCTAAAAATATACTTTCAATATCATAGATGTAACATGGCACCAAATTTCAACTCGATCGGACATAAAGAAGCTAGTTAGATCCTCTCATCCATTATTCAAGAGCTGATCATCTTCAAATGGCTGATCAGGTAATGGTTACCTTACCATATACTTTCTATATCATAGATGTAACATGGCACCAAATTTCAACTCGATCGGACATGAGGAAACTAGTTAGATCCTCTCATCCATTATTCAAGAGTTAATCATGTTCAAACGGCTGATCAGGTAATGGTTACCTTAGCATATACTTTCTATATCATAGATGTAACATGGTACCAAATTTCAAATCGATCGGACATAAAGAAGCTAGTTAGATCCTCTCATCCATTATTCAAGAGCTGATCATCTTCAAATGGCTGATCAGGTAATGGTTACCTTACCATATACTTTCTATGTCATAGATGTAACATGGTACCAAGCTTCAAATCGATCGGACATAAGGAAGCTAGTTAGATCCTATCATCCATTATTCAAGAGCTGATCATCTTCAAACGGCAGATCAGGTCATGGTTACCTTAACATATACTTTCAATATCATAGATGTAACATGGTACCAAATTTCAACTCGATCGGACATAAGGAAGCTAGTTAGATCCTCTAATCCATTATTCAAGAGCTGATCGTCTTCAAAGCGCTGATCAGATCTTCATCAGACATGGCTTAGAAGTATCGGCCTAAAATTATCTATGATACAAAAAAAAAATCAACGAAAATCGGTTCAGCCGTTTGGGCTCTACGATGACACAGACAGATACACAGACAGACAGACAGATACACACGTTAAAATTATAACACCCCTCTCTGAATTTTTCGTTCGAGGGTTAAAAAAAAAACAAACCGAAATCGGTTCATCGGTTTAGGCTCTACGCTGCCACAGACAGACCGATATACAGACAGATAAACACGTTAAAATTATAACACCCCTCTGATTTTTTCGTCGGGGGTTAAAAATCAGTTCAAAAACTTATTTTATGTTCAAGCTGTCTCGGCGAACTTCGTTACGCCATCAATCAATACATAGTATAAAACAAAGTCGCTTTCCGCGTCTGTCTGTCGCTATACATATATGCTTATATCTTTAAAACTATGCAACGAATTTTGATGCGGTTTTTTAATAGATAGAGTGACTCAACATGAAATTTTATAGGTTTATTATATGCACTACATAGTAATTGGTTAGGCGGTACGAAGTTCGCCGGGTGTAGCTTCCCAACAGTGAAATAATATTTCAAATCGGTTTAGTTATTTCGGAGCCTATACGATGCAAACAAGCAAGCAAATACACATACAAACAAACATACTTACAAACAAACATACAAACAAACAATCAATCTGTACTCTTTGTTATAGATATAGCTAGGGTGTGAACCGTAACCATCCAAGTTTTGTACGATAGGGTTTTTCGTGTCAGTCAGCTGGTAAAAACCATGTCGTGCAAAACCTGTACAGCAAAAACTTCCTGTACGTCCGATAAATTTTTCACGAAACAGTCTTTCGTGTACCACTAAAAACTTGAATAGTAAACACAATACGAATTGCGGTCATTTAAAAATCAATAAAGACGGTCATTTTTTTATCATGGCGTAAACTTTGAGGTCTTTGCATGATATATGACTCGAATAAATTATAAATACTTTTTTTTTTACTATTGATTTTTTTGTTACAAATTTCAAAAAAATAAAAATAAGGCTTATTTAAGGCCAGTGGCCTCCTTGTTCACCCCCCTGCGCATTGACTTCCACCCCCTGACTCGTCTGGCACCAGCTGAGCCACCGTTGGTCATTGTTCTGATGCTACACAACGTTTTTTTTTTTTTTTACAAAATATTCGAAGTAACTCACTTAAGTGAGCACGGTTCATTTAATTTTGTTTTTCAGTCCTGTATAACTATGCCTACCGGGCGTTAAATTATCCTTCACGATAAAAAAGTAACCGTGTATATAAAACTCTTTCGTTACTGACTGACTGACAACGCAGATCCGAAACTACTGGGCGTAGTGGGTTGAAATTTTGCACGTGGGTTTCTTGGGGTGTGTACGGGAAGGGAATACTAAGGAATAAATTCCCGAATTAAAAAAGTTGCACACAAATACCACTCACGTCTGTTTTTCAATATATCCACTAGCTAAAATAGTACACTGGTAAAGATGTGTTGGTACACATCTTTAACTATTTATGCATGCGAGACATTTCCACACATTACATACAATCGTTTCCATACATTGCATGCAATCGTTGTGAAAGTAGCTAATAAACCGGTAATTTTGATCACTGGATGCGATTATTTGGCTATTTATGTATGGAATAAAATACATCGCTGCACGTATTCGAATAGAATTTCAATATTTATCGATAAATAGCTTTAATTTAATTTTAGTTTAAACTTTAGAAGTTAATAACACAATAAAGTTATTCTGATGCATATATAAACGAAGAAGAGAAAGCGAAAAAGAAAAAGGATAGAAAAATATAACTATAATATTTAACTATGAAACATTAAAATTAAAAACAATCAAATTATAAGATACGAAGTTTCTTATAACTGAAAGCTTGGAGTACGCGACAACCACGGCCTATGTATAAAAATTGTAAATAGATTATAATTAAGCTTTTAAAATAATAAAGATCTCTGTAGAGCGCTGAATTACGTAACATAGTTCATAAAATGTTGGTTATTTAAAAAAATAAAATACCATATTAATACCAAGTAAACTGGTTGGTTAGTAAATGTTTCGGAAATACTCAAAGGTACATAAATATTATAGCAAACCTATTTAATAGGTAAATGCCTTGCATAATGTATGAAATTGAATATTTAGAGGTAAAAAATAAAATAGAATCACTGTTAATAATTATGAACCTACTAGAGGCTGCCTCGCGGTATCCTCCGCGCAGATTTCTCCCGTTCCCATGGGAATTTCGAGAAATCATTCCTTAGTGCTCCCCATACACTCCCCAAGGAACCCATGTGCAAAATTTCAGCCCACTATGCCTAGTAGTTTCAGCTCTGCGTTGTTTGTCAGTCACGGAAGAGTTTTTTAATTTATTGAACCTATTAAAAATAGACGGTATTATGTAGATTTAATATTTATTATGAGCAAGTAGTTCTGTAAGTAGGTTTTAACTGGCTCACCTCATACCCTTTACCCCGCTGTCAACACCCGCGCCACCTACAATGGGTCAAGGTTGAGGGAGAAAAAGCGCACAAATTGCTATTTTTTAGGTCCTACGTGCACCTAATGCTGGGCGCATGTATATCCTGTATGCGGCAGATTAGTAGTACACCCTAACACCCGCCTGTAACTAACTGACATATACATAAACTGAGTACTTCCTCTTTTTCGAAGTCAGTTAAAATACTTAAACCTTCTGTTTAATGTAAAAAATATTTATTCTGAAAACCGCATCCAACTCGGTCCAGCCAAACGTGAGATAATTGTGAACAAACATACATTGAGAACTTTCTCTTTTGTCATGTCGGTTAAAACATTAAAACCTTTACCAGACAGTAACAAGTATTATTATGAAAATGAAATTAGTTTAGCCAAACTCAAAATTTACACACGTACAGGTAAAACTCATAGCCTTTTTTTAAGTCTGTTAAAAACACATTTACTCTTTGTTTTGTAGTACAAAATACGCTTACGACATTTTCTTTATTTCTGTAAAAACAATTTCCACTCTGCAAAGAGTTTATTGTAAGTAAACGATAAAATTAAAAATTTAATCGTCAAAATACATATAAATCGTAGGTAACTATTATAAGAGACGATTATTTTGTCGATACGACTGTGCAAAACTGGGGTGGTAAAAAACCGTACTCTATAGGTATAGACTACTAGTAGAACCGGCGAACTTCATACTGCCATCTGTTAAAATTACCGCATAAAAATCCGTTGCATATATTTAAAGATTTAAGCATGGGTAGGTAGGTATGTAGGGACAGAAAGCTGAAACGACTTTGTTTAAGTATTGATTGATATTGATTTGAGACTAGGAAATAGATAGGTTACTGTTTAGAAGCTGTATAGTTTTATTTAATTGGCCTTTTTGAATAGTTTTTTTTTTATATACATATAAATTAAAGATCATTATACAAGTTTTATACCAAATATATTTTTTTTTTTCAATAAGTTATTGAAAAGTTAAACTTTTTAATACTGTACCGAACACATGCCGACAGCTCCCGAAAAAACCCGAGCGATCATGGGACGTAGCCACAGAACAAGAGAATACAATAGAAATAGCATCATGAGCTTTTAGTACTGAAACCAGTGTGTCCAAACTCACACATATAAACCAAACGCTCACTATGAAATCCAAGCTACCATTGGTGATTAACGACAAAGCCGAAAAGATCTACATCACAAAACTTTGAAGTAGACTATGAACCTTTTTTACAAATAAACAAAGATCAAAATCAAATAACAATTATGAAATACTTAAGATAATGATGACATACATATGATAAAAGAATGAAATTAGGTTTTTCCAAAGACATGGTAGAAAGCTATACATCCTCTTTGCTTTAAAATCCTCATACATTGTTCCTAGTTTTACTATTCGACGCTAGATGGAACTACAGCTTTTGTACTACCGCTACTAAACACTAGGTGGCTACGTCGAAAAATGAAAAACTAAGCTAGGGATGTACATATTGCGGGAGAAAGTTTGTCGATGAGAAAAACCTATCGATATACAACTTTCTTTCATATGGCTACAGTTAACAATTACTTTTTTTTACGAAAATCTATGTGTATTCTACGCAAACGGCCTTCTTGGTGATTGGCGATGTATTGGTATTATCATATGAAAAAACCAGTCGCTCATAGAACAAAGTTTATTTTAGTGTACAGTTTAATTTTTATTTATTTCCAATGTCGTTTTGTATTCAACAGTTATGCTTCGCATAAATAGAGATTCAGAAATAAAAATGTGTTTAGTTATAAAATTGTATTATACCTACAGTACTGCAAAAGTTATAATGCGCATAGAAATCTTCGTCACTGTTGAGTCTAAGAGTCAAGAGTCTAAGTTGAAAGAT
Organism: Euspilapteryx auroguttella; assembly: GCA_951802225.1. Taxonomy (NCBI): domain Eukaryota; kingdom Metazoa; phylum Arthropoda; class Insecta; order Lepidoptera; family Gracillariidae; genus Euspilapteryx; species Euspilapteryx auroguttella. The sequence goes on along the minus strand of OX637641.1, from coordinate 12,747,270 downwards.
TCATATAATTTCATTCGTATTCACGAATTTAACTTTAAAGTAAATCACATTTTAAACCGAAAAAAAGGTAGAAGTTTTCAAGTCGAAGCGAATACCTTTTTTTTTTTTCACTGAAAATTATTATTATCGATAGATTTTTATCATAGAAAATTATCGATAGATTTTCATCATGTTGAGCAATCTCTAACTGATTTCCATTATACTGTTGTCAAAATGTTCTAGAAAAAGTCATGAGTCTAATACCATAGATAAAGAAGAACGTAAGTAGGTACAGTCACAGTCACAGGCTTCAATGAAAATTCAATTTTACTGCTCCGTAATTAGGGTGTTTTCATTTTCTCACTTATGGTTTTGTTTTCTTGTTCATGTATAATTTCAAATGTATTTAAAAATACAGTGAAATATTACTTACCGATGTAATGATACGGCATAATTAGTACTTTTAAGTCCCCAACTTTAATTTTTGCATTCCAACACAGCACAATATGGTATTTTAGTGGGTTTTTTTTCATATTTTTCCTGGTGGTTTGTTTACAAGAAGCATAAAGCAACTGAGCTTATCAAATCTGTCAAAAACTACGTATAGGCACTGCAGAGCTAATGAAAGGCACGCGGGCTCCGCCTACTCGCGATTTCTATTTAGAGAGAGAGAGCATCTTCCTTGTTCTGTGGACGTAGCTCTCTACTCTAGCAATATGTAACAAGTTTTGTTCATTGTAGTACAATCATTAGTAGGTAGCAGTAGGTACCTTTTTTTTTTAGGCGGGGAAACTCCTAACGAGCACCCTGCAGCCTCGGAGGGAGCAGCAGGGTTATGTGGGGTTCGCACCCACTAAAACCCCGCCGGTGTCCTTCTCGGCTGATAGCAGGAGAGTCGCGGGTGAGCCTGTGGAATTATTCGCGGCCCCCCCCACCAGCATTGGCTGTATAGCCTCTCCTCGGTGGACATGATGGTTGTCCCCCCGGAGCGTGGTAGCTTTCCCAACGCTCAACGGCGGAAAAGGGACACCCGCGTTCCGCCGTCCTCAGGGCCATTATATGACTACACGAGGCACCCGCCTCGTGCACCCAACGACACCGGGGTCACCTCTTAGTAGCCTCTTACGACAGGCAGGGGATACCTCAGTCCTGTCTGTGTCTTCGGCCTGGTACTGCAGGGCGTTAGCAGTAGGTACCTAGAGTTTTTTATACTCAAATTTTTTTTTCGAGAATATCGAATATGTAATGACTTTTGTTTGGTAGCATTATGTACAGTGGCGGACTAGGAGGCCGTAACAGATATGTCTATGGTTTCGTCAACCCTAGACTGTTTTACCAAAGAACAAGAGCTATTTTGCAATACAGAAAAACCGGAAGTGTTACGCCGATCGTGTTCGCTACTGTACGAATACTATAAAAACAACTCCCGAAAAAGTATTTTTATATGTTCCACAAGATAAAAAAAAGTCAAAAGGAATGATGCCAAGCATTGTACCGAGATAAATCAATATATATATATACATAGTATAAAACAAAGTCGCTTCCCGCGTCTGTCCCTATGTATGCTTAAATCTTTAAAAGTAGTCTACAGGTTTTGATGCGGTTTTTTTAATTAGATAGAGTGATTCAAGAGGAAGGTCTATAAGTATAATACATGCACAAATGCTAGTAATTTAATTTCGTTTCGTTCGTTAGGCGGTACGAAGTTCGCCTGGTCGACTAGTTAAAACTAAATTATCCCAATCGGCCCAGACGTTTATGAGTTTAAGCGAGACAAACTTACCACGATTTCTTTTTATATCAATACATAGTATGAAATAAAGTCGCTTCCCGCGTCTGTCCCTATGTATGCTTAAATCCTTAATTATGCAACGGATTTTGATGCGTTTTTTTTAATAGATACAGTGATTCAAGAGAAAGGTTTTTAGGTAAAATACATGCACAATATAGTAATAGGTTAGGCGGTATAAAGTTCGCCGGGTCAACTTGTATATAATAATGATAACGAATCACAAGAGCCCCTAACTAGGAAGCAACTGTATCTAGGGTGCCAAAAACACATTCAGCGACGAACAAATCAATACAACCAACCTGAAAACAAACATTATTATTTATTATAGCAATGTTCGCTCCCTCAGTCGGGAATCGAACCCAGTGCTCCCGCGTCACATTTTTTATCACTGCCAATTGAGATACAGATACAGTAGGATATATAATATCATCATTTCAGCCGAAAGACGTCCACTGCTAGACATAGGTCTCCACCACTATAATTTGCCACAACGACCGGTCTTAAGTGACCCCCACCCAGTGTACTACCGTAAAGTTCACCAGGTCGTTTAACCACCGTTTAGAGGGTTTGCATACTCTGCGTTTTCCGGTGCGCGGTCACCACTAAATGAACATTATTAATTATTTTATAGAGAACTAGTCGACCCGGCGACCTTCATACCGCCTAACCTTTAAGAATTTAGTGCATGTATTATATTTATAAACCTTCCTCTTGAATCACTCTATATATAAAAAAAAACCCGCATCAAAATCCATTGCGTAGTTTTAAAGATTTAAGCATAATATATAGGGACAGACGCGGGAAGCTACTTCATTTTATACTTTGATTAAGAATTATTAAAACCTTACGTCATTTATAAAAGAACTAGTCGACCCGGCGAACTTCGTAACGCCTAACCTTTTATTATTTTAAGCATGTATTATACTTATAAACCATCCTCTTGATAGAGTGATATCTATTGAAAAAAAAACGCATCAAAATCCGTTAAGTAGTTTAAAAGATTTAAGCATACATAGGGACAGACGCGGGAAGCGACTTTATTTTATACTATGTATTGATATAATACGAATTTGCTTTTATTATAAACCTTTATCACATAAGTACCTATAGTAAGTCGGAAAAAACTTTTGAAATTGTTTTTAGTAATAAAAAGATATTTGTCTGCTTCGTAGCTCAGTTGGCAGTGTTGTGGACTGGGATGCGGGTGCATCTAGGTTCGACTCCCGGCGGAGCGAACATTTTTATGACGAATATCAATAATTTACTAAAATTATTAGTTCTGTAATATCCATAAACTGTGTTAGGATTCCTTACAGCCTAATACGTTTTGTACTAAAAAATGTATTGACTTTTATATCCTAATTCAGACATATAAAACTAAGATATTTTGGTAATGTGAGTTATTAATTGTAAAAATAAATACTCTGACTACACTCTGAAACTATTTAATGGTTTGTAATAGTTTAATTATACTATTTTTCTTCGTTAAAACGCCCACGTTAGTTTTTACAGGTTTCTAACAAACGTTCATTTTACAGTCAACTTTTCGCGTCAAAATCATGGATTCTAGTAAAAAAAATATACCTCCGAAATTGATTTTTAAACTTAAAAACTAATGAAAATTACACCTAAAGCTTGAATTTATCATAACTATATTTAAAACACCACTAAAATTGAAATTTCCCGACACTGTGTTTTGCCAATTACGGATACTACTCACCGTAATAGAAATACCCTAAAACGACATTCCTATCACGGCGCACTTTTATTTACTCATATTTACTTATTTCATTTGATTTTAATCAGAAATCAACTTGATTAACTAAGAATACTTGAATGTAAAAAGTATTCATATACAGTAACATAATCTTAAAGTGTTAGTTTTCACAAAAAATGAAGTCTGAAAATTCAATGTTTTAACGCGAGTCTGTTAGCGTTTGTATGAAACAGCCTCCCACTTAGCTGGCGTTTTACAAAATTATTAATTAAAGTTACTTTTTATGATTTTAAACGCAAGAGTGCTAGGAAATAAGTTACGTGTTAGTTTCCCTTGGACACTATGTAGTCACCTTTATCAGAAATAGTCACAACGAATCATAAATTACAAAATATAAAATAGAGCCGTAATAGGACGTGATTTTGACTACCGCGGTAATAGGACGTTTTACCCTATTGATTAAAAAATCTGATATTTTAATATAACATTTTTGAGGATATAACAATTTTTTTTATAATTGAGAACACAAGTGGAATAAAAAAAAAATAATGCAATGTGTGTGTTAATGATGTTCGGGTGAAATCCTGCAACTCACTTTTGAAGCAGATTTCTTTTAACAGATTGAGCTGAAATTTGGTATAAACTTTCAGGAAGTCCGAACAATACATACATATTAAGCTAATGTGACGTCATTAAGAATCCAACATGGCAGAAAAAGAACGATGGCGGACGAGTTGTTTTAGTGTAAGGTACCACTGCAATATGAATATCAAATGCCTTGCTGAGAATTACTCGAAAAATAACCTAAAGAACCAAAAGTTTCATTTTGAAAAGGTTTATTGACTTTGTTACTATGACAGGTCTATTTCATGATCTTTAAGTGTCTTGTCTCGATAGTTTTTTTAAATTTAAATATTCATTATTATTTTAAATAATTAATTGAATAACATAATGAATATTATTAGTACTGTTTAAGATTTAAATAAGTTGTAATTATAATAAACATAAAACTATACAATCTTGATTGCAATTACAATACCTTTGTTGTTTTATTTCTGCCCCACTTTGTTACGGAATGGAGTAGAACAAAATGTATTATGCATGTGTACAAGACCACTCGTAGTTAAACAACGCAAATATTCCGTGAAAATTATCAACATAAGAGTAAGTAATTTAATTTTATTTATTGATAAAGATAAACTATTTTAGTTCGTATGATAGAATATACAAAGGAAACTTTAGCAAGAAGCCCTGCAGTTTGGTTTCATCACAAAGAGACACAAATTCCAGGTCTAACAATAAAGAATTCCGAGAATTTTCAGAATGCGATTCTGAAACCTACTAAGAAACCGAAAGTGGGCTCCTAGCACAAACATGCCTGAGTGGAGCCTCGAATCCCCACGCAAACTGGAACTGAAATTTAAATTTAATAGGCACAGGTGCACATATTATTGTTTCTGAAGCTGAAATAACAAACTATTAAATTATGTATTATGTGAAGTGAACCTAAATAATTACTTCTTATCTCGGTGGAGCTGTGGAGCTGTTTATAAACTACAGTCTGAATGTCGGCGTTAGTTAGCATATTATTGGTTGGTTAGGCAAATAGTAAATGAAACTGGAAGCAGGCCAGGCAACAGGCAAGTCACTCCTCGTGGGAGTCGCAGGCGCAGGTGGGGGTGCGGCATATACAGCGGACACTTCCGGCCGCGGCGCATAGTGAAAGCTTGCACACGCCGCTCGCTATCCTTATATTTGAAAAGGTAATTATTCAATATTCCTTCAACGGATAATGCGCTGCGCTTTGACTACTTGAATTGTGAAAATACACCATCTGCGAGCTACGCGAATTTTAAGTGATTTATTTTATTTTATATGGTGGTAGGTAAATAAATGTCTCCCATTGTGTGTGTCTGTGGCCGTCTTTACAGGCGTGAGTTTTTTCATAATTGAGTACGAAGCTTAGAATTTGATTTTATTTTTACTGTGTATGCCCGGTTGTGTGGGCTCCGCAAGCTGGTGGGTAGCTTTTATTGTTTTAAAATGAGGAAAATTAACTTAATTAATTGGGTCGCCTAGGGAAGTCAGGGAGAACCTTAGATCATAGTGATTCTGCTTCTAGGAAAAGTGGATGGATTGGATGATTATTTTTTACACATGTTACGTTAAATTTTGCAATTATATTAGTTATAGCAGCTCCAGAAAAAAATATTTCCTATATAAATTGTTTAAACAAACTAGGGGTTTATTATGATGAATTTATAATCAATCAGGTGATTAGGCTCACCATTTATTCAACTATCCAAAAGTTACATGGGTTATAATCTAAAAAAAAACAGTTTTTTTATGCATGCAACAGCTGAAGAGGTCGATCTACGAGATAGCTGAAAATGTTTTGAAATTTACAAAAATCGACCCATATTGTTCCTTATATACTTAGTAACCATTTAAAAGTTCTTTGATTATATACCGCCTTGTGAGTAAGACCACAGGATCTATACTGATAAACCTTATCTGACGAGTACGACGCTTTATGTAAGTTTTTTATTTTACAAGGAGTATATTTATCATCTAACTCTTTTAGTTATATACCTACATATAGTATAATAACGTGAACTTAGAAAAGGTGGCGTTAGGTCCGATTTGCTTACTACAAATGATCGGCGTCGGCGTATTAGCGTAAGACATGTAACAGTGCGTAAGCGCACGCGATCCACCACGTAACTTGACCAAACTGGTAACATATTTCCGTAACTGCTTATTTCATGTGCTATTTTTATTGCTAGCGATGTTTACTAAGTATGGACTAGTCGCGTTTTCACACCTCAATCACATTACAGAATGTAATAGACCTTTTAATAATATTATCGTACCGGACAATACATACCCTATATAAAGTTAGTATTTTTATTTCAGATGTGGCTGGCAGTACTAGCCATCGTGCTAGTGGTCTGCCTGTTCTTGTTTCTGGACACGGTGAAGCCGGCGCATTTCCCTCCCGGCCCGCGATGGCTGCCGCTGCTTGGCAGTGCCCGCGAGGTCTACAAACTACGCGAAAAGACTGGCTACTTGTATAAGGCTGTGAAAGAACTGTCTATAGCATACTGCAATAACGGAGCAGCTTTAGGGCTCAAAATAGGGAAAGACAAAATTGTCATGGTCAACACTTTGGAAGCTAACAAGGAAATGCTTTACAACGAAGATCTTGATGGAAGACCGAAAGGCATATTTTACCAAACTAGAACTTGGGGCGAGAGACGTGGCGTGCTGCTGACTGACGGCGAGCTGTGGAAGGAGCAGCGCCGCTTCTTGCTCAGGCACCTCAAGGAGTTCGGCTTCGGCCGGCAGGGGATGGGAGAGATCGCCATGGCCGAGGGTCGCCACATGGTCGACGACATCATGGAGATTATAGACGAGAACAATAACAAGTGCGGCGTCATTCAAATGCATAATTTTTTTAACACGTACATTTTAAATACTCTTTGGACAATGATGGCAGGTCTGAGGTACAAAGCAAGCGACCCACAAATGAAAGTACTCCAAGGACTGTTATTTGACTTATTTGCAGCAGTAGACATGGTTGGAACTGTGTTCAGCCACTTTCCAGTTCTAAGCGTCATTGCTCCCACTATGTCAGGGTATAAAGATTTTATCAAAACTCATAAGCGAATTTGGAAGTTTCTGAGGCAGGAACTCGCCCGCCATAAGCAGAACTTTGACTGTGATAGAGAGGACAGAGATTTCATGGATGTTTATCTCAGAGTTTTAGGAGAAAACGGAGAAAGAGACACGTATTCTGAGGGGCAGTTAGTGGCCATGTGTATGGACATGTTTATGGCTGGAACCGAGACGACGAGCAAAAGTATGAGTTTTTGTTTCTCATACCTAGTGAGGGAGCAAGAAGTGCAGAGGAAAGCGCAAGCCGAGATCGATCAAATAGTTGGAAAAGATCGGATGCCGAACTTGAACGACAGGCCTAAGTAAGTAATTGTAAATACATTATGTAGAGAAAATACAATTTGCCTCGCCTCTGCGGTATTGGTTTGTTAAAATATCCTTTGACGCTACAGAGAACCAATCAGAATAAGAGTTTACCAGCAAGCAATAAATCTAGCCAATCAGATTATAGGAAGGTTTCAAAGTTTTCAATCTTACTAGGTTTTTTTACAAAAAAACTGCTTCATGTCAGGATGATTAAAAAAAAGGAATGGTTATATCAAATTATCCGTGTTTTCGCAAAATCCCTAGGTTTTTTGCAAAAAAGCCTAATTATCAAATCTTACTACGACATATATAGAACGTCTAGACGATTGACTTAAAAAGGTCGGTATTATTTAATTTTATTTACAATATTTTAGTTCTTACGAGCATTTGCCTTCGGATCCACGCACTCTCTTACTAACATAAGGAACTAGAAAACTACTGAATAGATTTCGATGAAAATTGCATTCAAATTGGTACACAACATTTGCTTATTAGTAGTATATCTTCTTCAATATTCAAAATTATCTAAGAATGCAAATATACATAACCTAGTTAAAATACATTTATTTTTAAAAATTTCTGGTGTTGGTCAGTATAATAGTAAAAAATAGATATTATTGTATGGTGCAGCATGCCGTACAACGAGGCGGTGGTGCACGAGTGCGTGCGGCACTTCATGGGCCGCACGTTCGGCGTGCCGCACCGCGCGCTCAAGAACACCCGCCTGGCGGGCTATTACATTCCGAAGGTTATTTTCCATTTTTATTTTTATACAATCTCATATTTACAATTAATTTTCAAAACTACTAGCGCATAAGTTTTGTCGAGTTAAACTTTCTGAGGACAAACACAAAAAATTAATACTTACCTTTTTCTTTGAGAAGTTATGTTGTTGGCTGGCAGGCTCAAGATAAAATATATTTTACTTTCTAGGACACGATGGTGGTCAGCAACTTCACAAACATACTAATGGACGAGAACTTTTACCCCGAACCTTACTCCTTCAAGCCGGAGCGGTTCCTCTGCGAGGGTAGAGTCAGCATCCCCGACCACTATTTCCCTTTCGGCCTCTCGAAGCACCGCTGCATGGGAGACGTCCTGGCAAAGTGCAATATATTCATCTTCACGACGACGATCCTGCAGAAGTTCTCATTCCTGCCCGCGCCTGGGGAGCCGCTGCCGTCGCTGGACCACGTGGACGGAGCCACGCCCTCCGCCGCGCCCTTCAAAGCTTTGGTTGTACCTAGGGCTTAGGCATTCAGCTTATTTTAATCATTGGTATTAGGTGTAAAGCCTTGTTGGAACTAATTATAGGCTGTTAGATATTATATGACTTTGTAAAAAATATTGGGCTACAAAAAATTATATAAAACAAGCAGAGAATTGACGATTTGCTAGTTAAATGATAAAAAATAAACTCAGGAGCTTCTCAGGAGTTAGAACTCAGAATGTAGCTTGGAATATTTACAGTAATATGCATTCTTACATTTCGTATTAGGTAATTTCCAATAAGGAACAATAACTAAAATATTTTCGATTGTGGTAACTGAAAATAATAAATAAATTGACTTATCTGATAATGTAAGACTTTATGTTTATAAAAGTAAAGGTGGCAAAAATTGACGCACCCATTGGTCGTTATTATTATTATTGTCGTAGGTAGTAAAAATAAGTTTTAGATCTATTGTAAGTTACATTTAATATCGGCTTGACTTTCAAAATAACATTTTCAAACAACCTAAAAACTATGTGGTTATCATATCACACTATTTAAGTAACAATATGCAGGTAAAGATTATTAGTTATTTTTATCAATTGGGTGAAAATCCCAAGCGAAAAAAAATCATGGCAAACCTGATTTTGGTAGTGCAATGTGCTCGTTGATCATTAGGATATTTTTTTTTAAGTAGTGTAAGTACTTCTCCACCTTGGCAAAAAAAATTATGGAGTAAGGGCTTCTATAACACCTAAAAAAAAATTGTCAAAGTGTCATTTTATCATCACGGTGGCTTGTCCTGAACCCAATTTCACTCGTAAAGTATCTTTTCTTACAAACACGTTTACGATTTTGATTTAAATCGATTTGCGTATCGTTAAATTATTAGTTAGTATATCGATAAAAACTATTATTGTTTGTTTATCTACTTTCTCACACATTTGACAAGTACTCGAATTTTGTCCTGAGAAAAGTTATCATTTCAGAGGACGGTAAGTTTTAGCAGAATAGTTTTGACAACACTGCTTTGTAACGCCCCCCTTCTGTTTCCTCACCACGGATTAGTCCGGCTAAAGCTCTCGGTGCTTACGGGCCGCTGACAACATCACTGTGGATTCCCGCCAAAACGTAAGTTTATCATTTCAGTGATGAGGGGACAATTTTTTTTTCATTTCGGTGGCCGTTATATCTCGTGTTTGATTCATTTAATTTATTTTCAAATTTCTGTTTACATTCGACGTATGTATTGTTTTGTTTCAGTAATATTTATAGTTTGATAATTATTTAATTTGGAGTAAAATTTTAAATTAACCTTTGTTTTATCATCTCAGTGCTATCATTTCAGTGGATTCGGTGGACTGTTATACCGAAAAGAGTCCACTGGAATGAAATATATCACCGAAATGATAGAACCATCAAGTTTTGGAGATCCTTGGGTCAAAAATTTAATTAAGGTTTTCCTTCCCAATCCTTTACCGTGTCAGTACCTACGTTAGGTTTTGCCGGCGTAACCATTTAAAATACCAAATTATCTCGTCTCGAAAAAACATCTCGTCAAATAACACCTTATTTCATAAGTAGCTTAGGCTCTTATTTCTGTTTTGTTAGGTATCGGTCCAACAAACCACACAATCAACGTAAACACGTGCATTTTAATACCAAATTTACTATTAAAAAGTTTCTACTAAACTTTAACAAAATGTTGGCCCAAACACGCGCCTTCTTGTCATCGCTAAATTGTTATGTTTTATTTTGACAAAAGATCATAAATATGAAATACCATTTTTTGTATTTGCGATCTAATTACAAGGTAGAAGGTAGCATGGTTGCAATTAGTTTCCACTGAAAAATATTCTTTAACTTGTCTAGTCGTCATTGTTTCGTAAACAAATGAACTGTGGTGTGTGTAGTAGTATCTCAGACTATGTAGATGTAGGTGTATGATTGTATACGCGACAGTTTTTAACCCCCGACGAACACCTCAGATTTTTTAACGTATCTGTCTGTCTGTGTATCTGTCTGTGACATCGTAGAGCCCAAACGGCTAAACCGATTTTCGTTTATTTTTTTTTGTATCATAGATAATTTTAGCCCAAGTGTTCTTAGCTGAAAATTTATATCAAAAAAACCCTCTAATAAAATTGTATATTATTTTAATAGGCAGTATTACAAACACAATGTTTACATACTCGAAAACTAAATTCGAGCTATTGTTCAGTTTTTTTTAAATGTAGGTAGGTATCATCTTAGTACGGAACCCAAACTAAGAAGTATGGTTGTTCTTAGCTGTATCATTTCGGTGGGCTTTTTTCATTTCGGTGTATGGTCTATCATTTCGGTGCACATTTTTATCATTTCGGTTGACACTTTTATCATTTCGGTGGATTTTTTTCATTTCAGTGGACTCAAATAAATTCAACCCTTAATATTTCAGTAAGTTTTAATGTTAATTGGTGGCCATTCTCGCATATTTTCCAAAATAGGTTGAAGTTTTAATAATAATTAAATCTACGTCGATAACATTTAAAATAAAAAAATCCACCGAAATGATACAAAAAAACAGTTTGTTGATTTTGACCCAATTACAAAAAAAAACTATAGTTGTTATTCACAACAACTATTGTTGTAAATCTTCTTCTTCTTCTATCTTCTATATACCGGTAATTAAATAAAAATGAATCGTGTTTCGTTAGTCTCGATAAAACTCGTGAACAGCCGGCTCGATTGAGCTGATGTTGTTCTTGAAATGTTTGTCGTAGTCCAGGGAAGGTTTAAAAGGTGAAAAATAATGAAAAAATTGAGAGGAAGTTAGTAAAAAACAACAATTTCTTTTTTCATACAAAATGTTACATTATACTGTTCGATCGCACGATCCATTTTCCTTTCAATCAACAGATTGATTTGACGTTGTTTTTAAATTCTTTCATTCTGGGCGGACAAAATAACGAAAGTCCATACAGCGTACTTACGTTGTATAATAACCATCGTGTAAACTTATAATCTAAGGCGATACGGAGTTTGCCGGGTCAGCTAGTTTGTTGTAAATATATAGCGAAGTACATGTCAAGTCTGCTGAATGTAGGATTTTGTATTTTGTAGCGCTATTTAATATGATGAGTAGCATAGCAAGTTACGTCGTTTATTTAGTTGGCTTTAAAAAAAACGCGGTGCTGCCGTGTTATTTTTAATTGTGTAGGTAGATGTTAAAATAATTAGAATGTGTCAGATCATATACAGACAGACGGACGTTACCGAAACAATAAGGTTCCTTGTTTGTTCGAAACATACCCTAAAAAACAGACAGAACAGTTTATAATTAATGAACCGATTAAAATTTAATTTATATAGAAACAATTTGGAACAGTAAATTTATATGATATGAAAACAAAACTTAAGTAAATTAAGTTCTTGGAATAACAAACATATTATGTACTTAGAAAGAATACAACGACACTGAGAAAATGCGCTTGTAAAAAATACTTAAAATATACTTGGTGCTCATATTAGTAACTAATGTTTCATATCTATACAACATCTATTCCATCCAATACATAAATATACCTCTAGTATTCGAATATGCTTATCCCTCGGTTATCTGTCTAGATGACCAATTTTCCTTTAGTCTAAATGCATGTATCAAATACATAGCAAAAACGTAAAGAAGTTAAACCTTCTCAAAATAAAATTATCCATTAAGCGTTAACAAAAGTGATACTTTCTTATTCACCGAGATAAACTCTAAAAATGTGAAAATGAGTTCAGTAGGTAGGTAATTTGCTGCAATACTAGCTGACGAAGACTGCAATTTAAAATTATCATTGCTCATCTTGTTGTCTCCATTACTATTATTTTTGGGGCGAACGGGTGCGATACAAGCGGCACTTGGTTAAATAATTAATATTATCTTCTAAACCATGGCCGCAATCAAAAATATGCGTCAATGATGCCCTTGAATTTTTAAGGCTCTGTTGTGTAGCTTTCAGGATAATGGTCTTAGAAATATTCGTAATGTGAAACTAAAAGTGGCCACTTTAGGCAACAAACGAATATTTCTAAGATGAGGGCGTCATTAACACATATTTTTGATTTCGGCCATGGTTTAGAAGATTTAATTATTTAGCGGAAAAGGCGCTAGTTTAGCATCGTGTGGCCCGTTAGGTATTTTTAAATGCCGCCATCGTGTGTAGCTTGCTACCTTTAGGATACAGAAGAATAAATACTATTTTCTTGCTCTTTTATTTAACAAAAACCATTTTATTTAAAAGTATTTTCCTATCCTTTAAAAATACCTGAGTATAAATATAGAGAAAATTGTAAAATACTGAGAGAATGTAAAATACCGAGAGAATATAAAGTTATGCTTATAATAAGTAATAATAATAATTATATACTATATAAGTATGTAGTTAATTAATTAATATATATTGGTTTTTGAGAGAGAGATGCTAAATTAACATAAGGCAGAAATATTTGATTTGTTTAAAAACCGATTTCAGAGAGTGGTACTTATATTGTTAATATTTTGGATTTTAAATTAGCCATTTTTCGTATTTGACTAGAAAAACATTACCGTACGTAACAAAAATCAATATGTAAACCTAGGTATGTCAATATAGTATTTTATGCCGATGATTCTTATTTTGGAATCAAGATCTTTTTATCTAACATATTTTTAAAAATTACCCTGTACTTACAGGTTTTATTGACGATTTTCGACCAAACCAGAATTTTCACAGTCGAGGGGTCCACCGCCCCCACGTCGAGGTTCAGAGCGTCATTAATCTACAATGTATAGTCTTGATTTTAAAATATGACACAGTGTATTTATTATTATCACAATGATCCTTCGAACACATAAGGTAGCGCCACTTTTATGCTCAATATAAACATCTTAAACCAGAAAAACTTTTCACATTGCCACTATTTTATACGTGGTTTATACCATTCATTCTAGTCTGGGACTAACATAAATTACATAAAGACGCTGAAATCTATTATTTTAACAGATATGAAGTATTTATGAATACACCTTTAGTTTTATTACTTTCATATTCTGAATAACATTTTATAATAATTATCAATAAGTTATTATTAATCAATAAGTAGTCTGTAAATGAAATTCTGCGACCTCAGCACTTGTAAGTAAATGCCACTTCAGTAAGGGCCCGTTTTTCTAATAAAATGCGTGTTGACTACCCGTCGCATTCTAGATCTATAGTTTATTTTATTTTTAAATCGTTCCCATGGTGTTTTGACTAGACCGTGTCAGCTATTTTTTTCCGTATCCATGTGAATCTGAAAAATAAAATATGAAAATGTATGTTTGTGTAAATGTTTCTGTTAATTCTATTTGAAACAGATATCTTTCATTCAGCTTTATCATCCTTCGCAACTAATCAAATCATAAAAAAGGAGCAAAATGAACTTAATTCAAGGTGAACAATGCTTTACTTTTGGCCTTACTTTCTAAGATATGGAGAATCTAGAGTGGTGCTACTAGCTATTATAACCAAGTGATGTTTCCACCTAAAGTGCGGTGCTTAGGTACAATCAAAATATTTCTATGATTAAATTATCAGGTTTACTACAGCTCACCTCACTGAGCACTATCCAGTGGGTACTGTCCCTCGTGACGCGGACCCTGACCCCGGCTAGCGGGTTCATCTCCTTCTTCACTTCAGCTTCGGCGATGCCGAACTCGTCGAAGTCAGCCACCTCCACGTAGGAGCCGTTCTTGCGGGCCGGCAGCAGCTCCACCACGGCCGAGTAGAACTTGTCCGACACGTGGTCTATGTTACCACTCCGGAAAAGGACACTGACAAGATAAATTATCAATATCAATTTATTGCGCCTTTATTCAGTCATGGTCTCCGACAATGAAAGGGTTAATCGGAATTGATTGGTTTTTGGGATCCACGCCACGTAAAATCCTACGGGAACAGAAAATAAATACGTTGCAGTTTGAAGGGAAATCAGGCTGGGAAAACATGGAGCGCACACGAGTTACTGAACATACAAGCAATTTCATTACAGAGTTTTTTGTGCATATCTTACCTTTTCAAGTTAGTAGGGTTTTTGAAGAGGAACTCGATAGTGTTGCCGCGCCGCGGGTGCCGGCCCCAGAAGAACGTCTCGCCGCAGTAGGCCTTGCTCAGCGTGTGCTCGTTGTAGGGCTCGATGTCGCTGTGCACGGCCGCCAGCTCCGGGTTCTCGTTCGGATAGTAGTTCTGCACTAGACCGTACTTTGTGTCCTGTTAATTGGGACCAAATATTCAATTTTTAACAAGTAGACTCCTTAAACCTTTTCATAACTTAATTCAGTACAGTCAGTACGCTAGGTAAGTCTACTTTACTTTATTATAATTTTAATAGTATTTTACCTTCGATTTATGCAATTTCCCTTTTAGTGATGAATATAGTCCTATATGTTGAAACAGGGAGGTCCTATACTTTGGTCTTACTTCTAGTCTGCCTTGTGTGCATTGTTTCTGAAAATTATTTATCAAAGAAAGTTTTAAAAATTGCTTAAATTTTTAATGAAAAATTATACAGTCCAAAAAAATATTTGGTAAAATTAATACGCCTACCCCAGATTTGGCGATACTGCAAGCAACATCCATGAGGTAGCTCTCGATGAGCCAATCAATGGGCATGTTGGTGTAGAACAGCTGCACATAGGTGATGAAGTGCAGCAGGTTCGAGGACTTGAAGAGTTTCCCAATGCCGCCGACTTGGCTGAACTCCAGCACCAGCCACTGCGGGTTGGTCACCGTGATCGCGTGAATGTAGTTTGTTATCTCCTGCAAGAAATTGATTTCCCTGGTAGTTTTCAAGTAAAAAATACTGTCTGTCAATAAAAGGTGTCAGTAAGCAGCGTTTTATGTGAACAGGTAAATATTTTTCTTTTCCATACCTCATACCTACTTACCGTAATATTTTCAAATATTTCCCCTATAATTTTTAAGCACAATTTCGGATTTATAATACTTTAAACTTTCGTATGCCAATATGAACTGAAAATAATAAAAAAAAACTTCAGTTCCTTTATGCAACTCGGCTCAGTCTGCGCTTGAAAATTGAAAACTAAACAAAAATACGACTTACCTTCATATAATTATTTTTAGCTATAACGTCATCTTCCAGCATCAAATAGAATATTCCTTTAGGCTGAGCATAAGCCATCAGGAATATGGCATCCAGGTTCTGCTTGGTGCGCCACCTGGCTCGCTTGCTGGAGTCGCCGAGGGTCGGCGCGAGGGTCTCCAAGTCGGGGTAGTAGGCGGCAGACGGCGATATGACTTCTATTAGACCGTCTGACACTTCTTGTGGAAATCTGTAAAAACGGGACTCATAGATTATCTGAGCAGTAGGTTTTATACCTGAGTATATATGATACTAGTCAACCCGGCGAACATACCGCCTAACCTATTTATATTCTGTGCATGTATTATACTTATAAACCTTCGTATTGTTTTTTTTTTAATAAAGAGTGCTTTATTAAAAAAAATCGCATCAAAATCTGTTGCTTAATTTTAAAGATTTAAGCATACATTATAATTGATATTGATAGTAATAGTGATGGGTTTTCTGAGTGTAAACACAAAAAAGGTAACTTTTGCATATTTTTTTGTGTAATTTAATTTTTTAATACAATACTCACTTAACCACCACTACTAAAATTATACGTACCTATGCAAAATATTTGTATGTATAACGGTGGAAATTTTAAAATACAAGTAAAAACGTGCTTAATAAGTTGTCAATCTTTGAAATTTATGATGCTTTTGTCGGGCCAGCTGCACGAGGCACCTATTAGTTGAAATCAATACAAAGGAACTTCGCTTTGAATAAAATATAACAATAGCACTGCCTGCTCCCTCATGAGGCTTCACAAGTGTCTTGCTTGATATACTTTTATATATTTATGTATATCACCAAAATAAAGAAATGAAAAACGATTTAGAAACAGTTTTCAAAGTCTTAAAAGTTATACTTAAACCATTTTGGTCCATGTACTTATGACTTAGATATAGCTGAGTGTGTAAAGTAATTGTATATATTGTCTTTTATACTTAAACACAGCATGTGCGCATGTGCGTAAGTAGTAGTAGTAGTAGTAGTAGTAGGATAGAAAAAAATGACTATATATAAAAGATTTACAATAAAAAATATAACTTACTTATTTTCTATGAGTTTAGCTGTCTGAAGTACAAACAGTAGGTCTGTTTCTCCAACCATCACCACGATCAGCGTCGAGTTAGCTTCCTCCTTCGTCAAACTGCTTACCAGGTGCTGCAGCAAAATACTTTCACATTAACCCACACGGAGCTGTGGAGCTGTCCGAGTCGCCAATGGACGACAAATTGTTAGGCTGACATTCACAGTCGTGTCGCTGTCGCAGCTGGAACTCGCACTCCAAACTGTCAAAATTTAACTTTAAATCGTTCTCCGCTCGACATTGATATACATAGTCGAGTTCCGACTTCGTGACAGTGAAACATATGCTCGAAGGAGTATAAGTCAAAGTCAAAGTCAAATTCTTTATTCAATATAGGATACAAGATATCACTTATTGAAAGTCAATTAGACTACATATAATCTAATCGCTATTGATACCTTATTTGGTAAAGTATCCTATACTGTGAGAGGCGAGGTAGTTCAGGGTGCCCACCAATTGGCTCAGGTAAACAAATGTTTGCCTTGCCTTACGACAATAGTCGCCTGGAGAGGCCCCCAAACGAGCCCTCCTCTGTCAAATGATTCTACTCCCTTTCGCAATGATTTTACAGCGTAGAGAAGAAAGGGGTAACAAACTCTACTTTACAATTTATCTCTCTTTTTTCTTTCTTTTTGTTTTGTGATATTACAATATTTACAATACAATTAGGTGACAATACTATGAACATTATACAGATAAATAAAAATGAAATTACATGAAATAATGAAAAATATCTTAAGTGCAGAGCTAGACTACTTCCATGCGTCTTTGTCGTTTACATTATCATCAATATTGTAATAAGCTTTCTTAATCAGAACTTTTTTGATACGAGTTTTAAACTCATTATCATTCAGGATCAAAATTTCTTCTGGGATCTTGTTATAGAATCTTACTTCGTTTCCTATAAAGCATTTGTTTGTCCGTTTTAGTCTGTTTTGTGGAATACTGAGTTTGTTTTTGCTACGCGTTCTAAGGTCCTTAATTTTATCACATTTTTTATCAAACATATCTATGTTTCTACGAGTATACATAATAATTTCGAAAATGTACTGGGAAGGAAGCTTGGATATGGAAGGAATAAAATAGCTCGAGCCAGGATAATCAGTACTTGGAAAATACTTGTTCGAGTATCATACTCGACTGAGAAGCCTCCAAACACTGACTGTGAATATCAGCCTTAAACATGACATGAGATAGTTCCTCTACTTTATACTATAGCAGATGGATATTTTATAGCTTAACCTCTGTTATTTGGCAGTAAAAGAATCGCAGCCCCGGTGTATCTCAATCTAGTTAGGACTTCACAATAAAACTAAAAGTAATCCACTGAGCAAAGAAGGGTAAATCCGTGGTACGGTCCCAGACCGGACTCATTCGTTCTACGGATTAGTAAGGAAAACGTGCCCTTAATCTTTTTGTACTTATAACATATCTAGATGTAGAAAATAGAAGTTGTTCTAACAGTTGTGTATGACATTTTAGCTTTTGTACAAAGTTATACTTGCGTGAGGTAGGTAGTATTTTTGTTGTGAAAATATTCGTCATTTTAGTATTCCGCAAATAAAACTTTACTCAATAATATACCTATCATATAAATTGGTTTAACCACTTTTAATTATAAATAGGGCAACAAAAAACAGCAAACCAAGCATTGTCTGTACCTAGCTTGTTTTACCTAGCCAAACGTTTGCGTTCAGGATCTGTTTGAAAAATTTTTGTATTGAACGATTCCTCCCTACACGTTCAGAATTTTATAGGGCATAGGTCAACCGCCTCGGGGTAAATCGGTCACAGCCGGCGACTTGGCAACTTCTTCCGGACTAGTCTCTGGTGGTCGCGAGTTGCGCCTCGGCTTCCCTTAACAAGGAAAGTAATTATATTTTTTTTTGGTTCTACTCTGTTGATAGGAATTACGAGTTATTTATGAGTTATTCTGGACCGATCACTTAGAACGGATCCCATATAGGATCAGTTTATTTTCAGAGATTAAGTCTATGTTCCGGACTGATCCCCATTTTAAGGGATTGATTGGTTTAAATCGATTATGGTATAAACTCAGTAATAAGAACGCATGATCTAAATACTAGACAGGCGCAATTAATATCTGCTAATTCGGCTGTATTATTTGAATTCACACATACAAAGTTTACACAGGGCAGCAGCTGGCAAAGCGAATGCGCGTGACTATTGACTAAGTATTAGGATTAGGACTCAATTCGTATGATTAAAAACATTCAACTCATGAAATTCTGAGTACAGAAAAAAAAACAGGCTATATTTCCTGTACTCTCCATAAATTTAAGCCTTAGGGAAACATCAGCCACAGCGAAAACGATGGCAATAAATTAAAAGAACGTGTCATCGCAAATATATGTATACCTTCAATTATTTATGAAAAAACCCTCATAAAAACAAAACTGACCGTAAGAGTGATCATCAGGTAGCTCTCCTTGTCCCGCTTCACAGTAGGCACCCCCACAACAATGTGGGCGAGAGCCCGGCCCGCCGTCATGTGGTAGGCGGGCCGCAAGCTTGACGAGTCGTTCAGCAGGTGAGGCATGAGGTGGTAGAGGAACGGCGTCCGGAGAGGGTCTCGGTGCGACAGCGAGAGACCGGCTCCAGCTCTTGTTCCTGGATCATTGCCAACTAATAATCTAGTAATCCCAGTTGCGTAAGACGCGTATTATTAGTTTTTTACTGTATAAAACAAACCCTGTCTGAATGACTATGCCAAGCACAAATCGATTTTCAGCTTGGATCATGAAAATAAATATGAATAATAGAAAATGTGCCTTCGCTTGAGCTTATACTACTTTCCATATTTTCCCCACTCTCGTGGGAATATTACATAAACAACACAACCCTACACCGGTTCAGGTAAATTTTCAAACTAGGGTGTGCGACCGACTGGCTACGCGTCAATTAAACTTGATAGGAAGTGGCGATGGATATGGGGTGAAATTATAAAGCTGAAGCACATAAAGGCAAGAATAACGTAAATGTGCAGTACAATAGTAACGTGTTATTTTTTTATATATGAATTATGTAGGGATCATGTATAAATAAATTTCAGTGCATATGCTCCGCAGGGGTTGCAATTGCGATGCAAAGTGCATCCATATCTAAAATATTTACAGCGAGCCTATTCACAAGTAACGATGCCTGATGAGTTAGGCATCGTTACTTGTGTGTGAATATCTGTTTTTATTTTTTTAGACCTCTTCTGGCTTACAGCGGATACAAAAACAATCAGACTTTTACATCAGATGAAAACCCAGCTTTACCTGCCACAAAATTGTCTGTTCAACATGAAATTCCATTAGTCGCTTCAGAGATATGCTTGAAGCTTGAATGTGAGTTGACGTGTCGACAACTGAATTTTGATCGAATTGGTATCGGAGTGCGTCATCGAGTTGCCGTTATCAATGTTTTTCCATTAAAAAAATGCTTTTAAAAATTGCCAGACTGTAGAAGAAAATACATCAATTACCTGTTAAATTTTTGACGAGTGAGGCTATGTCTGCAGGTAGCGGAGTCGGGCGGGCCACCTTCATCTTCGGCAAGGATCCGAGGTGTGGAGACTCGTGTTTGATCATTATCAATTGTCTCTAAAAACAACAAAGAAACTGATTAGCAACTGGGATTCATAAACGATTTGATGCAAAGCAATACTTAATATAAAATGCAAGTATAGTGGTTTTTCTGTATTTCAAAGTAGCTCTTGTTCTTTGGTAATACAGTCTAGGGCTCACGAGACCATAGACCGCCGCTGTACTTAATTTAATTCATTCATTGGGTGATTGATGACAAATTATTTTGTGTTTTGACGCCAAAATCGCGGAAAGTGAGTGGCAAGTGTTATAAAGTGTAGTCTTGATGTTTTTTTTATAACTGTAATTGTTATTTTATAAAGAACTAGCTAACACGGCGAACTTCGTAACGCCACAGAATTTAGAATACTTAACTACTAAACACTTGGCTCTATAGACTATGTTCTTTTGATTGGCTCTATAGAATATGTTCTTTTGACTGCCCAGGTTAATTAAAATTAAAAAACAACCACAACAAACCACCAACTGTCAAAATATGTAAACAACGGGAAAAAATGCACCTTGGGCTACATTATTCGAGTTTAAGTAAGGATCCCTAATTATTTTAAAAATCTAATATAGCCTATGTCACTCGGGGATAGTGTAGCTTCCTACCAGTGAAAGAATTTTTCAAATCGGTTCAGTATTTCCGGAGCCTATTCGTTACAAACAAACAAACAAACAAACAAACAAATCGTTCCTCTTTATAATATTGGTATAGAAAACCATTTAAAACATAACAATTTTCATGAAATTACGCCAAGCAAAATCAAACATGGAACTACCCTCATGGGGTCCGTAAGGGCTCCTAAGCGACTCCTCGGGTCTCATCAGGCTTCTTTGCGTTACAAGGGTCTATGCGGGCTCTGAAGCATCTACTGGGGTCCAAAAGGGCTCCCGTGCTTCTCTAAGGGTCTGCAACGGGCTCTCAATCACCTACCAGTGTAGCAAATAAAGGCTTTCGCTAATCAAAAATCCATACATCACTGCCTACAGCGATCTGGTATTGCTTGGTACTGCACAGGAGGTCTGTGTAGGCTCGGGGGAGCCGCTAGGGGTCTGTAAGGGGTTCGAGAGGGTTCTGGTGCTTCGAAGGTCTGCACGGGCTCTAAATCCCACCAGGGTAGAAATAAAGGCTTCAGTCAATGAAAAATCCGCATCAGAATGCATTGATAGTGGAAAAAATATGTTATAACGAGCTTTTCCGGCTTACTTCGTTACGCCATAGAATATAAGATACTACAAAATACTTGGCTCTATAGACTATGTTCTTTTTACTGCCCGGAATGGCCGAATAAAAAACAAACAACAACAACAAACCACCTGTCAAAATATGTAAACAAACGGAAAAAATATTGCACCTTGGGTTACATTATTTGAGTTTAGGTAAGGATCCCTAATTTTTTTGAAAATCTAATATAGCCTATGACACTCGGGGTTAATGTAGCTTTCTACCAGTCAAAGAATTTTCAAATCGGTTCGGTATTTCCGGAGCCTATTCGTTACAAACAAACAAACAAATCTTTCCTCTTTTGGTATAGATTGGTATAGATTTGCGGCCCAGCTGCAACCACCTGACTGAGCTGTGGGAGCATCCATTCTTCGGATGGCTCCAATAAATGTGGGGATATGTACAATGGCTCCAACTACGCCAGCTAAGTGCAGGCACTTATCAACCCCCACTAAAGAAGAAGAAGAAGACCCTTTGTGATCGGATCAGAAAAAAAAAACAAAGTTACCCCATAACAAAAAAGCAATGAGACGGAAACCTTACCACACAACACAATTTATTATAAATCAAAAGAATGGAACGTAGCGTGTTACCTCTAGCGCAGTCAGGTCCTCGTGCCTGGCTCGGTATTGTGAGTCCAGGAACTGTATGTGGACCTGCATAGCCGCTAGCCGCTCCTCCATTAGCTCTTCTTTCGGCATGCGAACTGTTAATTAAACATAGATTTTTAAGCGACTTAAAAAAAAAATACTTTCACAATTCTGTAGTTTTTATAGTTCCGGGTACTCGTCTCGGAGCCTTATTAATATGCCTATTCTGTCTGTAAGACCGTCCGTCTGTCCGCCTGTCTGTCTGTCAAAGGTAGTTTTCCCTGGAACAGCTTGATAAATCTCAATGAAATGTTTGCACGAAAATTTTCTCGATGTCCAAAGAATACTAAAAACTTCAAAAACTAACTAGCACGGGAAACTAATTTAGAAAATTGAGAAACAAAAGTCCGACATGTTAGTCTCGCTAAACGGGAACACCACAGTTATCACAATATAATAAATAATACAACATAGTTATGTAGAGTTCTGTGGGGAACACTATTAATTCATGCGTCCTGCTGGCTGCACAAACTAGCGATTTCAGGTCGACATTATGTCAGTACAACCTTTAAAATGGGGTACCTAATTAACTTCCAGCCATTAGCTGCGATACCACAATTATTGTAATAAAAGTTTAGAATTAATGGATATTATATGCCACTGATAGATAATTGGCATGTAACCCGGATTTTGTATATTTGAGACCTTGAATATATTTAAAAAACAGATGAATGACAGTAAATTATGAGTGAATGTGTCTAACTGCGGCCAGAGGTTGTAATTAGTCATATTAGCATAACAACAACAGCGGAAACGAGGACGAACCGTGCGTCGCCACAGGACTGAATATAAAGCATAACCTTTGTTGCTACGACAAGTTAATTTCGTCCTTACATTTTCCATCATAAATTGTATTTTATTATGAAAAATATACTAAACGTTCTATCTCTAAGTATCAAAGTGCTAAGTATCAACGTTCCAATTCCAATGTCACTGCAATTTTATGTTTTTAGAGCTAATTTTTTAAGGAAAAATCGTACCGATTTGTCGTAGGTCGACAAAAATCATATTGGGGTTGCGTTTATATTAATATAAAGCCTACTTTAAGTTTTATTGTAAATTTAATAATTTTTCAATAAATTTATTATTTATTTTTATTTATATATACTTAATTGAAAATGGTTCTGTAAGTAAATATCGGTTTATATAGGTATACGTATACCTACATAGATTGTCATTAAAAGAATAGGTATAAAGTATGTTAGTTTATGTCATCTATGAACTGAAAGTAATTAGATACTGTGTTTAATTGTTAAACTGTGTTTAATTGTTTAATCTTCAGACTATTAAGTCCATTACAGACTTAATAGTTTGTCAAAGGCTACGTTTGTTTATACTGATACGGTGGGACGTAGCACGGCCGATCCTATCCCCTAGCGTCCAATATTGGCGTCCATCCATAGGAACGATTAGCATGGAAACGAGTTTAGCGTAGAGGCTGCCTGCCAAGCAAACTACTTTATACTTAATTTGCTGTCACTACAAAGCACCTAACACTAACAAGGTAGGAAATTGAGTATCAACGTTAGCTTTTCTAAGCTGTGGTCTAGCTATTGGTTTCCTTTACAGGTGTGCAATGTTCTGTAATTGAAATTGGGTAATTTCATATTTCTAAAAATAATTTAAATCGCGAAGTTATGTACCTCTAGTTTACGCTATTTTTTAAAGTCACGGAAACTCGTACAGGATTCGATGTCTTACAGAATTGTGCGCAAAAACCACAAGGAATTATCGCTGTGCGGACTGGATCTTTTTAATTTTTTTTTATTTACTAAAACAAAAAAAAAAAACAATATTTTATCAGGTGCCTGTATTCCAATATTTTCACTCTATCTATACTATACTTTTCCAAAGAACAGATTTTATCTGTATAACCCTAAAACAACAAGTTTAGTTCTTTATTAGGGCTCAGGATACGATCACCAAAATAATGTTACTTTTACTAAGTCACCTTATGAAAAGATGTTACATTTAAATGTACTTATGTACCTTTGCATTCTATACAAATACTATACGATCATTTTCAACGTATCTGCCACAAAAGTGTAAATAAAGTGATCTCTGGGCATGTTTTATCCACATGTAATAATGTGATATTTTGGTATAGATTGTGTATCCCGGTACCGTTGGCAGATTGTTTGAAATTATACCAATTTGATACCCATTTTCTGTCACCAAAGGACCTCCGGAGTCACCTCTGAAAAAAAAAACTTTTCAATGACACTAGAAACAATGCAAACGGTACGGGAATTGAACACATCCCTTTTTCGCAATGATATTGATGGAACATAAATAATTATATACATATTTTTTTTCTGCTGTTCCCTTTCCAAATTTCATAAGGATTTTATTAAAATTGCAATAAACCTGCGAAAGGGCGCAGTCGCAAAAACGAGTTAACGAATAAATCCCTACCGGTATGGGTATCTAGAAATATCATCCAAGCCAGCGCAAAATTCTCCCGAATAAAGATATGTTCGAAATCTATATAGACAATCGGTATAAGAATTCACTATTTGTGGTAAAACCATCAGGTTGGGGCTGCTTTTAATTTCATCCTGTAAAATTAAATCCATTAATTTATGAAAGATTTATACGAATTATGGTTAAAGTTATATATTTTCTATCCTACCGAAATCATTTGATTATTTACATTGAGTTTACTTTGCTCAAGCTGCCCCAGCCTGCGACTAGCGCCCGGGTTCTGGCAGGTGTTGGCTGCGGGAGCAGCACAGTTTTCTTGACGGTGTTTGAGAAACGAACAGATTTATCCAAAAACGCAATTCCGATATCGGATTCACTTGATTCAATGTTATAGTTTTCATGGACTTTGTAGCCAATAATGTTTCGTATTAAAGTCATTTTACTGGTGCTGGATCCACCCATGAACACAGTAGCGCGCAGGGGAGGCCGCGCCGCGAAGACGTCCGCCAGGCAGTGCGCGGCCGTGAGCGCCGCCTGCGCGCTCAGCAGGCTGCCCCCGCACGACGCGCGGAAATTCAGCGATCCACTTTTTTCGAAATCTTGAAATGCAATCAATAGAATAAATGGCCAATTCTGTATATCAGCACGATTTCCCAGTATAATTTTAGAAACCAATTCGCCATAGCAGTGTTCACAGAACAACAATGTTAAGGTAAAAAAAAAGCACTTCATTTCGGTGGAAAATAAAGTTTTTATTGTGTCGAGAAGGGAACCACTTCATAATCATTGTTGAATTATAAAAAGCATTAAAGTATTTTTTAATTAACTTCTAACCAGGGTGTAATAATTAAAAAAAATTGATTGAATTTTCATCATAATACCAATATAATTTACGTCACATCAAAAGCACAAATTTCATGAAGTTGAAGTTCCTTTTATGTGCCTAGTTTGCAAAAGGTTTCAATTCAATCATTTTTTTTTATGATTACACACTGTTTTTAAGTAATTAAAAAATACTTCAATGCTTTTTATAGGAAGTCATAGATAGTCTGAGGTGGTGGGGTAAGTTTAAACGAAAGGATTGCATATTTATAGGGTTTCTTTTTTGTATTTTTGTTTTATTTGTCTTTTTGTACTCAAATTGCATACATTATATACGACAAAATCCTGAAAACGAAATATGGGTTCCTTCTTGTTTCTTTTAGTGGCATTTGCGTAAGTAGTTAGTTTTATTTTAATAAAAATAATTGGGTGTAGTTATTATTATTGTAAAAGTACATTGGTAAAGTAGCGGTCTCATTCAGTCTTACACTTTTGTTTATGCTCCCGAGCGCACTAAACTGTAATACCAAAACACAAGATCTTTTTGCATAGGTAAGTGTTACGCTGACCGATTCCGTGACTGTTCCTACCTACATTTTGTATACTTATTATGTATCTTACAGCAAAATTAATTCTCTTATCATTTTCGATTTCAGAGGTTATAGAATATGGTAATGCACGTGTGGGAGCACATTGAATTGATTAAAAAAAATTAAACCACTGCCACTTTTAATCGTCAATTTGATAGTTAAAGTCGTTAAAATTTTAATACTTGTAATGAAGTTAGTAGTCGTGGTGAACGCGCTCTTCCTGCAAAGTAGTTTAACATTCGTCGTGTCTAATAGTAACTGGGGGACCGAAGCAAACATAGAGAAGTGGCCATTCATTACGTATTTAGTATATTTCGATGGGGGGCAGGCGGTGGCGGGCTGCGCCGGCGCGCTGCTCAGCTCGCAGACCGTGCTGACCGCCGCGCACTGCCTCGACGAGCTCACCGGGTACAAGCTACAGTTTTCACGATATCATATTCAAATATTCATGGGAAGCTCCAACGTTCTCACGGCGACTATGATCCGCACGGTGAGCGACTATCAGACGCACTACGAATATAAGATAGCGGGAACATACGCTGACATTGGTGTTGCGTTTCTTGAGAAGCCGGTTTCGTTCTCAAAAACCGTAAAAAAATCTTTACTACTGCCATCTCCACCAAAGCATTCTGCAGCACTAGTGGCCGGCTGGGGAGTCTGGCAGGTAAAGTATTCGTTTACTCAAAATGTTTATAGTTCATATATATTTTTAATAATTAGTAAAATATGTAGCATCAAAATTTGCATCGTGCATTTTCAAAGAAATATTATTTTTTGCAGAACACTTTGAACAAAACGCACAAAATGTTATATTTCAACAAACAAAAATTAATCCCCTACGAAAGTTGTAAGGAAGAAATTAAAGATTTCGAAAATGGTCAAATCTGTACTGGTGATTTCAAAAGCTCCCACTTCATATTTGGGTAACGTATATCATCAATCAATATACAGGATGTTTTTGACAAGGCGGTAATAAATGAAATGGGGGGTTCGGCACAGCATACCTTATCCATAACAACTTTCCCTAAGCAACATAGGTCGAAATATTAAAACAAAAATCAGCTGTCTGTCCCGTACATTGACCGCGTCAACTGATCGAACAAATGGAACAGCTGATTTTAGTTTTGAGATTTCGACCCATGTTTCTTTGGGAAAGTTGTTTGTTATGGTGAGCTGAATCCGTCCTTTCATTTATTACCGCCTTGTCAGAAACACCCAGTATATAAAATTTCCGTTACTGACTGACTGACTGACAGACAGACAACGCAGAGCTGAAACTACTGTGCGTAGCGGGCTGAAATTTTGCACGTAGGTTACTTGGGGAGTCTAGGGGAGCACTAAGAAATATTTTCCCGAAATTCCCATGGGGACGGGAAAAAACTGGATTTTGGTGTTTATGAGAAATCTGCGCGGTTGAAACCGCGGGGCACCCTCTAGTTTAACATAAAGTGAAATTGATCCATTCTGTACCAGATTAGCCCATAACATTTAAAAGGTTACACTGTCACAAGGCTGCTTTCCCATATCCGAGAGCCCAGTGACTCTACCACGATCTGCGATTCCTGCGAAAGAGCGAGGGCGAAGTTTTGAACTATGCCTTTGAACCTTGCGAATAATAAATGTCCGTGCAGCTCGTCTCGGTCGAGTTAATATGGCCATAAAATGTCTGTATACTTTGACTACAATTATTATTTATTCCCTGGTCAACATGTATGTTCTGTAAATGATAAGGCGTCTATCTGCTGCAAAGTACGAATTTGGCCGCCCTCCGAATTTGCCGCCCGGGCCGTGGGCCCGGCTTGCCCCCCCCTTAGTTAGATCCATGGCTGCCCTGAGTAAACAAATTAATCAAATGAATTATAAAATCGTCGTTGGTTAACACATTAAGTTCGTTTAAAACACTCGTTTAATTGTACTCATTTATCTATTCCAGTGGAGATTCTGGTGGCCCATTGGTGACCAAAGAAGGCTACCAGATCGGCCTTGTCTCCTACACGGCTAGCAACGCGGTGACCGTCTACACGAACACATCGTATTACTACAAGTGGATAAGCAAAACACAGAAACAATTGTTTAAGAAAAATTGCGCTTACATCTTAGACACGTAGACTACACTATCCTACTACCGAGCAATTATTTTAATAAAAATATATATTGTGATTGTTTGGGAATTAAAAGTCCTAGAGTAAAACAGCAAATCTCTGAAGGATAAACGTATTTAGGTGAATTCTTATAGGAAAGTATAACGTTAAAGCTCAAAAACCACCTTTAGTATGTTAGGAAATAAATGAGAGCAGGTGGAAATTAAATATCTTCGGTGTGTATTGTAGTATGTCTTACTTTGACTTCAATAACGTGAATTGTTTATCAATCGTATAGCGTTATCTCACTACACTAGCCAACACCATGCTGAAACGATGCATGATTTGTTTATGCTCCTACCCATTTTCTACCGTTTGTGCGTCATCAACCCAACAACCAACGAATTGCATTGCATCTTCTCAGCTCAAAAGACGGTCACTGCTGGACATAGGCCTCAAACGTATAATGTAACGTATACCTTAACAAAGATTTTATGGAACCATCCTGAGATATGATTGCATCCTTTTCATAAGTTCTGTTCTAAAGGTTCTAAAGATATAAACATACTTATAAACTTTGATTTATGTACTGCGCCTATTGCAATGAAACTTTCCACCGCTGCAATTGAGCTGATCAAACTTACAGGCACTTGGCAAGCAGCGGAAAAAAATGTTCTTGCATTTTTTGCTAAGTGTAAAAGGTAAAGATTTTCTAAAATGTTTACTATTGATTCTACGAATACCGTTTGTGCGTCATCAGGCCTTTGCTTTAATTTCATTCGATATTCGAGTTGAATAATAAAAAAATGTGTATCTCACTTATGTAGGAAGCAAAGAGCGTGATGGTAAAGAGCGCGCCGGCAGAGACGAGCACCGCCGACGGCAGGCGCTTGCGGGACGCGCACGCGCAGGGCAGCGCGCACAGCCGCGCGAGGCCCTGCAGCGCGAACACGAGCCGGCGCCGACTGCGGACCATATATATATATTTTTAAATAAAAAGATACACTTTTAGTTAAGGTGGTAACTCATGGTAAGGCGCGAAATTCAAATTTTTTCGTGTTTTTTATTTATTCTGGCAAAAGTATACATTTTTATCAAAGTTTAAATGAATTCGCGTATGTAAAAAACTTTCTCGCACATTGTAATACAACGTTTTTGGAAGACAGACCTACAGATTTTGTGTCTAAGGGGTAAAAGGCCAAAAATCAAGTTCCTTGAATATACACAAAATCGGTAACTCTGTCTTTCAAAAACGATATATCACAATGTGGGAAATAGGTTTTTACGTACGCGAATTCATTTAAACTTTATTAAAGACAAATAGTTTCGCCAAAATAATAAAAAAACGTGAAAAATTTTGAATTTCGCGCCATTCCGAGAGTTACCGCCTTAATTGATAATCACAGATACAAAGAGACGACAGACGACAGTATAACCCCTACGTGTCCATACAAAAAGAGAAAACTGTTTTTCACTACTAAATATTTTCCAATAGCTATGAAATGATAGTTTAAGTTACTAACACTATAGAAAACTAGATTTGTACGTAATCCTTTTTTCAAAATTCGGAATAGATTAAGAATTACAGGCCCCTGAAATACAGTTTTTTGTTATAAAAATATGGTCGGATAAAGTTCTTTGTATTACGAAACATAACATAATCTGAAGTGTTAGACAGAGGCACCAGCTCAAGAGCCGGGCCCACGTTAAGCCGAGTTTACGAAACCAATGCATATATAAAGAAAAAAGGAACGTAGTATAAGACGACTCGAGCCAGATTAATCTAAGTGCTCGGTAACGGCTTGTCCGAGTATCATACGACCATCGACCAGTAGCCTCTAAACACTGACTGTGAATGTCAGCCTAGAACACGACCACTATATGTATAGTGGCTTTGTCAAGCCACTAAGTAGATGCGGCCACCATCATCAATCGTAGGCGATGGTTTCATCGTGAAAGAGCTCGGGTGGGCGGCTCAATCGGCTTGTGGTTAGAACGCAGCCACGTTATTTTCTTTTGCGCCCATGTTATGCGAAATGAAGAAAAAAAACTCATCCGTAGTTTGTGGATGCGTCCGTGAATATAGGGCTCAATATGCGCCCGCCCTCACTGAAGTTACAACCTCCAAC
Source organism: Euspilapteryx auroguttella (assembly GCA_951802225.1). NCBI lineage: Eukaryota > Metazoa > Arthropoda > Insecta > Lepidoptera > Gracillariidae > Euspilapteryx > Euspilapteryx auroguttella. Next base: position 12,716,847 of record OX637641.1, on the reverse strand, counting down.
AGATAAAATTTAAGGATAGATAGATATGGTTTTAGATAAACGCATTTAAAAGTGGCGATGACGCGACTACTTAAACCTACTTATTGATTTGTTGAATTCAAAAAATAACCTCATGTCTTCTATTTCACTATGTAAATAAATGCTGGATAATTCCTTAGCAGCAGATTTAGAAAAATTTATACGCATAAGCCATAAAAACAAAGTGTTTAATTTTGATGTAACATACAAAAAAAACATGAAAATTAGAAATACACAATAGCACATACATAACGTTGCAGTGGAAAAACTCATTTTGTATATACGCGGACGGACGGCCTATTTTTCCCCCGTATTTGATAAATTATCGCAATTATCAATTAGTAATGTCTTTTACTCCACCATAACCAGCACGAGAGGAGCGCAGCTCAATACTAGCTCCATGAGCAGGAGTTACTTGATCGTATTTACAAATCACAGAACAGCTCGTTCCTAGAGCGAGTTGATGGATGGAGCCTCCGGTATGGTGCTAATGCAAGTCGTGTGTCTGTGTCTGTACACATTTATGATACTTACTCAGAACAATAATACTTTTTTCATTGTCTAGGTGTTATGAGGTTTCTGTATATGTTTCGGGCACCCTATATAAAGGTTCTTCCTAGTTAGGGGCACTGAGTGTGATATGTTTGAAAACCGAATAAAGTTTCATATTAAGGGAGCCTACTTTAGTTCCTCACGTATCGAGCGGCTATATGTTTCTCATTCTTTCGCCTGACGTGTGAAAACGCATGTTGTAATTGAGTGATAATAGGAAAGGCCTTGGTTAAAGTTTACGTTAGTATACAGTGGAGTAGTTCGTTTTTAAATAGGAGCGTGAGCACCGCCTGCTGCCCGCCTTGCCGCCGCCGTCCTATATAAGGCATGGCATGACATAGGTAGGTAAGAAACAGTTACCTTCGTACCTACTCATTTTATATCTAAGACTGATATCTCATATTATATGAGGACATCGTCTAGAAATTTTAACGATTGTAAATACACGTAAGGCTACAAACTAGAATGATAACAGATTGGTAAGTGCAGTATGTATATAGTTCTGATGACGCACCGACCTTCAAATATAATCCAATGCACAAGCGTCAAGCACCTCGTTGAGCGGAAATCGCCGCACACGTTGACCATTGTAATGTCCGAAGAGACATGTTATGATTTTACATTTTATACATAAGTGCCTCTATGTTTCTTAACTTGTAAGAATCTATCTTTACAATAGGTTCTAGTTATATTAAGTTAAAGAAATTATTAGAGATAACGAGTTTTATAACTTTTACGTTGATAATTTTTATCTACCTTATTTCTATTCGAAAAAGTATTGTTTAAAATTTGTTATGATGCACAGGGGTAGTAAAATTTTAAAACAAATCTTACAGTAAAATTATTAAAAAAAATACTGTTACAATGAGAACATTAGTTTTGCTTATATTACCTAGTTATAGATTTAAAGATACGATTTTTTGTATAGGAATGAAGACGACAGGGCGGGCGGGGACGGGCGCTAGCCGAGCGCTCTGCGGGCGGGCGGCCGCCGGTTGTACGCAATTTTCATCCCTATCTTGTGCGTAGTTAGATCTTGTTCTTGTTTTTATCTGATTTCATTTCAAGCAATCTTTCTAAACAGATTTTCAGCAAGATAATTTAAAACAAGCAATCTATGATATGATAACAAGAAGATAACAAGCAAAATGAATCATAGGTACTCATGTAATATTACTACAAATGTATAATATGTGCTACATTGGTAAATTTCTTAAAGAACACACCCATCGTACATAGGTAGATAACTAAAATACTTAAGCAAATATTTAAGTAGTTAATAAGTAGAGTCCAATTAATAAAGGCCAGTAAACCCGAAAAACTTACCTTGCCCGAAAGCAAAACAAAAACATAGTGGTCACATAGTTTTTTAATAGTCTCAATATAATAAAGCGAATTTTCACCAACAAAATATTGAAACACTGTGTGAAGATATGGTTGAACTGTTAGTTCAGACAAGGCACTAGCTGAGCGGCAGGCCGCCAGCTGACCTAGTGGTGTTTTGACAGCAGGCCGCGTAGAGTGCGCCACGGGGCGTGTACTGCGCACCGGCTCGCGTCTCGCACTGCTCTAGCTCTCGCAGCACCTAGCAGTAAGCAGCAGCAGTCCTGTGAGGGATGCCCGATCTGAATCGATCTTTTAAAACATCGATACGTTGCATTGCGATTTACTGATTTTTTAATCGAATAAACATTATGTTATTCAATTCAAGTTACAAGGACTTCTCCGAGTGTTGTTTCTTATGTACTTGTGTATATTTTTAATTGTGTAAAATAACCCACCCCATAACCGAAATCCCCCTCAAACAAAAGTAAATATTCCTTCAAGATAGAACATGAAACAAAAACTAACCACAAACACACGATATTAAGAAATAGAAGAGTTCGATTAAAAGCCATGTTATTTCGATCGTTTATCAATACAGAGAAGGATTTACGATCCATTACGATTCAAAAGCTCGATTAAGCCGAATATTAGGCAAATGCATCCCTTGGCTCCATGCGCCTGACAGGCAGCCCCGCGCAGCTGCACACTGTGCACACCGCCCCGCACCGCCCCGCACCGCCCCGCACCGGCCCCGGCTGCTCTGCTGCTCTGCTGCTCTGCCAGTGCCTACTGCCTGCCAGCCTGCCTGCCTGCCTGCCTGATACTACCTGGCAGTATTAAATTCAACGAGAAAGCAGATTAGGAACCACTTCACTTTGCAGTAGTTAGCTCCTATTACCGAATAGTACCGAAATATTGTTTTTTCGCTAGCAGAGGCTAACTGTTCAGATCATTATAGTGTTCATCGGATCGCTAAAAGTGGTATATTTCTTTCTATTGGTAATAATTTGTATTGTACTTATATGTATTTTTAACCCCCGAACGAAAAATTCAGAGAGGGGTGTTATAATTTTAACGTGTGTATCTGTCTGTGTATCTGTCTGTGGCATCGTAGAGCCCAAACGGCTGAACCGATATTCGTTTAGTTTTGTTTGTATCATACATAATTTCAGGCCGAGTGTTCTTAGCCATGTCTGATGAAGATCTGATCAGCAGTTTGAAGATGATCAGCTCTTGAATAATGGATGAGAGGATCTAACTAGCTTCCTTATGTCCGATCGATTTGCAATTTGGTACCATTTTACATCTATGTTATAGAGAGTATTTGGTAAGGTAACCATGACCTGATCTGCCGTTTGAAGATGATCAGCTCTTAAATAATGGATGAGAGGATCTAACTAGCTTCCTTATGTCCGATCGAGTTGAAATTTGGTACCATGTTACATCTATGATATTGAAAGTATATGTTAAGGTAACCATGACCTGATCTGCCGTTTGAAGATGATCAGCTCTTGAATAATGGATGAGAGGATCTAACTTGCTTCCTTATTTCCGATCGATTTGAAATTTGGTACCATGTTACATCTATGACATTGAAAGTATATGTTAAGGTAACCATTACCTGATCTGCCGTTTGAAGATGATCAGCTCTTGAATAATGGATGAGAGGATCTAACCACCTTCCATTTGTCCTATCAATTAAAAATTTGGTACAGTGTTACTAATGATATTGAAAGTAAGATATTAAGGTAACCATGATATTTTTAAGATGATTAGCTCTAGTTCTAGTTAAGTTGATGAGGGGTCTGACTGGGACGGGGGTTTTAAAATTTTTAAATTTGAGTTATTTACTTAAGGGTCGAAACGGTGCGGTACTAGCGCCACTTCGATATAATAAATATCTTCTAAACTAATAAAACACTACTAACACTAGACTCCTGAAACTAAAGTGGCTACTTTAGGCAACAAATGGTTTTTTTCTTAGATTTGGAACCTGAAAGTTACACAACAGGCCAACAGGGCCTAAAAAATTCTAAGCAAGAATATCTTGGGAATAAAAGACGCATATTTATGATTTCGACCATGGTTTAGAAGAAATTAATTATTTAACGGGAGTGGCGCTAGTTTCGCACCGTAAAAGCCCTTAAAAGAAGTCGGTTAACAAGTCTATAATATACACTTACGTACAAATTTGTATTTGAACAACTAAGTTTTTTTTATCGAGAGTTGTTTTAGAAATCGACCTAATTCTAAATTTAAACTAAAATAAATGCAGTGATTATGTAAATGTAAAAGTTCAAATTGTTGGCAGTAAGTAGCAAAATTATCTTGGCACTAAGCTCTGATGTAAAAACGAAATCACACTCGCACAAGAATGGTACCAACTTTGTACTTTAAATTGAATAATAACATTTTTCATTTGTAATAATCCTTGCGTGCGTGTCGCGAGCGAGAGACAACGCCTAGCAGAGGCTCGCCACGCCTAACGGGCTAATAGTGACAATGATAGACGATGATCAGAGTCAATAATGATCTTATGCTGGCGATGAACTGGGAGCGCACCATAGGGCCGGTGGGAATCCGCTCAGGATAGGAAAGGGTGGAAAAGGGGGATAGAGGTTTGCCCAAAAATGGGACAGTTTTGGCTTATAATAAAAATAAGTGAAAAAAAGCTTTTCTTTTCCTATTAAATATTTAAATTCATCACCGCCATCTTATTATTTAAAATAGAAGCAGCGGCGTGCACAAAGTAACAGCTTCCGAAAGGTCTCGTACGGAGTGCCACCTGCCAGGCTTGTGTGTGCTTCGCAAGCTCATAGATTTCCGAAAGGCTTTCGCTAGAGGGCAGTACTGCGGCTGGCTGTAGCAAAACATAATATTTTTTTTAGGTAAAACTCTACCATAAACCATAAATGCTGACGTACAGCTTAAAACGTTCATATATATATAAATTTCGAATATGAAGTGTTGATATTTTTGGAAAGAGCATGTACCTATGTTTATCTAATAATTATGTATCTCGCATGCAAGCCGGATTGACTCGCATACTAGTCCAGCCTACGCAGCACGACGGACCATTTGTCGATTCTTTCTGTCACTTTTAATCGCTTTTGACATTTAAATGCTGGAAAATGTATGGAGATGATCGACAAAAGTGACAGATAGATTAGACAAATTCGACATATTGTCCGTCATGTTACCGCTGCAGGAAAACTATGGTGGAATGTATAGAAGAGGTCACATTAAATCTAATTTTGGGGATTCTTGTGGTTTTAGGTAGATGTTTTTATGACAAATATGAATATCTGATAAAACCCAGTTTATCATTTATATTTTTGCTTATATTCGCCATTAAAAGTTTGAAATATTGTTTTAAGATACTACAGAAAATGCAAAAGTAGCGATTTTTATACAAGAACTAGCTTTTGCCCGCAGCTTCGCACGCGCTTTTTCATTAAAATCGTTAATTACTGGTTGATTTACGACTGAGGATTTCGGTGACACCATTTCTGATCGCACCCCCTAAAAATATCTAAAACAAACCACCAAGAGTAAGTAGTCAGAGTAGTAGTAGTTGTAGTAGTAGTTCGTAGTTTCAGTTCCCGTGACAACTCCTTAAATTCATTTCTACACTCCACCATTCAGACTATGCAACTTCTAACATTTCTATTAGCTGGTTGGGTAAAAGTAGTTGGATATACGTACCTACATACCTAATATATGTACCTACTCGAGTAAAAAAAAGTTGAAGATTTTTAGGCGCTTTATGTTTTTGGGAATGTTCCGTTACCATGTGAATTTTGGTTAATTTTTTCTTAATAGAACTCTGAATTTAATTACACCCACTGAAGAACCCGTTTTCCTATTTTTACGTGGAAATAATGAAATATATATATATATTGTTTTAATACTAACTAAAGAGTCCCGTTTTACGTTCCCGTGGGAATTTAGTATATTTCTTCCTTCCAACATCCTTACACTTGTAGACCAAATTTCACGTTGGCATACTCAAGGAAATCGATTTTTCATACTAAATAATTAGTCCTGTAACCCTATTCCCATGGGAATTTAGTGAATTCCTTTCTTCAACACCCTTTCATCTACTGAGGAACCTGTTCACAAATTTCACGTCGATACACTCAAGGAAGTCGAGTTTTCATTCTCACAAAAAAGTCCCGTTATTTCAATTCCCGTGGGAATTTTCTTAAATACTTTCTTTCCACATTCCTACATTTACTGAGGAACTTGTACACCAAATTTCACGTCGAATCACTCAAGGATGTCAATTTTTCATTCTCACTAAAAAAGTCCCGTAATTCCCGTTCCCGTGGGAATTTTGTAAATTCCTTTCTTTCAACACTCTTTCATTCACTGAGGAACCTGTACACCAAGTTTCACGTCGATACACTCAATAATGTCGATTTATCATACTAACTAAAACGTCCCGTAATTCCCGTTTCTGAGGGAATTTTGGGAAATCCTTTCTTAGCGGATGCCTACGCCATAACATCTACCTGCATGCCAAATTTCAGCTTAATCCGTCCAGTAGTTTGGGCTGTGCGTTGATAGATCACTATGTCAGTCAGTCAGTCAGTCAGTCAGTCAGTCACCTTTGAATTTTATATAATACTAGCTTTAGCCCGCAGCTTCGCAAGCGCTTTTTTAGAATAAATGTAAATTACTTGTTCATTTGTTTTGTTAAGTATACTCTCTAATCTGTAGTTATACTCAGAAATATCAGGAAATCATTTCTAATCCAAATCCCTAAAGAAATCAATATCATGCAGTTTCCTTTTACAATACAAAAATCTTTAGCTGTTTGGGCTGCCAGCTATAATATCCGTATTTCTGAATACACAAACTGACCTTTGCCTTTATGCATAACTCTGACGATAAAAAAAAAAAATCCAGTTCATCTATGGTAAACTCCGTTTACTTTCATCATCATCGTCGCTCGCTACCGATAGACGTTCACTGCTGTATATTGGTCTTGCGCGACTCTAATCCAGTATACTTCAACAACCATTTCTTTTTTCATACAAACTGTAAAGCCCTGAATCAGCGTTCGCAAAAACTAAGAGGACGCCCCTTTTTATTAAACTTTATGTCCACCATGTTGGATTTTCAAATTTCTAACTTTTTCGTAATCAGAACCCCCAATATCCTAAAAAAAATCCACACATATCGATTTACATTTTGCATTTATAAATTAAAATGATGATGTCTTTTTTGTAATAACGATTTCTAAAACCTAGAAACATCACCCATTTCGATATTTTGTAAGAAAAATAATAAACGGTTTCGGTTTTTCATAAAAACTTTGTATCAAGGACTCCAGTAACTATAAAAGCAGTAATGATACCATAATTGATGTTTTAATATTAATAGGAGCTTATTTTGAAAATTCAAGTTTCTAGTGTCAATAGTTTAGATTTTAGCGATAAACTTGTTTTACCCTGTATAAGAACTTAAGAACTCAGGGGCAAAAAAAAAAACTACTTGTACCATGTATAATGTTTTTAATGCAAAGGGAATCTACAGTGTAAATTTCAACTTTCTGAATCCAGGCGTTTAGGAGTTTCATACACACTGTTACATCCTGTATACGGCGTCCTGTTTGTTTTTCGTAATTAGCGCCCCCAACAATCTAGAATCATCACCCATTTCGAATCAAAGAGAATCTACTGTGTAAATTTCAACTTTATAAATCCAGACGTTACACCCTGTATACGGAGTCCCGTTTGTTTTTCGTATTTAGCGCCCCTAACAATCTAGAAACATCACCCATTTCGAATCAAAGAGAATCTACAGTGTAAATTTCAACTTTCTAAATCCAGACGTTACATCCTGTATACGGCGTCCCGTTTTTTTCGTAATTAGCACCCCCAACAATCTAGAAACTGCGACCACTGCAATTTCTAAGAAAATAATGAGTGGTTTCGGTTTTTCATACAAACTTTAACACCCTGTATCAAGGCTTTTAGGACTAATAAACGCAGTTTTGATATAATATTTGATGTTTTAATATTATAAGGAGCTTATTTTGAAAATTTCAAGTCCCTAGTGTCATTAGTTTAGATTTTAGCAAAAATCATATTTCACCCTGTATAAGACCTCAGGAGCAAAATTAAAAAAAAACTAAATCATTTGTGATGTTGGTGATATAAAAGGAATCCACAGCCTAAATTTCAACATTCTAAACCCAGTAGTTTAGGAGTTTCATACAAACTGTTACACCCTGTATACGACGTCCCGGTTAAGTTATCCCAAAATCCCGTCTTAGTGGGTGCTTACGTCACGTAAAGAAGCTACTGTCCAAATTTCATCTTTCTATCTTCAGCGGTTTCGGCTGGGCGATGATGAGTGAGTGAGTGAGTAGATCAGTGGTATTTGGATTTTATATATATAGATGTAGGTACTTCGTTTTATACCTACTACAATAAACAAAAGTTATTTCATGATGTATACGTAAAATTCTACTTTGTATAATTCTATTTTTTTAATAAAGTTACTTATTTACTATAATAATGTGGCCATCAGGTATGTGTATGCCAAATTTCAAAATGCTATTATTTAAAGGTTGGCGTCAAACAAAGAAAAACTATTTGTAGCTATTCCTCAAAAGCTTTAATACCTAGAACCATAAAAACTATTGAAAAGCATAAAAGATACGAATTAATGCGACCTCAAACCTTATTTTGCCTGGACTATACGTTACACCTGAAAATAACCTTTTCATAATTATGAGACGTAAACGTAATCCCCTGTGCGTGTTCCACGATCGATCTGCTGGCAACTAAAAAAACGAACAGTTTATTATAAATTTAGAGAGCTTCCGAATTCCTATAGGAATAGAAAAATGTTTTACACGTTTAGAATTTAACCTGATATGTATGCTTATATCTTTAAAAATAACGCAACGGAAGTTGATGAGGATTTTTCTAGTCGATAGATCGATTCAAGAGAAAGGTTGATATGTATAATACATTCCCAAAATAGTAATAAGTGAGGTGATAAAGTCGTTAGAGATTAGCTAAGGTAGGTGCGTAGCACTAGCGCCACGCATTTCAAATATTTTGACAACCCTCCCTTTTATATTCTAGTCATGGAGCTAGTATAGTAGCTAACAGATTATAGTATACAGCCTGATACGACGGAATCGTGGTCAACAACTAAGTACCCGTAGCTACAATGTACCTATCTTAGAGGAACTTGTTGGCCCTTGTAAAAGCAAAGAAGATTGCGTAGCAGTAGCGTACGCATTCTTTGAGGCACCTGGCACGTAACCAAGAAACCAATTTGTATTACAGGTATATATTGAAATCATTGATTGATTAGTGTAATAGTAAAAACATCTTGGAATCACAGTAATTGCGTAGCCGCGGGCGGGAAGAGTCCCGTCACCCACTTGATAGCTCAAGCAGCGCACGGCCGCGGCTGTTGCGCAAATGTCGGCGATTCTCTGATTTATTGCGCAACTGCAAAAGAACGTTTGGCGGTGTCCAAGATTAATCACTGGGCAACTGGCGGGTTCAAAAGTCACATTCAGGACTGGGTTGCTAGTGCATTCAGGGATTCTAAGACTTTACTTTTGAGTTGCGACCGCGCCCCGGCAGTAGGAAGTAGGCAGACCGCCAAAGATCTGGTAACGATTGCAGGAGTACTGAGATAAGTGTCGCGTGATGCAGGTCGGTATGGCGTCTGTGGGTGAGGCCTACTTCTAGCAGTCCCGCAGTCGACGACTTCCGGTTGGGATGATGAAAATTTAACGTTACATACGGTATGTAGCATTTATTTTGTAAAAAGCTATTCGCTCGAGTAAGGGTATATCATATACCTATATATAGGTTTATCATATAGATCTATGGCACGTAGGTAGTTGTTTATTACACTATGATATGATTTGGTCATGTCAATCATCAGCAAATTTCAGGGACGGCGGGCAGCGGTGGCGAGGTGTCTCAGAAAATTGTGGCTAAGTTATATAGACAGTGATTATTATTATAAGATTTATTTATAAGATTAAAAAAAATGCGGCGACAGACTCGCTGCCGCTCGTCGCCGGGGCCGGCCGGTGCGCCGTGAGACGGTCACCTAAGCCTAAGAGCAGTGATGGTGATTCCATTCACGCCATACTCACGCAATTTCACTAGAGTTCACAGCAATTACCGGGTTCTTGCGAATGATGCCTCGCACCCTCGCTCGTACAGTGCACTCAATTTATACGTACAACTAACGATATTAATTTATTTAAACGACGTATTTTTAAGATAAATAATACCAATATACCAAATTACATGGCAATAAACCTACAGTTAGTTTAAGGTTTATCTAAGTACCTATACATTTCCACAATACAAATCTCTTTTATAATATTTTTACATCGGCAATACAGTCGTATTTAAAAAAACACTTTTTTTTATGCACAATCGTAGTTTTTTAAGACATAATATTAGAAATACGAAAGTTACTTTGCCTGTCTCACTTTTAAGATAAAACTTCTGAACCGATTTGAATGAAATTTTGTATATAGATAATCTAGAGTCAAGAGAATGAGAAAAGACATAGGCTATTTTTAACCCAAAATTCCCACGGGAAAATTAGGTATCTGATGTTTCAAGGGAAAATGCGCTGGCAAAGCCCGCGGAGGACCCACCAGTATCATAATGCGAGTTTAAAAATCTAATTTGAAAGTATGTCTAATGAAATAAGTATTTATAATTTTTTGTTTAATAATTAATTAATCAGTAAAGGGTATCGTAAATCGGTTAGGTACTATTTTTGCTAACTGTACCTCTAGTGTGATTAAGGTATGCTTCTAGCATAAAGCGTGAATCCTCTCCTCCCATCGTTTCGTAACTTGTGTTGTGTGTGATGCGTGCGACCGACGATCTGACAAGTGGTCACCCAACTGAAAATTTTTGAAAGCTTACATATTGCTAAAAGCAATTTATTTTTATTTTGTTTTGCATGTTACAAACACAACAGAATTCGAAGTTTATTTCTAAGATCTGAAAGCTACCCAACAATAGCTATTAAACAATTCTAAGCTATCTATTTCTAGAGCATCATTGACGCATTTTTTATTTCGGCCATGGATTACATTCTTTTTTTTTAATTTTAATCTTTAGTTTTTAAAGTAATTAAATTTACAAGCAGCCCTTTTTACAATAAAAAAATATCGCTAGTGGTATATAACACTAAAATAAAATACCTGCGCTAACATTCGCGCCGGAACAAGCGTCTATGTACGCGCAAGTATTTTCCATACATTTCTCTAACCAGCGCCAACAAGCGCTATTGTTACCAGCTTTGTACGTGAATACGCCCTTACTCTTTAGATAACTGTCCAATATTTACAAAAAGTTGCTCATTTAGGTACGCAGCACCACATAAACTAACTCAGATTAATGAAGCGTAGCGGCGGTTTCCTTTCTCTGAGTAAACTAAACACTCAGCTGTCGACTATCGAGGCTAACAAGAGCAACTGTGTGTGTAGCAAGATTGATAAAATACTTACTTTATTTATTACGTAACTTATTTTTATTCCAATGGCGTGGCTCATCCCTGCTTTAAACTCTGTGCCTCGTCCTGGTATCTTGCTGACTTTCAGCTATCATATCCTATATCATCATCAATATACATAGTATAAAATGAAGTCGCTTCCCGCGTCTGTCCCTATGTTTGCTTATATCTTTAAAAATATGCAACGGATTTTGATGCGGTTTTTTTAATAGATAGAGTGATTCAAGAGGAAGGTTTATAAGTATAATAGGTACATGCACAAAATAGTAATAGGTTAGGCGGTACGAAGTTTGCCAGGTCGACTAGTGTACATATAAAATTTTTGTGCTTTTCGCAGAATTTTTATATTTTTATAGACAGTTGCATTAACGACTGTCTCACTAGACTTTATTTTTCATATAACCTCATACGTCATTATATAGGTACGTCTAACGTTACGCCTTGGCGTTGGAGCATTGTGTCTTTAAAGTGGTAGGTACAGTGGCGGTCTAGATCGGCGTAACACTTCCGGTTTTTCTGTATTGCAAATAGCTTTTGTTCTTTGGTAATACACCCAGCCTCCTAGACCGCCACTGTACCAATAATAATACCTTAATTTTTAAATGTTATCAATAAGTTAAAGCCCTATTCCTTTTTTGTTGTACAAAATATTTTTTAAATTTATCCCATTGCTACTTTTTTACTCCATCCATAATTTGGATATTTATCCTAATGATTCTGACTATTCAATGATTAACTTAACTCAAAACTGGATGAGAATTCATCAAATTCTTAAATAATACTTTCTTTAGTTTCAAAATACTTACCATTTACGTAACTCGGTGGAATTTTTACGAAATTGTTAACCAAGTTTTTATGTTAATAGTGAGCCAGTCGCAGATAATCTTCTTTATAATGCCAGCACTACAAAACTATTTTATTGTCTTGGGTATTGTTGTGAATGTGAACCGTCTAGATGAACGTTGCAACTGCAGCCTTGTATATTCAATGAGTATCTACTACTATATATTCTTATTAAAAATATGAAAAAGTATTTCGGGGTATTATCTGTTTAGTTTAGTAAGTAAATTTACTTACTTATTGATTGTTTGTGGTGTGTCTAGATCTAGACCGGTGTTGTTATTCCTTTCCAGTATTAAATAATATACACTTCTTTTTCTTTTTATTCGCCCCGACCGAATCTTCGGTATCGCTATACCGAAGATTCGGTCGGGGCGGACACTATGCGTTAATGACATTCAAATTAAAGAAACATAACATCTATGAATTTCCACGGAATTACCGCATCAGAGAAGCTAAAATCTATCGGTTATTTGATTATAATTTTAGATAGATTTATTATTGTGCAGATCGCGCCCCGCGCAGGTGCAGGTGCAGGTGGCGGCCGGTGCGGGGGACGACGCCGCGCCGCCCACGCTGCCGCCCCGGCCACGGCCACAGCTCCACACCACAACACTCTCCGACCGGAGGCTTAAAGATAAACTAACATAATCAGAGCATGATTGACTTTGCTTGTAAACTTTAAAACTAATAAACCTAGATATCTTCATCATCATTATTTCCTTTAAGAGCCTCATCAGGGGCATAAGGGCTTTAAGAAGCGTTTGCCATTTTTTTCGGTCTTGGGCCACAGTAACTGTGGACGTCTGCATAACTGTTATGCAGACGATTATTTACAACCTCTCAAATTCCCGCGATATTTATAATGGACTGATAAAAGAAAATCTTGAGTGTTATGCACTCGCCTACCAGACGTTCGGTGTCCCTTTTGAGAAATTGTATTTAGTCATTTGAACCAATAACTAGGGAAAACTTCGAAGTAAATTAATAATTAAAACTCTGTATTTTTTAACAATATATTGCAACTGTTTTACCTGTGGGTACACCTGGTACCCAATAAATCAACCAGCAGCATACGGCACAGGTCGATAGTAGAGGTACCTACCTACTCTCTGAAGAATAATACTTCAATCACTTCCATTACATAAAAACAAAACACTTAAGAAATCCGCCAGCTAGCCTCATTAAAACTTTGGGTATAACGACATTCTTAAAACCTACAAATATTATTAAAAAATTATGATGTGCCAATAATTCTCGCTTTGGTTTGCAATATCGATAATTAAATTAAATGTTAAATTAAATGTCTGACAGAAACTGCAGAATCATGATATTAAATTTAAAGCACAATGAAATTAAGATGATAGCATTATGCCTGTTGCAGACTCAGGACGTAATGGCAAAGAATTTTTTTAGCCAATGGACATTCAATCAAACCGAAATATAATAATATGTCTTAAATTCCTCTGTGCTTATAATGCAGCGGCTTGCCGTGGCCTACCATCATATGAAAGCACAGGAATTTCTGTCGTATTTTTATTTAGGTATGTTTAAATGACTAGTTGTGATAAAAAAATGTTATGCCAAGGCGGGCGACAAAGTCTGCAGAATGCTATCTCCTGACCGAGGCGCACGCAAAGCCAAACGCGAGGTGGTCGCAAGCGCGGTCGCGGTCGAGGTCGCTACAGAGTACAATTCGCTGGATGTTTACATAATTCGCATTTGCCTTCGCGTACGCCCAAAAAGTATCACCAAACAGAATTATTGGACACTCATAAATCCCTGATTATTTGTACTTTGAATCGCTTATTATTAACATTATATATACAATCAATAAGATAACGTTACAAAATGTGAACCTGGTAATCAGTAGTTCGGTAACAATTAGTTAACAAATGACTCGGAATGATTTACATCTAATTATTTTACAAATATTGTACTGGATTAAGCTTAGTCCCATCCGTGGTGAGGCTCGTGGTGCTCGTGATGCTCGTGATGAATGGGTAGCCAAACTTTTTCCCATACTGGCTTATACACTTTTTTATAGGCAGGAACTTCAACGGTCTTCCACACTGGGACTTCTATTTGTTTCCATTTTTCGACCCAGATTTTCTTTTGTACCGGAACCCACACTTCCTTTTTAACTGTTTTCCAAACCTCTACTTTCTCTTCAACCCACTCCTGTTTCTTCTCGGTGACCCAAGCTGATTTCTTTTCTGTTGTCCAAACCTGTTGCCATTCTTCTTTCCATTCCAATTTCTTTTCTGTTACCCACTCCTGTTTGTGTTCCGTTTTCCACACCTTTTTCCAAACAGGTTTCCATATCATTTTCTTTCTCCACAGGTCATGGCTGGTGTATTCCCAGCCGTGGTCGTCCTTACCAAGATATTTTTCTCCGGGAACTCCTTCCTTTACCCACGCAGGTACGTATGATTGCTTCCATTCCGGAACTTGAATCTCTTTTGTAACGGGCACCTTTACAAGGGCAAAAAATATATTATTAAAAGCATACCAAAGTGGCTTACATAATTGATTTCTGTAAACTGACTGAGTGTCATGAGCTTTTGTGAATTAGATAAGATAATAAACAAATAAATCTAATTATTTAAGCGTTCCCTAAACACGAACCGTATTATTCATAAAGATACAGTCGACTTTTAGAAGCTTTACTGGAGGTCTACTTCTCTGGTTTGATGAATGGTAAATACGTGACATCCAGTCTTGATCGACATACGTCAAAAAACTAAAATGCTCTTTAACTTTTTATGAATAACAGGGTAAGTACTTCTATTGATTTTTTTTCCCGACTCACCTTGATTTCTTTCCAAACTGGCTTTTTTACTGATTTCCAGTGTGCAACCGGAACATCTTTCCAAACTTGGACTTGAACGTCCTTCCAAATAGGCTTCTTTACAATTT
This sequence comes from Euspilapteryx auroguttella, assembly GCA_951802225.1. NCBI lineage: Eukaryota > Metazoa > Arthropoda > Insecta > Lepidoptera > Gracillariidae > Euspilapteryx > Euspilapteryx auroguttella. The sequence continues at coordinate 12,701,667 of OX637641.1, read as the reverse complement.
TCCAAGCTGGCACTTTTTCTTCCTTCCATTGCTGAACTTTTTCCGTTTTCCACGCGGGTTCTTTTTCTTTTTTCCATTCAGTTTTGTAAGCTAATTTTTTTTCCGTCTTCCATATCTGTTTCCACTCCTCTTTCCAGACCAGTTTCTTTTTCCAGACACCTTCCGGCGGCGGCGACTCCCACCCGCCGGGCGACCGCTTGTCCCGCGTCGCATCCGCCGCCTCTGCCTCCGCGGCGTCCTTTAAGGGGACTGCTATCACTAATGTCAGGGCGCATACTGCCCACACCTGTAACAATATTAATTTATGTACTATTTTGTCTATATGGTGAACATAGTGTATTTTGATTTAAAAACCACACGCAACCATACTGGCGTTTACGTGACTACACTAGTGGAAGTTTTATAACCGCAACTCCAAATTACTCTCGATTTCATCTCATTGTTGCTATGTTAACTCGTAATAAAAGTGAAGGGCGTGCATTCTTCGTTAAGCATACTAATTAATTCACTTTTTACTCATGAATATGCAATATAAACCAGTTTTTTTTAATTAATTTAAGAGTTATCAAAAAAACCGATGTGTATTATTTTATTAACGTGTACAATATCCCTGTCAATTAATCTTCCTCACGTTATTAATGTCGCATAATGTTAATCGTTTTTTTATGTTTTATAGCAATGTCAAGTTCATCATTAAAACAATTAGACGAAGGTTTAAGAAGATTTTACAATGGTTTTATGACGTTACGTAGTGTATAAATGTTTAATTGTTTAACGGTGCGTAAAATTTGAAGAAGCGATGAATGTAGGTAGTTATATTTCGGGCGAATAATTTCAGGCGAATGGGGAAGAAGCCTAATCTGTTAACTTTTTTTTGGAAAATAATTATAATCACACTCTTTTTTATGTCTCTAAACCGCTAACTATTACCGACTTGACGATCTAAATCAGCACCTAAATGGTTTATAATTTACATTAAATGCTTAATTATAATAAAATTTCCTTTATATTGTTATGAAGAAATTTTTCTCCATATATACAGTTGGTTAAAAGCATGAAAATTAATACTGTATGTATGCTAAAACATAAACGAGTGAAATACCGTGGAAGTTTCTGTTTTTAACAAAAGTAATGTAAGTAACGGTTTTTTTTATTAAACAATAACAATAAATCCAATTAAAATGTTGATAGTAGCTCGTATACAGAGTATGAGAAACCTTTTAACATCTCGAAGTCATAGGTACGCGAAAACTTTTTAAAAGCAAGTTGGTACGTCGAATAACATTATGCAATTCAATATTATTTATAAATAAGCTTGTCTGCTTTTTTATCATAGTTGATAAAAGCACTATCATATCATAGCACTTTATATTATTTAATTGTCGGTAAGCAACGTCAGAAAAGCTTCACTGTCACAGGGCTAGGATGGCCGCGCTTGCACTGTTCACAACACAACACTGGGTCGGGGTACACACCGTGAGTGCGAGGGTCCTCATGCTGATTCCGAGGTGCGCAGGCTGTGGCCGCGACTGCCGACCCGCCGCCGCGACCACTATTTATCAACGAGCCCTCTCTCGCGAGCAGGCTCCCGCCGCCGCAGCCACCGCCGCCGCCATCGCCGGCACCGCTCGCCGCCCAGCCGCCCACCGCCGCCGCCGCCGCCGCCACCGCCGCCACAACCCTCCTCTGGAAACATCTCATTCTCAATAAAAACAACCTGCAGATTGCAGATGTTTCCATTATTATATAATACTAATATGGGCAGACCCCTTTGTAATACACGTTTTATCATCCACCTAAAAAAAAAACAAATGATCGGAGAAATAGGTAAAATTATAGGCCTAGATTTTGCAGTCCAAATATCCTCCTAAATTAGTGATTACTGACTGATAACTGAAAAGCAAATTTTACTCTGAAATTAGCGAATCATTGTCATTCTGTACTACTGCAACCCTCGCCACTATAGGTATCGCTAGTGTATCCTACTTTATATTACCTACGTCGTCCTTCTATACACAACACTATTTCTAACATCATCTGTTCCAGCGCCTCTCCTTCTTCAACCCTCTACAGAGACAGAGACGCCGAGCCCAACCTATAACCGTCAAAATTTCTTTCATTTTTCAAAAGTAGCTCGTTGTATTTTCTGCATAGATAATTCTTGGGATGCCGCCGGAGACTCAATAGATTTATTATTGAAGTGAGACATAATGGATTACTTTACTTGTCTAGACAGCTTGAGAATTGTCAATATCTTCTAAATATGGACAGGTTTATGCAAATTAGTATCTAACTGAACAATAGATCAGCTAGACGACCTGACTCAACTTAATAGCAAAAAACAAACTGACATAACTTTTAACTTTAGATAATTTAATCAAAATGACGTGGACAACTCAATCTGATTTAAATATATAATTTTTTATATTAAAAGACTTCCTCAACATTAGTCATTTTAAAGTTACTACTATGCTAGAGTTGGGGCAAAAATAAAATAATTAAAATACAAAGTACGTGCGGTTTGTTAGCCATTTTTTATTCACTTATTTTATTAATTAACCTCTATTTTCTATGAAAAATTATTTGAAGAAAATTCATATAAAAGCTTTAAATAATGACACGCCATTCATCACACGCTTATATGCTAGTATGTAGTACTATTTATTATACGTGGTGCTTAGTAGCTTTTTAAATTAAAAATAGTTACTGATACAAGTACTCGAACCCTAACCTAAACATTGTTTCCGTCACTGACCCTCGTATTTCTTTACAATATGCTTACAAGGATAATGAAGAATTGATACTGATGTAAGTATAAAATACGTCAAAATTCCATTATAGTTATTCTGATCACATCCTAAGCCTAACAAACAAGATAAATTTAAAAGTAAAGAGCGATTGGGAAAGAAAATTATAAATTTAATGTTAGGGGTGAATATTCAGAACGGCGATATTCAGCTGACTCCTCTGGCAGTTTTCAAATTTAGTTTTTTTTGAAATATCAGTTCACTTTTATGAAATTATGCCTCACCAGCTTTAATATTTTCGATTGGGCACCATTTTTGGACCAGGTCTTCCTATGAATAATTGAGTTTTTAAGTTTTTGGCCCAGAGCAATCAGAAAAGTGCTTCCAGAGTAATCAAACGCTAAATTTATTTGAGTTTTAGTAGTTTAATAATCCAAAAAAAGCTATTTATCATACATGAACTAGTTTTTTATTAATGAAAACATCGAAGCGAGACCAAGTAAGACCAAGTTGCAATATTCTAAAGATGTTATTATATTCTCACTCAATTTCTCATCATTTTTTTAATAAGTAATTCATTTTTTTAATAAGTGTTGATATGTTTGTAAGCATAATTATGCTTACAAACATATCAACACCATCTGATTAAAAGTGGTACCAACTGGTATTGCGTCCTGCTTTTTCTCATATTTCTTTGAAATTGCAACCATTTATGTAGACCATCAATAGCGCATTGCCAGCAATCAGTTAGGGATTCATTGAAATGAACACGCAGGTTAGGTAAGAATTGCCAAAAAAAACACCGGACAAGTATTCAAAAGCAAGATACAAAATTTTAAGGCCTATGAGATGTGAAGACTAAGATAATTTATTCCACACAGCTTTTGAGGCCATGCTGCTGGAATGGCATGGAATATAGTGGATATGGTAAAATGACTAAAAGCAGATTTGTGGTCTGTGCAGCGTCAATTTACGTGACACATAACCATGATCATCATAATAATGTCGATAGACAGCAGGAGTTTTGGCGTCTTCAATTCAAAATCTCCCGTAATAATCTAATCTTGGTAATTCTCATGTAATTCAGTGTGCGTTGTTGCTGGTCTTCTGATCTGCGAAGCCGATATAAATGTTCTAGCTTAAATTTGGCTGGCTAGGCTGGTCAGTGATTGTCATTTGCTGTATAATACTCCTGCCTAGAGCTTTCCGAGAAAGCCTTTGATTTGTATTTGAGTGAATTAAGGATAAGTCAGTGCTGCAATTTCTCTAGCGGTACCAAGTGGACTATAGTAGCTATAGCGAAGTGTTGATGATTTTGTAATGTCATTACGACTTCAAAAAAGATCTCGAAGGATATGAGACTGCAGCAGGGAGGGAGACTGGTAAAGGTCATAACCCCAAAATTGTTCATCGCTGTACTCGAGGATGTCTTCAAGGCTCCGGAGTGGAAATAACTAAGCAAATAACATCAACATAAACGGTGAATACATCAATCAGCCTCGATGTGTTATCGATATCATAGTTATTGATCCAGACCGCGTAGGATCTCAGTACAGTGCTGGATCATCTTAGTTGGATTCTTAACATGGACAAAACTGAGATTTTGTTAAGCACCCATTTCAAATGCTCCTTTTACTATTGGAGTCTGTACGTACGCTCGAAGAGTAGTCGGTCCAATAGGAAGAGGGCGATCGTCGAATCAAACTCGATGTGCAAGCTTTGCTACATATTTTCCTCCATATAACCATAAGCGTAACTATTACCGTTCGCCATATCAGGCTCAAGACAAGAGTCTACGATCAATGTGTATTGCCTGTGATGACTTACCGGACCGAGACATTGCTCACTATCCTAATCAGAAAGCTTACCAGTCACTCTAAAGGGCTATGCTTGAAATTTTCCTGCATAATCAAATCAGAAAACTCCCGATGTAGCCAAAAAAAATTGCATAACTGTATCGTAATGAGTAAGTATAAGTTCTCGAGTGGCGCCCGACCGCGCAATGTAAAATACGATTAGGCCTCTTTTTAATAAAATAATAATTATGATGATAACAACAGATTTGACATCTGATTTTCAGGATAAAGTGCAAAACTGCTGAAAATTGATGATTCCTATGGTAAAAAACCCAGAGATATCAGACCATAGGAATCATTAAAAATCATAAAGTGATCCTTCCAGCTTAAACAGGGTAAAATAGAAAATCAGGTCTTTTATGAGGAACACCCAACTAACCATGACCTACAATATAGGCTTCAAACATGACATAGTTATTTTATAACATAAAATAAACATTGCAGAGTAATCAGAGTGACCACTGAACCACGATCAGAGCAATCAGATATTTGGCATCATAACTTCTAAACAGAGCACCTTAGCAAGCAATCACCTTATACACACTATAAAGCATAGCTTACGACAGCCCATCCACAAAACGGCTAAGTTCTACATAGCTTAGTTTAACCATGAAAGTGATTGCTGCACGCGCCAGAGAAATCACACGGTACACGCGGACAAATCTTAATGCAAGATTTACTTCAAAACTAGCTTCAGTTATTAATCAGGGACAATTTATTTGTAATAAACAACTATCTGACTATGCTTAACTGATCTTGAATTTTATATATGTTTGTTCAAAAAAAAGTTATGGAGCCATTTATAGTAAAAAATGGAGCGCGGACGCCCCAAAGGAATCAGAATATTCCGGTTTTTTGGCCTTTAGGTAAGATTTTGGCGTACTTAAACTATGTATTTTTTAATAAACTTTGCGGGCCCAAACAGAATGGAAGCTAAAGTTTGAATCTAAATTTTCAAATAAAAAGTTTTCTTTAAAAAGTCACTAAATATAGCCCCGGACAGAAAAAAATCAGGCTCTGAATATTCACCCTTAGCTATTGCAATATCCCCTTGTGAGTAGACGATTTGCATACACAGCTAGCCGGCCGGCGGCGCGCTGGTGTTGTGCAAACTTCAAGATGCTGCAGTCTGCAGGTCTCATCTCATAATCACTGTCGCTAGCCCTGTAGGTATTTATTGATACTCAATTTTTGTTTGTTCAACTTACCTATTTAAAGGTACATACAATACACATAAACAATAAAAATTTAACAATTAAAATCGAAAAATTCTACAAATAAAATATTACGTCCAGATCGCCGCCACTGGTCGGAACCGTGCCCAGCAGGCTGGCTGCGTTCCCACGCTGAATGGCCAGGCTTAAGCGCTGGCCAAGATATGAGCCGGCCCGCTGGTCACCTGACTGGTCGATCAGGCGCGTCGACAGTTCTTTAAACAATCGGCGCGCCTCCGGCCCCCACGGCCCCAGGGTTTCGACCCCAAACGGCACAAATTCGTACTCCTTACTAAGAGTAGCGTATTTGCGCCGTTTGAGGTCTTCAGCGGCTGCGGCTGCCGCGCCCGCGCCAGTTGCGGTGTGTTTGACGTGACAGGCCGCCAGTGTGTCGACGCAAGTGGCGTCCCACACTAGAGGCCTGCCGCGTTTCCACGGAATGACAGTCATACCGTCGGGCCGCTTGCCGTCGTCACGCACCAGCCCACTGGGTTCCAGTATGGCTGGTACGTGGACGCTGGCTAGTGCCCGGCGGATGATGTCGTTCAGGCTGGCGTGGCGCGGCAGTCGCCCCGCACTGCGCGCGCAGGAAAGTCCGTGGTGGCCGAATCGATCGACCATGCCACCGCAGTGGCAGCGATGTGGAGCGCAAAACTAAACACTCAGACACTACAATTTATAAAAACACTAGTCGACCCGGCGAACTTCGTACCGCCTAACATATTGCTATGTTGCTCATGTATTATACTTATAAACCTTCCTCTTGGATCACTCTATCGATTACAAAAAAACCACATCAAAATCCGTTGGATAGTTTTAAAGATATAAGCATACATAGGGACAGACGCGGGAAGCGACTTTGTTTTATACTATGTACTAGTCGACCCGGCGAACTTCGTAACGCCTAACCTATTATTATTTTAAGCATGTATTATACTTATAAACCATCCTCTTGAATCACTCTATCTATTGAAAAAAACCGCATCAAAATCCGTTATGTAGTTTTAAAGATTTAAGCATACATAGGGACAGACGCGGGAAGCGACTTTATTTTATACTATGTATTGATTTGTTTTATACTATGTATTGATTGATATTGATGATGACTATTTGTATGTTCACTTACTTATAAGTGAGTACTTGTTTTTGCAATTAACATCTTTTAATGTTTTTTTTTTTAAACTACTACCTACCTACCTACCTATCTAGGTATCCCTTGAATTTTATTAACTGTTTAAAATTTAACAATTAAAATGGTACCACTTATTTGATTTCTAAGGACTGAATCCATAAAGATAGCACAAGATTACCTGTGTCATGCATTAACATTTTTATATTCGCCATAGTTTAGTAAATATTATTCTTTTGCGATTGTCGCAATAATCGGCGTTATAGGGCCGCCGATAAAGCTCCAAAATACACATATTTTGCCAAATGAAAAAGTATAAGCCGCGCAGATAAAGAACAGATTTGAAAATAGCGGCCGAACGCAGGCCATACAACGGCCGCCATTTTGAGATTTGATCTTTATGTGCGCAGGTTATTATAATATATCATAAGGTCTCAGTGTTCAGGAAATGTTAGTATTATTTTAAGTTCAGGAAATATGAAAGTAGTTATAGAACTAAACAAAAAGTTTTTTTAGAAGTCTTATCCGTATGTCTATCTATCTCTTGAGTTGAGATGAGAACCAAAAACAGGCGGAAAGTTCATTGCTGCCTGACTCATAAAATTGTTTGTTGTTTATAAGAAAATATATCTGAAACCTATTGTCCGCGGGTCTCTTTAGCAATTGTCTAAAATAACAGATTTAATGTTAAGGCTTTTAGTATGCAGTTGCAATAAATAAATATTGTCCTAAATGATTTTTATTCAAGGTGGGAATAGATAAGAGGAGTGATTCTGCTTACCATAACATAACTAACGGCTTTTCCAATGCAACTTAATGATGTAGCAATATTGATATCGTTATCAACATCAGCCTGTGAGCCCACTGCTGGACAAAGGCCTCTTCTCTAGCATGCCAATCCGTTCCATGTATGCATTAGTTCGATCAACTGACGGGTTCGATGTCCTTTTTTGTCGTTGTCAGAAACACCCGATATTGTTGTTGGTCTCCTGAAAGGCACGAGACTTTTTTGTGAAGATATCATAAGTATGAGCTGTAAGAGTCCAGTCAACATATTTTAGCGATGAGATCGAGGTGAACCGAAGCACAGCCATGCCGCCAACGCAAACCCGCCTGCCAACCGCGGCAAGTACTGAGAACCTTCCCACGGACAGTGTTTTTTTTTGCGGAAATCCGTGGGGAAGACCTATGTCCAACAGTGTGATGATCAAACAATTTTACATTATCCAAAAACTGCATGTAATTTGCACGATATGGGATCGAAGATTGTTCGACAGGATAATTTGGAAACTCATTACGTGAATACTTTCACCTCAATCAAGATATTTATACATGCATTTACAAATAAGCTGAGTGCGCGACGTTGCATGCGCCTGCGCAACCTCTAAACCAGCTCTGCAATTAAAGTTATGTACATAATATTATCTATTTTATAACATTTGTTTATCTACCATAAAATCTAAATACTTTTGACACACTCACTCACTCATTATAGCACAGAACACGATTTTTTCTAAAAATTCAATTCAATAAAATTATGTACCTCTTACACCTATAAACCTTAAAACCACCACCACCGCCATCTTTTTCAAAATTAGCATCTCAACTGGAAGCCATGACACAGGCTGCAAAAGTTAATAATAACTGAAAAACCTAAAGATCTTCCCGAATTCTTGAAGTTGGAATAAAGTGTTCTCTGTATTGTCACATCACAGTAATAAAGTAGTATCGTTCAGAAGTTTTTATTTCGACATTTATTTCTGCGGAGACCTATACTTAGGAAAGTAATTTTTTAGTGCCAATATTTAGAAAATGAAATGTTATATAAAAAAATAAAAAAAATCGATAAGACATACCTGTGATATTGAATAAATAAGTTTAAATGTAGAATGCCAATATTGTATGAAAAACCAGTCCTTTATCATTCTAATTGAAAATATAAATTGAATGTTTAAAGTTTCTGTGTCATTTGGAAACCCTTTCTTTTTGAGTTTTGCTTAGGATGTAAGCTATTAAGTATTATCAATATGAGTTCCGCTTAGTTTTGTAAAAAATATGATTATTTTTTAAATTTAGTGCTTATTTAGTCTATAGTATAAGTATTTGAATTCTATTAAGGCTGAGGCCTCTTTTATTTGAACGCCGATTTCGCGCGACCCTAGCGCTAAATGTTACGCGGCCGAGTTGCGAACATTTCTTGGCGCAATATTTAAATCTGATTTTTCGCGCGAATTAACTTGGGTGTATCGTTACTATGATTTATGGGTTTATTGAATTGTGATTACGAAATAATATGATTTATCGATGTTATATAATTTTTTTACTGCCTAATAGGTTTTATTTTAGTACAAATTGTTTATTGTTGAGTACTTAAACATACTTTATTAGAAACATTAAAAAAAATGTTTAGAACTTTAACTATCTAACTAAATATCTTACCTACTTATTATTTACTGAATAAAAGGTAAAGTATGTTTATTTTAACTAATGAAGTCGGTTAAAAAAGATCGTCGGTCAGAGTTCAACACTGCAAAAATACAAAAAGTTGGTTATGACTTTTTGATTACATTAAAGGTAAAAATTAAAGTCGCATTTCAATATTATATTTTTTTTTGTATATTTTTAATTAATTACAACTGGTATAAGATAGAAAACAATTATTGCCACAAATAAAAAATTGTCGATTTTACTTGATTTTTAGGCTTTGAGAGTGATTTTAATATATTCAGCTTTTAGGTTTTTTTTTTATTTGTTAAAGGACTGAATTTCTCAACATAGGTAAATATATTTCATTTAAGTAAATACTCACACGTAAATATTTTATTAATTTAAAATTTTAACTACAATAAAATATAATAACAATATCCCCTAAATTACAAAAGATTTCAAATTTATCGTAATGACATGACGACTCCACTCGTCTACTCCAGTTTTACATTATAAACTGCAGTATGCCTCATAAAGGTGTGATAAATTCTTATCAGCGGGGGGATGGAAGATTCTGATTTCTGTAAAAAACAAATATGAATTAATGAGGGGTTTTCATTGTGTCATTAAAAAGCAAAAATAAGTCTCATAATACGCCCGTAGATTGCGTTGTCTAAAGTAAAAGACATAGGATAGTAATTAAAATCAGTTCAAATTAACTTAAAAAGTTTAAAACAAAAATAACTATCTGACTGACGCGTGACGAGTTTCAATTTTCTTTTTTTCTTTTAATGATTCATTTCAACTTGACCTGTTGACTTTTGCAAAGCGCCATACCATAGCGGTGTAATAAAACTTATTTTTTTTATATGTCAAATTGAAAGCCACTCATTAAATTATCCACGAAATTTATTTGTGTTATGTGCAGGTAGCACTAGCAATAAATACGCTAAAAAAACTGTTACAAAACCTAAAACTATTTCATATAATATATGGTAAAGAATAGAAAGTATCGATACTGTACTCATAATGAGTAGTATCAAAACAAAAGTATCAATTCTTCAATGTATCTATCGTGTACTTCTCTGAGGTCCTATAGTACTTACTTTTCTTACGTTTGGTAGGCTCACAAATTTAATACAATAATTGGAAAAGTTGTTAAAAAAAAAAACAAGAAACAAAAGTATCGATACCCCGAAGCACTTTTCTTAGGGCCAGTTCTTACTTAGGCTAGGCACACAAGTTTAATACAATAAAAGAAAGTTCTTCAAAAAATAAAACAAGTTGGCTTTCCTTTAACGATGAAAAATAGCCGGAAGCCGTGTAAGTGTCCGTTTAACTTATTTTTTTTTTGGAAAATTTTACGTATGTCAAAAAAATTAATCGTGGGGTAATATAAAAAAGATGTGTTTGAAGTTTGTCAAACAATATTATATGAAAACGTGTTTGTCAAACAAATTTGATCGTTTGCAGAACCTTTATTGTCGCTAGTTTTATATGGGAATTCATTTCAGTTCATTCGATATGATGCCATACCTGCCAAAATGTATGTACTCATTGATTAAAAGTATCGTAAGCACAGTATTGAGTACAAAGTAAGGATAGGAATGGAAATGTACTCGATACCGCAAAGTATCGATACTTTTTACGTGTCCCTAAGTACTGGTTGTATGTTTATCTTTATACCTGTCATTATTATGTTAGAAGATAGCTGAATCTTTGAAAAGGAGATATGGAACTTGCATCTGAAAACTCGTTGCTAATAATTAATATAAAAGAATTACTTGCATTAATTTACTGTTTGTGATAAAAATAAATGTAATTACGTAGGTATGACATTATGAGTCTCGCAATTAATGCTAACGAGTGACAATATGATACTTTTTTCTTTTTAAAGGCACACGGCTCAATAAACTGACACATACATACACTGAGAACTGCCTTTTTTCAAAGTTTGTTTAAACACTTAAACCCGGTCCTGAATGTAGCAAATACTACTCTGAAAACGGCATCAATATTGGTTCAGCCAAACGTGAAAGAATCGCGGACAAACATACATAGTACATACACACATACAGATTAAAATACCTATTTCAATATAACGAACATTTATTGTTCGAATTAATTTTAAATAGGTACATTATATTATTCAAAAATTTAGGTATATTAAACCTTTCAATAAAACAAACGTCTGTCTGCCACATTGATTGATTTTTTTTAGACTTCTTTGACTATGAAAAATGTTTCCCGCCAAAAAGGTTTCTTGTTGTAATAAAAAAAAAAATTGGATAAAAAAAAGACTATAGATAGAGTTTGATGGTCAAAATAACAGACCATCTTCAATCAATATATATAAAACTCTTCCGTTACTGACTGACTGACTGACTGACTGACTGACTGACAGACAACGCAGAGCCGAAACTACTGGGCGTAGCGTGCTGAAATTTTGCATGTAGGTTCCTTAGGGAGTGTAGGTGAGCACTAAGAAGGGATTTCCCGAAATTCCCACGGGAACGGGAACAAACAGGAATTTTGTGTTTATGAGAAATCTGCGCGGGTGAAACCGCGGGGCAGCCTCTAGTACATAGTATAAAATAAAGTTGCTTCCCGCATCTGTCCAAGAGGAAAGTTTATAATGTATAATACACGCATAACATTGTAATAGGTTAGGCGGTACGAAGTTCGCCGAGTCGACTAGTTTATATTTAAAAATCAATCGTGGTTTGTTTATCTCGCTTAAACTTGAGAACGACTTAGAACGTTTAGATGATTTGAGTTTCAAAATGTTTGTCGTAGTTCACATAAGGTTCAAAAGGTGAGAAAAGATAGAAAAAATGGAGGGGTTGAAAGAAAAATAAAAATGTAATTTTCCCATATAAACTGTTTTATGTATTTTCCTGTCTAAGATTTAACGTTGTTGTTATTTAATTTGCCCATTCCTGGCCAAGAAAGTAACATAATCCATACATAAGAATCTTCAGTAGGTATAGATAATAATAATCGTGTAAATTAATATTTTAAGTTGGTTATTTTAATAAAAATTACCTTTGTAGCGGTGGCGTCTTATTTATTTTATTTATTAGACAAACCAACAGTACATAGAACATTCTTGGATATTTAACTTTTTTTGCAGCATAGAAAGACGTTCATTTCCTTTTACCTATTCTTGCATTTTTTATAAATAGAATAAAAAGTTACTTTCCGAGCTTAACTTTAATCTTACTGGGTTGTTTTTTTAACACAACTGGCAAGCAGTTATTTATATAATTTTATAATAAAATAAATAACATTGATATTTAGAACTCTGTTAAATCCACCTCTAATTTTTTTAAAGAAAGTAACTTTTTTTTAATTTTTAGGTTCATCATTTTCAAATAAATTGAAGTTCAATATATTATTTTTATAAATATGTGCAAAAACCTTTTTCGAGGTGTTGAATTTCGAGCAACGATAAAGGATCGCGTATGTCAGGTCGGGCTTGCATATTGCATAATAAGTTATTATTACTATAGTTTATAGTACCTTACACCTAAATTTGTTCTTGTTTGAGAGATATCCCCTAAAAGTTGTTTTTCATACGAAACCCTTATGCAACCAAACATTGCCTACCTACGTCCATACCTATTGTAGTTTCATTGTGTAAAGTAGGTAGCGAAAAAACTAATTACTATATAGGTGTACGATAGAGTAATAGAAGCACTACGTTTTTATTTTTCCTGATAGGTACATACACACTGTGACGTGTGGGTAATCCTACTAAGGTCAATGACCCCTACATATCAAATCGTAAAATAAATAAAAATAATGAAAAGTTTATTGCTTTGCATTTAAAAAAGAAAGATATAGAAAACAACCCAATATAAAAATATATTTTTAAGAGCTGTACTATGTAGATATCGTTTTTAAAATGAGTGAAAATAAGTGCTTTCTTTTTCCCCTCAGAATATAAATTTGTAGGGATACTTATTTGATATTAAAAAATCACAGAAACTTACGTCTACTATTGCTCAAATTTATTAATATAATAATAATAAAATGTACTTACTTTTTCCAAACTAAAAAAGAATTCTCATTCACTGCGCAAACCTCGCGCAAACAATAATAAATAGTCTTGTAATAGCGCGCCAAAGCACGACTGACGTACGCTCCGCCTCAAGACCGGAGGCGTACTGGCGCCCGTTTCTGCTTATCGAATCGGCCGCTCGGCCGTTGTATCCCTCCATACAATTTAGTATGGAGAATTTCCGCCGAAATTTTAGTAAAGTTTTAGCAATTAAAACTAGATGAAAATGGACATGTATATTTTTGTAATTACAATATAAAAGTTGAACAGACTCTCTAGTTTATGATACAATTTTTGTTTTGCTTCAACTTACTTTTAAACTAGTAAACAATCGTTAACAGCAAAAGCTGTTTTTGCAGTTTTTGATGAACTTTACGATTTTTTTATAAGAAAACCCTTTAGTTTTTTTATTTGAAAACCTATTATAATTGTAGTTCAGTCTTTTGAGAAGCTACGAAAAAAAAAATAGCTTTCTGTATTATTTTTAAGTGTTATTAAAGTCGTATATACGAACACTCCTCTCGCCGTTTTCCCAATTTTAGCCCCTTAATTGCACATTTGTCAGCTGATCAAACCAAAGTATGGGACAAAATATTTTTTTAAGATGTTGATCCATGTTGGTTTGAGAAAGAGCTGAATCACTTATTTAATTTATTACCGCCTTCGGAAACCAGAATGGTGTCGTAATGCCGCTTTTACTTAAGTATAACATAGAGCGATGCGGTTTTGCGGCCTTGCGCTTCTGACGCGACCGTGCCCTTATCCAAAAATAAATGAAGTTGGGTAGTGAATACCAATTATGGATTTATGATGGTCCTTTTTAAGAAGCTGTCTTTAAAAAAAGCATCGCCCGCCGGGCGTAAATTACCGGAAGTTATTTCCGTACGAAAAAAATAATCGTACTTCCTACTCATATAAATCATATATGTTTATCTGAAAACTTTAATTAAAAACATTGATACCACTGAAATACGTCCACTGCTGGACAAAGGCCTCACTCACAAATCTCTGGGTGAGGCCTATTCCAACAGTGACGTCGCGTCGCTCGACTTAGATGATTATATTTTCAACAGCTTTTACCACAATAGTGGTTCGAGGTACAAGCATAATAATCATAAGGGCTACAAAAAGCACTTTATATTTGTAATCACAACACGATTCGCCAAATCATATAATTCTAGTGTTATGCAGGTGCTGTCCTACGAAACCTTTTTTTGCGACACACACCTCTCAAGGAATAACTTATAGGTAGAATCGCATTCAGCTAAGTAGTTAGCATAATACCACGTTTAAACTTGACATAAAAAAAATGACGACATGCGGCGGGTTGAGTGAGTGATGATTTGTTTTTTAATCGACAGGCCTTCAGACTGACCCAGCCTCTCCTCTTTTTTATCTCAATTATCTCATGAAAGTTCTTGTAAATGATGTGAAGTAAATTTTAAACTATTCCAATTCTTGATGTTTAACATACAGTTTGCCCTATATTATAAAGAATTTATATTTACCAATGTACACTCGCCAAATCTCGTAAGTACCTATTATTAGAAAGGAACTATATACTTATGTCATTAAACAATTTGTATCCCAATGATTGTAAATTTTAGTATTTCATTAATTAACATATGTAAAAAATGTGGATTGTTATCTATTACATAACTGTAGTAATTAAATACTTGAGAGACAATTTGCATGTTGTACGTGTTATTACGTTACAAAAACAAAAACTGGTTGAAGAGAGATTTACTTACATTACACAACTAACTTTGATTCTATGGTACACAGAATTTTTATCGATTTCGATTACACTTCTAACATAAAAGCTTTTATTCAAATCAAATCAAATCAAATAATTCTTTATTCAATATAGGATAAAATATATCACTTATTGAAAGTCAATTGGACTACATCTAATCTAATCGCTATTGACACCTTATTTGGTGAAGTATCCTATACTGTGAGAGGCGAGGTAGTTCAGGGTGCTCACCAATTGACTCAGGCAAAGAAATGTCTGGCTTGCTTTATGACAATAGTCGCCTGGAGAGGCCCCCAAACGAGCCCTCCTCTGTCAAATGATTCTACTCTATTTAACTTGCAATGTATGTATGTATGTTTGTTTGGGTTAAATCTTGCACCTCAATTTTGAAGCAGATATTGGCTGAAATTGATCATACACATTCTGTGCGCCTGACAAACATACTTAGCTAATATGGCGTCATTAAAAATCCAACATGGCGGAAAACTCAAGGTGGCTGACTAGTTGTTATCAGTGCAATCGTACAGTACAAAATGGGTATCAAATGAAAGGCCTTGCTGAGAATAACCCGAAAAATAACATTCAATGAACTAGAAGCTTGTTTTAAAAAGGTTTTTACCTTAAACTTATTAATATGAAATCATATAAGTATAATGATTCTGTTACTGACTAAATGTCTGAAAGCAACGTACAGCTTTAAACACTTTGAGATGTACTTGTAGCCTTTAAATTTAGTTCTTAAACGAATGCTGAGAGATACTGAGTTGTTGTTTTGCGCATATTCTAAAAAAAATAAGGTGTTCCAAAGATGTAAGATACGTTACTGAGTTTACTGTCAGACTCTAAATAGTGTTTGGTTGGCAATTTTTATCTTTATTTGCATTTATAATAATGTAAAAAAAAAATTGATCTGTTCTATGAAGTGACGTGAGGCGGCGGCGCCCGCCGGTATAGCTACTGCAGCTAACAGCTTTAAAAGTAAAAAAAAGAGTAATATGCTTCGCTACTGTTTTTGAAATTGATTGGCTTCTAAAATTCACGAGAGATATACTGAAAATACTCGATAGAGTACTTAGATAAAATGTACTATTATTACTTCTACATACCTACATATAATATTATTTACTATCATTTAATTGCATTAAAAAATGTCATAATACAAGTATTTACAAAATTGATTGCACGTTTATAACAGCTACCTATAGCTAATTTTTTTTAATGTAGCTATTAAATTCAATTACTTATATCATGAGTCTTTATCAGAAAATACGGTAAGTTAATAGCTGCTATAAGGAACATCAAGTTGTGTGTCGACACACCTCTCGCGACACAGAATGAATTGCAATATTGCTCTAGCACTTCACTTGTGGTAGCTGTAGTGTAGATCCGTTGCAAATTTCAACCTATAATATCTTCGTTGTGTAACCATAAACTTCTTGAGCGATCATCGCAACGATCATGCCTGCCTAATTGAAATTGTATACTAAAACCACAGAGTATATAATACTTAACCAGTATTAAAACGAAAGCTTCAAGACGGACTGCATCGATCATTAGGAAATGAAACTGACACCACTTTAACGACACTGTTCACATTTTTCTGATCTTTTGTGTGTGCTTGCTTGTGTAGAAACTTTAATTTCAAGTTTTTATGACTCAAGTAGCTGAGCTGTACATTGTAGATTGTAGACATTAAGTCAGTAACTATAGAGTTTAAAAAACATCAATTGACTGCATTACTTGCATAAATACTGCTACAATGAATATAAGTTGAGAATTAAGGCGATTCAGAAGCGATTTTTGAGATACATTCAATTTAAATGTAAAGTATTTGATGACTGTTATCACAAGCGTTGTTCTCGACACCATCTGCTACCGTTGGAGCTGCGCAGGGATGTGGCAGACGTTATATTTTTCACTAAAATACTAAGAGGCGATATAGATTGCCCTGAACTCCTACGGAATATTTCCTTTCTTGTACCTTCTTATAGATCCAGGCATACAAACGTTTTCCACGAACCTTGCGCTGCGACTAATTATAGACAGAACTCCTTCTTTATTCGTGTAGCTAATAAGATTAATAAATTAAATAAATCGACAGATTTAGACATCTTTAATGACACATATAATGTAATCAAGCGTAAATTAAGTTCTATGTTCTTTAATGATGTAAGTACCTAGGTACTCAATAAGTTCCTTCGGTGTTTGTTTTAATTTAACTACCTACTTTTTCTTCTATGTACCCCGTTTTTTAATTGTAAAGCGGTTTTAACTCGTTAAATCTAGAAGTGAAAACTTGTAATTGGCTTTGTTTAACATCATATTTTTTCTATAAATGTTTATGCTGTAAGTTTTCCTAACCAATAAAATAAAATAAATAAAATAAAAATAAAACTTATATTATAGGTACTTATATTAAACTTTTGAAATAGAAAATGATCTTGTTCAAGTATTCATGGCAGTGCAGCTTTTAAACCCTATCACATAACACTTGCATTATGCACAATCGTGCGCGAGCGCAATATTCCTCGCGCAGCATGCGCCCGCGCCGCCCCGTGGCCGCGGCGATCTCTTGCATAACACTTTCTTCACAAATAAGTCGCCTGGCACCGATAATGTTACATTTCGGCTGACTTGACCTTTACTAAGTCAAACAAATAATTGGTTAAGTAGGTACTTATAAAAGAAACACACACTCTTGAGATCGCGAAGCTACATATTAAATACAGCCATATTTTTAATGCCGAGACCGCAAAAATTTTGTTTATACCGTTTTTCATCTTCCTAATATTACCTACTTTATCAAGTTTTGTTACGGCGAGAGCCTTGTACTTGTAACGGACAGTATGGGTGGTATGGGGCCCGATTTTCAATTTATGTACGAAACTCTTTTAATTATTGTTACTTACTTTTTAAGATAATGAAGGTATGTGGTCTATGACACCACCCGTAATTTGGGTCAGAGGCTATAAAATATTTTTATGATTATTATAATATGACCTCTCCTTGATGATTAAGAAATGGTTCTTACTTATTCGAATGATGCGTCTTACGTCTTATTAACAATCCAATGCAATCAAAGCGCTTATTCAAAGAAACTTTTATAAAATAGCAAAAAATTTAAAGGGATTCATTCGAATTGGTCACAACTTCGATTTTGCACCTAATTATTAATTTTCATACAGTAAGTTCGGATTGGCCACGACGGAAAATTTTTTTTTTTGGTATTTCAGACTTGTCACTGTCCTTATAATTACAGTTTGTTCGCCCATTATTATAAGAGTGAAAGTAAAGCTGTGACGAGTGGCTCCTTTAAATTCAATAATATATTAATATTGGTGCGAATGCGAACTGTTTTTTATAGGGTGCCAATTCAAAATTATGACCAGTTCAATCTAGTATTTTTTTTCTTCTCAATTAGTTGGTTTTGAAATTAAAATTTTATAGTTATCGTATTTTGTAGATATACCTACAGCAAAACAAGTTTACCTTACCTCGACTGCTTAAAATCAAAACCTAGTAACTCGTTTTAACAAAAATGTTCAGGAGAGCCAAAAAACGGGTCGGCCACTTTGATTCGTTGCCCCGAAGAAACCAGAAACAATAGCGATTTGGGTGTTTGACCAAAAGTTTGACTATATTGTTGACTATAGTTTGTAGTACTAGTTATCGTGTTAGAAGTTTTAGTTACACTTAAATCGATCACACTATATTTTTTTTTGGAAATTTACCCAAATAAAACAATGAAAACAATTTCAAAACATAGTATTTCACACTTAGTTAAGGCTTAGGCCTCTTTTATTTGAACGCCGATTTCGCGCGACCCTAGCGCTCAATGTTACGCGGCCGAGTTGCGAACATTTCTTGGCGCAATATTTAAATCTGATTTTTCGCGCGAATTAACTTGGGTGTATCGTTACTATGATTTATGGGTTTATTGAATTGTGATTACGAAATAATATGATTTATCGATGTTATATAATTTTTTTACTGCCTAATAGGTTTTATTTTAGTACAAATTGTTTATTGTTGAGTACTTAAACATACTTTATTAGAAACATTAAAAAAATTGTTTAGAACTTTAACTATCTAACTAAATTACCTACTTATTATTTACTAAATAAAAGGTAAAGTATGTTTATTTTAACTAATGAAGTCGGTTAAAAAAGATCGTCGGTCAGAGTTCTGCCGTGCTAAGGATATGAGCAGTAACTCCATTTTTGACGAAAATGAGTTTAATATATATTTGAAATCAGCGCAATGAGCTCTATAAAATGAGCCGACCCCTATTTCGATAGCTTTATTGTAACCTATAGATTTTAGTAAGCATAACAACAGTAAGTCAGTTTTTCGTGCTGTCATACATAATATAATAGCAGTAACAATACTTACTGCATGATTTTAAGCACGACTTAACAATTGGCTACTTAATGTCGCGTAATATATTGACAGCAAGTATACATACTTCTTTAATAATAAGCAATATTGAACTACTCTTGACTAGCAACCACCTAGTATATTAACAGTAACTAGACTTACTGCTGGTATGCTTAGTGAAATAAATTATTTTATATTGTCATTTACTTGGCAATCAACAGCAAGTATATACATACTGTCTTAATTCTTAGTTAATCTCAATACTAGGGTTATCATATGAATGGCTTAACATAACAACAGTAAGTGCACTTCACTTATGAATTTCGAGTTATAAATTATGACTTCAGCATTAATATTAAAGTTTGTAAATCCAAATACATAGCATCCCGAATATTATACAAAATCAAATATGTAACTCAAAATCTATACCAATATTATAAAGAGGAAAGATTTGTTTGTTTGTTTGTTTGCTTGTAACGAATAGGCTCCGGAAATACTGAACCGATTTGAAAAAATATTTCACTGGTAGGAAGCTACACTATCCCCGAGTGTCATAGGCTATATTAGATTTTCAAAAAAAATAGGGATCCTTACTTAAACTCAAATAATGTAACCCAAGGTGCAATATTTTTTCCGTTGTTTAAATATTTTGACAGGTGGTTTGTTGTTGTTTTTTTTTATTCGCCCATGGGCAGTCAAAAGTACAAAGTCTATAGAACCAAGTCTTTATAGTATCTTAATTCTATGGCGTACCGAAGTAAGCCGGGACAGCTAGTAGTCTATAATTTTACAGACTGCGTAGAAGCTGTGCGGGCCGCAAAATCTAGAAAATCCATTGATAAAATAATGGAAAGCACAGATTTTCAGGCAGCTGAAGGCCAGCATAGTTGGGATGATGTCTACGCGTATTATTGTCAGTGCAAAAGTCGATTTCGAAGGTCGGCAAAATCCATAAAATTTTCAAGAAAATAGTTCGGGGATGGATTGTGCCAGGCTAAACGCTTCTTTTAGACCAAAATCTGGAGCTCTGTCTTCTCTGCACCTAGGTTTTAGACGATGATTCCCCTAAGGTGGCAAAAGCTTTTCGTTTGGGATGTGTTATTTGCGGAAAGCATCGCTGTTCATCGTCAACCCGAGGGGTTATCATAGCCTGAGCTGATAGAAAGAAACATCATGAAACATATTATAGAAAACCGAAGAGGGAAAATGATAGGACAGGTCACGATAATAACCATAAAGAATATAATACAAGGGATAATAGAAGGACGGAGAGGGTCTGGCAGACCGAGAGGAAGCTAGATGAAGCAGATAAAGGAGAAAGTTGGAGTGGAGACCCACAAGGACGTGAATGAAGCAGTGGAAAGACGACTGGAGTGGAGGAGGCTACACAGACAAGAGCTCGGCTCTTAAATGAAAGAAGAAAAAGAGCTGTCAGAGGTGCTTTGCTAGATTTTCCCATCATGCACTGAATGATAATATTTCCCTGGGCATAAATGTCAGCCAATATTCCATGCGTACTGAAACCTCCCGGGCTAAGTCGTTCAGATGGTGATTTTCCAGCTGAAATGACGCTGCTGCCCGTTGAGAGGGGTCATTCATTACTTGATTTAGGATGCGACATTTGGAAGCAACCTCTTTGCATCTTATCTTCAATTGACAATGAGGGCATATGCTTGCTTCTTGCCATGTTTCCTTGGAGATTGCAGTCTCAAACACACAAAATATACGGTAGTTGAAGATGTCTATATTTTTATACCACCTTTTCAAACAACGGCAGTTGAGGGTTCGGAGGTGGCCTCATTTATATACGAGTTGGTGGTTTGTCATCTTATGGACCGGGATCACGATTTTCGTTCTGGTACTTTACTAATGCAGCGGCTCTCCATAGCTATTAAGCGCGGTAATACTGCCAGTGCCAGTGTCATGATCAGATTCATTGTTGATTCTTATATGACTTTGCAAGTGTGTTATTTGCAAGGCATTATTAGGCGGTGTTAGATTTTATGTGCATGGCTGATCTTAAATATGCATGCTTTAAGTATTAGGTACTCATAAAACCAATTTAATGGCTGATTAATGATACATAACAAAGAAAAAATTTCATGTTTACCTCATTGATTTTGTTCCTAGGATAATCCATAATTTATATGGGATACTAAGAATAAAAGCAGCAACTCCGTAGTTACTGTTGATATTCTTAGTAATTTATGGTATGTGATATTTAACTAATACTAGGCATAAAAGCTTTACCATCATTTAAACCCCTTAAAAAAACAGTGCAATGTTTTCTGATAATAAAATACAAATATACAGGGTTCAGGCTACATACATCAAAAATCGTTTTGTAGATAGCATCAAAAGATAAGTCACAAAAGGTGAAATTAGATTAAAAACTTTAACCGCCATTATCTCGAAACTATAAAAAATTACTTACTGCTCTTATCCTTAGCACGGCAGAGTTCAACACTGCAAAAATACAAAAAGTTGGTTATGACTTTTTGATTACATTAAAGGTAAAATCAAAGTCGCATTTCAATATTATATTTTTTTTTGTATATTTTTAATTAATTACAACTGGTATAAGATAGAAAACAATTATTGCCACAAATAAAAAATTGTCGATTTTACTTGATTTTTAGGCTTTGAGAGTGATTTTAATATATTCAGCTTTTAGGTTTTTTTTTATTTGTTAAAGGACTGAATTTCTCAACATAGGTAATTATATTTCATTTAAGTAAATACTCACACGTAAATATTTTATTAATTTAAAATTTTAACTACAATAAAATATAATAACAATATCCCCTAAATTACAAAAGATTTAAAATTTATCATAATGACATGACGACTCCACTCGTCTACTCCAGTTTTACATTATAAACTGCAGTATGCCTCATAAAGGTGTGATAAATTCTTATCAGCGGGGGGATGGAAGATTCTGATTTGTGTAAAAAACAAATATGAATTAATGAGGGGTTTTCATTGTGTCATTAAAAAGCAAAAATAAGTCTCATAATACGCCCGTAGATTGCGTTGTCTAAAGTAAAAGACATAGGATAGTAATTCAAATCAGTTCAAATTAACTTAAAAAGTTTAAAACAAAAATAACTATCTGACTGACGCGTGACGAGTTTCAATTTTCTTTTTTTCTTTTAATGATTCATTTCAACTTGACCTATTGACTTTTGCAAAGCGCCATACCATAGCGGTGTAATAAAACTTATTTTTTTTATATGTCAAATTGAAAACCACTCATTAAATTATCCACGAAATTTATTTGAGTTATGTGCAGGTAGCACTAGCAATAAATACGCTAAAAAAACTGTTACAAAACCTAAAACTATTTCATATAATATATGGTAAAGAATAGAAAGTATCGATACTGTACTCATAATGAGTAGTATCAAAACAAAAGTATCAATTCTTCAATGTATCTATCGTGTACTTCTCTGAGGTCCTATAGTACTTACTTTTCTTACGTTTGGTAGGCACACAAATTTAATACAATAATTGGAAAAGTTGTTAAAAAAAAAACAAGAAACAAAAGTATCGATACCCCGAAGCACTTTTCTTAGGGCCAGTTCTTACTAGGCTAGCTTAGGCTAGGCACACAAGTTTAATACAATAAAAGAAAGTTCTTCAAAAAATAAAACAAGTTGGCTTTCCTTTAACGATGAAAAATAGCCGGAAGCCGTGTAAGTGTCCGTTTAACTTATTTTTTTTTGTAAAATTTTACGTATGTCAAAAAAATTAATCGTGGGCAGCTGTGTTTGAAGTTTGTCAAACAATATTATATGAAAACGTGTTTGTCAAACAAATTTGATCGTTTGCAGAACCTTTATTGTCGCTAGTTTTATATGGGAATTCATTTCAGTTCATTCGA
Organism: Euspilapteryx auroguttella; assembly: GCA_951802225.1. NCBI lineage: Eukaryota > Metazoa > Arthropoda > Insecta > Lepidoptera > Gracillariidae > Euspilapteryx > Euspilapteryx auroguttella. The sequence goes on along the minus strand of OX637641.1, from coordinate 12,678,215 downwards.
TATGATGCCATACCTGCCAAAATGTATGTACTCATTGATTAAAAGTATCGTAAGCACAGTATTGAGTACAAAGTAAGGATAGGAATGGAAATGTACTCGATACCGCAAAGTATCGATACTTTTTACGTGTCCCTAAGTACTGGTTGTATGTTTATCTTTATACCTGTCATTATTATGTTAGAAGATAGCTGAATCTTTGAAAAGGAGATATGGAACTTGCATCTGAAAACTCGTTGCTAATAATTAATATAAAAGAATTACTTGCAATAATTTACTGTTTGTGATAAAAATAAATGTAATTACGTAGGTATGACATTAAGAGTCTCGTAATTAATGCTAACGAGTGACAATATGATACTTTTTCCTTTTTAAAGGCACACGGCTCAATAAACTGACACATACATACACTGAGAACTGCCTTTTTTCAAAGTTTGTTTAAACACTTAAACCCGGTCCTGAATGTAGCAAATACTACTCTGAAAACGGCATCAAAATTGGTTCAGCCAAACGTGAAAGAATCGCGGACAAACATACATAGTACATACACACATACAGATTAAAATACCTATTTCAATATAACGAACATTTATTGTTCGAATTAATTTTAAATAGGTACATTATATTATTCAAAAATTTAGGTATATTAAACCTTTCAATAAAACAAACGTCTGTCTGCCACATTGATTGATTTTCTTTAGACTTCTTTGACTATGAAAAATGTTTCCCGCCAAAAAGGTTTGTTGTTGTAATAAAAAAAAATTGGATAAAAAAAAGACTATAGATAGAGTTTGATGGTCAAAATAACAGACCATCTTCAATCATCAATATATATAAAACTCTTCCGTTACTGACTGACTGACTGACTGACAGACAACGCAGAGCCGAAACTACTGGGCGTAGCGTGCTGAAATTTTGCATGTAGGTTCCTTAGGGAGTGTAGGTGAGCACTAAGAAGGGATTTCCCGAAATTCCCACGGGAACGGGAACAAACAGGAATTTTGTGTTTATGAGAAATCTGCGCGGGTGAAACCGCGGGGCAGCCTCTAGTACATGGTATAAAATAAAGTTGCTTCCCGCATCTGTCCAAGAGGAAGGTTTATAATGTATAATACACGCATTACATTGTAATAGGTTAGGCGGTACGAAGTTCGCCGAGTCAACTAGTTTATATTTAAAAATCAATCGTGGTTTGTTTATCTCGCTTAAACTTAAGAACGACTTAGAACGTTTAGCTGATTTGAGTTTTAAAATGTTTGTCGTAGTTCACATAAGGTTCAAAAGGTCAGAAAATATAGAAAAAATGGAGGGGTTGAAAGAAAAATAAAAATGTAATTTTCCCATATAAACTGTTTTATGTATTTTCCTGTCTAAGATTTAACGTTGTTGTTATTTAATTTGCCCATTCCTGGCCGAGAAAGTAACATGATCCATACATAAGAATCTTCAGTAGGTATAGATAATAATAATCGTGAAAATTAATATTTTATGTTGGTTATTTTAATAAAAATTACCTTTGTAGTGGTGGCGTCTTATTTATTTTATTTATTAGACAAACAGTACATAGAACATTCTTGGATATTTAACTTTTTTTGCAGCATAGAAAGACGTTCATTTCCTTTTACCTATTCTTGCATTTTTTATAAATAGAATAAAAAGTTACTTTCCGAGCTTAACTTTAATCTTACTGGGTTGTTTTTTTAACACAACTGGCAAGCAGTTATTTATATAATTTTATAATAAAATAAATAACATTGATATTTAGAACTCTGTTAAATCCACCTCTAATTTTTTTAAAGAAAGTAACTTTTTATTAATTTTTAGGTTCATCATTTTCAAATAAATTGAAGTTCAATATATTATTTTTATAAAAATGTGCAAAAACCTTTTTCGAGGTGTTGAATTTCGAGCAACGATAAAGGATCGCGTATGTCAGGTCGGGCTTGCATATTGCATAATAAGTTATTATTACTATAGTTTATAGTACCTTACACCTAAATTTGTTCTTGTTTGAGAGATATTCCCTAAAAGTTGTTTTTCATACGAAACCCTTATGCAACCAAACATTGCCTACCTACGTCCATACCTATTGTAGTTTCATTGTGTAAAGTAGGTAGCGAAAAAACTAATTACTATATAGGTGTACGATAGAGTAATAGAAGCACTACGTTTTTATTTTTCCTGATAGGTACATACACACTGTGACGTGTGGGTAATCCTACTAAGGTCAATGACCCCTACATATCAAATCGTAAAATAAATAAAAATAATGAAAAGTTTATTGCTTTGCATTTAAAAAAGAAAGATATAGAAAACAACCCAATATATAAAAATATATTTTTAAGAGCTGTACTATGTAGATATCGTTTTTAAAATGAGTGACAATAAGTGCTTTCTTTTTCCCCTCAGAATATAAATTTGTAGGGATACTTATTTGATATTAAAAAATCACAGAAACTTACGTCTACTATTGCTCAAATTTATTAATATAATAATAATAAAATGTACTTACTTTTTCCAAACTAAAAAAGAATTCTCATTCACTGCGCAAACCTCGCGCAAACAATAATAAATAGTCTTGTAATAGCGCGCCAAAGCACGACTGACGTACGCTCCGCCTCAAGACCGGAGGCGTACTGGCGCCCGTTTCTGCTTATCGAATCGGCCGCTCGGCCGTTGTATCCCTCCATACAATTTAGTATGGAGAATTTCCGCCGAAATTTTAGTAAAGTTTTAGCAATTAAAACTAGATGAAAATGGACATGTATATTTTTTTAATTACAATATAAAAGTTGAACAGACTTTCTAGTTTATGATACAATTTTTGTTTTGCTTCAACTTACTTTTAAACTAGTAAACAATCGTTAACAGCAAAAGCTGTTTTTGCAGTTTTTGATGAACTTTACGATTTTTTTATAAGAAAACCCTTTAGTTTTTTTTATTTGAAAACCTACTATATTGTAGTTCAGTCTTTTGAGAAGCTACGAAAAAAAAAATAGCTTTCTGTATTATTTTTAAGTGTTATTAAAGTCGTATATACGAACACTCCTCTCGCCGTTTTCCCAATTTTAGCCCCTTAAACATGATACTAATAAATATATTTAGGTTCTATTTACTTGAAAGTAAAGATGAGAGAAATTGTCGATAATTACTGAGTGAAAATAAAGACGCCTCCTTTGTCATATTGATAAAAAAGGCAGTTCTCAGTGTATGTATGTGTCAGTTTATTGAGCCGTGTGCCTTTAAAAAGAAAAAAGTATCATATTGTCACTCGTTAGCATTAATTGCGAGACTCATAATGTCATACCTACGTAATTACATTTATTTTTATCACAAACAGTAAATTAATGCAAGTAATTCTTTTATATTAATTATTAGCAACGAGTTTTCAGATGCAAGTTCCATATCTCCTTTTCAAAGATTCAGCTATCTTCTAACATAATAATGACAGGTATAAAGATAAACATACAACCAGTACTTAGGGACACGTAAAAAGTATCGATACTTTGCGGTATCGAGTACATTTCCATTCCTATCCTTACTTTGTACTCAATACTGTGCTTACGATACTTTTAATCAATGAGTACATACATTTTGGCAGGTATGGCATCATATCGAATGAACTGAAATGAATTCCCATATAAAACTAGCGACAATAAAGGTTCTGCAAACGATCAAATTTGTTTGACAAACACGTTTTCATATAATATTGTTTGACAAACTTCAAACACATCTTTTTTATATTACCCCACGATTAATTTTTTTGACATACGTAAAATTTTCCAAAAAAAAAATAAGTTAAACGGACACTTACACGGCTTCCGGCTATTTTTCATCGTTAAAGGAAAGCCAACTTGTTTTATTTTTTGAAGAACTTTCTTTTATTGTATTAAACTTGTGTGCCTAGCCTAAGTAAGAACTGCCCCTAAGAAAAGTGCTTCGGGGTATCGATACTTTTGTTTCTTGTTTTTTTTTTTAACAACTTTTCCAATTATTGTATTAAATTTGTGTGCCTACCAAACGTAAGAAAAGTAAGTACTATAGGACCTCAGAGAAGTACACGATAGATACATTGAAGAATTGATACTTTTGTTTTGATACTACTCATTATGAGTACAGTATCGATACTTTCTATTCTTTACCATATATTATATGAAATAGTTTTAGGTTTTGTAACAGTTTTTTTAGCGTATTTATTGCTAGTGCTACCTGCACATAACACAAATAAATTTCGTGGATAATTTAATGAGTGGCTTTCAATTTGACATATAAAAAAAATAAGTTTTATTACACCGCTATGGTATGGCGCTTTGCAAAAGTCAACAGGTCAAGTTGAAATGAATCATTAAAAGAAAAAAAGAAAATTGAAACTCGTCACGCGTCAGTCAGATAGTTATTTTTGTTTTAAACTTTTTAAGTTAATTTGAACTGATTTTAATTACTATCCTATGTCTTTTACTTTAGACAACGCAATCTACGGGCGTATTATGAGACTTATTTTTGCTTTTTAATGACACAATGAAAACCCCTCATTAATTCATATTTGTTTTTTACAGAAATCAGAATCTTCCATCCCCCCGCTGATAAGAATTTATCACACCTTTATGAGGCATACTGCAGTTTATAATGTAAAACTGGAGTAGACGAGTGGAGTCGTCATGTCATTACGATAAATTTGAAATCTTTTGTAATTTAGGGGATATTGTTATTATATTTTATTGTAGTTAAAATTTTAAATTAATAAAATATTTACGTGTGAGTATTTACTTAAATGAAATATATTTACCTATGTTGAGAAATTCAGTCCTTTAACAAATAAAAAAAAAACCTAAAAGCTGAATATATTAAAATCACTCTCAAAGCCTAAAAATCAAGTAAAATCGACAATTTTTTATTTGTGGCAATAATTGTTTTCTATCTTATACCAGTTGTAATTAATTAAAAATATACAAAAAAAAATATAATATTGAAATGCGACTTTAATTTTTACCTTTAATGTAATCAAAAAGTCATAACCAACTTTTTGTATTTTTGCAGTGTTGAACTCTGACCGACGATCTTTTTTAACCGACTTCATTAGTTAAAATAAACATACTTTACCTTTTATTCAGTAAATAATAAGTAGGTAAGATATTTAGTTAGATAGTTAAAGTTCTAAACATTTTTTTTAATGTTTCTAATAAAGTATGTTTAAGTACTCAACAATAAACAATTTGTACTAAAATAAAACCTATTAGGCAGTAAAAAAATTATATAACATCGATAAATCATATTATTTCGTAATCACAATTCAATAAACCCATAAATCATAGTAACGATACACCCAAGTTAATTCGCGCGAAAAATCAGATTTAAATATTGCGCCAAGAAATGTTCGCAACTCGGCCGCGTAACATTTAGCGCTAGGGTCGCGCGAAATCGGCGTTCAAATAAAAGAGGCCTCAGCCTTAATGCAGTACCTACACAGCGCCTGTTTCAATAAAAATCATAACTAACCATGTTCGACCACTATGTGTTAAATTTAAATATATAAGTTAAGTTATATTTAAGTCTCGACGAAGCTGTTTTCTTAATAGCGGTTATTTCACAATTTTTCGGAGCGGTCGCATCGCGGCGCCTGTAAACTGATTATGTTTTGGTTGAGTATTTAATGTTCCCTATACTTATAATAGGTACGGTATTTTATTTTTACTAAATTAAATTTTATTTTTATATGAAGTTGATCGAGTTGAACAAATATCATAAAAAGAACGGCTGCAGTGCCGCCTAATGTATATGTAAAAAGTTCGCTGTCGGTTTCTCTCAGCTCGCGAGCTTCCTCAACATTGTGTTTGTGGGAGAGTCTTGTTCTTGAACTTAGCTGCTTGCATCTTGCAACTAATGATAAAAAAGCAATAACTTGCAATTTATGAATACGTAGGATTGCGGAATAAATTGTTATGTTACATAATTATATTACATTGTTTTTCTAATTCTGCGTCCAAATTTCTTTTTAATTCATTTTATTTTTATTTACTTATCAGTCCATACATAACACATACATACATACGATATAAACTATGTTAAATTATGACCATTATTTTATTTTGTTAATCACAAAAAAAAAGATTTTTTTGTGTTTGTTTTTTATACTTATACGCAAAATCGTCTCTTCGTTTTATACGTAATTTTTTTAAAGGAGCTTGTAATTCTATAATCTTGTAATAATTATTACAGGTATTATTACGGCCTTACCCACCTATGACCTAAGACTTATGTGTAAAATCTTAAAACAGCGCGTTTATTAGTAGGGATACTTGAAGACAAAGGAATGGAAGGTAGATAACCCGAACTACCCAGTTATGACAAGAGTTACGCGGCCCGTCGTCATCGCGTCGTCGAGATCCTGCCGATACCTTTGCTTGCTGTGTCTTGCCTTGCGCTATAATGCATAATAAGTTAAGTACTTATCGTAGACTTTTCATTATTTTGAACAAAAGTAACAAAAATCGAATATATTATTAAACTAACTTTAACCGAGATTCTAAATTGTCCGTTTACTGATAAAGCATCTATGGGCTCTCTACCTGTTCGTCTCGGCGGTTTGGGAGTTAGGAAAATTTCAGATATAGCGCTCCCGGCGTTTCTATCCTGTGTCTCGAGTACGCACGTCCTCCACGGTAAATTAATTAACTCGTAACCAAATAAAGTTTTCTATTTCTATTTCGTCACTCGGTGACGTTGAGGCGTCGTACTCAGGCAAGGCAAGGACCGCCTGGAGCGCAGCTTGCCCGAGCGCAGATTTTCCATTAAACCCAAACTCCCAGAAGCAGTGGGACGAGCCCATCTGCAAGATAATACAAAACAAGCTTGTACATTCGGCCGGCGATCCTGCAGAACGGGCTCGCCTACATGCAGCATTTGACCCGGTGTCAGGTTACTGGTTGCAGGCGCTACCATCGGCTAACCTGGGAACCATCTTATACAGGACCACACTTTCCCAGGGGGTGTGCCAGAGACTGGGAGTCAGGACGTTTGCTCCTCATCGCTACCACTGTGCAGATATATTCGATCACCTCGGCCACCACGGCCTCTCCTGTATGCGCAGCGCTGGTCGCATGGCTCGCCACGCCAGTCTAAATGACATTATCCGTCGGGCCCTTACCACTGTCAACGTGCCGGCCGTTCTCGAACCTAATGGTCTGGCACGAGACGACGGAAAGAGGCCCGACGGTATGACTACCGTCCCCTGGACATTTGGCAGGCCGCTGGTGTGGGACGCCACGTGTGTTGACACCATGGCGGCTTGCCACGTGCAAAGAACATCAGGTGAGGCTGGCGCGGCAGCCGCAGCTGCCGAAGACCTCACACGGCGCAAATTTATACGCGGCAATTAGTCAGCAGTATGAGTTTGTGCCGTTTTGGGGTCAAAACTTTAGGGCCTTGGGGGCCAGGGGCGTGTCGACTATTCAAGGAATTATCGACGCGTCTGATCGACCATTCCGGTGACCGGCGGGCTGGCTCGTACCTTGGCCAGAGAATAAGTCTGGCCATTCAGAGGGGTAACGCAGCCAGCCTGCTAGGCACCGTACCTTCCGGTGGCAGCGATTTTGAGGCCATTTATTATTTATTTAGTTTATTTAAGTTAATAAGTTTAAAAATATCTTGTGTGGTTAATAAATATGTTATAAGAAAAAAAAAAACAAAAATAAGTATTCGGCTGTCACTGTTTCAGAGTTATGGGTACAAAGTATACTTAGACAGATGTAGATGTAGAACTTCGACATTTCATTAAGGAACACATTGTAGAAAAAAACAAAATGTAACTCATTCTAAAATTTTTCCTAAATAATCTAATTTTAGATTCCAAAATAACATAATCTAATTTTAGATTAATAAATAACATACTTTCCTAGGTTTATAAAAAAAATAAACAATTAAGTATCCGGAAAGCCTTATGCAGTATTCATCATTTTTAGTTTTGCTTCGCCGAGTTCCAGAGACCTGAGATATGATCTTAATTTAACTTCCCTACATATTCTTTATGCTGCCGTAAAGTCTCACTCAAGGTCCGAACATAATGGCACCATCATACATTGTTACTCTTATCTCTTACACACGGATCTCATATTATATTATTATTAGTAAATACCAAGACCTGTTGGAACCTCATTAATATAATTAAATTATCAATCAAAGAAACACGTTAAATCCAAATTAAGGCTATAAAAAACATTAGTAGTAGTAGTAATAACAAAATTTTTAGCATAAAATCTGTGCTGCTGTGCTAGTTTTATAGAAATATTTCCAAAGACGTAAGTAAAGTACCATAATATAATATACCAAGCCGAGGTATTTCTGTGTCAGATCAGAGCCGAGCGCGCTCCAGGGCCGGCCGAGCTCTAGCGGCAAGCAGCCCATGCACTGCAATAAAAATATTTTGTCATCTGGTCGATAAAATTGCATAATTTAATTATTGTGGAAAGTGGCGCCAGCCACATTTAAATATTGGTAGGTAAAAATGTCTCTCTGTAAAACTTAAGTTATTCATTAAACTATTTATTTATTTACCGTGCTTGCCTGAATGATGCAAAACCAGTCAATTTGATATTCTATTTTTGGGTTATAGGCATTGAATAATTACCAAGCTCTGAGTAACATCAAAATAATATGCTTTAGTATTATGGCTGACCATAAATTTCCCAACGTAATGTAACATATAAAATACAGGATTACAGGTCCTAGCTTAAAGAGCGATGCGCCGAGGCTTGCGCAAAGACCCATCACATTGCGCAAGCGCGCGGCGCGGCGGTCACTGATCGCCACACGGAAACCAACGCCAGCCAGGACCAGGATACATTGTGGCTTTTATTTTATTTATTCCTCATCGTACTAACATGGAAAGTACATCACACTCTTGATTTTCAGGAAGTCAGAAGCTAATTTCGGGAGAAAAAGATTCCCCTGTCACGATTTATACTTAGCGCTTAACGGATACTTAATAAAAACATTTTTTTAAACTGAAAATTCTGATGTAAATTTTCAACAATTGAAATCAGTTGTTTATCCAGATTTTCTTATTAAATAGATCGACTTTAGTAATGTACCTAATTAGAGGAACCAGGTAGGGGCGCAGGAGCAGGTTACCAAATGTCAACTTTCAACAGAACGCTAATTAATATTATTTCTAAGAAGCCGCCTGCAAGTTGGAACCGTGTGCGCTTGAAACTGACTTTCTCGGAAATAAGCTCGATATGACATTTGACATTTCGTAGAGAAGAGAAGAATCGCTTCCGGCGCGATTACTCTCAATAGCCCCCCCCTCTCTCGACAAAACAAGGCAGAGCTGAGGAGACCACAGAACAAGGAAGATGCTCTTGTATTCTCTTGTTCTGTGGAGGAGACAATGTTCAACAACTGTTCTTAGAAAAATTAAGAGGAACGCTTTCTAAAGATCTTTATGTACCTGTGTTGTACAAATAAATTATTATTATTATTATAAATTTCAAATCGATATGACATATTGAAGGTAGTTAGATCCCTTCATCCACTATTTAAGAGCTGCTCATCTTGAAACGATAGATCAGGTCATGGTTACCCTAACATATACTTTTAATATCATTAAAGTAACACTGTACCAAATTTTTAACCGATTGAACAAATGGAAGGTAGTTAGATCCTCGCATCCATTATTTAAGAGCTGATCATCTTCAAACGGCTGATCAGGTCATGGTTTTACACATAATATATACTTTCAATTTGTACCATGTTACATCTATGGTAACATGGTACCAAATTTCAACTCGATCGGACATTAGGAAGCTAGTTAGAACCCCTCATCACCTAGAAAAGAGCTGATGAACCTCCAACCGCTGATCAGATCAGATGGCTATAAACACTCGGGCTGAAATTATCTATCATACAAAAAAAAAAACAAGCGAAAATCGGTTCAGCCGTTTTGGCTCTACGATGCCACAGACAGATACACAGACAGATATACATATAGATACACACGTTAAAATTATAACAGCCCCTCTCTGAATTTTCGTTCGGGAGTTATAAACTTTCAGACTGATACACGCTCTGTTATATTATAATTGTTATAAATTATCTGCACGAATGTCATCAGTGTGACTCCGCCTTACATCTGTCTTATAAGGTGATTACTGACAAAATATTATTATAATATATCGAATCTCGATTGAAAGAAATGATGAGGACTGAAGGTGGTATTTGGTTTTATGTGAATTATATTATAGGATGAATATTCAGAACGGCGATATTCAGCTGACTCCTCTTCAAATTTAGTTTTTTTGAAATATCAGTTAACTTTTATGAAAGTATGCCTCATTAGCTTTAATATTTTCGATTGGGCACCATTTTTGGACCAGGTCTTCCTATGAATAATTGAGTTTTCAAGTTTTTGATCCAGAGCAATCAGAAAAGTGCTTCCAGAGTAATCACAACGATAAATTTATTTGAGTTTTAGTAGTTTAATCTTCCAAAAAAAGCTGTTTTTCATACATGAACTAGTTCTAGTAGTTTTTTAATGAAAATACTGAAAGGAGACTTAGTCTTAGACCTATTACTTAGACTTAGACTTAGACCTATTACAATTGTACCAAACATTTCTAAATTAATAGAGTCAATAGTGTCAGCCTCTCTTATGCAACATCTAGAAAGGAATGAATTACTAACACGGCATCAGTATGCGTATAGGAAAGATAGATCAACAACCACTGCCGCACACCATGTGGTGGACTCTATAATATCTAACATAGATAGTAAATATAAAACGGCAGGTTTATTTTGCGACCTCACAAAAGCATTTGATGTTGTCCAGCACGATCTTCTCCTTAAAAAGCTACGGGCATATGGCGTAAAAAGTAAGGCATCCCAACTTATAGAATCATTCCTTTGCAATCGCAAACAGACAGTAGAAGTCGTCACTGACGGGCGAAGGTTAAGGTCAAATACTGGAAATGTTACAATAGGAATTCCACAAGGGTCCTCTCTTGGAAATACCCTATTTCTGGTCTTTGTCAATGACATTGAACAGGCCGTTACTGATGGAACAGTTGCTTTGTTTGCAGATGACACAACGGTTATAATGAGTGCTCCTTCGTACGAAGAATTAAATGATAAGATCAATAAAACATTTACACAACTGGATAAATGGTATTCAACAAATGGGTTAATCCTTAATCCTTCAAAATCTAATCTTATTATCTTTAGCCCTAGAGTTACACGACCACCGCCACCATGCCTGATTAGCCCTGTCCCTCTAGCCCAAACGTGCAAGTTCCTAGGTCTCACACTGGACTCTAATTTAAATTGGAAACAACATGTTGATATACTGTGCGATAAATTAGGAAGTGCCGCATATGCGCTGCGAAAATTAAAACCGCTCGTTTCCAGTTCAGTGCTTAGGCAAGCTTACTTTGCGCACTTTCATTCCATATTGTCTTACGGTGTCATATTATGGGGTAATTCGACAGACTCAAATCGTGCATTTATAATGCAAAAACGCGCCATTAGAACTTTAGAGGGTATACCTAGTCGCGAATCATGTAGATCGCTTTTTAAAAAGTATCGAGTAATGACCCTTTACTCAGTATATCTTTACGAGATCATTACTTATGTCAGAAAAAATATAGGTACATTCCGACGACGTGAGTGCGGCGGGCGGGCGCTGCGGGGAGCGGGGAGCCTGGCCGCAGTGCCTCGTCGCACGGTGTTTGCTACGCACAACCCGCGCGTCATCGGGCCACACTATTATGAGCATCTGCCTACTGAGCTGAAGGAGGAAATCAATGACGAAGCGTTTTGTCGCCGACTGAAAAAACTTTTGTTGGAACATGAATATTATTGTATAGATGACTTTTTAAACTATAAATTTGTTTGACATTGGATATTAATTGTGTAATTTGAGTATTCGACAGTTACAATATGTAATTCAAGTAAATTGAAATTATTATTTAGTATTTGACATTTTATATACAATTATACATTTAAAAATTTTGACATTGTTTACATAGTACTTAAATAATTAAGTAACTACTTATTATTTTTTATATAATTTTTGTACAATATTTTGACGATCACATTATACTTTGACATTTTATTATACAACTTTGTATGTAATATGAATATGATAGTGTGAAATAAATGAATCTAATCTAATCTAATCTAATCTAGTAAGACCAAGTTGCGATATTCTAAAGATGTTATTGTATTCTCACTCAATTTCTCATCATATTTTAAATTGGCATCTGCTTAAAAGTGGTCCATACCAACTGGTATTGTGTCCTGCTCTTGCTCATATTTCTTTGAAATTGCAACCACTTTTTGTGGACCATCAATAGCGCAGTGCCAGCAATCAGTTAGGGATTCATTGACACGAACACGCAGGTTAGGTGAGAATTGCCAAAAAAAATCACCGGACAAGTATTCAAATGCAAGATACAAATTTTGGAGTCCTATTAGAACTGTGAAGACTTAGATAATTTATTCCACACAGCTTTTGAGGCCATGCTGCCTACTGGAATGGCATGTAATATAGTGGAATAGTAGAATGCCTAAGAGCAGGTTTGTGGTCAGTGCAGCGTCAATTTGTGTGACACATAACTATAATCATCACAATAATGTCGATAGACCGCAGGAGTTTTGGAGTTTTCAATTCAAAATCTCCCGTAATAATCTAATCCTATTTGGTAATCCTCATGTAATTCAGTGTGCGTTGTAGCTGGTCTTCAGATTGGCGAAGCTGATATAAATGCTCTAGCTTAAGTTTGGCTGGCTAGGCTGGTCAGTGGTTGTCATTTGCAGTATAATGCTCCTGCCAAGAGCTTTACAAAAAAAGCCTTTGATTTGTATTTGATTAAGGACAAGTCAGTGCTGCAGTATCTCTAGCGAGGCCAAGTGGACTATAGTAGCTACACTTCGCTAGTGTTAATGTTTTTATAAATGTAATTTCGGCTTTAGACAAAGACCTCAAAGGATATGAGACTGCAGCAGTTAGTCAGACTGGTAAATGTCATAACGCCAAAATTGTTCATCGCTGTACTCGAGGATGTCTTCAAGGCTCCGGACTGGAAATAACTAGGCTATAGGCATCAACATAAACGGTGAATACATCAATCAGACTCGATGTGATATCGATATCATAGTTATGGATCCAGACCGCGCAGGATCTCACTACAATGCTGGATGACTTTAGTTGGATTCTTAACATGGACAAAACAAAAATTATTTTAAACGCCCATTTCAAATGCTACTGTTAATATCGGAGTCTGTACGTACGCTCGAAGAGTAGTCGATGAATACGTAGCCAAACTATCCAAACAGCTTGGTCCAATAGGAAGAGGGCGATGGGCAAGCTTTGCTACATATTTTCCTCCATATTACCATAAGCAAACCCATTATCGTTCGCCATATCAGGCTCAAGACAAGGTCTACGATCAACGTGTTTTACCTGTGATGACTTATTACCGGACCGAGACATCACAACGGCCTAATCAAAAAGCTCACTACGGCCTAATCAAAAAGCTTACCAGTCACTCTAAAGGGCTATGCTTGAAATTTTTCAGCATAATCCAATCAGAAAACTCCCACGTAGCCAAAATAAATTGCATAACTGTATCGTTATGGGCAAGTAAAAGTTCTCGATTGGCGCCCGACCGCGCAATCCAAGATGTGATTAGGCCTATTTTGACTAAAATAATAATTATGATGATAACAATAGGTTTGACATCTGATTTTCAGGTTAAAAGTGCTAAAATGCTGAAAATTGCTGATTCCTATGGTAAAAAAACCAGAGATATCAGACCATAGGAATCATTAAAAAATTATAAAGTGATCCGTCCAGCCTTAACGGGGTAGAATAGAATTTAATGAGGAACACCCAACTATACATGACATACAATATAATCTTTAGACATGACATAGCTATTTTATAACATAAGATAAACATTGCAGAGTAATCAGAGTGACCACTGAACCACGATCAGAGCAATCAGATATTTGGCATCATAACTACTAAATGGAGCACCTTAGCTAGCAATCACCTTATACACACTATAAAGCATAGCTTACGACAGCCCATCCACAAAACGGCTGAGTTCTACATAGCTTAGTTTAACCATGAAAGTGATTGCTGCACGCGCCAGAGAAATCACACGGTACACGCGGACAAATCTCAAGCCTCGATTTATTTCAAAACCAGCTTCAGTAATCAATCAGGGACAATTTATTTGTAACTAGAGGCTGCCCCGCGGTTTTTCCCGCGCAGATTTCTCATAAACACAAAATTCCCGTTTTTTCCGGTTCCCGTGGGAATTTCGGGAAATGCCTTCTTAGTGCTCACATACACTCTCCAAGGAACCCACGTGCCAATTTTCAGCTTTCTACGCCCAGTATTTTAGTCAGTCAGTCAGTCAGTCAGTCAGTCAGTCAGTCAGTCAGTCAGTCAGTCAGTCAGTCAGTCAGTCAGTCAGTCAGTCAGTCAGTCAGTCAGTCAGTCAGTCAGTCAGTCAGTCAGTCAGTCAGTCAGTCAGTCAGTCAGTCAGTCAGTCAGTCAGTCAGTCAGTCAGTCAGTCAGTCAGTCAGTCAGTCAGTCAGTCAGTCAGTCAGTCAGTCAGTCAGTCAGTCAGTCAGTCAGTCAGTCAGTCAGTCAGTCAGTCAGTCAGTCAGTCAGTCAGTCAGTCAGTCAGTCAGTCAGTCAGTCAGTCAGTCAGTCAGTCAGTCAGTCAGTCAGTCAGTCAGTCAGTCAGTCAGTCAGTCAGTCAGTCAGTCAGTCAGTCAGTCAGTCAGTCAGTCAGTCAGTCAGTCAGTCAGTCAGTCAGTCAGTCAGTCAGTCAGTCAGTCAGTCAGTCAGTCAGTCAGTCAGTCAGTCAGTCAGTCAGTCAGTCAGTCAGTCAGTCAGTCAGTCAGTCAGTCAGTCAGTCAGTCAGTCAGTCAGTCAGTCAGTCAGTCAGTCAGTCAGTCAGTCAGTCAGTCAGTCAGTCAGTCAGTCAGTCAGTCAGTCAGTCAGTCAGTCAGTCAGTCAGTCAGTCAGTCAGTCAGTCAGTCAGTCAGTCAGTCAGTCAGTCAGTCAGTCAGTCAGTCAGTCAGTCAGTCAGTCAGTCAGTCAGTCAGTCAGTCAGTCAGTCAGTCAGTCAGTCAGTCAGTCAGTCAGTCAGTCAGTCAGTCAGTCAGTCAGTCAGTCAGTCAGTCAGTCAGTCAGTCAGTCAGTCAGTCAGTCAGTCAGTCAGTCAGTCAGTCAGTCAGTCAGTCAGTCAGTCAGTCAGTCAGTCAGTCAGTCAGTCAGTCAGTCAGTCAGTCAGTCAGTCAGTCAGTCAGTAACGGAAGAGTTTTATATATATTGATAAACAACTATCTGAATATGCTTAACTGATCTTGAATTTTATATATGTTTGTTCAAAAAAAAGTTATGGAGTCATTTATAGTAAAAAATGGAGCCCGGACGCCCCACAGGAATCAGAATATTCCGGTTTTTTGGACTTTAGGTAAGATTTTGGCGTACTTAAACTATGTATTTTTTAATAAACTTTGCGGGCCCAAACAGAATGGAAGCTAAAGTTTGAATCTAAATCTTCAAATTAAAAGTTTTCTTTGGAAAGTCACAAAATAAAGCCCCGGACAGAAAAAAATCAGGCTCTGAATATTCACCCTATATTTTACTTCTTTCTAGCACTTTTCTTATAACAATAATACAGGTTGCTAAGCAACGTAGAAAAGGGCGTAGTCATCGATAAATATCTCAGATTAAGGACATAAATACAATTTACAATATAACTTTTCTACCTGTAGCTAGAGTGTCAAAGTCAATACAAAAGAGGACGCAAAGCAATATTAAAAAATCAGCCGTAATAGCCCCTCAGGAGTTACTTTCTGTATAAAAAAAAACTGATTGTATTAGTTTAGTTTGTAAAGTTAAAATTTCAGGCAATGAATATTTTGGTGTATTTTTTATGTTTTCTTTAGCAGCCTGCCAATCTGCTGTTAAACGCTTTATAGAGAAATTTCGGCAGACTCGTTCATTATTAAAGAGCAAACATAGACAAAGAGCGGTGTTGACATTAAACAGCAGCAGTGTTTGTGAACACTTATCGTCGCGGAGGTGTTAACTGGAAGTTCTACATAACTCTATATACCCATAAGAGAGGTACTGTAGCCATAAAAAAAAAACTTAAGTAATCTTCTGTCGTCTTCTTCTATTCTTTAATTATATAATAAACTAGAGGCTGCCCCACGGTCTCACCCGCGCAGATTTCTCATAAGCACAAAAATCCCGTTTTTTCCCGTTCCCGTGGGAATTTCGGGAAATCCCTTCTTAGTGCTCACTTACACTCCCCAAGGAACCCACGTGCTAAATTTCAGCTTTCTACGCCCAGTACTTTCGGCTCTGCGTTGTCTGTCAGTCATTCAGTCAGTAACGAAAGAGTTTTATATATATTGATATTACCTAATTCCCCTTGGTCACGTCAGTGATTTCTTTAATTCTTATTTTTTTTTTTTGTTATTGTTCAAGCAAGATATTTCTATTTGTATTGTCCACAGTATAAACCTTAAACAATATAGGTACCTATGCTAGTGCTGCGTACAAATTAAATCCTAGACCGGTAGCCTTTGTCAATATGTTGGCAGCAAACACTGATCTATTTGTTTAGTAAAGCCTTGACACCTTTCTTTAGTGCGAAATCTTTGGAAAAATATGAATACCTATAAAATAGCGTAAATATCATTTTTATACTTAAACTAGCTTTTGCCAGCAGCTTCACAGGCGCTTTTTCATTATAACCGTTAAATACTGGTTGATTTTCACTTTAATTGAATGAATAATGTCTAAAAGATTTGTTTGTACGGTGCGAAATAACAAAGTGTTTAAATAGAGCTTTTACACCTCGCCGCAAACCGCAATGATATTGATCAGTGCTGTGCTGTTGTGCTAGCCGTGCACATTTCACACTAACAAAATTATCTACAATGACTTGAAGGCAATACCATACTAGGTCCATGATTATTTGTAGCCTCTTTAATGATGTATGTATTTTGGTTTGTTTGCCTTTTTTTTTGCAAAAGTCAAACGTAAGATCGTGAATTACAGACCTTTCAGGAGCGTAGCTAAGCTACTAACTAGCTTCATGATCATGACAGCGTCTGAGATGCGAAAATTTGGTGACGTATTGATAGAAAAAATTGTGGTTTTTTAGAGTATTACGTTGCGTGAGTACCTATTGATTTCGAGAGAGTATTGCGTGTGTACTTAATAGCACGCACGCTACCCTAAAATAAAACGTTATGCCAGGGAATGTCCCGTGACCTGTAGAGAGAAGTATATGGGTTGACCACGCAACACTAGATCGATAATCGCTTGCATCATTGTTTACTATAAACAGAGTATTATAGTAAACGCCCACGGCGCGCTCGCACCCACCCAAGATCTATAATTATTTAAATTTCAAAAGGTTTAAAGGTCAATGTGTCCACTTTTGCTTAAACTATTCCGTATCACAAAGTAAATTACAAAAACTTAATAGAATTGTAAAAGATTTCAGACTGCAAACCCCAATCTTTTTTCAGTCTTTTAATTTTAGCTCAGTCCGTGGGGGATATTTATAAGCCATTGCCTGCAAAAGGATGGAGTAGAAACGGGTTTGACATATGTTGTTTAGTCGAAGTTATCTAATATAGAGGTACATTATTGTCATAGCTTTTGTAAATAGAAGCGTGAAGTTAATAATCTTCATCTTTCATAACAGAGTTTTTTTAAGCACCTTAATTTGATGTATAGGCTGGTAGGTATGGGGATCGAAAGCGTTAAAGAATGGTAATCGTTGTTACATGTCATTATTGGTACCTATCATATTCGAAAAACGCTTAAAATCGTAAATGTAAAGTAAAACATAGAAAAACAGTTTTTTGGCTAATACTCTACAGTCTAGAGGACCATACATAATACAGGAACCTCAAACAATTCGGTTAATTTCGGTACAGACAGACAGATATGTCTGTTCTGTATATACACCAATTTTTATGCATTACCATAAAAAGTGTTTTAGGTTTTATGCACGCGTTATGAAACCTATTATCAAACTAATAAAAGCGTGTAAAACAAAGCAATAAAAAAAAACTAAAATCATAATTTCGCACCACACCGTGACGTTGCACCTTATAATCCAATAAAAAAAAATAACAATAAAAATAACTCAATATACACAACTTAGGGTAAAACGTCCTATTACCGCGGTAGTCAAAATCACGTCCTATTACGGCTCTATTTTATCTTTTACAATTTATGATTCGTTGTGACTGTGTATGGTAAAGGTGACTACATAGTGTCCAAGGGAAACTAACACGTTACTTATTACCCAGCACTCGTGCGTTTAAAATCGTTTAAAATGACTTAAATTAATTATTTTGTGTAACGTCAGCTAAGCGAGAAGCTGTTTCATACAAACGCAGACTGACTCGCGGTAGAACATTGAACTTTCAGACTTCGTTTTTAGTTCAAACAAACACTTTAAGATTATGTTACTATATTCGAATACTTTTTACATTCAAGTAGTCTTAGTTAATCAAGTTGATTTCTGTTTAAAATCAAATAAAACAAGTAAATATGAGTAAATAAAAGTCCGCCGTGTTAGGAAGGCTATTTGAGGGTACATCCTATTACGGAGGGTACCATCGGTAATAGGAAAAACGCAGTGTCGTTAATTTATAAATTTAGTGGTATAATAAATATAATTTATGAACATTTCGTTATTTAAGTGTAATTTTCATTAGTTCTCAAGTATAAAATCAATTTTGGAGGAACATGTTTTTTAACTAGAATCCTTGTTTTTTACGCTTAAAGTTGACAGTAAAATTTAAGTTTGTAAGAATACTGTGAAACCTTACGTATGAGTTTTTATGAAGATAAATCGTCTAATACAACGATTACTAACGATTTGAGAGTTTTATGGTAAAGACAGAGTGCTCTTATTTGTAAGTAATAACTTACATTACCGAAATATCTTAACATTATATTTCAGAATTAGGATAGAAAAACTCATTAGATATTTTAGTACCTACCGTATTAGGCTGTAAGAAATCCTAACACGGTGTATGGAAATTACAGAGCTAATAATTTAACCGTATTATACATAAAGATACCGTACATGTTAAAAAGCTTTACTGCAGGTCTACTTATTTGGTTTGTTGTATGGTAAATACGTGACATTCTGTCTAAAGTGACATACTTCAAATAACTAAAATGCACTTCAACTTTTTATGAATAACAGTGTAAGTAAATAATAAAAAAAAAAAACACAAAAATGTATACTAAGTTTAGGTTTATCGTATTTTCCCATCAATATAATAATTTACTACTAGATTTTACCACAACTTTGACACACCATAAAAAACTGATTAATGATTCGTTGGTTGTATTATTTTATTATTGTATTTTGGTTTACTGTTTTGTTGTTGTTTTTTTTGTGTTCCATTTTATTGCATGTTTGTGTCAACGTTGTTGTAAAAAAATGTATCTTTCTTTTTTTAACTTTCTCCGCTTTGGTAGAAATCCATTTTACATATTTTTTTACCGTTTAACTAAATCTTCACTGACTGCACCCCGCTGCTTCGCCAGTAAAATTTTCCTTCAAATATGTTTTATTTGTTAGGTTTTATTAAAATCTATTTCGTAGTTTTTACGTAAAAGAGTTACAGACATCCTTTATTACAAAATTTGTCGTTTATAATATTAGTAGGATTATTAAAACCCTCGTCCGGGCCTTTATCGAATTAAAGTTTGAGAAAAACGAACAGCAATTGTTTTATAACGAGGTTAAGGAGGTTATCAATTCAACTGTATGTATGTTTGTCCGCGATATTTTCGATTTTTCACAAAAGTATTTTTTAAATTCAGAAGAAGGGTTTAAAGTTTAAGTACCTATTTTTCACCGATTTTAGAAAAGAGGAAGTTCTCAGTTTAGGTTTGTATCAGTTTATTGATTAAGGTTTCGGGTACACGTCCCGGGACCTTATTATATGTCTTATCCATCCGTCCGTCTGTCTGTCTGCCAAAGGTACTAATTTCCGAAAAGGCTCGATTAATTTTAATGGAAAAAATTTACGATATTTTATTTTTCGTCCAAAGAATACTTACAAATATTAAAAACTTCAAAAAATTATGGAAATTTAAAGAAAAATGCAAACATTGTGCCAAAATCTTCCTTTTTTGAATAAAAGTCGAGCCTCTACTGAGATATTGACCTGGTCAACAGACATTAAATAATGATCATTTGTAACTTCAATGTAGATTAATAATAAATATTAAAAATTGTGTTAATAAGCTAGCCAAATTCGCACAAATTACGCTTTTATGGGTATAACCTGTGCACATAAAAAAACGATCTCAAAATGGCGGCCGTTGTATGGGCTGTCTCTCTTCTCAACTCTTCGCTCATACAAATATACGCAAGATAGCATTCGTTCGGCCACCATTTTCAAATCGTTTCTTTATCAGCGCGGCTTATAAAAAGAAAATCGTCCCCATATTTAATTCAATCCGTTCCGTTGTGCAGAGAAATGGAAGAACGTTACGATGCCGTAGATTCATTGATTGATTGTTGTTTTGTTATTCGCCCGTTCAGGTCAGGCAAAGGAACATAGTAGCCCATACAGCCAAATAATCATTATTCGTGTTTCCTATACTAATTATATTACTAGAAACTTCTTAGCGCGAGGCCGTTTATTAAATAGTTATTACACAAAATATTATCAAAATATCCCCATACTAGGAAGAACCTGTATTTATGTACAGTGCCAGTAACAATTACAGCCATTGCATACCATTTTCTGATTGCACGAAACTATGAGCAAAATGTTTCATCGTGCGTGTGTTGTCATTCCATACTCCGTAATAGGCTGTGCTTACCGCCGTAATGGGCTTCAAACTTTTTTTTGGCGCCGTAATAGGAATTCCGAATTGTCAGAAACAATATTTATTTAAAATTTATTATCACTCTAAAATAAATAAAACGACAACTGAAATAGAAAATATAATTATCATGAGTGTCAAAAAAAAATTCAAATATCTGCTAACATATTTAGAAATGCTTAATTTCTTACCCTACTTTAAAATGTCGTCAAAACGCGCCGTAATAGGGCATGTTACCCTATATTTAATTTACATAATTTAACATTAATCGAACATTAAATAAGTAGGTACACGCACAGGCTCGTTGCGAATCTTTTTTCCTTTCACTTATTCAATTCGGTCACGCCACGCTTCATGTTGTGTTGTGTGAGTGTGACCTTACAATATTATGTTTTTGGCTGTTTGTGATTGCAATGTACGTAACACCGTGTAACACTGACTTGTTTCCGTAGCTTGCCCTGATTCGCATGCTCTTCAGTTTATATTCACAAGTTTGAATAACTTCTTATTTAGATCTTGAAATAGGTAGGTAGGCTCTTACGTACCTGCTTTAAGTTCTCGACGGCTTTCTGGTCACTCCGACCAACCAGAGTTTAAAACAGTTTCCTTCGAACTTCTTCAAGTGAACAGTACTTAAGCCCACATCAGATTTGCCGAACTTTTTTATTTTCCTAAAAATTATTACTATTAAAATATTGCGAAACATTAAACATTACTTAGTTTAAAATATACTTATTAAAACTACTAAGTTAGGTAATTCCATATAGGTACTTAATAGTTATTATGTTTTGCCATAAAAATTCAAACTACTTGATTCAATAACTGGGTATTTCTTGTGCTATCCTAATTCGCTTTAAGTTATATTTCTTTAGAAGTTGCCTCACTCGCCGAGTCGCCGGTCGCGGTCGCCGCTCCATGCACGGCATGTTGTGCCGCAGCAACACACAAATACGGCGCAACTTCGAACGATAACTTCACCTTCACTGAACTTTGACCGAAACGATACCACATCTTAAACCAAAGACAGGGTATCGCACCCATTGTCAGCGAAAAAGAGTTGTTTTGTTAGCTTGACTTTAATTTATCAAGTAATTTCAATGCAAACGTTAATTTATTTATTCAAAATTATTTTATTAGGTAGTTTATTAAGTTCAATCAGTATATAATTAGGTACTTAATCTAAAAGTCTCCCGATATCGGCTGACTGAATGATCCCCTTAGATGGAGTATTTAATAAGGAACGTAGGACCTACAATCCAAATTAACAACATCGTAGGTTCCTTAGGTTTAAGGGGTATGATCGAAATCCCCTCGAGAAAGTTAAACCGGCAAATCCAAGTTTTAAAAAAAGCGCAGGTGAATCTATGCTTACACTCTAGATAAACATACATCAAGTTTTCTGCATTCGTATTATTATCAAATTACTTAAAATTAGTTTCTTAATAAAATATTGCAACAACTTCACTGTCAAACTACGTTGAAAAGCAATTTTCATTGTTCGTTGCTTGCCTTCTTTTAATACTTGTTATTGTCGTTGTTGACTACCTGCATTAAATCTTTCATGTAATTTGCTTTAATGTTTTTTATGCTCCCACGCGTTAAATTCCCACAACAGCCTCATCTCGATCCTTTCACTGGCAACAGGCAATTATTCCATTTCGTGTTTGTCGCAATAAAGGCCAAAATTTAACCTGAGCTTACTCTGCGTAGCCTGCTTTTTGTAAGTACGTTCACGGGCGTACTAACAACAACGGGCGATGCGATTGTAAGCTAGCGAAAAAAAAGTTTTTTATAAAAACTATGACAAACACATTATACAAGTTTAACAAAAATAATACCTATAGAGAAAAAGCAAATAATTAAAAAAAAACTAAAAACAATAAAATCAATAAGCAAACAAATTTCAATAAACGGACGGCCAGTGGCGGCGATCTGGACGTAACCCAAATATTTTATTTGTAGGATTTTTCGTTTTCTTTTTTCAATTTTTATTGTTTTTCTTTCCCTTTTTTTGTAATAATATACTTAACTGTAAATATTAATTGAAAGCTGTAAATAAATGGTATAAACTTTAAAGATACGAACTTCAATAAATAAATAAAATAATAATTTATGTATGGATTGCGCAATTGCTGTAAAAGGCACTGACTTAGCATTTACTGAAGGCTTTCTCCAATAGCGCTGATTTTCTGTCAGTGACAGCATGATCCACAAGCGGTTTTGCAAGTGCATGAACCTACAATATTTACAGGTGGTAAAAATACAATGCAAACATGTACATTATATTTCAAATTGTGTACCTAACATAAATAAAACTACATAAAATACGATATATCAGGTTATATTAGCGAGCGTTATACCATGTCTCTGGGTTATATGAATAACTATACTCTTGATTCGACTACAATAAGTCATAAAGTGTCAGTCAACGTGCTCCGCGGCAATGCAAAGGTAGAGTGCTCGGCAGTGGTGAAAACAGAGAATGGCGTTTATAGTCTCTGCTGATCAATCAAAATCAAATCAAATCGTTTTACCACAGTGCTACAGTACTACAGTACCTATTCTGTTTTACCGTGTATGCTTCCTAAAATGGTCATAAATATACCTTGAGTTGCAATTTTTGGAAATGGCGAAGAAGGCAAAGAGCTACTCAATCGAAATTGTTAAAAAAGTAATATGGTAAAAGATAAGTAGTTTGGAATATAAATAGCCCGCGGTTTGCGACTGCCTTAATAATAACTTGTTGCATAACGTAAAATAACACTATGTTTAGGGGTCAAATTATTTTCGTAGATCGATATGAATAGGCCTCAAGTAATGTTACATGACAGAGTTGTAATAATGCAACTTTTTGATTTTAATGATTTTTAAAATTCAACATTAATTTGATCTTTACTTTTCTTTACTAAATTGTTATGTACAATGTGTTTGCAACAAATACTTCCGGCCCTTGTCAGCATTTATACCTTTACTCCATATGTGAACTTATCTTATATTATAACTTTTAAAAATCTAACCTTTCACTTTATATAAAATATACACTTGTTGAATTAAATGATTTTTTGTGTATGCCTTGGGAACCTCAGATCTATATGCTTATCCTAGTCAGGTGCTTTTAGTGTGTTGCGTAAATCAGAAAGAGTCCGGCTCTCAGTATATTCAAATTAAAAGAAGCGTAGTAATTAGCAACGCAATGCTGCTAGATTGCTAGTAATTTAATAGACGCCAATTAAAAAAGAGAAATCTTTGTACAACTTTTAAATAAGTTTATAGGATAAATAAACGATAACATCATCTATACCAATATTATAAAGAGGAAAGATTTGTTTGTTTGTTTGTTTGTTTGTAACGAATAGGCTCCGGAAATACTGAACCGATTTGAAAAATTCTTTCACTGGTAGGAAGCTACATTAACCCCGAGTGTCATAGGCTACATAAGATTTTAAAAAAAATTAGGGATCCTTACCTAAACTCAAATAATATAACCCAAGGTGCAATATTTTTCTTTTGTTTACATATTTTGACAGGTTGTTTGTATTTTATTCGGCCATTCTGGGCAGTCAAAAGAACATAGTCTATAGAGCCAAGTCTATTATAGTATCTTATATTCTATGGCGTAACGAAGTAAGCCGGGAAAGCTCGTTATAGAAAAAACTTATACATCTGTATTCTGTATGCCAGCCAGCTGACGTTAAAGACAGTAAGCCCGTACATGTGACGGTGCTGTACAAAATAATAATTAATCTTTAAAAGGCAAAGGCAACTGACAAGAAGCCTATTCATGAATTCAGACAAAGAAAAGTAAACAATTTCTAACCTACTGTTTAAAGCAAAGGGCAATGAAAATAAAGAAAACATTTCAAACGATTAGTAGGTTGCGAGAGCCATCAATAGTCATCATCTCTATTTTATCTTACTGGACAATAGTTAGGTTGCGTAATGCGTAGGCAAGATGTAAATTATGTGTCGGTAATCTATTGAACACGTTGTGAGCGCCCGTCTGACCGTCGCGGCGCGTCGTTTAGATTACGACCTCAGAAACTCCTTAGTCATCGCTGCTTGCTTCTTTTGATGAAGTCTCGCGACGCAGCGCCATCGCCATCGCCATCGCATGGGTTGCGCACGTTGCGTCATTAGCACATATAAATTTCAATTTAATTTAAAAGCAAATTGTAGGTAGGTACCTATCTGCATTAAAATTGTGAAATAATCATAAATATAATATTAAAAGTTTTACGTATGCTTATGAACAACAAAACTTGTAATCAATTTTATTTATAAAATATAACCCTTTGTCAACTAGCGTTTTTCAAGTACAAAACTTTTGATTTTACAGGTATAGGTATTATTAGGTATTTTGTTTTGTTATTGCTACTTAAATCCGGCATTTAACATTGCACATGCATTTAACATACTTATTAAATAATCGGAATTCTACCCTCGACTCACTCTCCTGTAATAACAAATTTAGATTACAATATAATTAAAGAAGCACTAGGCAAGAGGAGATATTAGTTGTAAGCAGCCCTAACGCAAAATGCGGTCAGCGCGTAGCAAGTACTAGTCTTACGTAACCTGATGTCATGTTAACAAGAAAACTCGCGCAATCGCTACTTTATCAAGGGAGAGCAAAGACGAGCCGAAAACATTTATTTTTAATTATTTCCCTTTGATAAACTGTAACAGATATTATTAATATACTGCACTGCAAAAGCAGATAAATATTATTCCACAGTCTTGTATTAGGTCATTTGCAAACATGACCTTTTGGGTGATCGGTTAAAATAAAATCGTGCTTGATCTGTATAGATTTATCGTGGATTTATCTTTCCTATAATATCCTCCGTCCAGTCACGGGCTCGTTCGGAGTAACACTTTTGTCTATGGTCTCCTGCGTATAGACTGTGGATCAAGGGCTTTTTGCAATACAGAAAAACCGGAAGTGATACGCTTGTAGCCCCTGTATGATGTAGGTATCTATGTTAAGCAACCTCTGTATAATTTACCCTTTGTCAACTCGATCTGTAACCGAACACGCTAACCACTTATCAGTTGCTATTAAACCATAGTCAAGACAACACCTCTTTTTCACTGCCGATAGTTGGGAACCTTCGCCCTTCTTAAATATATAAATAATTAAATTGGAGTCAGTTCAAAATAATATATTAACTAAAGAAATTAATAAAGTTTGTATACCTACAAAGTAGCAAACAAAATAAGCAATGAGGGGTTTTCGTTTTTGACAGTTTTAATGGTTCTAGGAGAATGCTAATAGATGGCACTGTATAGCCAATGTATGTAGGTGTAATGTCAACGTCAAACCTGATTGACCTGACTGATTGAATTCATATAGAGTTTGACATTTAACCTGATTGCTAGTGCCATCTTATGGCAGTCTCTGTAACTAAAATTGACAGTTCGAAAACCGCTCATTTCTAAACGCTGAACGAGTACGTGACTACAATGTCTTGTCGGTTGCTCACGAGAAAAAATATTATAGCTCCGAAATCTTAGACCTAATATTTATTTCATTGCAATCAAACAACAAAACATTGATAAATTATATTTTAAATCGATGCAATTTCAGTTTACATTTGTAAGATTCCTTATCGCATATTTATAAGACGATGCGTGTTATCATTAACGTAACAATAATGTATGTTGGTTGGTGTCGCTTTATATCTCACACAAAAACAGACACATACACTTGCATTACCTACTATCAATATTTAATGATAATAAGTGACGGCGAAGGCGGTGGCTAGCGGACGTGCTCATATTAGCGCCTTCAAAAAATAAAAAATATTCCAATAGATTATAATTCAAAATGCCCAATTTAACCATATTAACCAATATTGTGAAAAATGAGATACCCAAAGACTTTGTGAATAAAGTGATACCTGTTTTGGCTGATACTGTTGGAAAACCAGCGGAGGTTAGGACAAAACATAATCTTAGTTAAATTTGTACGTACAGTAGACCCAAATTAATAATTCGCATGCAGATCTACACTAAAACATAATTCTACTAAATTACGCATGAAGAAAATGCTTTTAACCACCTTAGATACAACATCGTCTTCCAACGTTCGGGAATACGACCGTAGTCGAACTGTGACGAAGATTTCTATCGCATTATCACTTTTGGAGTACTGTAATCTTTAATGACCACATCATTATAACTATCGACTGGTATGACTATGACTGTAGGTATGGTATGACATAACGGATTGACTAAAAATAATTTGTAAAATATATTTTTAACGTTTTAATGTAAGAAAAAAAAAACATAATCAGAACGGCAATAACGGAAAGTTTATCACGTAAATTCTAGTAAGAGTGCTTTCAATTCAATTACTTAGATATCAATACAAAGTTCCTTCCGCTGTCTGTCTGTCACATGCTTAAATCTTCAAAACTATGCAACGGATTTCGATGTGTTTTTTTTAATAGATGGAAGGTTTAAAATAATGTATAGGCCGTGTGGATAAGGTGACGAGCAAATTTTCTAAATAATAAGCACGCTTGGCAGACGCTATTAATAGCAATAATAATACCCTAACAAATATCAAGGACCGCGTCTGCCACCATGGTGGCCCTGCGTTTTCAATTGACAACGTTTCAAAAATGTAAAAAAAAAAAAACTAAATCATTTAAACGTGTCTTCCTCTGGGGCTGATGATTACAGCCATCATGCAAATACACAAAATCGAAGAGGCAGACATCCAGGCCTCTGACTTTTTTACATATACATTTTTGAATTTATTTTTATGATTTAAAAAAATGTTATGATTTGCACGTTTGGCAGACGTGTGTAGATCGAAGAATGAGGAGAACCACGGAAAAATAGGCTGCCATCATGGTGGCTCTGCGTTTTCAATTGACAACGTTTTAAAAATGTAAAAATTACAAAAAACTATACTAAATCATTTGCACATTGTCTGCCTCTGGGGCTGATGATAACAGTCATCCTGTAAACATACAAAATCGAAGAGGCAGACATCCAGGCCTCGGATATTCCAAAGGCATACCATTTGCTTTGATTCCGTGAATTTCAAACAGTCGTACAACTAAAAATCAGCGAGCAAAGTGTCTGTTAAATTTTTTTGTATCCAGGGAGTCCTAATGAATCGTGAGCAAATGATTCAGTTGATTTTTTTTTATAAATTTTTGCACCTCCGTCCCATGAAAACGAAGAGCCATAAGTGTCTGCATCTTTAATTTTCTTTGTTTTTGAGATAACTGTAACCAAGATTACCAAAGGCAGACGTGTCCTAATGATTTAGCATAATATTTTTTTTGACAAGTTCAATCCGCTGTAACGTGAAAACGCAGCGACATAGGACAAAAAATTACTGGACCAAATCAATTCGTACTTACCTAAACTGCAACCCACCGCGATGTGGATTCCGTGCAAGTACTTTACCGAAATGCTCACCACCATTATTCTATCTAGTGGTATCTCAGCATGCCATGAACAACATAGTAATAGGTTAGTTAGGCGGTACGGAATTCGCTGGGTCGACTAGTATATCTTCTTACTATTTATTCCAAAGTAAATAGTCAAATGTACTTATTGGCTTTTGTTTATATTATAGAAATTTGTCTGTGCTATAATGGGTGATGCGTCCATATCGTTTGGAGGCAACTCGCAGGAGCCGGCGGCAGTGGCCACCCTGACGTCCATCGGGAACCTCGGGCCCGAGCGCACTCGGCTTATCACGAGAGCTGTCACGTCATTCGTGCAAAAGGAACTTGGCATAGCGCCAGCCAGGTGAATGCTATCAGCCTATCGATTTTTGTAGCGAAACTTTTTTTCGTTAACACCACAGAACAAGAGAATACAATAGAAATAGCATCATGAGCTTTTAGTACCTACTAAAACCAGTGTGTCCAGTCCAAACTCACACATATAAACCAAACGCTCACTATGAAATCCAAGCTACCATTAGTAATTAACGACAAAGCCGAAAAGATCTACATAACAAAACTTTGAAGTAGACTATGAACCTTTTTTACAAATAAACAAAGATCAAAATCAAATAACAATTATGAAATACTTAAGATAATGATGACATACATATGATAAAAGAATGAAATTAGGTTTTTCCAAAAACATGGTAGAAAGCTATACATCCTCTTTGCTTTAAAATCCTCACGCATTGTTCCTGGTTTTGATGAAATGAAAAACTAAGCTAGGGATGTACATATTGCGGGAGAAAGTTTGTCGATGAGAAAAACCTATCGATATACAACTTTCTTTCATATGGCTACAGTTAACAATTACTTTTTTTTACGAAAATCTATTGTGTATTCTACGCAAACGGCCTTCTTGGTGATTGGCGATATATTGGTATTATCATATGATAAAACCAGTCGCTCATAGAACAAAGTTTATTTTAGTGTACAGTTTAATTTTTATTTATTTCCAATGTCGTTTTGTATTCAACAGTTATGCTTCGCATAAATAGAGATTCAGAAATAAAAATGTGTTTAGTTATAAAATTGTATATACCTACAGTACTGCAAAAGTTATAATGCGCATAGAAATCTTCGTCACTGTTCGACAACGGTCGTATTCCCAAGCGACGGAAGACGATATGTATTTAAGGAGTTTAAGTGCATTTTCTGCATGCGTAATTTAGTAGAATTATGATTTTTGATTGAGGTGTTTCCGTGAAATCGACAATTAGCGAATCTGCATGCGCATTATTAATTTTGGAGTAAGTACTGTACTTTAAATGAAGCTTTATTTTAACCAAAGTAAACAATTTAGGTGGATGGGTAGATAGACCAATAAAACAAGATGGGTTTTATATTTATATAATTTTATCTTATTTAATATCGAAGTACTTACTACTTATTTATTACTTGCCTTAAACTCTTAACTAATCTTGTTTTTTTTTATACATAATATTTAGCATTTTTGTCTTTTCTAGGTATTGTTTATTGAAACTCCTCTTAGCTTAAGAAGCTTTCATGATGGCTCCATCTTCAAGTTTATGCTTAAGTGTATTAGGTTCTGAGCTTGGCCCAAGGTGATCCAGTAACACAGGCTGTAAATAAATGAAAAGAAAAATTAAATATAGCACACTATTAAGAGTGACGACTTGTCTTTATACAATACTCGTCGACCCGGCAAACTTCGTTCCGCCTAACCTATTATTAGAACGTGCATGTTTTATACTTATAAACCTTCCTCTTGAATCACTCTATCTATTAAAAAAATCCGCATTAAAATCCGCTGTATTTTTAAAGATTTAAACATACCTAAGTACTGATGCGGAAAGTGACTTTTTTAATTTCATTCGTATTCAAGAATCTAACTTTAAAGTAAATCACATTTTAAACCGAAAAAAAGGTAGAGGTTTTCAAGTCGAAGCGAATATATTTTTTTTTCACTGAAAATTATTATTATCGATAGATTTTTATCATAGAAAATTATCGATAGATTTTCATCATGTTGAGCCATCTCTAACTGATTTCCATTATACTGTTGTCAAAATGTTCTAGAAAAAGTCATGTGTCTAATACCATAGATAAAGAAGAACGCTAAAAAGGTACAGTCACAGTCACAGGAATCACAGGCTTCAATGAAAATTCAATTTTACTGCTCCGTAATTAGGGTGTTTTCATTTTCTCACTTATGGTTTTGTTTTCTTGTTCATGTATAATTTCAAAAAACAGTGAAATATTACTTACCGATGTAATGATACGGCATAATTAGTACTTTTAAGTCCCCAACTTTAATTTTTGCATTCCAACACAGCACAATATGGCATTTTAGTGGGTTTTTTTTCATATTTTTCCTGGTGGTTTGTTTACAAGAAGCATAAAGCAACTGAGCTTATCAAATCTGTCAAAAACTACGCATAGGCACTGCAGAGCTAATGATAGGCACGCGGGCTCCGCCTACTCGCGATTTCTATTTAGAGAGAGAGAGCATCTTCCTTGTTCTGTGGTTAACACAGTCAGTCATTCTACGACAAACAATGAACGTCTCTTCAGTGCAGATCGTTTCGGTTTTTACTTTTTCACATGTGACACACTCACAGTAATCTATACCAATATTATAAAGAGGAAAGATTTGTTTGTTTGTTTGTTTGTTTGTTTGTTTGTAACGAATAGGCTCCGAAAATACTGAACCGATTTGAAAAATTCTTTCACTGGTAGGAAGCTACATTAACCCCGAGTGTCATAGGCTATATTAGATTTTCAAAAAAATTAGGGATCCTTACTTATACTCAAATAATTTAACCCAAGGTGCAATATTTTTTCCGTTGTTTACATATTTTGACAGGTGGTTTGTTGTTGTTGTTTGATTTTTATTCGGCCATTCTGGGCGGGCAAAAGAACATAGTCTATAGAGCCAAGTCTTTTGTAGTATCTTAAATTCTATGGCGTAACGAAGTAAGCCGGGAAAGCTCGTGGTATAATAAAGTCATAATTATGTGTTTAAATTTTGCAGGTTTTTCATATTGTACCACGACGTAAGCGCTTCAAATGTTGGAAAAAATGGAAGAACTATGGCAGAAGTATAATTATTTGTGTAGTGGAATACGGCCACCCGGCTGCCACCCACCATTGTATGCTTAGATCAAGAATCATAATTAAACTAAAATTCAACAAGTGACACGTCTTTGACTAACATATAAGAGATCCTTACATTTGGTAAAGAAGCTTTAATAATACTTAATATTTATTTTTTAATATATTTTCACATTATATATTACTTTATTTAATAATACAATAAATAATGCAAATAGGTCACAAAAAGGAAGGTGCGTAAGGTCGATGTGGGCAAGTTAATTCTTTTCTCTTATTATTTCGCTTTGATATCGCTTTTTGGGCTCGACGGGATTAGAGAATTTGTTGTATAGCATATTCTAAGGTACACACCACTTATAAAGGTAAATAACTCTTCTAGGTTATATATTAGGGTGGGTCGATTTTTCAAAATTTCACAAAAAAATATGGGTATGTCTCAAAAGTTGTTTATGATGGTCAGAAATAGGGTAAAAAAATAAAAAAAATATCACTTAAAGGGTAAAACGTCCTATTACGGCTCTATTTTATCTTTTGCAATTTATGATTCATTGTGACTGTGTATGGTAAAGGTGACTACATAGTGTCCAAGGAAAACTAACACGTAACTTATTTTCTAGCACTCGTACGTTTAAAATTGCTTAAATTAATTATTTTGTGTAACGTCAGCGAAGCGAGAAGCTGTTTCATACAAATGCAGACTGACTCGCGGTAGAACATTGAATTTTCAGACTTCGTTTTTAGTTCAAACAAACGCTTTAAGATTATATTTCTATATTCGAATACTTTTTACATTCAAGTAGTCTTAGTTAATCAAGTTGATTTCTGTTTAAAATCAAATAAAACAAGTAAATATGAGTAAACGAAAGTCCGCCGTGTTAGAAAGGCTTTTTGAGAATACCGCCTATTACGGAGGGTATCATCCGTAAAAGGAAAAATGCAGTGTCGGTTATTTTTAAACTTAGTGGTATAATAAATATAATTTATGAACATTTCGTTATTTAAGTGTAATTTTCAATAGTTCTCGAATATAAAACCAATTTTTTAGGTACGTTTTTTTTAACTAGAATCCATGTTTTTGACGCTTGAAGTTGACTGTAAAATTTAAGTTTGTGAGAATACTGTGAAACCTAACGTGTGAGTTTTAATGACAAAAAAATAGTCTAATACAACGATTACTAACGATTAGAGAGTTTCATGGTAACGTCAGAGTGCTCTTATTTGCAAGTAATAACTTACATTACCGAAATATATAATATATTTCAGAATAAGAATATAAAAACTCATTAGATATTTTAGTACCTAACGTAATAGGCTGTAAGGAATCCTAACACGGTGTATGAAAATTACAGAGCTAATAATTTAAGTAAATAATTGAAAAACTTACAGAAAAATTTATACTAAGGTAAGTTTATCGTATTTTCCCATCAATGTAATAATTTCATTTTTTTTATTTACCTTTTAAAATTATTATTTAATAATTTTATTTATTTAATATGATTTTTTTGAAAATGAAAATGAAAATATTTATTTATTCAAACTTTTACATTAGTAAACTTAAGCTTTATAGTTAAAAAACTCTTACTCGTATAGTGGTTTTCGTACGTAAAGTGGTTTACAGGCACTTTGCAATGTAAGTTTTTTAGATTTCAAATTTCAGCGCACGCATACCTCCCAGCTAGCTTATACACTAGGTAGGCCTGTATTGTATAAAACTAAAACTAGGATGGCTGCAGCATCCGAAATGCTGAAGCTACATTAAAGAGTTTAAATCGTGTTTTGGGTGAAAATCCCAAGCGAAAAAAAAACATGGCAAACGTGATTTCGGTAGAGCAATGTGCTCGTTTATCATTAGCATATATTTTTTTTAGTAATGTAAGTACTTCTACACCTTGGCAAAAAAAAACATTGAGAAAGAGCTTCTATTACACCTAAAAAAATTGTCGAAGTATCATTTTATCATCACGGTGATTTGTCCTGAACCCAATTTCACTCGTAAAGTATCTTCTCCTACAATCACGTTCACGATTTTGATTTAAATCGATTTGCGTATCAATTTATTATAATATAGGCTATCAATAAAAACTATTGTTGTTGGTTTATCTACTTTCTTACTCATTTAACAAGCACTCAACTTTTGTCCTGAAAAATGTTATCATTTCAGAGGACAGTAAGTTTTAGATCGATAGCTCCCGCAAAACTGGGTTTTTTCATTCCCCGTAATTTTCCTCGCCTCGGATTAGTCCAGCTTAACCTATAAGTGCACAAGTGCCGCTTATAATTACTTTGTGGATCCCCACAAAAAAAATAGTTCATCATTTCAGTGATGAGGGGACAAAATTTAATTTCATTTCGGTGGCCGTTATAAATTTCGGTGGACTCATTCATTTTCAATACAAACTCTATCATTTCGGTGGACATTTTTATCATTTCGATGTACGATTTTATCATCTCGGTAGACACTTTTCATTTCAGTGGACTCATAAAAAATTAAAATCTAAATATTTCATTAACTTTTATTCCATGGCCACTCACGCACATTTTACAAAACAGCTTAAAGTTTTAGTAGACATTAAATATATGTCAATAACAATAAAAATAAAAAATCCACCGAAATGATAAAAATAATTAGCTTGTTGATTTTCACCCTTTTATTACCAATTTTTACCTCACAATTAGCAATAATGTTTGTACTTATAAATTTAATTTTCTTTGAATATATTATTAATACTTACTTGTTTTTTCTATAGTCAAACATAGTATTTTTTTTTTATTTCCTTGTTAAAATATTATTTAGCCTTATATAACAGTATGCATTAAAATTCGGAAAATCTGAAATTTCAATAGCAGGGAGAGGGCTAAAAAGTATAATCAATCCAAAATC
Organism: Euspilapteryx auroguttella; assembly: GCA_951802225.1. Lineage (NCBI taxonomy): Eukaryota > Metazoa > Arthropoda > Insecta > Lepidoptera > Gracillariidae > Euspilapteryx > Euspilapteryx auroguttella. Next base: position 12,643,888 of record OX637641.1, on the reverse strand, counting down.
TGAAAACGCTATTTTAATCTATTAATTATTCCGCATATTTTCATACCTACCCACATTCAAAATAAAAAAAAAACAAAATCGACCTACCCTATTAAACATCAATACATATAAGACATAGGGCAATAAAATTAATGAGACGAACACTCAACGATGGTGCATTAAATAAAACACTTTTTACGACAAGATGAGTGCAATGCTACGACAAGCTTAAAACCATCAAAAAGTATAAGTAAGTTTAAGGGCGTACACGAACTATTCGGTGAGCCGCGCAGCGCTCGGCCGCGGCGTCACGTCAGTGTTGCCGTTTAAAGAAAAAAAAATGCGCTAAACTCATGCCAAAAATGCACCAGATTCCTACTAAATTTTGGGTTCTGAAATCCGCTAAAATGCGCTAAATTTTTGCCAAAATTGCACCAGTTTTCCACTAAGTTCCGTAAATATTACTTGAATTTTTTTTTTCCTTCAGAAATTGAGCAAATATCCTCTTATAGTGCGACACAAAAATCTAGAAATTAAAAAGTGGCAACACTGTATCGTAATTAGTCGGATTTTTGAAATTTTCTATACAGTGTTGCCAGTTTTTAATTTCTAGTTTTTTGTGTTGCACTGTAGCACCTATTAAATTTTATTTATATTTTTATTATTCATTTATGTTTACATAAAATGGAAAAAAATAAGAACACGAGACTTTAAATAAATTTGAAGCGCTAAAACGGCAACACTGGGTAAAATCATCAGTCGTTGATTTTACCGACCATAGACTTGTTGCTGTATTTTCTTTCGCTCAGTTTAGGCAGGCAAAAGTTCATAGTCCATACAGCCGAAATAATCTTCACACTTGTCACCAAAAACCTCCTTACCATAGACTTAATTAAGTCTATGGGTTCATTGGGTTGCCAATGTTGAAAAATGCGCCAGATTCCGCTAAATATTTTTTAGCGCATAGTTACGAAAAAAAATGCGCTAAAGACCCAAAAAATGCACTAGATCTAGCGCGAAAAGCGCTAAAACGGCAACACTGCGTCACGTGTCTAAACTGCGCGGCCGACTGCATGGCGGCTGACCGCCTAGTGCGTACGCGCCCGTAAAGGTAGATAATTAATAAGGTACCATTAGCAACTTAAAAAATTTCAACTGTCTCTATTTTCTACTTCCGTAATCAAACTATCGAAGAAAACGGCGATATCTTCTTTAGTCTTGCCACCCTCAGCCACGTACCGGCGCACGCGCCGCTCTATGTTCTCCCAGCGCGCCAGGTTCTGCCGGCACATGTCGTGCAGCGGCTTCGACTGCGGGATGATCTTCTCCAGCAGATCGTAGCACGGGATGCAGATTCCATTTAAGAACCCAACCTGTAAGTTTGATTTAACGAGTGGTAGTTTTTTATTAAATTATTTCTATTTCTAATATTGCTACTAATTTTTATATTTTTAACACGTAAATGTGAATTAAAATAATATATATGTCGGATTCTGCTTCATTCATTTTGTATGGAGTAGGATATTATAGAGATAGGAGATAGGAAAACCTGGCTAGCAGCTCTCTCCTCGGGCCGATGTCTGTCCATCATGGGTATGGGCTCCCGGCCGGCCGCGCGCTCCGCGTCTCCCTGGTCGTAGAACTCCTCAAATATGACCTTCACTGTTTCCGATTGTATTGTCCATGGTTTGGCCGCAGCGGAAAGATCGGCAGAGGTCATACTGATAGCTATAGCTAGCCATCTGAAAATAGTAACAGTAATACCACAGTGTTCCAATAATATACTAGTACAGTGGCGGACACGATCGGCGTAACACTTCCGGTTTTTCTGTATTGCAAAATAGCTCTTGTTCTTTGGTAATACAGTCTAGGGCTGACGAAACCATAGACAAATCTGTTACAGCCTCCTAGTCCGTGACTGTACATATAGTTCCTATACATAGTAGCAATACTATGTCCAATGTCCATCAATTTAATGTAAATTACCTGATTTCATACCTATTGCCTAAATGTGTACAAACATAGTCAGCTGATGCTTATATAGAACGACATAATGCATCATAGTTTGGCTCACATTTAGGTAAATAATTAATTTAAACAATTTAGCCCATTGAGGCGGGACTGTATGTTAATATTATTACTGTAGCCGACGGCTTACCTATGCTCATGAATATTCCATTCAAAGATTTCATTGCTGAGCAGGGATTGCAGTCGAGCTCTGTTGGGAAAGTACGCAGCCAGGTCTGTCGCTAGGATGCAATGCTTCAGAATGCTCAGCAGATGCTTGAACTCAACGTTTGACAGCTGCGAAAATATGTTATGCCCATCCTGGAATTGCAAAAGTAATAGGTGCGCTATAACAAAGTAAACCTAGTAACAGATATAAAAATAATAAAATAAAAAAATATCCTTATAATTTTTTTTATAAACCACGGCACAAACATGGCGCAATATTGTTTTTATTGCGGGGAAACTCCTGACGAGAACCCGGCAACCACAGCGCCAGCCACCTCACCGCCGCCGCCCCAGTGCCCTTCTTGGTTAATTGAGAAGGCCACGGGAAATCGGTGACGAATAACAACACCGCGACACATGGTGCTACCTGCTGCAAGATGATAACGGTCTGGTTGAAGTGATGGTGCTCCAGCGTGGAGGTGGAGTACATGGCGGCCAGCGGGGACTCGCTCTCCAGCATGAACTTGTTGTTCTTGCCGCGGTGGTCCAGGTCGTGGCACAGTGATCCCACGAACAACGCCAGCCGCTGTCGAGTTTCTCTAGTTTAAATGGTTGTTTAGCCTGCCTTTTTGTCACTGCTTCAAGGTTTGTTGGTCTTATTTTTTTTAATAACGTGATAAAAAAAAAATACATTCCAACTCTTAAGCAATAAAATTATTCGTTTAATTTTATCATGTAACCTGGTACAAACTAAAAAGACCGGCTAACCATTAGGTACTTAAGATACAACCTACGCCCATATTTTTAGTTTACAAAAAGCTCTTTTTATGAAAGAAACTTATCGATATCAAAAGAGATTTTTAATCAATTATAATTTACAAAACCAGATGAAAACTATTCATATAAGTAACTGTAACTGTTCGGCTTACGACACTCGTCCATGGTTTACCCTTTGTAAGTGGCACCTTAGTGCCTAGCTCAATATCGGAAACATTGCAAGACAGGTTAATGATGCCATGATGTAGGAAATAACTCTGTGCCAGTAATTATGTAACCTCAGCTCTGCTGCAGCAGTGGTTAATCTCATCTCAACCACATGAGATAATGCAGTAACAACCCTGTTAGATGCTAAGTAATCAATATTATGTAAATAGTTTTACTTATGCAAACTTTTCTGCAACCTGAGTACTGAAATACCAATAAATCAATGCTGAAAACCACATTTTCGTTAAAATATTTTTTAATCATTTTTATTAGGACAGTGTATTTCGGGTTCAATGGTCAGTTTCGTAGCTTCCCATTCTATATCTACATAATTATTGTACTTGAAAAAATACAATAATCGATATATACATAGCTCACCTCGCTTCGAGTAAAAACGCCATCATGTCTCTTCAGAATGTTGTACATGGAATTAGAAACTGAAAACCCATGTGTCCAGTTGTGATAAGGCACTTTGCGATAGTTCTTTCTTACCGTTAAAACAAAGCGTGCCAAACAGGTTTTGTTAAATTTGTTGAATCCAAACAATTTTTCAAACATGCAAATAGTACTTTTGACCTTATCTGAATCCTCAAATATGAAAGGGTTGAAATAAAAATCATCCAAAGAAACATTTCGATGGCCAAGTTCTTCCATAACATGGTTCACGTCATCTTCGTGGCACGTATTATGGTAGCTAAGCACCTCAATGGCCACTTTGTATTTCTGCTCGGAACGTCTGATCTTGTTGTAAAGTTTGGCGTGGTGCAATGCCAGGCCGCAGTATGTGGCGAACATTTTAAAAGCGTCGACGTCTGATGCTGTAAATGCTTCCCCCATTTTATTTACCATCTGCACAACGCCGATTATTGTATTCCTGATGTACACTGGCATACATAATAAAGACTTGGTCCGGTAGCCTGTTTTTAAATCTACGGAGCTGTAAATATCAACGATTCGTTTGATAATTTAATAATGCTATTTAAAAAAAATGTTTCTTTAACTTTTAGTTAAAAATTAATATACCTATTAAAACGATCGTCATTATAAGCATCCTTGATATTAAGAACTTGGCCAGTTTGAGCAACATGACCAGCGATACCTGTTCCGATCGGAAAGCGTATCTCTTCTTTGGGAGTCCTGGAGCGACTTAGCCCGGTGATAGTGTCCCCCGGTCCTTCGACTCCCACATCGAACACGGTGGCGTAGAGCTCTCGAGTTTTTGAATCTACCAAGAACAAAGAGGCCCTATCTGCGTGGACTAGTTCTTGAGCATAATGCATGATCTTTTCTATTAGAACCTCCATGGATCCCATGTCCTCAAAAATGGATCTGAAAACAGAACGCCACTAAAAAGTGCTTCGTTTATAAATATATCCGTGTAGGTACTACATATTTTAGTCTTTGAAAATAATTAGTCATACTCAGCTACATGAAGCAGGTACTCATGCAGTTTCCTTTGTTTCATCATGTCTGTATACAGATGCACGTAGTGTAAGGCGATGGAACCCCACACCAGGTAGGAGGAAGCGATCTCCTCATCGTGGTCGTAAAACTTGCTTGTCATACGCCACATCTCAAGCACAGCTGTTGTGTCTTCAATTGGAGTCAGTATTGGGAGATACATCGCGTGGTGGGCTTCTTTCTATTTGACATACCGTAAGAATTTTATAGATTTGCCGAAATTAAAATGAAATTGTTTGAGTAAGTATTAAAAAGTTGAAAGCCTTACGTTGGATGAAACAATAAATTTGTCAATTTTTGATTCGCTGGATCTTTTGGTCAGTCGCATCGGTTTAGCTTCTTGAACTACATCGCTTATTATTGGCAGGGAGGTTTGCAATATCCTCACAGTTCTTACTGGTTTCTCTGTCTATTCAAAAAAGGAAACAGTTAAAACAACGATTATAAGACATAAAAAACCATAGCAGATAAATATTTTAACTAGTTATGTTAATTAATCTAGTTTAACTTACTGGGCTTCCTATAAAAACATTCATGAACCGGGCGTCACCCTTGTTCACTGTGAAAATATTGAATCCATCAACACCAACAGCAGAGCTGATGCAAAAGCCAAGTTCCCAAAGCACTTGTTCCTGAGTCGGGTGGATCTTGATTGTTTCGAGAACATTCTGTAACATGGTCAAGTGGCGAAATGAAAGTATTTAAGAACATGGCAACGAGCAATGCGCCTTGCTAGACCTACCTGAAACAGTTGCCGCTTGTCGGAATGAAGGCACATGTTGTAGCGATACAATTCACTCTTTTGCTGTAATTCCGGCTTTATTACCTTAAACAGTAAAAAGATATAATTTTGTGCTAAGTATACCTTATTTTCCATTTTCTTCATTATTTTCTAAATATCATGCATTCAACTAAAGGATGCACCACATATTTTTCTTATCAAATTAAAGAAACGACTCTTAGGTCGATTTAATTTTACAGGCGCTTTAAAATGTTTTACTATCTTCATTAAAAGTATTAATATTATGTATACTAACTGTTCTCATTTTGCGCAAGAGCCAGCGTTCTAATACTTCAGCAGGTACATTCCTCAAGACATACCGATCCAGGAACTCTGTATGCGTATCCAAATACGCCGCCACCTCGTCATGGTTCAGATTCCTACGAACTATTAAAAAATTGGTATATTAAATTTACATTTGTCGATAAATATATTAGTTAGTATATTTTAGGATTCAAAAATGTGTACTCACACTGCGGCTTTATGTTTCGCTTAGTCTCTGGTGCAAGCTTTGGAGTGCAGCCGCTGTGGTAGCGAGATCTCTTTTTATCTTCAGTCGAAGCCATTTCTTTTCCAGACCCTTAAAATTTATAGGACGCCTTAAGCACATAGTGCGACTTGTATTTTCCTATGAATACCAAAGACGTGTGTGTAATTTAAGTCAACATTCGAGTGAGTTCTTGTTCTTACTATACTATTAAACAAATATTTAAAATAGCATAAACTAACCTGACCGAGAGATAATGAATGACTGGAAGCTTAGGCGACGGTCTTTAAGATGGCAGCAGTTTCTCCCCAATCACCTGAATAGTCTTTACAGTAAAAATTTAATACATTACACCTGTTTGCTTGATCACACACACCACAAGACTACTTACTAGGGCGGCAATATTAATCGCAGTAAATAAGCTTTGTAAACTTTTGACTTCGTTATAAGTATAGAATAGACGAACTATAAATTTCAATATTTGCTCACGAATGTCCAATCATCCGTAGCAGGAGATAGCCTTCGTTTATTATGATTATTTCCCTAATTACTTTGGGGCGGTAAGGTACGGGGTTAAGGGGGTAAATATAATTAATTGAAAATAGTGCTTCGTAAAGGACAATTAAATTTAAGCTTTCCGAAAATAATTTATACTAACGTAATAACTGTTAAAGTTACTCAACATACACGTTTGTTACGTGGATTGAGTTATATTGTGGCAATTTATCGTACCTCTATTGTGGCAATTTAGAAACGACCTTTAAACTTCTGATCCAAATTATAGGTACTCAATACATATCCGAAAAGCACATCTTTATCGTGACTATAAAATTAGTCAAGTGTGAAAATTTACTTTTAAATAAGGTATCGCATTCATCAGCGCATCAAACTAGCGACCCAACCACCTCCATGTAAAACTGAACTTACCTACCTATATATGAGATTTATTAGAATCTTAAAAATTAAAACCAAAATAAGGGAAAATATTTAGGTATAAATAGTTTTTTTTCGATTGAGAGGGCTTTAATCCGGGTTCATACACAAAAGGACGGAAATTGGTTAATAAAAGGTTTCCGTTTTCACGTGTATACGGTACCTAAAAAAGTTAATAATCTCAGATAAATGCTGACTAGCTTTATCTTAACATGATATTATTATCTATCCATTCGTTAATATATTTTATCTAACTTATTTGTTCAATCGTTTATTGAACAAATAAGTAAAAATAGGGGATTGCGTGATGAAGCTCGGACTCGGAGTTAGTTCTGTACAATTTAATTTAAACTATTTTTAGTTTTTATTGTTTAGTATTTTCTTCCAACCCTGTGTGTAGGTAGGTACCTACACACAGTTTATCGGCCGACAAACTGTCCTGCAGTTTGGCCGATATAAAATATGTGTATTTATGCTTGTAAAAATGATAAATAAACGATTAAAACAAAATAAAAACAATTACGCAATGCCAATTAATGTTTGACCATTACCCGAAAAGCTTTGTGAATTTTAGTTTTGATGGTGATAGTAATCGTCGTAGGTCGTGGGTGATGTGGACCTAAATCTATTTCTCACACAGTTGGCACTTAAAGGAAAAGAAACTAACACATGCTTTAATGAACTAACCCTTGCTGCGTCTTTCCGTTCTATACAAGGCCAGTACGCAGGCATAGGAAACTGCTCACGTATACATTGTAATGCTGTTTTAAAATCTGTTATTACAATTTATGCACGAATTTTGCGTACTGATCGTGTATAGTTTGTAGCGTGGATGCTCGCGTCTTCGTTCCGGACTATACTACACCATTTACTTACACTTGCAATGCACTTGCGCTTGCAAGTTTTTTTTTTAATTTAGTTTGTGTTAAGTTAGAAGTTTAAGTACTTCATTAGTTAGAATTAAATTTAAACAATATTTTATTTGTAGGTAAGTATGTTTATTTTTTATTTGACCGGAATTAAGTATATTAGTACTGTAAATATGTTATGTACCGCAAGTATCTTTTTTTCCTATTATTAAATGGTTTTATAACAATAACTACTTATTCATTTTTTTTTATAAAATAAGTACTTATTAACGTGAAACGGTAAATAACGTGAAAAGTTATGCTGAATCGTATTTCCTATGACGATTTTTTTTTGAGTGGATCCTGAAGCTGAAGGTCGGCCTGCTTGTAGTCTATTTTTAGTTCACCTTCATACAGAAGTCGGCTGTACACTATTGTATTAATATCCTTGGTAACCATTTTTCGTATTTAAATAAAATTAAATTGCAATTTCCACTTTAAAAAAAATAGTAAGACACAACAAAAAACCGTCCATAAAAACAATGGCGCATACCAAAAGAAGAGATGTAATGTAAAAAAGACACGAATATGAATTACTGTGAAATAGAGAGGTCAATACATCGAAGTGGCGAGCATGCAACTGCTCACGTACAAATGGTAAATAAATAGAGTTTTGGGGCGCTTACTCCAATAAATACACGATTAGTCCGCATGCGTACTGGCGCTGTACATTAAGGAACCAGATAACTTTCAACGTTACTACGAAATATACGTGAGAATTTGCGTACTGATCTTGTATGTATTGTAATAACAGATTTTGAAACAGCACTACAATGTGTACGTGAGTATTACCTATGGCTGCGTACTGGCCTTATATAGAAAGGAAAGTCGCACCCTTGCTTTGCTTTATAGTATGATTAAACGTATTTTATTAAAGTAAGTAATTTTATATAGGTATAGCTAATCTGAAGCCTGACCATATATGTGTGTGATGTCATAATAGGGATGAATTTAATAACCACCACGCAAATTCATTGGTGTCTGTTTGTCTGTTTATTACGCGTTTGCCTTCACGCGTAAATTATTTAACCGATGTGGCTGAAATTGGTAGCTTATAGATACAAGACAGACGAAACTTATTACCTATCACCTAGTGTGCTCCCCGTGGCATCGCCAGCGCAATTTTTCTTGAAACAGCAAAATCCCAATATTCCGTTTCAGATTATTGTTTAATTTTCTGAATAAAATATACAGTAAGCGCGCGAATTCATTTCCGTCCTGCGTAACGTTATCGCTGTGTGTGACCTAATAAATGATAGATGTATGTCCTTTCTCAGGCTCTAGATGGACTGTCTGAGTAACCAATATCATTTTTGAGTGGTTCAGTAATTTTGGCGTGAAAGCAAAACATACAGCCAGACAGTTTTACTTTCGCATTCATTATATATTATTATGCATTATCTCAGTTCTTTTTTTAAATTTACGTAAACCACATCGACCGTTTCCACCCGAGCTTCTTCTACGCCTACACCTACACCTCTTGATACGAAATCACGACACTTATCCTTTCCTACGATTGTTCAAAGTAATTCATTCCGTCTTGGTCGTCCACTCTCAGAAACTGAAAACTGGTATATTGGTAATAAACGGATTGATGCGCTGGTAAATAGTGATTTATAACGTTTATAACTTTGTTTAAAAAAAAGCGGGAGCCTAAGGCGGGAGCGATAGCTATACTATATACTAGCACCATGTTGCATGGCCTATGCATATGCTATAGAGATGGCGTATACCCACCATGGGCATGGGAATAAGCGTAGTTTACCTACGTAGGTTTTGTTTGTTGGTAGTGATTTACCTTCTCTCTGAATTGTTGTATAGAAATGTCAAAAATTCTATCAATATTAGTAATCCTACTAATAAGTCTGTGATCAATATTTTAAAGACAACAAAAATGACCAGTTATTATTTAACGAAATGTTAACAATTAGGACATATCAGGCTTCAAAAGCCCAAGTTATCACTATGATGTGTGTGAAAAATAATGGTCGGCTATAACCAGAATGATATACTAACGCCAAACCAAAAGCTGATCGCAGGGTGCGCTTCGGGCTGCATGACCAGGTTCATCACGCAGCCGCTGGACGTGGTCAAACTGCGGACGCAACTGAACCAGAAGACCAAGTTTCAGAAGACGCTCTCTCCATACCAAATGCTGAGAAAAATTTTTCATGAAGAAGGGCTCAGGGCTTTCTGGCACGGTCATAACTTGGGACAGGTTGGTATCTACTACAAATAAATATACCTACAATCCCTACAATTAGCATAGTAGCTACGTACCTACCTGTAACCTGTAAGTAAGTATAATATTTTTACGATACTTTACATGTAGATGTGCGTTTTGCTTTTCAGTACCTAGTTAAAGCTTGATATTGTTTTTGTTGTATTACAGTTGCATTCCATTGCAGCAGTGAGCACTCAGTTTTACGTTTATGAAATAACAACTAAGTTTGCTTACAATATCATTCCTGAAATGAATACAAAACACAAGTAAGTTAGTTGCTCATTTACCTACTCTAATTATACTTAGAAAACGCCACTAAAACTACCCACTGCAAAATGCCTATTTATTTTATATTTTATATTTCTTACTTTAGATTTGCGTGGGCTTAGTTTAAGGCGCCGATTTAAAAAGAATGTTATTAGAACATTAACCCTACAATAATACATTTTATTTTCAACTATCTGTCCCGGCGAACTTCGTATTGCGCCTAACAATTTTTAAAAAACTTCTTACCCATTTTTCGATATTTTCTCACCTTTTTACCTTCCCTGGACTACAACGAACATTTTAAAACCAAAATCAGCTAAATCGGCCCGACCGATCTCGAGTTTTAGCGAGACTAACGAACCACGATTCATTTTTATATATATAGTAGAGATAGTAGATGAGTGTTTTTCTCACATTGATAACTTCTAAACAATTTAGCTCCAGCAGCTGGTTACTTATGAAATCTTTAAAGCTAGTAGGTACCTAACCCACCTAACTATAGTGTTAATTTTCCTCTTGACTAATATTAATGACTTTAGTTTTAACTGTTGTGTAAAAGTGAAACCAGTAAACTAGTGATGATTACAATCTCTGTTTTGTACTTTAGGAATATGAAGTCGTTGCTCTGTGGAACTATATCTGGCTGCGTGAGCGCTCTTATCCTCAACCCCATCGAGGTCATCAGAGTCCGGCAAATACTAGTGAAGCAGCAGTACGGCGGACTCTTCAAAGGAGCTCAAAAAGTTTACAAATCCGGAGGCTTCGTGGCTTTTTACGAAGGCTTGGGAGCTTCAATTGCCCAGGTTTGTTTTATTGCTTTGCTTGGGAGACTGATATTTTACGATAGCAAAATATAATGACTAAGTATAATTAATTATCTACAAGGTTTTGGTCACCACGCGCATACACCACCAGTTACTAGATACTTCTGCCAGCATACACGTCCCTATCAGCCTTCTAGTATTGTTAAATAAATAATAAGGTACAATTTGTTTTTGTAGATGGGTCCATCAGTTGGAATATCGTTTGCAGTTTTCAGCTTTGTTCAAAGAATCACTTTGGATTTCCTCAAAACTCGTTTAAATGGGAACCACAAACATGCATCTAGCAATATCCACAGCCCCGAACAACTGTTGGTATCCAGCACAGTCGCAGGTTCTGCTGCTGGCCTAATTTCCAAGAGTCTGACCTACCCGTTTGACTTAGCAAAACGAAGATTACAAATCGGTGTAAGTTTTTCTAATGTCTTGATAAACCCACCTCCTAGGAAATATTCAAAGACCTTATGGTATAGGACTTTTCATAGGAGTAGTTTTTTTATGGTATAGATTTTTAGATATTTATTTTGACTGTAAAGGAAACATTTTATTAATAATCAATATATATAAAACTCTTCCGTTACTGTCTGACTGACTGACTGACTGACTGACTGACTGACTGACAGACAACGCAGAGCCGAAACTACTGGGCGTAGCGGGCTGAAATTTTGCACGTGGGTTCCTTAGGGAGTGCAGGTGAGCACTAAGAAGGGATTTCCCCAATTTCCCACGGGAACGGGATAAAACGGTAATTTTGTGTTTATGAGAAATCTGCGCGGGAAAAACCGCGGGGCAGCCTTTAGTCATAATATAATATAATCACCTAATACTTTTAACTTTTCCTATCTTCATGGTCGCGGAACAATTGGAACTTTGACCTTTCACTCTTTTAATTTCTCAGAGTCATAAAGAAGACTTAAAGTACATAACGCCCAGTACATCCAAGAATTTGGAACGATGCACCAAGCTGATCGACTGCCTCAAATACGCGTTTCAGCAGGAGGGTCTGAAGGGCCTGTACCGCGGCTGGAGGGTCACCATACTCAAAGCACAACTTACCAGCATTGTGGCGTTCACTACTTACGAGCTCATGTGCTATGCCATACGAGAGGTTGAAGAGAAGCCCCTAGATAAGTGACGATCTATGATCAGGAACAAGAGGGAACAGCCTGTCTGCGATTGCTGAGCGAGGGCTAATGCAACTAGTAAACTTGTAACAATGACGACCTCTGCGTTCTACCAAGCTATATCCAGTGCCGTGTTTTTATTTTTAATTTTTTTTTTAATAATTCGTGATTTGTTTCGTTTAAAGTATGTAGTATTAAAATATTAAGTTAAAGATTAAATGTGTGTCATATTTGTCATGTAAAATACTTATTTTGTGTCTTTAATAAGGGTATTTTTTTATTTCTTAACAAAAAGGATTAAGTATTAATTCATGGATATACCTAAAACCGTTTCTGGGTGTTCATGTGCAATAATGGGGACCTTAAATACAGGTTCCACTGTTAGGGGTTCTTGGCTCTTAATGTAAAACGTTCTAAGTCTAAGCTAGTTATATTACGTAGGTAAGTACTCATTTATTGTTTTAATATTTTTTATTATCAGATAAAGCAAGGTAGTCTTCGAAATTACCATAAGCGTGGGATCAGCAACAGCGAGCTCGAAAAAAAGTTTAGATCATCCTTGATGTGTTGTGTAGGTACCGTTCGTTCGTCGGTTACATGATGAGGTGTAGAAAGGCGGAACATAAATGAGACAACTCTATACTTAGAAAATAAAAACACATCATGTATTTCATCTTTGGTTGGAAAACTTTTTTTTTACATTGCATTGTTATTTTCCGAGGTAATAATACTTATAAGGTTTTCTAAATCTTCAATTTAAAAAGCGTTTGATGCGATGTGCAGCAGGTTTTGCTTTATGATGGTATCTGTGTTGTTTTGACTTATTTATTTACATCTGCAAAAAAAAACACGTTAGGTGTTAAAAGAAAAGCCAGAACTAACTAGCAACAAAAATAAAGTTAGGACGTGCATGAAATTTACGAAAATAAATGCATACCTACAGTCAGAATTTCAAATGGTACCATTACTTTTACTTTCCTAAATGTCCATTGTCCATGCCAATATTGTGCTTATTTTGGGTCCGTAACTTTTTGTCGAATGTCATAATATGTTCGATTAAGGAAACGTCGACTGAACAATTCTTCAAATACGAAAATAGAAATAGAAAAATTTTGGCGCCCTAATGTATTTTTTGTCTTGCGCTTCTTAACCTTCTATTATTTCATGTTAGCCTGGTACTTTTTTTTGGTCTGTATCTTAGAAGCTGGCGAGGGGATGAACAGGGAAGAATGGAAGAGGTTCCACAGACAAGAGCACAGAGAACAAGAAGAATCTATATTTCGCGATATAAGATTTTAACCCATATTAGCATTGATTTAAGATAGTATAGGTATTTTGTGTGTTTCGCTTCTAATTAACCTCTATTATTTCATGTAAGCCTGGGACTATTTTCCTTTAAAAAAATTCGAACAATCGTTCATTCGAAGAAAAGTTTGTCGGCCAAATATTATATCGAGTTCAAATGTATTCGAAGAATGTTCAGTCGACGTTTCGTTAATCGAACATATTATGACTTCGACATAAAGTTACGGACCCGCTTATTTTACATGAAATAACTATAAATGGCAACTCTTGATTGACCCTTCAGCGTTTGTTTGGACTTACCTTAAACTTAATAATCACATAACCCAATTCAGTCCCAGCCATGGAATGACTCGCTCTCCCAGCCCTTGTGTTCCTCGTGGTGCACCGGCACGTGCACGATCTTCTCCACCTCCACCTTCTTGTAGACCGGCACGTGGACGATCTTCTCGTAGGGCACGTGCACGGTCTTGTAGACAGGCACCTCCTTGATGACCGGCACCTCCTTGACCACGGGGACGTGCACCGGGACGTGCACCTTGGACACGTGGTGGTGGTGGACCGTGTGCACTTTGTACGGCACGTGGATCGTCACGTGTTTATGACTGTTGACAAACAAACAAAATTCGGTTTAACTAAGATTTTACTATGTTGTTAACTAAGACTGTTATGATAAATACAAATTTTACTCTAAATAGGTTTTTAGTACTGCAGCTCGAAGGCGGTAGGTGCCTAGATATCTCGTTTGCTTTAAAATAGGAAAAATGCATGAGCACGTTGCAAATTGTGCAATCAGTAAATGACATGGAAATCTAACGCAGGTCACATCACAACGTTACTTTCTACTTTAGTTCGGAAAAACGTAAGCTGCAATCGTACACATCTCGTATATTTAACTAAACTTATGTTCATAATCTGTCTAAATATTATGTTGTTTTTTCCTGTATGTACCTATAATATTTTAAAAGTTATTTCCATACGAAGACCATGAGTACGTTCGGGTTCGGTTCGGGTTGAAACTAAAGAAAATCGAAAAGGCAGACAATTAGGGCTCTGCGTTTTCATGGGACGGAGTTGTAAAAATTAAAAAAAAAAAACTTATGCTAAATCATTAGCACGTGTCTGCCTTTGGGGTTCATGATTACAATCATCTTAAAAACAAAGAAAATCGAAGAGGCAGACACTTAGAGCTCTGCGTTTTCATAGGACGGAGGTGCAAAAATTAAAAATTAAAACTCTACTAAATCATTTGCTCTCGATTCCTATTATGATCATTCGATTCATTTGGACTCCCTGGATAAAAAAAAGCATTTGGCAGCCACTTTGCTCGCTGATTTTTAGGTTGTACGACTGTTTGAAATTCACGGAATCAAAGCAATGCGGGTATTTTCAATCAATCAATATATATAAAACTCTTCCGTTACTGACTGACTGACTGACTGACTAACAGACAACGCAGAGCCGAAACTACTGGGCGTACAAAGCTGAAATTTGGCATGTAGGTTCCTTAGGGAGTGTAGGTGAGCACTAAGAAAGGATTTCCCGAAATTCCCACGGGAACGGGAAAAAACGGGATTTTTGTGTTTATGAGAAATCTGCGCGGGAAAAACCGCGGGGCAGCCTCTAGTATACATAGTATAAAATGAAGTCGTTTCCCGCGTCTGTCCCTATGTATGCTTATATCTTTAGAAATATGCAACGGATTTTGATGCGGTTTTTTTTAATAGATAGAGTGATTCAAGAGGAAGGTTTGTAAGTATAATACATGCACAATATAGTAATTGGTTAGGCGGTACGAAGTTCGCCGGGTCGACTAGTATCGGATAAATAGGATTCCTTATAGTTTGAATTCCGTCATACGTTTACAGGATGACTATATAATCAATAGCCCCAGAGGCAGACAATGTGCAAATGATTTAGTATAGTTTTTTTATTTTTACTTTTTTGAAACGTTGTCAATTGAAAACGCAGGGCCACCATGTTTTCAGACTATTTTTCCGAGGTCGTTTTTATTGTTTTAATTCAAACTATACACGTCCGCCAAGCGTGCAATTTTTTTTTTTTTTTAATCATTAAAATAAATTTGAAAATTAATTACTACAAAAGTCAGAGCCCTAGATGTCTGCCTCTTCGATTTTACGTGTTAACAGGATGACTGTTAGAGTCAGTCAATCAGTCCCAGAGGCAGACACGTGCAAATGATTTAGTAGATTTTTTTTTTACATTTTTGAAACCTTGTCAATTGAAAACGCAGGGCTACCATATTGGCAGACGCGGTCCTTGATGTTTGTTAGGGTATTATTATCGCTATTAATAGCGTCTGCCAAGCGTGCTAATAATTTATTTTTTTAAATCATAAAAATAAATTCAAAAATTAATAACTACAAAAGTCAGAGCCCTAGATGTCTGCCTCTTCGATTTTACGTGTTAACAGGATGGCTGTTATCATAAGCCCCAGAGGCAGACACGTGCAAATGATTTAGTAACTCTACTAAAAAACTCTTTTTTTTTTACATTTTTGAAACCTTGTCAATTGAAAACGCAGGGCTACCATATTGGCAGACGCGGTCCTTGATGTTAGTTAGGGTATTATTATCGCTATTAATAGCGTCTGCCAAGCTTGCTTATTATTTAGAAAATTTGCTCGCCACCTCCTTATCCAAAAGCAGATAACAAACTAATATGCATGAAAAATAATTAAGAAATACTTAAGTACTAATAATTTTGCTGGTTGGATTTAGGATGTAGGTAGTAAAAATAAAGCACTTGAAACCAAACATTACATTGTGTAAATGCTCAGTTACGATCTATCGTTTTTTAATGATAAAATAATTAATGGGAATAATTTTGCAATACAATCAGAGCGTGCTCCGGCGCGACGCCGGCGGCGGCGGCGGCGGCGGCGGCGGCTCTCTATGTCCCAACATATGTGTGGCCTTCCTTTCCTTACCGAGCATATTATCTTTTAGTTGTTTATTTTGATCAGTGCAACATCGAGTTCATGTTACGCATTTTGTAACAAAAAACAAACTTGCATATTGACCATTAAAAATATTGGAATTATAGACCAGACATTTACTGGATGCACGCACAGTCGCATACATTTTTCTTCATCATCGGTAGTCCTCATCAGAAAATAAATTGATATATTATAAATGTCCTTTCAAATTGCGTATTTACTTATATATAATTTTTTTAAATGTTTAGAGGACACTTACCTACTTTTATTTTATCTATGTTTTAGAAGTACGGTTTCTGGATCAGATGGCACTTCGAAAGCACAAGAAGTGGTTCGCCTTAGGTATTTAAGTCGTCGGTTACGCAATCTGCGATTAGAGATCTTTAATTAAAAGCATTTTCCGTAAAGTAAAAACTTTAAGTTGCTTTTAATCCTCTTCAAAGGAGAACGCGTCTTTCAATATAGATGTTATTTCAATGTAGCTGTTTAATTTGTTTTTTATATTTTGTATGTATCAGTTATTCAACTTTATTCGATTTAGAAAAGTATAAGTTTTTTTTATACAAAATATAAATCTAAATACAAACATTTGGTCCATGTCCATGTCCATTGCATTATATGAATATGATTGAGAATCTTAATTTTATATTAAAATCTGTGTAGGAAAGTTTATACTATCTCGTATTAAATCATGTACTTAAAAGCAATGTCATTCTTATTTGATTTTGCTAACTAAACATTATAATAGTATAGGTACTTAGAGTGATAAATCCATAGTCCATACTAATATTATAAATCCGAAAGTAACTATGTCGGTCTGTCTATCTCGCTTTTACTCTAAAAGTAATGAACTGATTACGATGAAATTGGAAACTATCTTTGTACGATAGTCTAAAGACTGGGAAAGGACATAAAGCTACTTTTTATACCGAAAATCCCGCGGGAACTTGGGACTTTGCGGTTTGAAGAGAAATTGCTCTGCCAAGCCGCGGGGCGCTCACTAGTTGCTCATATTTACATACTTGCTAGATATTATTATATTTATTAACTACATATTTGAAAGTACAAGAGTCTAAATTACTTTTCCCAGAGAGTCTTAAGCACAATAACCTACGAACTACGAATAATACTATAACTATAACCCTTGCCAGGTCACTAGTTTTTAGCAAGACCTAAATATACTTAGTACCTATGCAAAAAATATCTTTATCTGTGAAGACTACGCAATAATATAAACAGTAACACGTCTTTCGTTATATCGATTATGCAGTGGCCCAAAAAATAACATATCATTAATGTTTTGATTGACCGCAATGATTAAGTAACTGTAATGATTTTATTGTAAAGTAGGGTAATTAGTCGGAAGAAAACAAACATTAATCAAATCAGAGCAGGCTGTCACCCGGAAAATTGCCAGTGGAAAACTAATATGTAGACTGTTACTGACTGGAAGTATTGCAGACCAACTATGACGCAATGCGCGCGAGGATGTGGGGCACTCGATCGCACTGCTGACCAGCTCTGCCTGTCGGACTGTCGGTCGGTCGGCCCCTGCCCCTGCCTGACTAGTGCTGCGCTGCACTTGGAGAATAAAAGTAACTAGCGCCTATAGCAAGACCTGTATCACGAGATCTGCTAGAACAATCTCCTTATCAAAAACTTGAAATGAGTTTGTCACGAATACGTCAAACAATTATGTGATAAAGCTAAATCCAACAACCTAACTGCCCCAAAAATCTGTAAATGTTGAGAATTACCTAGTATCGATACAGTGGCACTATTTATAAGATCAAATTACAAAACTTAGTCTGATGTACGTACCAAAATCCAAATTTGATCAATAAGTATAGTACTACTTCGTAATATGTAGTATAGGTATCTAAGTTAAAGTTAGTGAAACTTTCCAAATTTTTTAATATAACTCTTATTATATATTATATCGTGTGCATTAACCGTGATTTTGATCTAAACAACAGTCCGTAAAATTAGTGCGATGACACCGAAAGTCAAACGTTGCGACAGTTTGAAACGAAGAGCTCTCTCTCTCTACAGCAGCCGCGGTAGTGTATTTCCTTAATTTTCCTTTCATCAAATTTCAATTTAACAGACAAGTTACTGACAAGGCGGGAATAAAAAAGAGAGTGATTCACCTCACCATACTTAACGACTATCCTAAAAATAAACCGGCACTAGACACAATATAATTTTATTTAACTGCTCTTTAACCCCATTTACGTCACCATTGAAAAGCATGTAATACGAGCGACACAAACCCGTAAGATGAGGTAGAGCTATTACTATTCCAGTCTTGCTCTTATTTGGCAACCAAGTCTGGTCTCGTTTTCGAATGAAAACATAATATTATTATGTATGTAAGTACGTATCACTAACTTAGTTTCTTCGTGATATTTGCATTTTGTTACATATTTGAACTAGAATACAATGCAAAACTTTAAAATTTGTAAAATAATCCAATAAATTGAAAATACATTTATAATTTAGTTAGAAATATTATATAGGGTAAAACGTCCTATTACCGCGGTAGTCAAAATCACGTCCTATTACGGCTCTATTTTATCTTTTTCAATTTATGATTCGTTGTGACTGTGTATGGTAAAGGTGACTACATAGTGTCCAAGGGAAACTAACAAGTAACTAATTACCCAGCACTCGTGCGTTTAAAATCGTTTAAAATGACTTAAATTAATTATTTTGTGTAAGGTCAGCGAAGCGAGAAGCTGTTTTATACAAACGCAGACTGACTCGTGGTAGAACATTTAATTTTCAGACTTCGTTTTTAGTTCAAACAAACACTTTAAGATTATGTTACTATATTCGAATTCTTTTTACATTCAAGAAGTCTTAGTTAATCAAGTTGATTGCCGTTTAAAATCAAATAAAACAAGTAAATATGAGTAAACAAAAGTCCGCCGTGTTAGGAAGGCTATTTGAGGGTTCCGCCTATTACGGAGGGTACCATCGGTAATAGGAAAAACGCAGTGTTGGTAATCTTTAAATTTAGTGGTATAATAAATATAATTTATGAACATTTCGTTATTTAAGTGTAATTTTCATTAGTTCTCAAGTATAAAACCAATTTTGGAGGTTCATGTTTTTTTACTAAAATCCTTGTTTTTGACGCTTAAAGTTGACAGTATAATTTAAGTTTGTTAGAATACTATGAAACCTAACGTATAAGTTTTAATGAAGAAAAATAGTATAATACAACGATTACTAACGATTTGAGAGTTTTATGGTAAAGTCAGAGTGCTCTTATGTGTAAGTAATAACTTACATTACCGAAATATCTTAACATTATATTTCAGAATTAGGATATAAAATCTCATTAGATATTTTAGTACCTACCGTATTAGGCTGTAAGGAATCCTAACACGGTGTATGGAAATTACAGAGCTAATAATTTAACCGTATTATTCATAAAGGTACCGTACATTTTAAAAAGCTTTACTGCAGGTCTACTTAATTGGTTTGTTGTATGGTAAATACGTGACATCCTATCTAAATTGACATACGTCAAATAACTAAAATGCACTTTACAGGGTAAGTAAATAATTAAAAAACTTACAGAAAAATGTATACTAAGGTTAGTTTTATCGTATTTTCCCATCAATATAATAATTTAATACTAGATTTTACCGCAACTTTGACACACCATACAAAACTGATTATGATTCGTTGGTTGTTGTATTTATTATTGTATTTTGGTTTACTGTTTTGTTGTTGTTTTTTTTGTGTTCCATTTTTGCATGTTTGTGTCAACGTTTTTGTAAAAAAATGTATCTTTCTTTTTTTTAACTTTCTCCACTTGGGTAGAAATCCATTTTCCATCTTTTTTACCGTTTAACTTAACCTTCACTGACTGCACTCTGCTGCTTCGCCAGTTAAATTTTCCTTCAAATATGTTTTATTTGTAAGTTTTCATTAAAATCTATTTCGTAGTTTTTACGTGAAAGAGTTGCAGACATCCTTTATTATAAACTTTGTTGTTTAGAATATTAGTAGGATTATTAAAACCCTCGGGCCTTTTTCAAATTAAAGTTTTATAACGAAAAAAAAAGGTTAAGAAGGTTATCAATTCGACCTGTATGTATGTTTGTATGCATGTTTGTCCGCGATTATTTCGATTTTGTCAAAACCAATTTTCATAAAAGTATTTTTTTAATTCATAAGAAGTGTTTTAGTACCTATTTTTAACCGATTTTAGAAAAGAGGAAGTTCTTAGTTTAGGTTTGTATCAGTTTATTGAATAAGGTTTCGGGTACACGTCCCGGGACCTTATTAATATGTCTTTTCCATCCGTCCGTCTGTCTGTCTGCCAAAGGCACTAATTTCCGAAACGGCTCGATTAACTTAATGAAAAAAATTCACGATATTTTATTTGTCGTCAAAAGAATACTAACAAATATAAAAAACTTCAAAAAATTATGGAAATTTAGAGAAAATTAAAAAAATTGTGCCGAAATCTTCCTTTTTTGAACAAAATTTTGTCGAGCCTCTACTGAGATATTGACCTGGTCAACAGACATTAAATAATGATCATTTGTAACTTCACTTCATTTGCACTTCTTCGTTGGTAATAAAGCATAAAATCGGCTTAACGTGGGTCCGGCTCTTAAGCTGGTACCTCTGCCTAACCCTTCGGGGAATAAAAGGCGTGATATTATGTTTATGTATGTTTATGTAACTTCACTTAATGTAGATTAACAACAAATATTAAAAAATATGTTAAGAAGCTAGCCAAATTCACACCAATTACGCTTTTATGAGTATAACCTGCGCACATAAAGAAACGATCTCAAAATGGCGGCCGTTGTATGGGCTGTCTCGCTTCTCAACTCTTCCCTCATACTAATATACGCGAGATAGCATTCGTTCGGCCGCCATTTTCAAATCGTTTCTTTATCAGCGCGGTTTATAAAAAAAAACGTCCGCATATTAAATTCATTCCGTTCCGTTGTGCAGAGAGATGGGAGAACGTTACGATGCCGTAGATTGATTGTTGTTTTGTTATTCGCCCTTTCAGGTCAGGCAAAGGAACATTATTGCCCATATAGCCAAATATCTAAACTAATGATATTACTGGAAACTTCTTAGCGCGAGGCCGTTTAATTAATAGTTGATACACAAAATATTATCAAAATAGCCCCTTACTAGGAAGAACATGTATCAGTGCCAGTAACAATTACAGCTATTGCATACCATTTTCTGATTGCACGGAACCGTGAGCTGAGATGAAAATGTTTCATCGTGCGTGTGTTGGCATCCCATACTCCGTAATAGGCAGTGCTTACCGCCGTAATGGGCTTCAAACTTTTTTTTGCCGCCGTAATAGGAATTCCGAATTGTCAGAAAAAATATTTATTTAAAATTAATTATCACTCTAGAATAAATAAAACGACAACTGAAATAGAAAATATATTTATCATGAGTGTCAAAAAAAAATTCAAATATCTGCTAACATATTTAGAAATGCTTAATTTCTTACCCTACTTTAAAATGTCGTCAAAACGCGCCGTAATAGGGCATGTTACCCTAGGTATTAAAAAAACAGGATGTTTGCAAAACACATCAGTGTTATTAGTTCGAGTAGCCTTGATAATAACTAACACGAGGTACACTATTATGTAACAAAAATTAAAGTTTGTTATTTTTGCATAGCTCCTATTTATATCAGAGCTTAATAAGGTGGCCAAAGCCTCGCCGACGCGATGCCGCAACGCGACGCGAACGCAATGCATCTGATTTTTACAAATGTTTAACCTACTTCAAAAAAGGAGGTTATCAGTTTGACCTGTATGTATGTATGTTTGTCCGCGAGTATCTCGCGTTTGGCTAAACCTATTTTGATGCGGTTTTCAGATAAGTATTTGTTACATTCAGGAGGAAGTTTGAGTACTATTTTAACCGACTTGAAAAAAAGAGGAAGTGCTCGGTTGATGAATTTTATAGAAGCCGGGTTCCTTTTTGTAATAAAAAGAAATAATACTTAATAATTATTAATTTATTTACATTAATTCATTTTATTAGACATGTCCCAGCTAGCACACTAGTGGAAATTGCAGCCTAAATTGTTACTTTAAGTGGTTTAAGAGTAATTTAAGGGTTCTAGTGGCAGGCTAAAGTTGCATAACAGCTTCCATAAGCGTCTATAGCTGCAAAAGTTACTAAGAGTGGCAAAAGTTCCACCCAGTATTACCTTAACCTGTATAATAGTTCGTTTTAGAACTCTTTTGCCGCTACAGGCTCTAGAACAGAGTTAAGCAATACTTTTTAACGCTTACGGTTGCATATGAGTTGCTACTGGAGCTGTTATACGCCTGTAAACTTTATAAAAGAAATAACTGTAGCCTGTAGTAACAAAATCCACTACAGAGCTACTGCTAGTAATATAAGGGTAATAAATATATTACTGTAAGCTCTATATAAGAAGCAAGGACTACTATAAGTAATGCAATAGTAATAAAATGTTCCTTTGAGCAGCCTACGTTATTCGCAATTTTTGTTCTAAATAAAGAAAAATGTGCGAGGGTTCCGTCGGTATAATAAATTTTAATACCAGTTGGAGATCAAATATTAAAGACAGGTGTCAGGTTCAAAGTATCCAATGTTTGTTTTGTGTTTCTGAGCAAAATAATTACTCATTTCTTTCCCAATCCATTAAGCAGTTTAGGCGTGAAAGCGTTACAAACATACACAAATAGTTTTTTTTTATATAGCCTCTTTAGTATTCTACTGCTGCGCAGACCTCCCTCGCTTGCTTCCAGTGGTTTCTCATTGCAGTCTCCGGACACTCAGTTCCTAACATACATACTTAGTCACTTTTGCAATTATTATAAAAAGTATTTTTTTTGTTAGATTTCTTAAAACTAATATTTACTATTTCCAATTATCTTCAAGGATACCTGATCTTTATTGTAACTTTGGTTGAATAAGTAAAGTGTTTTAAAACAAGAAAATACTTAGCATTGCTGTAGCTCTATGCCGTAAATATAATTTTTATTTGTTCTTATACTTGGCAATGGCAGAATCAAGGATCCCTAAAACACTTACTCAAATAATTTGAACTCGGAAAAGGGGATCACTTTTAAGAATATTAGTAACAGAAGAGTAATAAAAATCACTCTAAGGCGTAAACAGGGAGAACTTAGCACTTTGAGTTCTGCAAGAGTGCTATTAGAGAGAATTTTGCAGGCTTAGGTTGCATTTTGTAGACGCCATTTTATTTTAAAAATTTTAGGTTTATTTAATTGACTTTGAGGTTATATACAATATATCCATGTACAATTATACTTATTTATTACAAAAAATGGATTGATATAGCATTATTAGCTCACAGGCATATTACATGCAATGATTTGGGAATGTTTTTAATTCAAATTTGTAGATAAAACAGAAAATATTTTACATTATAATTGTTTTTACTTTGCATTCTGATATAATTACGGAAGCGCGACAAAATTACTCAAAAAAATATCATTAACATTCACAGAAAACTTGTCTGCGTTTAAAAATTTGCTTTTATACGAACTAAAAACCCAAAAACACCATCTTACTTACTAAATATTAAATTAATGGCCGCCGATATCCGATGAGCATCCATGGAATTTTAAAACTTGTATTACTTGTGAAACTGTTTGTCACAAAAACCAAACACTTGGCGTAAATTATTTATCATTCATTCACAGTTCGTTCAATCTCATTCACTAGAAAGTGCTAGAGGAGCGCTTTATGAGAGTTAATGGTTTGTTGCAGCCTTAGTAGCACCTCTGTGGCACCGTTATAGAGCTTCAATAGCACCCATAGTTGCATAAAATTGTGCCCAAATTGCTGCATAAGGGTTGCATAAGGGTTCCAGAGCACGCTATAGCGCTTAAGTCTATTACTATAAGTAATAATCGGACATGCTCCAAAGCTCTTATGCAACCAAATGTGCTGCTTGGGGTGTATACCAACGACATCAGCTTCTACTTCGATCGCCATATTTGTTACCTAGCCTCTTGTCATTTCAATAAATACCAAATTTTCTTAATACAATCCGACTTCTAAATATTTGGGTCCTTACAACGTAAGTAATACTTACTAAATACTAAAAGCAAATTTTAATAAAATTTAAATAGATCCGAACAAAGAATTTAAGTTTTCTATCTACTTATCTATCAATATATATAAAAGTCTTCCGTTACTGACTGACTGACTGACTGACTGACAGACAACGCAGAGCCGAAACTACTGGGCGTACAAAGCTGAAATTTGGCATGTAGGTTCCTTAGGGAGTGTAGGTGAGCACTAAGAAAGGATTTCCCGAAATTCCCACGGGAACGGGATAAAACGGGATTTTTGTGTTTATGAGAAATCTGCGCGGGAAATACCGCAGGGCAGCCTCTAGTCGTATATAAAACTCTAATGTCTAAGTATAAACATTAAAAAATAAATATCAAACTTTAAAATTTGCTCCTAATCCCCAAAATATATAAAAACGTTATGTAGGTAGTACCTACTCATATTTGTGTCAACTTAAGCTTTGATAACATTATATGTACCTATATACTTTGATGCTTTTCTGATTAAACAATTACACTTTAGCGAAATAAAGTCTACTTACTGATGGCCTCCACCAGGGGTAGGCGACGCCACCACCGCTGCCACCACGAGGGAGATAAGCTGGGGGTGAAATAATTTTATTGTATTTTACACAAAAGGGCAAAACTGATTTCAGCATGATGAACCAAGGAGTACTGTGTTCCAGAACTTACGGCGAGTTTCGCGTACATCTTGCCTATGGATCGGCTGGACTGACTGTGATGCGATATAATTGCCTTCTGTGGCTGAGGGGACTACCTTACTATACTTACTCCGCATGCTCACAAACTCTTTATATACTCCAGTGTTTTCTACACCAGGAGTTATGCAATTGAGCCCCTTGGTTTTATCCCTACTTTGCGAAGTGCTACACAGATCGTTTAGAAAGGTGCAATTTGGGGTTCTGTAGAGCGAAGAAAGGCGGCATTCTGAGTTTGGTGGGGTTCGATTGTACCGATTTGTACCCCACCAGCGGGTCCTCTCGGTGGAGCACCTTGCGTTGCGGCTTTTCCAGTTCAGTTACATTTGATGTGCTCTCGATTAACAGTTAGATTTTTATCATTCCTTGAGTATAAACTATCAAGGGTACCTATGTACACGAAGTCATTATTAAAATTGGATTGGATATTATATTATCTAAACTAGCGCAGAAGATTCTGAAAATTGACTGTTTACTTTATTTGAAGAACCTTATCATTAAAAATGGACTATGGTAAGGTTGTCGTTTTTCCACAACTATTAACTCTAAATGCTGTTCAAAATATCTCAATTATTAATTTTACTAAGTAATTAAATTAGTTTTTTTAATAAGTATTTAGTTTTTGAGATTTCAGTTGTTGATTTGTTGAGTAATTAAATACTTACCTAAAGCCTAAATAACTAATTATAGGTACTTAGGTAGTTTGTTACTAATTATGTAACTTTCTCAGACACTGTATTTACCTTCTTTAGTATGTATGTACTACGTATTTAAAGTTTTAGTAAAATTGTATTAATTCAACCCAATTAAAGTTTACACAATATTATGTAGGTATATATGTTTAATTAATATAAAATTCTATTAGGAGAACGATCGGCTGCCTACAATATTTATAACCTATTTAAAGTTATTATGCATATCTTATTAGTTATAAGCTGAGGTTATAAGTTATAACTCTACGCATGTGTTATGTATTAAACTGGTGACATTTACCTGACAATTTTGTCTTTTGATGGTACATAATTTGACACTTTCATAAGTAAAATTACATTAGTAAGGATCAATGGATAAATATTATGATCGCTTAAACAAATAGAGCAAGATTTACTAAAGCATTCGAAAAACGGAGAATATAAATGCGGCTGTAAATTATTATTATTATAATTGTACGTGTGTGCACATGCATGAATTTTAGTTGCTTATTTGTTTGATTTTTATTACTTACATAGGTAGGCAGGTTCCCAACATACTTTTATTTTATGTATATCGATTGCGTTGTAGTATGTAACTTATAATCCATATAATTATGTACCTACCTTTTATATGTACTTTTTATGTGCAATTTTATTTCCTTTTAATCTACCAAAGTAAACTCTTTTGTAAGTAGGTAACATACTAATATTTATTGTTTACGAAATGAGGTCACTGATGTTTTTTGGTAAGTATAATGTTTTAATGGTTACCCACCATTAAAACATTATACTTACCAAAACCTTCGCTCAGAACCTTCGAGGTTGGAGTGGCGGCGCTTCTACAAATAATTTCCTTCCCAATCAGGAGCGAATATCATGTGCCATCTTGGAATATTTGTTATTCTTTATTCGTTAAAATGATGGATATAGCTAACTACCACCTATAACCACCAGCCCTAGCCCTTACCGCCGTTACCCAACCTGCCAGCTTGCGAAGCTCGGCCAGCTCACAGAGCGCCTATAATAAATGAATTATGAAGGCACTGTTGATACTGTTCTTAATTTTTCTCTTTGCGAAAACCCCTTAATTTGCTGCTGCGCGTATTTATATCATAAAGCGATCATAAATATCTAGGTAATTTAGTTATTTGGTTGTACCTAGATATTAAATAGATCTTGTTTTTTTTAGCTTGGTTTAATGTTTTTTTAAGTTGTGTTGTTCTAATGTAATTTTAAAAACTGCCAAACAACGTATCCCCATATATATATTATGTTTGCATTCCGATTTGTTTTAATTCCGTGCTGATATTGAATGCTGGTCTAGTGCTAAAAGCTACAGAACTTTTAGGATAATTATCTTAGTAATATTCTTTTACGAAAAAAAGTGGCCACTTTAGGCAACAAACGGTTTTTTTTTCTGAGATTTGGAACCTGAAAGCTACATAACAGCAAGTAGCACATAAGCGTAAATTTTGACCAAAACGCTCCATATGCAGTCACGAGATTTAATGTAGATCTACTAGGGACTAAACGAAGTCTAGTAGCTGTATAATAGCTATTTCTTACACCATTAAATAGAACAACTGTATAGTAGCTGCACACAGGCAGAAAATACACTAAATACTTTTTATATAATAAAAAGAAACCATTGAAAAGCCCTTTGTTCCTTAATATACTACTAGTTGGTTTGGACGGCCAAAGCTTGTTAAGCCTTGTATAGAGTCATAAACTAAAACCCCTTTTTAAGCTGTGAGCTGTATCAAGGGATAAAATATTGCAATTAGCTTGTTTATTGCGATCACTATTTCTATTATAAAGCCACCTGTCAAGCTTGATAGCAGCCGACTAGAAGATTTGAAAGAGTATTGACTACAGTTGTTAGCTTTATAATGGCGTCATATGAGTGTATCAGCTGTACAGGGGTGTTACCGTAGTACACTCAAGTTCTAAAACTTTACGTGTTTATATCAGCCATTATACAGCCCTTGGAGTTAATGAAGAATTAACGAAGAATAAAAGTGTCACTATTTCATATATATATATAAAACTCAAACTCGGTACAGATGGAGAGCCTTGAGGGAGGCCTATGTCCAGCAGTGGACGTCTTACGGCTGAAATGATGATGATGATGATGATATAAAACTCAAAGGTGACTGACTGACTGACTGACTGACTGACTGACTGACATAGTGATCTATCAACGCACAGCCCAAACTACTGGACGGATTAAGCTGAAATTTGGCATGCAGGTAGATGTTATGGCGTAGGCATCCGCTAAGAAAGGATTTCCCAAAATTCCCTCAGGAACGGGAATTACGGAAATTTTTAGTTAGTATGAAAAATCGACATTATTGTGTGCATCGACGTGAAACTTGGTGTACAGGTTCCTCAATGAATGAAAGAGTGTTGAAAGAAAGGAATTTACAAAATTCCCACGGGAACGGGAATTACGGGACTTTTATAGTGAGGATGAAAAATCGACATCCTTGAGTGTTTCGACGTGAAATTTGTGTACAGGTTCCTCAGTAGATGAAAGGGTGTTGAAGAAAGGAATTAACTAAATTCCAATGGGAATAGGGTTACAGGACTAATTATTTAGTATGAAAAATCGATTTCCTTGAGTATGCCAATGTGAAATTTGGTCTACAAGTGTAAGGGTGTTGGAAGGAAGAAATATACTAAATTCCCACGGGAAAGTAAAGCGGGACTCTTTAGTTAGTATTAAAACAATGTATATATATTTCTTTATTTCCACGTAAAAATAGGAAAACGGGTTCTTCAGTGGGTGTAATTAGATTCAGAATTCTATTAAGAAAAAAGTAACCAAAATTCACATGGTATCGGAACATTCCCAAAAACATAGGGCGCCTAAAAATCTTCAACTCTTTTCACTTGAGTAGGTACATATATTAGGTATGTAGGTACGTATCCAACTACTTTTACCCAACCAGCTAATAGAAATGTTAGAAGTTTCAGTGTCTGAATGGTGGAGTGTAGAAATGAATTTATGGAGTTGCCACGGGAACTGAAATAAAGATAGAGATTTTTATAGGGCGTATGGGTGCGATCAGAAATGATATCACCAAAATCCTGAGTCGTAAATCAACCAGTAATTAACGATTTTAATGAAAAAGCGCGTGCGAAGCTGCGGGCAAAGTCTAGAAATAAAAAAAATGCGCCTTTGACTCCCTAGATAATCTTGCTTAAAATTTTTATGGCCCTCCCAACTACTCGTTAGGAGTTTCCCCGCCTACAAAAAAAAAGGCCTCGTAAAATTCAATATTTATCAAATAATAACACAAAATAAATACGGTGACTGAAATGAAAATTTTTGTTTTTTAATTTACTGTGATATTATCTGGTAGCAAACCATTCAAAGCATGTTTTTTCTTTACTAGCACAAGTGTATCAAAATTAATTTATCAAATATCAATGTTTGGTGTTTATTTTTTAGGCACAATTATAATTAGAAAAGTACATTTTCCATACGCATTATTTAACCTATCATTGACAATAATTTTCATGATAAGTTAAGTAGGTATATTAATTAATATTTCATACATTATTTGTGGTGATGAACATCAACGTGTATTATATGGTTAATATACAGGGGAGATCAGTTCTATAGAAAGGAATTTCGTTTTTTTAGGTTGACTATACTTACAGACCGCGTGTGTGAGGTGGTAGTGGTAGAGTAGGTTGCCATGCCATGCCAGCCAACACGCTAAATACCTAATACATTTTTATTACACATAAGCGATCGAGCGATATACCATGTCTCTGTTACACATAGTTGAAGTAACCTAACTTTAGTTACTTAATTAACAATGTTGCCGCAGACGCAGTTTACCAATTTTCACATTTGACATTTTACCTTAACGATTCTCCTTCCGTGAGTGGGGTAACTACATCAGAACCAGTGCTTTCGCAAGTTTAATAAAGGTAAGTAGTAATATGTGATAGTGCTAATAGCTCATAACAGTGGTCTTACAGTAAAGATGATATTGCTTTCTCTTAGCAATTATTAAGAGTATGTTTCGGTGTCATACCCCTAGACCCTTAGGTTATCTCAAAATTATATAAGCCTTTTATTAGTTATATTTGATTGCCAAATTGCAGTAAGTAGGTGGTATTTAACTAGGTACCCAACTGTTGTCCGACATGTTTTTGTTGTCTATTTCAAGGATACAGCACAGACCAATGAAATTAGGTAGGTATTCATTAAATCCAAGGGTTGCAGCTCAGGGTTGCAGTAAGGGTTGCAGTGACATACAGTCATGCAAATGTTAGTCCTTGTTGTGGGTGCAAATGAGACGAAAATTATACACTACACTGCAAACCGCATCATACTTAGCAGTTAAAGAAACGAGTCTGTGTTAAAAAAATCCTATTGTATTGTAATATTAGTATAATTTAAGCATTGACCTGTATCCTAAATTTAAGTAGTAAATCCATACTCCATGACTAAATCGAAGCCTGTGCCTTTACAGAGATCCTTCTGTAAATGCGTTAGGTAGGTATGCGTTAGGTAGGCAGGCTGGTAATAAGTGATCTTGTTATGTGAGAAAGTTGTCCGACACTGTGCATCACGTAATGTTTCGCAAAAAAAGAGCAAATGGGAACAAGGCGCGTCTGTTGCCATTTTATTTTAATAATAAATGAATGACAGTAGTAAGTATGTACAGCAACATAATATGTATAATATGTATTTAAACATTAATCTTGGTTCGTTAGTCTCACTAAAATTGAGAACGGCGGGTGTTTGGTTTTGAAATGTTTCTTAGTAGTCCAGAGAAGGTTCGAAAGGTTACAAAATATGGAAAAATAGGGTGGAAGTTAGAAAAACAACAATTTAATTTTCCCGTACCAAATTGCGATACGAAGTTCTCCGGAACAGATACTGTATATTAAATATATATAATACCTACATTTAAACATAATTACTTTTAGTAAAGCTGTAAGTTGTATTGTTATTTAAAGTTTACCTCAACTATATTTAGGTAGTACATAGTACCACAAATTACTTAAGAACACATAGGTAGTGTAGGTACAGTACAGCACAATACGCAGCACTATTGCCCCGCAACACTGCAGATATAAAATAAAAAAGCCTTTCAAATAGTATACCTATCTTCCTTTTTTATTATGACAGTGCAACTACTATCCTGTGTGTTATCTATACCAATATTATAAAGAGGAAAGATTTGTTTGTTTGTTTGTTTGTAAAGAATAGGCTCCGGAAATACTGAACCGATTTGAAAAATTCTTTCACTGGTAGGAAGCTACATTAACCCCGAGTGTCATAGGCTATATTAAATTTTCAAAAAAATTAGGGATCCTTACCTAAACTCAAATAATATAACCCAAGGTGCAATATTTTTTCCGTTGTTAACATATTTTGACAGGTGGTTTGTTGTTGTTGTGTTGTTTGTTTTTTATTCGGCCATTCTGGGCAGTCAAAAGAACATAGCCTATAGAGCCAAGTCTTTTGTAGTATCTTATATTCTATGGCGTAACGAAGTAAGCCGGGAAAGCTCGTTGAGTTAATAAAAAACAAAAATTAATAGATGATCACTTCATAACCGACGAAAAAAAGGAGGAGGTTCTCAAGTTATGCGAATATGGATGCGTATTTTATTGTAATTTTTTTTTTGTGTATTGACGAATAATTAGCCGATTTTGATAATTAGATTTTTTTTATCGACAAGGTAAATCTTAAAGTTGGGCCCATAAAAATTTGGAAGTAAAATTCCTCAGGGTGGAAAAACAGGGTTGACTTCATTGTTCACTCACAGATTTTACATAGAGTAACTTTGTATAGTAATTGCAGATTGAATAGCCGAGCCGTGTTGTGGTTAATATGAAAACTGCTAGTAAGTATAAGTATATGTCTTTTTTATATGAATACTAGAGGCTGCTCCGTGGTTTCACTCGCGCAGATTTCACATAAACACAAAAATCAGTTTTTTTCCCTTTCCCATGGGAATTTCGAGAAATCCTTTCTTAGTGCTCACCTACACTCCCTAAGGAACCTTCATGCAAAATTTCAGCCCGCTACGCTAAGTGGTTTCGGCTCTGCGTAGTCTGTCAGTCAGTCAGTCAGTAACGGAAAAGTTTTAAATATATTGATAAACTAGAGGCTGCCCGCGGTTTTTCCCGCGCAGATTTCTCATAAACACAAAAATCCCGTTTTTTTCCGTTCCCATGGGAATTTTCGGAAATCCTTTCTTAGTGCTCACCTACACTCCCTAAGGAACCTACATGCAAAATTTCAGCCCGCTACGCCCAGTAGTTTCGGCTCTGCGTTGTCTGTCAGTCAGTCAGTCAGTCAGTCAGTAACGGAAGAGTTTTATATTATACTAGAGGCTGCCCCGCGGTATTTCCCGCGCATATTTCTCATAAACACAAAAATCCTGTTTTTTCCCGTTCCCGTAGGAATTTCGGCAAATCCATTCTTAGTGCTCACCTAAACTCTCTAAGGAACCTACATGCAAAATTTCAGCCCGCTACGCCCAGTAGTTTCGGCTCTGCGTTGTCTGTCAGTCAGTCAGTCAGTCAGTAACAGAAGAGTTTTATATATATTGATTGATTATTAGAAAATAATTGTTTCAGTTTTTTGTCTTTTTCCTGTAGAAAATAGCAGAACACTGTAGGTAGACCAGCACTTATGTCACCCAAACTGTACCCTGCCGCTTCAAGCTTAAAACCTGCCGCCTCAACATAAACATATTATATTTTATGGCGCAACGAAGTAAGCCGGGAAAGCTCGTTTTTAATAAAGTTTAAATGAATTCGCGTAAGTATGTAAAAAACCATCTCCCACATTGCAATGTATTGTCTGTATCTGTAGGTCTGTCTTCCAAAAACGTTGTAACGTTTTTGGAAGACAGACCTACAGATTTTGTGTCTAAAGGGTAAAAGGCCAAAAAACAAGTTCCTTGAATATACACAAAATCAGTAACTCTGTCTTTCAAAAACGATATATTATCACAATGTGATAATAGGTTTTTACGTACGCGAATTCATTTAAACTTTATTAAAAATTAATACTTTCGCCAAAATAATTAAAAAACGTGAAAAAATTTGAATTTCGCGCCATACCGTGAGTTACCGCCTTAGTGCAAAGTAACGAATTTCGGCCAATTTCGGGAAGGTATTTTTTTTACTGTTTAAATTTTGATTTGCTCCTTGACTAAATTTGTGCGGTTGGCGATGGCCGCCTGCGCGCTCTCAGAGTAAGGAAACCGTTAATCAGAGTGCGCGCGCTTCAGTGAGGTGGGGAAACGTTATGACATTTTTGGCACGCTCGGTGAAGTGAGAAATAAAGGCAGGCCCTCCCGTATAATTCTGAATTAAATTTAGCGCCATACCGAGAGCTACCACCAGAAAAAAAACTAACTAATAAAGATTTGGCTGTATGGACTGAGTTTCTTTGCCTGCCCACAATGGGTGAATATAAAAACAACTGGTAAATAGATGTATCAATCAATCAATTAGTCATTTATGTCATATTACTTAAATGGCTGGAAGCCGAGCCCGAGCCGCGTTCCGTCCGTTTGTTTGTTTGTGTGTTGTGATAGTGTGAGGTTTTTCGTGATTTAAAAACATAGGTACACATTATGTACTTATACTAATTCCAGTTGTTTTGTATTATATATTAGTCTTAGTTGCTATTCTAGATCAGTTTTAGTAGATATTTCTAGCTATGGTCATTTGTAATTTTATTTTATAAAATAGTAAGTACCCTATTAGTGAAAATGCCTAAAAATATAAGTAATGATGTTCGGGACGTAATTCTTAAAGTTAAGGCTTTTATGGACGAAGAAAAGAGAATGCAATCACCAATAATACCACTAAGCAAAGTGTATGTAAGAGTCGCGGCAGCTACTGGTGAGATTACCTCTTATTCTTTCCCCTGGTTTCAATAATGGTGAGCGGCACCAATTTATAATCTATACAAACACTAATTTGTTTTCCCTGTTACTCTTCTCAAAAACACCTTTCACTACTCTGTATTAAAAATTCCAGGTGTATCAGAACGTACTGTTTTAAAATTTGCCAGAGAGGCTCGACTCATTGAACAAGGCCTCTTAGACCCAAGTGCTAGAGGAGCCCCAAAGAAGAGAGTAAGGACCAAAGGCAAAATTGAAGTGAATGAGTATGATCTTTCTGTCATACAAAGGAAAATTCATGAATTCTACACATACAAGAAAGAAGTTCCCACTGTCAACAAACTATTGCATGTTCTGAAACAAGAAATAGCTTTCAAAGGTTCCAGAGAAACATTGAGAAAAATATTGCGTAAACATGGATTTCAGTTCAGGAAAACTAAAAACCAAAAAGAGAAAGAACAACCAGCACCCCAACCAGTTGCCAATCCAGCTCTGCCAATGAATCCAGTGCCCATGCCAACAATGGGCATGCCAGTATCCAACCTACAGCACTTGGTACCTATACATACACACATTCACTCTGTGTTTGGACACAAATGATATCCAATTGGAAAGTCATTTTCAGTTATTAGGAAGAATGGTGATCATCAAGAAGCTGGCCTGTTAGGCCATAATTGAAGCCAGGCGTTTCCATTCATGACTTTTTAGTTGAGGATCTTGGTCTAGCTATAGTATAGTATAGTATAGTTACCTGTTAATGTAAAATATATAGAAAGGTAAGATTAAATGTGACAACTTTTTTAACCCCTTTATCATTACTTGGCAAGTAATTACCTGATGAACTTTAT
Organism: Euspilapteryx auroguttella; assembly: GCA_951802225.1. Taxonomy (NCBI): domain Eukaryota; kingdom Metazoa; phylum Arthropoda; class Insecta; order Lepidoptera; family Gracillariidae; genus Euspilapteryx; species Euspilapteryx auroguttella. Next base: position 12,609,251 of record OX637641.1, on the reverse strand, counting down.
ATCAACTTCAATTTGAAATTTACACAATTTAATAATAAGCATGCTAAGAGCTTTTCTGATTTCTTGTTTGTTATTCCATACAACTAGTTTTACCATGAATGTGGAACCAACCTCTGAACATCCTCACTAATTACCCATATATAATGATGATATTAGTTTGGTTTAATAAAAGTCATAGGCAATTTAGAACTAGATTGTGCCACCTGAGCCTGATTCATCTTTAAATTTAATTTCTACTTATATAATATAAAATGGTTAAGAAAATGTAAAAAATGGTTCTTCCTCCAACATAAGGTCCATATTCACATTGTTTAGTGCAAGTGCAGGTGCGAGTAGCGTGCCAATACTATTTAGTGGCTTTGTTTAGTAAATACATTGTTTTTTAGTTGTCGACCAGCAAGTATGCTATTTTGTACGTCTGACCGCGACGCGAGGGGTAAGGGGGGTAGGACGCGGGGCGCAGGACAGTGTACTTGCAGTTCCATTCGCAGAAACATGGAACCCAATCCTAATCACACTACTCGCAATGTATTAATCACTCGCACTTGCCTATTGCTGTCCACACAGTGTTTTCTACTAAGAACTCGCAACTGCACTATTCACTCGCACATGCACTAATCAAAGTGAATACAGGTCATTACATACAATAAGTACAATATCGGATTAGCAAACTGATAAAGCATTTATAAATCAGTCTATAGACTCAAGAGAAGACCATTATTTTTTCACTAGTATCTTATCAAACAAATATTTTCATTTTATGTATTTTGGAAATATTTTTTATGTTAAAACGTCGACCAGGCAGCAAACGGTTTTTTTCTTTTATTTTGAACCTGAAAGCTACACAACACGGTAAAAATTGGGAGTCAAAGACGCATATTTTTGATTTCGGCCATGGTTTACAAGATATTTATTATTATTGCCGTTTCGACCGCGCAACCATGTTCTGAAATAAAAAAATGATTACGCTTAGATTCTGTCGAAATTTGTCAAAACTGAATGGTGAAAACCAGGAATTTGTCAAAGCATAAATAAAGAAGTTATGAAGGTTTGATGGTGTCCGCGCGAACGAAACAAGGAGAACCGCGCGGACATTGATATCTAGACTTCTGGAAGGTTTAGAGACCTGTTTTTTTTTGTCAAAGCAAGGTTCAATTTGTCAAAAAATGTCGAAGTAATAAAATTTTGGCTAACTCTAATACTTGACCAGATAATGACCCTTCAGTCCCATGGCCGCGCGAACCTCCAATTAAGATTCCTTTAGGTTCAATTATTTTCGTAACTATGCGTCCAAAACAGCCGGAATCGGTGTTCAGACCTTTATCTTAATTTGTCGAACCCTATGAAGGCCGAAAACCGCCGATGTCTGTTGTTAGTCACACAAAATCCCTGAAAAACTTAACCTTCTTTCCGCGCCAACGAAACGCTTCTTAATATGGTGATAACTAGTTAACTAAGCTAGACTAAGATATGTTTCATATATCAAATTCTTTGACATTTAAGGCTCCTTCGAATGACACCTAGCTAGACCGCTCAAGCCCACTGCAGCGAGAGAAATTTAAAAAACTTTACCCCCTAAATTTGTTAAGTAGGGTGGCTTTTTTGAGTAGGTTAAAGTTTTTTAAATTTCTTTCGCTGCAGTGGGCTTGAGCGGTCTAGCTAGGTGTCATTCGAAGGAGCCTTAAATGTCAAAGAATTTGATATATGAAACATATCTTAGTCTAGCTTAGTTAACTAGTTATCACCATATTAAGAAGCGTTTCGTTGGCGCGGAAAGAAGGTTAAGTTTTTCAGGGATTTTGTGTGACTAACAACAGACATCGGCGGTTTTCGGCCTTCATAGGGTTCGACAAATTAAAATAAAGGTCTGAACACCGATTCCGGCTGTTTTGGACGCAAAGTTACGAAAATAATTAAACCTAAAGGAATCTTAATTGGAGGTTCGCGCGGCCATGGGACTGAAGGGTCATTATTTAGTAAAGTATTAGAAGTAGCCAAAATTTTATTACTTCGACATTTTTTGACAAATTGAACCTTGCTTTGACAAAAAAAAACAGGTATCTAAACCTTCCAGAAGTCTAGATCTCAATGTCCGCGCGGTTCTCCTTGTTTCGTTCGCGCGGACACCATCAAACCTTCATAACTTCTTTATTTATGCTTTGACAAATTCCTGGTTTTCACCATTCAGTTTTGACAAATTTCGACAGAATCTGAGCGTAATCATTTTTTTATTTCAGAACATGGTTGCGCAGTCGAAACGGCAATTTATTATTTATCGGAAGAGGCGCTAGTTTCCCACCGTGTAAGCCCTTAATCGATTCAAGTCAAGGTTTGTAAATAAAAAATTATGTCACATTAAATTCAGTGTATTTCTTTCTATAACAAAGAACCTAGTTTAGATACTACAATTAATATACTGACTTTATAATATTATCAAATCAAACAATATTTTTCAGGGATTCCATTTTGAAAAATTATATAAGTACTAGCTGTCCCGGCGAACTACCTATGGCGCCTTACGATTTTATATGGTAAATTTAATTGTAGTTTTTACTTACTTTACCTCTTATTTTTCATATTTTCTCACCTTTTATATCTTCCTTGGACTACTACGAATATTTCAAAACCAAACCAGCTGAATCTGCCTGGTCGTTATCGAGTTTTAGCGAGACTAACGAACTACAATTAATTTATTATACATATATTACTAGTTGACCCGAGAGACCTTGTCCTAAACTGATTGAAACGACTAACAGTTATGTTAAACGCCATAAAGCGCAAAGTTAACAATGGAACCGTTTATATGGGGAAATAAAATTGTTGTAAAACCAAAATCAGCTAAATTTTGATTTGACAAAGATTTGTTTTTATGTATTCAGGGAGACCCAAAAGGTTACGTAGCTAGGAAGGGGGGTGATAGAGGTGATCACAAGGGTCACCAGAAAAATAAAAATAAAATTGCCCTCTGGGTATGCAAAAAAAATTATGACCCTTGTGATCACCCCTTTCATCCCCCTTCCTACCTACGTAACCTGTTAGGACACCCTGTATAGTAGATATATAGTTTTACAAACTTAGTACTTTTATACGGTAAAGTTGCATGCAATGAAATACTTTAAAAACAATTATAAAATTGTGTAGTATTGTTATATATTTCTTTGCACACGCAATTGTAACTGTATAATTGCCATTTTTAATTCAGACATATTAAAATCACAGGCAAAACAATAAATTAATAATAACTTACAAAAATTATTTAAGTACTATTATTTTCTAAAATTATTTATAACATTATTGCTTACCTAAAAATAAATGCGGCTAAGCAAAATTACCCCATAAACAACATTATATTTAAACACAGGCTTTCATTCTTTTTCACAGATTTTCAAAAAGGTCAATTTTGGGCTTTGCCTTGACTATACAAAGTTAAACTAGATCAATCCTACAGGCAATTTATTTGCTCAGCATTAGGGGTTCAAAACTAGTGATGCCACTTATTAAAGTTAGCAGATTTATTAGAAACACTTAATATATAATTGGAATATATTGAGTGTACTTGACAAAGAGAGACAATAGCCACTAGTGACTTTGAATAAATCTTTAAGGGGAATTGCGATAAATTAGGCGCAAGCGCAGGTCTAGCAGAGCTCGTCCTCGTCCTCCTGCGCGGGCGCGGGCGGCGGCGCGGCGGCGGCAGCGTCTTCAAAAGTGTTCTCATCTTTCTAGAAAGATATGTTATTTATATTAAAAAAAAATAACTTTTATTTACAAAAACTTATTCTTGGTAATAAAACGGCAACAGTTTGACAAACGTAGTGAGCAACTCATAAAAAGTCGCAATAAATAACAAAAATGTTTCTTTCCACACTATACTCGACGATTCCATCTATTTCATTCCATCACAAGAAGGTTTATTATATGCAATACTAGCTGACCCAGAAAAATTATAAGTTAACACCATTATTATTAGACTACCTACCCACTAAAAACTTTTGGTTCATAAAAAACAACAATATGGAAACAAAAAACAGAACAGTTTCTATGGTAAAATTAAATTGTTGTTTTTACTAACTTCCTCTCCATGTTCATGTTTCCATATTTTGTCACCTAAAAAACTTTCCCTGGACTACTAAGAACATTTTTCAAAATCAAAATCAGCTGAATGGGCCCGGATTCTCGAGTTTTAGCGAGACTATCAAACCATGATTCATTTTTATATATATACTAGTCGACCCGGCGAACTTCGTACCGCCTAACCTCTATGTTATTTTCCCGGTAATTATTCGAATTTTTATCGCCGTAAAAACCATCCTTGGACTTCAACGAACATAATCTATCATTCATTAATAATATCTCTATCTCTCTAAATAATTGGTCTTGGCGTTGTTGAGTTATGCGCTTACCAACACATTTTGCGATTCATTTTTAAGGTTCCGGGTACTCGTCCCGGGACCTTATTAATATGATTATTCCGACCGTCCGTCCGTCTGTCAAAGGCACATCTCCGAAACGGCTCAATAAAACTAAATGAAATGTTTGAACGAAATTTTTCTTGTTGTTCAAAGAATACTAACAAATATTAAAAACTTAAAATAAATACGTAAATTTAGAAAAACAAGCAAAAATAACCAATTTTGTCGAGCCTCTACTGAGAAACCGACTGGGTTAAGTAGCACCAAATAATTAGTAGTCGCAACTTCATTTCATGTAGAACAACAAAAAATACTGAAAACTAAACTATGCTAAAGCTAGCCAATTTTACACAATAAATTTCTTCCGGAACCTTCTAAGCGCGAGCCCTCGCACTTGGCCGTTTTTATATTATAGAAGACTAGTTGACCCGGCGAACTTTGTACCGCCTTACCTCTTACTACATTGTGCATGTATTATACTTTAAACCTTCTTCTTGAATCACTCTATCTGTTAAAAAAAACCGCATCAAAATCCGTTGAATAGTTTAAAAGATATAAGCATACATAGGGACAGACGCGGAAAGCTACTTTGTTTTATACTATGTATTGATATAGTAGAATAGTAGATGTAATTTACCTGAGATGGTGAAACATAGGAAGGCGCAGCATTCTCCCTCGTGGTGCCCTTAGGCAGCGGGTCGAGCGCCTCGGGCAGGGGCACGGTGAGGGCCAGTCGCGCGTACTCCACGTCCATGTGCCGTATGAAGGGGCTCGCGAGCGCGCGCTTGGCCTGCTCCGCGTCCTCCTCGTCGAAGGCACCTAGCAGCTGTTCGATCGTTTGCATCTCTGGCGCTTCGCATGCGCTGCCCCATTCCTGTCAACAGCAAGATTAACTAAAACACGCTGTCCTCAAGGCGGCGGACAAAGGTTTCCATTTAAACTATGGTTGTCTAAGAAAAGAATATTTAGTAAAATTTTGAGAAGTAAGCAACAAAGTGACGAGCAGCTAGTTTCTACTGTTCTAGCTAGCTAAAGTTCACATCAGAAAGGGACAAACATTTAAAGTAGCCAATAAAATGTGATACATGAAGTGAGGATAAAAAGTCTACCTTGTAGGCCTTCTCAGCAGCCACCGGGTCCCCCCGCGCCAGCTGTACAAGCACGATGGCCACGGTCAGTCTCCCGATCGCGCCAGTGTTGTTGTGCTCCTGGTGGTAGCCAATCTCTCGCCGCAGGCTGTCCACTGCTTGGTCATACCTGTGTTACCCCACGATTGGTAAATATTTGGGCTATAGACCGCAAGCAGACATGGAAAGTCCATATCCAGAAAAAACGCGATGAGCTGAATCTCAAATTCCGATCCTTGCAGTGGTTATTAGGCAGACAGTCTAGACCAGGGGTCACCAATTAGTTTTGCTCGGGGTCCACTTTAAGAAATGAAATGACCTTCGCGGTCCGCACAACACTTAATAGAAAAAAAAAAAAAGAAAAAGTATGCATGGAAATAACAAAGGCATTTTTTACATAATATATGATCAATGAGAAAAATAAGATGTTTTCATGTTTTTTGTTGCGGACTATCTGTCTGAAATTTGGAGTTTAGGTTAGTGCAGGTATTGACATTTAATCCTGGAAATTTACATCAGTAAAGTCCAGATGTAAATTTGAATTTCGATTTCGAAGTTCATCTTCGAAAATACTGAATACTGCTTCATATAAGTATGTTTATGACAAACAATAACAACTTGACCAAAAAATAAATGACAATTTTCATCTTCAGAGTCCGCCTTATTATTTGCGAAAACAATTGAAGCTTCGTGCTCCACATCAGGATGCAGAGTAAATGGTACTGAGGATTTCTCGTTTGTTGTATTGCGGGGGATACATTTTTATAAAATTACGCACTCAGTAGTGCAAGTTGCTATGGTATCGCGGTCCGCACAAAATGGGTCGGCGGTCCGCAATCCCTGGTCTAGACTATCTGTAAATAATAAAGCACTTATCTACAAAACCGTTTTGAACCGATTTGGACATACGGAATACCACTCTGGGGACCTGCAAAAAGGACAAACATAGAGATACTGCAAAGATACCAAAACATACTAAAAACTATAACAGAAGCTCCATGGTTTACCAAAACTATAGAAGTACATGAATACCTGCAAATACCTACCATACAGGAGGAAGTGACCAAGGCAACTGAGAGCTACAATGCTCATGTTAAAAATCATGAAAACAAGCTCGCGTCCGTACTGTGCGAACCACTACAGACACGACGCCCCAAAGAGCTCATACGTGGGACAACTTGGCCCACTAGCAACCTAATAAAGGCAACCCAACACCGGAAGGGAATGCCTTAAACCATAAAATCTCATGGATAAAAACTGCTTATGGTCGAAAGACCGATTGCATGTTGGCAAGGATATAGAAAAAAAAAAAAATTGGGCTATATTTTTTTTTTATTTTTTAAATAGGTATAATAACAATTACTCACATTCCAAGCTTGACAAGCAACCGCGATGCCTTGCTGATGTATTCAGCTGCTTGGTGCTGGCCACTTTCAGTCTGATTTGTAAATAAAAATATATTACAGGTTAATATTTTGCCATTTCATAAACCACTTATTATATTTAAATGCTTACTGCAGAAACATCGGCAGCTTGCTGGAATAGCTTGAGTGCTAACTCTGGAGATTTCTCTTCGATGATCTTGGCAGTCTTGTCTAGAACATTGGCCCCTGCATCACCAGAGCCATGTTGCTGATACAGTATGCTACTCTCCTGCGCCAGGTTACAGAGCTGGGAAAAAAAGCATTTTTTTTTATCAAGAGAATTACCTCTTAAGTTAAAAAAAAATGTTATTTCTCACCTCTGCAGAAGTTGAATGATCCTTGGACACTATAATAGCAGTTTCTAATGCCTTAGCAGCATGAAAGAAAGACTTGTTCTTCTGGAACTGCTCTGCTGCCTTCAGAGAGCACTCCTTGGAACTCTTCCAGTCTCGACAGACTCGATAACACTGAGCTGTTAAAAAATTTTATTCCAAAGCTCACTAATTGCAATTTTCTTACCAAATAATTTAATATCTGTTACAGAAGGATTTATAAAAGCTGTTACAGCTTAATAAATACATTTTTAAGAACTTATTCTTACCAGCTAGATTGTACTCATCTGCAGCTGAATCATAATCTGGTTTCCATTTCATAAAGGATGTTTTCAATCTGGTTACAAAGAGATAGTTATGTAAAGTGTAAAATTGCAGTTAGTAGGTACCAATATGAAAAAGTGTTGTAAAGGCGGCACTATGGGAAAATATCATAATTTTATTCAAAATGTTTTTGTGAAACACTGAGTTCTTTCACCTAATAACATACAACCTACGCATATTTTCATGTCAACTATAGCAACCTACTAGGCCAGTGCGAACTGCCTTAGGTGAGGAAGTTAGGACGACCTCAGACCAACTAGAGATAGGACGACTCAGGTTATGAGAGAAAATTTAAATCGTCAAATGAAGTGGGGAAGTATATTTCACTGTAAAAAAAATTTCAAACTTACGATTTTTCAGCAGCTTTTATATGGTCCATGGCCTCTTGCTGTTTGCTTGCCATGATTATCAAGTAAACAGTTTTTAATTATTTTAGGTATAGATTTATCTCAGAGTAAATCAAAATGTTAGTAGAACACAAGAAAAATCAATATTACACAAATAGAAATAGGAAAATTTGCATCGTAGGTAGGTACCTACCTAGCTTCTTTCATTTCAGACACGCAAAAGTGTGAAGAAGTGACTAGATTAGATTGACAATGACAACGCCGTCAGTCAATAAATCCTTGTTGTTTTTTAAATTCGCCCATTCTGGGCAGGCAAAGGAACTTAGTGCATACAGCCAAGTCTTCAGTAGTTTATTTCTTAATAATCAAGTCTTGTGTAGTCTCAGAATAATAATAATACAAGAACAAGCCTATACAGTCAATCACTCAGTGCGCAGTGGAGACAGATGAGCTATAATACCTATAGAGATATGTGTATGACAGCTAGGGATGTTAATCAACTACTTACGTGCCAATTATCGAGATGTCGATAAGTTCTTTGCATTGGGTGCATAAGTATACTTACCGGTTTTTTTTTTGCATCTAATACTTTACGCAGAAGAAATCTTGCGGGAAAGCTAGTTGATTTAGTTGATGTATTTTTTTTACAAATAATGTTTTTTAAAAGCATTTATTTAAATTGCATTGCAATGTATGTATGTATGTATAATTGATTGTTCGGATGAAATCTTACAACTCAATTTTGAAGCAGATATCTTTAAGGTGGTAACTCTCGGTATGGCGCGAAATTCAAATTTTTAAAATTAATCAAATTAATATTATATTTGCTGCTATTTTGGCTCAATCTGAAGGTGGCCGCGTTGCAAAGCATCCTTCCCAACGCGGCCACCAAACCTCTTATAACTCGAAAAGTACTCTAGTACTTTTTTTTTTTTCCTTTAAGTACTAAATAGTAGTAATTCTGTAGCATTAGTTGCCTTAAACACAAACTAATCGGAGCTGGTGGCCGCGCTCTATAGTATGTGGCCCGGCCGGCTAGAGTTTTAGCGAGAAAACAAACCCCGATTGATTTTTATATCTTATAGTAGATAGAAGCTAGAAGATTATCATAAGATTTTAGTGTTACAGTTACATGACTATACTGTGCAGATTATAAACATATGATAAAAAAACATCGACTCTAACGTTGGTCGCGGCACATCACTAAAATCTCGAGTGGGGAGCCAGTGGGGAGTGTGGTTAGGTGCGGTGTGAAGGCGGGCTTGTGCGTGCCCGCCTCTCACGTCTCCTTCAACCCCGCGATTATTGAATTGTTTTTATAAAAATAAGTATGAAAATCGACTTCCCGGTGAAATGTAATACTTGATTTCGATTTGGTGTGTTTTCTGGTATAATTTTTGCAACAATCAACTGCACATTTCACCATAGTGACGGCGAAATACGAACAAAATCTCTCCAGCAGTGGTAACATGACGAAAATTTGTCAACTTTGTCGTTTCTATCTGTCACTTTTGTCGATCATCTCCATACATTTTCCCGCATTGAAATGTCAAAAGCGATTAAAAGTGACAGTTAGATTCGACAAATAGTCCGTCATGCTGCGGGGGCTGGACCGCACGGTGCAAGTAATCATCACAGACTATAGACGCTCGCGGCGGGAACGCCTTTTTGTTCTCACCTGTGTCTACTGTTCCCACTTGGATGTACTCCCTCTATAGCTGTAATATGTATACTCTAACCCTCTTATTCATAAAAAGTTAAAGAGCATTTTAGTTATTTGACGTATGTCAATTTAGACTGGATGTCACGTATTTACCATACAACAAACCAGAGAAGTAGACCTCCAGTAACGCTACTTAAACTCTACTTTATCTTTATGAATAAGACGGTAAGTCTGTAGTTTATTCTTTGTTTTCCTTAACCTAGGTTCCTAACCTAACCCATTGAAATGCGAGGGTGGTCTCGCATTCCAATGTTCACATGGAAGTTTTCGAGGGACATCGATCAGAATTATTCGGGAGCGCCCTCCTTTATTTCTCATTTCGCTACACAGTTTTCCTTAAAGGGCACATTATAACACTAATTCCACCACACTAGCACAATAATAGCCACGAAAAACTAATTTAGAAAACTAAGAAACAAAAGCCCGACATCTTCTTTTCATTTCCCCCTCAATAAATCCGATGGTGTTTTTATATTTATTGCTTATCCTGGGCAGGCAAAGGTACATAGTCTATACAGACAAATCTTAAGTAGTTTAATTATGCCGTCCTTGTGATAACCACAGTAACTTTATAGTTTGCCCTTGAGATTTTGAATGTAAGTATTTGTAGTAACTTAAGACACCTTAAGTTCGGGTGTCTTGAGTCCGTGCTCCTGCGGGCCATCGGGAAGGTCCTAAGCTGCGGCTGACAGATACATCCGATGGTAGGCGCGATTCTTGATGCATGTAGCCTTTGAAGGGCCTTTATGTTAGTAGGTCCTGTCAAATTTTTATAGTTTATGTTTTTAATATTGAAAACTAAAAGCTAATCGTATACTAATACTTTTATTTTATTTGTAGATAATGGGTGCAGGTGAGGATCTATTCAGGAAACAATAAACTAAAAGGAAAAGGGAATTAAAAATGTTTAAACTTTGACATAAGTTTTTTACACTGAAGTTACTGCGATAACCACAGAACTATGTTTGAGTTCATTTCGAGAAAAATGAGCTCAAAGTTTAAAATTTTGTTTTTTGGAATAACTCCTGAAATAAACAACCAAGCAATATGAATCTTTTATGAGCGTAAAGAGCTTAAAAAACTTAACCTATCCATTTGCTAGAAATGGCAGAAACTGCATAAATTACGGCTTAAAACGCAAAAATGTGTTTTTGCTTAGGAATATGTAAATAAAATACTATTGTTTCCTAACCATAAGCGCAGTAAAACTCGTACTTACTTCACTTATCGTTAGGAAAAGTTGCTACTGTAAGTCCTTTTAAAAAAAAAATGCAAGTTTTCTAATGATAAGCGCAGTAACTTCAGTGTAAAAAACTTATGTCAAAGTTTGAACATTTTTATTTCCCTTTTCCTTTTAGTTTATTGTTTCTCGAATAGATCCTAACCTGCACCCATTATCTACAAATGAAATAAAACTATTAGTATACGATTAGCTCTTTGTTTTTAATATTAAAAAGTTAAACTATAAAAATTTTAAAGGACCTACTAACAAAAAGGCCCACCAAAGGCTACATGCATCAAGCATCGCGCCAACCATCGGATGCATCTGTCAGCCGCAGCTTAGGACGTTCCCGATGGCCCGCAGGAGCACCGACACAAGACACCCGAACTTAAGGTGTCTTAAGTTACTACAAATACTTACATTCAAAATCTCAAGGACAAACTATAAAGTTGCTAATCATAAGCACAGTAAATCTAAAACAACTGCGCTTATTATTAGCATTCTCATATTTTTTTTGTGTGCTTACTCCACAGTATTTCATCTTACTGTTGTTATCGTTAGGAATGAATAAGTTTCGAGTAGGTAGTTGTAGTCCAAATTACTAAAAAGTAACTTGAGTTACTAAAATAATGACTAGTAATTTATAAATTTCAGGCCGAGTTACTGCGCTTTTCGTTATTGTGCATTTTTTTAAAAACCTACTTCCCGTAGGAATTAAGAAAAGTTTGTTCGAGAGAGTTGTAGCTCTTAAATTGCTGATTTCGAATATGTATATAACTCAATTTCGACCAAAACCCTAGTTACTGTGGTTATCACAAGGACGGCAGCATGAAGGAAAACAAACTATTCTATTCTAAATAAGTACAGTGGCGGACTAGAAGGCCGTAACAGATTTGGTTTCGTCAGCCCTAGACTGTATTACCAAAGCACAAGAGCTATTTTGCAATACAGAATAACCGGAAGTGTTACGCCGATCGTGTCCGCCACTATACCTACAGCAAAGCATAAATAATACACGATTCTACAAAACTCTTTCTACTTGCTTGCCTCCCTTCCGCCAAAACCTTTTAGTTTACTCTGTGTAGGAAAAGGGATCTTAGCCCAAACAGCCTATACTTATTATCCCAGAGGCATGAGAGAACGCTAACAGAACCATAGGTGCATTGCATTTTTATTGTTTAATAATTAAGCCAAGCTGCAGGGTACTCGTCAGGAATTAACCCGCCATAAAAATATAAAAAAGGTAAGTAGCTCTGAGTATACTACTTAAGTAATATTATTTATTAAGTACCTACTTAGGTACCTTCCTTTACACAGGTTCAAATCATTGATCGATGAGGTAGTTGGTAGGTAGTTTTACTTACATACAAACTCAAAACATCCTTTTGGCATCTAAGTATAAGTACTAAGTTTAAGGTAGAATTTTTATCTGTGTCGTTGTACTTACTTCTTACAAACTTGCTAATGTGTAGGTAGGTAGCAAGGTAGGAACGTGTACTGTACGTACATACTTAAAATTACCTACCGGTTTAAAAAATATTTTTTGCGTCACACGCACATAACACAATTAAGCAGAGGGAAGGGAAGACACAATGCGACTATAAAAGAATTATTGTTCCGAGCGTTGAATAATGCAAACACAAACACAACCCTTCATGTTTGATTTCGGCAGCATTCCGACAGATTACTGTGACTCGTTTTCCCTCCGCCCATATAGCCGTAGCTTAAATAGGTAGGTACAAAAGTGAGGTGAGTACTTACTAGTAAAATAATATTGCGAAGGGTGGGCAGTTCACACGGCTAGCGAGTCACACCTGCACTGCAGGCTGCTCCCTCCGCCTTGATGTCCCGACTTCTTACAAAGTGCTATGGCAATAATAGACCTACTTACATTAAACCCATTAGGTAGGTAGAGAAGAGACCTACTTATTAGCTATGCTTACTCTTACTATTGCTATTGCTTAGTAAAAGTAAAGGGGGGTAAAGGTATACGTCTTCCACATTCTCATTAAAGGTGGATCAAACTTAGGTTAGCAAGGTGGGTGTTTTCAAAGAAATATTAATATGCCTATCTATACGAAGGAGCTACGTCATTCATACTTACTAATATTGCGCAATAATTAATAAATATTTCTATTATCCTTTGGTATTGTGACAGAAAATCATAAAATATATAACTATTGGTATTAAAAATCTAGGTAAATAAAGCTATTACACGTGACTTTAGAGCTGAAATTGGATTAAAGTAAAAATAGGGACAACATTATTATAATCTTAGCTTGAGAGCACATTTCTAGAAAACCCCAAAAAATAACAGAGATAGACATTTTTTTAGTAAAATTTAAGTAACTTACTTACTTAAGTAGGGTAAGCAGTACTAATGTTGGCCCCCCTCCAATGATTGGCCCCTTCAATGAAAAATCTATTTATTAAGAGTTGTATTTATATACCAGAAATGTAAAAATATTTATATTTTTCTTTATTTAAAACACTCTAAAACGAAATTAATAGTTTTTAAATGCAACAGCTAGCAATTGATTAAAAAAATACTTTGTGTTGGACTACAACAGAGGGTGGGTTTTCTTATAAAAATCGTAAGAAGTACGTAACTTTTATAATGGTTTTACTCGTTTTCTTCTCGTTTAAATTGCAATATATGTTTCCATATATGTTTATTACACTTCAATTCAGGTTTATTTACGGTAATTCGTGAAAAACACTAAAGATTAACCTCAAAAATAGGTAGGCCAACATTAGTACCTGTGGTAAGTATGAAGTATTAGTTGATTGGCATCTATGCCAATCATTGTATTTTTTGCTTTTTAATATTATTTATATTTAAATATTAAATCAAATCTTATCAACAATTGCGTTTAAAATGCTAAATCCTTTTATTTCATAAAATCAGAGGAACTAGATTTTAGCAGGGCCAATCATTGTACTTTTGTGTGATTGGCCATGCCAATCATTATACTTTTCCCTATGCCAATCATTGTACTAAATTTGTAGTTAAATAATACACCAATTTGATTATGTTATTTTTATTTTGTCTTGTTTATTAAGTATTCTTATTTCCGAGAGATAATAGTGCGATTTTAGGTATATGAAGGGTACCTTTCAGTTTTGGAGCTCAAAAAAAAATTGTCTGGGCATCATTATTGAATAATTTAATGGATCAGTATAGTCATTGGCCTAGGAAAGTATAAAGATTGGCCATGCCAATGCCCAAAAAGTACAATGATTGTCATGCCAATCATTATACTAGGGTATGCCAATTTTTGTACACACCCTGCCAATGACTGTACTTTTCGCTACATTTTTATATTTTTATTGATAAAGTTGTTTATAAGCTAGCAAATAACGATTCCTGTGGTTTAATCTTATTTTCAGATAAATGAGCTACCATCCTACATTAACAGTTTTTCAATTTTGAACCTTATTTGGCACATAGAAATGTTCAAAGTCAAAACTTTTCTTAAGGGGCCAATCATTGTACTGCTTACCCTATTAAGAGTTGTATTTATATACCAGAAATGAAAAAATATTTATATTTTTTTTATTTAAAACACTCTACAACGAAATTAATAGTTTTTAAATGCAACAGCTAGCAATTGATTAAAAAAATACTTTGTGTTGGACTACAACAGAGGGTGTGTTTTGAATGGTTTTACTCGTTTTCTTCTTGTTTAAATTGCAATATATGTTTCCATATATGTTTATTACACTTCAATTCAGGTTTATTTACGGTAATTCGTGAAAAACACTAAAGATTAACCTCAAAAATAGGTAGGCCAACATTAGTACCTGTGGTAAGTATGAAGTATCAGTTGATTGGCATCTATGCCAATCATTGTATTTTTTGCTTTTTAATATTATTTATATTTAAATATTAAATCAAATCTTATCAACAATTGCGTTTAAAATGCTAAATCTTTTTATTTAATAAAATCAGAGGAACTAGATTTTGGCAGGGCCAATCATTGTACTTTTGTGTGATTGGCCATGCCAATCATTATACTTTTCCCTATGCCAATCATTGTACTAAATTTGTAGTTAAATAATACACCAATTTGATTATGTTCTTTTTATTTTGTCTTGTTTATTTAGTATTCTTATTTCCTAGAGATAATAGTGCGATTTTAGGTACATGAAGGGTACCTTTTAGTTTTTGAGCTCAAAAAAAAATTGTCTGGGCATCATTATTGAATAATTTAATGGGTCAGTATAGTCATTGGCCTAGGAAAGTATAAAGATTGGCCATGCCAATGCCCAAAAAGTACAATGATTGTCATGCCAATCATTGTACTAGGGTATGCCAATTTTTGTACATACCCTGCCAATGACTGTACTTTTCGCTACATTTTTATATTTTTATTGATAAAGTTGTTTATAAGCTAGCAAATAACGATTCCTGTGGTTTAATCTCATTCTCAGATAAATGAGCTACCATCCTACATTAATAGTTTTTCAATTTTGAACCTTATTTGGCACATAGAAATGTTCAAAGTCAAAACTTTTCTTAAGGGGCCAATCATTGTACTGCTTACCCTACATACGATCGATATGTACGATCTAAGTATTTTACAAATTTATGTCAAATGTTATCAAATATAGACTAGTGGGGTAAATTTTCTTAGTGGGTGGTGACTGGTGAGGGTGATGAAGTTAGGGTGAAGTGCTAAATTTCTTCAAAAGACGTCTAAAGTTGGCATTATAACTAAGAAGTAGGTAATCTAGATAAGTAAGTTACTTAGACAAATCGTTGCCACTGCCGTTAGTTTCACTCCTTCAATGAAAGCTTTATTTCTTATGCCACCCTACTACGCTGCATTATTATCAGTTAGTTTTCTTTCTCACGATGTCCACCTGGCTTGCCGCGAGGGTGCGAATGTTGGGGTGGCTGGGCCGGTGTCGCGCTGGAGGTGTCGCTAGACCTAGACTTGCAAGTCGTTGTAGGTAACTTATTTCTATTGACAAACAAGTTGCATCACTTTATTTTGGTTGAAGCAAGAGGATTCATCAGTGCAAATTTAATTTAATTTTAATAGCATCATCCCAGTATTCCCAACGTAAAACTTCCCCAAGAGATCTAAGTCCTTTTTTTGCATTATTTACCTATCTATGTGAACTTTTTGTATGCTCATTAAGGCGAGGTATAGGCTTATTTTGGAAATTAAAAAAATATGAAACTTAACGCGAATTCATTGTTTTATTTTATATATTATCGATTATATTTCATTTAAACTTTTATATTTCGTTTATTCCAGAAACTTTTTGATGATGTTTCAATGGGAACATGGTACAGTCACGGACTAGGAGGCCGTAACAGATTTGTCTATGGTTTCGTCAGCCCTAGACTGTATTACCAAAGAACAAGAGCTATTTTGCAATACAGAAAAACCGGAAGTGTTACGCCGACCGTGTCCGCCACTGTACATCTACATCAATAGAATTCATCTTCTATAAATAGGTATTTGTATAAAATAAAAATCAATTCATTTAATTCAACGTATGACTCGCTCAAGCTCGAGAATGACTGAGATGATTTTGGTTTTGAAATAGAGTATTGTCTTTAGTCCAGGAAAATATGGGAAATAAGTATCTATTCCACGCGTACGAAGGCGCGGTCAAAGTTAGTAATAATTATAAACCTACAAAGATTCTAAATCCAATCACTTATATTTGGTCTTCGTAATTTTTAAGATGTACCTATACTGAAGCTGGGGTATAATGCTTAACTAGTAGTTATAAGTATCTATTTTCCTACATTTCATAAATAAGTTAATTAATTTATTGGTAAATGTACTTAATTCCATCTACAGAACTAGTTCCAACTTATCGTAAACGTCAAACATTATGATAAACTTAATAACAAAATGAACCAGGATGAATTTAAAAGACGACAATCAAACAAGACTTTATAAATCTTGTTATTCATAGGCGCACACGTGCAAAAAAATAAGTATGATTTCTTAAGTAGGCATAGGACCCAGTTTGAATTCATGCTATTTTAGCAATATTACCGATTTACCTAATAAGAAAATGTATTTCGTGCCTATGCCAGATCTTTTAACCGAAAATTCCTCTGATTTAAAAACCGTAATCAATCTACTTCACAGAACAAGGAAAATGCTCTCTGTGATCTAGGTTAGTATAAAATAAAGTAGCTTACAGCGTCTGTCCCTATATGTATGCTTCATTTGCTATTTCATAGATAGAGTGATTCAAGAGGAAGTTTTAGAAGTATAATACATGCACAAAATACAAATAGGTTTGGCGGTACGAAGTTCGCCGGGTCGACGAGTTTTCTATAAAAATTACACAATACTCTGACAAGAATAAAACACCGATAGCCTAATTAAGAACTACAGAACCGCACTTAGCTCCTATTGCGAGATTAGAACCTTTCCTGAATCCTGACTCACAGACGTGTTTTATGCTAGGTACAGTAGCCGTCTAGGACGGCGTTACAGATTTGTCTATGGTCTCCTGCGTCCTAGTAAGTATTATCAAATAACAAGAAGAGCTATTTTGCAATACAGAAAAACCGAAAGTGTTACGCCGTCCTAGACCGCCACTGTACTTACCAAAAGATGCCGACCGACCATATTGATAGAGATTTGTTTGATGGTAGCTGCTACAGCTGCAATGCAACGAACGCAATTAACCGTAGCGGCGGTTTCCAACTTTTGCAATGAACGATCGGGCATTCTGCTACTCGGTCGAGTTTATTTTCAAACTTTGGAGTGCGAGTTCGAACTGTAACTCGACTGTGAATGTCAGCCTAATAGCCCAATCAACAAGAAGTAACAACTAAATCTGAAATGATAACAAGTAGTTTCAGCTCCATATTTTCATATCGATGGATGGAATATGGGTAAAGATGGGTAGGTATATTTAAAATCGGTTTGCATCGGTTATCGGAATCTCCAACTGAGCTTTACAGCATTGCCTTTTTTTTTGCCGAATCGACAGCATCATCAGAAAAGGGAGCGACGATCACGTATCGATACTACTTACCACTTACCACATTCTCATGTAGCTACGTAGGTACTTATTTTTAAGTGTAGCTAGGTACATCCTGTTTACCTATGCAAAATGTCTGTGACGTAAAGTGAATCTAGTCAGTGTCCGTCCAGGGCCGTCCGCCCACGAGCCGGCGCGAGCAGCTGCCGTCTTGGCGGCCACCCCCGTTCCCACGCGGCGACCCCACATCTGCCTTGGAGTCGAGCCGCGCACCCTATAACCTTTCTTCATTACCTAACAATGATGCTTGTACTTATTATTTTTACCCTAGCACTCCTAGCACTGATTCCTTCGGGTAACGGTACTCATTCGCGAACGCGGTCTCGGACGCGCATCATCTCCGGAAAAAAAACTTGGCTCTGAAGAACGCAGTTTCAGTTTTTTTTTTCATAGTTTAAATACGTAGTTTTTAAGTTCAAATTTTAATTAAATATTAAATTAATAAATAAATGAATACTTTGTTAAATTTGTATAAAAATCAACTGTACATTCAAGCTTCATTGAAAATTTCAGACGTTTCCGGTAAGTACTAAAATATATTTGTCATTTACTAGCCGACCCGGCGAACTTTGTACCGCCTTCCCATTACTATGTTGTGCATAAATTGTATATGTCACCGGAAAATAATAAGATTCGCAAGTTTATAAATTTCCTAGGAAATTTATAAACTTTCGTAGGATTCTAAACGAGAGATGAATTGAATTATTCTACGCCCACTTTTTCGCAAATTTATAAATTTTCGACGCGTCGTAGTAAATTTATAAACTAACGGATATCAATCCGTAAGATTCTAAACGGATCGACCAATCACAGAAGAGCTTTTAATTTTACACTTTTTGAAATACGGAAAATAACACACTGCTCTCTGATTGGTGGATGTTGACAGTGAAAATGCTTGCGTCCATAGACTTACGTACAATCAGACTTGCCAAACAATTCGATCACACTAAAAGTATTTTTACTGGTACTAAAAACTAAGTAGGTTTATAGGTTAATATGTGACCGCTAATGTACGAAATTCAGTAAAAGTGCACTAACTGGCTGAATCCGTAAGAGTTAGAAATAAAATGTTGTTCTCAACATTAACTAGGTAATCTGAAAAATCCCTAGGTAATCTACAGAGTTAACGACTAAGTTAAGTTCGAAAAATTGTTGCCTTAGATTTCAGTTTAACACAGGTAACCCAAGCTCCGCTCGCTTCGCTCGCTACGCTGGTTAAAGATCACAAGCCAAACCTAACCTAACCTACAATTTCGCCCTAGATTTGAATTTTCGGTCGGAGCTTTCTGTTTTCCGCACTTTAACGGCGAGACATCCGGTAATACGCACATTAACTAGGTAAAGTGCGGATACCCCATATTTCACATAAAATTTCGCACATTAACTGACCTAAAAAGTTAATGTGCACATTGCCCGGTAAAGAGCACATTAACGTATTTCGCACTATAACGGTGACAGATATAATATAAGTAATCTTGTATTTTAGGTACCTACCTAACTAGTAGGGGGTTAAAATTCCCTATTTCACTCTACCAAAATAAAACATTTTGGTCATGGCTAAAACTTTCGTAGCTCTGTGTTAAATTTCAATTCATTATACATGGCGTTTGGTTATTGGTTACTTATTATTTTACGAGTGAGTTTAGTAAGTTTATCAATTTACGAAAATGTAGGCGTAAAATAATACAATTTATCACTCGTTTAGAATCCTACGAAAGTTTATAAATTTCCTAGTAAATTTATAAATTTACGGTTCTTGTTATTTTCCGGTGACATATACATATAAACCTTCCTCTTGAATCACTCTATCGATTAAAAAAACCGCATGAAAATCCGATGCATAGTTTTAAAGATTTAAGCATACATAGGGACAGACGCGGGAAGCGACTTTGTTTAATACTAAGTACTTGAGTTGGTTGTGTTAAACTGTTATCTTGTGAATCCCCTTCATAATGCGAACATGCTATGCGAATTTTGCGCTCAATTGACAGAGTATAGGTCACATACATATTTACGCTGAAACTTTTTCGCGAGCGATGTGCGCAGGAGAACTTTTCTAACTCACCGTCATCTCCACTTTGAATGGTTTTTCATGGTTTTTTTTTTAAAGTTAGTACCTCTTTGTCATTTTGCTTATATCTATTCCAATAGATATCTATATAAAGAGGAAAAAAAGATATGTGTTTGTTTTTAATCGAATAGGCTCCGCAAGTACTGAACCGATTTGAAAAATTATTTTACCGTTGGGAAGCTACACTATCCCCGGATGTCATAAGCTATAGAATATTCTCAAAAATGTAAACCGCTAGGCGGTGCGAAGTTCGTCGAGTCAACTAGTTTAAAATAAACAATGAAGATACAGCACGTTGAAGCATGGTGCGTTGTGTTTGTGGCGCGTGCGGCTTTCTTAGTCTTACATGACGTGACTCTGCTTTGAAAGCTTTCATTTTAAATTTTATGTGTATGATCTGTTAAGGTCTGAACAAATATAGTACCAACTAGATAAATACATACTTATATATTACTTATATATTTATTGAATACTAGTTGCTACTGCGAACTTCGTACCGCCCTGAATTCTGATTTTTTGAGAATACTCTATCATAGCCTATGTCAGCTTACCAACCTTCCCAACAGTAAATAAATTTTTAAAATCGGAACAGATGTACTATGTAACAAACAAACAAACAATCAAACCTTTCCTCTTTATAATATTAGTACGAACCAGTCGACCCGGTGATATCTATACCAATATTATAAAGAGGAAAGATTTGTTTGTTTGTTTGTTTGTTTGTTTGTAACGAATAGGCTCCGGAAATACTGAACCGATTTGAAAAATTCTTTCACTGGTAGGAAGCTACATTAACCCCGAGTGTCATAGGCTATATTAGATTTTCAAAAAAATTAGGGATCCTTACCTAAACTCAAATAATGTAACCCAAGGTGCAATATTTTTTCCGTTGTTTACATATTTTGACAGGTGGTTTGTTGTTGTTGTTTGTTTATTTATCAAGCCCATTCTGGGCAGGCAAAAGAACATAGTCTATAGAGCCAAGTCTTTTGTAGTATCTTATATTCTATGGCGTAACGAAGTAAGGCGGGAAAGCTCGTTACTTTATAAAGGTATTATACCTGCATATAAACCTTCCTCTTGAATAACTCTATAATCAATACATAGTGTAAAATAAAGTCGTTTCCCGCGTCTGTCTCTATGTAAGTATGCTTATATCTTTAAAACTGCAACGGATTTTTATGAGTTTTTTTTAATAGATAGAGTAGTGATTCAAGAGGAAGGTTTATAAGTATAATAATACATAGTATAAAATAAAGTCGCTTCCCGCGTCTGTCCCTATGTATGCTTAAATCTTTAAAACTACATAATGGATTTTGATGCGTTTTTTTTCAATAGATAGAGTGATTCAAGAGGATGGTTTATAAGTATAATACATGCTTAAAATAATAATAGGTTAGGCGTTACGAAGTTCGCCGGGTCGACTAGTATAATATATGCATAACATAGTAATAGGTTAGGCGGTACGAAGTTCGCCGGGTCGACTAGGCTTACTAATAATAATTACTATTTTACAAAAAGAGACCCGCCATCAAATAAATTTACACATACATAAACTGAGAACTTCCTCTTTTCTCAACCGCATCATAATCGGTTCAGCCAAACTCTAGATAATCGCGGACAAACATATTATACATACATACATACAGGTCAAACTGATAACCTCCTTTTTTGAAGTCGGTTAAAAAAATTTGTATTAAAATCCGTAACATAATTTACTAACAGTGCCAGACAGCGTTTTATACTATGTCTTGAGTCTTGATAGACATTAGATTTACATATTTTTTACCTAAATATCTATCTAATCTAATAAAAACAGTACAACTTAAGCTTGGCAACGGTGTCTTGAAACGGAACCATTTTTATTTCGAGTTGAAAACCTTAAAAAAATTAACTTCTAGTAAAAATAACACATCATTATAATTTATTGATTTTTGATTTTAACTTACTTTGGGCTTCAATGGTGTTTTATTTAGGGAGAAAAATGAATACTTATATTTTATTTAGTCCACATATAAAGTGGCGCCTCCATTATTTTCTAGTTATCATCTGTGCCAAACTGTACTAAGTGTAGGTACAGGTAATAATCTGTCTAGTCTACTCTACACCCTATTCTAACTCCCTAATGGTTTTATGAACCTCCTTAGTTAATAAACGGTATTAATCAGGTAAGGTATATTTTATTGCAAGTACCATTTAGTAATCGGACTTCTACTTGCACATAACAATTCAGCTCCTATAATCAAGATATAGATACCTACAAACCACGAAAAGCAGTGAAGTCACAAACTGCACCGCGGGACGGCAGCTATAGGCTGAAGAAGTGTCGGCTTCACCACGCCACCTTCTTATTCTAACACGCTATTTTAGAAAAATACTAGAGAGCGTCCCGCGGGTTTGCCAGCGTTATTTCACTTTTCAGGATAAAAACTAGATGTCCTTTTTCAGGCTTTAAGTGGTACTTACTTACTAAGGTACTATTGTCTGTACCAAATTTCATTTAAATCGGTTAATTAGTTAGTGAAAGCGAGACAGACAGACAGAGTTACTTTGGCATTAATAATATTTGTATGGACTAGCTGCACCGGCGAACTTCGTATCGCGCCCTACAATTTTATAAGGAAAATTAAATTGTTGTTTTTATATTTCCCCTACATTTTTTCATATTTTCTCACATTTTAATTTAAACCTTCTCTGGACTACTACGAACATTTCAAAACCAAAAACAGCTAAATCAGCCCTTCTCGAGTTTGAGCAAGACTAAAGAACCATAATTTATTTTATAGTATAAGTAGATAGATAGTAGAAAGTAGATAGATAGTAGAGTAGAAGTACTTAAATATTAGATAGAATGTAGCAGAAGTAGACAGATTTTAGTCAGAATAAGAGGATTATGACAGAATGCTTTTGCATGAAAATAGCGTGGGTGTATTGCACAAGTGCAAGCGGCGGCCACGGGGCGCGTCAGCGGCGACCGAGCGAGGCGCGAGCGGCAGGTGCGCCCGGGCGGCCGGAGGAACTGCCATCGTCGGCCACCCCTCTCTCCCGCCTTATAAATACTTACTTACTGAGTCACTCGACTCTCGACAAGTCAGTCACCTACATATTGCCGTTCAAGCGCATGCGTTTGCGCTGCTGCGTAAGCAATCTACCTATTCGGTATGCAACAGACGACCGGTGGCGGCTGTGACGGCGACGTATGTGTGTTTCCATTCCATGTCCGTCCAGTACCTAGTGCTTGTGGCGCGATGGCGGCGGCAGCGAGCAACGAGGCGCGGGGGCGGTGAGACCGGTCGCGCGGCCCGACCGACCCGGCGACCTTACCTTACCTTACGTACCGTTCACTCGCACGCAACCCGTGTTCTTTTAAAGAGGCTTGGACGTGCATCTATTCCGAAATGTCCAACTCACCTTCTATGCCAAATAGCAATGTTCTTCGGCAACCAGACGAAGAATTTTAACTTGCAAGTAGATAATGAAGTTTTGTCAAATCCTGTGTAGTGTCGTGTGCCCATTAGATGCATTAATGCTTTTCAAACAGTGTCTGCGATTCTGATTGCACTAACATGTAAGTAAGAAGTACGTAAAAAGATGCAAATACCTATTAAATAGTAAAACTGATTTTAAAATAGATTCATAAGATTTAAAAAAGTAGTACTTACATAAGTTACATACTCTGGGCATACCCTATTTTGCTCGTAATTTTGTTATAAATATTAGAATTAACGTTTTTAAGGTTCCGTTCCAAAGTTTAAGATGAAGCCAACAATATCGATGTCGGTTTAGAAGAAAAGGTGTCTGAAACTGAAATTCATGGATGTTTTTTTTATGGCACCTAGAGCGATTCGCGTTAGCTATAATACCTAGTTCCCAGAAGCGTGTGGCTGGATTATTTGGAAACCATTATATAATTTTGTATATTACTTATGTATACCTATTAATACTTACATAATTAAAACAAAGTCCCTTCCGCTGTTTGTCGCTATATTATGCTTAAATCTTTAAAACTATGCAACGGATTCTGATGCAGTATATATAGGTTACGCTACAAAGTTCGCCGGGTCGACTAGTAAAACTACAATTATAAAACCATCAGTGTTCCAAGAACTGTTGTCAAACACTACACAACACAAGTAAGCGTGGAATGTAGCAATCATACGTGTGCTCATACACTTAAATATCAAAAAAAGTTACTTATGAAATTAAAAAACTCCGACCTTACCCGAACATTTCATTTTACCTGCTTACCCCTCAATACTATTAAGGAACACAACAACATTCCGAATCGATATACCATGTGGAAGGTAGTCAAGATCCCCTAATCAACTATTAAAGAGCTGGGGGGCAAGCGATCGACTCGTAATTGTCTTGTTAGCGACTTCATTAACCATTGCCGCTTCAACAAAGGCAATGTCTGTAGCACGCCCAAAGAAAACAGCAATGGTTGACGAAGTCGCTAACAAGACAATTACGAGTCGATCGTTTTTAGGTAGGAAACTTGACCCCCTGATGAACTTCAAACGGATGATATTACCTTACCATCATTGTGGGTACTACTTAAATAAGTAAGTATTATTAAAGAGTACCAATTCGAATTGATAGCATAGCACATAAGGAAATTAGTCTGAATTCACTTAACTTGAAAAGAGCTGACGATCTTTAAACAGCTGTATGCTTCATGTAACTTTGTTAAGAACCCTTGAGAGAAAGTTATAACTAAACGAAAATCGGTTCATCTGCTTGTGAGCTAATACACCACAGACAGATACACAGATAGACACGTAAAACTTATAACACCAATTTCTTTTTGCGCCATGGGGAGTTAAAATACCTAAGTAAAAAAAAGCCCCAACCCATACAATTTTAAGATTACGAACATCGCTTACCTACTTAAAAATGAATTAAAGGCGATCAATAAACTGACACATACATAAACTGAGACTCCTTTTCGAAGACGGCTAAGTAGGTACATACGTAACACCAAAACGGTTAATAAACGGAAGCAAAACTTAAAAACCTTATCCCGAATGTAACAAATATACTTTTCTGAAAATCGTATCAAAATGGGTTCGGCCACCGCGATATAACCGCGAACAAACATACCCAATTCGCTTCCTAGACTCAAAACCACTTGCAGTGGCACCGTCTTCATTCCATGGATGACCTAAAAGGAAAAATTGTGGCGAGAACTCAACTCAATTCCGAAATGCGTTTATAAAATTTTGGTTAATTGGATAAAAAGGTTACCCCCGCTGACGCGGCAGTTTTCCGTTTTCTGCACTATCCCGTTTGATGGCGAATGTGCATAATTAGCTAGCGTTCACATGAGCATCCCGCATGCTAGCATACCTACAACAAACCACATACTTACAAACCAAAAGGGATCCTGCAGAAAACGGGAAGGAGTTTTTCAGTAGGTACGTTAAGTACGATTTTTTTCTTTCTTCAAATTATGCGTGCTTGATGATTGTTTTTGTTTTGATATTTAAAACACCTTGTTTTTAATTTAGAGGTTTTTTTAGTACTAAGTAAGTACGCACTATTAGGTATTCTGTGTTAGGTACAGTGAGTGGCGGTCTAGGAGGGTATAACAGATTTGACTAAGGTCGCGTGCGCCCTAGACTGTATTACCAAAGAACAAGAGCAATTTTGCAATACAGAAAAACCGGAAGTGTTAAGTTAATTAATTTCATTAAACTGTTACTACTTCCACTACTATATTAGTTGTTAAAACCGTTTTTTGTGAATTACGAATAAATATCTTCAGTTATTAAGCTGATGCACTAAATTGTAAAGATCTTACACGTGACTGACGAGTCTACCAGAATTTCAAATTTCAGAATTGTACTACAATTTAAAAATATGTAAACTTGTTATCACAATATTCGTTCAATAAAACTGTTTTCCCTACAAATATGTAAATTTTCACCTGTAAGAAGAAAATCTTTATTAAACAAACAGAAATATGGCAAATTGTAGCTACAATTCCACAATTTGTAAATTTTCTACAATTGTAAACTTGTAAATCGATTTTTTTATTAAACAGATCATTGTAAAATGTAGCCTATAGGCTTTTTTTAGGCAATTATAATTACAATTTGTAATATTAAATAGGGCCCTGTCTAGACTCGGTACATATTGGCAATTTAGACCGGTCAATCCTTTTTGTGCTTAAGTATCCTACTTGTTGCCTATGCATACTATTTACTTTTCTGTACACGATTATTTAAATGGAGGAGGCAAGCCTATGAACCCGACGAAACGAAGGGATCTTCTTTTGTTGTCGTTCGTCGTCTTTTGTCGTTTACTTCTATGGTCGTTTATGACCGTAGCCGCTCCTGATTGGTCTAATTTTTTATTTTACTTACCAATAAGACGTTGGGAAATAGCTTTACCTAAATCTATTGGTCATTGTTAATTGTTAACCATGAAGCTAGTATACTTAGTAGCTACAGGTAGCTATACGCTGTTAGCAGATGCTCAGTAATCTCCCGCAGGTGTATATATCACAGAATATCTCATTTTATACAAGGTTACTTTTTATCGTAGAGGAAAATTTAACACATGGTAGGCATACAGGATTGATACCTGAAAACAAAATAGAAAAATAATTAATCAGAAAGTTTCTGTATAAACAACTTTTTTTATTATTGATCATTTAAGTTAAGTACAAACATTTCATAAAATAATCTGCACAATGAACAAGTTTATCCGCAGCTTGGTGAGATCACTTTTTCTCAAAAATCATGTGTACTCACCAATCAAAGCAATAAACGGTGGCGAAGCTGGCGCCAGACAAGACAGGGGGTGAAGGGCAATTAGCGGCCAAAATAATAGTATAAAGAGTAGAATCATTTGACAGAGGAGGGCTCGTTTGGGGGCGTCTCCAGGCGATCATAACATTGTCCTAAGGCAAGGCAAACATTTGTTTGCCTGAGCCAATTGGTGGGCACCCTGAACTACCTCGCCTCTAGCAGCATAGGATACTTTACGAAATATGGTATCAATATTAATAAGATTAGTCTAATTGACTTTCAATAAGCGATATCTTGTTCCTGTATTGAATAAATCATTTTTACACTTTTTACTTTACGAAATTATTATTTAAATGATTTTTTTTATTCCCAATAAAAAGTAAAAATAAATATATTTTTATAATTAATCCGAGTCATAGGTAGGTAAGTATATCATGCAAAGACTTATTCCTAAGAAATTTCCGCTACGATAAAAAAGTGACCGTGTATAGGTAAGTATACGTACAGTCACGTATAAAGTCCATACAGAGATAGCAACAATAATCGCATCCAGTGATCCGCCGATGGTGTTGGTAAGAACACATCTGGCTGTACCCATTTGAGCCAGCGGGAAATGTTTTTAACAGATAGGGAACAGAATGTGTGTGGTATTTGCGTGCAAGCTATTTTAGACTTTACACTATGTATGGACTTGCACTTGACTGTAAATATAAAATAAAACATAGGAACAAAAAAAACATAGGTACTTATACAATACTAGTCGACCCGGCGAACTTCGTACCGCCTAACTTATTAGTATTTTGTGCATGTATTATACTTATAAACCTTCCTCTTGAATCACTCTATCGATTAAAGAAAACCGCATCCAAATCAGTTGCATTATTTAAAAGATTTAAGCATACATAGGGACAGACGCGGGAAGCGACTTTATTTTATTCTTATACTAGTTGACCCGGCGAACTTCGTACCGCCTTACCTATTTCTATGTTGTGCATGTATTATACATATAAACCTTCCTCTTGAATTACTCTATCCTTTAAAAAACACCGCATCAAAATGCGTTGCATAGTTTTAATGATATAAGCATACATAGGGACAGACGCGGGAAGCGACTTTGTTTTATACTATGTATAGATATATATATATATATATACAATACAATAAAACATATGAAATAAAACAAAACAATTAAGGTTTACTTATCTGATATAAGGTAATGGCACCGGTGTTGGACATGGCTCCTATTATGGACATTTTAAATTCAGATTAAAAAAATAAGAAATCAGCTGTGTCCTATTCCCGTTTGTAATTATTTTTATGTTTGGTAACAATCCCTCTACCACATACAAACATTTAAAAGTTAATAACTATAATAGATTCGAAATGAAAAATATAAGTAGTAACTTGGGCAGAGAATGGGTAAAAACTAAGTGATTTGCGTTAAGGACTTGATTGGAAGATGTTGATTTTACTAAGAATTTAAAAGTTTTTTTTTACATTACTATACAGTTATCTGTTCTTTAATAGACTCAGAGTGCCTCTAAAACCTCATATTTACATTCTGCCTTTAGAAAATGTGTGGAAAATGAATGTTCATGATTGGTTCGGTTTAGTCAGTACTCCCCAGTCATGGACATTTTGTCTATCACTGGATTTTTTAATATTTTTGTAACAATATGCATTTATGGCTACGAGACTATATCCTTTTAGGTAGTCTAATCAGATTTGATTTAGCACATCTAGATCCAGTCTTGTACATAGGTCCATGACTGGAGTGTCCATGACTGGGCCTTTAAAATGGGCCCGTTCATTTCTCCTACTATGAAGTAAGTTTATTAAATTTTTATGTTCTTTTTTTA
Source organism: Euspilapteryx auroguttella (assembly GCA_951802225.1). Taxonomy (NCBI): domain Eukaryota; kingdom Metazoa; phylum Arthropoda; class Insecta; order Lepidoptera; family Gracillariidae; genus Euspilapteryx; species Euspilapteryx auroguttella. The sequence continues at coordinate 12,580,629 of OX637641.1, read as the reverse complement.
ATGACTAGTATATCAAAAGCAACAGTTCATATATTGTCGCTTCTAAACTTTATTATTTCTTAATGGTTTCCAACAAATACAAAACATAAAATATGAAAATTACGAACGCAAAAGCTGATTTCAGTAAAGCACTAACTTTTACTACATAGTAATTCAAACAATTAAATCACTGGATTTGATTTTCCTATATTTAGAATCTTAGTAACATAAAAAATCCCAAATAAAGAAGAGGAATAGAGAAAGACAAAGAACTATCAAAGATATTAAAGAATCATAAAAGAAAGAATCCATGACGCATATTATTATGAGAAGTTCAAGTCGCACTTGCTATCATATAAACTCATATCAATCTTATAAAAACCTTTCTAATTTATTAAGCGACTGCCTAAGCCTAAGCGACACATTTTATAAAACGTCATATTCTAGGAAATTTTATGTTTAATCTGGCGTGGCGATCATCTACTCTACTTTTATAGTACATCTGATATAGTGTTCCCAGAATTTAGATTCCTAAACAAGTGTAGGGCGAGAAATCTAGCATCAAGTTTTGAGACAAGTGTTGGCCCTTCACATTCTTAATATTTCCTAGCTTCAACTTCCATATCGATCACTTCCATCTAAATGTTATTGGTACACAAACCAATTAAATAACTAAAAATATGTCTCCGAGACCTTAATCATATGTTATACTAGTCGACTCAGCGAACTTCGTACCGCCTAACCTATTACTATTTTGTGCATGTATTATACTTATAAACCTTCCTCTTGAATCACTCTATCTATTTAGTAATGCCGGATTAAAATCTGTTGCGTGGTTTTAAAGATTTAAGCATACATAGGGACAGACGCGGGAAGCGACTTTAATTTATACTATGTATTGAAGCCTATTCGAAACCCAATAAGATGCAATTATACCTTTTCGAGCACCGATATCATTATCTTTCAGTTAGATTTTCGCTAAAATAACTAGAATTAAGTTTTTATTATAAGCCTAAACTCCTACTGCTGAACAATGGTCTTTTTCCCCTTTTCTACACTTCTCTATCTTGAGCGGACTCCCACCAGGGGGTCGGGTTTCTTGACTGGGAACTATCGACTCGTTATTGTCTTTTTGGCGGCTTCGTTAACCATTGCCGCTTTAACAAAGGCAATTCTGTTTTACGCCCAAAGAAAACAGCAATGGTTAACGAAGTCGCTAGCGGGACGGTTGCGAGTTGTTAGTTTTTGGTTAAGAAACTTGGCCCCCAGGCCCTGGCCTGGCGTGTGCTCCCAGTTCGTCGCTCCATCATTTCCATCCATTTTTTATTACAATAATCTAAGTTTGCCATAATAACCGGTCTTGCGCGATCCTCATTTCAACCTTCTATAGTTCGTCTGACAGTCAGGTGACCGTTGGGTCAGGGTGTCATGTCAACCCTTTTGGAGCAGTACTCTTTTGCCTTTTTCAGTGCACTGTTGCCAGTTGCCACTAGATTTTCTCGGCACCAGCGGCTATCTATTCTTCGAGCTACATAATAATATTTAGCCTGCCTGCCCCCGTTTTTTTTTGTTTCTCTGGGATTTTTGGTTTGGTTTTTCTGCGGATCTTTTATTTGATCACGCAGAGAAACTCAGAACAGCCATATAGGAGAGGCATATGTTCAGCAGTGGACGTCTGTCCGCTTAGATGATGAAATTACTCTTAAAACTTCCGTCCAAGATTGGATGTCCATAACTGGATACTGTCCATCACTGGGTGTCCATCACTGGATTTTTCATGTCCATGACTGGTGAAAAAAAAGCGTTTCTTTTTTCCTATATTTTGTTAAACAATTTGTTTCATAAAATTATTAAAAAAATACGTAATTGTTAAAAAAAACTCGCTTCATTTCATGTTATAACTTTTACACCTATAGCAATCATAGGTTAGAAAATATTTGCGAAAAACTTAAAAAAAATCCTTATAGCGTCCAAGACTGGTGCCTTTACCTTACTTACCACGATATTATGTAAATTTGCCAGAGCCATTTATTGACACGCATCGGCACATGCTCTTTATGAATTATTTTATTTTATACTTCCAGGTTGGAACGTAACGGGGGCGCAGGCGCTCGGCGCCTGCAGTGCCGAGGCGCCGGCTGCTAGCATGGCCGACGCCACCACTGCGCCCCCCAGTCCCCGCCACCTATTCAAGAGGCGACGTTTATCACGTCTGCTGGACAAGCTCGCTGTCCAGCTCTGTAACAATAACCAGTATCCTCCCTGGCTCATGCTCGACACTCCGTACTACGAGTCGGAAGTAGCGCCCGAGGATGCGCCACTCGATCTCTCCATCAAGTCCTCGGAAGTCAAGCCACCGCTGCAGCCAAAGCTTGAACCTCCACAGGCAAATTTTGCCTGTAACGCCTGCGGCCAGACATTTAGCGTGCACGACCGTCTGGCGAAGCACATAGCGTCTCGGCACCGCGGGCGAACCCCAGACGCGGCGCGGGCATATGAGTGCGAGATCTGTCAAAGGCGTTTCGCGCGCTCTGACATGCTGACAAGGCACGCGCGGCTGCACAGTGGCCTGAAGCCGTACGCTTGCGCGGAGTGCGGACAGGTATTCTCGCGGTCAGACCACCTCGCGACGCACCAGCGCACGCACACGGGTGAGAAGCCCTACCGCTGCCCCGCCTGCCCCTACGCCGCGTGCCGCCGCGACATGATCACCCGCCACATGAGGACACACACGCGCCGCCTGCAGCCCGCTTGACATAATATTATTAACTTTGACAATCCTAATAATACTTTACAGGTACATAAATAAGGTTAAGATGATACCCAAATAATCTAAATCGTTAGTTAGTGGTAGGTACTTTTTATATAGCTTTTAAGGTATTCAATAAGTAAGTATGTTAAAGGTGTGCTCATTTAGGATAAGATTGTTTTTGTGAATTATGGTAAGTAGCTTACCAATAAACAAGGACGAAATATTAAGTACTTAGGTATATTTATTAAATAAAGTTGTGTGAGTACTTACCTATGAAATGCTCCCGAATTTATCAGCAAAGTTTTTGAACTACCTACTTACCTTCATATATTTTGTATAAATTTTATTATGCCTTCTTAACATGTCAAATTAAACATAATACTTATGTACTTATTTATAAGTTATAAGTAATGAACTCTCTTCTTACAAAAAGAATGTAAGTAATAGTAGATTATAACAAAAGCGTAAAGTAATGTATTATTATGACTTGTATGAGGGTGTCATGTTAAAACCCGAGTGCAGTGAGTTTGCTTGCAATGATGGCTTGAGACTTAATGTTTTTTTTATCGGATCAGATCAAGATCCCAGGTAGCTTAACTCGTTGTTTAATTATTAATTATTTTATATTATTTACTATAGGTATTCTGTGCTATATTAATACTACTAGTACTTACTTATGTATGTATTTTTTATTGTTATCTGTAAAGTGCCCTGTAACCTGTCTTACCACAAAAAAGTTAGACTGGTCTAAATCGCGAATTTATATAACGAATTAGTGATTTAAACCTAGTCTATTGATTTAGACGCAGTTTAATTATTTTTGTGAATAGTTAAACCCAAAAATAGTTAAACCGCGTCTATTATTTATTAATTATTTAAGTTTCAAACTTTGAACGTATCCTTTACCTATCAAACTTGTTGTTCTATCTTGTTAGCTGTTTGTAGCAAAAGTGGCCACTTTTAGCAAAAAACTGTAGTTATGAAAACAGTTTAAACCTAGATATTATTTTAAATATTTAAAAAAATACTAGGGACCAAGATTTCAAAGAAGATTTCAAAGATTAAATCTAATGCACCAGGGAGCCGTTTCTTGATAAAATGCCTTACTTACTTATGAAGACATAATTTTTTTATAGAGTGGCGCCACTGTTCGCGTAAAAGGATTCTTAGTGTTGTTGTAAATGAAAGACTATAATATAACGTCGAATAGGTATCTAAAGAAATATTTTACGTGTTTTGATTAAATTTGTTGTTGGCTTGTGACTACTTTTATTGTTTAAATTAAGCAATGTTAGAAGTAAGTGGTAGTACCTACTTAGTTGTAAGTTGTAGATAAGTCGTTTAAGGCATAAAACATATGTCAGTGTTCACTTCAATATTTAGGTAACTAAGCTTTAAAAATTGTTGTAATGTAGGGACCTATTTACATTATTTATTGTTGTTCTGTTGTAGGTACTTCTTCCCATTGGTGTTAGTTATGTTTGTAACTTTTTGGAAACTAGGTATACTTAGATATATCGTTTAGAATATAATGAATTAAAATAAGTAGGTAAGTACATAACTACTTACTTGAATTCCCAAAACCACAAATTTCGGGTTGTTGTAAAAACGTACAGCGGCAGCACCATTTGCGAATTGTTAGATTTAATTACTTACCTATATAATTTAACGGTATATAGGTATTTTCGTTGAATGCTGACTGTGATGCAATGCAATGCAACCCAATTCTATTAAACTTACTTTAAAAAAAGAAAGCATTGGTTTTTTTTTTTTTATATAGGTATTCTTGTATTTTTTTTACATGTATCGTCCAACTTTACCAACCTGGGTATCTATCTTTGCCCCAATCGCAGTTTATTTATTTATTTGTTTGTTGGTTTATTTTATTTAAGGAAAACATACTGCTTATTATACACATATACATTAGAAGGAGTATATAACAAATAAATATGAAAAATGGTTAAGCCAATCAAGTTTTCATAACTACATAATACAGAGCTATGAACATATCACACCTTCAGAATTGTAGGTGCTTAACTCAAAATTTCGCGAAATTGAGTTACATTGCTAAGTATAATTGTTATTTTCAGTTCAGAAAAGACACTTTTTAACCGACGAAAAAACAAAAAGGAGGAGTTTCTCAATTCGTCGCGTATATACCGGTATATATATATATTTTTTTATGTATGATCACGCATAATTTTTTACGGTGTGGACCGATTTTGATAATTCTTTTTTTAATCGACAGAGTATACCTTTTTTTTTTTTTTTTAGGCGGGGAAACTCCTAACGAGTACCCTGCGACCCCGGGGGGAGTCGCAGGGTTATGTGGGGTTCGCACCCACTAAAACCCCGCCGGTGTCCATCTCGGCTGTTGGCAAAGGGGTCACGGGTGATCTTTCGATCGTTATGTTCAACTCCGCGACCCCCTCCAGCATTGGCTGTTAAGCCTCTTCACGGGGGGACAAGTGGTGGTAGTCCCCCCTGAGCGCGGATGGCTCTTTCTACGCTCGACGGCGGAATCGGGACACCGCGTTCCACCGTCCTTCTCGGGGCCGTTATATGACTATACGAGGCCCCCGCCTCATGCACCCAACGACCCCGGGGTCCCCTCTTAGTCGCCTCTTACGACAGGCAGGGGATACCTCAGTCCTATTCTTCGGCCCAGTACTGCGGGGCGTGACAGAGTATACCTTGAAGTTGGTCCCATAAAAATTTTGAAATAAAATTCCAACCCTAAGGGTGGAAAAATAGGGGTGACTTTATTGTTCACTCACAGATTGTATTGCCGTTTTGTGATTTACATGAAAACTGCTAGGTATAATTATGAGTCTTTTTTATATGAATGTTAATAATCATAATCCCAGCCGATAGACGTCCACTGCTGGACATAGGCCTCCCTCAAAAAATCGCCTCACCGACCGGTCGTGATCGAACCTCATCCTGTTAGTCCCTCAACATTCACCAGGTTGTGTGGCCACCTTGTGGGGTGCGACCACCCTGTGAAGCTGGGGTCAAAAAAATTAGCCCAAAAAAAACTGAAAAGCAAAAAATAAAAACTTTTTATCAAAAAATTAAACCGCCGAAAAAACTGAAAAGCATTAAATAATGAGAGAAGTGAGTAAATTTAGGCCTAATGGAAACATTTTCTATTAGGCCTTAATTTACTCACTTCTTAAAGTAATTTTGGTTTACCAAGAAATTTTGAGTCGGTGCCACAGAATCAACGAATAACGATCACTAAATTACCTGAAAGTCAAAGAAATAACCGAAAAACGTGTGCCGCCGCGCATCGCGCTTTAGGTAGGTAGATAGGAATTTGCTTGTGTGGTGTGGCGCCGACTTAAAATTTCTTGGTAAACCAAAATTACTTTAAGAAGTGAGTAAATTAAGTCCTAATAGAAAATTTTCCCAATTATTTAATGCTTTTCAGTTTTTTCGGCGGTTTAATTTTTTGATAAAAAGTTTTTTTTGTAAATAGGTCTTTACGAAACCGAATTATAATAATATAAAGTGAGACTTATTTATGATTGTGCCTTTTTCATACCAAAGCTATTTAAATGAATAAAGTTAATAGTTTATAATTGTAAAGAACGTTTAGGTTTTAGGTCTATAAAATCATTAAAAAATAAAAAATATTAGAATGAAAATGGCTTATGTCCTCCATTGTTTTCTTAAAAAATAAAAAAATATATAAAAAACTAATATAAACCCTCTTTTAACCTTTTAATGGGCCCTAAAGGCTTGGAAAAAGAAGCAAGCCTTTGCCCAGCAGTGGGACATATAGGGCTAAATAAAAAAAAATAACAAATCACTCAACAAACAAATTGTATAACTTTTTTTCAATATACACTGGTAGCGAACTGACGAATCAATATCATTCCAAAAATGGTTCAAAAATCAGATTCGGATTTGCAGTCTTCACCTGGTCTTCACCAGATCGTCTGTCCACCTTCTGAGGGGCCGCTCTGGGCTTTTCTGTGACTTGCGGTGCGATTCTTCAAGCTAAATAAATAACTAAAATTATTTTTTTATTTTGCCTGAAAAACAGGCAAGCTGTGAACAGAGAGAAGGTAAATCACTACGTTTTAAGAGTCGCCACTCTAGCCCTTCCCTAGCTAAGTTTAGGTGTTTCTTTATGCTTACTTGAGGGAGGAAAGTTTATTTCAAGCGTTTATTGTCATCACTGGCATTTACCTTCTCTCTGATCACTGACACCTACGTAGTGATGTACGCAGTCGATAATAGTGTTTAAAAGTATCGATATAACCGCCTTTTATCGATATCGATATATCGATGAACAGCAGTGGTATTAATAAAATAAAAAATACGCTTTTGTTGCCTACCCTTAAGTTAATAAAACAAACCAAGTTATTAGAATGCATTTATTTATATATATATAAGTATGCTGACATAAAAAGTGATAGATAGAAAAGTATAACTTTAAATTTACCTTGATTATACATATTGAAAATAAAAATATTCATAATGTAGAATACAAGGTTTCTTATATTGAAAGCCTAGTAGAAATAATGATTCTATCCAGCAGTCTAAGAATACGTTTACTCCATTTAGTAGCCCTTGCTTACATAAAGCGCCCTTGTTGAAGGGTTATTCAGCTTCAACATCCATCACGATTCACGTTCATTCGTCCCAAATCCGATCGAATATTGCACAAAACAGCGGTCCAGTTTGAGACGTAAAACGTATTTTCACCAGCACCAGATATTTAATGTACACAAGAGTAGAACTCAACCAGATGTATTTTCAATTTGTAAAATGCCCATTTCGCAATTTTAACTCAAATATAAAACAGTTTTATCAATTCCAATATTTAGAAAAAATAACAATTCTGAAAACTGTCACAATAACAAAACAAAACAAGAGTGCTCATGTCAGACACATCATAGCTATGATAGAGTATAGAAAAATAATTTAAGATCTGCAGAAAGGAGAGGGATCACTCGAATTAAGGATAAATAGCTAGGCCAACCCAACAATTAAAAAAAATATATCTAACTGCGGTAATGGTTAACAGCCGTACAAAAACAAGTGTCTACTGACTGGCTGTGAAGCTTAGATTTTTTTTGGTAAGTATTGTTTTGTTCTTACCAAAGAAACTTCTGTTTCACTGGGAAAGATTAAAGCTCAATAAGTTGCAAACCTCAAAGCATTCGGGCTTGAAGTTCCGAGTTCCAAAATTTTTGTAATATACTTTTCCCTGCGATCAGTTGCAATAAACCAGAGCGCCTGCGGATCAGAGAGAAGGTAAATCACTCTGCGGATGTTTTCAGTGTTCGGAAACCTCTCTGGAAGAAAATGTTTAGATAATCATTCATCGACTTGATATCGATACCTGTTTTGACGGCCCTAATAACCTCATTTAGGAATTGTTTAAATTCTTCATTTTTGGGCTTATTTTAGTTCTAAAATGAATCAAATCACGTTGGGTACTTATAATAAGCATTCAGAAGTATTGTTTCTAATTCTCATATCATTTTGAAGTTCATTTTGTGGGAAAAATACTCATCCAAGTTTTCATTATTTCCAATTGTTCTACAATTGCGCACCATGCAGGACATTCTCCTAATAATTCTGCTGTTCTTTGTTTAACATACACAATGGTGTGTTAAACAAAGAACAGCAATTATAAACAAACAAATTACGAAATTATTGGAGAAAATAAAAATATCTGCCGTTGTTTCCGAAAATGGCACACACCATAACGCGACTAAATTTATAGAGGCTTGCTGATGGTACAGTGGCGGACACGATCGGCGTAACACTTCCGGTTTTTCTGTATTGCAAAATAGCTCTTGTTCTTTGGTTATACAGTCTAGGGCTGACGAAACCATAGACAAATCTGTTACGGCCTCCTAGTCCGCCACTGTACCATCGTAGAATTTAGTGACTCTTTAATTTTGTAGCATCATAATAGGGAAATAAGATCATTGACAATTTCTTTGGCTACGCGTGACGTCACTAAGGTTTGATCTATACGGCGGTTTCCTTACTCTGAGGATCTATTGTTTAATCTGAGCTCTAATTAAATGAGAGTTTTCAATTTGACATCTCAGAGAAAAAAAAAACAAGTTTTAACACGCCGATCAGATGGCACTTTGCAAATGTCTATAATTTCATTGAATGGAAAGTAGATAGTCATAGGTAATCATTAAATGCTCAAAATAAAATTGAAACTCGTAACGCGTTAGTCAAATAGTTTTTGTTTTGTTTTGATTTTAGCTTTTTAAGTTAATTTGAACTTATTTAAATTACTTACCTATGTCTACTACTTTAGGCAGCGCCATCTACGGGCGTATTACGAAACAATTTTTTTAAAGGTCACATTGAAAACCCCTCATTCGGTGTCAGTGGTGAGTTCGCAGCTTTGGTACAGAATAATTAAGGCAAAATAAAGATCAAAATACTTGTTTATATAGCTAAATTGTACTTAAATGGTATTAATCTCTGTTTTCTGAAAAAATTAGCTCTTTTTAACTTTTTTCAGTTATGTTACGATTCTCTCTTTAAAAATCCGAGTTGGCAACACTGGTCTCTGCACCTGGCCCTTGTGGTTGCGTTTATTCCATAGATTACAGTTTTTTTTAAGGGTTGTTGATTGTAACTTTGGAAAATCGATTTTGTTCCAGGGGCGCGATGTCTATTTTGTGTTTCGAAACATCGATCTTACGCCCCAGAACCGATGTTCCGATGTTTGATTTAACAACATCGATGTTACGATGTTTGACGTAACGCAACATTAATGTTAAAACATCGATGTTTTGCCTCCTAACATCGATAATCATCGAACATCGATGATCATCGAGCATCCCTAGCCTGCCGCCCGCCGCCGTAGTGATTTACGTGATGATTTACCTTCTCTCGTATCTCTAGTTGGTCTGTGCTTCTCTCTGCCGCCGCCATTTTGGAGTCGGCGCGTCACGCAACGCCAATCGCCGCGCAATTTTATTGACTCTGTGTGACTGGGACGGAATAAAAGGGAACCAAAACTAAACTGAACTTACCAAGACAAGTTGTTCCAGGTAATTGTAAGTGTTTTTACAAAAAAAATAATAAGACATAAAACGTTAACTTACATGAAACGCGCACCTTGTGTTATAATAGCTAAACGGCGCTCGGGTCAAAAAATATGACTAGGAACTAGAAAAGCTTGGGATCAATCAATGTGAAGTGTAGTGCACTGAAGGAAGGAACGTGTGTGTGTGGTGAACTTGTGAACGCTAGCGCCGCCCGCCAGGTATTGTGAGAATTTAACTCCTACCCTCCTACCATAACTAATAAATTACCCAGTCTAATTTGGTATCAAATAAACTAGGTGTACATTTGAACCATTGAATGTTGTAATGCGAACGTTTTGTGCGGTGCCATAAAATGGCGGACGCCTCGCTTTCGAAATACAATAGGTACACAAAACTACTGAGAAAACCGAATAAACTTTCAGTCCCAGTAAGAAGAAGTACCTAGATATAGTTATGTAGCAGGTAGCTGACTTTAAACCTTTCACAATTCTGAGTCCTCTGCTAAACTTGACATAGGGTACCTACCTACTGTAGGTACCTATCTAGTACTACATAATAATCTAGAAACCAGCGCAGGGTAAAACAACCCACTGACCGAGACCAATGTTATTGCTGGGTTTGATAAGTTTGTACAGTCATGGCAGCTTCAGAGGCATAGGTATTTATTGGCTTGATTTTGAAAAAAAAAAAAACTAAGTATATATACATACCTACACTTTCATACTATTAAATGCTAAAGTACTTAATTCTGTCTGCTGTCACACCAAAACTATTGAACCAATTTTTATTATTCAGTGAAACATATTTTGGATTTTACAGTTTCAAAAGAAAATTCTCTGCCAAAGCCTATCGGGGGCGCACACTATCTAGTCTAGAATTATAATAATTTTATTGAGACTTGGTTTGTCATTGTTATTATATGTATCAAAAACTTCACAATACCGTCTATAACAGTTTAGATTAAACATAGGTAGCTAAAATCTTTTAACAATTCTATCACAAATGTGCAGAGTACAACTTATGGGACAGGCCTTAGCGCAATAGGTTTAGTTTAAAAAGGTTTCTCTGTTGTTTAAAACTTGGAGTGCACAACAGAAGCCTAAAAATACTAAGCAAGATTATCTATAAGTCATTCAGGATTATTTTTTTAAGCAATTGGTAACTGGAATCCTTGTCTTTTAAAACAACATTTAAATCCTTAATGTGTTGCATGCCAAACTATAAGAACAGTCTTTCTAATACATAGCTAAATAATATTTTTTCTGACCATCAAAGTAACTTACTATTATAGGCAGGCAGCTAAGATGCCTCCCCCAATCACAAGGCCTGTCAAAATGGAGTTTGGGAATAAGAACATAATATTGGAGAAGTACTTTCAATGTCTCGACGAGGAACAGCAGGAGCAAGTGGCAGATACAGAAGGTTCTTCTGCTATTCTGGGAGGTTTGTAACATATCACATTATGTTTTATTTGGTCTAGGTAGGTTTTCTGTGTAAAAGTTTCTCTTCATGCCCTGTTACAAATGGTTTTTTAAATTACAGTAAATGGTCCCCAAGCTGAAAATGAGCCAGAGATCACATATTTTGTTGATGAAGAAGGCCGCTACTACTATCAGACAGGGTCTGAGAACATTGTTTCCTTGCCTAGTGGCATGGCTGATGTAAGTTTCATTTTAGTTTAAAACAAACTAAATGTTCTTTACCATACCCAATATTGCTTAAGCCTTAACTACAGTAAAACTAGTGCTGCCTGTCCTTCCAAATTTCAGAACTTGAGTTTGTCTCAACAATGTTTGTTTGTATTTTTTTATTATATTTAGATGATTTAACCAATTCATAGTATAAAGTTGCTTCCTGCGTCCCTTAATGTTTGGTTAAAACTATGCAACGGATTTTTATCAGGTTGTTTTTAATAGATAAAGTGATTTAATAGGAAGGTTTATATTTATAATACATGCACAACATAGTAATAGGTAAGGCGGTACAAAGTTCACCGGGTCGACTAGTTATTTAATAAAATACACTTGTTACCTGATGATGATGATGCTGATGCCTTTGCCCCTGATGAGGGGCTTTAGGAAGAAATCATCATCATCATCAGTATTATGCAGTGCAAGGTTAATACTGTTGTTCTGTTCTGATGCCACCAGCTAAAGCAATAATTAACAAAACAAGTCTTGATAAAAAAAAAAAACAAGGCTAATGACAAGTTCAAAAACTAATAAATACCTATACACATACACCTTAATATTATGAAACAGAACTGTTTAATGAGAAAGTGTTTTAGACAAAAAAAAAATTAATCAGCAGCAAATGAACTCGGAACAGCAGATTGTAGAAACACCTGATGGCTACCAGACTGTCACGCTTGTGCCCTCTGAGACTCCAAATGGAGAAGTCAGCTATGTACTCGTAGTACAGGAAGACACCAAGCCAGTTATCAAGGTGGACAAGGTAACATAAACACAATCCTATTTTAATTAAACATTTTGGTAAAAATAAAAAATATATATTATATGTGTTTATCTTTTCATAATCTATCATATAAGAGATCAATTTCAATCGTTTCATTGTTATGTTTTGGCTGTCTTAGGCCTCATGTGGCAAGCGGGTCGCCGTGCTGGGCGTGGTGCGGCGCGTCACGCGTTTTTACGTTGAATGACACGCGGGCGGCGGGTCGTCAAGCGACGACGCGGCGGTGCCCTTGTCGTTTAACGCTCCAAGATCAAAGCATAGGCCTTTATTAAATCGCAACACAGTTTGATTTTATCGCAACACGTTTCGCACGTCGCCGCATCGTGCCGCGTGCGCCTAAATGAGGCCTAAGCTGTCTTGATAAATTCATTGCTAACAATAATATTAATAATAGAAAAGTAATTAATTAGTCATTAAAATTTTATTGAAGTGCTAACAAAACAGCAATAACATTCTTCTGAAGCTAAGTCAAATTAGTGTAGGGCAGTATTATTATAAATATAAATGTTATGTTAAAATGTTGTTTCAGAACGAAGTTGATGAGGAGAAGGAGGAGCCCAACTCGGGCGAGGGCGAGGGCGAGGACGTGTACAACTTCGATGACGACGCCGAGGACGCGGAAGACGCCGAGGAGGACGAGGGCGCCGACGACGCCGACGACGACGGGGAACCTAAACCTAAGAAGCGGGCTAAGAAGCGGCGACAGGAGTTCAAATGCACCTTTTGCAGCTACACCAGCCCCAGGAAGTAAGTCCATCTTATTATATATATATATGTCGTGGCCAAATCGTAAAATTGGCTATTTCATGATGTGGCCGGCCATTTCATGAAAAGTTCATATTTCATAAAATGGCCAATTTAATGATATGGCCACGACATAAACACATATTAACTTGAATATCACACATTCTACAAAAATACAGAACTTCTGTACTTATGTTTTTTTTTATTGAAATCAGACTTGCACTAATGACGTGTCATAGGTAAATGTACTAAGCATGATCACTGAAAAAAAATTCAGGTACCTGCTGCTGCGACACATGCAGTCGCACTCGGAGGAGCGGCCTCACAAGTGCGGCGTGTGCGAGCGCGGGTTCAAAAGCTTGACGTCACTGCAAAACCATATGAACATGCACAACGGCGTCAAGCCGCACGTCTGCAAGTATTGCAAGACTCCCTTCACCACTTCAGGTCAGCCAATCTGTCTTTACTGTTTAAACATTCTTTCACTTAATATTTGAATACAAGTATTATCAAGGTGTTATCAAAATTATATTGGTAATTTAGTTTGTTTTTAACCCCCGAACGAAAATTCCGAGAGGGGTGTTATAATTTTAACGTGTGTATCTGTCTGTCGGTCTGTATGTGTATCTGTTTGTGGCATCGTAGAGCCCAAACGGCTGAACCGATTTTCGTTTAGTTTTTTTGTATCATAGATAATTTCAGGCCGAGTGTCTTAGCCATGTCTGATGAAGATCTGATCAGCCGTTTGAAGATGATCAGCTCTTGAATAATGGATGAGAGGATCTAACTAGCTTCCTTATGTACAATCGATTTGAAATTTGGTACCATGTAACATCTGTGATATAGAAAGTATTTGGTAAGCCGTTTGAAGATGATCAGCTCTTGAATAATGGATGAGAGGATCTAACTAGCTTCCTTATGTCCGATCGAGTTGAAATTTGGTACCATGTTACATCTATGATATTCAAAGTATATGTTAAGGTAACCATGACCTGATCTGCCGTTTGAAGATGATCAGCTCTTGAATAATGGAGGAGAGGATCTCTAGCTTCCTTATGTCCGATTGATTTGAAATTTGGTACCATGCTACATCTATGATATAGAAATTATATGGTATGGTAACCATTTAGTTCTAGTTAAGTTGATGAGGGTTCTGACTGGGTCGGGGGTTTTTAAATTTGAGTTATTCCGTGTAAGGTGTCGGAAGTTGATAAAGGGTGTAATGTAAGTATCGCTGCAGGCGAGCTGGTGCGGCACGTGCGCTACAAGCACACGCACGAGAAGCCGCACAAGTGCACCGAGTGCGACTACGCCTCCGTGGAGCTGTCCAAGCTGCGGCGGCACGTGCGCTGCCACACTGGCGAGCGACCCTTCCAGGTTACACATTTTATTACTGCTCGATTGCTTTCGCTGAGTCGCACTGTTGTTGTAAACTCTGTCGATAATATATTAAAAAATAAATAAATTACTGCCAGTTCTTATGTATAGAGCTAAGACAAGGGCTGAAACTAATTTAAAAAGAAAATAATGAATGTAGGTTTTTACTAATAATGATATTGTTTTTGTTAGTGCCCCCACTGCACGTACGCGTCGCCGGACACGTTCAAGCTAAAGCGGCACCTGCGCACGCACACCGGCGAGAAGCCCTACAAGTGCGACCACTGCGGCATGAGCTTCACCCAGTCCAACTCGCTCAAGGCCCACAAGCTGATACACAATAGTGAGTGCTGGAACATTGAAATTAGATACCTAACTTTTACGATAGATACGATATAGCGTACAAGTATAGCGGCTACTCGCTTATAGAAAGGGGGTTTACTACGCCCTTGGTACCTTACATTTGGTAAGCAAGTCCGGTAGATTAGATACAAACTTACGATTGGTAAATAAGATTACTATAACATCAGCTAAGACAAGGGTAATCAAAAGTATTTGCTATCGTTGTTTCTTTAGTAAGGTTCTCTAAACAGAACCTGCTGCATTAAATAACTGAAAATGAGTTTAAAAGTAGGGGTCCTTATCCTTGATGTTCAGTATCGGAGAAGCCGGTGTACGCGTGCGAGCTGTGCCCCACCAAGTGCGGCCGCAAGACGGACCTGCGCATCCACGTGCAGAACCTGCACCGCTCCGACAAGCCGCTCAAGTGCAAGCGCTGCGGGAAGACCTTCCCCGACAGATACTCCTGCAAGCTCCACAATAAGGTAGCTAACTCATACTCACACTCATGCCATACCATACATGCCACAGACCAGAAAAATATATTACTTGTTGTTTACTTACGTATGTTGTGTTGTGTATCGTTTTTTGGTTAGCCTAGATTTTACCCAATGCAAGGCACGTTTTGTTTACAAAACTTAATACTTTTATGATGATGTAAATTGTAGAATCATTTGACAGAGGAGGGCTCGTTTGGGGGCCTCTCCAGGCGACCATTGTCGAAGGGAAGGCAAACGTTTGTTTGCCTGAGTCAATTAGTGGGCACCCTGAACTACCTCACCTCTCACAGTAAAGGATACTTTACCAAATGAGGTATTAAAAGCAATTAGATTAGATGTTATTTAATTGACTTTTAATAAGTGATATATTGTTTCCTATATCCCGCCCGCCTGATCAGCTGTTTGTTTATAGCCCGAGGGGTTAAAGAGAATGAAGACGCAATGCGCAACAAAATGCCGTCATCTAAAAGCACTTGAACAATTCTCTCACCTGTGTCAACATTTGTTCTTCTTCTTCTCTCTTAAGAGCTGTGCTCTTGTCGGTGGAGCCTCCTCCATTCACCCCTGTTCCCCGCCAGCTTCTTGACCATCTGATACGACTCTGCACTGACTCGCTCCTTTATTTGGTCGAAGTAGCTTCCCCTTGGTCGTCCACGCTGTCTCTTTCCTTCAATCTTTCTTTCTATAATGTTAGTAATCAGTGCGTCGTTACGTATCAGATGGCCTATCATCTTTCCCCTTCTTATCGCTATGATGTTCAAGATCATTCGTTTTTCCTCTACTCTTTTCAAGACTTCTTCATTGGTGACTCTGTCCATCCAACTTATTCCCTCCATTCTTCTCCAACACCACATTTCGAATGCCTCCAGTCTATCTCTATCCCTTTGTGTCAATGTCCATGTCTCGCAACCGTATAATGCAATGCTCCATATGTACGTTTTTATGAATGTTTTTCTGATTTTCTTGGATATCCTGGCTTTAAATATGTGTTTTTTCTTATTAAATTGAGTTTTGGCGATTGCTATTCTAGTTTGTATGTCAGTTGTGCATCTTGAATCGTGTGTGATAGATAATGATTCCCAGATATTTGAACGATTTAACTTCTTCTATTGTGCTGTTATTAAGTTTGATAGCTGTGTGAATTTTTTTGGTTTTTGATGTGGTTAAGATCTTTGTTTTGTTTATATTTATTTTTAAACTGAATTACTTGAATATGGCGTCCATCGCATCTACCATTATCTGCACTGTGTCTATTTTCTGCTATTGCAGCAATATCATCAGCAAATCTGATAAATTGTATTTTGTCTCCATTTATTTTAACACCCCCTTCTGCTGTTTTATTCATCTCCTTAATTGCACATTCCATACTTTTTCATCTTGGCTCCAATTTGAGGAAAATAGTGCAGTGGTTTCCTCCTTTGCCTTCTGCACCGCAGTATACCAAACAAGGTTTGGTAAAGTTCTCTTCAGAGCCGGTTTCGGACTACTTCCTCCCGCCACTGAGAGATACTGACAGGTACTGCTGCCCTCTGCCAGGTTCCTAGTTTTCGTCCTAGTGACGTGCCTCTTCCGCCTATTCTGCCGTACCGATGATCTTCATCTCCGCCTTCCTAGCCGTTGAGGTCTTCACCCGTAGCCCTGGGCAAGGGTACCGCGATATACCCCGCAGTGCTGGGTCCTTGACTAAACTTGGCCATCAATATATCCTGGCCTACTAGGATACACGATGCCCACCCCCGCGGCGTGGACGCGCCAGTCAAGAGTTGCCCAAGTAGGTTTTAGAAAATTGACTCTCTAATCCCTCTTGGGCCGGGTTAATGGTCGTGTTTGAGTCCACGACCAAAGGCTAACAACATTTGTTACTGTGTGGTAATGATTTCCTCACTTCAGCCTTACTATTTTTATTGTAAAACTGTCTTTATGTAGTACAGTGGCGGACACGATCGGCGTAACACTTCCGGTTTTTCTGTATTGCAAAATAGCTCTTGTTCTTTGGTAATACAGTCTAGGGCTGACGAAACCATAGACAAATCTGTTACGGCCTCCTAGTCCGTGACTGTACATATTAAGATGGCAGGTTGATTTGGTGTCTACTGTAATTAACTTTATACATACACAGACCCACGAGGGCGAGAAGTGCTTCAAGTGCGACCTGTGCCCGTACGCGTCCACCACGATGCGGCACCTCACCTCGCACATGCTCAAGCACACCGATGAGAAGCCCTTCGTCTGCGATCTCTGTGCCCAAGGGTTCAGGTATGCCTAAAGAAACGTTTTAAAATAAATCTTTTTTCTTAACCCCCGAACGAAAATTCCGAGAGGGGTGTTATAATTTTAACGTGTGTATCTGTCTGTCTGTCGGTCTGTCTGTGGCATCGTAGAGCCCAAACGGCTGAACCGATTTTCGTTAAGTTTTTTTTTGTATCATAGATATTTTCAGGCCGAGTGTTCTTAGCCATGTCTGATGAAGATCTGATCAGCCGTATGAAGATGATCAGCTCTTGAATAATGGATGAGAGGATCTAACTAGCTTCCTTATGTCCGATCGATTTGAAATTTGGTACCATGTTACATCTATGATATTTAAAGTATATTTTAAGGTAACCATGACCTGATCTGCCGTTTGAAGATGATCAGCTCTTGAATTATGGATGAGAAGATCTAACCACCTTCCATTTTGTCCTATCGATTTGAAATTTGGTACCGTGTTACTTCTATGTTATTAAAAGTATATGGTAACGCAACCATGATCTTTTTAAGAAGATAAGTTCTAGTTAAGTTGATGAGGCGTCTGACTGGGTTGGGGGTTTTTAAATTTTTTTAATTTGCTTTTGGTATTATTGTAAGTGTGTCAGCAGTAGGAGTTTGTGCACATTTTAAGTTGTAACTCCCTTATTTACCTTCAGTACCAATTGTTTCGCTCGAAATTTTAGTATGTCAACAAGTAACATAATTGAGTTTACAATAACTGAAAAACACCCGATTTGCTTTTAAAGTTATTCTTAACATAAATATTCTGTTTGTTATAAACTTAACAGGCAAAAACAGCATCTGCGGCGGCACCAGAACCTATACCACAATCCAGACTACGTGCCAAAACCTCCCAAGGAGAAGTCGCACGTGTGCCGCGAGTGCAATCGGCAATTCGCGCACAAGGGGAACCTCATCCGGCACCTGGCCGTGCACGACCCCGAGTCCGGCCCGCGCCACGACGGCACCATCTTCAAGGCTGGCCGCCCGAAGAAGAACAAGGTGTTCGATCAGCCCATCCTGGTAAGACAATCAATACTTGCAGCCTATAAGACGTCCACTGCTTGACACAGGCCTCCCCCAGAGATCTTCACAAAGGCAAACCTTGTGGGGGGAAGGGGAGTTATGCCATAATCGCCACGCTTGGCAGTCAGTATGATTCTTAAATTGATTCAACGAAGGACGCTGCTGCCTGTATTTATGGAAATTCCCTTAGTCGCCTTTTGCGACACCCACGGGAAGAAATGAGGTGGTAGAATTGAATGCCGCCGCGACCACACATGCATGAAACAAGTCAATACTGGCACTTGTCAAATAATAGTATATCTTCTTCTTCCTCAGCACATATCAGCCCACTGTTGAGCAAATGCCTCCAATTATTTTCCAGTTCGTTACAACAATAGTGTAAAGTTGTAGCGCATTTTGCAAAGCGAAGGCTGCGCTGCTGCATTGCGAGAATTTTCTCTTTTGATGTGATGCTTATGCCATACTCTCAGAATTATAATAATTATTAGATAGACTATTAATGATGTTCTAGAAAAGCAGTGCGACAGATTATTAAAACTTAGTCTGAATGATTTGGACTTTTTAAATAGAGGTATGTGAAAATAATGTTTGTTTTATCATCTCAACAACCGGTAGGCGGTAGGTCTCCCTTACAGATTGATGTTTTTTGTTATCCATTCTCGTTTCGTAAATAACAAGTGCTTCGAATTAGCAGAGCGGGGTTTAAACCCAAGGCTGAGGTCTATTACATGTGACCAGCACTAAAAATCTTGAGCATATTTTACAATTTTATCTACAGTACAGTATATGTCCAGAATAAATTTTTGAAGCGTATGCGTTTTAGATATAAGGATTTTAATTGTAACTTACAAACATTAGAAAGACGTAGAGAATTTCGTGATCAAATGCTGCTTTACAAATTGATAAACAATCAGGTTGATTCATTATACCTTCTTAATAAGTTGTCCTTTCGCTGTCCGAAATTTCTTAGACGCTCTGGTGCGAGACTTTTCGCAACTGATCAGCACTCGAAAAACTATACTAAAAATAGATTATTAATTCGAGCTTGTAATACTTATGACAAAAATTATAGTCATGCAGATTTGTTTGGTGATTCAATAGGTAAATTTAAAAAATTGTTATCGGAAAATTATATAGATTCCTAGAATTTTTGTTTTTTGGTGACCTAGTTTAATTTTTCTTTTGTAAAATAATATAGTGCTTCGCTTGCTTAAATTAATGCTAGCATGCCTAAACGAGCTTTCTCAACTAATAATCTGTCTGTGAAAACTTTGTTGGCTGTTGTGTAAACTAGTTGTAAAATTTACTATGTAATATATATAGCTGTTTGTTTTCCTATTTAAATAAATAAAATAAATAAATAAATATTGATAAGACGATAAACAGAGTATGTTGCATGCTATGTGATGAGCTGGATTTTTATTTTTATTTAAGTTATGTATGTTATATATTGAAAAAACTAAAATTTAGATAAACGATATAAAACTGGGCCCTTTGTCTGTACAGTACTTTTAATTAATTAAAAAAAAACACCAAATAACTTGTAAGCGCCAACTTTGCGAATTGCTAGCGTTTGATACATAAAAGCAAGTGAATGAAAATATTGTTGTTTTTTAATTTATGCTCTACATATTTATAAAAATTAATTATAAAATAGTATAAACTATCATGCTTTAAGTTTTATAATATTAAAATAAATGGGGATTGGTACAATTATAAAAAAAAAACTAATAATAATTTCCATCCAAAACCTGGGACTTTGGTCTCTTGAACTTACGATTAAACTTCTATTCTATTGCTATTCTACTATTACTCTATTATGATTGGGTCAAAAATTGCGAGTCTCGTTTGATTGATCGTAACAGTATAGCAATAGAATATAAATAGTAAGCTATCGAATAATCTGAGATTTTTTTCCCTAAATAGGAGCTAAATAGTGAATCTTGTTTTGAAAGACGAAAGTAGAACCCGCCTAGTGCAACTGTCATTAAATATCACAATATTGACGTATATAATGTCAGTCGGACGTAATCATAACATTATTATAGTATGGAGCAGACTACCCTTTTTGGTCAATTCCAATCTATTGCGATACTACTAATAATATAGTTCGAGCAAAATTGATGACTATACTACCAAAAGTGTATTTTCTTGCGATTAAGGTACAGTGGCGGACACGATCGGCGTAACACTTCCGGTTTTTCTGTATTGCAAAATAGCTGTTGTTCTTTGGTAATACAGTTTAGGGCTAACGAAACGATAGACAAATCTGTTACAGGGATGTTCCGAATGTCGAATTTTAGACATTCGCGAATGCGAATGCGAATGTTAGGCATGCGAATGATGCGAATGCGAATGTAGGACAAGGTCAGGGAAAAAAAATTAGGTATAGAAAAATAAACAATACAATAAAGAAAGTAGACTTCTTATAAATACCACAAACAAACATACAATCTACCTCTCGGTGCGGCGCGAAATTCAAACTTTTTCGCGCTCCTTAATTATTCCGGCGAAAGTATTAACCCTTAATAAAGCTTCAATGAACTCGCGCATGCAAAAAAAACATCCCCCACACTACAATACAACGTTTTCAGAAAACAGACCCACTGATTCCGTGTCTAAGGACATTTGATTTTTGGCCTTTATGTCCCTAGACACAAAATCAAAAAAGTAGGTTCGTCCTCAAAAAACGCCTACATACGCGAATTCATTAAAACTTTATTAAAAATGAATACTTTCGCCATAATTTATTTATTATGGCGAAGGTATTCAATTCAAACTACTAAGAATTAAATCTTCGCCATCATTTATTTATTATGGCGAAGGTCCAATTCTTAGAAGTTATTGTAAGCCAAAAATCAAGATTAACACATTACACAAAATCAGCAACTCTGTCTTCCAAAAAGGTTGTATCAATGTGGGAAATGGTTTCTTACATACGAGAAGTCATTTTAAATTTATTAAAAACAAATAATTTTGCCAGAAAAAATAAAAAACGCAAATTAATTTGAATTTCGCGCCGGACCATGACGTATCCCCATAAAGTAATTGATCTCCACACAAGAAACATGGTGCCAATAGCGGCACATTCGCATTCGCATCACTTTTGCATCTTTTTAATGCGAATGCGAATGTCGAAGCGAATGTTAAAATTATGCGAATCATTCGCGAATGCGAATGCGAATGCGAACGTTCGGAACATCCCTGATCTGTTACGGCCTCCTAGTCCGCCACTGTACTATTTTTGTTTTACTTTTATCCAATAGTGATGTTTTGCGCGATGAGGCTAGAGGCCCTGTTTGCGAACTGTTGCCATGCAAGCCATAGTCGACACATTTTCATTTAACCAACAAAAGAAAAAGTGTGCATAGTTGCATCTCTATTTACGCTGCGCATTTATTTTGCTTAGGACAATAAGCGATTTTAATTTATATCTTGTGAAAAAGTGTTGTGAATATTCCTATATTATACCTTTAATATTACCCTGATAGTTCTTTAGTTTATGACATTGTAATGTAAATTCTTTAAATTTTAAACTGAACTTGTAAAAGATAAAATTTGATATGAAACAGGCGGCAATAGACTCTGAAAGCGAGCAGGAGCAGGAGCAGGAAGAGGAAGAGGAGACGGCGGCCAGCGTGATGAAGCTGAACGTGGGCAACGCGGAGCTGCAGCGCGGCGAGCTGGTGACCGTGGGCGACGGCAACGGGCAGCAGTACGTGGTGCTCGAGGTGATCCAGCTGGACGACGGCACCGAGCAGCAGGTCGCCGTCGTCGCGCCCGACTCCAACTACGTCACGCTCAACGACAACGGTCAGTTACTAAACGAACGTGCCTGACATTACAGACGCAGTCACCGATCACGCTCTGGTTAACGCTCCCAAATCTGAGGTATATTGAAACATTTGAACAGAGCATTGATGTTCTGAATATAGGTCTGGCTGTTTTTAATCGCCGACGAAAAATCAGAAGGGTGTTATAATTTTAACGTGTGTAGCTGTCTGTGTCATCGTAGAGCCCAAACGGATGAACCGATTTTCGTTTAGTATTTTTTTTTGTATCATAGATAATTTCAGCCAGAGTGTTGTTGCCATGTCTCATGAATATCTGATCAGGGGTTTGAAGATTATCAGCTCTTTTCTAGGTGATGATCTAACTAGCTTCCTTATGTCCGATCAATTTGAAATTTAGTACCGTTTGAAGATGATCAGCTTTTAAGAGGCATAGCACAGCTAAAGTAGCGCCACTCGAGAAAAAATTAAATATCTTCTAAACTAAGGCAAATATCAAAAATGTGAAACAGCATTCCCCTAGATAATTCAGCCTAGTATTTTTAGGCCATTGTTGTATAGCTTTTAGGTTAAAGAAACTGATTGTTGCTAAAAACGGCCACTTTTGGCAACAATCAGTTTCTTTCTGTGGTCTTTAACCTAAAAGCTATACAACAATGCCCTAAAAATACTAGGCTGAATTATCTAGGGGAATGCTGTTTCACATTTTTGATATTTGCCTTAGTTTAGAAGATTTTTTTTTTCTCGAGTGGCGCTACTTTAGCTGTGCTAATAGTGGATGAGAGGATCTCACTACCTTTCATAAATGTCCTATCGATTTGAAATTTGGTACGTGTTACTTCAATGATATTCAACATATGTGGTAAGGTAATCATGATCATTTGAAGATAATCAGCTCTAGTTCTAGTTCAGTTGATAAGAGTCTAGTTTAGATGATCTGACTCGGTCGGGGATTTTTTAAATTTTGTTATTGTATTTGTATTACGCGCACCCTGAGCCTACCTACCTCGTTGTGTGACATTTTTGGGAAGATTTTTAAATTTAGGTTAAAAAAAAAATATTATTAAAACTAAAAATATTTAGGAGAAGAAGAGGTTATGGAGGAAGGTGAAGGCGCAGAGGAGGAGGAGGAGGAGGCGGCGCAGCGGCAGCACGCCGCCTCCGCGGCCGCGCGCCGCCGCGCCGCCGCGCCGCAGGTCAAGCTGGAGCGCGAGGTGGAGGACTGTTTCGGCTTTGACGTGAGTCTCTCACTCTCTGACTCTTACATGCTCTGATTATAGCGGCAGCGACTAATTTCCTACCTTCAGATTTTAAAGTGGAAGCAACTGCCGTTTTTATGGGTATAAATATAAATACGAACTCAATTATAACTTATTAACGTATTTTTCCAGGAGGATGTTGAAGAAGGAGAAGACGAAATCCAAAACACTAGTTATGGGAACCAGCAAATAGTGTTGACTTTTAAATAAGCATCAGTGTACAAATTTATAAAATAATACTGTAAGTATAAACATATTTTCCATCATGGAGCACTATTTTAACTCTTAATGTTCAATGTTTCCTGAATTTATATTAAATTATGTCAACTAATAAAATTAAGGGATAGTGTAAGCCCGGTGTAAATAATTGTCATTTGATGATGGTTTCTCAATGTTGTAATATTTAAAATAATAAGAATTGAAACAATGTTATGAAAACATAAAGATAGCGCGGATTAGCCGTAATATCAATGTCTTTGTCCTAAATCTAAGTCAAGAATACAACATTAAAATATTTTATTGTATGGTATCTTAGGATTATGTTCACACTTTGATTAAGTGTAACATAGTACATAACTTTATCTTAAAAGCTCTGTTTTGAAATTTTATTACAATGTTCTAAGCAAGTGTTAAGACATTTTGCTTGTTATTTACTTTCTAAAATAGGACAGGCCTGATTTTAGCAAAAATAGCAGGTGGAACGTTGTGGGTGTCGTCTCACTGTAGCAGTCGAGGCGGTATTAAGGCGTGATGTATAACGAGGAATAACCTTGTTAATCATGCAAGAGTCTGACCCCCGCCCGCGCACCTCAACTCTTGTAGTGAGCGTCGGTCGAACTGAGCTCCCGTATACAAACAAAGCGAAGCGCGCGTCTTGTTCGCCTTCGCGACGCCGCTTCGACTCTAGCGCCAGTGGAGGCCTACCTAACTCAGTAAGCTCCCCGACCACACCGCGCATCTGTCGAAGTGTGCTGAAGGTATTGAGAGGACTACGATTTAAACTGGTTTCATAATTATATGGGACAAGGTTGAACAAGTTTTAAATTGATAGTTTGCCAGCAATTGAAATGGCACGCGATTGTTCCTTAACCCTATGCAATTGCAGATTACAGTAAATTCTGTATCTTCGCCGTGCCTCGCCAGACGTGCGCTGGGCCTTAGTGCTTGAGAGCTTGCTGAGAAGAAGCGAAATCGTAAAGATTCTCTTTCGCGTAGCACGCGCGACCGTTGTGTCCAGTAAGAGCGTACAAACGCGCGAGCATTTAGTGACGAATTTACAAAATTTTGGCGCTCCATTACGTGCCCCGATACGTGCACTCGCTCTGGAGTTCGCTAGTGCTTATACTTTAGCCTGGAGTTCTGAACAAGGCGTCCCAGGTTATCTCGACACGCGACTCAGAACGCCATGGTGCACGTGATTTACGCGTACGCGTATTTTGTATTGCTATGCTCCTCCTAGACGCTGCGGTCGCGCGTGGGTATCGCGACGCATTCGCTACTTTTGATGTCAGCGAACGAAGTCGGCAACGAACCCAACGCCGAGCATTTTCAAACATAGCATTAGGACGCCTTCGACCGCTGACAGGCGCACGTGGCGTCGTCATATGCGCATTTAATCGGCCTAAATCATGTGTAATTCGTTTTATTAAGTTTATTGATTGCGACTTACAACTAACAACAATTGAAGCACTAAAGGCCGAATTAGTTAAGTTCGATTCCATAAACATGCAAATGGCCAAATAAAGTATATATTATTCTTCTTTTACATTTGGTTTTTGAAAAATATGTTGGTTTATTTTTGCTTTAATTCCTTATAAAATGTATGTCTACTCGTATCACAGTACAATTTTATTACTCATTACAACTATGATTCTCGTAAAGTGTTAGTAGGTATGAATTAATGTTGACGTAGTATTAGTATAGGCATTGATTATGTACTTTTTATTCCTTTGCTATTTGTTAAGTTATGATTTACATTAGCTAAGTAATTCTTTTATTTGCTCCGTGGCTCAGTTAGCAGTGATGTGGACTGGATGCGGGTGCACGGGTTCGATTCCCGGCGGGGTGTACATTGTTAAAATGAATAATTATCGATGTTGGTTTCGCGGTCTGGGTGTAATGTTCGTCTCTGTATATGTTTTAGGCACCCTAGATACATGTTCTTTCTAGTGAGGGGCTTTGAGTGTGATATGTTATTGATTTTATTTATTGTATATACATTTCTTGTAATAAATTGAACAGCTCTGCTACTATTTTTACTTAGGTATTGTGTAAATATTAATTGTAATTTTGCTTTATTGAAAACAGACGGTTAAAGCGGAGGCATGGATAAGTTCTAGAATAATTAAATTGATAGGTGTTTGCGGTTAACTCATCACAATTCAATTTTAAATGTACAGAATCTTAAGAAAATCAATTACAACCCGGTGTTACATTATGTTTCCTTTAACAAAATCAACGGGCTAATGAAGCGTAGCTGTCGCCCAAGTAGACGGTGTTTGTAGTTTAGTATGTAGTAAATCCATTAAATGATATACATATTATTTTGGTATTTATTATTTAATTAGTGTATTGCCCGTGGCTCCACCCGCGTGGAGATATGTTTTGGTTCGGACGGGTAATGCATTTTGTAAAGCTTCGGCGCAATCTGAGCATTATAGTGGCCGCAACTAGCGCACTAGCGGCTGGGCCGCAGCGGCCAGCGAGATGACGAGGCCGCTGGCCGCATGCGTGCGGTCAGGTACGGGTGCGCGTAATCCAAAGCGATTTCATACCAATGTATACTAGCTGGCCGCCGCGGCCCGGCCGCAAGTGCGCGCCTGGGATGAAGTCTGCGGGCACGAAACCTGCGACGAAACGGGCCGACGGCGATGTATACAATCATTTGCACAGTATAGCGACGGGCACGAAACGGGCGACTGCCGAGCGACGCGCTCAGGCGATGCACGGTCGACGTTGGAACGACGCGACGGTGACGCAGAAGCGACGAGAACAAAATGGCATCAAAATGTTTTTTTTTCGTACCCGCACATCGCAGCACTGTCGCCTCGCCCTGCTGTCGTGTCGTCGCATGTGAAATAAATATCCCTAAACCTCAAACCGTTAATTTTTGAGATAAAATTTGACGAAAATAAGAGTGAGTAGAGCGTTGCGGAACGTGGAGGATTGCGCGCGGCAGCTTGTAGTGTAGCAAGAAAGCGGCCACCCGAACGCTCGGTTTGTGCCGATGTGCTACGTATCATATACCCAATCTATGTAAAAACTATTCAGTATATTTTGGCGGCTACTACTGGCTCAATCTCCCAACAGGTGGGCCTTAAAATTCTCCCAACAGGTGGGCCTTAAAATGAACATGGACAAGACGAAGGTCATGTCTAATGTCCATGTTCTGCCTACCTCAGTTATGGTTGGGAACTCGGTTCTCGAAGTTGTCGACGAGTACGTATACCTAGGACAAACCATCCAATTAGGTAGGTCCAACTTCGAGAAGGAGGTCAATCGCCGAATCCAGCTAGGATGGGCGGCGTTCGGGAAACTACGCAACGTCTTCTCGTCCAATATTCCTCAGTGCCTGAAGACGAAGGTATTTAACCAATGTGTGCTGCCAGTGATGACATACGGTTCTGAAACGTGGTGCTTCACTATAGGGCTTATGAACAGGCTCCGAGTAGCTCAACGAGCCATGGAGCGGGCTATGCTCGGGATTTCTCTGCGGGATCGAATCAGAAATGAGGACATACGCAGAGAAACCAGGGTCACTGACATAGCCAAGCGGATAAGCTCGTTGAAGTGGCAATGGGCAGGTCATATAGCCCGCAGAACAGATGGCCGCTGGGGCCGAAAAGTTCTCGAGTGGAGACCACGGATCGGCAAGCGCAGCGTAGGACGTCCACCGACCAGATGGACGGATGATCTGCGCAAGGCTGCGGGTCCACGGTGGATGCAGGCCACCTGCGATCGGTACAGATGGAGAACCTTGAGGGAGGCCTATGTCCAGCAGTGGACGTCCTACGGCTGAAATGATGACTGGCTCAATAGGCGCCCGTTCTAAATGTTCTCCATGTGCCAGTACACGGCCAGTCGCACTGTATCTTCAAAATAAAAACACACGTGGTAAGAAGTATACCTATACATGTAATGTACAAGTCGTTTATTTATTTCTTCTTATTTTCTTAAGCTTAGTAGGTAAACAAGTGCAACCACAAGCGATAAACGAATTAAAAAAAATCAATTATAATACGAGAATAAAGATACAAATTTTTTTATCCGACTTCAAAAAAGGAGGTTATCAGTTGACCTGTATGTAGCCTGTATGTATATTTGTCCGCGATTATCTCGCGTTTGGCTGAACCGATCTTGATTTGCCGTTTCGACCGCGCAACCAAGTTCTGAAATAAAAAAAATATTACGCTCAGATTCTGTCAACGCGCCAACGAAACGCTTCTTAATATAGTGATAACTGATAACGAAGCTAGACTAAGATATGTTTCATATATCAAATTCTTTAAGTATTCTTTTTTAAGGCTCCACCGAATGATACCTAGCTAGACCGCTCAAGCCCACTGCAGCGATAAAAATTTAAAAAACTTTACCTCCTAAATTTGTTAAGTAGGGTTGCTTTTTTGAGTAGGATAAAGTTTTTTAAATTTCTCTCGCTGCAGTCGGCTTGAGCGGTCTAGCTAGGTGTCATTCGAAGGAGCCTTAAATGTCAAAGAATTTGATATATGAAACATATCTTAGTCTAGCTTAGTTAACTAGTTATCACCATATTAAGAAGCGTTTCGTTGGCGCGGAAAGAAGGTTAAGTTTTTCAGGGATTTTGTGTGACTAACAACAGACATCGGCGGTTTTCGGCCTTCATAGGATTCGACAAATTAAAATAAAGGTCTGAACACCGATTCCGGTGTACTTCAAGCTGTAATCCTCATCTTTTAAATCTTCGCTAAAACAAATTTTGAGAATGCAAATAATTAGTCATGAATTGATCCAAATTGGTCCACAAAGTAAAATAATTAGTCCACTTATACTTTAGAAGTTATAGCCAAATGTTTGTGAGGATTATGGCTTGACGTTCAAGCTGTAATCCTCATCTCTGGTCCAAGAAAACGGTAGGGCCTATCGACTTGGTTTAGGTCTAAATAATTAGTCCTCAATTGATCCACACGACATGCCAAATCTCAGAATTGGTCCTCAAGAGGTTCCGGAGTTATAAGGGCATCTTAGTGAGGATTATGGCTTGAACATTTGGCACCTTCAATTATCTCCGGAACGCCTATAGCTATTGGTTTGAAGTTTTGCCAAAAATTAATCCTCAATTAGTCCACCAGAATTATAATCACTTCGAACTAGGTTTTCTTTGAAGAAGTACGTTAAAATCATCAGTTTTACTTTCCCATACATTGCGATCCATGTACAGTTGTGCACAAAATAATTGATTAACATTGATATTAACCAGTTACCTAAACGATTCTTTAGAAAAGTGAAAGTGGGTTTGGTTTTCGCTATGTACTTATGTTTAAGACTGCCTGATTGATTGATTGCTATCACTAGTTGCAGGTGAATCATTAATGTACCAAAAAAAACTTCTATGTATAATTTAAATTTTTGTAAGTATATATTCAATTAAAAGTTTACAATAGTGTCTTTTCTTACTTAACTTAATTAAATCACCGTTTATATCACAATATTTATACTTACTTACTTATTTTTAATAACTAA
The DNA here is from genome assembly GCA_951802225.1 of Euspilapteryx auroguttella. NCBI lineage: Eukaryota > Metazoa > Arthropoda > Insecta > Lepidoptera > Gracillariidae > Euspilapteryx > Euspilapteryx auroguttella. Next base: position 12,551,379 of record OX637641.1, on the reverse strand, counting down.
CAATAATCTCATTTAGTTCAATTATAATAATAACAAAAAAAAAAATTGTTTCAATAATCACAATTGCTTCATTGCAATAATCACAGTTTTTTATGGTGAGGTGGTAACTTTCGGTATGGCGCGAAACTATACTTTTAATAAATAAACGAAATAATTTTATCAAGTACTAGAGGCTGCCCCGCGGTTTTTCCCGCGCAGATTTCTCATAAACACAAAATTCCCGTTTTTTCCCGTTCCCGTGGGAATTTCGGGAAATCCCTTCTTAGTGCTCACCTACACTCCCTAAGGAACCTACATGCAAAATTTCAGCCCGCTACGCTCAGTAGTTTCGGCTCTGCGTTTTCTGTCAGTCAGTCAGTCAGTAACGGAAGAGTTTTATATATATTGATTTACATTGTTTTTTTTCATCTCCCGATTTTGGCTACAAATATACCCGTTTTAGCTACATTCTAGTCCTGTTCTAGTTTAGCTAATACTAGCTCTTCGACATTCGAGAACCTGGCTCTATTTTCAAGTGCGCAGTTGCGTGCGCACACGCTGCCTTTGAGTGGAGACAAGGATAGCGCTATTTGGCCAATACCGGGTTGATAAGAGACAACAGTCCCGCGACGCGCGTCAGGCGCTATACTCGTGTATATATTATTTAATGTAACTCTATAGGAGTATCGCGCATGATGTCTCTTATCAACCCAGGATTGGCCAAATAGCGCTATCCTTGTCTCCACTCAAAAGCAGCGTGCGCGCAATCGAAGATAGAGATCAGTGTTACAATATATACATATAGAGATAGTAGACGTAAGCTTCCCTTACACTGTGTTGTTTGTTACTGTTGTCATCAATATCATCAATATCAATACATAGTATAAAACAAAGTAGCTTTCCGCGTCTGTCCCTAAGTATGCTTATATCTTTTAAACTATGCAACGGATTTTGATGCGGTTTTTTTTAACAGATAGAGTGATTCAAGAAGAAGGTTTAAAGTATAATACATGCACAATGTAGTAAGAGGTAAGGCGGTACAAAGTTCGCCGGGTCGACTAGTATTTTATACAATAGTAGTAGGTACCTAATAATAGTAATATAAATAGTACTTACTTACTCCCCGCAGCTCCGTCTCCCCTCCGCGTTTAAAACACATTTTGCGTAATGGACAGAAAGATCTAATGTCGCCCTTACAAAATCGCTTATTATTTCTTAAGTACATCCAAAATAATAAAAATATGTATACATACACATAGATAGCAATTTACGTTGACACAGACACATAATGTCAAACACTGGTTACTTTAAATAATTAATTAATGAGGGGTGCAAGCGCAAGTACAGTCACGGAATAGGAGGCCGTAACAGATTTGTCTATGGTTTCGTCAGCCTTAGTCTGTATTGCGAAAGAACAAGAGCTATTTTGCAATACAGAATAACCGGAAGTGTTACGCCGATCGTGTCCGCCACTGTACATAACAAATTTTTGTTGTTGTTTTATTTACACTTGAACCAACTGTGATTTTGTTAAAACTAAATATTTTTTGCAATATAAACGGTGCTGTAATTAAGTTAAGTAAGAAAAGAAACTATTGTAAACTTTTAATTGAAGTACATGCAAAAATATAAATCATAGATAAAGGTTTTTTTTGGTTAAATATCTTGGTAAGTACATTTACGTAATTGGGAACTCGTCAAAATAATAAGTACATACTTTACCCACTTTACTCTTCTAAAGAATCGTTTAGGTAACCGGTTAATATCAATGTTTATCAATTATTTTGTGCACAACTGTACATGGATCGCAATGTATGGGAAAGTAAAACCGATGATTTTAACGTACTTATTCAAAGAAAACCTAATTAAAAATGATTATGATTCTGGTGGACCAATTGAGGATTAATTTTTGGCCAAATTTCAAACCAATAGCTATAGGCGTTCCGGAGATAATTGAAGGTGCCAAATGTTCAAGCCATAATCCTCACTAAGATGTACTTATAACTTCGGAACCTCTGGAGGACCAATTCTGAGATTTGGCATGTCGTGTGGATCAACTGAGGACTAATTATTTAGACCTGAACCAAGTCGATAGGCCCTACCGTTTTCTTGGACCAGAGATGAGGATTACAGCTTGAACGTCAAGCCATAATCCTCACAAACATTTGGCTATAACTTCTAAAGTATAAGTGGACTAATTATTTTACTTTGTGGACCAATTTGGATCAATTCATGACTAATTATTTGCATTCTTAAAATTTATTTTAGCGAAGATTTTAAAGATGAGGATTACAGCTTGAAGTACTCAGACCCTCGAGATAATTTTAAACATTTAATCGCGTGTTCAAATGAGTGAGTGCATGCTGCCGCGGGGTCTGTTGAACTAGCCTATTTTGTCAAAGATGGCCGCCATGTGTCATACCGCGTCTGTTGAACTAGCCTATTTTGTCAAAGATGGCCGCCATGACTTTTACCGCATCTTGTTCAATATGTTTTTACTCTGTGGACTGTCATAGGTCAATGGTTTTATGTCCACTTGTATAGGTCAATGGACAACTTTGATTGATTGACAGAACAGATTGACATCAATAATAGCTCTTTATTTTGATTTTTAATTTTTCGACACTGCATCTGTTGAAGTAACCACTCAGTGGCGCCACAGAAGGGAGTTTGAAAAACAAAATGGCCGCCATGTACTACAACAGACCAGGGTCAGGTCAAAAAAGAAGACATTTACATCAATTTTGAATTTACTTTACTGTAATTAAATATTCAATAATAAATAAGGACACTCTCGTATAAAATTAATGTTCATAGTCAAAATAATAAGAATAACGTTTAAGCATTATAAACATTTTTATGCATTTTATAAGCATAATAACAATAACGATAATTTACTATTTTTTTTTTATTCAAATGCAAAGTTTGGTTTTTCATAATATCAGTACATTTATAACACAAAGTCGCTTCAGCGAGAAGCTTCTGTGTATGTATGCTTTGATGGGTTTTTTTTAAAGATAAAGTGATATAATAAGGAAGGTATATGTACAAAATAGTATTATATTAGGCGGTACGAAGTTCACCGGGAAAACTAGTATGAAAACCCACCTGACTCAACTCGGCACAGCGCTGTACCGGTGTTCAATATTAGTTTTCATACTACCCTCCGAAAAAGTTGAGTCAGAAGACAAAAATGGTACGAATTTAAATTCACATTGTTTACCATCGCTGATTATACCACAAATAAGTAATATTATCACAAAAATTTAAAAATTGAGCTATTTTAGCACTCGTTCGAAATAAACATCTGATTTTGGTGGATGTTTTTTTGACTTCGGTGTATAAAAAACCACCGAAAACCACCGATATTAGAAGCAGCGAAATCACAAAAGAGTACAAATCAAAATTTAACTCAAAATTCAAAAACAGCACAACAATCATCAGTACGTCAAATAATACCAACCCGATGACGAGTGCATGGCACTAGTTGAAAGTTAAATATTTCTTACGGTTACAAAAATTTTACCTACACCGAATTCAGGACTGAGGGGTACCCAAAACCACCGAGTGTCACAATTATCCTGAAAAAAAATACTGAAATGTTGACTGGGCACAGGTTTCTGGCTCGCGGCGTGTAGGCCATGACTATATCAAGCTGCAGAGTACTTCAGGTAGTGCGAAAAGTTAATCACTATGGTTGTGGGTAATGATTTGTAAACACCATCGAAATCAGGGAGAATTTCAGGACGCTCATTTAGAGTGGTGTATTATAAAAAATATAGAAGTTTTTGGTTTTTCATGGTAACTACAGCCTTAATATACTCATCACTAAGGCGTGAATATATATAAATTAATCAAATATTACTTCATTACTTTGTAACAAGTGACTCTTTCATGAATTCTGGCAACAGGACACCCCACCGATGTCAGGTTTTAGGACTTTCGGATTTTTTGTCTGGTATTTATATTATATTTTCAAATACGTTTCTATGCTCTCCAACTGCGTACCCATACATAATTGTGGCTGAAATAATTTGAGCAGCCTACTTCAATAGGGTATATTTTTTTTTCAAATTGCCACTGAATTTTGCCCGTCTGTAGAAATGCCCATACATATAGAGATAGTAGACGTAAGCTTCCCTTACACTGTGTTGTTTGTTACTGTTGTCATCAATATCATCAATACATAGTATAAAACAAAATAGCTTTCCGCTTCTGTCCCTATGTATGCTTATATCTTTTAAACTATGCAACGGATTTTGATGCGGTTTTTTTTAACAGATAGAGTGATTCAAGAAGAAGGTTTAAAGTATAATACATGCACAATGTAGTAAGAGGTAAGGCGGTACAAAGTTCGCCGGGTCGACTAGTATTTTATACAATAGTAGTAGGTACCTAATAATAGTGATATAAATAGTACTTCCTTACTCCCCGCAGCTCCGTCTCCCCTCCGCGTTTAAAACACATTTTGCGTAATGGACAGAAAGATCCAATGTCGCCCTTACAAAATCGCTTAAATATTATTGCTTACATCCAAAATAATAAAAATATGTATACATACACATAGATAGCAATTTACGTTGACACAGACACTTATTGTCAAACATAGTAACACTGGTTACTTTAAATAATTAATTAAAGAGGGGTGCAAGCGCAAGTACATAACAAATTTTTGTTGTTGTTTTATTTACACTTGAACCAACTGTGATTTTGTAAAAACTAAATAATTTTTGCAATATAAACGGTGCTGTAATTAAGTTAAGTAAGAAAAGAAACTATTGTAAACTTTTAATTGAAGTACATGCAAAAATATAAATCATAGATAAAGGTTTTTTTTGGTTAAATATCTTGGTAAGTACATTTACGTAATTGGGAACTCGTCAAAATAATAAGTACATACTTTACCCACTTTACTCTTCTAAAGAATCGTTTAGGTAACCGGTTAATATCAATGTTTATCAATTATTTTGTGCACAACTGTACATGGATCGCAATGTATGGGAAAGTAAAACCGATGATTTTAACGTACTTCTTCAAAGAAAACCTAGTTAAAAATGATTATGATTCTGGTGGACCAATTGAGGATTAATTTTTGGCCAAATTTCAAACCAATAGCTATAGGCGTTCCGGAGATAATTGAAGGTGCCAAATGTTCAAGCCATAATCCTCACTAAGATGCCCTTATAACTTCGGAACCTCTGGAGGACCAATTCTGAGATTTGGCATGTCGTGTGGATCAATTGAGGACTAATTATTTAGACCTAAACCAAGTCGATAGACCCTACCGTTTTCTTGGACCAGAGATGAGGATTACAGCTTGAACGTCAAGCCATAATCCTCACAAACATTTGGCTATAACTTCTAAAGTATAAGTGGACTAATTATTTTACTTTGTGGACCAATTTGGATCAATTCATGACTAATTATTTGCATTCTTAAAATTTGTTTTAGCGAAGATTTAAAAGATGAGGATTACAGCTTGAAGTACACCGATTCCGGCTGTTTTGGAAGCATAGTTACGATAATAATTGAACCTAAAGGAATCTTAATTGGAGGTTCGCGCGGCCATGGGACTGAAGGGTCACTATCTAGTAGAGTATTGGAGGTAGCCAAAATTTTATTACTTCGACATTTTTTGACAAATTGAACCTTGCTTTGACAAAAAAAACAGGTCTCTAAACCTTCCAGAAGTCTAGATCTCAATGTCCGCGCGGTTCTCCTTGTTTCGTTCGCGCGGACACCATCAAACCTTCATAACTTCTTTAAGCTTTGACAACTTCCTGGTTTTCATCATTCAGTTTTGACAAATTTCGACAGAATCTGAGCGTAATCATTTTTTTATTTCAGAACTTGGTTGCCCGGTCGAAACGGCAATGATCTTGATGCGATTTTCATTTAACTAAGTATTTGATATTTATTTGATATTATAAATGCGAAAGTTTGTGAGTGTGTATGTTTGTTACTTCTTCACGTCTAAACGGCTCGAGAGATTTTAATTAAATTTGGCACGGAGGTAGCTGACACCTTTGATTTACACATAGGCTATTTATTTTCCTAATAATCCGTGAGTAACACCGCGGGTACCAGCTAGTTATTTAGTAAATAATTTACACTATCGTTTTTGCTTCTTTTAAAATCTATACATATACAGGGTGTCCGGGGAAGTTATAACATAATTTTAAGGGTATATTCTATGACCAATTTCATCGACGAAAACACCCCATATGGGGGGTCGCAGCCTCACCCCCCCTCAGTATGATGTTTTTAATTATTTTTTTGCAAAAGTGACCCCGCCTACTTTTAAATTAAGGTCTAGATCGGAGGCTAACCGTGTTATTCATAAAGATACAGTAGATTTTAAGTAGCGTTACTGGAGGTCTACTTCGCTGGTTTTTTGTATGGTAAATACGTGACATCCAGTCTAAATTGACATACGTCAAATAACCAAAATGCTCTTTAACTTTTTATGAATAACAGGGTAAGTAGTTACTAACAAAATACCTACGTTACTAACAAAATAACTAAGTATTGCTTTTACTTGTTTTTAAAAAGAGGGTGAAACTAAAAAAAAAATTTTTTGTGATTATCAAGTACCAAAAAGTCCCTTCGCTTTTACCTTTTACTTTAAGATTTCAGTTAAACCCACTTTTATTAAAAAATAAAGTCAATATTTAATTATTTTGTTAGTTATTTAGGTAGCCTTCCTACTAAGCCTCCGATCAAGACCTTAATGAAGGTTCTGTGAGCCTTAGATCTTTAACTGTGAATTTAAAAGTAGGCGGGGTCGAGTTTTGCAAAAAAATTTATTAAAAACATCATACTGAGGGGGGGGTGAGGCTGCGACCCCCCATATGGGGTGTTTTCATCGATGAAATTAATCATAGAATACACCCTTAAAATTATGTTATAACTTCCCCGGACACACTGTATATACAGTGTGTCCCAAAGGTCGACGATAAACCAAGCAAGAGATAGAGCAAGTCATTACAGCTATTATTATTATTTTCTTTCTGCTGTAGCTGTAATGACTTGCTCTATCTCCTGCTTCTGGTTTATCGTCGACTTTTGGAAAACTCTGTAAACGTAGTGATTTATCTTCTCTTGACACTGTATAATCCAAATACCACTGATTACTCACTCACTCACTCATCAACGCCCAGCCGAAACCGCTGAAGATAGAAAGACGAAATTAGGACAATAGCTTCCTTCGTGACATAGGTGAAAGTTGAAATTTACGTTGTAGATTCTCTTTTCATCACAAATTTCATAAATGGTTTTTTTTATATTTAGCCCCTGAGTCCTTTTACAAGGTGAAACATGTTTTTGCTTAGATCTAAAATGACGCTAAAGACTTAAAATTTTCAAAATAAGCTACTTAAAATATTACAACAGCAAATATATTTACAGTTTGAATCTTTGGTTGGTGCACAAAAAGAAACCCTGAATAGAAGATCAAGAAAAAAAAACTCAGGTCAAATTTGATTTTTTTATGGATTGTTGTGTCATTTAGGTCTGTAACTTATAGTTATATTGCTCTAGAAAAAAAAAAGTTAGGCAATGTTCCACACACAAGTAAGGTGGCTTCACTCGGAAGAAAGTTATATCTTGAGGTTGTAGTGCAAGGTGCGGTGCACGCAGCCAGGCGCGGCGCCGGAGGCGGGCGGCGCGTCGGCCAGCAGCGCGGCCACGGCGCCCGCCTGCCGCGCCAGCCGCCGCACCAGCGGCTCCCACCCGCCGTAGTTCAGCTCCAGCAGCTGACCGGCCTTCTTTATTATCTTGTGCGCTTCCAGGCACCATTCCCTAAACGTCAGAGCTTGTTATTAGTTATAATACGTTGGTAGCTAGTAGTGGGAGGTTTATTTTCATTCAGTTTTTAACCACCACGGTTTATTTTCAATTTTTAAAAAATAGAAAAAAGTACGATAATTTACCTATAGTCGGGATGCTGCGCGGAGTGTATAATGCGCTCCAGCATGACATCTGCTAACTTCCTCAAGTCATGAGCTACCTGTGCATACGAGGAATATTTGAGATCATCATACTCGTTGTGGAATGTAAGTTTTTTTTTAAATAAAAATCATTGAGAAATCTATATATATAAAACTCTAACGTTAGGCGGTCTTCACACTGCCACGCATCACGCAGCGTGGCGCGTGAATGCGTGTTCTAACGTTGATTGTAAGTACCTCCATTTGTATAGAAACACGCGCAGTCCAACACACAGAAAACGCATCCACGCGCGTGCGGGTAGTAGCGTCGAAACGCAACATGCAGCGTGGTGCGTGGCAGTGTGATAACCGCCTTACTGACTGACTGACTGACAGACAGGCAACGCAGAGCCGAAACTACTGGGCGTAGCAGACTGAAATTTTGCATATAGGTTCCTTAGGGAGTGTAGGTGAGCACTAAGAAAGGATTTCCCGAAATTCCCATGGGAACGGGACAAAACTGGATTTTTGTGTTTATGAGAAATCTGCGCGAGTGAAACCGCGGGGCAGCCTCTAGTATTTTATAAAAAAAGTAAGAAATATTTTCAACACCTGGCAAACTTACCTCCACACTGAAGGAGCCGTACTGGTATTCTAAACTTTGGATATTCTGCTTTATGAGCTCGATGCTTTTGCTGTATTCTCCTGAAAATAAACAAAAATATAAATTATTAACTTGTACGAAATATTAAATTTTCTATATCAAGACCATTATTAAGTAACATAATCTATATTATCAATATCTTCTATATCTAAATCTATATACCAATAATAAAGAGGAAAAATTTGTTGTTTGTATGTTTGTTTGCATCGAATAGGCTCCGGAAATAAAGAACCGATTTGAAAAATTATTTCACTGTTGGGAAGCTACACTATCCCCGAGTGACATAGGCTATATTAGATTTTCAAAAAAAATAGGGATCCTTACTTAAACTTTAATAAAGTAACCCAAGGTGCAATTTTTTTCTATTGTTTACATATTTTGACAGTCGGTTTGTTGTTGTTGTTTGTTTCTTTATTCGCCCATTCTGGGGAGTCTAAGAAACAAACCGTCTTTTCATAAAGATACAGTACATTTTAAGTAGCTTTACTGGAGGTCTACTTCTCTGGTTTGTTGTATGGTAAATACGTGACATCCACTCTAAATTGACTTATGTCAAATAACTAAAATGCTCTTTAACTTTTTATGAATAACAGGGAAAGTCTATAGCAGGGATGTTCCGAACGTTCGCATTCGCATTAAAAAAGATGCGAATGCGAATGTGCCGCCATTGACACCAAGTTTCGTGTGTGAAGAATAACTATGGGAAAACGTCATGGTCCGGCGCGAAATTCTAATTTACTCGCGTATTTTATTTATTCCGGCGAAATTATTCGTCTTTAATAAATTTAAAATGACTTCGCGTATTTTTTACATACGCGAAGTTTTTCCACATTTTGATAAAGTTTTTGGAAGACAGAGTTACTGATTTGTGTGAATCTTGATTTTTGGTTTACAATAGGTACTACTGAGAATTAAGTATATTGATTGTATGTTAATATTTGTTGTATTTGTAGGAAGTCTCATCATTTCAGCCGTAGGACGTCCACTGCTGGACATAGGCCTCCCTCAAGGCTCTCCATCTGTACCGATCGCAGGTGGCCTGCATCCAGCGTGGAAGTCTACTTTTTTTTAATTCTAATTTTTCTATAATAAACGGGATCCTTTTTTATACCTAAAGTATTTTCACTGACCTTGTCTAACATTCGCATTCGCATGCCTAACATTCGCATTCGCGTTCGCGAATGTCTATAATTCGACATTCGGAACATCCCTGGTATAGAGTACGTGCCAGCCAGCTATGTCTGCGTGCGGTCAAAATATGAACCATTTAGCAATCTGTCAGCCAATTAAGAATTTGTTTTAAATGTCGGGTGAAGTACGTGACGTTACCCATGTCGGCGTAGAGGCGCGCGAGGTGGTCGGCGGCGCGGCGCAGGCCGGCGTGGTGCCGGTGCCACACCTGCTGCCGCAGCCGCAGCGCCGCCGACAGCTTCTCGCAGCGCTGCTCCGGCGACGTCGCCACCTCCGCTGGAGGAACAAACTTTATTACATTTAAGAGCCAGTTTACAGCGATGCTAGCGCCATGCCAGTGCCACATTTTTGATGTTTGCCTTAGTTTAGAAGATATTAATTAATTTTTTTCGCGAATGGCGCTAGCATCGCTGTAAACTGGCTCTTAAAACTAGAGTGCGTGCCTTGAGCGTAGCGTTCTACTATGTCTATGGATTAAAGCTCTGCATTCAGAGAGAAGGTCTGCATTGTCTGTCAGTTAGTAATGGAAGGTCTATATATAATATATTTATGTAGGTATAATTTATGGAATTTTATGAAATATAGTACTGAATGAAATCAGTTTAGATGTTCTCCCGTTATGAGCTCACATAGAAAAGAAAGCGTACTGAAATATGAAATATTTATTTAAAAAACAGTATGCTTTCCAAAAATAAAAGATGTTGGTGCTCGAGCCGGATTTTCTTCGCGACTTTAACTTTTGAATCAGGCTTTTATGCTATATTAATGAGAAAATTTCAAAATGTTAATTCTAAAAATAAAAATATGCCTTTTTTTATAAGTTTTTGAGATGTTTCAATATCTCAAAAGCTTATGAGTTTGGGATAGGGTGTCTATTAGTGAAATCAGTCCGAAATTATAGATACTACACGTCCTTAACAGATCTAAGATCAACTTATAGTTAGTAGTAAGATAGAACAGGTAGAGTGCGTGGGAGCTAACGCTGCGTCCTACGTGAGCGATCTGGATGCGAGCGCGGCGCGGCGCGAAAACAATAAACAGTATTTAACCTATTGAAGTGTCCTACGTGACCAAACGCACGTAGGGTGCGGCGCGACGCGGCGAGAGATGAAGCGAACGCGATCAGTTGACTTGATTTGTTCGCGCGAAGTGGACGCGTCGGCCATATTTTTCAAGGAGTGCGCGCACGTAGGACAGAGTAGCCGCATCGCTCCGCACCGCATTAAATTCACATCGGATCGTTTCGCTACCGCGTTCGCGCTGAGTCGTCCACGTAGGACGCAGCCTTAGTTTGTGGGCGGTAAAAATAAGAATCAATTAGCAATGTGTCAGTCCAATTAACAATTTGTTTGGAATGACAGGTAAAGTACGTATACAGTCGCGCGCAGACTTAGATGGCACGGAATCTGTATAGCTACCCTGTGCTTGCAGCTCGTCGGCGCGCCGCAGCGGCGCGGCCAGGCGCTCCAGGTCGGGCTCGGCGCGACGGCACTGCGTGCAGGCCGCGCGCCGCCGCCCCACCAGCGGGCCCTTGCACGCCGGGCACGCGAATGCCGAGAACACCAGCTGTTCGGACAAACATTGACTTCACTTGTACCACACCTCGGACACTACATAGAAAACGCGTTGCTTCGCGCAGCCGAAACTCGTCTACGTGCACGCGTATTATGCTTGTGTGCGTGAGATAAGAGGTGCGACGCTGCTTTATTTGTGCGGTAACCTAGAGGTCACCGAGAGCGGGGGAGCCGCACTTGTTGAGGGAGGCAGGGCCAGTGGCCACTGGCCATACTGTATTTAGTACAATTAATTATACTGTGCTTATATTTTACATAGGAAACTGAGACTTAGAAACACCACGTTCTTTGGGTTTGGATTTAGGATTCTAATGGTAAACTAATTTTCATAGGACTAGTAATTTTATTTAATGCCTATTCGATTCAAACAAACAAGCTTTGAAATCTTTTTTATTCATAACATAAAGGCGTGTACACACTATGTGGTTGGGCGCAATGCGGTTATGTGTGATGTGTGAGAGCGTTGCCGCCCTTAGAGCCCGAGCGCACTATTGATTTTAGTCGGCCGGTCAGAGGATTAGTATAGAATAGATAATCGTCAAGTGCGCGCACTGCCATTATAACTCTATAATACTGACTATGACTACTCTGATCGACTAATTATTGGCCAACAAAACATCGGTAGTGCGCGCGGGCTCAAGCTGACATTCACAGACCCGTCGCTCGAACTCGCACTCCAAAATTTATTAAGTCAATATTCACTCCAAATTAAGATACACAGTCGAGTCGACTTTAAGACCGTGAAGCATACCTTCGATGGAGTAAGAGCCGCTTGAGGCAGAATAATCTACTCGCGAAAGACTTGTCCGAAATGAAACTCCTGCGAGTAGACTCTAAACACGGACTGTGAATGTCAACCTTAATGAATAAGGACAGACCACAAAGTCCATCTTGTCGGGGTCGACGCAGGCGTCGCAGGCGCACGTGAAGTGGTACTGCGCGCGCAGAAGGGCGCGGCGGTGCGCGGCGGGCTCGCGCGCGCGGTGCGGCCCGTAGCAGTTGAGCAGCGCCGCGCCCGCGCCCAGCTCGCGAGCGCTGCGCACCACCAGCCGGCTGCCCTGGAACCTGCGGCCGCCCGGCTTGCTTACCAAACCTGACTCTAGGAAACAGCTAGAGCGCGTACCCGATAAGTTCGCGCGCGGTCATCAATCAGCCATTTGTTATGAATGGCGGACCAAGTACTTATACAGTGGCGCCCCTAGTCGCGCGTAGACTTATCTTGCGCGTACTCTAGCAAGCCGCCAAGCGCGCAGTGGTAGGTAGCACTACCGCGACAATTCTACAACGTTCGTTGTACTAAGCTACCACTTTGCGAGACATAGGTTTTAGTCTAGACGCCAAGCAAGCCGCCTGACAGGCGTTTTTAGGTACGTGACGGTAACGGAGTTTCTTAAAAACCGTCACTCTCACATTACTTAGCGACCATCTCATCGAGCAAGAAAATCGCGGTGATATGTATTAGCCTCGTGCCACGAATATTTATACACTCGGAATTTCTCGCTTGTGAAAACAACACATGCCCCTTACGTCTGTATAGTCTAGGCTTCAGATTGACCAGATGCAGAATGTCAGGGAATAGAGAGTGTTACGAAGGTAAAGACTGTATGGTAAGATGGTTTATTAAAGAATACTAGGTGACATGGAAAACGGGTACCCGTTGTACAATTTATCAAACTACTTGGGCAAGAAACTCTAAACACAATCACAAATAGAATCGGATATCTATTCTAAAAGGAGAGTGCTCACGTGTTGATGATGTTGGGATCACAGGAGTGGTTCATCATGGCGGCGGAGGGGAAGATGGCGGTGGCGTGGCGCACCTCGCGCTCCGCCACCGTGCGCGGCGCCTCGCCTGGGACATGCAACATCGAGGTACAACGTACAACGCATGCCACTCATTACTGCTCCATCCAACACGCCACTGAGCCACTGATCATTCACCTCAACTTTCACAAAAGTTTGCCACACAATCCCTAATTTAGGTATAACTATCCCTAGATCAACTTTAATGTTATCGTGTTTTATAGAAGGTTGGTTTCCCATTTAACCTTTGCCATTTTTTCAGATGGCGCTCTGTATGAGAGTCCCATAAAAAATAAGTGAAATACAATAACTAGGCATTTGTTGTGATTTTGACGTTAATTTGATTGTATCGTATTGATTGCAAGAAGAAATTAATAAAAGAAAAGGCTTTTACGTGGCAGAATCGCGGACTTCGTGAGCTGGTAAATGGGTTAACTTAAGTTAATGTTAGCAAGGACCACTTGCTTGTCATAATCTCAAGTTCAGATTGAATTACTGTGGATTTTGGACACAATTCATACGAATGGACTGTTTTCTTTTAAACTCTTGCAAGTTAAAAAAAATAAAACCTAAAAACTATCAAAGGTCATCTCAAAATGGGTCAAAAAACATTGTGTGAGGACTGCAGATCCCAGACCAGTTATGAATGTGTATGGGAGGGGGGGCAATCGATAACATATATAATAAGGAACAAACCTGTAGTAGAACTGAGACTTTGGTAGTCGGAATCTACAAAATGTCAATCCATTCGGTTGGCTTTGACGGGAATTGTTAGGAAACTTATGATTTTCGTTTTCCTTACAACCAACAGCTACATAGTGAGTTATTTTAATTAATAATTAGATTAACAATGCAAATCACATACAAAACTTGTTTGTTATTGGATAACCGAACAGACGACATCTGGCGGGATAAGTTGGAAGTTTCTTCCCCATTTCCCAGCATCGCGTGGGCGTGATGTTTTATTCTTAGTATCAAATCAATACGTACGGTTTTACGTACAATAGTCTGTTCATGAATTTATAATACCTTTTTGTTTTTTAACACATGTTTATTGTAAGTAAACTAAGTTGGCGTGAGAGAAAGCTATCTATAAAATGTTTGGGAATATGGTAGAAATTAACTGCATGGGTTCAGTGAGTAAAGAAGTCTGGGAACCTTTAAACTGGATATAAACTAGAGGTGCCTCATGAATTCGTTATTTGGTTGATATCCGCATTATCTGCACTCAGTTAGTGCCGAGCCGAGCATGTGTCTCAAGTCTCACCAGGAGCAGCAGAGTCGTCCAGAGTGGCAAGGCTGAGGGCGGCGTGGCCGTTGCAGACCAGCTGACCGAGGCTGCGCAGCAGCAGCGCTGCGGCGAACAGGCGCAGCTGTGGGCCCGTCACGCCCAGTTCGCCCGCTGTGCCCACTGCGCTCACTGCGCTCACTGTGCCGCCAACGTCTGAGAAGAACGACGTGAACCGCTCCAGGTACAGCGTCAGCATCGTCGCTGTCTGAGTGCAACAATGACTCTATAAACGTAGCCACAAAGCATAGGTCAACGACCTTAATCCTACATCGCGATATGTAAGTTTCTACCGAATGCGAATACATATTATGTCCAATGTAAATGCAGCAGAGGAAAATTTGCGAATTCCTGTTAACACTGCCTAAACAACGTTGTGTTCAGTTAAATTTCATATCAAAAGCCCAGGCTTCACTTCATTCAATAAATATAAATCAAGGTAAAGCGACGCCGACCAAGCCGACGAGCGAGTTGCCCTGCGCAGCGCAGCCAGCACTCACCAGAGCGTACTGTACGTAGTCCGCGTTCTTCATCTTGTCGAAGTTGGTGACGAGGTTGAACATGCGGTAGAAGGGCGGCGCGCGCGGCCGGTAGATCTCCACTCGGTCCACGCTGGCGTAGTGCCGGAACAGGTCCGCCGCGGTGCAGGCGCCGGCGCCCTCCTCGACCGGCGGGAACCCCTTGTACGCACTTACTAGTAACACCCTGTAGAGAGAGCTTCCTTAATAACAGTTTTCACCAAAATTATTACTCCCGCGGAGTTTAAAGTTTAAACTAATGGTTTGGTTATGAATTCCACAATATAGTGTTTTGATATTGTGGTATTTCATGCACTGGCACTTTGTAAATTGCATTGAGTTGTTTAAGAGCTAGTTTACAGCGATGCTAGCGCCATTCTCGAAAAATATGTATATCTTCTAAACTAAGGCAAATATCAAAAATGTGGCACAGTATGACACTAGATAATGTAGCCTAGTATTTTTAGGGCACTGTTGTATAGCTTTTAAATTAAAGACCAAAGAAAGCTACAAAGTGTTGCTAAAAGTGGCCACTTTTAGCAACAATCTGTTTATAATTTTGTTCTTTTAAGATAGGTCTACTTAACTGTGCTCAAAAAATACTAAGCAAGATTATCTAGTGTCTTACTGTGCCATATTTTTGATATTTGCCTTAGTTTAGAAGATATTGTTTTTTTTTTTCGAGAATGGTAAACTGGCTCTTAAAAGCTAAATAAAATACAGGTTCATTCTGTCCCGTCCCACAGCCTCTAAGACACCTTCACTTAAAAATTTTAATTATCTTCAAATAACATTCTGGCAAAATTGCTTTCATCGATAAGGTCGCCCCAATGCATGCACATTTAGAAATTTGTACCTAAATTATCTAATGTACTATTGTATTTTACTTGTGTAATTTTTATCTTTTTCTATGTTTGAATAAAAAAGAGGGTCAATACAAATCTATATATATCAAATTCAAATGTGACTGGCTGACTGACTGACTGACTGACATAGTGATCTATCAACGCACAGCCCAAACTACTGGACGGATTAAGCTGAAATTTGGCATGCAGGTAGATGTTATGACGTAGGCATCCGCTAAGAAAGGATTTCTAGAAATTCCTTCAGGAACGGGAATTACGGGACTTTTTAGTTAGTATGAAAAATCGACATTATTGTGTGTCATCATCATCATTTCAGCCGTAAGACGTCCACTGCTGGACATAGGCCTCCCTCAAGGCTCTCCATCTGTACCGATCGCAGGTGGCCTGCATCCAGCGTGGACCCGCAGCCTTGCGCAGATCATCCGTCCATCTGGTCGGTGGACGTCCTACGCTGCGCTTGCCGATCCGTGGTCTCCACTCGAGAACTTTTCGACCCCAGCGGCCATCTGTTCTGCGGGCTATATGACCTGCCCATTGCCACTTCAACGAGCTTATCCGCTTGGCTATGTCGGTGACCCTGGTTTCTCTGCGTATGTCCTCATTTCTGATTCGATCCCGCAGAGAAATCCCGAGCATAGCCCGCTCCATGGCTCGTTGAGCTACTCGGAGCCTGTTCATAAGCCCTATAGTGAAGCACCACGTTTCAGAACCGTATGTCATCACTGGCAGCACACATTGGTTAAATACCTTCGTCTTCAGGCACTGAGGAATATTGGACGAGAAGACGTTGCGTAGTTTCCCGAACGCCGCCCATCCGAGCTGGATTCGGCGATTGACCTCCTTCTCGAAGTTGGACCTACCTAACTGGATGGTTTGTCCTAGGTATTCGTACTCGTCGACAACTTCGAGAACCGAGTTCCCAACCATAACTGGGGTAGGCAGAACATGGACATTAGACATGACCTTCGTCTTGTCCATGTTCATTTTAAGGCCCACCTGTTGGGAGACTCGGTTGAGGCCTTCGAGCATCGTGCTGAGTTCCTCCATCGACCTTGCCATGACTACGATGTCGTCGGCAAACCGAAGGTGAGTGATGTATTCGCCGTTAATATTGATGCCCTGCCCTTTCCATTCTAGAAGTTTGAAGGCGTCTTCTAAAGTGGCGGTGAACAGTTTCGGAGATATAACATCTCCCTGTCTCACGCCTCTGTTCAAGGGAATAGCCTTCGAATTCTGTTCCAGTACTCGGACAGACATGGTGGCGTTGCTATACAAACACTTCAGCACTTCGATGTACCGATAGTCAATCCGGCATCGTTGGAGGGACTCTAGCACCGCCCATGTTTCGACCGAATCAAAGGCCTTCTCATAGTCCACAAACGCTAGACATAGCGGCAAGTTATACTCTTCGGTCTTCTGTATAACTTGCCGCAGCGTATGTATGTGGTCTATGGTACTAAAGCCTTTTCGGAAGCCGGCTTGTTCGGGAGGCTGGAAGTCATCAAACCTTCGTTCGAGACGATTGGCGATGATCCTGGAAAACAGCTTATAAACATGGCTCAAAAGCGAGATGGGCCTATAATTCTTCAAAAGGGTTTTATCGCCCTTCTTAAAGAAAAGCACCACCTCACTTCTGTTCCATGCTTCAGGCGTGGTCCCTTCGAGTAGGACAGAATTAAAGAGCCTCTGAAGGACTTTGAGTACCGGTGTTCCACCCGCTTTCAGAAGCTCTGACGTGATTCCATCCTCACCCGGTGCCTTGTTGTTTTTAAGCAGTTTCAGGGCCATCCTTATCTCGTATAGGCTGATGTCCGGGATATCTTCGGTATAGTGTCGGGTTAGTTTGGCTCTAGGGTCGTTAGCCGCACTAGTAACAGGCTTAGTGACCGAATCGTATAGCTGTCCGTAGAACTTCTCGATTTCCCTCAAAATTTCCGCTTTCGTCGACGCTATACTGCCGTCATCCCTCTTCAGCTTGGTCATTTGGCTTTGCCCAACAGACATATCTATTGCGAACACTTTGGAGCCTTTATTTCGCTCTATCGTATCCTTAATACGCGCAGTATTAAAGACACGGATATCGTGTCGCAAGGCCTTCGAGATCTGCCTATTGAGCCGCCTATATGACGCAGCATCATCGGGAGACTGCAGTCTAAGCAAGCGTCGTTCAGCCATAAGTTTGAGGGTGTCTTCAGAGAGTTTCTGAGTTCTAGCGGTACGGCGAGTCCTAAAGAATTTAGATCCGACCGTATGGACAGTTTTTACGAACCTGTTATTGATCTCGTCCACTGATGCGTCGTCTAGACAATCAAAGCGATTAGAGAGCTCGAGTTGAAAGCTCTCGAGGTTTTCGATCTGAGCGAGGGTAGGACGGAGCGTAACCGAAGTTCCCCACTCTCAACTCATGCTCGCTTCTCTTGCCTAGTTTCGCATTGAAGTCCCCCATAACAACATTGAAGTAAGTTTTATGCGTATGTATGGCCCGACTAATGTCCTCATACATAGACTCTACTTCGTCATCTGAGTGTGTCGAGGTCGGTGCATAGACCTGAACGACCTTCAGCAAATATCTTTTAGATATTCTGAGTGTTAGGTATGCGACCCTGCTCGACACACTGTCGATGGTAATAATGTTGCTAACGAGGGACTTGTGGACGAGAAACCCGACACCACCTTGGGACAGTTGGTCGCCCTCCCGGTGGAAGAGCAGGTTACCCGATTTCAGGGTTATCGTGTCCTGTCCCTGTCTACGGACTTCTGATAGTCCTAGAATATCCCACCGTAACCTGCTCATTTCCTCTTCCAGCGCAACAATCATATCGTCAGTCCTCAAAGTGCGGACGTTGTGTGTTGCCAGGGCCAGTTGTCGTTTAAAGGGGTGGTAGCCGACCGTCCGGGGATTCTTAGCACCCCTTGCCCCGCCGTTACAGTAACCGCTACCGTGGTCAGGAATAGCGGGGCTGCCGGGGACTAGGGGCCTGGGCACATGCTGACTATTCATGAGGGGGGGGTTGCCATACTCGCCACGCTTGGCAGGCGGGTTGGCGAGCGCAGTATGGTGTTGTATAAACCAGAAGACGCTGCTGCCCGTCTTCTGGTGCTGTCCCTCAGCCGGAATTGTGTGTATCGACTTGAAATTTGGTGTACAGGTTCCTCAGTGAATGAAAGAGTGTTGAAAGAAAGGAATTCACAAAATTCCCACGGGAACGGGAATTACGGGACTTATTGAGTGAGAATGAAAAATCGTCATCCTTGAGTGTATCGATGTGAAAATTGGTGTACAGGTTCCTCAGTAAATTTAGGAATGTTGAAAGAAAGTAATTTTCAAAATTCCCACGGGAACGGGTAAACGGGACTTTTTTGTGAGAATGAAAAATCGACTTTCTTGAGTTTATCCACATGAAATTCGTGTATAGGTTTCTCAGTGGATGAAAGAGTGTTGAAAGAAAGGAATTAATTAAATTCCCATGGGAACGGGGATTACCAAAATAATTATTTAGTGGGTTGCCTAGGAGAGTGGGTTGCCTGGAATAAATCGCTCTTAGCGATAAGGCCGCTCATTGCATGCAAATTCAATTTGCTTGTACCCTGAATTTATTAATGTACTTTTGTATCTTACTTTGTATGCAATAAAGTGTTTTCTATTCTATTTTATTTAGTAGGAAAAATCGATATCCTTGAGTAGGTAAGTCAACGGGAAATTTGGTCTACAAGTGTCTCTGTTAATGTAGGGGCGTTGGAAGAAAGAAATATACTAAATTCCCACGGGAACGTAAAACGGGACTCTTTAGTAAGTATGAAAACAATATATTTTTTTATTACGACGTAAAAATAGGAAAACGAGTTCTTCAGTGGGTGTAAGGGTATAAAATTAATAATGGATTTTCAAAAAAGATACGAGAACGGTTTTTAAATATTTTTTGTAAGTTTAAAACTACAATAGCTAGAAAGAAAAAGAACATAGATTCAGAGTTATTTTAAAAAAAAAGATTCACCAAAATTTACATGGTAACGGAACATTCCCAAAAACATAAGCGCCTAAAAAATGTTTTACTTTTTTTTACTCGCGTAGGTATATAATCCAACTACCGAGCTAATATTTTACCTAACCAGCTAATAGAAACGTTAAGAATATAAGCTTCAGTTTCTGAATGGTGAGTGTTTAAAGGAATTTTTGGAGTAGCCACGGGAAAATTATTACTACTGTAAATAAGTAGGTATATATTTTATGGGGGTATGGGTGCGATCAGAAATGATGCCACCGAAATCCTGAGTAGTAAATGAAAAAGCGCGTGCGAAGCTGCGGGCAAAAGCTAGTTAAGTTATAATAGATAAGTAGTGTGTAGTTTGTGCCTATACCTGAGAGCTAGATGCGCGATGCCGATGGTGGGGAAGAGCTTGGCCTGCGCGCCGGCGCACTCCCAGCGGTGGTGCGCGCGCCACGCGCCGCCGCGGCACGCCTCGCCGCAGTACACCGCGCGCGAACACTTCTCGCAACTGACATCACAAAGTGCGCCATTAACTCAGGTGTTTCTGACTAGGCGGTTATAAATAAATAGATCCACCTCACCATACCTAACAACTTCCTCACAAGCAATATGAGACGAAATCTCAAAAAAAAAACAGCTGTCCCAAACATTAAACCCGTCAGCTGATAGAATAGAACCGATCAAACCGATAGAATCATTTGACAGAGGAGTGCTCGTTTGGGGGCCTCTCCAGGCGACTATTGTCGTAAGGCAAGGCAAACATTTGTTTACCTGAGCCAATTGGTGGGCACCCTGAACTACCTCGCCTCTCACAGTATAGGATACTTTACCAAATAAGGTATCAATAGCGATTAGATGTATAGTCTAATTGACTTTCAATAAGTGATATCTTGTATCCTATATTGAATAAAGAATTTGACTTTGACTTTGACTTTGATCCGCATACTTTAGAAAGTTGTGATGAGCTAAATCACTCCTTTATTAAAAGAAATATCCAGTACATTTTGTAATGAAATTTAATGAGACCCACAATGATTAAGCTTAAAATATAGGCAGTATAGTAATTTGCAATGCGCACTCGAAACTGGGCTTACAAGGAAATGGTCGTCAGCGAAAGATGACTCACGGAACAGGGTTGAGTTCCTTCCGGCAGCAGAACTCGCAGACGGCGGCCAGGTCGCCGAGCAGCGGCAGCGCGACGAACGCGTACGGCTCCTCCACGAACAGCACGTCGCCGCGCCGCGCCGCCTGCCGCGCCGCCACGTGCCGGCCCGCCGCCTCGCTGCTCCTGGTTCATGCAGGGGGCAATTCCCCGTCATGCGTGTTTACGCCTGAGCGCGGATCTGGTCCGCGTGCAGACTGCCCGCACCCTATCATTCTATAATGATATTTCTATAATGTGGGCAGCACGCATATGGCCAGGAGCGTTCAACCACCCGCATGCGGACCGGATCCGCGAGCGGATGAAGACACGCGTAACAAGAAAAGGGCCTTTGGTTGTTCTGCCCTCTAAAAAATAACAATAAAGTACCCATTTCTAATGACAAAATCAACTCTGTGAGGTAACGTCTGAGAGATACCACGGGAACAAAAATTTCTTACCGAGGTTACGACCGTTAGACACTATACAAACAAAACTATATTATTGAGGTGACGTCTCTCAGATTCTAACACATATTGCTGAACTTACGTCTGTGAGACACCAACCACTCGTAGCACCCAAAATATACACTGCGTGGTCGCCCAGGCCTCACTGCCCGTTGCCGTGGATCGTATCAAGAAGGTACAGAGCGAGACAGAACTAGATACCGCGATGAGGCGAATTGCCAACGTTGTAAAAGTTTTACGGTGTCTGTCAGACTACCACCACAGTTGCAGAAGGTTAATTATGCATGGAATTAAATAAAGCTTTAATATAATTATTTTCCATCCCATTAGTATGCGTCCATAACCATATCGTCTGCGATGCTAGGTCGCTATTACGAAATGATATTTACCTCAGCTCCAATCGGCTAGAAGCATTGACAAAGTCAGGGCTCTCCCCGCCAACACAAGTCGGCACCTCAAACTCCTCTAAAGCCTTGTTCACGTTGCCTATTAATGACAGCTTCTTTTCTAGCGTTTTCAAATATCGATCAAAGTCAGCTGCAATTATTAAATTCATTTTAATTAATAATATAATAATAATAATAAAAATTTATTTCTCAAACATAGCCTACATGACAAATTTAAACATTACATTTAAATATAATCTGTAGTTTACATCAATTAAAACCCTGATCCCTGAACTAGGCGTAAACCTGTATCTCAGGAGCCAGTGGAGTTGCTTAAGAAGACAAACATTACAACAATTAAAATATATGTGACCGCATAATTTAGTGATTGATAAGTTATACTTATAGATAACATGCTTACAACTAACATGCTTAAAATATAAATATACTAGTCCACCCGGCGAACTTCGTAACGCCTAACCTATTACTATTTTGCTCATTTATTATACTTATAAACCTTCCTCTTGAATCGCTCTATCTATTAAAAAAAACCGCATCAAAATCCGTTGCATATTTTTAAAGATATAAGCATACATAGGGACAGACGCGGGAAGCAACTTTATTTTATACTATGTATTGATGATTTATTATTTCTAACAGAGTATTAGGAAATTCAAGTATAATATAATTGATAAAATAATAATTTAGGACAACATGCAGTGTAAATATAAAACAAGTCCATGAAGGTTACTATAAAAACAGTAAAAAATTATATGCATATAATTAATTAATTAATTGTATGTATGTATATAGTAAGACAAATTGATGAAGTACATATAAAACATCATTCATAAGTAAGGTAAATAGATCCAAATGAGCGTTAAATAATACAAATTGGTAAATATTTTGAGTATTAATTTGAACTATGTATAAATCTTAGCATGTATTGTATACGTACCTACATTATTAACATTATTTTGATAGCAATTTTTCTATTTCATCGTAGCTTAGTTCTTGGAGTAGTTTCGAAACTTTAACCTTTAATTCATACCTATTGAAATCTTTCAATTTTTCCATTCTATTAATTTTATTAATTAGATGTTTGGCTAAAATAAAATTGTGACGAAAAGCAAAAACAGTTTTGTGAGGTATCAATGGACAAATGTTCCTAGCTTGGCGCTTGCTGTCTGGATGATTAAATTGAATAGATGGATAGGCACGAACAGTGCTGCGCAAAACAAAAACTTCCTTACAGTTAGGACACCGGTTATCTGGTAAAGGTCCTTAGTAGGGAATTCGAATGGCTTTTTTAGCAGAACCTTAAGAACCACTCTTTGAGCTCTTTCTAACTTCATGAAAGCTGTTTTATCCGCGCGTAATTAGGTAAGTACCATTGCTGAAATTCCCGTTTTTCAAACCTTAAATAATTAAAACACTATACAAAGGTAACCAGAACAGACCAGCATGAGTGCGAGTGAGATGCAAGTTCCGCGCGTGATCCTGAGCCTGCGCCAGCACCAGCCGGGCCTTGTCTGCCTGCCGCAGCTCGATGTGGCAGTCTGCTTGCCGCAGGTACAGTTTGTGTTTCTGCTCCTCTGGGTAGTTGTTGTTGAGAGCTAGCGCTATGTCTGAGAGGCAGTTCTGAAAGATTTCTATTTTTTTAATTAATACTCTATGCAAATAAATTACGCATACTACATAATTAAGATTTGTATAAAACTTTTTTAATATATTGTTCAACTTGTGGATTCAATGCTTTTGAGTTTCTTCTGAATACAATATACCTAAATTAATAAATAACATGGTCAATCAACAAAAACAAAAGGATTAAAATTAAAAATTATTTTATAGCTTCAAACTGAACATCTTAATGAAACTAGTTTTATAATCATTAAATGAATTAAGTTCTCTTGATCTTACTTCATAACGCTTCAATCGTAACAGGGCTGCTGACCTATTAGCCAGCGCAAGCGAGTACATGCCTCCCTTTGTATCAGCATAAAGAACACTCTTAGTGTAGCACTTATAGCTCTCCTCTATATTGTTGCTGCGAAAACTGTTGTTGCCTCGCTGACGCCAGAGTAAAGAGATATTGTTGCATTTTGTTGCTGTATCTTCAGTGGTAGTTTGCTTAGCATATGAAGAATTCATTTGTATTAGCCATTGTGTCAAAATAGCCCTGAAATATAGTTTTGATTCTTAGGTACACAAATCAGTTTAAAACCCACTTATAACTTTTCCAGATCATAAAAGGAACAGAGGATTATTTTCTCCATGTCAATTGAACAAAAGAATTCCATTGCAGTACATAGTCCTTACCTAGTCCGCATCACTTGCTAAAAAGAAAAAAAAACATAAGACATGTGTCCGATTTTAAGTGGCCTGAGGGCCTATTACGGCCGCTATTGCAATTTTGCTTTGCGTCCTCTTTGCGTTTTTTTTTTGTATTGACTTTGACACTTGGAGGACGAAAAGCAATATTGCAAATGCGGCCATAATAGGCCCTCTGGTTCTTGTTTTGTTAAAACGACCCACCAACCCTATTCTGATTGTTCTTCTATGAGGAATAAACTATTGTTGTAGTGGAGCTACTGATTAAGGTTATTGCCGATAAGTGTTTGAGTGTGTACCTATAACGCAAAGTGCAACTCCTGAAGAAATTATTAACTCTGTGTAATTATATACATGATGGACAGAGACTAACCTGATTCCTTCATTGTGGTAAAAGTAGTTCATGACTTCGACCTCGTCATCGCCAGTCCTATCAATTTTTTTTTCCTCAGAGGACAGCAAGAGCAGCAGCAGTTCCCACTGTTTGGAACAGTCCTCCGGTAAGGTGAGAGAGCTCATTTTACATGTGTTATGATTATGAAGAGTGCCTATATTACGCAGCCACGAATTACGCACTCCGATAATGACCGTTAATTACCACAGAACAAGGAAGATGCTCTCTCTCTTCTCTTGTTCTGTGGCCGGTACCTACGGTAAGAGCAGACCAAGCAGCACAGAAC
Organism: Euspilapteryx auroguttella; assembly: GCA_951802225.1. Classification (NCBI taxonomy): domain Eukaryota; kingdom Metazoa; phylum Arthropoda; class Insecta; order Lepidoptera; family Gracillariidae; genus Euspilapteryx; species Euspilapteryx auroguttella. The sequence goes on along the minus strand of OX637641.1, from coordinate 12,526,574 downwards.
ATTTATCAAGGAACAAACTTATAGGTACCTATACTCTGCCAAGCAGACACAGCCAAATAGCTTAGAACAAAAAAGATTTCCGCTACAACTTCAAGGAAATATAGTAGTTTGGAGAATCAACGATAGGTGTCGCTGAGAAATAATATTTTTTTATCAAACGGTAACCCTTTATTTTATTTTTATTTGCAACACCACCATCTGCACCTAGCACGCAGTGTTGTGGCCTATTGTAAAATCGACTATCGATTGTAAGCACATGTAGCAGAGCTAGAGTTTAGCTGTAGTCTAGCTATACGTCCGGGGAATATTATAGTGTCCTGTCCCCTGTCCGGGGAAGTTATATAACTTCTTCGGACACACTGTACTATTTACGCAATAGCACCAGAACCAGATAACCGGCCCAATAAACTTCTCCCTCCGTAGAACATGATACAATCATTTTACAATAGTTACATGATATATTATTATTAATTGTTTATTTATTGATTTGCCTGACCAATTATGAATGTACGAAAATGCATTTGTGTAACACTTAATGTAATGTAACAAAAATAAGTGATTGAAGTGAAGTGGATTTAGGTCAATAGAATTAGGTAGGTAGGTATCTAGGTAGGTATTCATTTTTTTAATGTTTTAGATTAGAAAAATTTCTCGTTGGATGAAACAAAAAATACATACTTATATAACATGAGCTAGCTTGTTCAAGTTTCAAGCTATAATTCCCTCGGGAATAAACTCTTGAAACCTTGACACTGCGCTCGGATTTTAACTTTTGCGCCCCTAAAATAATACATCGCTTTACTTATGTTATATTAGGAACTATTTTGTTGTTAACCACCGAACTTTTTACAATAATGTGCTTGTATCGCACATTCAAACCTTCTTCTGAATCACTCTATGTATATTTTGCCAAGGCTTGGCATAGTTGTTATTTAAAATTTTCTCTGCATAGTTTAAGCTTTAGGCTTTCTGCATATTCTTCTTTCTTGATTATGTGCTGGGTATGTAACATACCGAACATACTATGTTCAGTTGCTGTCTAGGGCGGCGTAACAGATTTGTCTATGTTCTCGTTCGCACTAGACTATATTACCAAAGAACAAGAGCTATTTTGCAATAAAGAAAAACCGGAAGTGTTACGCCATCCTAGACCGCCACTGTACATACTGTATATTATTTTTACTCTTTATTAATCGATAGTCGATTGATAATTGGCAGCACTACAATATCATGATGACACCTTCCGGCCGGTCGGGCATTTTTTTTCAATTGTTGTTTGTTTTCGTTTGAACAATGCGTTTTTTGGATTTTCTTTTTCGACGACTTGGCTTTTCTTGGACTCCGATATCTTTCCCTTATTCGATTTTACGGTCGGTGGGTCGCTGCTTTGTTTACTGGACTCTGATTTTGCTGGCGATTTGGATCCCGTTTGATATTGAAAACAAACTTGCTCAACGGTATTGCGTACCAGGGTGTTCTAAAACTCGTAAGTACCTACCTACAATAATGTTTATTTTTTTCTTTTCCATCATTCTAAATTTTAGTATCGTTTCCACATAATTCTATTCAAACAGCAATTAATGGCATAAAATAGGTTAGTAATAAGTACGATAGACAGATTCTTTCCTAGCTCATAATGTATCATTGATTCAGTGAGAAGTATTGTAAAGTATATGGGGCGGACGAACCATATCTTCTGAAGCACGGAACTGATGATTGGCAACAAGCCTTAAATATTCTAGCATTTCTCAGGGGATCAAAATCACATCACCGGATTAGGTTGTAATGACAAACATACACTAATTTTACAAACATATTAATGGCTTTAAAAGTACAGTAACCATTAACAATAATAAACAAAAATCTTAATTAAGTATTCATATTCATTTCAGGTTTGGATAATATAGTCTTACACAGTTTGCCGAACCCGGAGAGACAACCAGACAGATTCCGCACATGGTTGAATAGTATTAGTGGTGATATTTTGGCACTGGACAACAAAAAAATATTCAAATACAGAAAATTTTGCCATTCCCACTTTGAATCGCAATACTATACCTCAAGCAAACATGAAAACATGGTGTAGGCACACAAATAGAATTTCAAAAGGTAAACGCTATGATTATATAGATGATTTTCAAAAAATTGCATATTATTATTATATCAAAAGAAGAAAATAATAAATATTATTAATTAAATACCTATAGAATTTTCATTTTAAATTAAGTTTGAGTTACATTTTGCTTAAGAATTTATTGTAAGATAATAAGCATGCAGACATCTTTTAAGGTTGAGATTAATCTGTAAAGCAAGAAAGTAAAATGTAACCAAGTTTACATTTTACATTCTGTCCGCTTGTGAAATTAATCTCAACCTAAAAAAGATGTCTACATGAATAAAATACCTACATAGGTACCTACCAAGCTAGCTAGGTGCGGTAGGTGCCTAGCTATAGGTATATATGTTGTATGATGTGGTTTGGAGAATTACCGCTTGGGGCGCTGACGTCGAAAATGCAGAGTCGCATATCTATTTGTGTATATTCAATATTATCTATGCAAGCAGACTGAACATAGAAAAATTTTACTCTCAGACTGAACGAGCACAAGCACAGACCAACTAGAGAACATAGTAAGTAACCTGCGGTGGTAGCACGACGGACAATTTTTCGAATTTGTCGTATCCATCTGTCACTTTTATCGATCGTCGCCATGAGGTCGCCATACATTTTCCCGCATTGAAATGTCAAAAGCGATTAAAAGTGACAGAAAGATTCGACAAATGGTCCGTCATGTTGCGGGGGCTGCGTAGATAAAGAACAGTTATAAATATGGCGTCGATCCGCATGTTATCTCGCTCACACAGTGAAGTACACGCTGCAAAAAAAGAATAATTAACGCAGAACACTAGCTATTTAATATTGCCATCGCTTTTTAGCGATAGCAAAATTATTTTATTATTTATTTATGTGACAATAAAGCATTTTTTAACATAATTTTATCTTTCTTGTTTTAAAATCACAACTAATAGAGAAAAATAAAAGAACAATGTTTTATTTACCTTTGCTTCTAATTTATTATGATATTATTTGTAAATATTATTATATCATTCATTAATAATAATAAAAAAAAGAAATTATTTATTACAGAGTCGGTAGAAGAAATATTAATCGAACTTTTTTTGCCAACCATTGACCTCAGCTTGATTCCCGTATTTTTTTCCGGACGGTGCCGTAGCGAGGCCGTTGCGATCGACCAAATCGGTATTCTCATCCGCAAATTTCGTCGTTCGTCGTTACGGCCCGGCTCCTATCCCAAAACCGTCGAACCGTATTACATTAAATCGTTCAGACGTCGTTGGTCTGTAAATCGGTATTATCGTAATTAAATTAATGTCGTTTCGATAGGAATGCGACGACTAAACGTCAAATCATTCGATCGACAGGTCGTTTTGCAAAAGTACCTTTTTATCAACTTTTTCTATAGAAAACGTCGTATAATTGATAAAATATTAACAATGCAAATGGAAGCATTGATTTAGTGATTTCATCATCATAATCATCATCATCTTAGCCGAAATGCGTCCACTGCTGGACGTAGGTCTCTCCCACACATCGCCACACCGACGGGTCTTGCTTAGGCGATTCTCGTCCGTTGTGACATCTCAGAGTTAGTGGGTTTATCATCACCATCATCTCAGCCGAAAATCGTGCACTGCTGAACGCAGGCCTCCCCCACACATCGCCAAACTGACGGGTCTTGCTTAGGCGACTCTCGTCCTGTGTGACATCTCAGAGTTATAGTAAGTTCATCATCACCAGCATCTCAGCCGAGAATCGTGCACTGCTGTACGCAGGCCTCCCCCACACATCGCCACACTGACGGGTCTTGCTAAGGCGACTATCGTCCGATGTGACCTCTTAGAGTTAGTAAGTTCATCATCACCATCACCTCAACAGAAAATCGTCCACTGCTGGACGCAGGCCTCCCCCACACATCGCCACACCGACGGGTCATGTCTTGAGCGATTCTAGTTCTGTGTGACATCTCAGAGTTAGTGAGTGCAATATCACCATCATCTCAGCCGAAAATCGTCCACTGCTGGACGCAGGCCTCTCCCACACATCGTTACACCGACAGGTGTTGCTTAGGCGACTCTCATTCAGAGTAATCCCGCAGTCTACAGCGGTCGCTTGTCTACCTTGTGTAGGCAGACGCCTACTCTGCGTCTTTCGCTGCGCGGTCGCCACAATGCGTGTCACTCACGCACGCCCTAAAGCAAAAAATAAAAACCGAATCGCCTGACAAAGGTCTTGGTGAGAGGCTTGTAGAAGACCTTTCCCACTTTATGGGAAGAACAAGGTGGAATGATGGTCGGTCAATAAATAGGACCAACGTAATTTTGGCATCTAGGTACTAAACTAATCAATATTGCATGGACTACTTACAAACAAAATAAACTTACTCAGTAAAAGTTAATCTGATACTTACGGTACCTACCAAATAAAAAAAAATACCTAGCTATGATAATATTTCCATGAAACAAAACCTCGTTCGAAGTTTTCCGCGCTCTAACGCGCTAACAGTTGGTGTCTTATCTTCACTTATCTTCGACTAAGTAAGTTTTCACTATCGACATAGACTTGAATCCGGCATGACGTTTTTTAGACCATAGACATGGCAAAAGCGGGCACGGACCAAACATTTCTCAATCGTTTAAACGGCTGTTGGTCGTAACGACGCCGTCCTATTTACATTCTAAAAAAGATTATACCATTTTTGAACAGGATGGAAGTCGGACGATCAGCAATCGTTACGAGGCCGTAACGGCCCGGAAAAATATGGGAATCAGGGTACATACGTACAGTTCTTTCGATGAATCGAATCGAAATCGAAAAAATATATTTTATTATACTGGCGTTGATCGCTTACCTGTCGATTTTGGCTTCTAATCAGAAGATTGTTATTGATTTAAGATTCAAATACTTTAGTTTTTCTAGTTTTTTTTGTCATTTGGCAAATTTTATTGTAAAAAGCGATAAAATGACCTTTCGAACCATTGTTTCATTTCAAATAGGTACCTACAATTAGAAAGTTTAGTAAAATTATCTAATCATAATTTATATCCAATGCAATTTTTAATAAAACCAAATCAATCAAATACTCACACAAACATAAAATCGATTTATCGTGAGTATCGTGAATCGAGTAGTGTGGCTACATCACTAGTTACGTCACAATGACAATGTCAAAACGGGCTTGTACGGGAGAGTGGCTCTAGTTGGTCTGTGGAGTGGCGGACTAGGACGGCTAAAGATAAAGAGGTTGGAAACTGTTGGAAACCATTTGGAAACCGCCGCTATCGGGTCACCTCGGACGCATTAGTCACCCAAGATTGAAACGTCCGGTCCGAGGACAATATCCGATGGTTTGCACAGGTTTGCACAAAGCTTAGGAACTTAGTCCATACAGCCAAGTCTTCAGTAAAGTAGTAAGCCGCGCACGTAAAGAAACGATTTGAAAATGGCGGCCGCACGCATGCAATCTCACGCATAATTGAATAAAGGAAGAGTTAAAAAGATATACAATACAGCCTCTCAGATTAATCGGTTTCCAACCTCTCTGTACAACCCTAGCGGCGGTTTCCATTCCAACCTCTCGTAGGTATGTACAGTACAGCCAGCCATGGTACAGCTCATGTAATGGCCGCCATTTTCAAATCGTTTGCGCGGCCTAAGAGATCTTATTCCATTTTTAATTCCTGTGCGGCAAGGAAGATATATCTGCATCTCGCTCTACGGAATACTAAATAGTTGAGAGGGATATAATTTCCGCTGAAAATTAAAATGCAGATTCATCTGATGACGATATCCTAAGCAACTTGATTTTTTTAATAACGTAAACTAAATATAACAACTACTTAGGTACAGTCACGGACTAGGCCGTAACAGATTTGTCTATTGTTTCGTCAGCCCTAGACTGTATTACCAAAGAACAAAGGCTATTTTGCAATACAGAAACACCAGAAGTGTTACGCCGATCGTGTCCGCCACTGTACATACCTTACTGAGGCTTACTTACTGTAAGTTTTTTTTTATATCATATTCGCCCATTCTGGGCAGGCAAAGGAACTTAGTCTATACAGCCAACTCTTCAGTAGTTAATTTCTTAGTATTGTATCGATATTGTAGTATCAATGTTCACACCGACTACTTTACGGGACATCGATCAGAATTATTCGGGAGCAGCAACCTTTATTTCTCACTTCACTACACAATTTTCCTTAAAGGGCACATTATTACACTAATTCCACCACACTAGCACAATAATAAAAGCCACGGAAAACTAATTTAGCAATTCATATACAGTCAGTTTTGAATAGACTGTTCCGTAGCTCAGTTGGCAGTGATGTGGACTAAGTAAGCGTGTGCACCTGGGTTCGATTCCCGGCGGGGCGAACATTGGTATGATGAATAACGATGTTTGTTTTCGGTATGGGTGTAATGTTCGTCTCTGTATATGTTTTGGGCACCCTAGATACAGGTTCTTCCTAGTTAGGGGCTTTAAAGTGTGATGTGTTATTGTTATTATTATTCATCATATACACTCATTAAAAACAAAAGCACGACATTTTCCTCACGTTTCCCGCCAAGAAGTCCTAAGTTTTATTTTATTTAACTATCTTTTACTTTGTTTTGTGGGATATTACACGTCCTTGTCCTAAATCGGTTGCTAGCTTACTTAAGAGGCATAGCACAGCTAAAGTAGCGCCACCCGAGAAAAAAATTAATATCTTCTAAACTAAGGCAAATATCAAAAATGTACCAGCTGTATTTGAGCCAGCGGGACATTTTCATACATTACCATTTCCATACATTACATATAAACGCTGTAAGCGTAGCGAATATGCCTGTAAATGTGATCACTGAATGCTTGAAAAACCTACCAAGTAATATTTACACGGTTCCTATGTGCTGTAGAGTATATAGAATGTAGGTAATAGAAAGTAAGCTATAATTTTATCAAACATTTCAAACCCATAAGCATAATATGAATCATCCATTAACATCGCACATGAGTCCTTTTACAACAATAAAAGAAAGTGGTTTACCAATCTACCTACCTTATTTAATTTGAGAGAACAATGGCATGCTTGCTGACTTCCACGGAGACTCCATATAAGTGGTGGTACGTTTGCTGACACACATTTTAGGACCCAAATGGTGTGATATTTATATTATTTATACTTACCTACATCCATTGAAGCATTACGCGCTTCTACTTGTACATCCGCCCGCACATACAACAGCAGTTGAACAAATGTGGCTCAAAAAAGGTTTCAATGATTTTAGATTATGAAATGCTTAAGGTCAGTGTGGGTAAGTCCGACATACTTTTCTCCATATTCACTTTGAGATTAAATAAGTATTGATATTTGCATTCTACGCCGATTTATGTGCTCGAAGCTAATAGAGTATGAAATGTTTTTTTATTTAACAATGCAGAAAATGTAATTACTTTTATAAGCTTCGAGATATAGATATTTAAAAAAAAAATTGAAAATAGATGGACTTCCCGCACATAAAGGGCAAGTCCGTCTAGTGGTTTATTATCAGAATCTTCTATGGAAATACCCTTGAGAAATTCTTTCAGATGATAACGACAACTGGCTTGGCACTTTGGTTTTAAATTCATTTTAGAGTTGAGATTTCGATAATAATCCAATTTTAACATTTTTAGGGCAAGACCGTCATATTCAAGCAAGCAGGGGTTGTAAACATTTTTTTTACTGTAACTAAATAAATAATTGAGTATATAATTGACCCCCATTATAATGAATTGAACTGAAGGCGATTTTGCCGTAAACTTCATCTTCATATTTCAATAATATCACGCTCAAAGCTGTTCCAAAATTGATTTTCAACAACCTGCACTATACTCAAGGTTTACAATATCTGATATTATGGGAATTCCGTCATAGACGGACTTTCCGATTTTTACTAGACGGACTTCCCAACTTTTACATTTGAATGTTATGATTCTTCTTAGATGCGAAACTTGTTTAAAACAAGTGATTTTATCAAATCCAGTATAAGAAAAACAAAAAAGGATAATTAAATTACCTATGTAGAAACAGGAAATGGCAAAACTCCTTCAATTTTAATTTTTTTTTTAAATATTTCGAAAGTAAGTCACCGCTACACTTCAAGTTCAAATATGCAAAAAAAAATTTTGCCAAATTTTTCCTAAGATAATGCTTGTAGCGACATCTATGATAATTAGCTGAAAAGTAATGTACAGATCTGCTTTACCGATCGAATTGTTAACGCTAAATTCCTTTTAGAACGGAAGTTATTGCCGCTAGACGGACTTACCTCCCAGACGGACTTCCCCACATTGACCTTACCGTCCTCCCTCACCCTCAATGATTTGGCATTGGGCATAGAAGCATTCGATCACATACTTTAGTAAGTATACATACTTATTTGGATTGGAGATTTCATCGTTGATCTCTTGGATTAATGTAACTTAAATAGGTACATAAACCTACTTCGTTGACTAGTTTACAGACTTTGATTCATTGCCTTGTATATACAGTACTTTACTTATAGCATAATTTTGTTAAGGTATCCATTTACAAGAAAGAAGAAAGTAAGTATTATGTCAGCAGCACAGCCAGCCTGCCTTACTTAGGCGATGCGACATCGATCACCGACGGTGATGACGCGGTGATTCAATTCAACGCGCGAAGAGGACGCGGCGTCTGGGTTGCGCAACTGTGCCGCCGCCGCCGCCGCGCGCCGCCCCGCCTGCCCCGCTGCCGCCGCCGCGTTGCCGCCGCAAACTCGCGACGCGAATCAATTCCTCGCCCATCGGGATATCAACGAGAAAGCGTTACATTTGCGTGCAACATTTGTTCGATTTAGTTACGAAGACGGCACCGAAATTAATACAGTTCATCTGAACCGTTAAAACAGTTCAAATTAAGAGAAGAAAGATGTAATTTTATCTGTATATGACTAATTAATTAAATTCTTGGTCAACTGTGGCCATAATTTTTTTAAACTTATTAAGTAGGTATAAATAAAACCATTTTGCATTATTTTATGTTCTAACGTAATATCTATATATCCTTAAAATATATAGAAATGTGCTATTTACCAAATAAATTGATGCGCCGTAAAAACTACTATACAAAAGACATCAACGCGCTCTGTAGGCACTAAAAATAAAATTATTATAAAACTAAACTAGCTGTCCCGGCAAATTTCGTATCGCGCCTTTCAATTTATATGGGAAACGGAAGTGGTCACTATAGGTAGACTAGCAGTTTTGTAAGATTGTAGATAGAGCTGCGAATGGCTGCGATGATCACTGGAATGGGCTCTTCTGTAATTATAAATACTCGTAATGTTAGTGTGTTAAATTAATTGTAAGATAAGAAGCATACCAATTACTATTGCACATACTTACGAATTAATAAAACTGCATAGGTAATATTTGAGAATAAAATAAAATTTAAAATACTTTAAAGATTTATTTATACACAAGTATATTTTATAAAAAAAACAAAAAGAAAAAACAATAATTACAAATAGAAAACTGCTTCCAAATCGCCACCACCCGGCGGCAACGGCCGCCATTTTTAAATCATTTCTTTATGTTTGCAGGTTATACCCAGCAGTAGGCTGCATTGCGCTGACCCAGGTGAGCCAGCCCGCTGATTACCCGTATGGTCTTAAAATTCTTTAGTAAGTTTAATTTAAAAGTAAGTACTTAAGTAGATACATTATATCAAAAAACAATAAATCTTAATTTAAAACCTACATAAAAACACCTTCCTAAAAAAGGCGACCACCTTCAATAAAACGATACTTACATAAAAAGTACAAAAACTGAGAACTTCCTCATTTTCGAAGTCGGTTAAAACAACAATACCTTCTACAGAATTTAGCAAATAGGTACTCTCCTGAAAACCGCCTCCAAAAGCCGTTCATACTAACGCTAGATAATCGCGGACAAACATACATACTTACATACTGGTCAAACTGAGAACCCCCTTTTTTAAAGTCGGTTGATAACATTTTACATTCGATAACATTAGAATGCAATGAGCAAAGATCAATGGAAGCAAGCGGGGAAGGCCTTTGCTCAGCAGTGGGAGACAGAGAGGCTATGTAAAAAAAACATTAGAATATTTAGATTAAAATATAATATATAAGGTTACTTACTTACAGGTTCTATTTCCATTCGCGAGTGGATACTAATGGATAGTTGCTTGTTGCTTCGAGAAATTGTTTATTCAGTTCGCGAAAGCTCCGGGGGCAGAGAAAGAGGGGCTTCTCAGAGGTCGTGGGCGCGGGCTACCTGCGCCGGCGCCGCGCACCTGTCGCTGTCGCGGAGCGGAGCTCTTCTTCAGTCGCCTACTGACTGCCGCTCGCGCCGCACGCGCCATGAGAAAGGCGAGGACTCTGTCACAATGCGGTTCCGCGTGTGTACTCCAAATGTGAAAATAAACTCAATACCGATGATTGTGAAAATAATCCTGTGTGGGGTGCTGGTGGTCTCGCAAGGTGGGTGCTATTAGAGTCAGGTCAGCAGTCAGGCGTCAGGCTGGAAGAAAGTAGGCGAACGATGTAGCTTGAGGAGCGAGGACTGGACACAGCACCGTTGAATGGCTCAGGAGTCTGCTGGCCGTCAGCACGCGATGTGCATCTTATTTTACACTAAAATGCCTTCATTCAAGACATCTCGCTACTTCAATAATAATTTTGTGTGGAACTTCATAGCACCAGTTCACCAGTCTTTATTATAACATACCATATCCATTGATTATTTGAAAGTGATCCTCCTTCATGTTGGTTCCCCTGGATGCATGAGATATCTTTGCATTTAGGAGGTAGAGAGGCGCCCCTATCGCACCTAGACTGAACTAGCGCGGACTCTCTCGGCTTTTGATCCAGAATCATAAAGAATAATCTCGTAATGCTCTGTTTGTAAGAAAAATCAGTTTAGAAAAAGTTATGCAGTTACATAGTAATACATACCTTCGCAGATATTGAGTTCACACAGAAAAATTTATCCTAATCACTCTCTGGGGTTTATAACAAAGATCCTTTAGAAACGCCCCACAGCAGGTTCGGAAAACATACCGGATGTTCTTTTATCGCTTCCGGTTTTATTTAGGCCGCAACATAATAAACAAGGGCTGTTTAGCAGTGAGGTGGGGAAACGCTAGATTCATATAGAGACAGAGACAGTATTTAATTTTTTAACTGACTTCAAAAAAGGAAATTCTCAGTTTGACCTGAATGTTTGGCCGCGATTTTCTCGCGTTTGGCTGAACCGATTCTGATGCGGTTTTCAGAATAGTATTTGTTAAATTCGAGACTGTTTTGGTACCTATTTAACCGACTTCGAAAAAGAGATTGAAGGCCCCTTAAAATATATATATACTAGTCGACCCGGCGAACTTCGTACCGCCTTACCTATTACTATTTTGTGCATGTATTATACTATAAACCTTTCTCATGAATCACTCTATCTTTTATAAGAAACCGCATCAAAATTCGTTGTGTAGTTTTAAAGATTTAAGCAAACATAGGGACAGACGCGAAAAGCGGTGTACTTCAAGCTGTAATCCTCATCTTTTAAATCTTTGCTAAAACAAATTTTGAAAATGCAAATAATTAGTCATGAATTGATACAAATTGGTCCACCAAGTAAAATAATTAGTCCACTTATACTTTAGAAGTTATAGCCAAATGTTTTTGAGGATTATGGCTTGACGTTCAAGCTTAAATCCTCATCTCTCGTCCAAGAAAACGCTAGGGCCTATCAACATGGTTCAGGTCTAAATAATTAGTCCTCAATTGATCCACACGACATGCCAAATCTCAGAATTGCTCCTCAAGAGGTTCCGGAGTCAGTTCCGGCATCTTAGTGAGAATTATGGCTTGAACATTTGGCACCTTCAATTATCTCCGGAACGCCTATAGCTATTGGTTTGAAATTTTGCCAAAAATTAATCCTCAATTGGTCCACCAGAATTAAAATCACTTTGAAGTAGGTTTCCGTTGAAGAAATACTGTTAAAATCATCAGTTTTACTTTTCCTTACATTGCTATAGTTGTGCACAGAATAACTAATCAACATTGGTATTAACCGGTTACCTAACAGATATTTTAGAAGATGAGGTTTTTCTTATGTATGTACAGTAGTGGACTAAGACGGCGTAAAAGATTTGTCTATGGTCTCGTGCGCCCTAGACTGTATTACCAAAGAACAAGAGCTATTTTGCAATTCAGAATAAAGGAAGTGTTGATATTGATTGATACTAGAGGCTGCCCCGCGGTATCACCCGCGCAGATTTCTCTTAAACACAAAAATCCCGTTTTCTCCCGTTCCCATGGGAATTTCGGGTAATCCTTTCTTAGTGCTCACCTACACTCCCTAAGGAACCTACATGCAAAATTTCAGCCCGCTACGCCCAGTAGTTTCGGCTCTGCGTTGTCTGTCAGTCAGTCAGTCAGTCAGTAACGGAAGAGTTTTATATATATTGATTGATTGATTGATATTGATTAATTCATTTAATTCAAGTGAGAAGTGGTGGTTTTAAACTAACAATGAAATCAAACTATTACATATATAGGAAAGTTAGTGGCGTCAAAGCAGTAAAGGGCAGCACGACACAGTCTACTGAGGGGAGCATGTCCCAATTTTTTTTTATACATAGTTGTGATATGAATTATTAGACAGAAAGCATGCTCCTAATATCACATTTTGATCATATCCAAACCAAAAAGATAGTTACATACCTTTAAGTAAAAAATTCTAATTCCTTTTTGGGTGGGGACAACAGAGCATTAGACAGAATGTCACGCCATCCCGTGTTAGCTTGATGAGCACAAAAAATTGTGTCTGGAATGCAAGGACGGGCTGACCAAGAACGCTAGGAAAATAAGCTTTAGGATTTTATTTATAAGTATTTAAAAAGCACCAACTTGGTTATTTATTATAATAGTTTAGGTCAGAAGCATTTTATTGTAGACTTTAAAAATACAATAAGTATGCTTGTTCATCACCTTCAGAATTGAAGGGGCTTAACTAAAATTTCGTGAAATTGAGTTACGGTCATAGAAAGGCTTAAAAATGTGCGGTCTATCAGAAAAAGAAATCTGATACTTACGTCTCTTTTACACTGGGACGTTCTCCTGCATCCGCTCGGAACAAGAGTGACGCAATCATTAATGCGCCAAAAGTAGGACGGACAGGTTAAGTTGCTTACAGGCTCATAGCCGATTGTGACCATATAATCCTAAACGTCATCGCTAAGTATAATAGTTATTATCAGTTCAGAAAAGACACTTTATGTAAATAGGTCTTTACGATACCGAATTATATCAATATAAAGTGAGACTTATTTATGATTGTGCCTCTTTTATACCGAAGCTATTTAAAAAAATGTTTATAAATTAAGTTAGGTAATAGTTTAGAATTGTAGAGAACTTTTAGGTTTTAGGTCCTTAAAACCATAAAAAAATTAAAACTATCAGAATAAAAAGGGCTCATGTCTTCCATTGTTTTTTTAAAAAATACATTAAAATATAAAAATTGTATTTAAGTAAACCATCTTTTTACTAGGGCATGTAATATCGGAAGGTTTTCAATTCCGATACTGATATCGGACATTTTATTTCAATACCGGAATTCCGATATCAATATCGGAATCGTAAAACTCAATAAAAATTACTCAAGAAACTAATATTGAAAACGTTACTTTTTGTAAAGTCAGAAATAAAACTGAGATGATCTCTTCCTATGATTTTAAATACAATGAGAACAAAAAAAAACTAAAAGATTTTGTATTTTGAAAAAAAAAAGATTATACTTTATTGAGTTACTATGTATTTTTATTAGTAAGTACTAACTAAGTAAGTAACTATTTAACATTATGTCTCCTTTTCTATATTGTACCAGTACAAATCACTAAATACCTAAATCAACTGCTTTAAAATAAGGTTTCTGATTAAAGAAAAAGCTAAGAACTAACGAATTTTCAGTTACTTTTATATTGTTGCCTTGTGGACTCTAAAAACATTTATTGTAGAACTAAAATAAATATAAATGTCTTGTTACGAGATTCCGATATTAGCTTTCTCAATATCGGAATTGAAAATATCGGATATTTCTTCCGAGATTCCGATATTACGAGATTCCGAGATTCCGGTATTCATGCCCTACTTTTTACCTTTCATACGCTAGAAGACAACCTAGACTTTACCTTAGGAATATAAAACTTAACTTTCTAGGTCAAATTAGCGAAATAAATACTTTCAAAGTTCAAAGTTACAATTTTATTTTAGATTTTTGCGATTTCCCGAAAATCTCAATTTTTGAATTGTGCCCCTACCGTTCTGAAGGTGCGATTGTTTTTTTTTTTTATGTAGCCCTTATTGTGTCCCACTGCTGGGCAAAGGCCTCCCCCCTTTTACTCCATTCCACTCTATCCAGTGCCACCCCCAACCAATCCCCCTGAAACTTGTCGAGGTCGTCCCGCCATCTCCGCCTGGGTCGACCACGCTTTCGCCGTCCATCATTCGGAACCCACTTGGTAACGATTTTGGCCCACCGGTACGGGTCCATTCGGCAAACGTGGCCGGCCCAGTTCCATTTCAACTTGGAAATTACTGCACCAACATCGCTGACTCCTGTTTTCGAGCGCAGTATTGGGTTACTTACACGGTCGAGTAACGTAATGCCCAAAATGCGATTGTTTACCAATCCAAAAAGTTGCCAATTACATACTTAATGCATCGGACGGTCAAGTGCCAGTCTGAGGGTCCACAGTAAAGCCTGTCACAGATTACGCAGATACGATAAGATTTTATCTGCGTATACAATTTTTTTTATCTGCAGGTACCACACATTACGCACGCAGATTCGGTAATATTACAAGATTATACATTCACTTGAAATCTCTCGGACTGAGCAGACTTGTTTTTTGCTAAAGAATGTTTATATAGGATGTTACAATGAGTTCACGTTTACGAAAAGAACTCTGCTTCTGGATTTATTAGACAGCTCGTCAGAAGATGATTCTGATTATGAATGAGTCACGTCTGGCTTTAAACACATGCACTATAATTCCTCTTATTCGAAGTCGGTTAAAATAGGTACTAAACCTTCTCCGGAATGTAACAAATACATTACTGAAAACCGCATCAAAATCGGTTCAGCCAAACTTGAGATAATCTTGGACAAACATACATACATACATACAAACATACATACATACAGGACTAACTGATAACCTCTTTTTTTGAAGTCGGTTAAAAACACGAAGAATTATGATAGAACAGCATATACATATAAAGCTTAAAAAGGACCGAGGTGAATTTCATATCTTCGAGGATCGATCAGATAACAAATTTCCGAAACCCGAGGGCTACTTCATCATACATCCTGTATTTAGCTGCAGTAAAAATATCATGTACGGCGTTGCCCTACATTTTAGTGTTAATTCATCAAAACCGCGCGCCCGCCTCGCGGCCGACGCGCACCTGTAGAGTTCAGTTGTTAATCAACCGCGGTATCAATCATATCATCCCCCCATCATAGTATTTAAAGTTATTTTGGATAATATACTCAGTTTATTAAGTTAATTGAGTTGTATCATTTATCATATCAATCAGCTTAGGTATCGGACACATCAGACCGTGTATCTAGGCACAGATGAACGGACACTAGCAGACCGTACATATCATGCCATCATATTTGTATCGGCAGATGTTATCTGCAGATAAATTTGTATCGGCACGGCTCAGATATATTTTGCATTATCTGCGTAGTGTGTGGTAGTCCATAGGATTACATAGAAATTGATGTTGAAAGATGATCTGCTCCGATACAGATATCTAATCGTATCTGCGTAGTCTGTTACGGCCTTAAAACGTAAATTCCTCGTGGTCCCCCCCGGGGGGGCACGCAGGGGGGCCACGAGTCTGTTGCGGATATGACACAGACAGTAAAAGCCAAATTAATAGGTACACAATTAACAAGACGTTTGTTCATTTTTAACCGACTTCAAAAAAGGAGGTTATCAGTTTGACCTGTATGTATGTTTGTCCGCGATTATCTCGCGTTTGGCTAAATCGATTTTGATGCGGTTTTCAGATAAATATTTATTATATTCAGGAGAAAGTTTTAGTCCCTACCTATTTTAACCGACTAAGAAAAAGAGGAAGTGCTCAGTTGATGAATGTGTCAGTTTATTGAAGGCGGGTTCCTTTTTTGTAAAAAAAAATATATTTGTAGTACAAAAGCAACATTTGTAATCATTATCAAGTGCAACCATCTGTTTCTTCACCTAGACTGTTACACATAAACGTTTCACCTCTGCGGGATGTTGCTAAATTTACTTGTTCAAAGTCACGATATCAATATCAAGTATAGTCGTGAGTAGCGCTGCGCTGAATCCCGTTGCGTAACATGACATGGATACTGGAGGTACTTCATCACTGTTTAGAGCACAGATACCACCAAAAATTATAAACTAATATTAACTTTACTTAGGTATATTTTATAACAAGACTAAAGGCTGCCCCGCGGCTATTCCCGCGCAGATTTCTCATAAACAAAAATTCCGTTTTTTCCCGTTCCCGTGGGAATTTCGGGAAATCCCTTCTTAGTGCTCACCTACACCCCCCAAGGAACCCACGTGTCTTTTTTCAGTTTTCTACGCCCAGTAGTTACGGCTCTGCGTTGTCTGTCAGTCAGTCAGTCAGTCAGTCAGTCAGTCAGTCAGTCAGTCAGTCAGTCAGTCAGTCAGTCAGTCAGTCAGTCAGTCAGTAACGGAAGAGTTTTATATATATTGATATGGTATACAACCAACGCGGTTATGTGTGGGTGGAAAAGGTTGTCATAGATCATTTTGTAGTAAAAGTTTGCTGACGTCTGCCAGGGCCCGGATGCTCCCGCTCAGATAATATTCAGTTAGAGTGGCCACGCGTCCGTGGTGCGGATCCGGATTTGTCCTAGTTTGTTTAGAGGACGTCCGGGGAGCTTGTACACGCAACAACAATAGGTAACGATAATTTTCCTCAATATAAATGTTTATATTATTTGCTTCTTATAAAAAATACTATTAGGATAACGGTGACCCAGCCAGTATGTAAATGAATCGGTATCGTTTTGTAGAGTTGACACTTTATTTAAGAGCAATAAGTATAGGTATTTTAATTAAGTACCGTTTTTCGTCGTAGCCGCAGCGTGGATAGAGACCTAGGTCGTGTTGTTGTATTTACTTATCACATGAGGCAAAGGTGACGTCGTGCAACGGCACTTGAGAGCCTGCTTTCAGTACGTAGGTGTAGCTAGATTACAATATCCAGCTGTTTCTAAAGTGAAACTATTACCAATTTCATTTTGTTGTAAATATTTTGTTGCATCGATTAGAATAATGATCAAAAGTTACTTTGCAAAGTATACATATCCGAGTGTACATATAGCTACTATACTAACTGCATTAAATTTCCAATAAAACCCATTGTAGCGGTGATCACCGCAATAACAAGTCAAGTAGGCCTCACCTCTACCTCTCTGCAGGCAGCTCGAAAACACGGATGCCAAGGCGCGGCCCACCGCAGCTTGTGATTGGAATCACCTTTACTTAGCACTATGTGGATCACTGTGTCGGCCGGTGGTACAGTGGCGGACACGTTCGGCGTAACACTTCCGGTTTTTCTGTATTGCAAAATAGCTCTTGTACTTTGGTAATACAGTCTAGGGTTGACGAAACCATAAAAAAATCTGTTACGGCCTCCTAGTCCGCCACTGTACCTGATCGTCTTGCGGTTCAGTCTTGTTAGAGTCAACAATCTTTATTTTGTTCTCATAATGTCGATAACCGTTTTGCTACAAGATATCTCGTTAATTTTGTGTACCTAAATAATGTTAACAATTCAAAAACTAAAAATAATAATGTTAATTGAGTGCAAATCGTACCGCCTGCGGCTGGCCAGTACTTCTTTATTTATGGGCTATGAATATTTCATGAAGCAACCAAGGAGCGCGTCACCAGTGTTCGACCTAATAACGCGGAAAGTAACTGCGCATTGGATGAGTGGTGTAACGGTGTGTCACGGAATGTGGTGTGTCAAGCAAGCGGGCAAGGGCGGGGCGGCGGCGGCGGCGCAGCAGTTGCCGCTGTCGGAGCTCCGCCCGCGACCCACCAGAGCCCAGCGCAGTTTTTGGTTCGCATTTTAATCCAAATCGAAAACTACGTACATATTACACCCCTGCAAAAAAATAAGAAAAAAGTGTTGCGTAAAAGGAAGAAAAAAGTAAAAAAATGCATTTCTGTTGCACTCCCAAAAAAAACGGCAATGGTTAACGATGTCGCTAACAAGACAATAACGAGTCGATCGTTTTTAGTTAAGGAACTTGACTTCCGGGTACTCGTCCAGGGAACTTATTAATATGACTATACTGTCCGTCCGTCCGTTCGTCTAGTCTGTCAAAGGCACTTATCTCCGAAACCGCTCAACAAATCAAAATAAAACTTTTGCTCAAAATTTTTCTTGCTGTCTAAAGAATACTAACAAATTACTAATACTAACCAATAAAACAACAAACGTTCATTTAGAAAAAAATTGCTTTAAAAATTTTTCTTTTGACCCCCTCAAGCTGATCACGCTTCAAAGGTGGCCAGACGACCTGGTCAAGGTTGCGGGACTAAACAGGATGAGGTTCGCTCACGAACGGTCGGTGAGGCGATTTGTGAGGGAGGTCTATGTCCAGCAGTGGACGTCTATCGGCTGAGATGATGATTATTTCTTTACATTCATATAAATAAACGGCCAAGTGCGAGGGCTCGCAAGGTGCTTAGAAGGTTCCGGAAGAAATTTATTGTGTAAAATTGGCTAGCTTTAGCATAGTTTTCAATATTTGTTGTTATTCTACATTACGTGCGTTGTAAGTTGCGACTGCTAATTATTTGGTGTCTGTTAACCAGGTCGGTTTCTCAGTAGAGGCTCGATAAAATTGCTGCAAAAAACAAAGTTTTTGGCATTATCTCTAAATTTACGTTATTTTTTGTTAAAGATTTGTTAGTATTCTTTGGACAACAAGAAAAATATCGTGCAAAATTAAGATTTACTGAGCCTTTTTGGAGATAAGTGCCTTTGACAGACGGACGGATGGACGGGTGGACGGACGGACGGACGGACGGACGGAATAGTCATGTTAATGAGGTCCCGTTACGAGTATCCGGAACCTTAAAATATATAAATATATATAAAACTCTTCCGTTACTGACTGACTGACTGACTGACTGACTACGCAGAGCCGAAACTACTGGGCGTTTAAATCTGAAAATTGGCATGTAGGTTCTTTAGAGAGTGTAGGTGAGCACTAAGAAAGGATTTCCCGAAATTCCCTCAGGAACGGGAATTACGGGACTTTTTAGTTAGTATGAAAAATCGACATCATTGAGTGTATCAACGTGAAATTTGGTTTACGAGTTCCTCAGTAAATTTAGGGGTGTTGAAAGAAAGGAATTTAAAAAAATCTCACGGGAACGGGACTTACGAGACTTTTTTTGTTAGAATAAAAAATCGACATCATTGAGTGTATCGACGTAAAATTTAGTGTACAGGTTCCTCAGTAAATTTAAAAGCGTTGAAAGAAAGGAATTCACAAATTTCCTACGGGATCGGGAATTACGAGACTTTTTTGTGAATATGAAAAATCGACATCATTGAGTGTATAGGCGTGAAATTTTGTGTACAGGTTCCACAGTCAATTTAAAAGCGTCGAAAGAAACAAATTCACAAAATTCCTACGGGAACGGGAAGTACGAAACTTTTTTAGTCACGATGAAAAATCGACTTCCTTGAATTTATCGACGTGAAATTTGATGTACAAGTTTCTCAGTGGAATTAAATGAATTTCCATGGGAACGGGAATTACCCGAAAACTGGTTCTTCAATGGGTGTAAGGGTGTTTTATAATCATGGTGTAAGACCACTTTGTTATTCTGTTAACTATGCCTTCCCTGGCTCACACGATTACACCAAGCGTCTTCCGTGCAGACCCACGTCCAGTCGCCACCCGCTTGTGTCTACCGAGTACTGACTGTCACTCCTTGACTGACACATCTCTGACTGACTGATTGACGTGCGGCCCCACAACTTGTGTACGTGAGACAAGGCATTGTATCTACTAAGTAAATACAAACACTACACATGGATTTTCTAAAAAAACAGGAACGGTATCTAAAAACCGAATTTTTTTGGAAGTTTAAAACTACCTACAATAGCTAGAAATAAGAAGAACATAGATTCAGTTATATTAAGAAAACTAGCTGTCCCGGCAAACTTCGTATCGCGCTTTACAATTCTTTAAAAACTTCTCACCTATTTTTCTATGTTTTCTCACCTTTTAAACCTTCCCTGGACTAATACGAACATTTCAAAACCAAAATCATCTAAATCGACCCGGCCGTTCTCGAGTTTTGGCGAGACTAACGAACCACGAGTCATTTTTATATATAAATAGTAGATTAAGAAAATATTTACCAAAATTCACATGGTAACGGAACATTCACACAAAATATAAAGCGCCTAAAAAATCTTTAACTTTTTTTTACTCGCGTAAGTAGGTACATAATCCGCGACTACCTAGCTATATCCCGCCGAGATCCCACCCTACCAGCTAATAGAAATGTTAGGAATATAAGATTCAGTGACTGAATGGTGGAGTGTAGAAAGGAATTCCTGAAGTTGCCACGGGAACTGAAATAAACAAAATTTTCTATTGTAACAAATATATTTTTAGAAGGCATGGGTGCGATTAAATTAATGTCTCCAAATTCCTGAGTAGGAAATCAACCAGTTATTAACGTTTATAAGGAAAAAGCGCGTGCGAAGCTGCGAGCAAAAGCTAGTATATATTGAACCTCCTCCTTTTTTTTCGTCGGTTAAAAATAATCGCCATTGTTAACTCATGCCGTTCCCTTTTTTTAGGCGGGGAAACCCCTGACGAGTACTCTGCAGCCCCGGGGGGAGCCGCAGGGTTATGTAGGGTCGCACCAACTACTACCCCGCCGGTGTCCTCCTCGGCTGTTGGCAAGGGGGTCACGCGAGGTCTTTCGATCTTTATAACTCATGCCGTTCCCTAGTGTTTACTTACTCTACGATTCAATATCTTATATATTATACCATGTCTCTGCTTAAAATATACCTACCTTAGACTGCCATAGACCTTAGACCAGAAACCAGACCGTAGATTGATTGTTTTTTTACTAGCCCATTCTGGACAGTCAAAGGAACATAGTCCATACAGCCAAACCTTAAGTAGAACTTAGTAAATTTCTTCCGCAACCTTCTAAGCGCAAGTTCTTGCACTTGGTCGTTGTTTATTTAATTTACTTTTTTCCATATCCCATACTATTTGAAGAAAGAGGTGTTCGAGTAAAGATTTTAAATGAACACAGCTTTGCAACAAGAACCTTTATGTTGCGACGACGACGATCGCTTCCAACTTCATACCGAGCCGGGAAAAGCTCGCAAACAGAGCGCTTTCACATTTCACTAGCTAGATGAAGTCATCGGCTTTTGTGCACGCGCGCACATTTGCGCTTTTAAAATTTTTAAAATATTGTTTTCATATCATATAACTATAAAATAACCTACATTTTCAATATTCAATCCATACCATAGAAAATCTAGGGTGACCGAAGCTTTCTCGACTCGTCGTAAGATTTCTAAATAGCTAAGATCTAAGTAATCTAGTCTTACACAATTTACCACACCCTCTAAACCATTACCTAATAAAATAACATAATTAAAAAAAAACCTCTAACGTTACCATAATTTTGGCATTTTGTAATGATTTGTGCATTCCCTTGATATGTGGATTGTGTTAAGTAAGCAATTCCCGAAATTACCAAGGGAACGGAATAATTTTACTATAAAATCGTAGGCAAAACTGCAGGCAACCCACAGTTGATTTCGTTCTTTTCTAGTTTTGAACACTTTCAAATTTAATGCTGTAGATAGGTAGCTAACGTGCCGCGAAATTGACAGGCATAATTTTAGTTATTTGCTGAGAAAAAGCCGGCTTCGCTAGGAAGCTACAGCAGCCTCGGCGAGGTCACCACGCTTTCTTAGGCGAGGTAATCGTCGCCGCGCAGCTGCTGCCTCCCGCCACTACGCTGCGTGTCGTCGTCGCCGGTAGGTGTCTACTGAACTCATGAACTGACGCAGACACGCCCATCCACCCTGCACTCGATCACTTTGTGCCCATCAAAACTTCCAATTCCAGAGCAAAGTTATATCAGCACAAGTGTTGAGAGGGGTTTTCAAATTGACATTAAATAAAAGTAGATTCGTAATACGCCTGTAGACGGCGTTGTCTAAATAGACATTAGTAATTTAAATCAGTCCAAATTAACTTAAAAGTATAAAACAAAACAAAACAAAAACTATTTGACTGACGCGTGACGAGTTTCAATTTTATTTTGAGCTTTCAATGATTTGGCTTGCAGGTGCTGATACCACCATCTAAAAAAACGCAAAGTGCATGCCAACAGAGAATCTCGCTGACTCTGACCAGGTGCATTCTTCAGTTGCTAGACCAAAGTACATGCTTAGGGCAAACTGCGTCTGTCTGTATACACTCACATAAAGTATGTATGCCTGACATGACAACGCTTTGTTGCGCAGTATAATTTTAAAACTTAAACTTACAAAACTTAATAATTATAAAACTTAAACTGACAGTTAAAATACATATAATTCAAATACCTATTTATAATAAGTACTTAGTTCTATGTTAATTTAATTACATGTGGATCTCATTTATTTGTAATTAACTTGTAATTAATTACATACTACATTATATTATATAATGTATATTTTCTTTCAGCAATTTCATTGGCTTCCCTATGTATTTTACTAATTTTAAGTAGTAGTTACTTGTCACATCGAGTGACTGACAGAAATTAAAACTGTCTGTACAACACTATACTGCTTCCTTGAAATCAACTGCCTATAATGCAAACGTATGTATTAGCTTAAATAATATTATAGAGCTCATTATAACAATGAAAGCTGCTGGTTTTACAACTTTCACTTATTTTGACCTCGCTTCTGACCAAGATCCGAAAATGCTTAATTTATGATAAGTGAGTAGGGATAGGGCATCATTTACTTTCCTTTAGTAGATAGGTATGTATGACACAGAGATCACTTTCTTCATCGTTCCCTCATGACTCATCATGACGGATCGTTCGTGACCAAATATAACGCTTGATCAAAAGCTGCGTGAATACAAACACTATCTGCATAGTGTGGGAACATCTTAAGGGCTTACACGGTGCGAAACTAGCGCCACTCCCGATAAATAATTCATATTTTCTTAACCATGACCGCAATCAAAAACAACACACACATAGCCTTAAAAATTCTAAGCAAGATTATCCAGGGGGTCAAAGACGCATAATTATTCATCGAAGTGGCGCTAATTTCGCACAGTTTTACTCTTTAAAGGGAATCTACCTCGTGTGATGTGTTAGGGTGATCAATAGTCATTAATGTCCAAATAATCAGTCAGTCATCTGCTTGTGGCTTAAAAGCTGATCATCAGATCTGGTTAAGAGCTCGTTGTGCGGTTCCTGGTACTTGGACCATAGAAAGAGGATATAGTATAAAATAACATCGGTAAAAACAAATATTATAAATATGTCGTAGTAAGATTTGATAATTAGGTTTTTTGCAAAAAAAACTAGGGATTTTGCGAAAACCCGGATAATTTGATATAAGCATTAATTTTTTTTCAATCATCCTGACAAAAAGCAGTTTTTATGCAAAAAAACCTAGTATAATTGAAAAATCTGAACTCTGATTGGCTAGATTATTGCTTGCTGGTAAACTCTTATTCTGATTGGTTCTCTGTAGCGTCAAAGGATATTTTAACGAACCAATCAGAATAAGAGTTTACCAGCAAGCAATAATCTAGCCAATCAGAGTTAAGGATGGTTTCAAAGTTTTCAATTATAAGTAAAAAAAAAACTGCTTTATGTCAGGATGATTAAAAAAAAGTAATGCTTATATCAAATTATCCGGGTTTTCGCAAAATCCCTAGTTTTTTTGCAAAAAACCTAATTATCAAATCTTACTACGACAAATACAAGCTACACAAACGTGACAAGCGGCTCAGGCGAAGCTACGTACAACCACCCGTTTTTATATAAACTAGTCGACCCGGCGCATTTCGTACTGCCTTCGTTACATAAAAAAAAAAATTTCATGATCCACATTCCTACTAGAAAATAATTAGATTTTTTTAGGTACTTTACCAATTGAATTGATTTATATTAGGATTAATCCAGCAAGTGTTATACCACTATGAAATCTGTATGAAATAAGCAAACTTTTTAAACTACTTGCCAAGAAAGCTCAGTACATTTTTTTTTTCAGTACAACAGATTAAAGTTGAGCACGTATTTTTTTTTAAGTATTTATCGTTGGGAGAAACAAGCAATTTTCATATATACTGGGTGTTTCTGACAAGGCGGTAATAAATCAAATGAGGGCTTCAGCTCACCATACCTAACAACTTTCCCAAAGCAACATGGGTCGAAATCTCAAAACAAAAATCAGCTGTCCCGTACATTAACCCCGCCAGCTGATCGAACCAATGTATGGAACAGCTGTAATTTTTTTTGAGATTTCGACCTATGTTCCTTTGGGAAAGTTGTTAGTTATGGTAAGCAGAAGCCGTCCTTTGATTTATTACCGCCTTGTCAGAAACACCCTGTATATGTTACGGTAAATGTGAATAATGCAGTAATTATGCATAATTCCCGGTTATTATGCATAATTACCGGCACTTGCGGTAAATGTAATAAAAAACTCTGAATTTATCACATTTACCGGTAACTATATATAATTCCAAGTCCCCATTGGTAAATGTAATAAATTACGTTTATAATCATCACTTTGGAGTGTTTAGATCTGATCTGGAAGGTAGTTAGATCCCCTCATCCACTATTTAAGAGCCTTCAAACGGTTGAGTGGATAAGGGGACCTAACTACCTTCCATGACCTATCGATGTTAAATTTGCTAAAGTGTTACTTCAATGATATTGAAATATTATGGTAAGGTAACCATGACCTGCTTGCGTAGCATGACTGACCATTTGTCAAATCGTTCTGTCACTTTTGATCGCTTTTGACATTTAAATGCGAAAAAAATGTATAAAGAGGAACGACAAAAGTGACAGATAGATACGACAAATTCGACAAATTGTACGCCTAGCTACCACCGCACATCAGCCGTTTCAAGTTGATCAGCTCTTTAATAGTGGATGAGGGGATCTAACTACATTCTATAAAAGTCCTATAGATTTTAAATTTTGTACCGTGTTACTTCAATGATATTGAAAGTATATGGTAAGGTAACCATGATCTTTTGAAGATGATCAGTTCTAGTTCTTGTTTAGTTGAAGAGGGGTCTGAGTGGGTCGGAGGTTTCAATATTTTTTTATAAAGCTGAGCTACTTATTTTATTGTTATTGTTTCACTGATTTTCAATGTTTTAGTTCTTTTAATTTTTGACTGATTATATTAATTAGAGTGTAAAATGTTTTTATTTTTATTCAAAAAGCACACAAGAAGGACATATAGAAGGTGTTTAGAGCCCCTCATCCACTATTTCAGAGGTGATCATCTTGAAACGACTGAGCAGGTCATGGTTACCTTACCATATTCTTTCAATATCATTGAAGTAACACGGTAAAAAAATTAAAATTAATTGGACATCTGAAAGGAAGATAGATCCACTCATCCACTATTTAAGGGCTCATCATCTTCAAACGGCTGAGTGGATGGGGACCTAACTACCTTTTTTTTTTTTTTTTAGGCGGGGAAACTCCTAACGAGTACCCTGCAACCCCGGGGGGAGTCGCAGGGTTATGTGGGGTTCGCACCCACTAAAACCCCGCCGGTGTCCATCTCGGCTGTTGGCAAGGGGGTCACGGGTGATCTTTCGATCGTTATGTTCAACTCCGCGACCCCCTCCAGCACTGGCTGTTTAGCCTCTTCACGGGGGGATAAGTGTTGGTAGTCCCCCCTGAGCGCGGATGGCTCTTCCTACGCTCGACGACGGAATCGGGACACCGCGTTCCGCCGTCCTTCTTGGGGCCGTTGTATGACTACACGAGGCCCCCGCCTCGTGCACCCAACGACCCCGGGGTCCCCTCTTAGTCGCCTCTTACGACAGGCAGGGGATACCTCAGTCATATTCTTCGGCCCGGTACTGCAGGGCGTGGACCTAACTACCTTCCAGATGTCCTAACGATTTAAAATTTTTCAACGTGTTACTTCAATTATATTGAAAGTTAATGGTAAGGTAACCATTACCTTTTGAAAATGATCAGCTCTAGTTCTAGTTTAGTTGATGAGGGTATCTGACTCAGTCGGGAGGTTTTTTAAATTTTTAATTTTGGTTATTCAAAGCTTTTGTCAACATTTACCTCTGTTGCATGGAAATTATGCATAATTACCGGTCAATGTGAATAATTTAAAAAGAGTTTTTATCACATTTACCGCTAGTGCCGGTAATTATGCATAATAACCAGTAATTATGCATAATTACCGCATTATTCACATTTACCGTAACATATATATATGTTACGTATGTCGGCTAAATGTGGGTCCGGCTCTTGAGCTGGTACCTCTGCCTAACCCTCCGGGGAATAAAAGGCGTGAGATTATGTATATATATGTACTGTATATACATACAGAGTACTGTGTGTCCGGGGAAGTTATAAAATAACTTTAAGGGTGTATTCTATGGTCGTGACCTCACCTCAGTAAGATGTTTTTTTTTTTTTTTTTGCAAAAGTCGACCACGCCTACTTTTAAATTCACAGTTAAAGATCTAAGGCTCCAGAAGATTCATAAGGGTCTTGATCGAAGGCTAAGTAGTTAGGCTACCTAAGTTACTAACAAAATAACCAAGTATTGCATTTACTTTTATTTTTAAGTGGGAGAACAAAATTTTTTTTTTTTTGTGGATTTTTTACAGTTTTACAAAGTTACCACAAAAAATGCAGTTTTTTTTTTTGTGATTTATTGGTATCTTTTGAGTTGTTATCCAAAATGGTACTAGATTTATTTCTCTACGTCTATATTACTTCAGAAATTGTCAACTACCAAAAAGACCCTTCGCTTTTACCTTAAAATATTGAATTTAAGATTTCAGTTTAACCCACTTTTATTAAAAAAATAAAGTCATTATTAATTATTTTGTTAGTTATTTAGGTAGCCTTCGATCAAGACCTAAATTAAGAGTCCTTTTACGCTAACAGTGAGAATCTTGGTCCCTGGTATTTTTTAAGTATTTTAAATAATATCTAAGTAAGTTTAGACTGTTTATGAATTACTGTTTTTTGCTAAGAGTTGCTTTTACTTTATTTGCAGGTAGCAGCGCATATGGTAATTGCGGGTTCCCGGGCGTGCCGAGCCACTGCAGCATCTCGTTCTCGGACGAGAGCCTTGCGGAGGGCACGGTGGGCACCTACTGGTGCGACCCGGGCTTCGAGCTGCTGGGCCCGGCGCGGCGCACCTGCGGCGTCGGCGGCCGCTGGGCTCCCGACGGCATACCTTTTTGCGGTAATTTTTTATCTCCAAGTGTAGCTACCGCCCTTTACCTGTCTGTCTGTCGCGGTCATTCTCCGTGAATGTTTGGTAACTTTTATATTTTTCGTGTTATCACTGTGAAGAGCGTTTTACTCACTCTAGTCTGCTGACATTGATCCGTGCCCGGTAATTTAATCTCAAAAAGCCGAAAATGTATGAGACGTTGTAGTGATGCCGTTCAATATGGTTTTTCAGTATCATTCATAGATTGATTTATATACATGCCACATTGCGACAGAATCAAAGCAAATTATTAAAAAGGGATGCAATCTTCACAAAATTTAATTTGACCAAAAATCTAACAAAAGTAAGCACAAGCCGCTCTGCATCTGCAGCCCGCAGCGCCCGGGCCGGGCGGCGCGCGGCGCGGCGGCGCTGGCCGCGTCTCCGTCAGTTTCCGCACGAGCTCGCTGCACGTGACCCACTTTTACTTTCTTCGTCGTGAAATCACTTCACATACTAAGCTGAATGGCTTCGAAAAAGCGGAAGAGTCATTGTGACACGCTCCCACAGCTCTCACCTTCAGAAAGCCACGGGATCGCGGCAAATGCGCCCTTAAAGTTTTTTCGCCTATTAGCTATTTCATTGTGTTGAGTAAATCTGCTCGTGCTCAGTTAATTTAATATATTAAAATTATTCAATTATGCGGCAAACAAGGGTTTATCTTGCTTCTGGTTCTGAGTTAATATTTTACACGATGGGAATGAACATAATGATTTTGATAGAGTTCTTTTTTAAATATACCTTTATAATATACCTATCTATAGTGATTTAAGAGGAAGATTCATAATACATGCACAACATTGTGATAGGATAGGCGGTACGAAGTTCGCCTGATCGACTACTTACTGATTAATAAAACCAAGAGAAAACAAATTTTCTCATTATGATAATGATGCCGTATCGCCCCGCTACGGGGCGATCGAAATTTGAATTGGAACCGGTATAACGAAATGGTAGATTAAAATCCTGTTGTTTTTTAAATAGGGTTTTTAATTTTACTTATCACCGGTAGGAAAGACAGTCACAGAAATGGTGTCACCTTGCATGGCGCTTTACTTCTCACTCACTCAACTGGTGTATTGACTAATGTACATTTTGAATGTGGTCTTTAAAGTCGGCAATAGCTAGGTAATTAAGTGTGTGTATTATATAAGAAATATGTTAGGGGGTGTGAATTGCGTGTTATTAACAGGCAGTGTGATTGATATTCGGTGTTTGGTGTCATGTGAACGTAGTCAGGCGACACCGTTAGCGGCGCAGCAAGTTGCACCCGTGGCGGTCGGCGCGGCGGCGGCGTGGTGGCGTGCCACTTAGGCTACGAACGCACAGGCGGTTTTATATCCGCGCGGTGTCAAAGTTTGTTATTTAATTTTCAACCTTATTCATAGGTGTTTTTACGGTTTTTTATCCGCTGGTGCGCACACATAGGAATAGGATTCAGTATGTCACATAAAATCCGCGCGGCAAAAAAGCGCCTGTGCGTTCGTAGCCTTAGACGTGGCGCCCGCGCCGTTACGGAACCAGTCCAGGGGCCGGCCGCGGCTGCGCCTTGATCGCGACCCTGCGCCTGCGTACACTGCCTGCGCCGCCGGCGCCCGCGGAGCCTCGCCTCGCCTCGCCTCGACAGCGGCTGAATGTCAAAGCCAATATCTTAGACCTGACTCTGCACACAGTTCTAAACAGAACTACTTACATTTTTTATAAATGTCTCGTCAGATATATAAATATTTCCAAATTGTTACTTGTTATGATTTATGAAACGAATATCACAATAATTTTAATCAATTATACTGAATGCACTGTGCTGACTGACCCCGTTCCCGGATTTAATTTCTCTATGCCCAAATCGATATTGTTTGCCTACTAAGGTACGTGCAGTACGTGCTCGTGCTACGACGTATTGAACAAGGTAAACGGGTGAGACCAAAATAAATCAATACCTACCTAATTAAATTGTATTTGTCAGACTATAAGTTTTATGAAGTTATGTTATGCATTTAGTAACCGTAGCATCTTTCTGAAAAATAATCTTCAAGTTTTTCTGTTGCTGACTTATTACGAGAATAATCTCCAGAAGCACTCTAAAAGGTCACAAAAAGGTCCTATTCAGCTATATTTTTTATTTGAGTCATCAATATTGCATTATTTACATACATTAATAAAGATCGAACTATCGGCTTTAATTAATTAATTAATTTAATTAGCGTGTCTTAGAAGTTACCGAAATGTTCTGTTATGAGTATTTAATAAAGTTGTCAAACCACCGCAGCAGGAGATGGAGACTAGAAATTTCCTGTTGTTTTGTTATGGTTGTGTAGAGTTCACAAAACTTCATGCGGCGGTTTCCAACCTCTTTGATATAACCATTCCTTTTAAAAGGTTTAAAAGCAATTAAAAATTCTTGAAGTTATGATCAGTGGTAACAACACAGATTGTTACCACAGATCATAACTTTATGATCTGAGCACGGAACTATTATTCTGAGGATCTGAGGTAGTTTAGCGTTTCCCCACCTCACTGGGTAGTTTCAGTGAGGTAGGGAAACGCTACACAACTACACTCAGAAATCTTTGGGTAGTTTCTCAAGCGTTTGTTTTACCAATTATTCTATATTTGAAATCAACCAACAAGAGATTGGATATTTGACAGCCTATTCAATTCGAAACCTATAAATGGCCTCAAAATGCACTTAAACTTTTTGTTACCTTACACTAAGGTAATTTAAAACGATGTGCAGGCTAGAGTACCGCAATCTGCAATAACTTTATGTGAAAATTGAATGAGAGTTATCGAGAGCGGCGCGGCGCAGCGGCGGCGGCGACGCGAATCAGGGCCACACAGGGACAGTTAGTAATAGCACCAGTAGAGCTAGTGACGAGGCTGTCATTCACCGGCCCACTTGCTCTCCTACTACCTAAGTGCTGCTGCTGCTACGCAGGGAGCTAAAGTGCCACGTAATATAATAGATACCATTTTGTTTAATACGAAATCGATAAACTATGGAAATAATATATTTTTAACAATGCATTCACATAAAATGTAGAGTTGTAGAGTTGCAGTTGCATAGTTTTTTTTAATATAAAATCTTTGTCGCGACGATAACTCTGTCAAGAGTTTTCTTACGCTGCATTCATCTTCCCGCTCCAGTTGCGTTGCCTTGAGTGATGGATTCGAGTAAAAACTACAATATGCAGTACGGCTGTAGCTGTATGAAGAATAGTTCGATCTATACCACTAACAATCTACTTGAATAATTATAATAAATTAAGTCCTATCACCAAACTGCCGTATTATTGACAGCATGCTAGAACTGGAGAGAGTGACAGCAGCATTGCCTGGTAATTAATTTTTCGTTAGGAATTTTAATGGTTACTTGCTGAGTACACCCCTTAAACCTTTTTCCAAACTCAAGTTCGGTCTGTCGTTTTTTTTATTTATACACTAGTCGACCCCGCGAACTTCGTAACGCCTAACCTATTACTATGTTGCTCATGTATTATATTTATAAACCTTCCTCTTGAATCAGTCTATCTATTAAAAAAAACCGCATCAAAATCCTTTGCATAGTTTTAAAGATATAACAGACGCGGGAAGCGACTTTGTTTTATACTATGTATACAGTATACAGGGTGTATTGTATACATAGTATAAAACAAAGTCGCTTCCAGATGAGTGGACATACGTTACTGGGGGACAGGGGGGACCATCTGCTATGCGTCCCACCCAAAATAAAAGGTCTAGGCCCTATCATTTTTTTTTTTTGAAATTTTCCATTTTTAACACTAGACCCATATAACTTTTCTAAAAATTAACCAATTCGCAACCTTTAAATTTTATCGCCATCTAGATTTATACCTTTGTCTTTAAAAACTACAGTGAGGTGCACAAGACAGCTACAGAGAAAACTACGGGCCTACTAAATTAAAAAAAAAAAGAAAATTGGTGGAGTTCTTACAATTTGTCAAAAACATCTTCACTTCATATTCTTTCGAACGACATACTACATTCCCAATTTAAACAAAACTGCTACAGTTCTTCGTCAACTTAACCAGGCGGACGTCTTTTTCCGAAATTCAACTAAGAGGAAAGTGAGATTATTTCGTCTTAAACCTGCAGGAAACTAAATAAAACAGAGTACCTATAGTTTAAGATATTAAATATTTAATTTTTTTTATCATCATCTCAGCCGAAACACATCGACTGCTGAACACAGGCCGCTCCCACACATCGCCACAACGACCGGTCTTGAGCTACCCTCATCCAGTAAACTCCCATAATCTTCACCAGGTAGTCAGACAGCGTTGTGGTGGGTCTGCCTACTCTGCGCCTTCTGGTCCGCGGTCGCCAATCGAGAACTTATCGGCCCCAGCGACCATCTCTTTTTCGAGCTATGTGCCTTGGCCATTGCAACTCTTGGGCTATGTCGAGGACTTTAGTTGATAAGCGGATCTCATCATTTATGACACAGCGACAATCCGAGCAATCGACCTCGGAAAGTTTGTACCAGGTATCGTATGAATCAGAAAGATGTGATCGATCAGCATAAGAACTAAAGTCACCGATATAGCCCAAAGAATTGTAAACTTAAGTTGCAATGGCCAGGGTACATAGCTCGAAAAACATATGGTCGCTGGGGCCGTTGTGGCGATGTGTGGGAGCGGCCTGTGCTCAGCAGTCGATGTCTTTCGGCTGAGATTATGATAAAAAAAAATTAAACATTTAATCATCTAAAACTATAGTTACTCTGTTTTATTTATTTTCCTGCAGGTTTAATACGAAAGAATTTCACTTTCCTATTAGATGAATTTCGGAAAAAAGACGTCCGCCTGGTTAAAGTTGATCAAAAACTGTAGCAGTTTTTGAATAAATTGGAAATGTGGTATGCAGTTCGAAAGAATATGAACTGAACTGAAGATGATTTTGACAAATTGTAAGAACTCCACAATTTTTACTTTTTTTTAAATTGAACGCAAAGTCAATGTTTAAAAATATTTTTCTTTTTGTAGTTTGAGGGCCCGTATTTTTCTCTCCGTAGCCCAGTGGCGTAGCGCGTCGCGCCTTTGATTAGGGCTCGGAAGGTTGTGGGTTCGATCCCCGCAGAAAACACCACATAATGATTTCTCACAAAAATCACGTTGTGGTTGTTTTCGGTTGGATAGGACATTGCAGGCTTGAATCACCTGATTGTCCGAAAGTAAGATGATTCCGTGCTTCGGAAGGCACGTTAAGCCGTTGGTCCCGGCCGTAGTAGTGGTCGTTATAACCGCGGCGACAAGCTGGCCCCTTGTCACGTTGGTAATAAAGCATAAACTCGGCTAAACGTGGGTCCGGCTCTTGAGCTGGTACCTCTGCCTAACCCTTCGGGGAATAAAAGGCGTGAGATTATGTATGTATTTTTCTCTGTAGCTGTCTTGTGCAGCTCATTGTAATCTTGATGGCAAAAAAAATTCAAGGTTGCGAATTGGTTAATTTTTAGAAAAGTTATTTGGGGTTAAAGTCTTAAAAATGGAAAATTTCAAAAAAAAGACATTAAAGAAAATGATAGGACCTAGACCTTTTATTTTGGGTGGAACGCATAGCAGATGGCCCCCCCTGTCCCCCATTAACGTATGTCTACTCATCTGCCATACAACCTGTATACAGAGTGTCCCAAGAAGTCGACGATAAACCGGATACAGGAGATAGCAAGTCATTACAGCTACCAGAAAAATAAATTAAAAATTCTAGACCCTGTGGTGTTAATAATATGGCTATTTAAAAAAAAAAAAACCTAAAAAATCAACACCCTGTGACTATCTTTTCCCCCTTGTTGCTACAAATCGTAACTTTTGATTCATTTTTAAAATATAGCCCCGAGTAATGCGTCTATCATTTGTAGCCTTAGATTTAAAGTCATCTACATTAGTTTGGAAGAAGATTTCTTGTTTCTCCCAACCAAAAATTATAAAAAAAATACTTGCTCAACTTTAATATGCTGTACTGAAAAAAAAATGTACTGAGTTTTCTTGGCAAGTAGTATTAAAAGTTTGCCTATTTTATATAGATTTCATAGTGGTATAATACTTGCTGGATTATCCCAGAAATAAAGCTAAAAACGTGGGTCCGGCTCTCAAGCTGGTGCCTCTGCCTAACCCTCCGGGGAATAAAAGGCGTGAGATTATGTTATGTTATGTTAAAGCTAAAAAAAAACAATTCAATTGCTAAAGTAGTAAAAATCTAATCTATTAAAACCGGTTTATCGTTGACTTATGGGATACCCTGTATGTATATGCATTGATGATAATGATACAGTTTTTCCCTTTTCCCCCTTTTCTGAGATAATTCCAAGACATCCTTACACATTTTTTGTAGATTTTAATAAATACGTAAACTTATGCTTTTTAATACCAGCATAATAGTATAATATAAATAGGTAAGTTTTGACTTAATAAGTTTTGTTCGGTTGATAGTGCTGAACGTGGCCGCGGGCAAGGCGCCCATGCAGGCGTCGACGGAGGGCGCGGGCGTGCCGCAGCGCGCGCTGGACGGCAGCACGGCGGCCGCCTTCAGCGCCGACACCTGCACGCTCACCAAGCCCGAGCGCGTGCCCTGGTGGTACGTAAACCTGCTGGAGCCCTACATGGTGCAGCTGGTGCGTCTTGACTTTGGAAAACCATGTTGTGGTAAGTACGGCTTTACAAGGTGGCAGGCTACACAATTATTTTTTGACCAAGTGATACTTTATTGGGTCACATTTTTATCGGTAGCAATAAAAGCTTCATAATTATAATGTAACTGAAATACTTTCAATATGTAACATTTAAGATAGGAGTGAAAGATAAAAATGGGTGACCTTTTCTCTAGAATAAAGCTTAGCACGGATCCAACCAGAGTTGGCTCTGACTGTGACTGAACAGTAGACTGGCAAGCAAAACAAAGTGTGAACTCTGGCTCTGTAAACAAAAGAGAAATACCAAAGTCTCTATCGACCCAGAAAAATCACCTTAAAAAAACCTGTACTAGTTTACCCCAACGATATACTTCAAATGCTGAATGCGGTTCTTATAAATACAATGGCTCCAGACAGTGAGCCGGCCAGCAGCACTAACCAAAGAAGAAAAAAGCAGCACTTGTAAAAACAGAAACGAGATTTGTCATGAGCGCCTGAGCGAACATCGCAAGGCGAGCACTACGAGCCCTCCCTGTTTTATAAGTATAACTAAGTTCCTACCTACGTAGTAGGAAAGCGAGTAACACGTGAAACACTATCAAGATGATCCGAGGCGTCGTTGGAGACCCAGATACGCAGCCAGCGTGACGCGCGCCTATCCGCGCAGGTGATAACTACCAATTAATGGGTGCACTCGCTGTTCCGTGGCAGGTGGCGTAATATGACGTTCAGGCCTCCGCCGCACTCCTAAGCTTCATATTATTAATACGCTTTATTAGATCGTAAAATGAATGTGCTACAGAATCCTAAGTAGTCGGTAGCATCGTGCGCTCGATTATATAACTCCGCTGTATCACGAAGATTAGTAACAGTCCATCGAGTAAGAAATAACCTCATATCTTCGAAAGTTTTCATCAATATGGATTTAGCCAATTCGTTTTGGGAAGAAAATTTATTACTGGAACATTTAATGTTTTTAAAAGTGTATTTATATTTTAGGTGTAATCAAAACTGATTTTCGATGATAAATAACTTGATAAATATGGGTACCTCGGGTACCTACATAAAATACATTATGTGGCAAATAAAATCCGAATTTAGGAAATAAATCAATTATGTATCACACTAATCATCAATATCATCATCAATATATAGTATAAAACAAAGTCGCTTCCTGCATCTGTCCCTATGTATGCTTCTTATATCTTTAAAACTATGCAATGAATTTTGATGCGTTTTTTTAAACACATAGATGCACAAGACAGTAAGGCGGTACGAAGTTCGCCGGATCGACTAGTATTATTATAAATGCGAAAGTTTGTGAGTGTATATTATGTTTGTTACGTCTTCACGTTTAAACGGCTGGAAATATATTTATATAATTTGGTACGGAGTTAACTGACAACCTGGATTAACACAGGCTGCTTATTTTTCCTATTTAACCGCGGGTACCACCGCGGGGCACAGCTAGTATTTATATAGGTAATCCTCTGAAAAATAAATCATCATCAATACATAGTATAAAACAAAGTCGCTTCCCGCGTCTGTCCCTATGTATGCTTATATCTTTAAAACTATCCAACGGATTTTGATGCAGTTTTCTTTAATAGATAGAGTGATTCAAGAGGAAGGTTTATAAGTATAATACATGCACAAAATAGTAATAGGTTAGGCGGTACGAAGTTTGCCGAGTCGACTAGTATTAAAACAAATTGAACTGACAAAAAATCTTACAAGCTGTGTAGAAAATTAAAATAACAGTTTGATAAATATCTACATATACATACTTATGAGCTTATGAGATATTACAACACGGAAGATGCTTTTAACATTGTGAAAGCCTTTTCTTATAAACAGAGTTAAAACCGACAGGTTGACGTCAATCTTACCACGATAACATATTAAAAGTAACAGTTTCGATGTCATATCATAGGACAGGTTTCATGTCCTCGATAAAGTTAACAGTAAACCTACTAGTCGAAAATGCTGAATTCCACAACAAATGGGTGTGCAGTGGAGTGTTAAAACTTTCCCAAGATGCAGCTTGATGAAACTGTCTGCAGCCCTGCGGCAGGCAGCGTCATGCACCTTATTGCCGCTTATTATGCTAAATTGCCAGTCGTTTGTGGACAGGCTCCAGCGAACACTAATACTAGCGGTCGCTAGTGAAAGTGCCAAAGGTTGGTCCTGCCTCTACGACTACCAACACAAAACAAATCTACTTATGGAACATGTAACAAGCAAGGAGTAATAAATAGATAATAATAATAATAATAATGTGTGTTTGTGTGTTATGTAACAAGCAAGGAGTAATAAATAGATCACCACACTACCTTTTTTTTTCTCGAGGGGAAACCCGTTATGGGTACCTCGTCGCTCGGGGGAGAGACGAATGTTATGTCGGACTCGCACCGACTAAAAATCCCCGGTGACCACCACTGCATCTGTCATAGAGGAACCCGGGAAGCACCCAAAGGCATACGTCTTGACGCAAAGCTGCATAATGCAGCCCACCACCAAATGCGCAGCGGCAGAACAAGGTGATCACGGCCTGTTCTGCCGCCCCTCAAGGGGCAGCCTGTACGGTGCACAGAGCCCCCGCTCCGTACACCCGCAGCCCCCTCCGCAGCAAGAACGTACCAAGATAATCTAGAACTGCGCTTCCTAAGTCGAGGCCTACGGACTCAACATATAAACCGACAAGACTGGACCCACGGGGACCAGTAGCATCAGCCACATACATTGAGCCCTCAAACCCCGAAGCCAACACAACTTGAGGGAGATATGCCACCAGATGTGCGAGGAAGCGGAGCTCTGTGCGAGGAAAAAAGGCCACCAATAAAATAACTAGATTTCCCTAGCCTCTTATTGTCGAAAAATTGCAGAAGATTGAAAATAAATTGGTCCGTGTACCATTTGTGGAAAATAAATACAAACTTAAGTTAGTGTTTCGAGAGTGCGGTCGCGGGATTTACTCTCGAAAGCCTTTTCATCCACAAGCGGAAATGCCGTCGCGATGCTACGAAATCAGTGATACCTAAATCATCTAATATAATATTATTATAATTTACCAATTCACCCATTTTTTTTATAAATTTTACGTATAATATTGCCATGTCTATGTTAATAGAATAAATTAACAGACTTTTATATGAAAGTTCAATCCTTAATACTAAAGTTTAGAATACGAGTAGTTGGTGACTAAACGACCCCATTAAAAATAAATATAATTTATGGGTATATTTACAGGGTATAGTTTTGCGCTTTTTCTCAGGTCATGCTTTCATTATCTAAGTAGACTACAGCTTTCACTCTACGATTTCAGCAATATAGCTATTAATAACATTAAAATGTTGTTGCCAATAGCCCGTGCGTTTTAACGGCTTAGGTAATTGTAGTTTTAAAGATAAAATTGTTTGTTGAAATAAAATAATCCTGTGAACTTCTTATTGTTACAATAATTATTTTTCGTTTCATAGGTGCAAACAAGCCAGCCGTTGTTGTGGTAAGAGTCGGCAACAACCGGCCAGACCTGGGAACGAATCCAATTTGCAATCGCTTCACCGGCTTTCTCGAGGAGGGACAGCCTTTATTCCTGCCGTGTAACCCGCCAATGCCAGGCGCCTTTGTCAGCGTGCACCTGGAGGCTTCGGCACCTAGTCAGCTATCATTATGCGAGGCCTTCGTCTACACTGACCAGGCGCTGCCGATCGAGAAGTGCCCGCAGTTTCGCGACCAGCCGCCCGGCAGCACGGCCACCTACAATGGCAAATGCTACATCTTCTACAACCGCCAGCCTGTGAACTTCCGCGACGCGCTCGCCTTCTGCCGCGCGCGAGGGGGCACGCTGGTGGACGAGAGCAACCCCGCGCTGCAGGGCTTCATATCCTGGGAGTTGTGGCGCCGGCACAGGTCAGTTCTTTGACACTACTCGTCACTTAACCTTGCTCAAATATTTTGACGTGTTATAAATTTTTATTTTATTTAAGTTATTAATTACAATTCATCGCGATAATGCTAAGCGAGAGTACCTTGCGAACTTTATTTTGAATAGGAGCTGTGATATGTAATCATCTGCACATCCTGTATCCCATTAGCACATCTATTTGTAGTTAAACCTCGAACCGATGTACTTAGGTCATAAATTACCCATGATGCAAATAAATACTTAACGTATCACTTTGTAATGATAAAGAAAGTTGTACACTGTACTATATACTGGTGGCGATTGTAATATATTAAGAAGGTATATGATATTTTAACATTACGCTTGGACGCTGCTCTTGGCATCCGTTATCTATCAAAAGCAAATGCTGTTTCAGGAGATTTTTCCGAGTCCCGTACACTTAGCATTAAGAGCCGTTAGTGCAGTCGCGGATGACCGAGTGTGTCGTTCACAACGGGACTGTAAATTGTGCAACATATTGCAAACGTGCATACGTATTGATTACCGACTGACTATGATTTAGCTAAAGCGCCAACGACACTTTGCGATCAACTTCAAAACATATAATATATTATTCAACTCATTTATTTTCGATTTCAAATACACCGTTATATACGAGTGCCAACTCATCCTATACAATATTTTTTCATTAGATAATGTTGTTTCAAATTAACTTTCACAAATTATGAATATGTGCTAAATAAAAATAGAATAATAACTTTTAATATTGGTTTAAGTATACATAAACTAACTATAGATAGAGACTAAAGAATGTAGCTAAGATGTAAAAAAAATTAAAAAGGAAACTTTGATTGAAAAAACTTAGTTCATATAGTAAGATTAAAACTAAGTTGCTTTTTTGTGTTATTTGGTAGGAGCGAGAGTAAGTAGATAGTGAAAGGCATTTACTTTCGTGGGTTCTACTTAAGCTAATGGATTTTATTCAAGCGAGAGTAAAATAAATATTTCTCAGCCGGCGTAAAAACTTAATTATAAAGAGCGAAGTCCAAAAAATACTTACCTACTACTTAAGCTTCAAGCTAGTTGACTAGTGTAATAAAGTACTTATTTTATGATAAATGTAATAATTTTATATAAATATTCTGTAATATGGCGTAATATTGGTGTGCAGAAGTGACAGCAGCAGCCAGTACTGGATGGGCGCGGTGCGGGACCCGCAGGACCCCAGCAACTGGAAGTGGGTGAACGGGAACGACGTGAGCGTGTCCTTCTGGAACGCGCCCGGCGGGACCGAGGGCTGCGCGCGCTTCGACGGCAGCAAGGGCTGGCTGTGGGCTGACACCGAATGCCATGCAAGACTTAACTATATTTGCCAACATCGTAAGTAACTCGAAACATTGTCATATCAATAAAATATGCCGTACATAACATATGTGAGCCTTGTCAATAAACACTAGCGGAAATAAACTTATACCTTTACTACCTTACCTACCTTTTACTGCCTAAAGCGAATTTTGCTAGCGATTTTTGTATTTGCGAATTCCGGTTCAAATGCAAATGCGAAATAAATAACACAGTGCAAAATAATTTAGTTTTAATTGTTTTTTTTTTTATCCTACAATTAGGTATACATTTCTAATTAGGCACGTGTACTGACTGAATTATTTAACCTACTAAGGGCTGCCCCGCGGTTTCAACCGCGCAGAATTCTCATAAACACCAATATCCCGTTTTTTCCCGTTCCCATGGGAATTTCAGGCAATTATTCCTTAGTGCCCCCCTACATTCTCCAAAGAACCCACAGGCATATTTTCAGCCCGCTATGCCTAGTAGTTTCGGCTCTGCGTTGTCTGCAAGTCAGTCAGTCCGTCAGTAACGGAAGAGTTTTATATTGATTGATATGTCTACAATGACCAAGACGTACCTACCATGTTATTAGCTATTGGCACGGAAATAAATTGCATGTTTTATATAATTTTATTTTGCATGTAGCATTGTATAACTTAGATAGGGAATGTTTATTTAATTTTTCAATTATTTTAACGCGGCGTAATTATATTATTTTAACACGGTCTGAGGGCCAGCGATACAGGCTTGCCTTTTTTTTTTTTTTTATTTGATTGGTGGCTATGCAGGGCTTTAACAGCCCAGTATCACTGCGACCTTTGCAGATCTATTGTGATCGCCACTATTATATTTTATAGTTCAGCATCAAGGCCTGTTGCTTTCAGGAACAACAGTATGTCCTTGAAACTGAGAGATTTTATCTCATCCGGCTGCAACAAATGTTTTCCGAGATGGATTGACCGTTTATGTATTAGGGGACCACACTCACACAAAATATGCATCGCAGTTTCATCTGCATTTAGGCAGAGTCTGCACATTTTTGTGTCTTTCAACTTTAAGTTGAACATATGTTTGTTCAACTTGCAGTGTCCCGTGAGTGCTCGCACCAGAGTACGTAAGTTGTTCCTATTTAGCGCCAAAGCCTCCCTGGCAGCTTTGCTGTTGAAAGGTTTTATGGTTGCTTTGGAGTGATTTAAACCTTTGGTAAGGGCCCATAGGTTTAGGGATTCTTTATGACATTGGTTCCTAAGATGAAGGCGAGCGAGGCTTTTAGGTATTCCACAGAAGGGCTCAGGCCCGACAAAGGTTCCTTGTGCTCCTGCTCTAGCAAGTTCGTCGGCTTTTTCATTACCTTCGATACCTGCGTGTCCTGGAACCCAGCGAATAAATACTCTGTTATTTGCACCCAGAGTATTTAGTGAGTTGATGCAGTTCTGCACTAGCTTTGAGGTACATATGTACGAGCTTAGTGCTAAGAGGAGCTGCTTGACTATCTGTATTTATGTAGATAGTAGTGTTACCGTAGTTTTATAGCAGGATGGTTTCGGCACATTCAATGATGGCATAAACCTCTGCTTGGAAGATGGAGGCATGTTTTCCCAAATTAACACTTTTGACAAAGTGTGGGCGCTCTCCATAGACTCCGCAGCCTACGTCGTTTCTGGATTTTGAGCCATCCGTGTACCATATACTACAGCTGTCCTCCCAGATCAGTCGGTTGTGAAGCCAATCTTCTCTGGAGGGAATATCTATAGAGAAGTACTTTACAAATGTACATGTCGGAATCATGGAATCAGAAACCATGGCCAGAACCGGCTCTCTGAGCAGTGAATCCAGGAAAGTCCTCAGTGACTGAGAGATACAGCTTATTCCTCCCTGGGCGACAAGTCTGCACATGCTAGCCCTCGCCTCCAAGCGCACATGCATTTGTAGAGGCAGCAGGTTAAGCAGTGCATCCAGTGCTGCTCCAGGTGTGGTGGACATGGCTGCTGACGCCACCAGACAAGCCATTCTTTGTAAACTACTAAATGTGTCTATGGTTGTCTTCTGTTTGGCTTTTTTAAACCAGACCATAGAGGCGTATGTAATGATCGGCCTCACAATGGCAGTGTATAGCCACATGGATATTTTAGGGTTAAGTCCCCAGCAATTCCCAGACAGTCGACAGCTAATGCCTAAGGCCATTTTGGCCTTATTGATGATATTTTTAATATGAGTATTCCACATTAGTTTCTGGTCTATGGTTACTCCCAGGTACTTGACCTCCGAGGACATATTAATTTGTTTGCCGTTTAAAGTC
The DNA here is from genome assembly GCA_951802225.1 of Euspilapteryx auroguttella. NCBI lineage: Eukaryota > Metazoa > Arthropoda > Insecta > Lepidoptera > Gracillariidae > Euspilapteryx > Euspilapteryx auroguttella. The sequence goes on along the minus strand of OX637641.1, from coordinate 12,484,663 downwards.
GGCATCACAAGGTTGCCGAGTAGTCGTTTCTTGGTGAATGGTACTATTACGGTCTTATCAGCGTTTATCGACCGATTGTTGTCCCTGCACCACCCACTTATCAGATTAAGCGCCCTCTGCATAAGACTGGATAAAGTGGTTTGACAGAACCCTCTTATGGTCACGACAAGGTCATCTGCATAACCTTGGGTGTCAATGCGAAGGTCTGCCATTTTATAGAGTAGTTCGTCTACCGCAAGGGTCCACAGCAAGGGTGAGAGAACCCCCCCTTGCGGACACCCCCGTGTGGTTCGAACAGCTATAGTGGTACCGTGCAGTGATAACTTGGCGTCACGATTTGTGAGCATTGCCCTCACCCACCGGACAGTAGTGAGGTCCACGCCTTTTACAGTTAGCCCCCTCATTAGCGTCTCAGTGGGCGTGTTGTCGAAGGCCCCCTCTATGTCCAAGAATGCGCACAGTGCTATTTGTTTATCCTCAATTGCTCTTTCAGCTTTGTCAACAAGATTCATTAGTGCAGTCTCCGTTGATTTCCCGCTTTGGTAGGCATGTTGGGTATGATGTATATTGTGTTTCGCTAGCGCTCCGTTACGAATATACTTGTCCAAAACCTTCTCCATTGTTTTAAGAACAAAAGAGGTCAGGCTTATTGGTCTAAATGCTTTAGGAAGTGCGTAGTCCGTTCTTCCAGCTTTAGGTATAAAGAGGACAGTAACTTTTCTCCAGTTGTTGGGGATATAACCCCAGGCATAGCTTTTTCTGAAGAGTTTTATTAAATAGGGCAGAAGTATGTCTATGCCTTTCTGTAGTAGTACAGGCTTGATACAATCTTCTCCGCTAGATTTAAATGGTTTCAAGGTACTTACTGCCCATCTAACCTGGTTTGGTCTTATAACCCGTGCAGCCCTCTGCCAGTCCTCTAATTGGGGGCTGCGCGGGCTAGGGACCTCAAGCAACGGGTCACAGGAGCCCCTTGTCCCAGGAAAATGGGTTGACGCTAGCAGTTGCAGAGTCTCGTCTTCGCTAGTGGTAAACGAGCCGTCAGGTTTTTTAAGTAGACCTATTTGTTTAGGTTTACCTTTGGAGAGTACTTTATGGATCCTGGCACTCTGAGGCGTGCTAACGATTTCCTCACAGAACCTTTTCCAAGACCCTCTTTTGGCTTTCCTAATCTCTTTGTTGTACTCTGTTTGGGCTTTTTGATAGGCCTCCCAATTGAGAGTCTTTTTAGCCCTATTAAACAGACTACGAGTTTGTTTCCTTAGTTTACTCAGTTTTGAGTTCCACCAAGGCACTTGTCGATTAGAGGCCTTGGTTTTGAGCGGGCAACTATCATGAAAGGCATTTATGATGCCATTTGTGACTGTTTCCGCTGCATCCTCAAGACCTTCGATCGATTTGATAGATTTTGGAAATTGACTAAGGTTCTGACTTAGCTTTTCACTGTAGAGAGGCCAGTCAGTCGCCCTAGGATCTCTGTAGGTTACGTTTTGTTCAGCTGAGTAATTTATGGACCTCAGTTCAAAGCGTATATGTCTGTGATCTGACATGGAATTTTCGTTACTCACATGCCAGTTAGTAATTTTCCTAGATAGATTAGTTGAAGAAAAAGTTATGTCTAAAACTTCCTGCCTAGTTCTGGTAACAAAGGTGGGCATGCAACCTGTGTTAAGTGTGAACAAGCAATTTGTTAGAAGAAAGTCGAAAAGTAACTCACCCCTTGTGTTGACGTCGGAGCTTCCCCAGCTGGTGTGGTGCGCGTTGGCGTCGCATCCCACTAGAAGTTCGGCCTGGTGCACCCGAGCGTATTCTGCCACCCGCGCCAGGTCTTCTGTGGGATCAGGTTTGTCTCCGGGAAGGTAAGCCGAGCAAACAAGCACTCTAGCTCCTCCCATCCCGTTAACAAAAGCAGCAACCAGGTCATTAGAACATAACTCTGGAACAGGTAAAAAGTCAATATTTTTGTTGAAGACAATGCATGCTATGGGTCTATTTCCGTCTGAGGACAGAATCTTACCGGCTGCGTTGAGACCCAGAATTTTTGAGTGGTTGACCCAGGGTTCTTGGATCAAGGCGAGGTCTATGTTGTCCTCCAGTAGGCAGCGTTCCACAACAGCAGTCGCAGCGACTGCATGGTGAAGATTCGCCTGGAGAAACCTCGCTGATTTGCCCGGGGCCATCACTATTTCTTGTTTTTGGTGGGTTGACCGGGTCCGGCTTTCTTCCCCCGTTGCGGACGAGATCGTCCACGTTGGGATTGGAAACCCCCCCTGTCTCCCCACCCCCTCTCCCAGCCCCGCTTGAAGCGGTACCTCTGCTTCCATCTCCCCCCGCCGGCCTGGGTGTGGTGGCCTGCACTGTGGCAGTCCTCCCCAGTCCAGCTGAGGTCGACGGTTGCGAGTCCGCCATACTAGCAGCAGCTGGTAGAGCCCCCCCCCGATGATGGGCTTTGGTGGGATTGACCACCCTTGACTTTGAATGTTATCATTCTAAAGCCAAAGGTGGCCCTTCCCTGGGTGCGCCGTAGAGCCTCCGCAGAGGGTTCGTCAATGGAGAAGGCAACTATGCGCCCACTCTCACTTTCCTCACCTCTGTGGAGGACTCTCCAGTGCTCCGTAAACAGCCCATCATTTTGGATCCTCAAGATGTGAAGGGCAATCTCAAGGGTGTCCGCCTCACTCTTGGGGATGAAAACAGTCGCAACCGTGGGTTTAGGGAGTTCACTCTCCGTCATAATTGAGAGTTCTGCCCTATCCCACGGTCGCAGATCCCTGACCTTTTCCACAAGCCAGGCGTGACTCCTGCCATCGTAACACGTGACAAGGACCCAGCCCGACTTGTGGGTGAAACCCAGGAATCTTGGTGCACTTCCCCGCTGGCTTATTTGAATAACCAAAGCCATAAGAGCTCGGTGCACTATTTTCATTTGTTCCTCGCTCATTGGCACCCTATTACGGATGCCAACTCGCGAGGAGCTCGCAACCTCACTGAAGTTGAGCTTGGTAGTCTCAACCGCAGTGATTTTGGGGGTCTAGTGGGCGTGCTCTTTGGGTGATTCCTCCTCGGAGCGAATGCGTTTAATCGCCTTCTTCACCGGAGGAGGAGGTTTGTCCAGGGGGATTTCCGACCAGGGTTTGCGGCACATGTCTAGGGCTTTTTCAGCCTCTACGTCTGCAGCCACAAGCCTGCGAAACCTCTTCCTGGCCGCACCAGAGAGACGCTTGCGACCCTTGTTTGTGTTTTGCTGAGAGGCTGTCGCTTCGGGAGTGGCCAGTTCTTGCCACGGAGTTCGACCTCTCAATTTGCAGAGTGCTGCCATTCAATAGGGATGAAGTGCTCCCATTTTGAATGGCAGATTCTGCTACCTGGACAGTGTCCAGAGCAGCAGAGATAGAGTCCATAGAAATGGACTCTGGAGGTTGAGATCCAATGATCTCAAAAGGTGTCAAATTGCCCTCCCCAGAATACGATGGGCAGCCTGAACCATATGGTTCAGGGAGGGATTCTCCAACTCTGTTAGAGTCGGTACCCTCCTGGGGTAGTCTCTCTTTATCTGACTCCATGACCTTTCTGTTAAAAGTTGACGCAAGAACGGAGCCCCAGAAAGGAATGGTCCGTCCACGCACTCTTTCGAAAGGGATTAGCCTTTCGGGACATGTGGCTGCCCCAGGGGTGGATATACCGCCACGGTTCGGTTTGTTTTGTCTAGGCCATCTGCCACCATCCAGCAGTAGACCCGCAAGGGAGTACTTCTGAATGGCGCCCGGGGAAGCACCACGAGGAGATTACCTGACATTAGCAACCCCAACACAGGCTTGCCTAGTGCTAGCCCTCAAAAGAAAGAATCCATGAATAAGTTCAAGTCGCACTTGCTATCATATAAACTCATATCAATCTTATAAAAACCTTTCTAATTTATTAAGCGACTGCCTAAGCCTAAGCGACACATTTTATAAAACGTCATATTCTAGGATTTTTTTTGTTTTATCTGGCGTGGCGATCATCTACTCTACTTTTATAGTACATCTGATATAGGTTTCCCAGAGTTTAGATTCTTAAACAAGTGTAGGGCGAGAAATCATTAGGAATGCTAGCATCAAGTTTTGAAACAAGTGTTGGCCCTTCACATTCTCAATATTCCCTAGCTTCAACTTCCATATGAATCACTTCCATCTAAATGTTATCGGTACACAAACTTATACTTAAATTAAATAACTAAAAATATGTCTCCGAGACCTTAATCATATTTTATAAGCCTATTCGAAACCCAATAAGATGCAATTATACCTTTTCGAGCACCGATATCATTATCATTCAGTTAGATTTTCGCTAAAATAACTAGAATTATGTTTTTATTATAAGCCTCTCCTACTGCTGAACAATGGTCTTTTTCCCCTTTTATACACTTCTCTTTCTTGAGCGGACTCCGACCAGGGGGTCGAGTTTCTTGAATGGGAACGATCGACTCGTAATTGTCTTGTTGGCGGCTTCGTTAACCATTGCCGCTTTCACAAAGGCAATTCTGTTTTACGCCCAAAGAAAACAGCAATGGTTAACGAAGTCGCTAGCGGGACGGTTGCGAGTTGTTCGTTTTTGGTTAAGAAACTTGATCCCCAGGCCCTGGCCTGGCGTGTGCTCCCAGTGCGTCGATCCATCACTTCCATCCATTTTTATTACAATAATCTAAGTTTGCCATAATAACCAGTATTGCGCGATCCTTATTTCCACCTTCTACAGTCCGTCTGACCGTCAGGTGACCGTTGGGTCAGGGTGTCAACCCTCATGGGGCAGTACTCTTTTGCGTTTTCCAGTGCACTGTTGCCACTAGATCTTTTCGGCTCCAGCAGCTATCTGTTCTTCGAGCTACATAATAATATTTGCCCTGCCTGCTTATGCTTTTCTTTGCTTCCCTGGGATTTTTGGTTTGGTTCTTTTACGGATCTCGTAATTGTTTATTTGATCACGCAGGGAAACTCCAAACAGCCATCTAGGAGAGGGTTATGTTCAGCAGTGGACGTCTGTCCGCTTAGATGATGAAATTACTCTTAAAACTTCCGTCCAAGATTGGATGTCCATAACTGGATACTGTCCATCACTGGGTGTCCATCACTGGATTTTTCATGTCCATGACTGGTGAAAAAAAAGCGTTTCCTTTTTTCCTATATTTTGTTAAACAATTTGTTTCATAAAATTATTAAAAAAATACGTAATTGTTAAAAAAAACTCGCTTCATTTCATGTTATAACTTTTACACCGATAGCAATCATAGGTTAGAAAATATTTGCGAAAAACTGAAAAAAAATCCTTATAGCGTCCAAGACTGGTGCCTTTACCTTAGCATATATTCTTTTAATTTTATCTCTATAAATATGTCAAATTGATTATAATTTTTGTCTTAGTATTTAACACCTGTACCTGTACATATTTAAATAAATAAATTTTTCATTTCATTTTCATGTAGGAAGTCATTGGTTATCCTGGTAGAATCAAGTAACGGTCTAAGTAGGGTCAAATTTCAGATACATACCTGTAACAAAAGGAACTTAGGTATACTTCACTTTAATTCTATAGGTAGGCAATCATCACAACTCCCACCTAAATTCACTCGTTTTCTCTTACCTGACAGAGCCGAAGGAGTGCGGGCGGCCCGAGCAGCCGCCCAACTCGACCATGGTGGCGGAGAGCTTCGAGGTGGGCACCAGCGTGGAGTACGCCTGTGACGACGGACACCTGCTGGTCGGGCCCACCGTGCGCACCTGCCTCGACACCGGCTTCTATGACGAGTTCCCACCGGTCTGCAAACGTTAGTATCAACTTAGGAATTTAAATAAAGAATATCTATACCAATATTATAAAAAGGAAAGATTTGTTTGTATGTTTGTTTGTAATGAATAGGCTCCAGAAATACTGAACCGATTTGAAAAATTCTTTCACTAGTAGGAAGCTACACTATCCCCGAGTGACATAGGCTATATTAGATTTTCAAAAAATTTAGGGATCCTTACTTAAAAATCAAATAATGTAACCTAAGGTGCAATATTTTTTCCGTTGTTTACATATTTTGACAGGTGGTTTGTTGTTGTTTGTTTGTTTTTTTATTCGCCCATTCTGGGCAGTCAAAAGAACATAGTCTTTAGAGCCAAGTCTTTTTATATTCTATGGCGTAACGAAGTAAGCCGGGACAGCTCGTTGGATATAAAATAGCAAATGAATTTTTGATATTTCAATGATAGCGTTGTACCGGTTCTATAGATTTTTCTTAAAAAATGAGATACATATCATAAAAATCAGTTTCCTTTATTTTGGAGTTACTTTAAAAGCCTCATTGATATATTGGTCCTTGCGTACTCTGAATACCGATAGCCCTCAGATGAAACTTTATTTCGCAGGCATAGAGTGCGGGTACCCGGCAGAGATCGCGCACGGGAGCTACTCGCTGGTTAACGGCTCGGTGAGCTACCTGTCTCACGTGCAGTACGCGTGCGCCGAGGGCTACGAGCTCGTGGGCCGCGCGCGCCTCGTCTGCGACATCGACGAGCGCTGGAACGGCCCGCCGCCGAGATGCGAGGGTAACATTTTCGTTTCGCTGCCCAGCCTTGTTATACAGATCTTACTATTGTGAATACTCTTACCAATACAATGGATGGCTAATAGTAAAGATTATCCTGATATATTAGGTATTTTGTCACCTAATATATCAGGATAATTTCACTCCATCCTCTAGTAAAATAACTACTGTAGTTTTGCATCTACAAACAATGCTGCCGTCGTAACGGTAAACGCAGTAATCGCCATTACTGCGGTTTAAGTTTTATTGCATAAATGGCACTTATAGGCGGTTATCTACCAATAAACAAATTATTATCACCTGAAAAGTACTAAAATCCAGGTGATAATAATTTTTTTATTGGTAGATAACCGCCTATAGGTGCCATTTATGCAATAAAACTTAAACCGCAGTAATGGCGATTACTGCGTTTACCGTTACGACGGCAGAATGGTGCACAGAATACTATCGATATATCAAGACCAGCTGCAAAGCTAATAATTACCCAGATCTTCATCTGAGAACAGCGGACTATGGGAACGACAAACAATGATACGAATCTTTCTCACGATTTACGTGAGCTTCGCACTCACTGGACTTTCACGGAACCACATGTCTAATAATAGCGTTTTTATTGGATAACTTTTCTTACTGCTCGAATAAACAGCTGGAGACTTATAGCCGCAACACGTTGTAGGTTGCCTGCTTATCTGTATTAATTATTTGAAACCACAGCGACATTATATGAGGTTTCGCTACGAAATGGTTTTTAGAGATCCAGAATGTCGCGGAGACAAGTGAACTGCTAGCCACTTTGTTCACTCAGCTGCCAAATTTTACCTTAATCTCCCAATCTTTCACTCAAGTGGTAATAAGGCGGCGCTGGGCCGAGCCCAGAGGATCATGCCCGTCCGGATCGCGCGCGGTTACCGCACGATCTCCCGCGAGGCGGCATGTCTGCTGGCGCGGAGTATGCCTTGGGACCTTGACGCGAGGACCCTTGCTGCCGTACATAACTGGCGCGAGGAGGCGCGTGCGAGGGGCCATTGGCCGACTCCGCGCGAGACCGTAGCACGTCGACAGGAGGCCGACGCCGCTGCAGAGGAGGCTTGGGCGCTCAGGCTGGGAAGGCCGAGTGCGGGGCACAGGACGGTGGAGGCTATACTCCCCGTCCTGGAGCGGTGGTTGCATCGGCACCATGGGGCTCTAAGCTTCCGTCTGACCCAGGTGCTCTCAGGGCATGGATGCTTTGGGAGTTTCCTGGCGATGATAAAGCGCGAACAGTCCCCCCTGTGCCACCCCTGCGATTGCCCCGAGGATACGGCCCAGCACACCCTAGAGGTGTGCCCAGCCTGGGTGGCTGAACGTGCGGTCCTCCAGACCGCCATCGGGACGGACTTCTCCCTCGCCGGCTGTGGTGCGAGCCATGGTCGGCAGCAGAGAGGCTTGGACGGCGGCTGTCTCCTTCTGCGAAGCAGTAATGCTCGCAAAGGAGACGGCCGAAAGAGAGAGGGAGGCGGCGAACCCGGCCAGACGGCGAGTTCGTCGCCGCGGCGGCGCGAGGCCATGAAGCGCCGCCGCACGCCCTGCAGTACTGGGCTGAAGAATAGGACTGAGGTATCCTCTGCCTATCGTAAGAGGCGACTAAGAGGGGACCCCGGGGTCGTTGGTGTAGTGGGGTACGACCACCCACCTTCCACCCACTTGTACTTAGGTTAAGAATATCATAATTAAACATATATTCAAGCAGTAAACACGTCTTTGCATTAATACAAGAGTAACAACATTACATGGCGACCCTGCCAGCCGGCCTGCCACCAACTTGGCAGCGCCGGTCGGCCTGAAAGTTTATGGAAAAAAAAAATCGGAAAAGTTAAAGAGAAATAAAATGTGAAATAGTGAAAGCAAAGTTTTGGACAGTGAAATGGACACCAAAAGTTATAAAAATACAAGTGATTATTAATAGAAATTAAGAAAAGTTTAAAATATGAAGAATAATGCCCTTTACCTAATAGTAAAGTTTTATCTTTGAGGCGCAAATCCTCAAATTAATTTATTCGGTATACCTACAACAGCAATAAGTGCAGTAACTTTTGGCAAGACTCCTACGGCGGTTTGTGTTTTATTGAAATGGAAAAATTTTAAATTCAGTGTTTTCATGGGCGTTATTCAAAATTAGGTTAAATATTATACATTTTTAACTTTGTTTGAAATATTTAATTTTTTTTTATTACTTATTAATATGTTGATCAGGCTTTATTGAAAATATAAAAAAATATGTATCAGTATTTTACCGTAATATCTTTAGATTAGTTTTGTTTTCAAAATTTTATAGTTTCATAATTTCAAATACTTATAAATATTTTGCTTAATTTCGTTTTAAAATAATTAGTCATGTGTATGCATCAGGTCACGTTTCGAGTATCAAGCTACCGAGCGCACATTCCTTAGGATCAGCAGTTTTTCAGTTCCATATCTGGCGATGTCTTCAATAACATTGCACAGTTTAAGACACTATATGTAATTAGAAGTTTTTGTTTGAGATATAATTTTTTAAATTTTTTACTGTATTCAGATAACAAATTATAGATTTAACAAAGAAACATAGTTTTGTATTGTATTGTTGTAGTAGAATTTAGATATTTATTTTTATGATATTTTTTATTGTAAATTAATCGGTCATGACGTAACTCAGGATATGACACAATTGGCTTGGATTTGAGATGTTAAAAATAAGTAGTAGAAGAGGTAATAATGGAGCAAGGATTAAAGTACCAAAAGGAGTATGAAAGAGCTTAATGAATGGAGAATTTAGAGTCTGAGTGACTAAAAGGAAAACGAATGATTAAGTTGCATGATTATGTTTGTTTTTGAAAAGTATAAGTTTGAGAATCTTTGGTTGTGAAGTTTGGAATAGACGTTGGACTGATCACCCAACTGAAGTTGCAAATTCTTTACAATTAGGATTCATTGGAATGTAGGGAAAAGATTATTGAAATTGAAATGAATGAGCATGCATGATGACTTAGGTCAGCGAGTATAGATAAGTCAGTGCAAAGGAAAGATAAAATATTATAAGGTACACACAGGCAGTTGGAATCCTACTCTGATCATGATGATGAACGAGATTCACTTCGTGAAGAGGCTGGACATTGTATGAAATGTTAAAAGAAGATGCCTGTTAAGATAAATAAAAGTGAAATATAGATAAATATGAATAATAAAAAGAAGAAAAATTAAGTATTATGAAGAAGCAAAATGAAAATGTGTACCTTTAAGAGTAATATAATAAAAAAAATTATGATAAATGAAAGGATTATGAGCTGTTTGCCAATAAAGTAACGAGAATAAAATAATATGAATGTGATTAAGAGAAAAATAAATAAAAATATGAAAGGTTGAGAGATGAGACGAAATAATAATATGAAAATGAGAATAAAATAAATAAGAATTAAAAATAAATGAATATGAAATATGAGTATAAAGAATGAAAATGACAAATGAAAGATAAAGAGAGAGAAAAAAGGTTGCATTAAGAGAAAAATATAAGACGAAGAAGCTTCAAATATGAGAATTAAATAATACCCAAATAATGGACATGAGACTTTTTACAACATGTGACAAAATAAAAAGTATATATTGTATGTTTTTAATTGTTAATTATAATTTTGTATTTTTTTTTGTTTAATTATCCAACACCATGTTTATGTATTTTTTAAGGAAAAATATTGTATTTTAATATAATAAATATTTTTTAATAAAAGGGGGGAGGTGTAGTGGGGTACGACCACCCACCTTCCACCCACTTGTACTTAGGTTAAGAATATCATAATTAAACATATATTCAAGCAGTAAACACGTCTTTGCATTAATACAAGAGTAACAACATTACATTGGGTACTCGTTAGGAGGTTGCCAAAAAAAGAGATTGGAAAAAAAGGCTGCCACATTTCGTTGAACTGAAGAAGAAAGGAGAATTTCTAAAATCCCGACATGCATTTATTTAGTACAATTTACTTACTCAGCATTTTAATTTTCAGTAACCGAATGCGAGGAGTTAGGCGAACTATCGAACGGACGCATCACGCTGAGTCAGAACGCGAGCGTGTTCGGTGCAGTGGCCGAATTCGCGTGCGCTCGCGGCTTCCGGCTGGTGGGCGCGCGCCGCAGCGCCTGCCTCGCCTCGGGGCACTGGGACAAGCAGGCGCCGAGATGTATACGTATGTTCACACTTATATCTACGTACTCCTTTTAATTATGCATATAGAGGTCCCAAGTTTTGTTTTTTACTTTAAAACTTGATACAGTTTTGTAACTTAATAAGTTAACTAACATTATTTTTGCAGCGGAAGAACGGCTCAGTAGCAGCAGTACAAGCACAACGACAACAACGACCCTACCGCCGCCACCCTCGACCACTATTCCTCCTACCACACCCCGCCTTATTCTTCCACCTAGAAGTCGAACGCCTGTCCGTGCATCCTCGCCCACACCATTCATAACTCCAGAGCTGCCCAAAAGGACCAGGCCAAAGCCTATAACTACGGAGAAACCAGAGCTGCGCAGCTCGACGCGAGTGTACGAACGCCCCCCGGAGAGGAAGGCGGTGCTGGACGCGCAGGATTCTCCGACCAGTCATGTGCCTCACATCATTGTGGCTTCCCATCCTAGAGAAAATCAGGTAAGTGATCGTTAGAGATACATAGATATATTTAAAAAAAATGCAGTTACAAAGTGACAGCTAATAGAAAACGTAAGTAGGTATAGCCCAAGAGTCAGTACGATCCGCCGATCCACGATTAGCCAAACTAGGAGTTGTAAAGATGCACGCACAACACTATACCAGTGCAGGTTGAGGAAGGACTTCCTTAATTTCCCAAAGGGACGGGAAATTTTAATAAAAAATAACAATTATAGATCGTGGGAACCGGCAACAACATCCGCGCGGAGCAGACGCCGCGCGTGAACGTGCCGCAGCCGGTGGACGGCGAGCGCGGCGACCGGCGCGAGCCGGCGGGCGCGCGGCTCTCGCTGGGCGCGGTGGTCGCGCTCGGCGCCTTCGGGGCGCTTGTCTTCCTGTCCGCCATCCTCACTACCGTCGTTATACTAGTGCGAAGGTTAGTCCGCACGTTTTACCTTAAATTACTCACCGTTTTCACACGGCTTTCCGTTTCCCGTTTTCTGACAGATCCCGTTTCTTTAATTTTATATGCTAACATGGATGATGCTCGTGTGAACGCTAGCATATAAACACATTCGCCATCAAACGATCGGGATTCTGCAGAAAACGGGAACCTGGACTGCCGTGTGAAAGGGGTATTAGGGTCAAACCCACAAGATTTTGAGAAATAACCAAAAAAAAAACATTTTAAAAACCCCAAGACCGAGTCAGATACCCTCATCAAGTAACCTAGAACTAGAGCTGATAATCTTCCAAAAGGTCATGGTTGCCTTACCATATACCCAAGTACTTTCAATATCATTGAAGTAACACGGTGCAAAATTTAAAATCGGTAGGACTTATGGAAGGTAGTTACATCCCCTTACCAATTAGCAAAGAGCTGAAGATCTTTAAACGTAACAGATTTTCATAAAACAAGGCTAAGAAATCTCGGGCTAAAATTATGACACAAAAAAAACTTAATAAAAATCTGTTCATTCGTTTGGGCTCTACGGTGCCACAGACAGATACACAAACAGACAGATACACACGTTAAACTTATAACACCCTCTGTTTTTTCGTCGGGGGTTAAAAGAGTCCCTGAAAACTGGAAAGTAGTTGGCGTAGTAAAATATTTGTAAATATCAATAATTGGAATGCTTCTTTTAGAAAAAAGTTATCTTAATCTCTCTCCCTAGATTTTGTTAAGTTTGGTAGGTACCTACCAGAATTCGTGCAAATTTAAGTTATAGTTTGATTTTTTATTTTTATTTAATTAGGTACTAATAAAGGTACTTATACGTATCAATTCAATTGTGGTTAGGTACCTAGACTAAAATCGCACACACATTACACTCCCTTAAACTCTCGTGGCGTTGCGCTCCACTCCAAGGTGTGCCTTAAAATATAAATGCTAATCTTCCACTTCAAAAAACTTCAATTTTGTAACGCTTGGTTGATGATAGATTAATAAATGCATTGTAACTTCAGGCGAAGCGTGCAATAAAAACCTAAACTTTAGCCACCTGCGGAAACAAAATAAGTAAGAACTATTGGTGCCTCAATAGCGATAGGAAAAGAACGTAGCATCGCTAATGGTTGGATTGTGGGGCAGCGGCGCGGGCGCGGGGTCGAGGCACAAGCGCGAGGGCGCGGCGGCGGCGGTGGGCGCGCTGGCCCCGCGCTGGTACACGCTGCTCGCGCTGCCCTTCCCCGACCAGCAGGTGGGCCGGCGCGAGCTCGCGCGCCCGCGCCGGCACGCCCACCGCGCCGGACACTTCTCCAATCCATTATAGACGAAGCGTTTATATTTTAAGGTACTCTTCAGTTACAATAATGACTGGAAGACATTGTGGCTGATAAACTGGTCGATAACGCAACGTGACGTTATACTTAGTCTAACGGAGGTGAAGCAAAGATTCAAAGCAGTATTTAACAAAATCAATTATCTACTGGGGCTAAATCAAGTAGGTAAGGTACCTCAGTGAATTTTATTTACATCCATATCATAACTTTTCTATAATATGTTCAGAAACCATAAGTTAATGGCCTATATTAAGAAACCTGTACCAGTGGGTGCATCTTAATTTTTAGTTGACTATATCGTTACAGAAGTTTAATTACGTTCAAATTTAGAACATCTTCTTAGAAAAGAAAAGAAAAATGTTTTACTTTGAATGTCAGTCATATGTTTTGTTTCGAAGGAATTCTAAAGATCAGAAACTTTATTCAGTTCACATAAAACTTAGTTATTTATGTGACTGATACATACATTATGAAACGAGTCGAAGGCGAGTCACTGACATTCAAAGTTTTATTTTTATTTGAAGATCGAGTAACTATCGGTATTAAAAAATTAAAGAAAGCAACGACCAACACCGTGAACAACTAGAATACTTCCTACGCATGTTTATTTACACCGACCACAAAAATATAATTGTTAATAATCTGTATAGGTATATACTTACCTAATTTTTTTATTAAAAATGGCTAGGCAATTTAGCAGAACCTTTCATAAATACGAACTTATAAGCACTTATTTACATTTAAAATTAGTGTTTTCAAACCTTTAAATATAAGTTTATGTAGTTATTAGCTAGTTTAGCAGCCACATTGTCGTCCGCCGCACCAGCACGAGGCGCACGCGCACACCGATCACCCACGGCCACGCCACGACCACGACCAGAACTGATAGATTCTTCATTTAAACGCACTATTGCAAATTGCAAAACACTGCTTGAAAGATCAACTAATGCCAGTCAATTGAATACGGCCAAGATATTAAATTTGCCAAAATACACCCTTATACAATATTCATATAAAATAGGCCTTTTCATCTTTGACAGATGATTTAAGTAGCATCGCGACGGCATTTCCGTTCGCGGCTGAAAAGGCCAATAGTTACCTACATTACCTTTGATTTAAATCTAAGGTTACAACTTACAACACACAATATGAAAATCTATCATATTGTATATAGTTAAATCAATGGACGGAATATCAAGCTCGTCGCTTAGGTAGAGTAGATCTCAAAATGAACTAAATATTATTTAGAATTACGTTAGCAGGTAAACTTAAAGGTCTAATCTAACCCCTTCGCGAGCGAGAGAGCCAGCACAGCATTGCTTTATTTATTATATAAATTTGCATGTGCATATCCTTAGATGAAATAGGTCTATTTCTTCAGACGAAGTTATGTATCCTGTAACGATTTACTAGCGGTGAGTGAGTTGTCTCAAGAGGTAAATTTACAACACAGTACCTATTTTCTTTTTCATACGTTAATAAAAGTAAGTAAGTAAGTATATGAAGAAGTAAAAAAAACTTAGGTCTTCTCTTTGATCTTTTCTTCAACAGTGCGGGGCTTAACTAATTTATGATAAACTAGTTATCCCGGCGAACTTCGTACCGCGCCTTACAATTTTATATGGAAAAATTAAATTGTTTGTTTTTGCTAACTTCCCCTCCATTTTTCCAAATTTTCTCATCTTTTAAACTTCCCTGCGGCGCGGCGGTAGCATGACGTTAAATTTGTCGAATTTGTCGTATATGTCACTTTTGTCGATCATCTCCATACATTTTCCCGCATTGAAATGTCGAAAGCGATTAAAAGTGACAGTTAGATTCGACAAACAGTCCGTCATGCTGCGGGAGCTGCAGTGGTAGCATGACGAAAATTTGTCGACTTTGTCGTATCTATCTGTCACTTTTGTCGATCGTCTCCATACATTTTCCCGCATTTAAATGTCAAAAGCGATCAAAAGTGACAGAACGACTCGACAAATGGTTCTTCATGCTACGTCGGCTGGGCCCTTAGTCTCATCGCGCAAAACGCAACTATCGAATAAAAGTAGAGTAGAATAGTACGTTAATCGCAAGAAAATACACATTTGGTAGTCTCGTAATCAATTTTGCTATAACTATAGCAATAGTATCGCAACAGATTGGAATTGACCAAAAGGGGTAGTCTGCTCCATAATAAGATAATGTTATGATTACGTTCGACTGACATTATACAGTGTGTCCGGGGAAGTTATAACATAATTTTAAGGGTGTATTCTATGATCAATTTCATCGATGAAAACACCCCATATGGGGGGTCGCAGCCTCAGTATGACGTTTTTAATTTTTTTTTTTGCAAAAATCGACCCCGCCTACTTTTAAATTCACAGTTAAAGGTCTAAGGCTCACAGAACCTTCATTAAGGTCTTGATCGAAGGCTAAGTAGTTAGGCTACCTAAGTTACTAACAAAATAACCAAGTATTGCTTTTACTTTTTTTTTTAAAGATGATAAACCAAAAAAAAAAAATTTTTTTTGTGCATTTTTTACGGTTTTTCAAAGTTTCCACAAAAAAATGCAGATACTTTTTTTTATTTTTTGTGTTTTATTGTTAGCTTTTGAGTTGTTCTCCAAATTGGTATTAGATTTATTTCTCTAGGTCTATTACTTCAGAAATTATCAACTACCAAAAAGACCCTTCGCTTTTACCTTTTAATTTAAGATTTCAGTTTAACCCACTTTTATTAAAAAATAAAGTCAATATTTAATTATTTTGCTAGTTATTTAGGTAGCCTACCTACTTAGCCTTCGTACAAGACCTAAATTAAGAGTCCTTTTAAGCGAACAGTGGCGCCACTCTTGAAAAAAAAAAATTTCTAAAGTAAGGCCTTTTTTTCAGAAATAAGTGCTCCCTTGTGCATAAAATCTTGGTCCCTAGTATTTTTTTAGTATTTAAAATAATATCTACGTTTAGAATATTCATTTTTTACTGTTTGTTGCTAAAAGTGGCCACTTTAGGTTTATACTGTTTCATGTATTACTGTTTGTTCCTAAAAGTTGCTACTTTTAGCAAAAAACAGTAATCCATAAACATCCTAAACCTAGATATTATTCTAAATACTTAAAAAAAATACTAGGGACCAAGATTTTATGCACAAGGGAGCACTTTTTTCTGAAAAAAAGCCTTACTTTAGAAAATATTTTTTTTTCAAGAGTGGCGCCACTGTTCGCGTAAAAGGACTCTTAATTTAGGTCTTGTACGAAGGCTTAGTAGGTAGGCTACCAAAATACCTAACAAAAGAATTAAATATTGACTTTATTTTTTAATATAAGTGGGTTCAACTGAAATCTTAAATTAAAAGGTAAAAGCGAAGGGTCTTTTTGGTAGTTAATAATTTCTGAAGTAATAGACGTAGAGAAATAAATCTAATACCAATTTGGAGAACTACTCAAAAGCTAACAATAAAACACAAAAAATAAAAAAAAGTATCTGCATTTTTTTGTGGAAACTTTGAAAAACCGTAAAAAATGCACAAAAAAAATTTTTTTTTTTGGTTTATCATCTTTAAAAAAAAAAAGTAAAAGCAATACTTGGTTATTTTGTTAGTAACTTAGGTAGCCTAACTACTTAGCCTTCGATCAAGACCTTAATGAAGGTTCTGTGAGCCTTAGACCTTTAACTGTGAATTTAAAAGTAGGCGGGGTCGATTTTTGCAAAAAAAAAATTAAAAACGTCATACTGAGGGGGGGGTGAGGCTGCGACCCCCCATATGGGGTGTTTTCATCGATGAAATTGATCATAGAATACACCCTTAAAATTATGTTATAACTTCCCCGGACACACTGTATATGTCAATATTGATTGCACAAGACCCTTCCAATTTCGTCTAATAAAACAGGATTCACTATTTAGGTAAAAAAATCCCAGATCATTCTATAACTTGCTATTCATATTCTATTGCTATACTATAATGATCGATCAAAGTTACGAGACTCGCAATTTTTGACACAATCGTAATAGAGTAAGTAGAATAATTATAGAATAGAAGTTTAATCGTAAGTTTAAGAGACTAGAGTCCCTGGACTACTACGAACATTTTGAGACCAAAATCAGCTAAATCGACCCCGCTGTTCTCGAGTTTTAGCGAGACAAACGAACCACGATTCACTTTCAATATATATACAGGGTTACTGGTAAGTAGACCAGACCATTTCAGGAGGTGATAGTAGGGGTCATTACCAATCATTTTAGCCCTCAGGTACCCAGGTCAAAACCCAACCGTTTTCGAGTTTTTAGTTTTTTTCATAATATCGTGAGAACATTTTTTTAAATTAAATTTAAATGTTCAAGTATTAGGATGTTTTTTTTAATGCTAATCTAATCCTTAATAAATTATAAAAAATACTTAAATAAAAAAAAAACCTTTAAGAATATGAGTTTTATAGCCCTCTCAACTGCAAATTTATTTATTTTTTTTATTTAAGGTATTTTTTTCAGTGGCATTTTTTCAAGAAATTCACCTAGGATTTTTATCGGCAGATTATCCAAAAAATATCTACGTCTTCTAAGCTATCCAAAATGCTAGCATAGTTGGGTCAAACATGCATTATATTCTGAGTAAATCTACACCAAAGAGGTCAGGTCGTAGAATTCGAATTAGAGAAATTTCATGACTATTTTGCCTACTATTTTGAATCCAGCTCACTCAAAACCATACAACTTATACACACATACTCATTTGATGACTGCTCGCATTCAGGTTCTTCTATGCATAGATAAAGTAGAACGCTGCGCTTCCTATAGACGGAACATAGAAGAACCTGAATGCGAGCAGTCATCAAATGTGTATGTGTGTGTGTGTGTGTATAAGTTGTATGGTTTTGAGTCCAGCTGGACTATCCATCTAAATGCTGCTCGCGTGCATTCTTAGGATAAATAGACTTTATGAGTTTGTCTCTGTCTCTCATATGATTAGTTTGTTATTGTTGAAGGAATACGAGTAGTAGTTCTCCGTTTCTACTAAAATAGCTTCCATCTAGTACAGTCACGGACTAGGAGGCCGTAACAGATTTGTCTATGGTTTCGTCAGCCTTAGACTGTATAAACAAAGAACAAGAGCTATTTTGCAATACAGAAAAACCGGAAATGTTACGCCGATCGTGTCCGCCACTGTACATACCTTAGCTCAGCGTCTATGTTCCGTCCATAGGAAGCGCAGCGTTCTACTTTGTCTATGAGGTATATAGAATGCTAGTTAAGTAGGTACTAAAGTTAGAGATATATTTTAAGTTTTGACATATTCGCTACCGCTATTTTTAACAACCCGTTAGGAATATATCTCTAACTTTAGAACCTACCTATCTAGCATTCTATATTCCTCATAGACAAAGTATACCTGATAGCTGATACCTGATACCTTAACTACATCTAATACATGTCTGTATTCCAAAATAGCTCTTGTTCTTTGGTAATACAGTCTATGCTCACGAGACCATAGACAAATCTCTTACACCCTCCTAGACCGTCACTGTACCAGCAGGCATATGCGGGCGTAGCACAGCACCACCAACCATTTGTCGAGTCTCTGTCACATTTGATCCTTTTTAACATAATAAATTTTAAATGCGGAAAAATGTATGGTGACGATCGTTAAAAGTGACAGATAGATTCGACAAATGGTCGGTCATGTTACCACCTACGTAGCATGACGGATCAGTTGTCGAATCGTTCTGTCACTTTTGATCGCTTTTGACATTCAATAGCGGGAAAATGTATGGAGATGATCGACAAAAGTGACAGATAGATACGACAAATTTGAAAATTTGTCTGTCATGTTACCACCAGGTAATGATAGCGGGTACACCGGGTACACCTATATTGTCTAAAAAATGTTTCATTGTCTAATATGATTTAAATAAAAAACAGGAAACAGCATGGCGGAAAGCGGTACAGGCACCACGTGTCACCAGACTGCAACACCGTAGCGTCGCTGGACTCATCTTCGTCGGAGTCGCGCAGTGGACTCAATCGGTACTACCGGCAGGCGTGGGAGGAGCTGCACGAAGCTGCAGGCGCTCGGCGCCACCGTCGTCTCGACCGCGAAGCACCCAAGGACGGGTCCGAGCTGGTGGTGGCCGACGCGTGCGCCGCGCCGCCGCCGCCGCGCGACAAGCGCCGTCACCACCACCACCACCGCCGCCGAGACCAGCGCGACCAGCGCAACCCCGACTGGCATCCACCCACCCATCACGCGCACCACAATCACAAACCTAGGTACTGATTCAGCCTACAAATTATCTGCTCTGCTCTAATTATTCAAGTGACGTAAATGACGCTGCTTTGTCACATTGTATAATAAACTACCGAGTGATTTTATGTATAATGGTTATAAGAAAGCGTGTACAAGACTACCTGAACCAAATAGTTAAGAGCTCTACTTTTTTTTTAGTTTATTGTTTAGGAAATTGTTATTATTAAGTATTGATTATCTATATATAGGTTTTAAGCATTTTTAGTACTAAGTAGTTGAAATTTTGAAAGGTTTAAGTTAAAGTCGAAATGCTGGTGTTAAGATGCGCTGCTAGTTAAAATATGGTCTTTGAAATAAGAAGTAATGGTTGCGTATTGCTATACACACAAGCTAGACTGTAGGTTATATAAATATTTTAGAAATTTATTATTTTTTTAGGTTTTGCTGCTTTTGACTATGATTACCTTGATCTTTTCTTAAAAGTAATTTTATTCATTGAATTTATCTTTTCATAAATTGATAGAAAAATAAAAACGGGATAAAAGATGAAATTTGTATTTATTAACTTTACGTTAAGATATTCATATTCATATTCATTTATTTAGTGCTTGCTTAAGGGAAGTACTTACGTAAGATATTGAGTTAAGTTTAATAAATATTATATATGTTTAAGGTTATTTATGTTTACAATATTATGAAGATTAGATTGAAGTTAATCATTGCTCTTAAACTGCTGTTCTTTAATATAACTTTATAAATGTACTTTAACGATATAAGAACAAATGAATAAACGAAAAAAAAAAGAAATTTACTGTAATGTACTTTCATTATTATTATATTTTATCTGTTTTGTTGTACTAACGTTTGAGAAGTAATGTTCAGCAGCATGTATAATTGTTATGTTACCTACTAATTTGATGAAAATTATCTATCGTGGTACAAAGTTATCAATATGGAGGCTGTCCAAGTGAAAGTACAAGTAGAATTTCAATTATTTCCAAAGAGAAATGTAAGCTGCTGTGCAGAGCGGCGCATCGAGCGCATCGTGCGCGGCACGAGTACTTCATCCCAGCTAATGGAAGTTTAATGTGCCATTAAACAGGCAAGCATAATGTACTTAGATAACTTTTTGACCTTGTTGTTTGATTTATTACGTAATTAGTATATGTAAAAACAAATTTAGGTCAACAACAATAATGTTAATGTATATAATGGAAATGTACTTTATAAGCTAAGTTTAATGGGCTTGTATTTGCCCCACCTACTGAATTTACTTATGTGCATATAGGTATAATAATAACGTCGAATTATTATGTATAATAAAATTTGTGATAATATCATTTTATCTTTATTTTAAAATCTATAAACAAAGTACAGACAAAACTAGAAATAATCTCGTTTTGTGCGTGATACCTTTTGTAGGTAAGTATACGTACATTGCCTATTTAAAAATAAAAAAAAAACAGTTAAGTAATTATAAAAGACAATATTTATTAAGTCCTTACATATATATAGGTATATTTTTTTACATTTACTATGCGTACAAATTGAGGTACATTAATTTGTGTAGAACATTGCATTCATTTTAATCTCAGTTTGTAACAAACAGCAGATAGTGGCCGGCTATACTACGTAACCGCCACACAAATAAAGCTTGTAGCTGCATGTGTCGTTAATACACAAAATATCCAGTATATAGACCAGGGATGTTCCGAATGTCGAATTTTAGACATTCGCGAATGCGAATGCGAATGCGAATGATAGGCATGCGAATGATGCGAATGCGAATGCGAATGCGAATGCGAATGTGGGACAAGGTCAGGGGAAAAAAATTAGGTATAGAAAAATAAACAATACAATAAAAAAGTAGACTTCTTACAAATACCACAAACATAAACATACAATCTTCCTCTCGGTATGGCGCGAAATTCAAACTTTTTCGCGCTCCTTAATTATTCCGGCGAAAGTATTAACCCTTAATAAAGCTTCAATGAACTCGCGCATGCAAAAAAACATCCCCCACACTACAATAAAACGTTTTCAGGAAACAGACCTACTGATTCTGTGTCTAAGGACATAAATAGATTTTTGGCCTTTATCCCTAGACACAAAATCAAAAAAATAGGTGTGTCTTCAAAAAACGCCGTATGTGACGTTGACACATGACGATGTGGACGATGGCCTCCTACATACGCGAAAACTTTATTAAAAATGAATACTTTCGCCATAATTTATTTATTATGGCGAAGGTATTCAATTCAAACTACTAAGAATTAAACCTTCGCCATAATTTATTTATTATGGCGAAGGTTTAATTCTTAGTAGTTATTGTAAGCCAAAAATCAAGATTAACACATTACACAAAATCAGTAACTCTGTCTTCCAAAAAGGTTGTATCAATGTGGGAAATGGTTTTTTACATACGAGAAGTCATTTTAAATTTATTAAAAACAAATAATTTTGCCAGAACAAATAAAAAACGCAAATTAATTTGAATTTCGCGGCGGACCATGACGTATCCCCATAAAGTAATTGATCTCCACACAAGAAATTTGGTGCCAATAGCGGCACATTCGCATTCGCATCACATTCGCATATTTTTGATGCGAATGCGAATGTCGAAGCGAATGTTAAAATGATGCGAATCATTCGCGAATGCGAATGCGAATGCGAACGTTCGGAACATCCCTGATATAGACCATATATATCTAAAAATTTCACTATGAGAACTTTCTTTGCGTCGAGTTTGATTGAGTGGACGGATGTATCCGCAACTTTGACACACAGCTCGCACAGTTGAAGGACAGCTAGGTTACAAAATTCTAGATATACCTGGATGCTGGATGTGAAAAGTAGTCGGCAATTACCCTTACAATAATAAACTGCTTTCAATAAAATCATTATTATCCGTGGAAAATAAAGTGACAACTCCAAAAAACCCGATGAGAACGGTTTTTTTATAGGCAGCTATTTTGAGAGATCTTATTTATTTTTTTAAATATAATATACGAATACACTTGTACGAAAGGTGTTCGTCCGCGGCTCCCGCGACCACCAGCCCGGCGCCATGTCGACCGCCTCCGCCCGCCTGCACCGAATCAGCACCTTTACATAAACACGCTTGCGTGGTTTAAAAAAAAATTTTTTTTATGTAAATCGAAATGATTTCTTTCTTTGTAATTTGACCTGAGGCATTTGCGTTACTTTGAAAATGTTGGGTTATTAAAAAGCCCGTTCTATAACGTTAATGAGCTGTATCAAAAACATGTAATTTTTTTTATTACCGACTACTTGGTTCACCCAGTTTTGAGATGCTTTCAGGCATACCTACTAGAATTATTCAACACAACACACAAAAGCAACAAATTCTGTTTTTTAGTACCTAAATTATACATAAATATGAACTTGTTTTACACTTAAACACTTAAAGAAATAATTAGGTATAAAAGTGTAATAAGTGTAAAGAATATAATAAATATAGGTATTAGGTAGTCGCATTTTTGTGCTGACACCCTGCCACAGTGATTTTTTAATATTTGATATACCTACCTAATTATTATAAAAAAATACGTATAATATAAAGTAAAGCGCAAAAATTGCTGATTTTGAGTTTAAACACCCAAAGTTACTCTTGGCGGGGCGCAGCTTCTAATCCAGCCTGGTTGGGAATAGGCTATACATTCAATTACTTTTTAGCTATGATTAAAAGATATACAGTGTGTCCGGGGAAGTTATAACATAATTTTAAGGGTGTATTCTATGATCAATTTCATCGATGAAAACACCCCATATGGGGGGTCGCAGCCTCACCCCCCCCTCAGTATGATGTTTTTAATTTTTTTTTGCAAAAGTCGACCCCGCCTACTTTTAAATTCACAGATAAAGATCTAAGGCTCACAGAACCTTCATTAAGGTCTTGATCGAAGGCTAAGTAGTTAGGCTACCTAAGTTACTAACTAAATAACCAAGTATTGCTTTTACTTTTTTTTTTAAAGATGATAAACCAAAAAAAAATTTTTTTTGTGTGCATTTTTTACGGTTTTTCAATGTTTCCACAAAAAAATGCAGATACTTTTTTTTATTTTTTGTGTTTTATTGTTAGCTTTTGAGTTGTTCTCCAAATTGGTATTAGATTTATTTCTCTACGTCTATTACTTCAGAAATTATCAACTACCAAAAAGACCCTTCGCTTTTACCTTTTAATTTAAGATTTCAGTTTAACCCACTTTTATTAAAAAATAAAGTCAATATTTAATTCTTTTGTTAGTTATTTTGGTAGCCTACCGACTTAGCCTTCGTACAAGACCTAAATTAAGAGCCCTTTTACGCAAACAGTGGCGCCACTCTAGAAAAAAAAATATTCTAATGAAAGACTTTTTTTCTAAAGCTCACAGAAGCTTCATTATGGTCTTGATCGAAGCCTATGTAGTTAGGTAGGGGAGAACAACTCAAAGGCTAACAATAAAACGCCGAAAATATAAAATTAAATTTCAACTTTTGCAAAAAAAGAATTGAAATCATCATACTTAGGGGTGAGGCTGCGACCCCCCATATGGGGTGTTTTCATCGATGAAATTGATCATAGAATACACCCTTAAAATTATGTTATAACTTCCCCGGACACACTGTATATTATATACAAAAGTCGTCAACTGTTTACAATTCATCACCACCTCATTATTTTCAAGTAAAACTACAGGTTTGGCATAATTTTGGATTACCCGCAAAAAAAAAACTACAAAAATATATTATGAAAAATTAGAGATAACAAAAATAAATAACATGCAGTGCAACACTAAAATCTAGAATATAAAAAGTGGCAACACTGTATGTTAAAATTCTTAAATCCTACAAATTTTCATACAGTGTTGCCGCTTTTTAATTTCTAGATTTTTGTGTCGCACTAAGTAACATATATTTAACTACTTATAAGCGAAACAAAAACAAATACGTTTAAAATTATATGGACATCTATTGATAGATTGATTAAACGTACTTAAATATACATTTTTGTGTGATAGGTTACGGGCAGCTAACACAGAATTATATAGGAGCTTACCGTTATTCCAAATATAACTCAACGTTACTTTTAAACAAACATAAGGATAGATTCCGTTTTGTAAATTAAATAACGTACTACTCGTTCAGAATCACGAGTAGTATCCATTGCCAAATTGCGCTTAAAAAAAAAGACAATCGAAAAGAAAAAAGTACTACATTACGTACAGTGGCGGACTAGGAGGCAGTAACAGATTTGTCTATGGTTGCGTCAGCCCTAGACTGTATTGCCAAAGAGGAAGAGCTATTTTGCAATACAGAAAAACCGGAAGTGTTACGGCGACCTAGTCCGCCACTGTACGTTGTACGTCGTAGCCCGGAGCTCAAAGCGTGCCGATAGCGTTAACGTACATACTTACATGATCAATAAAGTAAAAATACATAAATACATCTGAAAATGAAAACATTAGTGAAAAAAATATAAATTTTATTCTAGAATATCGATTTTTCGTTTCGGACTTGAAGATGTAAAGGGGTGTCTGATGTTTTGCGTAATAAAAAAAACACATTGCGTAGGTAATTGAAAAAGAACTTACTGTAACTCAACTGGCATACAATTTCAATGGGACACTCAATGTACTTTTTTTTTACTTCTTTTATTTTAATTTAAAATCATTTGACAATTATGTAAATACAGCAACAGTACTGACCTAAAATTTATTAAATATTATTTTTTCACACTGTTAATAATAATTTCGCCATTTGCCCACTTGCTCATACAAAAATATATCGTTAGCCATTTCAAATTTATACATATTATTATTATATATATTATATTATAAAGTAAATAGCAGAACTTTCTCAAAACTTACACATAGATATCGTATTATAATAACTCTCATACTCTCAAAGGTTTCGCGAATAATTTATTGCTTTCCGGTTAAACAACGCCTTTGTCAAAAATATCACATCTTTGAAACTACAAGTGTTCGAATCGCATATACACATTAAAAAAATCCACTTATTAAGCACATTTTTTTTAATAAAAAATAAGCACTGAAATAGGCAAGAGGAATTTATTTAAAATACTCTTTCTTAATGATCTTACACATTTACTATTCACGTTATAAACTTTATTTCGGTGATAAAATCAAGTTTAACGGAGTTTTATGCGATTGTTATAATATTTTTTCAGCAGCGCGGGAAATCTATCAAAAACAGCTCGCAGTGTCATGGCGTCGTCGGGTAGACATCAAGATCAACTAAACTTAAATTTAGTTTCCTTTGATTAAATTACGCAAAGAAACAATTAAAGTTTACTATGGTAGGGGAGCCCAAGAGGGGATTTCGGGATTTACTAAAGCGCGGCAGATTAATATACAGGAGGATACCTTGTACCCGGTTAAGTACCTCCACAAAACATGAGGCCCTTAAATAAGGCCGCCCGCGAAGAATACAGGATCAGATAAGTAAAAAAAATTGACCATCAGAAATTCTCGTCAGATTAAGGTAGGGTGAGTTAATTACATCCTAAAAAGTGTATATTCCACTAATCTGCAATTTGAGAGTGACGTAAAGAAAGTGGAGGGCTACAAAGTTGTAAAAAAAAACGTTATCTCGACATTCTCGAGCGTATCTAAATTTTTTTTTATTTTAAAGGAAATCATTCAAGAATAATAAATAATATATAATCTGACGATTTCCGCAAGCCGAAATAACAAAAAATTGTCGATGAAGTTAAATGCGTGCAGCTGCGTGATGCCTACATTTCCTTCTCCGCGTTTCTATTCCTCTCTCACTCTTTCTCTATATATTTGCATGCTATTTCCTGAGCTTTTCAATTAATTAAGTTCAATAATTTAAAAAAAAAATTTGAAAGTGTTTATTGGAATTACTTTTAAACGGATTTATCGATCAACTTCAAAAACTAATCCACCCTTAGGCACTTGTCTCACCGGCAACGATTAACGAGTAACGAGTAGAGCTAGAACTAGAAACGAGTTAGCGAGACGCGGGGAGCGAGTGCGTAGTTCCGATATTTGTGTGTGAAAACTAAACAAACTAGTGAAGCGAGTGCTCGCCGGCAGTGAGAACAGTCAGCGATCAACTGTTTGTATATGCATCTCTTTTGTTCACACAGAAAGTATATCTATTGTACGTTTCTTGAGCGAGAAAATAGCGGATAATTAGTCGTTTTCTCGTCGTTGGTGGGACAACTGCCTTAAGCTTGAAAAACTACGCCGTTCGTCGCTTATCCGTTAAAAATCGATTGATTCGTTCGAGAGATATAATGAATGAAAGAAAACCGAAAAAAGTGTTTTTTCGGGATTATTCCGAAATGTTTGGTTCGATCAATTAAAATTGCAAAATTACTTATGAGGATGATAAAACTGCGTCTAATGCCGCTAACCGCGTGAAAATTGGTTGATCCATTCAAAAGTTATTGCGGTTTGAAAATTCTAAAAAATGAAACTATCATCAGACTTTCGAGCTGGGATTCAAATGCATAGAAATATTATTTCTTTGAACTCAACTAGCTCAAAATATCACATAAATTATATTTTGAGCTCAAAAATGTCATAAGTACAATTTTAAGCGCCCAGTAATGGAATTAGCGGGAAGTTGCAGGGATGGCCTTTAAGGTGAACCGTAATTTTTTTTTGTCAGATTAGGCGAATCCCTCTAGATAATCGTCAGATTATGAGACAGTACGTTTAGAACACAAAGATAAACCCTTTTTATCTTAATCTGACGCGCTTGAGTATTTCAAAATGACGAATTTTTTTGCACATTATGAAAATGGCCTTGAGTTTGCGTCCCATCGAAATCGTCAGATTAGTGAATGAGAGCTTTTTTTTGGCACTAATTTTTTTTCATTTTCAACCTTTACATACAACCACCTGCATCATGCAAAGGATCAGATTAACATACGTACATTATTAAAAATACGTAGGGCATTGATGCTATCAATATCTGACGCGCTCGAGGATGTCCATGCAACAGTTTTTTTTTACATATTTTAAAATCTAACCCCCCACCGATGTAAAGGTATATATCATTTAACATTTTTTCTTCTTATCATCTAAGCTTTGCAACCCAATAGGCCTCTACGACGCTTGAGTAAATCCCCATTTAGCATCGTGGGCTCCCCTACTACTATCTTGTGACGTCATGTTGTTGTATGACCCGTTTCGGATGGTTTTTCGGCGGTTTTGAAGAAATAATTAAAAAAAATGGCCTTAAACTCCTTTGAACTTGATTAATTCACCGAAATAAAGTTTATAACGCGTATAGTAAATGTTTTAGAATATTACAGAAGAGGGTTTCAAATTTTTTGTCAAGCCTACGTAGTTGAACATTTTGGGCTAAGTGCTTCGAGAAATGGTACGGGCTGTGAAAAAATGTGTGCTATCGCTAAGATACTATTTACGTCTATAAGTGATGGACACATTCCACGTTGATCCCGCAATACATACGAATTATATGCATGTAACATGTAACACACGGAATGGATAAATTTTACAATACTAAAATACTACGCTAAATGTGCAGTGCAAGCCACTAAGATACTTACTCAAGGATATAAAAATAGCTATTACTATATAAGGCGCGATATAACTGCTCGTAATGCAGCAAAAAACTCAAAAGTTTTAAAGAACATGACTAGTTGTTCCTTGACCACTATGCCCTTGCTTGTCGTGAAAGCATAAAAAGCCAAAAAAAAACGCTGTGTACAAAATATATACCTACAGTACCTATATGGATTTATTAACGTAACTATTTTATCATCATTTGGCATTACTAGCACACTGTTGCCGCCAGTTGGGGTTTTTGAGACAGTTAAATTCTTTTGAAAATACCGACTTTTGAGACGCGATTTGAAATACACTTCCAAATCACAGGTTTTATGTACATTTTATGTTCATAAAGTACTCTAGAAGCACTAAAAATTTAAACACAAATTCTCCAATTTACCCGACATAAAGGGGCCACACGGTGCGAAACTAGCGCCACTTCGATAAATAATTAACACTTCTAAACCATGGCCGAAATCAAAAATATGCGTCTTTGACTCCCTAGATAATCTTGAAGATTTATTTTGTAATAATTGAAATAATTAGAATTTTTAAGGCTCTGTTGTGCAGCTTTTATGATAATGATCTTTGAAATATTATTTTATGAAACTAAAGTGGCCACTTTTATTCCTTAGATTTTAATATCTATTAATTATTTATCGGAAGTGGCCCTAGTTTCGCACCGTATAAGCCAGCCATACTCAACATGCGGCCCATAGCATTTCCTACGCGGCCCAATGCCGCTTATTAAAAAATTCAAACGCCGAAAAAACTGAAAAGTTATAAATTTACGTAAGCAAGTAGTAGTTTTTTTTTGTTGGCGCCACACAAGCAAATTCATTAAATTACGAAAAGCGTGATGCGCGGCTGCGTTGTGTATCCTTTACTTTCGGTTTTTTTATTCTGAGGCACCAACTTAAAATTACATGTTATACCTACATTAGTTTAAGAAGTCATTAAATTTTATTTTAGAAAAGGTATACCTACACTTTAATTTTTAACTTTTCAATTTTTTTGGCTGCTTGGTGATTAATTGTTTGAAAGTTTTTTTTTTGTAAAAAGTTTTCAGTTATTGAATAGTCATACATATAAAAAAAACGTGTCGACGTGAACCCCGTCCCCTTGTTTTTTCGGTGATCAAAAAGTGTGGTGCTGCGACCCGCAAGGTATAGGCAGAGGCTATTGTAGCCCAGGGTAAAAAGGTTGAGTAAGGCTGGTGTAAGCCCTTAAGAGGTCATATTAGTATAATACGCCAGCAATCAGCTAGTACACAATTATTAAGTGGCAGTGTGCACACCTCTACAAACGTAATGAGATACCTTTATATTAATTTAAAGCATTAAAGTATTTCATATCGTAGGGTTATCAACCATTTTGATACCCAAAATTATACCAGATCGTTACTCTGTACAAGTATTACGGTGACGGTTTTACGGCAGCTGCAATGCAGCGTCTTTCCTTTCTATACAAGGCCAGTACGCAGCCATAGGAAACTGCTCACGTATACATTGTAATGCTGTTTTAAAATCTGTTATTACAATGCATACATAAATTTTGCGTATTGCGCATATTTTGTAGCGTGGATGCTCGCGTTCGTTCCGGACCACCATACTACACAACTTACACTCGACAAGAGTTTTTTTATTTAGTTAAATATGGAGTTAGATTATATTAGGTAGGATTAAATCTAAACAACAATTGATTATAAGTGACATGTTTTAGTGTATTATTGAAAATATGAATGAGCTTCTAAAATTTAAGTAAATTTGTTGAGTCTTTCTTTAATTTCCGTCAGCAGTGTTCTATAAGTGATAGAAACAACGGGGTCATAGCGGGGTGCCCGGTGCCCGTAACATATACACAGACGAACAATACACCCAGACTGGCAAACAAACATCGATATTCATCATAACAATTGCCCCCGCCACAAACCGAACCCGGTGCACCCGCGTCTTAGTCCACATTACTGTGCTGCTAACTGAGCCACGGAGCTGTGAATAGAGAAAATTTGTAGCGGGACTTTTACGTATAAACTGTTCTAGGTGGCCTTGGTTACCATTTTTCCTGTTAGAATCAAGAATAAAATTGAAGTAATAGTAAGCAACAACAGAAAAATGTCAATAAAAATAATTGCGAGTGCCGAGAGAAGATGCAATGTAAAAAAGGACACCCATGAATTTCCGTAAAATAAAAAGAGAGGTCAATACATCGAAATGGCGAGCATGCAACTGCTCACGTAAAAATTGTAAATAGAGTTTTGGAGCGCTTACTCCGAGACTTACACGATTAGTCCGCAAGCGTACTGGCGCTGTACATTAAGGAGCCAGATAAATTTCAACGTAACTACGAAATATACGTGAGAATTTGCGTACTGCTCGGGTATGCATTGTAAAAACAGATTTTAAAACAGCACTACAATGTGTACGTGTGCAGTTTCCTATGGCTGCGTACGGGGGCCTTGCATGTATAGAACAGAAAGACGCTGCAATGCAACACACATAAAACTTGTTATTCTTGGCTTTAATTGTTTTAGTTTATAATAATTTATTTTAACTTTGTTTTATTCTGTTTTTGTGTTTTATTATTATTATTATTTTCTAATTTGTTTTTATTAGTGAACAATATAAACGTGAAAAGAAATATTTCAAGAGAAATTAATTCTCTATTTAAGGGCAAGTCTTATTAATCTTGGGACCATTATTTTAAGAAAGTAATTTCGTAAATACTTAGAATTAAAAAGAATACCCAAACCCTTTTTTATGTTTATCGTAATGAATTATAGTTTTGTATCAATAATAATAATATAAAATGTGAAAACTCCACTATATAACCTCTCTTTGTATTTTCGTAAGCTTAATTCACTATAGACACAAAAAATATAATATACCAAAATATATAATATTCTCTTTAGCACGTTAGAAAAACTTATTTAGTCTAAACTACTTCGACTATTTTATAGCGGATAATATATATAAAACTTTTCCGTTACTGACTGACAGATAACGCAGAGCCGAAACTACTGGGCGTAGAGGGCTGAAATTTTGCATTTAGATTCCTTAGGAAGTGTAGGCGAGCACTAAGAAAGGATTTCCCGAAATTCCCATGCAAACGGGAAACAGTTAATTTTTGTGTTTATGAGAAATCTGCGCGAGTGAAGCCGCGGGGCAGGCTCTAGTACGCTATAGTAATGTACATTCTTGAACATAATATTATTGTTGGTATAGTAAAGTATATATATGTTGCTTATGGGCACTCTAGTACTCATTTATATTAATAGAAGTTATAAGCACCAGCTGTAGTAGAAGCTAAACTTTAAATTCGTAAGTAATAAAGAACTTACATCAAGTTTATTCTAAATAGTTTTTTATCCGCAATTGCATTATTTGAAAACAGTGATGACATTACGAATTTAAAAGCTATAAGTAAGTATAAGTATAATTAATTAAACAAACTTTTTTTTTAACCAGACTTAAATTAACTTTTACTATTTAAATTGTTGTTGTTATAACTGCATTAAAAATTGTGACGATCTGTGGGTGAATACTTAGAAATTTGCGATGACGATGCTAGTCGGCGGTGGACCCGCTTGCGGCGCTGCGTCTCCTGAACAAATTATATCCTTGAGAATTAAGGCCCATTTACACGGAGAGAGTTTCTCGAACGTTTCGGGGCGAGAATCGTATGCGATTATCGAAGGCGAGAATCGCCATGCGAGAATCGCATTCAAAGTGTTTACATTGAACCGAAAAACAAAAACTCGTATACGAGAATGTCATACGATACTCGTAAGGCGATTTTTGCCTACATTTCTGTTTACATTATGGCAAAAATCGCAATGAGATAATCGCCTTCGATTTCTCGACTTGTCTAAACGCGTTCTCGTATGTCATTTTTTCTCGTTCATGCGAGAATCGTACGAATCGGTTTGAACCGATTTGAAGGCGTTTATCATTCGAGTTCATAGATTAGTGAACTAGAAAGACAATTTTTGTTTGTTTACACGAGGGCATCCAGTAGACAAAGGCGATGCGAGAATCGCCCTTCGACAAACGATATCGTACTTAGAGTTTAGATGATGATATTTTTTCTTCCATTCGAGAATTGTATGTTCGAGTCGAGAAACTCTCTCCGTGTAAATGGGCTCTTATGCCACCTTAATTTATTAAATAACAATTAATCGACTGAGACTTGCCTGTCGGCCGCCATCATGGCCTGGTGCGCGTCCCGCTGCGCCGACACCTGCACGAGCTCCGCGACCGTCGCCGCTTGCTGCTCCGCTGAGGATAAACATTTGTATTCTGTTAAATATAACTACCCAAGCAGAACATTGGTTGCATAAGAGCTTTGGAGCATGTCCGATTATTACTTATAGTAATAGACTTAAGCGCTATAGCGTGCTCTGGAACCCTTATGCAACCCTTATGCAGCAATTTGGGCACAGTTTTATGCAACTATGAGTGCTATTGAAGCTATATAACGGTGGCACAGAGGTGCTACTAAGGCTGCAACAAACCATTAACTCTCTTATAGCGCTCCTCTAGCACTTTCTTGTGAATGAGATTGAACGAACTGTGAATGAATGATAAATAATTTACGCCAAGTGTTTGGTTTTGGGAAGATTTACAAGTTATAAAATTCCATGGATGCTCATCGGATATCGGCGGCCATTAATTTAATATTTAGTAAGTAGGATGGTGTTATTAGGTTTTGCAGTTCGTATAAAAGCAAAATTTTTAAACGCAGACAAGTTTACTGTGAATGTTAATGATATTTTTTTGAGTAATTTTGTCGCGCTTCCGTAATTATATCAGAATGCAAATTAAAAACAATTATAATGTAAAATATTTTCTGTTTTATCTACAATTTTTAATTAAAAACATTCCCAAATCATTGCATGTAATATGCCTGTGAGCTAATAATGCTATATCAATCCATTTTTTGTAAAAAATACGTATAATTGTACATGGATATTATTATATTGTATATAACCTCAAAGTCAATTAAAAAAACCTAAAAATTTTAAAATAAAATGGCGTCTACAAAATACAACCTAAGCCTGCAAAATTCTCTCTAATAGCACTCTTGCAGAACTCAAAGTGCTAAGTTCTCCCTGTTTACGCCTTAGAGTGATTTTTATTACCCTTCTGTTACTAATATTCTTAAAAGTGATCCCCTTTTCCGAGTTTAAATTATTTGAGTAAGTGTTTTAGGGATCCTTGATTCTGCCATTGCCAGGTAAATGAACAAATAAAAAATTATATTTAGGGCATAGAGCTACAGCAATGCTAAGTGTTTTCTTGTTTATTTGATCTTTGTTGTACCAATTAATTTTAAAACACTTTACTTATTCAACAAAAGTTACAATAAAGATCAGGTATCCTTGAAGGTAATTGGAAATAGTAAATATTCGTTTTAAGAAACCTAACAAAAAAAATACTTTTTATAATTGCAAAAGTGACTAAGTATGTATGTAAGGAACTGAGTGTCCGGAGACTGCAATCAGCAACCACTGGAAGCAAGCGAGGGAGGTCTGCGCAGCAGAATACTAAAGAGGCTATAAAAAAAAAAACTATTTGTGTATGTTTGTTACGCTTTCACGCCTAAACTGCTTAATGGATTGGGAAAGAAATGAGTAATTATTTTGCTCAGAAACACAAAACAAACATTGGATACTTTGAACCTGACACCTGTCTTAAATATTTGATCTCCAACTGGTATTAGAATTTATTATACCGACGGAACCCTCGCACATTTTTCTTTATTTAGAACAAAAATTGCGAATAACGTAGGCTGCACAAAGGAACATTTTATTACTATTGCATTACTTATAGCAGTCCTTGCTTCTTATATAGAGCT
This sequence comes from Euspilapteryx auroguttella, assembly GCA_951802225.1. Taxonomy (NCBI): domain Eukaryota; kingdom Metazoa; phylum Arthropoda; class Insecta; order Lepidoptera; family Gracillariidae; genus Euspilapteryx; species Euspilapteryx auroguttella. Next base: position 12,450,995 of record OX637641.1, on the reverse strand, counting down.
TTCAGTAATATATTTATTACCCTTATATTACTAGCAGTAGCTCTGTAGTGGATTTTGTTACTACAGGCTACAGTTATTTCTTTTATAAAGTTTACAGGCGTATAACAGCTCCAGTAGCAACTCATATGCAACCGTAAGCGTTAAAAAGTATTGCTTAACTCTGTTCTAGAGACTGTAGTGGTAAAAGAGTTCTAAAACGAACTATTATACAGGTTAAGGTAATACTGGGTGGAACTTTTGCCACTATTAGTAACTTTTGCAGCTATAGACGCCAATGGAAGCTGTTATGTAACTTAAGCCTGCCTCTACAACCCTTAAATTACTGTTAAACCACTTAAAGTAACAATTTAGGCTGCAATTTCCACTAGTGTGCTAGCTGGGTATGTACGGTATATAGCACGTTTAATATCATTTAATTAAACGCAATTTCTCTCTTTTATATATATAAAAATCTGTCACTCATCAGTCTGAAATCAATCGCAATCGCTGCTGCTGCTCGCTGATTTTGATTTTCAAATGTTTGTCGTAGTCCAGGGAAGTTGTCACAAGGTGAGAAAAATATAAAATTTTTGAGGAACTTATACCTTATACCTACGAACAACAATACTCAAGAAGCGTAACTAGCCCAATAAAATGCTCACACGGAAAAGAAGCCCCGATGGGCGGAGCTTAGGTTACGGACACCATGCCGCGTCAGTTCCTAGTGGCACCGTTTCGCTGCAGCGTCGGGAGCATATTACTGTGTTTTTGAGTATTTCTGACCGTGTTTTATCTTTACAAATATGCCTTCGTGCATTAAAAAAGTGTTGTAGAAGCCATAAATACAAAAAAAATACTAATATCATCTTTAAATAAATATTTGTAAAATAACACTTGACCGACATCTATCTATTAGCGATAATATGTACCAGCCAAAAGCAGGGGGCTAGCTCGCTGCTTTGTCGACAGACGCGAGCGAAGCGGCCAATAGCGTGCAAGCTTATCTATAAGAATGTGTAAGTGTTTGTTGCAATAGGAGTTACTTTGTGTGCGTAAGTGGAACCAAAATCGAAGCGGTTTTGTAGGAGAGTTACGCTTTGTGAGTATTGTTGTTCGTAGCCTTGTACCCAATTTTTAACCCCCGAACGAAAAATTCAGAGGGGTGTTATAATTTTAACGTGTGTATCTGTCTGTGGCATCGTAGAGCCAAACGGCTGAACCGATTTTCGTTTAGTTTTTTTTTGTATCATAGATAATTTCAGGCCGAGTGTTCTTAGCCATATCTGATGAAGATCTGATCAGCCGTTTGAAGATGATCAGCTCTTGAATAATGGATGGGAGGATTTAACTAGCTTCCTTATGTCCGATCGATTTGAAATTTGGTACTATGTTACATCTAAGTATGATAATTATTGAAAGTATATGTTAAGGTAACCATGACTGATCAGCCGTTTAAAGATGATCAGCTCTTGAATAATGGATTAGAGGATCTAACTAGCTTCCTTATGTCCGATCGAGTTGAAATTTGATACCATGTTACATCTATGATATTGAAAGTATATTTAAAGGTAACCATGACTGATCCGCCGTTTGAAGATGATCAGCTCTTGAATAATGGATGAGAGGATCTAACCACCTTCCATTTGTCCTATCAATAAAAAATTTGGTACAGTGTTACTTCAATGATATTGAAAGTTTAATTTAAGGTAACCATGATATTTTAAAGATGATTAGCTCTAGTTCTACTTAAGTTGATGAGGGGTCTGACGGGATCGGGGGTTTTTAAATTTTTAAATTTGAGTTATTTGATTATAGATATTGATACCTTTTAATAATAATAATCGTTTATTATCTGACATATCCATAGTTTGTAGAAGGTAAGTATAGATACAACATGCGAGTTTGAATTTGTTAAGTAATATACTTAAATAATATTTTTTGTTTTCGTAG